>OX467715.1:35548396-36970896 GCA_950111635.1 Agelastica alni
ATTCTGCAACTGCTTATTTTTTAATGTATCTGTGGCTGGGATCTTTACTTCGCTCATTTCCTCTCCATCTTCTGTGGCTTGTTTTGCCAGTTAGTCCACCTTTTCATTATTTTCCAAACCATTGTGTCCTTTAAACCATAGTAATTTAATGTTCTTACTTTTATTTCTAGACAATTAAATTTCTTATAAAATATTGATAAAGATTGAAGATGTGGTAGCTCTTAGCTTGATATTTTTTAGAGAATCTACAGAGCTTTTACTAGCTGTTAGTATTATCCACTGCAACTTTTCATGATTATTTGCATATTTGATAGCCTCTAAAATTGCTATAAGTTCAGCTGTATAAACAGATATATTATTTGGTAATTTAAATAATCTGGCAATTTCTTCATTGGCATGATAAAAAACACATCCGGTATTTTCTCCTATTTTAGACCCGTCTGTGTAAATATATTCAAAGTCATGCTGGTATACCATCAACTGGAACTGTGTTAATATTGGAAGCTGGTTGTTTTTTATTCCGCCAGTATCGTTTATTCATGTTCTGATTTAGTTTGCGTACTTCTTCTAATCTATTTTGTAACATCATTTTTAATACCAATTTTTCGCTTAAGTATTCTCTTCTTAAATCTAGTGGAGGTCCTGCTGCTTCAACTTCTAATATTGAAATGGGTGTACTTTTCATCAACCCTAAGCTAAGACGTAAACTTTTATTTTTAATTCTTTCCACTTTCTTTAATTGGCTCGTGGTAGCGTTTCCGTATAGAATACCGACCGAATTAAAGATCTATAAAATATAATTGCAATATTCGGATCCGCTCCCCATTTAGTGTGACAAAACGCTCTTATCACGTTTATAGCATTTTCACATTTTTTAATTAGGTAATTAATTTGCTCTGTCTAGGATAGCTTACCGTTGAATGAGGAATTATATTTTACGTCATAAGAACCTATTTTAATTTTAATATTAAATTAATGTCGTTCACGTGTAAATGTACATAGTGTTAACTTTTCTTGAGATATAATAATATTGTTTTTGTTAAACCAATCAGCCAATTTATTAGTGGACATACCAAGATCTCTTATGGTACAGTTAATTATCCTGTTTTCTGCATATATGCATATATCGTCTGCAAACTGAATTAACTTTGTGGTCCCAGGTTTTATAATATATCTGATGTCTGGAAAATAGAATAGGACTTAATATGCTGCCCTGTGGAAGTCAACTTGATGTAGATCTTGGGGTTCTTCTCTTTCTATTCATTTATATGATTAGTGGTCTATTGCTATATAGTCTCAATATATTGAATATTAAATTCTGGGGAACGCCTACCGACCCTAACTTGTTTACCAATACGTCATATGCTCCATTTATGTCAATGAATAAAGCTGATACTGACTTGTCATCTGATAGAGCCATTTGAAGGTCGCTAGTCAGTTTTGAAGTTATTTCTTGAGTAGATCTTCCACATCTAAATCCGTATTGGGTAGATGGGATTATCTGATTTCTTTCCTTACAATACTTTAACCTATTTTTTATGATTTTCTCATAGGTTTTTATAACACATGATCCACAATGGATCTATTCATTCTCTCAGATACTCCATTTTGCTATGGAGTATACGCATTGGTTGTTTGATGAATTATGCCATTCAGCTCCATGAAAGTTTTCATATTTTTATTGCAAAATTCTCCTCCATTGTGCAATTTGCATAACTTCTGGCAATCTCACCTTAACAATTCATGCCATTTACTGCACTTTTATTCATTTTCGTCAAATCTGCAGAATTGATGTGCCCAAAACGTCCATTCAATGTATCGCTTGTCACTTTGTTTGAAGTAGTAAACAAACAATGGTCAGTCTTAGCAATATTTAATTGGTAAACACCATCAACTTGATCTGCATTGGCTATTACTTGTCCAGCTTTATTGAATATCTTACACTGCTGGTTCTCAAATTTAACTGTGCTTCCACTTTTGATTAACTAGCTTACAGATAATAAGTTTGTTGTCAGACCTGGAACATGGTGTACATTTCTAATCACAACAGAATGACTTTCATCATTAACTTTCGTTGTTATGTCGATGTTGTCTATGAGTTGTGTTGTTAATTTCGATTAATCTGCAACTGTGATTTGTAAAATGTTCGTCGGTATGTACTGATGTATTTCTCAAACTGTCATTATTAGGTGTAAGGTGAACACTCGCCCCCGGGTCGATGTACCTGTCGGTTTTATTGAATCTTCCAGTCAGGAATACAGCAGTAAAAGCGTTGGTCTTTTTATTCTCAGACGATTCAGTTTTATTTGGACATCTGTTTTTAAAGTGACCTAGTTCTTTGCAACGATAACATCTGATGTCTTTCTTGACAGTTGACATTTTCTCAGTGTTACCAACTCTGTTTTGCTTGCTATATCTATTGTAGGATTTAGACACAAAAGCGCTACCTACTTTATCGGCATCCACTGTGTCACTTTCCATATCCAATAACTTCGTTTTAATGGCGTCCACACTTATCTTCATACCTGAATGTTCTACCGCCATTATCATTGGTCCAAATTTTTCAGGTAAACCCGCCATCAACAGCGATCTTACCCATTCTTCATCGATTTTAATTTCGGTTCGTCTCAATTTTTGAGATGTTTCAACAATCTGTTTTACATACATTGCCATGGAATCACAATTTTCCAGTCTTATAGAGATTAAATTTCGCAATAAAACTATTTTTCGCGTGAATCCACAATCACAATTCTTTAGCACTTGTTACTTCTTTGATATGTATGTATAAAGATGGATTAATAGTTAATACCAAATTTGATTTGGCTTGGGCATTTTTTACAGCGTCCTCTTCTGTATCCAGGATGGTTTTTTCAAGACCGTCTAGTACCAGGAAATTTTGTACCGCAAATGCCCAATCATCGTAATTATCTCTTTCAACTAACTTGGAACACTAGAGATAAAGTTTACAGCCATACTTGTGCACAACGAATCCGTTTTCTTTTATATTACCACGTGTACTGTGCCCATAACCTGATGTTTGGTTAAAATGAAGACAAGATTCTTCTTCAGTTGTTCAGCGCAGACTGACTTTTATTTTATGCTTAAAGAATTACAATTGTTAGACGGGACATGTAGATGGCGCTATCGATACAATTTTTCATGGTGATATTTTTCAACATAACATGGCTCTGTGAGCATATAGTAATATCAATGGCACTTTTTCTCTGACCTGTTATTGTTACTAATGTTGATTTTCCGGTATTCAAAAGGAATTATATTTATTAATTGCTTCTAATAAGTTTCTTCCTGTGGTCATCGGATTCAGATCCCCAGGCTGATTGATGCGCATTAAAATCTTTACCAATTAGACAATTTTTTGGAATTACTTTAAAAATCTCCACATATTGTCATACAGTTAACCTGGATAATGGTTTGATATAAATTGATACTAGAAAAACTTTCTTTTTATGACCTACTTTAACACAGGCACATTTAATTTGGATATTTTGATAATCGGTAATGGAATATCTTCAAATAAAAGATTATTTTTTACTAAAATTGCAACTCCCCCTTTTCCATCCGTTCTGAGGCAATTGAATCCTGCAAAGTTATAGTATAAACTTGGCTTGAACCAAGTTTCCGAAAGTAAATATATATTAATTTTATGCTTGAGTAGAATATATTCTAAATTAATTTTATTAGCTTCAGCTGATCTACAATTCCACTGCATAATGTTAAAGTTCATTGTTTCTATTTAAATCTAAATATGAATTTGATAATAGCCGATTTTTACAGTTTTTAGTACTTCTGTCTGATTAAATTGAGATGTGCTACTATTGTTTATTGTGTTTAATAATATAGCCGTTACCAACTCTATTAATGATTCTACTACCTTATATTGTGAACACTTATCAGAATGTTCACTATTAATAAAGTTTTGATAATTTAAGCTGTTTAAAATTCCCCCTATTCGTACTACCTTATCTGGGTTTATAATATTATGTTCTTCTAATACCGGGTTAGTTGATATCGGTCTCATGCGTTTTGCCGGAGTTTTTATAATGGTATACTTAAAAGGGGTAGTATTGATGTTTGTTCTATTTAATTGACCGGGATTTGGTGTGTATGAAGTGGTATTCGGGAATGTTGGAAATGGAGTGTACTGATTTAAAGGTGATTTGTTCTTGGTGTCCATTTGTCAGAACTTCAGCGTAGGTGTTTTTTGGTACTTGAGAATTAGCTTCTCTGTAAGTGATATTTTTCTCTGACATTATGACTCTAATACTCTTCTGTCTTCGGAACTCAGAACATTTATCAAAGTCAATTGCAAAATGATTACCACCACATTGTATACATTCTTGTTTTTCTACATTTTTACATTGGTCTGATTTATGCTGCTCTTGACATCTATAACACCTAGGTTTGCTGCGACATTGTTTTCCGTGATGCCCATAGCGGTAACAGTAGTAACAAAGAATTACTTTTTGTTTGTAAGTTTTAACTTCTAAACGAACTTTATTCAACACCACATATTTGGGTAGAGTTTGTCCTCTAAAATTTTAACGTTACTTACCAAAATTTACAATGATAGTTATAAGCCTTAATTCTCATTTTTAAATAGTCTTCGCTATATTCTAAGTCTATATTTCTGATAATTCTTGACGATGAACTAGAAATTTTGAAATATATGCTTCGATTTTATTGTTTATGAAAAATTGCGTTTTATTCTGATCTATTAGATAATTAGCCCCTTTAATTTCGATAATTGTTATTTTCACCCTACTCTTTCCTACTTAGTCAATTTGATTTATTTTATTATCCAATTCTGGATATTGTCGTAATAATAAATCTCCAATCTTTATTGCACTGAGTCGTGTATCTATTTCTGAACTTTCAATTAATACTACGTACGGACCTGAATCCATCTGTTCATATTTAAATTGCTTTCTTTCTGCTTTATCAGTATCAGTTTTTTTGTGGTCTTTATCGCCAGTATCATTAGCTATTACTTGGTTGTTTTTCTTTTTATTAACCATTTTATTTCCAGGTTTACTATTAATTTGTGATAAATTACTGAAAAATTTACTTACATTTGCATTAACTTCATCACTTACTTTTGTTGATTTTTCAATATGTTATGTGATGCCTCGGCTGATGATATGCTAATAAGGGAGCAAAGCGGTGCTCCGCATTGCTTGACGTTCGGAATGCGAAAGAGAACGAGAAGCCGGAAACCGTTTCGAACGTGGCTTCTTCTCGCGTTAAATTCAGCGTTTTTGATTGGTCACTGATTGGTCACGTGACCGTATAACTGGTTGCTAAAATTTCGGAATGTTCTGGAATAATAAATGCACGTAATTTTGAGCTGATTTTTAAATTGCACGAGACCCTTTGTTTCTAGCCGAATACTAATTTCCACGTGATGAGGGTGTGATCAAGACATGGTAGATCACAAAACTGCACGTGTTTTTTTTTGATGATTTTTTGTCGGTGTCAGGGCCGTACTGAGTAGTTTTAAATATCAAAGAATTTCTCAAAGAGGAATTGTACAGTTGGAAGTACTGATTTCCAACAGATACTATATTGGAGAATTTATACATTACATTGTCAAGCTTCCTGTATCTTCAGAAAATTGTCACTGGCTGTCGACTTTATATTTAATTTTGATTTTATCTGATTACATTGATATACATTTTTTAACACGTGGTGTTTGAAAGCGGTGCTCTTAGCGGCGAGAGATGTTCTTCGCCCGGTGGTTGAAAAGGAAGAGAGGTGCTCCCTGCTCGGAGGTTGAAACGGAAGAGAGAGTCGGAGGGTCAAGAGTGACTTTGCCCTACTTTTTGCGCTCAAGTCCGTGCTTTTGATTGGTCAAAAGCGTAACGGTCTTTTCTTTGCGCACGACCCTATTTTATAGTTGATTACTAATTTCACGTGATAAGAGGGTGATCGGATTATTATAGTGGGTTACTAAAATGCACGTGTTTCAGCTGATTTTTTTGTCGGCGTCAGGGCCGTACTGGTTTTAGAATTAAGGAATTTCTTAGAGTAGAATTGTACAGTTGGAAGTACTGATTTCCAACACAATAATTGTAGTATCAACTATAACAATAAATAATATAAATCTTTTTGTAATATTGAAATTTTTTACCGGATACCATTCGTGCTTTAAAAATTAACCAAATAATTCTGAAAAAAAACGTGTTTTTTTGAAAAAACTGTACTTGGTTATTTTTTCGTGGTTTTAAAAAACTAAAAAAAAACAATTTATGTTTTGAAACAACGAAAAAAATAAACTCATGCAGTTTTTAAAAAACACGTTTTTTTCAGAATTATCGGTAATTTTTAAAGCACCTATGGAATTCTCCCCGAAAATTTCACACCTGCACCTTTCCGCACCTTTCCCTTGGTTGGATCTATTTGTAGCTTCCGGCGCTTAGCATTTCTTGCAGCTCTTGCGTTCAAAAATTGTATGTCAAAGAATGGATTAAATTTGCGATTATACTTTTCATAAAAATATTCCTGCAACTGCTTGGCTGTGGAATTCCATAAAACTTTGATAACACTCTCCTTGTAGTTTTCGCAGTTCTTTTTTCGCATGTTGAACCCATAGTCTTCGAGAATAAGCGCCAATTCTTCCACAGGTATATCCGCTCTATTGAAATTATACGATTTTTCTACGCAAAAGTTTGTAAACTGCCTCCATACGCTTGACTTCGATTTCATGGTATTCGCGGGTGTCAACTGCTCAATCTCCTGGCGAATATTTTCTCTGCTTTCTTGACCGAAGCGAAACATTTTTTTACGTCGTGCCACTTGACAGCTTCAAAGGTAAAATAATAATTTCGAGGTTAGGGTCTAACTTGGTTACCATGGCAATTCAACAATCAAGTCGACCACACATTTTATGTTTCGCTGGTGACTTGATGAAGAAAATAATTTGCATTGTTGAGAATCGAAAAATAAATTTTAAAAATATTTTATTTTCCACCACAATTCGGTGTGGAATTTTCTTACCGAATACCACGCGAGGTCAAATTAATATCCGGAAATTTTTTGACCTCTAGTGGTATAACTAGTGAAAATTTCACACCTAAAATTTTTGACCAATTAAAAGCCTACATTTTTTGTATCGGAAATTTTTCTCCTCCTTGGGGTAAGGAGCATAAAATTACACTGGGAATTTTTTGACGTTTAACAATTTTTAACTAAAACATTTACATGTGTTTGAAATTCCTTAGCTTTGTCTTCTTTCTTTAATGGAGAATATAAAAGCGAACATTTACTAAAATGTGTAAATTGTCTGTTTCATAAAATATATGTAGTATTTTATTTATTTGTGTCAAAGGCGTTACATACAAAGTAGATAAAATGTACAGGAGTGATACAAACGAAACGAAATAAGTATAGATACAAATGGAACTTTCTTGTGGCCCCACCAACATTATGCGAATGCGGAGTCGAACAAACCACCAAGCATCTATACAAATGCCCTCAGTGTCCAGTTTCGTGCACGCTGGACGACCTGTTGCAGATTAGGGAGAATGCCGTTGAGGTAGCTTATTTTTGGTCTGACCACATTTAATTGTTTATACCATGTTTGTATCCATATATTGTTTATCTACCTTTTTATGTATGTAACTGTTTTGCATTGTATCTATACCATTTATTGTTGATCTACATTTTTATGTATATGTAGTACTTTGAAACAATCTTTTTCTGCTGTAATCCACGAAGAGCTCCATATCTTTTGCACACCAGAAGCAAATGTTGTTTGATAATCCCAAATAAATTTGGTGACTATATTTCTGGTCCGCATTCTATAAATTCATTAATACGTTAAAAATTTTAGGTTCCGATGATACATTTTATTTTTACTAACTTTATTACAAAACTTGCATGAAGCATATTTCGTAAATCGCTTCATTGTTATAAACTCTACAACACAACGAATTTATTTAGATAATTTATACTCAGGTAACGTCAAAACTACTAGCTTTGACATGAATTCCATGGGTTTTCTATACGTTTAACTACGATGAACTAATTGACTGGAGGACTGGCGAAAGGTTTCAAAAGTGGTCACCCCAACATCTGTACAATGGGCGGTGAATTATTTCTCCCCATTTAAGTCTCCAGGGGAGGATGGTGTTTTCCCTGCCCTCATTCAGAAGGGCAGCGAAATTTTACTACCTCTTTTGGTTAAACTATTCAGAGCAAGTTTGGCGTGGAGTTATATTCCGCTGGGCTGGTCAACGGCGAGAGTTGTATACATACGTAAAACGGGTACGGTGAATCATTCCCTACCCAAATCCTTCCGGCCGATCAGCCTTACCTCATTCTTAATGAAAACTCTGGAAAGAATTATTGATAGACATATTAGAGAGGGGAATCTTAGGGAACATCCCTTAAACCCCCACCAATATGCCTACCAAACAGGCAAATCTACGGATTTAGCTCTAAACAATCTAGTAGGAAAGATCGGCCATTCCCTTAAACATAAGGAAATTGCGCTGGCAGCTTTTCTAGATATAGAAGGAGCGTTTAATAACGCCTTACCACAGTCACTCTATACATCAATTAGGGATAGAGGGATAGACGGTAAAATCTGTAACTGGATCAAAAACATGATTGAAAACAGATATATAATATCATCACTGCATGGAGAGTCGGTTAGGTTCAGGGCGGCGAAGGGGTGTCCACAAGGCGGGGTACTTTCCCCCCTAATGTGGTCACTTCTAGTCGACTCTCTGCTGAGCGAGCTTTCCATGCAGGGAGTAGATTTTCAATGCTATGCGGATGATCTGGTTATAATAGTTAGAGGTAAATTTGAAGCGACGACCTCAAACGTCCTTCAAGAAGCTCTTAACACAGTATACAGATGGTGCGAGAGGGAACAGATGTCTGTAAACCCCCGAAAAACTGTAATTATTCCTTTTACGAAAAGGAAAAAGCTAGATAAGCTTCGGCAGCCTGTCCTATACGGAGAGAGCATTCCATTTGCGACGGAAGTGAAATACCTGGGTGTAGTTCTGGATAAAAGACTCACCTGGAACGCCCACTTGAAAAAAACAATAAACAAAGCCAGGTTTTCTCTCTGGAATCTCAGAAGAGTATGTGGCAAATCTTGGGGAATGAACCCCAAACAGATTTACTGGATTTATCAAACAATGATAATATCTATGGTCACGTATGGTTCAGTAGTCTGGTGGACCAAAGGGTTACAACAGACAGCTAGAGCAAAGCTTGCTGGCCTTCAGCGGCTGGCATGCCTGGCCATAACTGGAGCTATGTCCAGCACACCAACGGCAGCGATGGAACACCTCCTACATCTCCCTCCCCTAGATATTCTCTTAGAGAGGGAGGCCAGGATAGCTTCCTATAGATTCCTGTCTTTGGAAAAGCAAATAAATGGAGAGCAACTCGGAGATCACTCCGGGATACTGAGTAAAACAAAAAACCACCAAATTCTCGGGATGGTTCCTGACTTGCTAGCCACAAAAATACACGTAGGAAAGTCGTTCAAAGTCCTCTTTCCGAAGAGAGACGAATGGATGAGGGGACAAATCCTCTTCCCAGACACTGAATACGTAATGTACACAGACGGCTCAAAAACCCCAGATGGAGTTGGGGCCGGTGTTTTCAGCAGTAAACCAAAGATTGAAATATCTACCAGTCTTGGCAGGTATGCCACAATCTTTCAGGCTGAAATATTCGCTATCGAATTGTGTGCAAGAGAGTTGACCAACAGACCTCTAGCAAACAAAAACATAAATATAATATCAGACAGCCAGGCCGCTTTAAAAGCACTGAGCTCCAACAAGATAAATTCTAAACTTGTATGGAATTGCATCGAATCCTTAGAGTACCTTGGTGCGAACAACAGGGTGACCCTACTGTGGGTACCTGGGCACCAGGGGGTGGAAGGAAACGAAAAAGCCGACACCCTTGCAAAACAGGGGGCCAAATCTGCGTTCACTGGACCAGAACCGTTTTTTTGGAGTCACCACAAGTGCCGCCAAAACAATTATTTCGGACTGGGCGGAGAGGAAAATACTCACGTACTGGTCCGACTTACCAGGGCTAACCCACTCGAAGGCGTTTTTACCGTTACAACCCTCGAGAAACACAACTAAGCAGATCCTAGAATGGAGCAGAAATGACCTGCGTATTTTAACAGGACTGCTTACGGGACACTGTCGTCTGAGATACCACCTCAGAAAGATAGATCTGAACCAACAAACGGACTGTCGGTTCTGCTGCGTGGAAGACGAAACTGCTGAACATATACTATGTTCATGCCCCGGCCTGGGAAGAATAAGGTTCAACATATTTGGTTACACTAACCTAGAACCTACCGATTTTAAAAAAATCTCACCCTATACAACCATAAACTTCGTAAGAAGGGCTGGATTGTACGGTGAACTGTAGCCTCTAGGGGTGAGCCACAATAGACCTACTAACGGTCGCGGTGGAAGGGCGACCACGCCCCACTCACATAAAACCTAACCTAACCTACTCAGGTAACGTCAAAACTACTAGCTTTGACATGAATTCCATGGGTTTTCTATACGTTTAACTACGATGAACTAATTGATTAAACCGGTCAACAAAATTTTTTTTTTTGCGCATGGGTTTATTCTGATTATATAAACAAAAATATATAAAAAAGTGCTATTAAAAATCGAAAATATTTGCTTTTTAAGAAGTTATAACGATTTGACAATTTTTTATTTTCGCGCCCAATTAATGTCGGTCTTAGCGCGCTATCGCTGTCGAAAGAGAGATAAGAGGGCAGGGGGTAGTGTTTCTTGCGTCGCTCGATGTGGACGACAGTATGTGTTTGCATATTACGAGTACGAAGTGGGAAAATGCAATATTTAATGGGAAGCAATTTTCGATCCTAAAACTATATTAATGCCGCCATTGCATATTAAATTGGATCTTATTAAACAATTTGTAAGGCTCTTAATCATGAGTCTGAAGCTTTCAAATATTTGAAGAATTTTTTTTAAAAGCTTTTGGAGGCGAAAATTAAAGCTGGAATCTTTGTAGGCACCTTAAATAAAAAAAAAATTATGGTTTTTGATATTTTCCCGGAGTTACTTAGCAATGAGGAGAATAAAGCATGGAACAGTTTTAAGGCAGTAGTTCATGGTTTTCTTGGAAACCATAGAGATGAAAATTATGACGAGCTGATCACTAACATGATTACGAATTTTTCCATTATCGGATGTAGAATGGCTCTAAAGATGCACATGTTACATTGCTTAACCAATATATATTGTTACAAGCCGGACCTGTGTATGCCGCCTTGAGACGCCAGCGAGTTGGTTACATATTAATGAGCTGCTAGTAATATGCAGAAGACACTGGATGTTTCTGGAATTTCTTGGAATATTTGAGAACATTGATTTGGAGGTATCTAAAAGGAAACATAGATCAAGGTTTTCAAGTTGGGTGCCGCATTTGTTCACTCCGGACAACAAGCGCAACCGTAAGACCACTTCGGAGCAGAGCTTGACGCTATTTAAGCGCAATCCGAAGGAGTTTCTGCGTCGTTTAGTGACCGTCGACGAAATATGGATCCATTTCATCTTCTATATCTGCGACATATACTGTATTCACGATATTAAGCCGTCCAAGAGTGAGTGTGACTTTAGCCTCTCCTCTTATTGGTGCATTTTCACCAGTAACTGTTCGAAGAACAAGGTTGGAGGAGGCAGGTTTCACATATTCTGGCCGAAGAATGTTGCTGCGCACCTGGGAAACTGATGCACCGGCGTCTATGGTGCATACAATCTTCTTGGTTCAATTCCCTCTGATGGTAAGGCTATCCATTGTTCTTTTTATCCTGTTGACATGAATAACCCTGGAGGATTGATTATTGGTAGCCAGCATGCGCCCCGATATGCTAGTTTTCCTGGTTCCGTTCTGAGGACTCACTAGATGACCTGGTCCTCGTAGATGATTGGAAACGTGATTGTGTTCTCGCAGGTAAGTTTGATCGTGGTGGTACTCTCACTCTGCAATCCTTAATGAAGTGTTCAGTTTTTCCACACCGGTATTAGGTTCGTTTCCGCTGATTGCCAATACCATTTCTCATTGAATTGATTTTCTCCAAAAAATTTCCGAAGGGCCCATTGGCTGCGATGCATTGATGATTGATGGTCTGGTTTTTAGATTGACACTGCTCGAATTTTCGGTCTCGAAGTATTAAAGACCGCCTTCACTTAATGATCGCACCAAAGCTTCACTACTTCCATCAATAAATAGCTGGACGGCCAGTTGCTTGTTGCTCAATGTGGAAACCTTGTCACGATGCTCATGAGTTTTATGCGAGGCAATCTGGCTTTGCACGTCCTTTATAACAACGTTGATCTCATGCTTAATGTCTTTTACTTCCTTTTTCAACTCGCCGTCAATCAATTATTAGGGAAATAACCACATTCTAAGCAACAGTTACATAAGTTATATGGTCAAGGATAGTAGGCAAGCATAATTTCACCATTTGAAGTATGATACATTCCATCATTTCTAGCGGCATTTGATTTAATGTTATTTATTATTTTTAAGACATTATTTTGATCAGACCCGGACTGGCCAGGTCCGCAGGTCAGCGATCGGGGAGGGCCCCCGGCTCGAGGGGGCTCCGAACGTACAAAAAGAAGTTATTGTCTTGTAAGAAGTTATTTGTGTTCTTGGTAATGTCTGATGGAAGTTTTGACAGCAAATCTCGATTCTGTTTGAACTTACTCAATCTGGACTGTTTACCAACCTGTATAAATTTGTTCTTACCATACCTTGTACCCAAGTCACATGTGAACGAGTTTTTTCTAAACTTAATATATTCAAAAATTGACTTCGGTCGTCTTTAGGCCAAGACCTTATGTCCAGTCTGCTTTTTAGTAATGATATATTTTAGAAGCTCCACACTTATCACAAAGTGAAGCTTCAAGATAAATAGCTTATTTTTGAGAATAACGATCACCTTTTTTCTTGACTTTTATTCCATTTTTTTTATTACATCTGTCTAAACTGACATCAACAAAACTTACTTAAAGGTTCAAAACATATTATCATTCTTTACAAGTAATGTTGAGAGGGATTTATTTTATGATTTGGACAAAAATGAAATAATAGATGAAATAGCTTTAACAAGTGAGTTGCTTACAAAGAAGCTGTTACTTTAGGGCTACGGAAGTAAAATGTCGAATCATCTCAGTTAAGTTAAGCCCCTTCTATTCTAGTATAACAACATTGTAAACTGTTAAATACACAGGATTTTTTAAAAAATGTTAATATTTTTCTCATCCCTTAAATCCGCTTGTCATTATTTTTATTACACAAATAATTTTGACATAATTCATTAATACTTTGGTGCGAATAAAATACTGCACTTTATTTTGAACTCCGTTGTAGTTATTGGCAGTTCTACAGCATGTGTTTTGTAGTGGAGTGTAGCTGAATTTCTTCTTCTTTACAAGTGCCAAAATAGCGTAAAAACGCGTTTTCATTGTTTTTAAGCACCTACTTTTTAAAAATCGTACGGGGAAGGTCCCCTGAACCCTCCAGTTGCTGGAAGGTATTCCATACCATCCAGATCCCCAGTAGAGGGCCCCTTTACAAGTGAAATAAGTAAGTTTGACATTCTCTATCGAATACAAGATGTTTTATTTTTACAATTTTTATCCTTGTGGGCATAGTCATAACATATTTTGCATCTTGATATTGTTAAATCTTCATACACAGGGCATCTCTCCCAGGAGATGAAGACTTTCTTGCTGATTATATGACCATAGACTTTATATTTATTTATAAACCCAGCAGTAAGCTTTAGTATACTTATATTAAATAATAACAATTTTAATCAAATAAAAATGTAAACAATTATCACATAACCTCAAACTTATTTAAATGGTGATCAAAATTTTTCACAAAACACTTTTACCTGTCGCTGTATATATGGTTATAATATATATGGCTATAATATCGTTATAATATGGCTCAATAATAATTAATAACACTACAAATAGGTATTATAATAATAAACTCCTGGATAAAATTAACGCAATAATACGAAATAATCTAAAAAATTAATTTATCTTTATCTTATGTCCGTTTTTAAATATTTCTTAACTGTTTAAATAATAGGCTACGCATATTTTGTCTCGTAGTTCATGATCAGTGTCATCTGAAGAGGAGTTGCAGGTGATGGTTAATATTATACATGATGCCCTGAAAATCAAAGTGATGAAATTCAATGTAAGTAAGACCAAAGTAATGGTTTTTGAAAGAGAAGAAAGCATGACAAACTGCGATGTGCTGATTAAAGGAGAAAGAGTAGTACAAGTAAATGAATTTGTATACTTTGGTTCAAAGTTTACGAGAGACGGAAAGTGTGACAGTTGTTTAGCTTTCCTTGGCGAGTGGCTCAGTAGCCTTTTTGACTGCCTTTGTCCGGGCACTTTATTCCATCTGTTTTCCAGCGTCGAACCTCTTCTTTCAAGTGGGCTTTGGAAAGTCCACAGAAGGGTTCTGGGCTGAAAAATGGTGTATTTGCCCCTTCTTTGGCAATGCAGTCTGCTTCCTCGTTGCCTTTAACTCCCGTGACCTGGAACCCACATCAAAGTGATCTGGTTGTTTGCTGCTAGTTGTCTCAGGGATTGTTCACAGTCCCAAGTCAGCTTAGACTCACAAGTGTATGACTTCAGAGCTTTTAATGCTGCTTGGCTATCTGATAGAGTATAGATTTCTGCCCTTAGGGTGTCCCTTTCTAGGTACTCCTGGGCATATATCTCTAAGGCAAGTAATTCTGCTTGAAAGATGGTTGGGGAGTTACCAAGGGGTTTTGAGACCCTAAAATTCGGCCCTGTAACGCCCACTCCAACCCTTTTATCCATCTTGGATCCATCGGTGTACCGCACTGATGCTTCACTTCCTAGTTGAGGTCCGTTCTTTGTGCAAATTTGTTGGTTGTTTTTGACCACTTCGAACTGCATTTCGAAGTCGTACTAAGCGGCACAATATCTGATGGCTTAGACATGGATTCTAGGAAAATATTTTCCTAAATCTTCTAATGTCCAATCCGATTATCTGCTTTAAGATTTATTGTCTGGCTCAGTCTGAAGGCACTGATTGCTGCTTTTTTCGTTACACATAAGTGGAAAGTATGACTGTGACATTGAGCAAAGGGTGTTGGCAGGAAAACAAATAAATGGGGCCCCGCATAAATTTATGAGCAGCTAGAAGTGAAAAAAGGCTTGTCTTCAAGACAACGCTCGATATCTCTCTTAGCTGGGGGGTACTAGATAATCTTAATAAAGTTGTTATACCAGTGGTATGCAGTGGCCACCAAAAAGCCCGGATTTGAATCCGAACAAGCATTTATGGGATCACCTCCAAATGTTACCTACACCTAAAAACCTGGGGAAACTTGAAAATGCAGTAATCACAGCATGGAAACAAATTCCTTAAGATTTCTTCCAAAATTTAATTAGAAGCATGCCTAGACACAGATTCTGTAATTCGAAGTAGAGGAAGAAACACACGCTTCTATAGTCCGTACACAATTTGTTGATAGCTCACTGCAAGTTTGACCCTCATTAGAGAACTGAAATACAGAGAGGACAGGTAGTATGATATAATAACAAAAACCAACCTAAAACAGCAGTTTAAGATGTTTTCGACTAACCCACCTTGTATCTGAATAAATACAATACAGCTATAAAACTTTTAATCCGATTATGTAGGTATTTTGAGTGGAAATGACTGACCAGTGTCGTAGAGTATATGATTAAAACATTACGTTACTTTAAATAAATAAATATATTAATATTCTTAAACTGTAGGTACTGTAAATTGTATTTTTATTTTAATAAAATTTCTTTATTTTATTTAAAAATAAAAAGTTACTTGCAATTTGTAAAAGATACATTTATTTAATTAATACCTATTTTTAAATGATATAAACTACGATTACTTACAAAACTATTCAAATTCAAAATAAACAGGATCATCTTCGGAATCCGAGTCGTCTTGCAGGTTAATAATTAGCGGTTGTGTCTCTACAGTCGCATCAATTATATTGTCAAGATCCCACATTTTTTGTTCTTCTTCTATTACATGTCTTACTGCATCTCGCCAATTTTGTTCTGTAATATGTTGTAAAGACTCATATAACAATTCACGTACAGCTTGTATTTTATATGACGTATTTTTTCTAGCCACATAGCTTTTCATTTGTGCCCAAATGAGTTCAATTGGATTTAATTCGCAGTGGTAGGGTGGAAGTCTAAGGACTGTGATGTTTCGTCTTTCCGCCATTTTGTCAACTACGTATTTCTTGAACTTAGATTTGTGTTGCCGGGCAATTTTTAAAAGTTCTGCTTTAATCATTCCATCTTTGTAAGGCAGGGACTTATTCCGCAGCCATTCAATGATATCCTGTTTCTTCCACGCAGTCGTTGGAAGTCTTTCTACTAGTCGTGAATGATAATGTGCATTATCTAATACTATAATTGAGTTTGGTGGTATATGTTCAATCATCTGCTCAAAATACTCTTCGAAAACATCAGCTGTCATCTCCTCGTGATAGTCTTTTGTGCTTTTGGATTGAAATTCCAACAAACCATGCTTAGCAAATCCTTTTTCACTGCCAATGTGAGAAACTATTAATCTACTGCCTTTACCAGAGGGTGGGGAAATACCAGTAGACCAACCTTCCATAAAGGCTTGCCTGGAGCTTTATTTATTTTTATCTGACCAAATTTTTGTGAGAGTATGACCTGCGTTTACCCACGTTTCGTCCTGATAGTAAATTGGCTTTCCTTCAGCCCGAAATTTTCGTATAGATCTTAGATACTTTCTTCTCCAACATATTATCTCTTCCCGGTCAATCAAAAGTGATTTTCGGTCTGATTTCTCCCACCGGAAATTTAATTCTTTTAAAACTTGCCACAATTTGGTTCGTCCGACATGAGGCAAATCCGGGTCGTCTCTAACTTCTTGTAAAATTTTGTTTAAGTTGGGTATTTCTTTTTTGTAAAAAAATTCGTGAATTTTCCTTCGAATACCATTTTTGGCAAATTCATCAATTTCAATAGGTTTTCTCCCCCTCTTTAAGTATTCGTTTGTATTTGGGTTAGCTATAACTTGTTTTTTTCTTTCTGATAGGAACCTATATATTGTTGACTCCCCTACGCCCGTCATGTGGGCACAACTCTTGATTATGTTCTGAACAGTGTTTGTGGAATTCTGAGAAAGCAGAGCATCGTGAACGTTCAAAACAATAGTCTTCTCTCTTGGTGAATAGACAGACTTACTGACTGTACGCAACAGTACCGGTGTAAAACTTGATGATGTTGATGATGATGACGAAGCCATCGCAAGCAATCAAACAAAACAAGCAGGAACGAAAGGTACGTATATGTTTGTAGGAATATGAAAAAAAGTTACTCACGCACTGCACAAAATTCGCAAAATAAATATTAGAGACGTTAATTACTGCCGTAGACGCCGAAACACCAACGAGCCGTAAATTAAATGCGATCAAAAACGTACTAAACCTAATGAGGGTCAAACTTGCAGTGAGCTATCAACAAATTGTGTACGGACATGAATAAACACCTCAGGAACCTCCGCCTATGATTTTACGACTATTACGGCCGTTTTATGACTTGGACGCACATTTTGTGCTATCGACAAATTATGAACGGACTATAGTGTCGCACTTACACCATTGATTTCGCTACTAGAGTCCCATTTGCACCATAATTTATTTTCTTCAACATAACAATTTTGTTATTAAGTCTTAAAAATAATTTTAATTCCAATTTTATAAAGAAAAATTGAAGCTAATTCACTTTTTTAAAGTATCCGAATACGTTTTTTCTAACTTCTAATGTAACCAATATTCATAAAAAATTATTAAAATAAATTCATTACAGCAATTTTTATATATGATTTAATATGTTGTTGAGTTAATTTTATTAAATTGTTCATCAAGAAAATCCCTATTTATTGTTTATAGAAACCAAGCTTTTAAATAGGTTATTATGACACTAATGCATAATCAGGCCTTTAAAGCATAAGCAACGATTTTAAGGCCACGACGCCATGTATGCGTATAAAATGTCGTTAAAAATACCAATTTATTGTGAGTTCTCGTAGTTAAATAAATTCTTCGCATAATGGGAAAGACCACTAAGTGATAAAATTATTCCAAACCTCTTTCAACTGATAAATAATGATGCTGTTTCAGTGTACAAACAATATTATGAGTAAAAATCTAAGCAAATGGTTTCTTCAGCGGCGAAGCCACACATCCCTGTCTCACACCTTTTTCGATGTAAAACCAGTACTTGTAATCTCCGTTTATCCTGACACAAGCAGTGGAATCTTCGTAAAGTGATTTCAGTGCTCGTATTAAACTACCTCTCACCCCATACATAGACAATGTCGACCACAATTCACTCCTCACCACTCTATCATAGGCCTTTTCCAAATCTGTAAAAGCGCAGAGACCATCTGACTTCTAGCCAAGAATTGTTTTACTATACCTCGTAATGAAAAGACCTGATCCATACATCTCCTTCCTCTTCTAAATCCTGCTTGCACATTCCATATCATCTTCTCAGTTTCATTCGTCACTCTTTTAATCAATATCTTTGCATACAGTTTGCCGACTATGCTGAGTAAACTAATACCTCGGTAGTTCTTACAGTCCTGCTGCGAACCTTTTCCCTTGTAAAGCGGCACGATAACGGCCTGCACTAGTCGTCTGGTACGCTACCACTCCTCCAACAAAGGTTAAAAAGGCTGTACAGCAGACTAGTTACCACGCTTTGTCCAGAGTTCAGCATTTCAACCGTTATCCTGTCGTATCCAGCAGCTTTAACCAATTTCATACTGTTCAACGCTTCCACAATTTCTGTCGTACTAATTCACTTTCATTGAAACTTTCACTCATGTTTCCGAATGGGGCCTGTACTTGTGTATCCTCTTTCTCAAATAAACTTTCGAAGTATTTCTTCTATCATTTAAAAACGTTCTTTTAGAACGAATAAAAATATAAAATTACCTACATTATGTGAGAGTTTTTAAGCAGGTTATGCTGTTTTCAAAATTTAGTGGTCTCCCCCATTATCTTGTCGAACATTTGCAGCTTTAAATACATTTTTATTTTTAGGTTCGTTTGGTGGCTTCATTTCATTGTTAATGGGAATAAGCTTCGTGAGTGTAGTGGAAATTTTAGTTTTGCTTTGGAGATTGGCTACATACTACAGCTTTAAAACCAAATGCGACCTCAAAGACTGCAAGAAAAAGCCCAAACTGTCGTTTATTCCGTGAACGATAAAATAAAAAATTAAAGTTAAAAATAATTGAGTTAAAAATAATTGACCACGTTACGTTCTTCAGCTTTAATCACAGACCAGTTGTTGTTGTAGTAGTAGTTTCACGTGTCACGTCACTTTATTTCCCGCCGCCGTCGCCGGAAGTCCCAGAAACTGCCACTTTGGCTGGATTCAACCCCAAGGTATAAAAGATGTGGAGTCGGCTGGGCAGGTGAAAAGGTGAATGGTACCGTGTGGAGTTCCGCCACATAGATAACATTTGTTTTCTCGTGTTGGGACTATTCTACTCATGTATGCGTTGAGGATTTTGGACCAACCGGACCGTAGCTGAGAAAGAGTTGTTCGGGAGCAGTGTGAAAGTTTCTGCTCTTCTTGAGATATGTGAGGTGGGTGTGTTTAGGTTGTGTGTTGGGTTTATATTACCTTACTGCATTCTCCACGGTTATGGTATGGAGTTCTTTGTTTTTGCCTTGAATATTGAGCAGTCAATTATTGGTCCTAGAAGTAGGTCGGAGATGTTTCTATGCTCATTCCTCACTATTTTTTTAAGCTTCGGAGTTGGTTTTGGTTGTTTATGATGGAATTGCAAGGATGTTTTTGGTTGGTGACAAAAGGCAAGATATTGTTGTGCAAGTGGTGTGTTGCGGATTTTCACTGGCAGTATTTTTGTTGCGTTGTGTAAATGGTCTTTATGGTTCATCTAATGGCATCCCGTTGTAATTCTAAGGGATGTATTTTGGCATGCCTGTAAACTAGTCCAGTGTGTTTGAGATAGCTGCGGAAACCATATTGGTGCAGCATAGTTTAGTGTGGGTCTACTGATCGCTTTATAGTTGGTAGAAAGCCTTTCCTTGTTTTTTCAGCCTGTGCCTTTAGCGTGTTGTCCCTTGCTCTTAGTTTGGTTCTTACCTGGGTGGCCTGCTTATGGAAAGTGAACATTGGATCGAATATGAGCCCCAATATTTTTGGGTTTTTGACTGTCGGGATTATTTCTCCATTGATTTGTATGTCCAGGTCCATCTATATACGAGATTAATGTTATGTCTTGGGGTGGGGATTAGCATCTTGCACATATAGAGGTTAAATGGAGTTGGGAGAGGACTCCTGTTTCATTCGTCTATAGTTTGATTTGGTATTTCTAAAATCTACATAGGTTTGTCTACCGTTCATATAGTTATATAACTACCTTTTGATAATTCCGCACTCAGAAACACCAGAAAATCAAATCAAATAAAGTTTATACTAAAAATAAATGTATAGTAGTTTTAACCAAGCTAGAAATAAATAAAATGTCAAAAAAAATTTAGTTTACAGACAATATAAAAATTTTAAAAAATCTAGAGAAATGTACTTACAAGAAATTCCAGCAAATATTTTGATAGAAACACACTCACTCTACGGGATAACAAGTAAATCTTTTGCTTGAATACACTTATTCTTCTGTAACACAAAGCACTAATTTTAATTATAAACTTTAAAAATGTTTGTCTTTAAATGTACAGCCTTCCTTTTTCACAATAAACAAAAATATCACTTTAAAGTTCAATATTTCTTAAGAAATCGATATTTTTGTTTTTAGCGAACGAACTGTCAACGTTATGTTCGAGATTTAAACGATGATATTTATACACAAAATCTTAAAAGGTTTATAGATTGATTATTGTATTGTACAATGATATTCGTGGCTATGAGACAATTGAATTAAATTTGAGATTGAGCCGGGCGCTCAGCTTTATAGCCATTGTGCCTATGAGACAAGGTCTAAAAATGAATTCCATATTGAAAAAACAAATTAAAACAACTGATGTATGAGGCCTGGATAAATTTAATAAGCTACCAACAAATGTGAAAGGATCACAGCATTTGAGAAGTTTTAAGTCTTTGTTGCTGGAACATATTGCAAATGCGGAACTTTAAGTATTAAATCTTAAATTCTAAAATATTTAATTTTAAGTTTTAAATTACTTTTAATAGAATGCTATTGTAATGAAAAATTCTGTTCGTATTTAAAAAAAAAATGTACAATTTACCTTCTGTTTGTATATTAGGCTTGCCTATTTTAATAACTTACTAAAAATGAATAGGTATGTTTTGCTTTTTAAATAAAAATTAATATCTCAAAGAGTATATATACATTTTTTATAACTTTATGACTTAATTTTACGTAGAATACGAAATTTTTATAATTTACATGGTGTTTAATTTAAAATAACAAAGTTGTAATGCACTACCAGTGTAACTGTCTGTCAAAATATTTTGTTTAAATTTGCCATAATTTGTGATCCATGTCTATAAATTTTCTTAAATATTGTATGACTAGTTTCCAATATATACAGGGTGTAACAAAAAGGTAGGTCATAAATTGAACCACATATTCTGGGGTCAAAAATAATTCGGCCCTTGGAAAGTACAAAATAAAAATCAATTTCTTAATGAAAATGAATACAGTGCTTTCTTATCGTATGAGCATATTTTTCATAAAAAACCGCGAAATCTGTACAGCTCATAAAATATTTACAGGGGTTTAAACCCCTAAAACCCCCAAACTTTTATATGCGTTCTAATTAAATTAGTATTGTAACACCATTGGTTTAATACATCATTTTTAAATATTTTTTGCCTATAAGCACTTTTCCGAAATGCCAGTTTTTATGAGGATGCGGCCTTTTTTTATTATCCTTCATAAATTCTTTAGTTGCCTGTTCAACACTTGTAGTTTCTACGGATAAATAACAAACAGTTGCTTTAACGATTACATCTGTCAATTAAAGCTTTCGATTATTGTGTATTTTAGGAAAGCTAAGAAAAATTAAACTTTCTGTAACAATGGCTTACAACAGAGGTGCTCAAACGGTCGATCGCGTTCTACAAGTCGATCGCGAGTGTTGTTCGAGTCGATCTCGGGAAAAAATTCCGATATAGAACTATTTACACAGATTTTGTTTTAGTAGGTAGGTAACTAAAACAAATTTAATGAATGAACTACTAAAATTTATTCGATCCACAATTGGGCCAAAATAGCCCCCTCATAACTTTCTTTTATCAAAAGAACGCGCGGTACTGGTCAAAGAAAAGTCGCGTGTTTTATTTCCGCCACTTTTACTAGAAACTTCGGGCGGCGTGTTTGACGGGAACATTCAAGACTTTGTTCGCGCTGATATAAAGTTGAGCCTGCAGGAATTGGAGTCAATCTAAGTTGTAACTTGAAGGCAATAAGTCGATATAAAGTTTATTAATAAATATTACAAATTGAGTGCGGCGAAGAAAAGTAGAACGTATCAATTTAATAATAATTGGGAGGAAGAATTTTTCTTTTGTATGATAAAGGATATGTGCATTTGTATCATTTGTAGTGCGTCAGTTGCAATACCTAAGCGTGGGAACTTAGAGAGGCATCATAAAACGGTTTATAAAAACTATGAAAAGGCTTTTCCCTCATAGAGTAAATTAAGAAAACGAAAAGTATGTCATTTGATGACTTGTTTGAAAAAAGATCAAACCATATTCACAAGACCAGCCAAACAATTAAAAGCTGCAATGATAGCGTCATTTAAAATATCTTATATATTGACGAAACACAAGAAACCATTTGAAGATGGATCGATTATGAAGGAAGCTTTTATTGAAGCGGGTGAGACATTTTTTGGAGAATAAAACAGAGATTATGTCTGCTATTAAAGAACTTTAGCTATCTCGTCCAACTGTCACAAGGCGTGTTGAAGTCATGTGTCAGGACATGGCAGATAAACTTAAACATGATGTTATGGAAAGTACATAATTTTCTTTACAGTTCGACGAATCCACCGATATGACAAATACTGCCCAGCTGTGTATTTTTATTCGTATGGTATTCAATGACATGTCGACAGAGGAAGAGTTTTTGACAATGATTTCTCTAAAAGTAAAGACCCTTGGCGAAAACATATACACAACACAGCACTTCCAAAAATCCACTTTTTTTGTTAAATTACTAAACAACACAACCGAATCACAACAAATCACAAGGTAAGACAAAACTAAGACTATACAGATTCTGCCTTTGACATTACTTACAGTCCTTTATATTGGTTTACGTTGTAAACGTTACGGCGCTACTTAACTATAATACTAATCGTCCTTATTGTTTCTCAGCCTTAGTTACATATAATTTAATTTAAACTAAAAAAGGTGGTAGGTAGGTACATAGCTGAAATACAAAAGGCGGAGTTCAACTTAGCACAAGAGCTACTAAGTTGTTCTTTCACAAAACCTCAAAAAATTATACCTAAACTAAGACAAGACAGAATGAAGTAGGAAAAAAAATAGGATATGAGAATGGTATAGGTAACTAACATGATGCAAGAAAGGAAAAGACGTACATTACTGAGATTTATTTTGTTTGACCACTTAATAATAAAAATGTATTTTAATACTAAAGTTGGTTTTCCAACAGAAAAACAGAAATATTTGCATTTTTCATTTCACTTGGTAACAGGTAAAACCACTTGGCATAAGTTGTAACTAAATGATCGCTTGAAAAATTCTGTTTTAAAACTAGGTGAGGTAAGAGTACCTACATTTAAATCTGATGTTCAAACTATGAACGTCAGTACGAAAAATGATTTTCCTGTACAGGTAATGCGGCGTTTTGGTTAGTAAAATTTATTGATATAAATTAGCAGCATTTCATTTCCCTCTATTTTCTATTGTAATCCAACCTGTTTATAATACGTAACTCTTGGATATTTTCTTATTCTGTGAATAAGCCACTTTCTGGCGTTTCAATTTCGATCCAAAAAGGATGATGTTCGACTTGGTGGCATTTAATAACAGACAATGATCCCTTGCTGACTTAACGAACAAATCAAGATCATTATTCATAAGTACCCACGCGTTTTCTACAAATTGAGTGAAAAACCTGTTGTAATGTATCTGGATCGCCATGTATTTGTTAGGTCCCTTGCTCGTAGGTACGTTGAAGTTTTGGGAAAACTTTTGTTAAGTAAAAGAACGTTGAACTTAAAATATGTTTAATTTAGTTTGTGTGATTCAACATTTCTGTCGTGAACTTGACTGACCGCTGACTAAAAACTAGGATAGCGTATCGACCGACTAAAGTAAAACATCAACACCAAATCTCCTTGCTAGACGCTTGGTTGTGAAATAAATACGTATGAATGATAAACAATACGTGCGTATAGAAGCACGTTCCAAGTAAGTTCAAAGTAATTCCCGTGAACGGTCAACTGAGTTCATGGGCCTTTATTAAACCTTTTTTACATATTTTCCTGGCTAAGGGCACTACATCTTCCCTTTTTACCAAAAAAAATGGAAAAAAAATGTCAGACCTGCGTCAGAAGAATGATTATGTGTTTTGTTTTTCTTTTGCAACGTGTGAATGTCGATTATTATTACAATATTCCTTATTAATATAATGTTCGCTAAATCTAATATATGTACAGCTTATAATATAAATGTAAGTATAATACATGTAGGAAATAAGGTAGCTAATCCTTTTTACCTGTTCACTGGTATGATAAGTGGTTAATGAAACAAAATGAGTGAAATATGATATATGATAAGTACATAAAAATATTACTTTTCTCTTTCTCCCTTAATCGAAACAGTTTGTCATGCTTTCTCTTTTTAAAACCATTACTTTTGTTTTGTTTACATTTATTTTTATCCTTTTGATTTTTAGGGCATCATGCATAACATTAACCATCGCCTGCAACTCCTCTTTAGAAGACGCTAATATGACTTGATCATCGGCGCAAGAAGTCATTAGACGATCAAATCATTCATTTTCAATCCATACGCACTCTCTTTAAAATCTTTTAAACAATCGTCTATGTATAAGTTAAACAGCCATGGAGAAGCCACACATCTCTGTCTCACACCTTTTTAGATGTTAAACCAGTCCGTGCAAGCTCCGTTTATCCTGATACAAGCAGTGGAATCCTCATAAGTGATTTCAGTGCTCGTATTAAACTACCACTCACCCCATTCATAGACAATGTCGACAACAATTCACTCCTCACCACTCTGTCATAGGCCTTTTCCAAGTCTATAAAAGGGCAATAGACCTTCTGACTTCCAGCCAAGAATTTTTCGACTATACCTCGTAATGAAAAGACCTGCTCCATACATCTCCTTCCTCTTCTAAATCCTACTTGCACATCCTATATCATCTTCTCAGTTTCATTCGTTACTCTTTTAATCAATATCTTTGCGTACAGTTTGCCGACTATGCTGAGTAAACTAATACCTCGGTAGTTCTTGCTACGAACCTTTTCCCTTGTAAAGCGGCACTTTAACGGCCTTGCACCAGTCATCTGGTTCGCTACTACTCCTCCAACAAAGATTAAAAAGGCGGTACAGTAGACTAGCTACCACGTTTTGTCCAGCCTTTAGCATTTCAACTGTTATCCTGTCATACCCAGCAGCTTTACCCAATTTCATACTGTTCAACGCTTCCACAATTTTTGTCGTAGAATGGGGCCTGTACTTGTGTATGCTCTTTCTCAAATAAACTTTCGAAGTATTTCTTCCATCTCCTTAATACGCATTCCTCTCCTTTTACCATACTACCATCTTAGTTTCTGATTCTTTCCAGTTGCGAGGTAGTATTTTTACCTCTGGCTGTTCTTATGGACTTCCAAAAGAGTTTAATATTGTTTTGAAAATCGTCAGATAACCTTCTATCAAATTCATCTTTATCACTTCCCTTTTTTTGACACAACCCTTTTGCCACACCTTTTAACCTTTTATAATCATTCTTTGCTTTGTTTACATTCTCAATCGTTGCCTTTTGCGTTCTTTGATTGGCTTTTGTAGCTAGCCAATCCAGCCAGGCTTTTTTTTCTGACACTGCCTTTTGAACCTCTACGCACATTTTCTGTAACTTGCATCCTTTCCTTCTTTTACTTACACCGCATACTTCAATAGCAATATCCACGATTCCTTTCTCGAATGGCTTCCACAATTCTTCATCCAAACTGTCAAATTTCTCGGTCAATTTACTAACGTACTCTTCTTTTTTATACCTTTTTCTTGCAAATTCTCAACATTTATACGCTCTAGTACACTACTTGATTCCTGTACACGATGCCGCCACCGCTTAAAGGGACCTCTTATTCGGCTCATTACTAAGAAGTGGTCTGTGTCAATACCTGCACCGCGGTAATTCCTCGTAATACATATCAATGTTATAGGTTGGTTCAGTTTTACGTGTGATATTCTCTGGCAAATTATTTTTCTTACTGAAAATTAGTTCAAATGGTGTATATCCGTGATAAGAATTTGGTGTTGTTTTGTAACAGAAAGCATAAAATGAAGACCAATGATCCAAAACTGATTTGTTTTCGTTTACAAATTTTTTAAGAAATTCGTTAAAAACTCTATGATTTCTTTCACAAGCTCCCAGCGTCTCATGGTGATAAGCCGTTGAGATCTTGTGCTCTACATTTATAAGGTTTGCTAAATTTGAAAGTACTTCATTTTTATACTCTGTACCCATATCGGTTCGAATTTGCTTAACTAACCCATGTGTCGTATGAATCCTTTAAAAATAGCTCTGGCTATAGTTTTAGCTTCCTTATTTTTTACTGGTATCATAACAACATATTTAGTTAGTTCGCACTGAATTGTTACACAATAACTATTACCTGATTATGTCTTGTTGAACGGACCTATAGTATCGATGCATACGATATCAAAAGCTGTTTGTGGAGTGTCGGTGATTACAAATGGTTCTACTGTTTTACTCACTTTTTTGTTTAATTGACACTTGTGCAAGCTTTTACATAGTTTGCTATGTCTTTAAACATTCCCTTCCTCCTAAATGTGGTTCTAATTATCTTTAATAGCCTTTTTTGGCCAGCATGTCCACGGATTAGTGGATCATTGTGATATTTTTCCATATCTTTAGTTTTAAACTCTATTACTTTATTTTTTGTATTCCGTTTGTTTTATCATTAGACATTGCATTGGACATTCTGTTAGACATAGATCTTGTAATTGCTAAAATATGTGCGTTATCTTCGCTTACTTGTTTCAAATTATCTATAGTTATTCGCGATAAACTGTCTGCAACATTGAATGAGCCTTTAACATACTGTATCTTGAAATCGTACTCTTCAAGATCTAATCTGATTTTAGTCAACTTTAATGTTGGATCTGTCATCGAGAATAGATACTGATACGATTTTTTGAGTCCGTCTCTGTTGACCCTTTCTGTCGCGACAGTGCATCAGCCACAATTGGAACTGTTGGCGCGGAGATCAAAAGAAAGTTTCTGCAAGTTCTCGACGAGGTGTCTAGAAAATTCTTGCACTTTCGAAAAGGGGTCTACGCCTTCGTGAATAAGGTCGAAGTATGATTTCCAGGTATAAAAAAGGACAGCGGCCGCTAACAGGGTTAGTATTAGTTTTAAAAGTGTTTATGAATTAAAAAATGTAAATAGTTGTATATCCAATTGATTAATAAAAGTAGAATTTATTGTATTGGAATAAACATTGTTTTGTTACTGTATAGTTTTAATCGCCGAACACACGGAAGAACTAAAAATTGTAATAGTGGGGTCAGAAGTGAAATTTTTTCCAAAAAAAGATTTATGGTGAATACAAGAAATACGCCATACGACGGCATGGAGGACGTTATAAAATTTATGATAAATCAATATGAGGAGTTGGAAATGCGCCGTTTGGAAGAAAAAAAAAACGACGACAAGAAGAAAAATTTAAAGAAGAAAAACGACGACAAGAAGAAAGCGAAGAACAAAAGAAACTTCTAGAACGGCAAGAAAAGTTCTTCGAACAAGTAGTGCAGAAAGCAGGAGAACAAATTGTTGAATTAAAAGAAGATGTCAAGAAGATCGACGGAGAGTTAAGAAAGGAAGTAAACACAGTACGAGAGGAAGTGAAAGATATCAAGCAAGAGATTAACATTGTTCTCCAGAAGGAAGTAGTCACGGTACGAAATGAAGTAAAGGACATCAAGACTAAGATCGACGCTGTTCTCAAAATTAAAGTGAACACAATTAAAATGGACGTACAAAGCCAGATTGCCTCACTTCAAAATTAAGATCGTCGTGACAGGGATGCCACATCGAAAATTTCAGTAAAACCCCCAACCTTCGATGGACAATCCTCCTGGTCTATGTATCGCAGACAATTCGAAGCTGCAGCCTCGTTCAATGGGTGGAACGATGAAGAGAAGGCTACTGCACTCATAGTGGCCTTGAGAGGACAAGCTTTGGGAATGCTACAGACAATACCTGCCGACCAACAAGGCAAATATGGAGATATAGTAGCTGCACTAGAATTAAGGTATGGCGATCAACTCGGGTGCATAAATCTGGCGAAAGTTTGTAAAAGTTCGAGGTAGATGTGAGAAGGCTGATCCAATTAGCGTACCCACAGGTACCGGAAGATATTTATTGACGGACTTAGGGATCCAGAGATACAAAGGACTCTACGATTGACGAACTTCAATAGAAGTGGTGAAGCTTTGGTACGATCATTGGAAGTAGAGGCAGCCTTTAGTACTTCAATACCAAAAATTCGAGCAGTGTCAATCGAAGAACCAGATCATCAAAGCGACCCAGCCAATAGACCTGTCGGAAAATTTTTGGAAGAAATCAGGTCCATGATAAATGGTAAGGGCAATCAACGAAAACGAATCTGTTACCGATGTATAAAAACAGGGTATTTCATTAAGGATTGCAGAGTGAGAATACCACCACAATCAAACTCATCTGCAAGAACGCAACCACGTTCCTACTCACCTATGCGGACCAGGGTCATTCAGGTCAATAGAATAAGAAGAACTATGAACAGTTTCACCATCAGAAAAAAACTGAACCGAAAAGACATTGTATGCACCATGGACATCGGTGCATCAGTTTCACTGGTACGCAGCGACATCCTTTTGCCAGAATGTGTGGAACCTGCCTCCTCCAACCTTGTTCTTCGAACAGTTGCTGGAGATAATGCACCAATAAGAGAAGAGGTTGAAGTCACACTCACTCTTGGACGGCTTAACATCTTGGATACAGTATACGGCGCAGATATAGAAGACGAATTCATCCTCGGAATTAACTTGATCAGCGAGAATGGGTTTTCATTTGATGGTGAACAAAAAATCATGAGATTTGAAGGATTCATTTTGACGACGAGGATTCATCTTGACGACCCCAGAAGAAAGAATGAAACCTGTTCAGCTACGAATGGCGAAGTCTGAAGATAGTATGTGCCACATTGGAAGGTGACCTTAGGTGCCGCGTTGGAGTAGTTCAGCCATGCAGAGAATCTCCAAACCGTTTACTGATTGCACGAGCCTTAGTTAAGTTAAGACAGAAAAGACTATTTCTGTAAGAGTTTCTAACGTATACCTCGAGGGAATAACGATTAAAGAAGGTGACATCATTCCTGAACCTGTGAACCTGTGATTTCGATAATAAGATGCGACGAGGAAAATTATCAGAATCGAAGGGAAGACTCAGACATCGCATTGGGAAGTCTAGAATCATCCTTAGGATATCTATCTTTGGATGAATATAACGCTGCCAAGAATTCATCAGATCCGAAAGTGACATCTAGCTCATCCGATTCGACAACCACCAAGACGACTACCATTTGCGAAACAACAAGAGGTTAAAAAGCTGGTTAACAAGATGATGGAAGATGGAGTGATTGAAGAATCAGCAAGTCCTTGGTCTGCACCGGTTGTGTTGGTTTCTAAAAAGGATGGATCTACCAGGTTCTGTGTGGACTACAGAAAATTAAATGATGTCACGAAGAAGGACAGCTACCCATTACCCAGGATTGACGACAATTTGACAACATTGGCAGGTTCACGTTGGTTCTCAACACTGGATTTGAAGAGCGGATATTGGCAAGTGGGCATACATGAAGATGGCAAAGAGAAGACTGCTTTTTCAACTGGAAATGGACTCTATCAGTTTAATGTGATGCCCTTTGGACTATGTAATGCACCAGCAACATTCAAAAGGCTAATGGAACTGCCTGGTATATCTCGACGACGTTTCGGTCAAAACTTTTGAGGAACATCCAGAAAATTTGTGAGAAATATTTCGAAGGTTCAGAAATGCCAACCTTAAGCTGAATCTTAAGAAATGTTCCTTGTTCCAGAAAGAAGTAGATTTTTTGGGCCACACGGTATCACCAGCAGGCATCCAAACGAACGAGAAGAAGATCAAGGCGATTCGAGACTGGCTAAGACCACAAGATAAACACGAAGTGAGGAGCTTCTTGGGCCTGTGTACCTACTATCGGCGTTTTGTAGAATGATTTGCTGATATTGCTGCACCCCTGCACAAGTTGACAGAAAACCGAGCCAACTTCAGCTGGTCTAACGATTGTGAAAGAGCATTCAAAAAACTGAAAGCTGCTTTATGTTTCAGTCCAATCTTGGGCTTTTCACAACAAAGAGGCCTATTCATACTAGAGACTGATGCAAGTAATAAAGGACTCGGAGCAGGATAATGAGCAGAATAATGAGCAAACCGGAAAGGAACTACTGCGTCACCAGGAAAGAACTACTAGCGATCATTAAAGCAGTAGACCACTTCCACAAATATCTTTACGGAAGGGAGTTTCTCATAAGGACGGACCATGCAGCCTTGAAGTAGCTACTGAATATGAAGAACCCTGAAGGTCAAATAGCAAGGTGGATCGAAAAGTTGAACCAGTACCACTTCAAGATCAAACACCGGCCAGGACGATTACATAACAACGCAGATGCCTTGTCCAGAAGACCGTGTGCGGGTCGAACGTCACGAAGGAATTGCCGATATAAGACAAATAAGACTAACAACTGAAGATGAATGGAAAGCAGCCCATCTAAGACAAGACCAAGAGAATGATCCCAACATTTTGGACTTTCTACGTTAAAAGGAAAGTGGAGCCAAGAGACCTACTTGGAAGGGCATCTCCGACCGGGCACCAACATTCAAAGCCACGTGGGCACAATGGGATTCCCTTACTGTTGAGAATGGATTGTTGAAACGAGTCTGGGAGTCGGCCGATGGCAAGAAAACAACTTCCCAACTGGTCGTGCCCAAGACAAGGATTAATAAAGTTTTGGAGGAGATCCATGAAGGAAAATCAGGAGGTCATCTGGGAGTTAATAAAACTTTGAATAAAAAAAGACAAAGGTTCTATTGAGTCCAATGTCGTGACGACGTAGAAAATTGGTGTAGAAGATGCCCAGTTTGCGAAGCGAGCAAAGGTCCTAAAACAAGATCTAGAGGCAAAATGGAACAGTACAATGTAGGAGCTTCTTTTGAACGAATTGCCATCGACGTAGCTGGGCCATTTACTCGTACAATGACGAAGGACGGCAACAGATACATATTGGTTGCTGTGGATTACTTTAGTAAGTGGGTTGAAGCTTATGCCCTGCCAAACCAAGAAGCATCTACAGTTGCAAGAGTCCTGGTAGACAACATGTTCTCACGATTCGGAGTACCTATGGAGCTACATTCCGATCAAGGAAGGAATTATGAATCGAACTTATTTAAGAAAGTTTGCGAATTGATGGGAACCAACAAAACCAGGACTACCCCACTACATCCACAGTCAGACGGCATGGTTGAAAGGTTTAATCGGACTTTACTTTAAAAGCGTGTTTTGTAGTTTTTTTAAACTATAATTTATTTTTTGCTTTTTACTTCGATTTTTTTTACTCACAAAAAAAAAATGCATTAAATGGTAAAACCATAAAAAAATGTATTGGACGGGGATCGAACCCGAGCCGCCCGATGCATTTCGTTACGTGACAATTCCCACTAAATCGCACTACCCGTAAGCCGCGTTAAGGAACTTCGTTCAAATTATTTTAATACTATGATATAAATACATATATATATAGTCACGCCTTTTTTCCGTAGGGGTAGGCACAGATCACTTCATTCCACTTGCTACGTCTTTCGCTTCTTTTACTTTCATACATGCTCGTCGGTTTTTGGCACTCTTGACCAGGCTTTTTTTTAAAACAATTTTGATCTGATCGAGATACATTCACCAAGGTCGCCCTCTACCGATCTGTTTTGTCAATCTTCTCTCATCCATCCTCTTTAACTATCTATTTATCCCTATAACACCATTTGTAACGTGCCTTTTTTTTCCCTTCTACAGTTCCATTATAATTATATCTCTGATAATTTTATATTCCTCAAGTACTCGTAAATAGTGTCGCGTACCGTATTTTGTTGTAACTTAAATATATCATTCGTTGTAAATAGTGTTGCATACCTTATTGTGATAAGATTCAATTGTTAATGGCTATGGCATTTTTGTTGATCACTGGAGATTGAGTAAGGTATTTTCATTATTAGATTTTGCTTTAGTTTTTAGCCTCGATTATTGTGTATTATCGATTATATTATTGTTTGGTTTACATTTCTGTGTAGATGAGGCTAGCTATCAACACGGACGAACGCGATTCTTAGTGTGGAACATAGACTTGCGAATATTCTTGGTTGACGTCAATTCCGTGTCATTTCTTGATATCCGGCTTGGGAAGTAGTCTGAGTCGTGTGGTAGAGTCTGGGGAGTCGTGTGGTGAGAGTCTTGGGAGTCGTGTGGTGAGAGTCTTGGGAGTCGTGTGGTGAGAATTTTTGGGGCGGTGTGATATTAACAAGTGTGCAAAACCTCTACAGTTTTCCTTTCATATCTGACTGTATTTGGGCCATCTTAATTGGATTTTGAAGAAAAACCATTTAATTTTTAACTTGACCATTCTATCTTACCTCCGTTGTTGATATTTTGGATTTTGGTGTCGAGTTAAAATGACCGCATGCGGGATTTATTTGAGGGAAGCCATTGTTAATTAGCAGGTGCCGTTCCATAACCAAACCGGCCACAGGAGTAGTGCATTCGTATCATCCATATCGACGATAAATTGCAGTGTTATAAAGTCTTGCTTGGTGTTTTTAGCAGGAACTCCGTATTAAGGTGTTCAAGATTAAAGTTATTTTTTTTTATATTTGATCTACAATATGCGTTTACCCAAAGGTTACAAGTGATTTATTTTTTAATATTTAACGACGTGACTTATTTTTGACACCACAATTAAGTTTTGTTTTAATTTATTAATATAATACATTATTAAAAACTTTTTATTGCATTAGATAATATGCCAAAACTAAACTTTGATTAAAATAATCTTCTCAATAATTCTTTATGTCCAAGTAAAAATATTTTCTTCATACTTATTTGTAAATATCCTACAATATTGATATTTTAAAAGACAACCATTGTTAACCATTGTTAACCATTTTTAATTAAACTCGATTGTTTTAACAGTGTAAATCTTTATGTAAATGGTAAAAACATGAGTAAATTAGCAGCCTTATGTGAACGTTTGATTTAGTATTATTAAAGAGTTGACTTATATACGTTTTTTTTGGTAACTTGGTAAAGTTACTCTTACTTTTGTTTTGGTTATTTTATAAAATTGTAAATTTTAAATTTTTGGTTTGTTTTAGCGAAAAAAATTTACCATAGCTGTTAATTTGACTATATTTGTTATAATTTTATTATTGAACTGTGTACTTTGATTTATTGTAGGAGTAAAGTATCTAATATATTTTAGCTATAATTTCATTTATTTAGTTCACCATAATCTCAGTTGTTTATTGTGTGGCTCTGCTAGTGCCTATAAGACCTAGGGGTTCCCGGCTTGAACCGTCTAAGTCGGTGGCGCGGCTCACTTTTATATTTTTTTTCTTCTACCCTCTACGGCTGAGCTCGGGCATAATTTGCCAGTAGAGAGACCGCTGGCAGAGTACTCTATAGAGAACGAACAAGACGTGGCACATTTCTTACTTTATCTATTAGGGTCACTTCAGCTATACTTTTTAGACTACTTATCCCCGCAGCATTGATATTACTGTAACGTTCGAATTTATATGCACATTTATAAATACTTTTTAATACATTTTATGTAAACCAGTAAAAACAATTAATAACCTCAGAAAACTTCCGCGAACAGAAGCCAATTTATATATTCACGTGAAAACAAGAAAAGACAAGAAGTTTCTAAACGTATTAAGACTATTCTATCGAAAATTCTAGATTGATCGGGAACGTACTGGAACATCCTCGTCATTGGTTGTGACGTTACCGTACCGCTCAGCTTGCTTGCTTAATATTCCAGTGGCATATCGCAAAATCGTTTCATTACTTTAAAATCCTCAACTCGAACTGGTCGGCATTTTTATAGTTAAACCCATTTACAAACAGGTTACAAGCAAATTTTATTGCAAGAACAAAGCAATTTTATCGTTAGGCGTGTTTAATCTGGTTATAAATATGCATTCTTAACATTTTTAAACAATTTGCAAAATAGAATTGAATCTTAATTTCATGGTTTTTAATTAAAGTGAACGCAGCTGCAAGCGACACGTTCCCATCGAGCTATGTGCAAGCGACCATTTTCGATTGTGTGATTGGTAAAAATAGTCTCCCGTTAAAATGTTTTAAGATTTTTTCGCAATTCTGGCGCGGTGAGTTGGTATTTTTTGTTGTTGTTTGTTATTTTTATATAGCAGAAAGTAAAGGTAGGGTGATAATAAATATTTTTGAAATCCGAATTTGAAATAAAGAAATCAACAGGGATCAACTGAAAACCTGAAGAATTAGAAATAGGATGTGGCTTTTGCGGCTTTTTTATTTTTTGCTTTAAAAACTTTTGGTATTATTTTTATGTATCTTCTATATTTTATAATTTAATTAACTACAGGGCAGTTTCTGTTGAAATTTTTAAAATAATTCAGCTAAATAGATTTAATATTAAGTTGGATTAATAAATTTATTGTTTTTTACTCACATTGTGTATTTTTTGATGTTTTATCGTTAGCAAATAAAATGCTTGGCAAAAATTTAAAAAAGATGTTTTTTTATTGTTCTAAACGGCATTTACGACAAGTTGTCATTATTTGTTTTTATCCACGAATGAATGAATTTATGAATAAATAGGAGTTGTGAAAGAGGTCTAATTTTTCTATAGGCACTGCAGCATTGTCTGCTTTTTGTACCTTTCCAGCTCCTTAGTTTAGCCCCACTTCTTCAATTCTCCTGTTAAGGAGTAGAAGCTCATGTACTGCTATTTTCCTATGTGGACCACTCCCTTAGTTTTGTATACACCCCAGGTAGTGCCTAGTTTCTTTGCATTCGAAGATAATATGAGTGGCTGTTTCCTCCTCCTCATTACATAAACTGCACATAGGTTCTGTGTCAGACACGCCTATATTGTGCAGATGTTTTCTCAAAAAGCAGTGTCCGGTATAAATCCCTACAACTGTTTTTCCCTACTTAGTAAGAGCAGCTTTTCTGCCTGCTTAGGGGAGGGTTGTAACGAATGAAACTTTTTTTAATCCCCAAAAGTTGGGCGCCAATTGTGTAACAAATAAAACTCTTTGTAAGCCCCAAAAGTTGGGCGTCAATTGAGTAACGTACTTGAAATCATTTATGAAGCGAGAAAGAAAATTTTGTAACCTTCTTTTGTCTTACTTAATAAAAACTAATAATTGCTGATTTACTTAAATTGCTAATGATGTAAGATACTGAAAAAGAATTTTTTAATTCTTTTAAACTAATTGTCTGAAATAAAAAAAAATCAACTGCTGATAATTAATACTAATTCAATAAATAAAATTTACCTAAATAATCTCATAAAAAACTAATTTGCTAAAAGGCTAAACGTTTAACTACCGGAAAATAAAATAAAAATATATTTTTGATAAAGTGAATAAGAATAATTAATATTAATTAAGCCAATGAAATATTTTAAAATTTTATTTTAAAGATTTCAACTATTTTCCAACTAAGTAACTTAAATAAAAACATCAATATTATACTCAGGGTTCCGTGACTACTTGATTTTATAACTGAATTAAATTTGAGGGATTGTATAGTCAGCTCACCGATCTATCCACGTCTTTTTTTTTATTTATTTATTTTTTTGAATATATCAAACTATATAATTACTAACCCCGTTAGGCGCCAAGTGATTTTAGTTTTAAAATCCCTAAAAAAAACCCAAAAAAACCCAATTGTATTATTTTAAATTTAGTACCATTTACCAAGCTAATTGAAGAACATATTTCAACTTCCAAGCAGTCCAAAACTTCTCTTATCTTTTCGAAACAATTAACAAAAAAAACTCAAAGTGTACAACAGGTTTAATTAAATTAAATAAAAAATAGTATTTACAATAGCTGAAAGAAAGCAAAAAAAAATAATATGAATTTAAAATTTAACAATAAAAGTAAACATTAAAGAAATGTCAAGTAGTAGCTAAAGAATTCCCGCGGTGGATAAAGAAGGAAATCCAGCTTTTTCCTAGCATAAAAACTGATCCAATTTTTCCTTTTAAAGGAAATGCTAGCTTCTAAATTTTATTCTACCACAAAATAAACGCAACAACATATTTAATTATACAAATTGCTATAATGAAAAAATTTTAATAATTTTTTATGGACATTAGTTAAATAAAAAACTTCTTAGGATACTTTAAAAGTAAATAAGCTTTAATGTTATCTTATAAGATTAAAATTTAAATTATACTAAGTACCTAATAACAAAATTGTACTGCTAAAAAAGTAAAATATGTTGTAAATAGGACACTAGTAGCAAAATTAATAGTACAAGTGCGACACTACCATCGTGTATTTCCTCCTATACTTTGGATCACAGCATTTATGCATCAAGGTATGCTTCTAAATAAATTTTAAATGAAAGCTTAAGAAATTTTTTCCGTGCTGTAATAACCGCTTTATTAAGTTTTTTTAGATTTTTAGGTGCAGGTTTTTGACGTTTACCATAAATGGTCGTTTGGATTCAGATCCTTGTTTTTTGGTGGCCATGACATATAGTCACGCCTTTTTCCCGAAGGGGTAGGCAGATACCACTTCCTTCCACTTGCTACGGTTCTTACACAGATCTTTTGCTTCCTCTACTTTCATCAGTGCTCTCATACATGCTCTTCGGTTGTTGGTACTCTTGACCTGGTCTTTCTTCAAAACAATGTTGATCTGATCGAGATATGTTCTCCGAGGTCGACCTCTACCGATTTGTCCATTTACACTCGCCTTATAAATTTGTTTCGTCAATCTTCCTTCATCCATCCTTTCTACGTGTCCAAACCATCTAAACATTCCTTTATATATCTTTGTAACCACATCTTCTTTTACACCACAGCGTTTTCTTATCTCACTATTCTTAACTTTATCCAACCGAGTCACTCCGGCTATACTTCTCAGACTACTCATCTCCGCAGCATTATTCCTATTTTCATGCTTCTTCTGCCAAACCCAACATTCACTACCATACATAAGTGTAGGAACCACCACGCCTCTATGCACCGCCAGACGTGCCTTTTTTGACACTTTCTGGCTATTCATAAAGCTATGCAGTGCCCCATTCATTTGTTTTCCTGCCAAAACCCTTCGCTCAATGTCACTGTCATACTTTCCATCTCTAGTAAATTTTGAACCCAAGTACACAAATTCATTAACTTGTTCCACTCTTTCTCCCTCAATCGAAACTTCACAGTTTGTCATGCTTTCTTACCTTTCAAAAACCATTACTTTCGTTTTGATCACATTTATTTTCATCCCTTTGATTTTCAGGGAATCATGCATAACATTAACCATCCCCTGCAACTCCTCTTTAGAAGACGCTAATATGACTTGATCATCGGCGTAAAGAAGGCATTTGACGATCAAATCATTCTTTTTCAATCCATACGCACTCTCTTTCAAATCTTTTAAACAATCGTCTATGTATGAGTTAAAAAGCCATGGAGAAGCCACACATCCCTGTCTCACACCTTTTTAGATGTTAAACCAGTCCGTGCAAGCTCCGTTTATCCTGACACAAGCAGTGGAATCCTCGTAAAGTGATTTCAGTGCTCGTATTAAACTACCACTTAACCCATACATAGACAATGTAGACCACAATTCATTCCTCACCACTCTGTCATAGGCCTTTTCCAAGTCCATAAAAGCGCAATAGACCTTCTGACTTCTAGCCAAGAATTTTTCGACTATACCTCGTAATGAAAATACCTGATCCATACATCTCCTTCCTCTTCTAAATCCTGCTTGCACATCCCATATCATCTTCTCAGTTTCATTCGTTACTCTTTTGATCAATATCTTTGCATACAATTTGCCGACTATGCTGAGTAAACTACTACCTCGGTAGTTCTTACAGTCCTGCTGCGAACCTTTTCCCTTGTAAAGCGGCACGATAACGGCCTTGCACCAGTCGTCTGGTACACTACCACTTCTCCAACAAAGGTTAAAAAGGCGGTCCAACAGACTAGCTACCACGTTTTGTCTAGCCTTCAGAATTTCAACTGTTATCCTGTCGTACCCAGCAGCTTTACCCAATTTCATACTGTTCAACGCTTCCACAATTTCTGTCGTAGTAATTTCACTTTTATTGCAACTTTTACTCATATCTCAGAATGGGGCCTGTACTTGTGTATCCTCTTTCTCAAATAAACTTTCAAAGTATTTCTTCCATCTCTTTAATACGCATTCCTCTCCTTTTACCATACTACCATCTTGGTTTCTGATTCTTTCCAATTGCGAGGTAGTATTTTTACCTCTGGCTGTTCTTATGGTCAGATAACCTTTTACGAGTATTAAATTCATCTTTATCACTCTTCTTCTTTTTTGCCACAACCTCTTTTGCCACACCTTTTAACCTTTTGTACTCATTCTTTACCTTGTTTACATCCTCAATCGTTGCCTTTTGCGTTCTTTGATTGGCTTTTGTAGCTAGCCAATCCAGCCAGGCTTTCTTCTTTTCTGACACTGCATTTTGAACCTCTACGCACGTTTTCTGTAACCTGCATCCTTTCCTTCTTTTACTTATAACGCATACTTCAATTGCAGTAACCACGATTCCTTCCTTGAATGGCTTCCACAATTCTTTAACCTCACATGCTTCATCTAAACTGTCAAATTTCTCGGTCAATCTACTAACGAACTCCTCTTTTATACCTTCTTCTTGCAAATTCTCAACTTTTACACAGTCTAGTACACTACTTGATTCCTGCACACGATGGCGCCACCGCTTAAAGATACCTCTTATTTAGCTCATTATTAAGAAGTGGTCTGTGTCAATACCTGCACCGCGGTATGCCCGAGTGTCCATTACTTTCTTTGTCAATCTTTTATCCACAATTACAAAATCAATTATACTTCTCTGGTGTCCTTCTTGTCTTGTGTACAAGTGGATCCTTTTATGGTTAATCATTGTGTTTATTACCACAAGATTCTGCTCCAAACATACTTCAAGTAGATTTTCTCCGTTTTCATTTATTCTACCGTCACCGTACATTCCCGGAACACTGTCATATCCATCACGCTTTACTCCTACCCAACTATTAAAATCACCAATTACAATTCTTTCATTCTGGTTACACCCATTTAAAATATCTGTCACACTATCCCAAAACTCCCGCCTTTCTTTCTGAGCTTTTAAAGAGTGATTCCACTGCGCATCTTGTGGGGCATAAACCCCTAGCAAAAGGATACGAGTAAGACCAACCTTCAGCCTCACCCAGAGGAGTCTTGGGCTTACACATTGAAAGTCAGTCACACATTTACTCATTCTAGCAGAGAGTATCACACCAACGCCCTGACCAGTAGGCTGTATAAGGTCCATGTGTTGTGGTTTCACATCCTTTCCGCTTGGTTTCATTTACACAAAGAATATAAATCCGTCTTTCTTCTATAATCGTGTAAATTTCATCAATTTTATCATTTATTCCTCCCCTCACATTCAAAGTAGCAAAGTGACTGTCCGCAGTCCACGTTTCGCCCTCACAGGAAGCATGACATGACAGGTGGTGACGCCTATCGCTATCGTGTTGGTTATAGTCAATACGACTATTACTCATAGCATCCCATGAGATAAATACATTTTATACTAAAATAAATACATAACAAATTAAAATTAAAGTTAAATAAATGTCAAAGAAAATCTTAATCTGACAGAACAAATAAAATTTTAAATCTTTTAGGAAATATATTAATCGCACTCCAGCAAACAAATTTATAATAAAAATAAATGTATGGTAGATTTAACCAAGCCAGATTTAAATTAAATGTCAAAAAATTCAAGTTGACAGACAATAGAAATTTGGTGAATAGGCAATTAAATTATTGGTCTTAGGGATAAAACCGATCTATTGAATGGTTCTATTTGCTGTAATAGAGAACTTACCGCGAATGTTCAATATATAATGATTTGTGATTTCCCTTTTTTTTATAAATTATATTGTAAGTCCGAGAAATATAATTAATAGTAAAACGGAATAAATAAAACTTATTAATTAAAATAATTTAAGTCACTTATCTGTCAGATGCTATTTTGGACTCTGGCAACCAAGTCGTTTTATTCGAAGGCTTTCTGATATTTTTTCTTTTATTTATTTACCAGCTTAACTTCTACTGGGAATATTTTCAAAGCCCTAGCGCTTCTTACTTTTTTTTTTGGATTTGGATGTTGTTTTTATATGTTTTTGTTGGGTTTGGTTCTGGTAGCTTTTCTACTTATCGGGACAATTAAATTGATATTTATGCCCCCTCATCATATGTCCAAAGTAATCGACTTTTCTTATTTTGATGGTGTTTGTCAATTCTCGCTCTTTATGTAGGGATTCTAACACATGTTCGTTAGTTACGTGTGCTGTCCACGGAATCTTTAGCATACGGCGATAGCACCATAACTCAAACGCTTCCAATTTATTTAGATGCTTTACTTTCAGTATCCAGGTTTTACATCCATAAAGCAAAACAGACCAAGCACTTTAATACTCTTAGACGGATGTTTATCGAAAGACTTCTATTACATAGTATAGAACGCCAACTAGTGAATCTTTTACGTGCCAGTTCTATTCTGGTTGAGATTTCTTCATTGCTTTCAACTCTACAGTCCATCCAGCTACCCAAATACCTAAAGTGTTGTACTCTGTCCAGAATTTTACCATCTAATTTTAATTTTGGATACTCTATATTAATTTTACCGACAACCATGCACTTCGTTTTCTTTGTGTTGATACTTAAACCCTTTTCCTTGCATGCATTGTTTAATGCATTTAGTAGTGTTTGAATGTCTTCGAGGCTTTCTGCCATTATAGCATCATCAGCGTACCTAATGTTGTAAATTACTTCTCCACCAATTTTAATACCTTCATGGCGATATTTCAGCGATTTTTCAAAGACAGATTTCGTGTAGACATTAAAAAGCATTGGTGACATGACACATCCCTGCCTAACGCCAAGTTTAATAGGAACTTTTTCTGAAACCTCTTGTTTCACTTTTACTCTAGCAGTCTGGTTATAGTAAAGATTTTTGAGCAGTCTTACATCATATAAGTCAAGACCAATTGTCAAAGGCTTTCTCGAAATCGATGAAACATACGTAAATGGTTTTACGAAATTCAACACTCTTTTGCAAAAGTGTTCGCATGCAGAACAACGCCTCACGGGTATCCATACCGCCTCAAAAACCAAACTGCTCATTACTGATTCTGTCCTCACAAAGACGATATATACGATGGTGCAGTATCTTCAAAAATATTTTAAGTGTTTGAATCATCAAACTGATAAGTCGGTAGTCACCACATTCTTTTGGGTTACTCTTTTTCGGGATAGTAACAAATAAGGATTCTAACCAGTCGTCTGGTATTTCACCAGTGCTATATATCTTGTTAAATAAGGATGTGATGATCCCAACGCTCTCGTCGTCTAATAATTTTAGCAGTTCTGCAGGTACCTCGTCTGGTCCAGGGGTCTTTCTTCGTTTCGCTTGATCTATTGCTTTTTGTACTTCGGAAACTAGGATCGATGGGCCTTTGTCCCTGTTTGATGTTGTTTGTTGGTATTCTCTTTGGTCGTCTTTGAATAATTCTTTTATATAATTTTCCCATTCGGTACAGCGCTCCTCTACCTCACTTAATATTCTTCCACTAGAGTCTTGGATGATTCTTGTCTTGTAAGTTTTACCTGTACCCGTTAATTCTTTTAGTTTTTTATGTAAGTGAAAACTGTCATGCTGTTGTTCCAGTTTTTTAATTTCTAGACAAAATTCCTTTAGGCTTCGTTTTTTGCTGCTTTAATTCTTTTCCGTATTTCCTTATGAATTTCATTATACTTTTCTCTATTTTTGGTTTTGTGTTGTCTTCTTATGTCCATTTGTTCTTAAATATCCTGTGTCATCCACTCCTTTTTAGCCTTACGTTTTTTTGGTAAATTCTTTTGAGCTGTAGTCATTATTGAGGTTTTTATTTGTTTCCAGTAATCATTCGCAGTGCTGGGGTCTTCAAATTTAATTTTATGCATTTTAGTGTTGATTTCTTGAGAGACCTTATTTAGTATGTAAGATTTATGGAGTGCATTTAGGGCTATCATAGGGGTCTTCTGGGTTTTATTGACTGTAAGACTCCTCCGGTGCTACGTCTTCTCTCTCTTGCTGTACGGAGTAGAATCATGGACCTTGACCGAAGCAACCACCAAAAAACTTTGAAATGTTACTTTATCATAGAATTCTAAGAATTCCGTGGACAAACCATGTATCTAACGAAGAAGTCTGTCGAAGAATGGAGTAAAAAATCGAATTAATAACCAAGATAAAGACTCGCAAACTCGAATATTTCGGTCATATAATGAGAAATGGAAAAAGATACGGTCTACTACTAAATATAATGCAAGGGAAAATCGCAGGGAAACGTGGGCCAGGTCGACAAAGAAATTCCTGGCTAAAGAATCTCAGGGTGTGGTTCTCAGTAACAACAACAGGGCTTTTCTGTGCCACAACCAACAAAATCATAATTGCCAGAATGAGCGCCAATATCCGGACCGGATAGGCATTATAAGAGGAAGAAGAAGAAGACGAGCATGTATAAAAGCGCTGATGAAAGTAAAAAATGCAAAAGACGTGTGCAAAAACTGTAGCAAGTGAAAAGTAACTTTATGTATGTATGTATTATTACTATAGTGTTCGTAGGATCGCCATTGGTGGAATGTTAATAATACGCCATCTTTTACCTTTAACTATTTTATTCTAACAACTAGCTTTAGAAAACTGTTTCATGAAGATTGTCATGAAGACTATCATGAAGACTAATTCTTATTGTTAGCTATATTAATTTATACAGTTGGCAAAAGCAAACAAAAGCCCTGGTGGGCGTGTTCATGTCACTGTTGTTGTATTTTTGGTATCGATATATTTCATTTCACATCGAAAACCGACTATCGATAACATTAAGTGTCAACTGTTAACCCAATTAGTAAGGTTAGTTTTGTTCTAATAATTTTGTAAAAAAGGAAAATTAGATCTAGGTCAATTGTATTGATGTACTATTAGAAAGGTTAAATAAATTAAAACATTGGCAAGCTAGCAACAAATGTTTTAAATAGCAGCTGTCAGCACTCATTATTGTATTGTTCATAAAATCATTCGATTGTAATATTTCGATTATACGCGTCAACCTTTAAACATTCAAACGTTGCATGGCGATTGGTCGTTTGCGATAACATTGAAAATAGTTGGCACATTTTCCACGGCTTTTGTTTGCTTCTGTGAACTGTATACAATGGGTTTTATTGACCCGGTTACCTATGATCTAATAAACATTTAGCTAATATTGCTTACCTCGCATTATTCCAAATAGTCGCATATCGACAATATGCTAATTGCAATAATCAAAATATCTAATATGAAATATTAACCTATGTTACGAAAGACCTTCCATAAGTAATTTACTAATAAATCACGTATTAATAACATACTGTGTTTATTGTTATTAAATAACCGAAATGTGTTTTAATTCAATTGTTAAATAAAGTAAATGTTGAAATTGGAACAATGATCTACAGGGTGCTTACAATTACCATCGAATCTAAAAACCTTTATTTAATTTTTAAAAAAATAATTAAATCGTATTATTAAATTTGCTTTGAAAAATAAAAGTTTAACCACTCAAACTAAAGTCATTACATTTAATGATGGAAGAATGTTTAAAACATATCGGATTTAATTTTGTAAATTTGCAAATTCATAAAATGCAGTGATTATCTCTTTCAATAATTTTTAATTTGTGTATGTTAAAAAAACAAATCTACATTGAGCAAACACAATGTCCATTAACTAGGTTTTTATCGATGAAACTGCGATGAAAATTTATTTCCAGTTAAAACAAATATTTCACAACAATGATTTATGAAATATTTAAACAAGCGATTGGGAATGCTGCAGGTATAATATTTTTTAAAACTGTCACACATACCTTTCAAAAATCCAATTTTAAAAAGAACACTTAAAGTGTATTAAATACTTTAAATAAAAGGATTTTTAGACAGTGGCGTGTATTAAACTTTAATTTTTTAAGGTTAAGATATTAGTTCATAGTAAAGTTTGCAAATGATACAAAGTAATTATCGCAAATAATATAAGAAGCAATTAAATTATGTTTTAATGAGCTGAACAAGTTTTATATTAAATTTACCAAATAATTTCTATATACTTCCGGGGAAAACGGAGTTCGGCAAGGGTCGGTTCTTGGACCGATTTTTTTTCTCATATATATTAATGATCATTCGCAGGCTCTCACTTCGGGTTCATGTATTATGTATGCTGATGATATAACTCTTATCTCAAGATGGGACTTTAGGTCATATCAGGAACAATTAGTATCTGCAAAAAATTGGTTTAGAGCCAATAAATTGAAGCTAAATGAAAGTAAATCAAATTCAATTTTATTTAGCTCGGATTAACGAGCAATTAAATCCGAACCAGTAAAATTATTAGGAGACATGCTTGTTTCGAGTTTAAACTGGGTACATCACTGTGCGAAATTGTGCGAAATTGTCGACACAGATATATGCCCTAAGGAGAGTGAGTTATTTTCTAAATAAGAATTCTTGTAAATCTGTATACTATGCTTTGGTTCATAGTCATCTGTCATACGGCATCTTGTTATGGGATAAAACTAGTGCTCTACACAAGGCTGCAGTAAGAATTGTTGCTACTGTTGCCTACGGAACTCACTGTCAGCCACTGTTTCAGAGTTGCAAAATTCTCCCACTGCCCTGTATGTATAATCTGGAGACATAAGTTTATCTACATAAGAATAAATATCAAGTTCCATTATGGATACTCACAATTATAACACAAGGCACAGAGAGGATATTAAAATTCCATTTTCAAAAATAGATATTACACAAAATAACAAACCTGATGTTAATATTTACAATTATTTTATTAGTTATCATGTATATATAAGCAGGGGTCCTACAGCTTCTGCCGCATCCCGCATTTCGATCGCCAAACTCTCTTATCTCTCAATAAATCCTCCTGGATTGCTCTATCTCTCATTGTTTGCATAACTACGCTTATCCATGTAGTTGCTAGTCTTCCACGTTTTTTTTGCTTTCTGGAATGTATTCCAAAGCACGTTTGGGCTGCATATTCTCGTTCTTGCGTTGCACGTGCCTATACCATATTAACTGTCGAGTTTCTATTTCTTCTGAGGTTCTATGAATTCTATTTATTCTCCGCCTAATGTCATTATTTGAAATGTGCTCTCTCCTTGATATGCAACAGGCTCTTCTAAAGTAGTCTATCTCCACACAGTCTATCTTTCCTTCTGTGTTTTCTATCATTTGCCAGCATTCTTCCCCATACGTTAGGATAGGCTCTGCAACTGCTGTGTAGATTGTCTTCTTAGTCCTTAAGCTAATTTGGTTGGACCAAAGTAATGAGTTGAGAATATGTACCGTTCTCTGACCCTGTTGTGCTTTGTGTAACCAGCTCGTTGGGACGGTTGTATGGTCGTATACTAAAGAAAAGATTTAAGCTTAATAAATGAAAATAGAAGAACGGATGAGCATTGCATTAGTTATCATTAGAAAGAAAATCTAAAAAAAATTAGAATATACAGATTTAAAAAATTTGTTACAGCAGCAAAACAAAGCGTAAGTTACGGGTGGTGAAATTTTGGTGAATCTTGTATTGTAAATCAACATATTTTTAAGAAAATAAAAATTGCGTTATTATATACTATTTAGTAAATAAAAATCATCGTTAGAAAAAATGGTCATTTTAAAATTAAATGCCATTTTATTGTATTCGAAATTATTGAAATAATAAATAATTTTGCGATTACAGCATAAAATGATCCTTATGTACCTAATTGCTGAAGCTTTGACCTTTACTTAAATTACATTTTATAATATTGTTACGATTTTATTGAATCCGTCTCTGGCAATTGCCGACGACGCCGACCGAATCTAGGGTGAATATTCAATGAGCATAGAAGACAATGGATAATTCGAGAAATTACTGGACCCTTCTCGTGGTTATTCATTCAGGTATAAAAAGGGACAGCGGGCGGACAGAGACAGTAGTGGTTTTAAAAGTGTTTATGAATTAAGAAATGTAAATAGTTATAAAAAGTTGTAAAAGTTGTAAATCTATGTAAATATCTAAGTGATTTATGAAAGTAGAATTTATTGTATTGGAATAAACATTGTTTTCTTACTGTATCGAGAGTTTTTAATCGCCGAATCCACTGAGGAACTAAAAATCTTAACAGTGGTATCAGAAGTAAATTTTTTTTCTATAACAAAAAAATTTATGGTGAATACAAGAAATACGCCATACGACGACATGAAGGACGTTATAAAATTTATGAAAAATCAATTTGAGGAGTTAGAGAAACGACGACAAGAAGAAAAATTGCAAGAAGAAAAACGCCATTCGGAAGAAGAAAAACGACGTCAAGAAGAAAAATTGGAAGAAGAAAAAAGACGTTCGGAAGAAGAAAAACGACGACATGAAGAAAAATTGGAAGAAGAAAAACGACGACAGGAAGAAAAATTAGAAGAAGAAAAACGAAGACAAGAAAAAAGAGAAGAACAAAAGAAACTACTAGAACAACAGGAAGAACAAAGGAAAATAGATACCCAGAAATTTCTAGAACAGCAAGAAAAGTTCTTCGAACAAGTAGTGCAGAAAACAAAAGAACAAATTGTTGAATTAAAAGAAGATGTCAAGAAGATCGACGGAGAGTTAAGAAAGGAAGTAAACACAGTACGAGATGAAGTAAAAGACATCAAACAAGAGATCGACGTGATTATAAATGAAGTACAAAGCCAGATTGCCTCGCTTAGAATTCAAGAATTCAAGATCGTCGTGACATGGTTGCCACATCGGGAATTTCAGTAAAACCACCAACTTTCGATGGACAATCCTCCTGGTATATGTATCTCAGACAGTTCGAAGCTGCAGCCTCGTCCAATGGGTGGAACGATGAAGAAAAGGCTACTGCACTCATAGTGGCCATGAGAGGACAAGCTTTGGGAATGCGACAATCCCTGCCGACCAACAAGGCAAATATGGAGACCTAGTAGCTGCACTGGAATTAAGGTATATTGATCAACATCGTGAACAGTTATACCGGGCGCAGATGAAAATACAGGTGCAGAAATCTGGCGAAAGTCTGCAAGAGTTCGAGGCAGATGTGAGAAGGCTGATCCAGGTAGCGTACCCACAGGCTCCGGAAGACTTCAGGAAATAACTGGCCGTACAGCTATTTATTTACAGTTACCTTATAGTAAATTGTTACTCAGTGAAACCCCAACGGAGTTTTGTCAGTTATTGTATTACCGGATTCGTTTGCGTCAGTGTCACAGAACCTAACGTTGTGTTGAGATACTAATCGTTTCTATTATTATCTCTATTATTATTAAAAAGTGAGCCATAATTGTATCTGTTAAAATTATTGTTGTTATTGCGATTGAAATTATTGTTGTAATTTCCTCTACCGCGGTTCATGCGTGATATTTGTGAATTTGAGTTGACTTGACGAGTATTATTGTATGAATTATTTTGAAATCTCCTAGCATTACCATATCTGTAAAATTGGCGGCTATTGCTACTAAAGTAAAATATATTTGACTGTGTTACGGTAGTAGTATCTACTGTAATAAATTTGGTTATAGCTTCTTGAGCTGAGCTAAAACTGCCCGCTGCCATAATTATTTTCATATTATCGCTGGATGCGTTAGAGCATAAGGCTTTTGTTAAGGAGTTGATTTATTATTTATTTAAAAGCTTAAACATTTTGTATATTGTTTTTATAATTTTATTACGTTTGTGTTGTTAATTTTTTTTATATATTGAATTGGAGTTATTGAAAACAGTTTTGACAAGTCTTTTTGACAAGTAAAAAAAGAAAAAGTTTAAAAGGTGTATTTATTACAAAAAAGAGAGAATTCAAGTGTACAATCAAACATTGTGCTGGTCCTTGAGCCTCAAACTCGAACCAAGATATGGATGGTAACATCTTGACAAGAAGTAGGAGTAAGATGCTAAATGAGCTTGCCCAAGACGGTGAAAATGGTGTATTCGAGGATATTGCTGGGAAAACTGAATAAAAAGACAAGTCGTCGGTTTCAAGCCCAAAACTCTCCGAGAAACAGATTTACCAGCTGGCAGTGGAATCAAATGATGATACGATGGATCAGAGCTGCAGATCATTTCAGAGTAAGTCCCATTTATCTAAGCACTCTAAATCTAGTACTATTAGACGTAAAAGTTTAGAAGCTCAAATCAGAGCTGATAAAGAAATGGCCAAAATTTTAGCTTCGGAACAACAAATCGAAATGAACAGGTTGAAAGTTGAACAAGAAAAGGAAAAGATAGAATTCGAAAAAAAGATGATCAAAACCCGATTAGCTCTTCGACAAGCCACCATTCAAGAGGAGGCTTAGATAATCAGTTTCACAGAACAAGAAGGAAGAAGGGATTTAGAGGTATCAGAAGAAATATTATCCGAAAGAAGTAAAGTGCAAGAGTGGCTAAATAAAAATGAACAAGTTCATAGTCCGAATTTCCAAGATAACATACCTAATTTTAGTAAATTAGATATGCAAAAAAATCAAGAAACTAATAGCTAGACAAACCATTGACAAAGAATTACCAATTTTTACTGGTGATGTGAAAGAATGGCCTAACTTCTTGAATCAATATACTACCACTACAAAATTGATTTATGTTGATTTATGTGAGGAGGAAAACATATATCGATTAAGAAAATGTCTCAAAGACGATTCTCGACGTGCAGTAGAAGGGTTGCTCATATCAAGTAAATCTTTGGATAAAATCATGGGTATTTTGAAAACGAGGTTTGGTAGACCAGAATTGATCGTGAAATCTTTGGTTGATGAAGCAAAAAATCTTCACCTTTTTCTAGTCTTACACATTTCTCGAATGTACTTCAAAATTTGGTTGCCACTTTGGAGGTCATGGATATGAAAAATTATTTGGGCTGTCCCCAACTTCTCAATGAATTACTACAGAAATTGCCTTATTCCATGCAGTTAAATTGGAGAAAGAAAGTCGCTACAAAAAGAGCAGAATACACTTTGAAAAGTTTTCAGGAATGGGTTTGGAATGAATTAGAAGGAGCAAGCTTTGTAGAGGCACTTTTACCTCAAAAGATAATGCACTCTCATCAGACGTCAAAAGGTAAATACAATACCACTCTGGTGACCACTGATCAAGTAAGGGAATCCAGTGAAACCAAGAGAAGAAATACTAGGTGTGGATATTGTAAGTTAGATCACAGTCTGGAAAAATGTTATAAATTCAAGAAATTGTCCCCGGATAAAGAATGGAAACACGTAAAGGATAACAATATATGTTTTTCGTGTATGAAATTTGCATACAAAATATCATCATGTAATAGAAGAAAAAAATGTGGTTTGAATGGTTGTGAAAAGTAACACCATGAGCTACTCCATAATAAAAAGTATGGATAAAAGCAGAAAGAAAATAATGTCCAAGAGGAGAAACAGCAAGAAGAGGAAAATGGTATCACAAAATTGGTAGCTCATACAACAAAATCATTCCGCAATGAAATTATTCTAAGAGTTGCTCCTATAACAATAAAATACCAGGGAAAGGAAGTCCAAACTTATGCTCTCTTTGATGAAGCATCAACTATTACACTGATAGATGAGGAATTCGCTCACCAAATAGGATTAAAAGGAGAGGTAAGGCATTTGGGTCTCAGATGGACAGACAAGGAGTCGAAAAAAGAAGTTTTATCTGCGAAGGTTTGCTTTAATATTGCTGGTCAAGATGGCGAAGAGTATACACTCAATAATGTCTATACTCTGAAAGATATGGATTTACCGATACAAACGGTAAATACACAAAAATTCAAAGCCAAGTGGAGACATCTAGAAAAAATAGATTTTGCTAGTTACACCAACGTAACTCCAAAGTGATTGATTGGACAAGACCACTGGGATTTAATAACAAATAGAGAAGTTTTGGAAGGGCCGAAGAATTCACCTGCCTTATTAAGAACAAAACTAGGATGGATTCTACATGGAAATGTTCAACAGTTTCATGGAAGATAGATAATACAATCGTTCTGCATGTCAAACATCGTGATTTGGAACAGCCTGACGATCTACATAACCTGGTAAAGTTTTTTTTCGCAACAGAGTTCGCTTGGAGTCAAAATTCCCCAAAAAGAAATGATGTCCAAGGATGATGAACAAGCTCTTGCGCTGATAGAGAAAGTTACAAGAAGGATAGGCGACAGATGGGAAACAGTATTATTATGGAAAAACGATGAGCCTGAGTTTCCTGACACACAACCTGTTGCACTTCAACGATTGATTTATATTGAAAAGAAAATGGAAAGAAATCAAGAATATGCTTCAGCATACGAAAATAAAATAAAGGAATACTTGGAAAAAGGGTATGCCAGGAAAGTACCTAAAGAAGAAATAGAGGAATGTAAGAAAAGAATATGGTATCTTCCACATTTTTCAGTTACCAATGAAAATAAAAAAGGAAAAATAAGATTTGTATTCGACGCTGCATCTAAAGTGGATGGACGAAGTTTAAACGACTCGTTACTGAAGGGACTTGATTTGTTCAACTCATTGGTATTCTAATGAAATTTCGACTAAAATCCATTGCTTTCTCAGCAGATGTTAAAGAAATGTTTCATCAGGTAAAGATAAGAAAAGAAGATCAATCAGCTCAGAGATTTCTGTGGAGAGAAGACAAAAACCAATTAGTTCCCTCGGTATATACAATGGAAGCCATGATTTTTGGTGCAATATCTTCTCCATTTTCAGCGCAATTTATTAAAAATAAAAATGCTGAAGAATTTAAGGACAAATTTCCAAAAGCTTGTGAAGCCATCACGTGTAAGCATTACATGGATGACTATCTCGATAGCGTGGATACAGAGGAGGAAGCAAATCGTTTAATTCAAGAAGTAATCATGATTCAAGCAAAAGGAGGTTTTGAACTGCGGGGTTGGGCAAGTAACTCCAAAGAAGTACTCAACAAGATTCCAAGCGAACTTAGAAATTCAGAAGATTTTTTGACAAATGATTATTCTTTACCACCAGAAAGAATACTTGGACTAAAATGGGATCCAAATGAAGATATTTTCTGCTTTCCGTTGAATTTTCATAAAGTTGACAAAGCTATTTTATCAGGAACAAAAGTTCCAACAAAACGTGATATTTTAAAAGTTATCATGTCCATATATGATCCTATTGGATTTTTAGGTCATTATTCGGTGAAGGAAAAAATACTTTTACAGACTATTTGTAGAAGTGGAATAAATTGGGACGATGAAATTTCAGGAAAAATATAGGAGAAATGGTCGAATTGGATAAAAGGGTTAAATAACGTACAGCAACTAAGAATTCCGCGTTGTTATAACCTGCTAATGGATTCACGAACATGGAATTTGACGTTACATATATTTGCGGACGCTAGTGAACAAGCCTTTGGATCTGTGGGATACTTTAGATTTGATGATGGTGAGAAAGTACATGTATCTTTTGTTATGTCGAAAACTCAAGTTGCTCCATTACGTCCTATGTCGATACCACGTTTGGAACTTCAAGCTGCAGTTATGGCAAGCCGAATGGCTGACACAATCAAGAAAGAACATGAACTTACTATTAGAGATATTTTTTTCTGGACCGATTCGAGATTAGATTCGATAGTAGATGGTTTAGAGGGCCTGATTTTCTTTACACGTCGTATCTAGACTGGCCAAAAGAAGAGAATAAGGAAGTCGAAGTTCAAATTTTGGAAATGAAAGAACAGTTGGGTTTATTAACTGAACATAAAGAAATGTCATTCCTTCCGCAAATGAAGAAATTTTCCAAATGGAGAAGTCTCATAAGGAGTACATGCATAGTATTCAAATTCATTAAATTTTGCAGAAAAGATGTGCACGAAGAAAAAGAAATAACAGGAAGAAACATAGCAGAAAGCGAGTATTATTGGTTTAGAAAGATTCAGGAAGATTGTTTTAAGAAAGAAATCGGAACGTTACAAAAAGGCAAAATATTGGACAAGAAGAATAAACTTTACAAACTGTCACCGATATTAATTGATGGTTTAATTCGACTAGGTGGCAGAACAGACAAAGCGTCAGATCTTTTAGAAGAAACAAAAAGACCAATAATTTTGGAGAGTAAACATTTTGCAACAAAACTTTTAATACACTATTACCATATGAAAACCTGTCACAGTGATGCAGAATTGGTGCTGAATGAGATACGTCAAAAGTTTTGGATAATTCAAGCTAGAAAAGCTATAAAAGCCACTTCAAGGTATTGCCCCATATGCAGTATAAGACGAGCCATGCCAAGAGTACCACAAATGGGTCAACTGCCAAAGTTCAAAATGACAATACCACCTTCACAGAGAGCATTCATCTATGTTGGGGTGGATTATTTTGGCCCATACGATGTTACTATTGGACGCAGACACGAAAAAAGATATGGATCAATTTTCACGTGTCTTTCTATTCGTGCGGTGCATATTGAATTGACAGAAAGTCTTAATACAGATTCTGCTTTGCTTGCAATAAGGTTTATTGCTCGAAGAGGACAACCAAAAATAATCATCAGCGATAATGGAAGCAACTTTCACTCTGCTGACAAGGAACTCCAAAAATTGGTCAAAGACATAGACCATAATATTTTAAAAGTAAATCTGTTCGCACAAGAAATAGAATGGAAATTTATACCTTCAGCGAGTCCACATATGGGAGGTGCGTGGGAACGAATGGTGCCTTCAGTAAAAACTGCTTTGAAGGCAACCCTCAGGGAAAGAGCACCTCGTCCTGAAGTTTTACAGACTTTGTTATTGGAGGCAGAGCATATAGTAAATAGTCGCCCACTGACTTATGTTTCATCAAATGAAGAAGATCCTGAAAGCCTCACACCAAATCACTTTCTGATCGGAACCTCCAGCATTGCCAAACCATCAGGGATATTCTCACAAAAGGAATGGAACATCAAGAAACAATGGAGAATATCACAGGGACTAACAGAAATTTTTTGGAACAGATGGTTAAGGGAATACATTCCTACGCTGACCAAGAGAACGAAATGGTTTCAGCAAGCAAGAAACTTGAAAGAAAATGACTTGGTTGTAATCATGGATAATAAATTACCGAGAAATAATTGGCCACTTGGTAGAGTAACAAAAGTTTTTCCGGGCTCTGACGGGCATGTCAAAGTAGCAGATGTCAAAACCAAATCTGGTATCTATCGTCGACCTGTTACAAAAATATGTACAATAGAGTGTTTAGAAATGGGTGAAGAAATTGACTAAAGTTCTTCACGGGGAGGAGAATGTTAAGGAGTTGATTTATTATTTATTTAAAAGTGTAAACATTTTGTATATTGTTTTTATAATCACGTTTGTGTTGTTCATTTTTTTTATATATTGAATTGGAGTTATTGAAAACAGTTTTGACAAGTCTTTTTGACAAGTAAAAAAAGAAAAAGTTTAAAAGGTGTATTTATTACAAAAAAGAGAGAATTCAAGCTTGATTCGCTGGTCTTTCGGCCGAATCTAATAATAATATCATTTTAAGGTAATACAAGTGTACAATTAAACAGCTTTTACGACTTTGTCCGCCGTGTATTTGTTTGCTAACTCAATGGGCATTTCCTCTGAGATGTAAGCAGCATGTAATTTGTCAGTCAATTTTCCGACATCGTTGGCGTAAGCTACAGCTTCCTTGCCATTTTTTTTAGGTTTCATTAATTTTGCCAAAATTAATTGTGAATTTTCACCCTGAATTCCCTTTTTCACAGTAATTATTATTTGCAGCAAAGATGTCTCGTTTGCCTGTTAGTCTGGTTTTCAAGAACTGCACAGCAATTTGTTCGTTGTCCACAGCATGTATTTTAAGTAACTACTCCGTTTATAAATGTTTGTTATTTTTCGAATGAGCCGTCAAATTCTGTGGGAATGATTTTGCTAGCTAGATTAAAAAATTATACAGTTGTTAGCGCCATATTGTCTTCACCTTCACTATCACTTAAGCTTCTAAATTTGTTATGTCGATAGGAGATGTGCAAGAATTGGGCACAATATATTTACAATCTAATAATAAAAATGATCTAATGACTTTATCTCTAGCCCTCAAAAATTGTTTGTTGCAATAATTCAAAACGGAAAATTGTTATAGGCAAATACATAAATTGTCGAAACGAAAATGCTCATTAATTGTTATTATTATTATCATTAATTGTGTCAGGTGTGCGAAAAATGTAATTAATTTGCAAAAATAGATGCGAAACTAGACTCATAATAAAATTGTTAATGGTACAAAAATATCTTAAACAGTTCTTACCGAATGTCACTGGATTGTCTTATTCTTGGAGGTCTATGCACAACACTGGTTAAACGTCGAAAAATGGCATTTGGATGTCTCTTCTTTGCTGGGCTGTGTACTTTCCAAATGGAATTGACCATATTAATTTGAATATTTTTTCTGGTACGTCCTGATCCGTTAATTTTGAGTTTTCCATCATATCAGAAGTGAGTTGCGCTGTTAGATTCCAAAGACTCGTCTCCGCAGGATCGCCTTGTAATGTATCTGGATCGCCATGTATTTGTTAGGTCTCTTGCTCGTAGGTAAAAACTAGGACAGCGTATCGACCGACTAAAGTAAAACATCAACACCGAATCTCCTTGCTAGACGCTTGGTTGTGAAATAAATACTAATGAATGATAAACAATACGTGCGTATAGAAGCACGTTCCAAGTGAGTTCAAAGTAATTTCCGTGAACGGTCAACTGAGTTCATTGGGCCTTTATTAAACCTTTTTTTATGTTTCCCTGGCTAAGGGCACTACACTGTAATAGAATTGAGTATCATCGGCATAAAGGTGAATTCTACAATATTCTTAACAACGTAACATTTTTGATGAATAAACAGTGAACAACAATGAACCCCAGCATAGAATCCTGTAACACAAATCACAAATGGCTTGAATAGATTCCAGTTAGGCATACTTTTTGTTCTCTGTTTTTAAAATAATATTCAAGTAGTCTAATAGCACTTCCCAATAAACCCATAGAATGTATTATTGCTAAAAGAAGATCATAGCTCAGTGTCGAAAGCTCGACGAAAATCAAGAAGCACAAGTACAGAACAAAGACTTTCATCTGTAGCCCTGTTAATATCGTACACGATGTGTAGTAGAGCTGTAGCGTAACTATGATCATTGCGGAACCAAAACTGTAATCCGGGAAATAAAGAAAACTTGAAGAGATGATTTCTCAGCTGTTATTCAACTGCTCGTTCAAAAACTTTTGATAAAGTTGGTAAGACACTGCTCTGACTAATTCAGTAGAAAGTGTGGTGAATGGTTTCCTTGAACTGACTATTTGAATTAGAATAAAAAATTCAAACCTCCTAATATACTATGACAAATCCTTCTATACATAAAAAAACAATTAAACTCAAGAAACCTTAACAAAAAAAAACAAAATTGTTGGGATCTCTTACAGTTTAAGAACCCTGTCCTTTGATGATCTAAACACTGAGGAGCTTCTTAATGTCTCTCCAGAGGTTGTACTGGTTATGTTCGTGTTGAGGGCTACTAAGTTCACCCTTATTTTACTTCTTGGATAACCAGCTCGACAGTATTTGACCAGAATCAATTCACATAGAAAGTAACAATTTCTTGATTAGCCAATGAAAATTGTAAGTAAAGTGTAATGAAAACAATCAAAGTTACTAGTGAAGCTAGTAAATCAACTTGACAACTGTTTAAAATTTATTTTTTTATTAAAAAAAAGTTAACCTGATCCTATTATTTTTAAGTTATCACCCTTATATTCTCATTAGATAAAACTTCCACCCATTGGTGAACAATTAATTTTCTCTAATATTGTGACACTTTATTTTTCCAATATACTGAAAAATACCCAACACGTGGTCGAAACTATTATCGCCTATTATCGCCAATAGGACATAAATGTCTAGCTTGCTTGAAAGGTGGCGATGGAAAGAGCTATCGATGGTCGATAGTTCACACATCGATAAAAACAAAATCATGCGGGTTTATAGTTGTATGATTTGCTTCTTCTTACTGGCAGAGTGACTATTATACAGTTAAAAATATTAATTATTATTTATTTTTTTAAATGTAGATTTTCAGCTTATAATTAATGTTATGCATGATGCCCTGAAAATAAAAGGGATGAAAATAAATGTAAACAAAACGAAAGTAATGGTTTTTGAAAGAGAAGAAACCATGACAAACTTTGAAGTTTCGATTGAGGGAGAAAGAGTGGAACAACTAAATGAATTTGTGTACTTGGGTTCAGACTTAACGAGAGATGGAAAGTATGACAGTGACATTTAGCCAAGGGTGTTGGCAGGAAAAAATATGAATGGGGCACTGCATAGCTTTATGAACGGCCAGAGAGTGTCAAAAAAGGCACGTCTGGCTATGCATAGAGGTGTGTTGGTTCCTACACTTATGTATGGTAGTGAATGTTGGGTTTGGCAGAAGAAGCATGAAAATAGGATTAATGCTGCGGAGATGAGTAGTTTGAGAAGTATAGCCGGAGTGATTCGGTTCGATAAAGTAAAAAAATAGTGGGATAAGAGAACGCTGTGGTGTAAAAGAAGATGTGGTTACAAAAATAGATAAAGGAATGCTTAGATGGTTTGGAGACGTAGAAAGGATGGATGAAGGAAGATTGACGAAACAAATTTATAAGGCGACTGTGAATGGACGGAAGTCGGTAAAGGTCGACCTCGGCGAATAATCTCGATCAGATCAACATTGTTTTAAAGAAAGGCCAGGTCAAGAGTAACAACAACCGACGAGCATGCATGAGAACACTGATGAATGGAGGAAGCAAAAGATGTGTGTAAGAACCGTAGCAAGTGAAAGGAATTGGTCTCTGCCTACCCCTACGGGAAAAAGGCTTGACTATAAGTATGTATGTAATTGATTACAATAAAAACAAAATTAAATACTAGTTTATTGTCGCTATTTAAAATTGAAATTTAGCAACTTTTGTGAATAATACAATTGAACATAATTATTCAAGGTTAAAAATATAAGATTGTAGTTGTTAATTTACAATGTGACGTTTATAACGTACAACGTCTATCAGCGCTCTCAACTCAAATTTCCTTATCGCAAAAATGTACCGTCAAAAATGCAAAAGGGTATATTCTAATAAAACAATAACGAAAACTGTAAACTAATATATTTTGGATCGTAAAATTAACGAATTACATAAATATAAATGAATGAAAAACGATAGAATAATCGAAACTTGGATAAATCAATAAATCTCGGTTGATAGTTTTTCCTTTTTCTTGTTCTCTTCCGTTTTATTGGTTCATACGTTAATTACCCCTTTTCTCCTATAAATTTCAAGATTTACATTTAAAATTTAAATTAAAACAAACTATTAAATATGTTTAATATTAAAATGGCATGCATTAGACGAGTAAAGTTAGTTTAACAAACGTAGCACCATATTTATTTGCGACAATACCGTAATTCCTACCCAATTTTTTTTATGATTCAAAACACGACATAATTTTACCGTCCGTAAAATTGTAACTATAAAAATTGGAGTGTCGATTTCACCTCTAAATCCCAACAAACGAGAAAGCTTAGGCTACCGTTCAGTACAAAAGGGTGGTACATTTGAACCCTTGATTTTTTTTTGACATAAAATTCTTAAAGTTACACCGAAACATGTTACCAGAACTCAATACCTTCATAATTCTCTAACTAATAGTATTAGAGACGTAAAGACGGTGTTATTTTTTAACGTATAGTCAGCTCGCTGATATAACCTCGAGTTTGCGTCGTAGGGTTAGCGGGGAAGAGACACCACGCAGTTTGGCCAAAACCTACGCTCTGGCTCCTGTAGCTCACGACTCAAACGTGATAGCGTGGTGATTTAAGTGATTGTGTATAGAGTTTATCTAGCTCAGCGAACACCTCTACTTGTACCAATGGCCATAGCGAGTGCAGATAACACCCATACATCTGTCGAAGATCTCCGAACTGAGGCATATGAACACTATGTGCCCATCAAACCGACAACACTGGGCAGTACCATTATAGATTATACATTCACTCAAATGTCGATATCATGTATCTTAAGTCCAAATTATCAATTTGTCGTCACCCTTCACGATTACTACAATACTAAATTCACTTTTCCAACGGTATTCTCACTGTGCAACAGCGTCCGAGTTTTTCGGTAGAAAAATACAAATACACGGTTCCAGCAGTCTCTTGACGTGTAAAAACGTCAGAGTGGTATTACCTATGGCTGAAGCAAAAGACCGTTTGAGTTCGAAATTTTCAGCCTCATGTGAACACACGGGGTACTAGATATGATATTACCGAGTTCGAATGATCGGTAAAATTATGTCGCACCCTGTACAGTAAATTATGAAGTGTTTAACGCGATTTAATAAAATATGAACGTTTTCAAAGTACATATTTGCAGTAAATTTTACTAAATAACTACCTTTTCTTCAAGTAAGTATGTTTGAAGTTAAAAGCAAATATATATATATATATACACATTTTGCACCACCCGATATTTACATGCTGAAATAAATTCTCGCACAAAAATTTTTTTCTGCACATTTATTTAACTATATTAGGGAAACAGGTACAACAATATCAGCAAATAAAATGATTTTAGGCTGTACTGTTAAGATGACATTTTTAGTGTGTTTTGTTGGTGCGTGCCATTTGAAATATTTTTTTTTTTGGTTTTTGGTAATAAGAAGGGTTAGAGGAGCCCACACTGCATCTTTTGAGCTTATTGTGTTCTGTAGCTGCCACCTGTAACCTAGTTGGCGTTGAGCAACTAATCTCCTGGGTAAGTTTGATCGAGGTTAAACTTTACAATTAAATGTAACGGGCCTCGTATCAAGTTTCTAGCCCGTACCACGTCCTAATCATAGTCAAATATGATGTGGGATGCTTTTTCCTCCCCATCCCCACATATTCTGCATACTAGGCTGCTATGCAGATGCTTCCTCACACAACAGTTTGGATAACGGATCAGCCTAAGCTTCTTTCTGTCCAGCTCCAAGCGTTACAATAAATCAACGAGTAGCTCAAAAAATCGACCGCGCCAAAATTGTTGCTTAAGTGGAAGTAGGTCATTCGTCAAATATTTATTGCTGCAAGAACAGGTGTTTTACAAAGCGATATAAGATCGTAATGTAAAGACTAATTCTGTGCAAGATATAGACAGAAGTGGAATAAGGCGTGTTACTACCCAAGAGCAAAACAAACATTCGCAGGAATCGCAGCATGCCTATTTCACAACTTTAAAAGAAAGTGAGACATACACTATTCAAGTTTCTGACTACACAGAAGACCAATGTTTGAGTTTAGTTTGAGATCTCGACGAGTAGTGTTACAATATGAGCTGAAGTTTACTTGCAATTATCTGAAGGATTTTGGAATTCCATTGTGTTTTCTAATGAAGTCAGGATTTGAAGCCAAGTTCGTGTTTGAGGAGAATAAACCAGAGCTGCTCACCCTTTACCTTATTTCAGGGGAGAAGGGCTCACGTTAGACTGTTGTTGTTGTAGTAGCAGCAGCTTCACGTGTCACGTCATTTCTTCTTCCGCCGCCGTCGTCGGGAGTCCCAGAAACTCTGCCAGTTTGGCTGGATTCAACCATATGTCTAATGGTATAAAGGATGTGGAGTTTCACCATGTAGATTACATTTGTTTTCTAGTGTTGGGTCTATTCTACCCCTGTACAAAGTTGATGAAACTCTCGTCTGTGTCTCGATAGTACGCAGCTCCTTCCTTTCGAGTCTGTAAGACCAGTCATCATGGCAACCACAAATCTAAATGTTGTTACCTGGTGTGACATAAATGTCATTAGTCATTAGCAATTAGTAAAATAAGACAAGGCTTTGCCAATATTTCAGTGTATGTAATATACAAAATAGTGAAGGAACATGAGCCTAAAAACACCGTGAAGAATAAAATATGCGTGGAAGCAAATTATTGATCTCACTGCCGTCAATGAGGGCACAAGTATTCAAAATTTAGCAATTATACTGAAGATGACTATGTGCAGAATTGATGACGATGAATATAAAGAGAATGTTGCAAATACGAGCCAGGAAAAATATCACAACGAATTCGTCCTGCGGACGGTGTTACCAAACGATTTGATCTCGTTAAATTATGACAGATTTACTATCGATAGTATTGCGAGCACTTATGGTATTACCCCCGATAATTTTGTTTTCATGGACGATAATGCCCGACCTCATCGTCCTAGAGCAGTGAATGACAACCTTGAAATAAAGGGAATCAATCGTTTGAACTGGCCTGCTTTGTTTCCGGATTTAAATCCCATAAAGCATGATCGGAATTTGCTTTCAAAAGTAAATAAATCCTTCAGGGACCCTCCCAAAGCTTGTGGTAGCTGCTACAAAAGAATGGTAGAATATTCCTGAAGAATGGACTGCTAACCTTATTAGCAACATTCCACAGTTCTTCAAACTTGCATTTTGGAAACACATTTTATTAAAAACAGTTCTGTCTTTTAAATTTTTTATGGAAATTTTATTTCAAAGTTTTTAATAGGAAATATTTTTTGCTGGGGGAGAATAAAATGTTAAAGAATTTATCCATTTTCTTTAAATTTTATGTTACTTTAGAATCATGGTGATGCAAAACGTTAGAATCCATGTGTATAATAAAATTATTAAACAAGTGGGAACTAATTGATGCGTTTGGTTGCATACGGACTAAAATACATTTGTGTTATCGTCATCAACTGCCTAATTAAAAACTACTTAAAATAACTAATTTCTTAACCATATAAATTTCCTGGAAAATCTTGATCGGATAAATCGTCTTGTTCGAGATCAGAATCGGGCGATTTGTGTCGTTTTCGACCGTACGCCCTCTTGCTGGTCGTAGGAAGTTGATCGGTCTCTCCGTGCAACAACGAATTTCTATAAAGAAGCAACGGCTGCCAGTCCTCACCCCTACTACTGGGCATACCTAAAAAAAGTGGATATACGTACATCTAAATTATTAAACAAATGATTATTTGGGAAAGCAACCTAATGGAGGAACGCTTTAGAACGAACTTTTAACAAATAGTGCAAAAGAACCCGAAGAGAACAACTTTTTTGAATTTTTTACCGATAAAATTTTGAAATAAATCTGAACACAAAATATTAATTTACGTTTTACTTGTTAAAACACCTAAATTAAGACGGTTTTTGTCAAATTTTTGGCTTTCAATTGTCTTGATACTGCTTGCTGCTTACTTGTGGCATTATCTAGTAACCTAGGTCTAACTCTTTACATATTTTTAAGATTTTCGTTCCTTCTTAATAACGACCATTTCCTAGCTCACTTCGCATTCCAAAAAAACTGACGCCATGATCTTGCCTGTAAATGGAAATGTTTTCTTTTTTAAGCCAATTACTTTTCAGTCAATTGCTTTGACTGTTCTTTCGTTTCAGGTGTGAAGTTATGGGCCCACAACTCGATTTTATTACAGTGAAACTTCGCCAAACACTCGATTGAAACATCCTTACGACTCTAATTTTGTTCCATTATGAGTAATCGTAGACCCATCTTGCACACATGTTCATGTTCTAATTTTCAGTCAATATGCAATGTACAGCACTTTTTGAAATGCCTTCCATCATCATTTTGGTAGCTAGTTTAAACTCTGCTACCCAATATTTTACTGTTGTAAACGAATGAGCAGACCCCCCGTAGAGTTCATCCTATCTACGCTTTTATATTAGTTGGTCTAAGGCCTTTCAAATAAAAGTACGAAGGCGGTCCGATAAGTACTTAGCCTCACCGCCCGATGACGCCACTATCGCAGGAGAAATTTACTATCGTGTAGTACATTCTCGTAGACGGCTATTATCGAAATTTCTGCCGAATCGGATTCGTAGTTTTTTTTTGACCGCGTGTGGAAGCGGATTTTAGAAAAATGGAAAAAGAGCAATAGTCTATTGAAAAGTTACATTAAGGGTTGTGTTTTTCAGGGGACGTAATTTTTTTTATGTGTAGGGGGGGTTAGTAAAAGCTTAAGTTCAAGTTTGTCCCCCTTAGTCCCCCGGCCACCATCTTGAAAAAAGAGGTGCAAAGGGTTTTGGCGCTGTATCTCGTAAGCTAGCAACCCTTATAAGCTGCTGATGTGTCGCATCCTGAAAAAGCATGGAGAAACAGCAAATTATCTGCAATGACGTCGCCATATATAAAACCTGAAGGACAGTATATTTGATCAGACGTACGCCCTTTTGAAGGTGCGACGTTTGTTCACTCCGGACAACAAGCGCAACCGTGAGACCACTTCAGAGTGGTGTTTGACGCTGTTTAAGCGCAATCCGAAGGAGCTTCTGCGTCGTTTCGTGACCGTCGACGAAACATGGATCCATCCACTGGTACACACCAGAGACCAAGCAACAGTCGAAACAGTGGACTTCACTCTGCGAACGTGCTCCGAAGAAGGCGAAGACTGTCCTACCGGCCGGAAATGTGATGGCCAACGTTTTCTGGGATTCACAAGTTGTGATCTACATCGACTACCCAGAGAAGGGCAAAACGATCACAGAGCTGTACTATGTCGAATTAATGGGCCAATTTGACGCCGAATTGCAGACAAAACGGAGAAGAAAAAAGAGCTTTTCGACTATGATAACGCACAGGCTTACACTTCCGCCCTCGCCATGGCCAAATTGGGCTACGAACTGCTGCCCCATCCACCGTATTCTCCAGATTTGGCCCCGTAAAGCTTCTTTTTATTTCCAAACTTGAAAAAGTCACTCGAGCATCGCTGGGTCAAGTGTATCGAACTAAAAGAAAACTATATTGAAAAATAAATCGCCACTGTTCCAAAATTTTCGTTTTTCTTTTGTAGACTAAGTACTTATCGGACCCCCCTCGTATTGTATTAATTCGCGCCGTTTAAGATAATTGTCGTTATTTTATGTATTATTTGGTTTTATAATTTATCTGATTTGTTTTTTAATGCTGCCGTTTCTCTAAAAGTACACGTGTACTACGTGGGGAAAGTAAAGACCGGTCTTCAATTGGCACTTGTACAGTGCAACAGAAGTAGCTTGGCTGGCGACTAGCCTCTAAAATAACAAATATTCGGCTGAATATACTTCACATTCGTAAACTTCTTCCTCCGATTGTACTTGAGACTCACGATTACTGAAAATTTCGTCGTCGCCGATCGGATCGTTATTCGAATGTTTTCCTTGTGCGCAGATTTTGTGATCTTCGCCTGCCAAGCTACTTCTGTTGCACTGTAATTTCAGTAAGCTTACTCGGAGCAATAGATTTAGCCTAGTCGGGGTCGTAGTAATTAAGCTTTGTCGGAGTAGTATACTCAGTATAACCTAATCGTGGTAATAACATAAATTAAGTGTTGTCGAGGTATTCGAGTACTTACCAAGTGAAATTAATCGAATTCGCATTATCGTTTAGTTTTAATTCTAGGAGTACCAACACAGGTAACAGGCATCCCTGCCACTTTTCCTCTCACAATATTCCCGAGCCTTTTACCCCACGGGGAGTACCAAGTGTGAGGCGAAGAGACGGAAAAGTTAAGTTCTATTGTTATATTCCAATATTTTTTGTGACTCATTTAATTTGTCCAAAAATTCGATCGAGATAAATTACTTTGTAATTAATTAAATCAAAAAAGTTCGCTTCAATCAAACCCGGTCGAAACATTGTTTACAAATTCACTGATGAAATTAACTATCAACTATCTAAATTAAGTTTTATGAGGTTGGCACTTTCTACTATAGTAATTTTTTTCGCCATCTATATCTCGGATCGGGTACTGCTGGGACTATCTATTGTTTTATGATGCATATTAATCTTGTTTAGTGAAGTAATAAGAAACAAAAATGATGATTAGCGTAATAATTCTTTTGTGAAAAGAACAAAGGACTCTTTTGGAGGTGTACTCTTGCAGAAAGTATTTGAACTTATTTAAAAAAAAGTCTCGAAATCTTTTATACAGAAAAGTTTTACCAAATGCTCCTAGAAGCTTCCAGGCCGCTAAGGGAGTTATTGATATTTTTGTTTATTACTTGTTAAGGATAAAAAATAAAGATGTTGCATAATTTTAAAATTAGTTTCAAATCTTGCAATAAATTTTAACACAGCATATTAATTTACGTGTTTGGTCTGCTTTACTATTTAAAAACCCAAATTCTGACGTTTTTAGTTGAATAAAAACAAAAAGAGAAATGCTTCGTTCTTTTTTTTTCTGCTTAAAATTCAGTTGGAGCGGATATTTGTTGATAGTGTCATTAAAAAAGTGCATTTGGATAAAAATGACTAATTTAACGCCAGAGCAAGAAGCCAAAATTCAGGTCTTAAGTAACGATGGCAGCAGTATAAAGACGAAGTTATTAATATTAACCAATCGATCGTGTCTAGAACATTAATAAGGTACAGAATAACTAGGGATTACAATAGAAGACCAGTTCCAGGACGTCCAAGCTGTAGACCATCTGTCCTAACGATGAAACCTCGAATCTTCCCAGCAGTTTTGAAATGCTGAGCTGGTAGGGGAATTTTCCTTTTGGTTAAGGTTATCGTTAGATGGAGGCTAAAGTCAAAAGATACATGTGCAGGTACTTCATTTTATGTATACCAGATGTGACACTCAGGAGGTAGTTTTTATTTTCAGGAGTTAACTACCTATCAGTGATAGATAAAGTGGCCAGTTTCCAGCTGGGCGAGTCAGAACGTCGGGTTCCACTGCCCCGGTAATGAAAATATTAATTAGTAGACGAAAAAAGTTAGATAACGATAACGTATTAAATGAACGACGCGCAAATTTTACCTGTCGTAATTCTTTTATCCAAGAATCCCATGACCACCCTCTTGTCTTGCTTGAGCAGCTTGTTGGTGAATTCTGTGAGAATTTCCAAAAACGGTAAATTAGGTGGCGGACCAGTCGGATCTTCCGTGATATTTTCGGAGCCTGTTACAGCAAATATTATTCCAGCTCTGTGCAGAGCCGTGATCGCTTCGCGATTTTTAACCGCGTCCAGTCCGAACGAAAGCGCGAAACGTTTTGCCAATTCCTAAAAGCAAAAATCGATTGATTATGGTGTTTCATTGATTATACACATCTTAAACTTTTGTGTCGGTACATAATCGGCAACAGTGCACCGTTTCTAAGCCACGCGGCGTTTCAATATGAAAATAAAGACGAAATTAAGAGGGTTAACTTTTTATCCTATAAATTATTTTCAAAATGGACAGAAGTGGCAATTTTGAGACAAATTGTGTAAATCTGGATATCACTCACAATAATCATTTTTATTCCGTTATTTTGATTATCGAGTGTATGAAAACTAATGACGTCATACAGTAACGCCCAATTCCAACGTCCATACATTCAGCACAATCGACGATCGTTTGACATAAATGATCCCCACTGGCCCACGCCAACACAAAAGTTTAGGACCTTGCATATAAGTAAATGAAACGAAACGATAGAAAATTCTTACTTTCAACGCAAAAAAGTCTTCATGCTGTCGAGTATTTCTTCCGCCGCTTTGAATTTGCACCTCGTTAAACATCATATTTAAGCTCAGACACATCGTCAACGCGCAATTGACTTTATTTATCTCTCTGGCTTTACTCAACGTGGCTTTGATTATGTCTCCGTATTCGTTGTAGTATTTGACGTAGTGCTTGAAAACATCGGCGCCAGCTTTGGTTGGCATTATGTTGTACACGATTAATTTGCAATACGCTGCCAGAAAGTTACGGCGTTTGTGGAGACCTTCGATGCGAAGCTCGTCGTGGTCGGCGTCTTGTTCTGGGACAAAAACGTACCTGCAACGACACTACAGTAAATACAAAACAGAATACGCATTTAAATATTTATTTATGTCGATTTTGTAAATATTTCTTAGGGAGTAAGCTAATACATACATATGTTACAGTCATAGTGATTAAATAGCTATTATACATAATGACTGGTCATTATAAAAAATGACTAAATTGTTAAGACAAAGTGATATATTAATCAATTTATCCGGATATTGTTCATAATAGCATGTGATTGTTAGTCGAAGTAATAAATGCGGTCCGATTTGCTTCCCTTCCCGCTTCTCATTTCGATTTTTTACATTTATATCGGTGTCTAATGATGGCAGATCATATGAAAAAACGTTTCTATGAATCTGTTCCTGCACTTATTGCAAATAAAGGAAAAAATAATCAACTGTTTACAAATGATCAATATTTGTCTTTAATTATAAAAGTAAAAGAATTAAAGAACAAGATTACTAAGAAAACAATTGAAGATTACCAGCGGCTAGCAAAATAAGATGTAGTCAAAACTTGAACATCAGAAAAACGGTAAGTAATTTTAAATCATAACTTTCAGTAGGGGGGCTCCTCGCCCCCCGAACCCCCTCGGTCTACTGACAGCCATCGTTGACCTCCGCTGTGGTGTTCACCTTGACGTGGTGCGGAAGCTTGATAACCAAGTAACACACGATAAACAACTTTGGTCTGACAAACCTTAATATCTCTTTTGTTCCAGCGCTACTTTTAACTTCTAATTGAACCCTACTCAATACCCGAACCGGGTATGCTTCTACCCACTTTCGAAGAGGAGATGGTAAAAATCGCGTTATAAATTGCGCGTTCACGTTGATGCAGCTCAATTTATTACTTCAATTACGCCGGGCAACATACCACCCAACCACTAAGCGGTAACTGTGCAGTAAGGACTTGTGCGATCTGCAATAACCTGTTAGTTTCTGTTCAGAGCAGTTTGTTGTGCGGTTTAGTTAACTGTTAAGTGCGAGTGCTGCATTCGTAGATGTCTTTTTTTTGGTGAAAAACGAAGGTAATTCCATTATTTACTATGCTCACTTAGACGAAACTTTTCAAATAATTCACGACTGTCATATTAGCATTGGACACGGTGGTAGAGTCAAAATGAAGAAGTTAAAATTAAGATATGAATATGTAACTGCTGAACTCGTCACAGTATATTTAAATCTGTGTGAATATTGCCAAAAAGTTTGCCAAAAAAAAGTCTCATTGAAAAACTGATTATCAGCAACGAGCTTAATTCAAGGTGCCATACTGATCTGATAGACATGCAGTCACAAGTTGATGGTGATTCGTGTAGCTGCGGTCTTTGAAAAGCAAACGAGCGGAAGAGGTAGCTTATCATTTACTAGACATTTTAACTATATTCGGAGCGCCCAGTATTTTGAAAAATGATAATGGGAGGGAATTTGCTAACAAGGTGGTCATAGAAATCTGTGCGACGTGACCAGAATTAAAAATCGTACAGGGTAAACCACGACACTCTCAATCACAAGGGTCTGTTGAAAGAGCTAAGCAAGATATAGAGAAGATCCTTTGTACTGGTTAGAATCTAACAAGACGACGAAATGGTCTGAAGGATTACGTTTTATTCAATTTATGAAGAACAGAGCGTATCGCGCAGGAATAAATTGTAGCCCTTACGAAGCAATGTTTGGCTGTAAAGCTAAAATCGGCTTAAATAGTCTTCCTAAAGACGCGCTCATCGAAATTTCTACAGAAGTAGAGCTAGAATCTATATTTAATGAATAAAATTAATTGCTCTCGATAAAAAGAAACAAGACATTAGAAATATCAAAAAGTCAGTTGAAAAATCTTTGATAAGGCAAGCAAACAAAATGTTAGCTTTATCTGTGGTGAAAATTTCTGATGTAGACTTTATGCTTCTTTTGCCAAACCCAACATTCACTACCATACATACTTGTAGAGACCAGCATTCCTCTGTCAGACACTCGTCCGACTGTATGATCGGAGTCGGATCGGAAGTGTACATTATAAGTGCGTCTCAGCCATAAGTCACACATGCGCATTGCGTCGTTATACAACCGTGATGTAAAGAGACTCTATTATAAAAACGGAACATCACATTCAACTTTTAATTTGTGTATTTTTCCTGAAAAAACTGTTCTTTTCAGAATAAAAGTAAGCGATAGGACAATGAAAATACCAAAGCATTGAATAGCCATTGTGTAAAGAGCTTGGGTGAGCAAGAAATTGGGCTGTATTTTTGTTTTTATCAAAAGTAAACTCCGATTATTTTGGTAGTCTCTTAAAAAAATGTCGAAATAAATTATACATTTTATATTTCAAGGTAAATTTCCTATAATTGCTAGATTTCTTGTAATTCTAACAATTTCGCAACGGTGTGTGTAGCTCAAATATCGAGACTTGTAGCGGATTTTGTTTAGTATTAACTACATTTAGTACAAACGATATTTAAACGGAAACGACACATAGTTTTATATTTTTCATTTAAGTTTCATAAATTTGTTCGACTTACGTTTGTACAAATTCGTTTAACAACGCTTGAAGATTTCTATCCGGTCTGCAAATAAGTTCGCTTAATGATTGCGAAGAGCTGTGCAACTGTTCACTAAAAACGATCAGCAAATCGCATAATCCAACGTACGCCTCCTCCTGCAAATGAACAAACGACAAAAACAATTATAATACAAACAAATCCGAAATTAAAAGTACAACCAAATCAAATTTATACATTTTTTTCTATTATCTATCTTTCTAGCGATGGTTAATGTTATGCATAATGCCCTGAAAATCGCCGAGAAGTATAGCGGGAGTGACTCGGTTGGATAAAGTAAAGAATAGTGAGATAAGAGAACGCTGTGGTGTAAAAGAAGATGTGGTTACAAAGATAGATAAAGGAATGCTTAGATGGTTTGGACACGTAGAAAGGATGGATGAAGGAAGATTGACGGAACAAATTTATATGGCGAGTGTTAATGGACAAGTCGGTAGAGGTAGACCTCGGAGCATTGATGAAAGTAGAGGAAGCAAAAGATATGTGTAAGAACCGTAGCAAGTGAAAGGAAGTGGTCCCTGCCTACCGCTATGGAAAAAAGGCGTGACTTTATGTATGTATGTATGTATCTATCTTTCGAGAAATGGATCTCGTACTTTTCATAATTTTATTAAACAAAATTGCAATTAATTATTGAATGTTTTTAATTGATTTGACAAATTGTAAAAAGGCACACTTAACATAATTGATAAATATATGACTAATGAATATATAAGAAGCAAATGAAAAATACATCAAACACTGCTATTAAATTATACAGATAGATTTTATTTCTTATTACCTCCTTTCCCCTATTTACGGTTGGTTTTAGGAGGAAAGAAAGTTCAAAGAGGCTCTCGTAAGAGGAAAAAAATTAAATCTTGGCGCCTAAAACAAGTTTTTTTGGTTCTAACATTTGAACTAAGATTAATAAGAGAAATCTGTCACGATTGTTTGTTTCGGAAACGGCTAGAGCTAGTAGGGCTGATAATGTGTTTTTTTTTACTGAAAATTGTCGCAAAAAAGGTAGACCTATCGTGTGGGCCGAGGACTGCAACTATTAAAAGGGGAAGGCATTATAGAAAGGAGATGATTGTGGATCCGCTTTTTAAAAAGTTGCAGGTCATAGTTCTCTGGAATAACTGATTTTGGAAGCTTGTTCCATTCCGTAGCAGCCCTGTAAAAGAAGGATTATTGATAGAGATTGGTCCTTGTAGCGTCAATCTTGAAATTAAATGGGTAAGACTGATCAGCGTACCGAGTTCTTCAGCTGAATGTGACCAGTGGTGGTATAAGAGTTTTCATTTCTCTGGAGCATCTGCCATGGAAATATCTGTAGAGTAATGTATGGTCTGCAACTCTTCTTCTATGTTTTATGTATCTGTGAGAGTTAAACAGTTTATCAACTGAATGGCCCTTTTCCGAATGAAATCTAGAAGACGAAGATAATGTTTTGGTGCTGAACCCCAAATGTGCGAGCAATACTCCAGTAGAGGCCGGATTTGAGCTTTGTACGTCGTCAACAGTTGATCAGGAGCGAAAAATTTTCTAGCTTTCCACAAAAAACCCAGTCTTTGGCTTGCTGACTTTGCAACATGATCATGCCAAGACATATTATTAGACACCGTGACTCCCAAAATAGAGATGGATGGACTTGATTCAAGGGTATTTCCGGACATTGTGATGTAATGATTTGAGGAATTCACTTTCTTGAAAAACGTGGTGCTTTGTTTTCTGGGCGTTGTACTGAACAAGATTGTTGGTTCCTCACTCGACGATTGCTTCAAGATCTCTATTGATGGAGTCAACCTGTTTCTGTCTGAGTCTATTTGTATCATTCAATGAAAGTGATCGATAGGATGTGAAAGTTGAGACAAGTGTGCTGTCGACTGTGAAACTGTAAATGGGGTTTGTGGTGGTTTTCAAGAGGTCATTGATGTGTAAAAGAAATAGGGTGTTGGACAGGATGGAACCCTGTGGGACCCCGGCATTGGTTTTTAACGCATCAGAAGAAATACCGTTAACTGCCACATGTAAGGAGCGATCTTGCATGAAGCTCTTGAACCATTGGCGCAACTTGGTTGGGAGACCGTAGGCAGATAATTTGCTTAACAATGCCTGGTGCCAAACGCGGTCGTAGGCTTTAGATATATCCAAGGCTATTGCACGGGATTCACCAAATTTCTCAATAGTGTTTGCCAGAGCTGAGTGACTTAAGTCAGTAAATCTTCAGTAGACCAAAGTTGTCGAAATCCATATGTCTGTCATGAATTATCTCAAATTTCTCCAGATATTTGATGAGTTCAATGTTGATCGCTTTTTCCATAACTTTGGATATGACTGAGAGCAATGCAATGATACTAACCACGAGACATTTGGATACATTTTGTGTCAACTCACCTTAATAACGATATGCGGCGATGATTTAATAAGCATCTGCGAAGCTTCGAGAAAATCGTCCAGTCTATCTCTCACTTCCTGCATGCCAGAATGGGTCAAACCTCCTCCTTCTGCGGCGACCTCCAGGTCTCTAAGTCCCCACAACAGGTAATAATAACTTGAACTCAAACAATATTTCAACGCTTCCGGCGGCAAGTTAGTTTCGGAATCCTAAAAACAAAAAAATATATAACTAATCACCTATTGCACAATCCACTAAAGCAAGTAAACTCGAAAAATGCGTGGCCGTTCCATTTGGGAAGTACGTTCAAGAAAATTGCAGATTTTAAACGCATGGTTATTAATAAAATACGATTTCAGTTGAAAAGCCAAAGGTAGACCGACTGTAAATACATAATTTATCTACTATGAGGGTGGATAGCCACAATAGACCTACTAAGGGTCGTGGTGGTGGGGCGACCACGCCCCACTCACATGACATGAGGGTGGATCAAATATAAACCGGACTTTTTTGTAACAAAGTTCCTTAACGCAGCTTACGAGTAGTGCGATTTAATTTAATACATAATTTTTTTAGTGAGTAAAACAAATTGAACTAGATAGCGAAAAATAAATTATAGTTTATAAAAAAAACTAAAAAACACGCTTTTAGAGTTAATCTTAATTCTTAACATAGGAATAAAATTACTGACGAGAAAATTAATGTCACTGTCAAAAAAAAATTAATGTCAATCAATGTCACTGCTTTGTATGACATTTTTAAACTAACTCTGCGTTTTGGAATAAAAGTACCCCACGCTTTTAGAACAGTGACATTAATTTTCTCGTCAGTAATTTTTTTACTTTTTAGTTTAATTAACTCTAAAAGCGTGTTTTTTAGTTTTTTTTAAACTATAATTTATTGTGTTTGATCATACGTAAATATTGTTTTATTATTGCAATTAAGTTTTGAAAAATGGAAACTGCAGCAAATGTGTGTAATACAGATTTAGAAAAGTAAGTTGATATAATTGTATAACTTGATACAAGTATTTACTGTTTACATTCGTTTATTTTACATGTGATTTGAGTGTTTACTATTTATTTTACTATTTAAATTATAGGGAGACAATAGTGAAATCATGTGTTCAGAGTCCAAAAGAGTATGGAAAGCGCAAACGTCAGAGTGCAAATAAAATACCGAAAACCAATGCTCAACGCCAACAACAATTCCGGCAGAATCAAAATAAAACGATCAAGCCTTACAGTAGTCATATATGATGTGTAACATTTGAAATCTCACCTTAGTAATAAGCAATTTTAAAATTATATTCTGAAAAAAATGGGTAAATATTTATTTATATAGTTTACGCACATAACAGCAAACATTTATACACAACACTGTAACTTAAGTGCACAGCTGATGGCTGACAGTACCGACCTCTCGGAAAATTGGTTGACGGCTATCTGACGGCCAACTCTACCACCGCGCGCTCATTCGTCAAATCAAGAAGCGCGTGCTTCCGCGACTTTCACTTCCCGCTACATTTCACGAAATCCCACAAATTTCAAGAAAGCGAGAGGAAAGATGTTTCACATCTGTTACACACTTCCGTCCCATTTCACGAAATCACTTCCACAAATTGCAATATTGAATGAAACTTACTGATTAAATTCGTTCCTTTAGATTATTTGCTTTGAAAAAATAATATAAAACAAATTATTATAAATTTTTTATCGCGGGAACGCATAAAATCTTCCGAAATTTTTCGTCGATTTACTCTACAGTTCGATAAGAAGATGCTTTTAAAAATTTAAGTGTATGAATGGCACAAACAATGTTCAATTGTCCGCGCAGCGGTAGAAAATGTGAGTCATGCACGCCGACCGCGAACAAACCTTACTGAGGCGAACGTGCGAAACGTGAGCTGATTGAAGCTGACCGGCGACTTGCAGTACACGAAGTTGCTGCAGAGGTGGAAATATCGTACGGGAGTACTTAATCAATAATTTCCAATGAGTTGGGTTACCGAAAACTGTCGACAAGGTGGGTTCTTCGCCTGCTGTGTGTGAAAGGCTGTTGGAACGATATCGAGAAGAGGGTGATGATTTCTAAGTCACATTGTCACCTGTGATGAGACGTGGGTACATCATTACACACCAGAATCTAAACAAGCAAGCATGAAGTGGAGACAACCTGGTAAAACACCACCTCGAAAAGCCAAAACCCGTCTGTCTGCGGAAAAAGTTTTGCAACTGTTTTTTGGGATGGCAAAGGTGTACCGCTTAAAAATTTTCTTCACGAGCAACGTACAGCTGATGCTGAATATTATTTCAAGTTCCTTGAAGCTGGCTTATCGAAGTAAAAAACGAGGCATGTCCATCATTGGGAAATACTCGAGCACCCGCCCCACAGTCCTGACTTGTCCCCGTGTGACTATTACGTGTTTGGTCCACTTAAAGAAGAATTGGAAGGAAGGACGTTGTTTTCACAATGATCAAGAAGTGGAATCATTTGTGTGCAATTGGCTGAAGACACGACCAACTACATTCTTCGATAATAGCAATAAAAAACTTCCATCTTCGCTGCGAAAAATGTGTTAATAGAAGCGAAGACTATGTAGAAAAAAAATATATCAATTTTTTTTATAATAATTAATAGGTTTTTTTAAATTAAGTCCAGTTTATATTTGATCCACTTTCGAAGATGGCTCGTCAACGTTACTTACTTGCACGTCCTGAAACATAGTGTTCCACAAACCCCAACTGTTCAAATTGTGAGACGCATAAAACATGGACAATTTCTTTAAGGAACTGACGACGTTGAATACTTCGTCGGCGTTAGGCGTTTCTTCGCCGAGCAGCAAATTTCTCCAATCATCGATCGCATCCTTGTACGAAGCAACTATCATGTCTATGATCGTCGATCTGGCAACGTCACATCTGGTAAAAATCGAATGTCCGTCCGTGCATAGGATTTCCAAAGTTTTTGCCAGCGTTTCTAAAACCTAAAATCATTTACAACGAATAAACTGTAAATCTTTTACCTTGTAATCGGATAGAGGGAGCCAAAATCGATTAAATCGTAGCGAACATTTACAATATATTCGATTATGTCAAATTGTAGCAAAGGGGACAGGAACAGTTAATTGAGGACATTTTGTAACGATGATTGCACTTTAAAAGTAACAATACTCACTAAAAACAGTAAAAACTGTTGATAGGCGTCATGATGTAGTTTGTGTGCTAAAAAAAGAATGTCAGTATGTGCATCTTTTGGGAAATTCACGTTTGCAAAAGTCTGGAAGCCACCTGACGGATGATTTATAAAGCTAGTTGTAAGTACCAAATAATAATTTGGTAAATAAACTTGTGCTGTTTGTCTTGCTTCATTGTTGGTATGATGCTAATATGACCTGATCATCGGCGTAAAGGAGGCATTTAACGATCTAATCATTCATTCTTAATACATATGTACTCTCTTTCAAATATTTTAAACAACAGTCTAAGTATAAGTTAAACACCCATGGTGAAGCCACACATCCCTGTCTAACACCTTTCTTGATGTTAAACCAGTCCGTGTAAGCTCCGTTTATCCTGACACAAGCAGAGAAATCCTTATAAAGTGATTTCAGTGCTCGTATCAAACTACCGCTCACCCCATACATAGACAATGTCGACCACAATTCTCTCCTCACCACTCTATCATAGGCCTTTTCCAAGTCTAGCCAAGAATTTTTCGACTATACCTTGTAATAAAAAGACCTGATCCATGAATCCCCTACCTCTCCTAAATCCCGTTTGTACATCACATATCTCCTCAGTTTCATTTGTCACTCTTTTAATCAATATCTCTGCATACAGTTTGTCGACGATGCCAAGTACACTACATACATACCTATAGTCACGCCTTTTTCCCGTAGGGGTCCTGCTGCGAACAATTTCTCTTAAAAAGGGGCACGATAACGGCCATGCAACAGTCTTTTGGTATGCTAAAGCTCCTCCAACAAAGGTTAAAAAAGCGGTACAGCAGACTAGCTACCACACTTTGTCCAGCCTTTAGCATTTCAATCGTTATCCTATCGTACCCCGCAGCCTTACCCAATTTCATACTGTTTAACGCTTCCGCAATCTCTGTCGTACTAATTTCACATTCATTGCAACTTTTACTCATGTTTCCGAATGGGGACTGTGCTTATTTATCCTCTTTTTTAAATAAACTTTCAAAGTAATCCTTCCATATTTTTAAAACACATTGCTCTCCTTTCACCATACTACCATCTTGGTTTCTGATTTTTTCCAGTTGCGAGGTAGTATTTTAACCTCTGGCTGTTCTTATGGACTTCCAGAAGAGTTTAATTTTGTTCTGGAAATCGTCAGAAATCCTTCTATTAAATTCATCTTTATCACTCTCTTTCTTGTCACAACATCTTTTTCCACACCTTTCAACCTTCTATACTCATTCCTTGCCTTGTTTACAACCTCAATCGTTGCCTTTTGCGTTCTTTGATTGGCTTTTGTAGCTAGCCAATCAAGCCAAGCTTTCTTCTTCTCTAAAACTACTGTTTGAACCTCTACGCACTTTTTCTGTAACTTGCATCTTTTCATTCTTTTAGTTACACCACACACTTTAATAGCAATATTCACGATTTTTTTCTCAATGGTCTCCACAATTCCTCAACCTTACATGCTTCATCTAAACTGTCAAATTTCTCGATCAATTTACTTATGAACCCCTCTTTTACACCTTCTTCTCGGGATGGTTCCTGACTTGCTAGCCACAAAAATACACGTAGAAAAGTCGTTCAAAGTCCTCTTTCCGAAGAGAGACGAATGGGTGAGGGGAGAAATCCTCTTCTCAGAGACTGAATATGAAATGTACACAGATGGTTCAAAAACCCCTGATGGAGTTGAGGCCGGTGTTTTCAGCAGGAAACCAAAGATTGAAATATCTACCAGTCTTGGCAGGTATGCTACAATCTTTTGGGCTGAAGTCTTTGCTATCGACTTGTGTGCAAGAGAGTTGACCAACAGACCTCTAGCAAACAAAAACATAAGTATAATATCAGACAGCCAGGCTGCTTTAAAAGCACTGAGCTCCAACAAGATAAATTCTAAACTTGTATGGAATTGCACCAAATACCTTGGTGCAAACAACAGGATGACCCTACTGTGGGTACCCTTGCAAAACAGGGGGCCGAATCTGCGTTCACTGGACCAGAAACGATTTTTGGAGTCACCACAAGTGCCGCCAAAAAAATTATTTCGGACTGGGCGGAGAGGAAAATACTCACGTACTGGTCCGATATACCAGGGTTAACTCACTCGAAGGCGTTTCTACCTAAACCCTCGAGAAACACAACTAAGCAGATCCTAGAATGGAGCAGAAATGACCTGCGTATTCCAACGGGACTGCTTACAGGACACTGTCGTCTAAGATACCACCTCAGAAAGATAGGTCTGAACCAACAAACGGACTGTCGATTTTCCTGCGTGGAAGACGAAACTGCTGAACATGCCCCGGCCTGGGAAGAATAAGGTTCAACATATTTGGTTACACCAACCTAGAACCTACCGATTTCAAAAAAATCTCACTCTATACATCCATGAACTTCGTAAGAAGGGCTGGATTGTGCGGTGAACTGTAGCCTCTAGGGGTGAGCCACAATAGACCTACTAAGGGTCCGGTGGAGGGCGACCCACTCACATGATACCTAACCTTACCTACACCTTCTTGCAAATTCTCAACTTTATACGCTCTGGTACACTACTTGATTCCTGCACACGATGCCACCACCGCCTAAAAAGACATGTGCAATTGGCTCATTACTAAGAAGTTTAATCAATTGCCTTGCAAAATCTTCATCAAACGGCACATTTTTATAAAAAAAAAAGTTTGGGATGATTTAAATATTAAATCGCAGTCTATTAAGTTATTAACTACACCTGGCCATACTGTTGCAGATCAAACTTGGAAGTTCAAATATATTTATATCAGATTATATTAGTATATCCATGTTGTTGATATTTTTGAAGTTTGTAGTTGTCAAGTAGTTTTTTATATATGACATTTTTCAGTCAATAAAATTATTATTCCGTTTTCTTTTCTCTGAGAGTTTATACAAATAATATCCATTGTAAATCATTTACTTCAATTCATACAAACTATGTTTTTTCTTCAGCATAATTTCACTTAACTTCCAGGAAGCTGAATTCTTGCACAAAATGTATGGCAGCTTTTGTATTTCTTAAAGATTAAAAGCATGTAGTGATGGTTTATGACATAATTTTAATTATTACCAGCAAATGGACATTTTATTTCCAGTAATATTATGGTTTTCTTTCTTTAAATACGATACCATTAGCCGTGGATATTGCTTACAAATTATGAATCCAATTTCTGCAACATCAGATACTTGATTTTCTTTGTATCGTTTTTATCATAATGAGGCATAAACCAGCAGATTAATAATTACAACACAACACTTTCAACAATTCACTTTTTCAGTAAAATCACTAAACAATAGCCCTAAATCATAAAGTAAGATAAAACTAAAACAGACTGCCTATTACTTACAATCCTCCATATTTGCTTACTTTTTGCAGCGCCCCCAACGGTCAATGAAAACGTTAATATTAAATAAATTATAGGCAATATCAAGACTTTGGCAGAAAAAAATGTCATTGAACTATAAAAATCGACGTGGATCTGAATTTTACTAAAATTGTTATGTCCTATTTCATTTTCTGTACAGGGCAATTACTGTGTATAAAACAAAAAAACTGACCTCAGGTTCATGCTGGACTTGAACGATATATTTTAGTTTAACTAAAAGCGCTTGAAGAGATCCTTCTTGCCTTCCACTGGTGTACAAATCCAAATCGAAATATTGCGGTATGCTTAATAAATTCGCTAGTTTTTCTGGATCGGCCGAGTATTTATCCAGCAACGGTGGTAAACTGACTATAAAATGTTCCGTAAGTTTTTGCTTGTCTTCACCTGCCTAAAAAAAATAACATGTGTCGTTATGTTGCTGTTGTACTGTTGCTTGTTGTAGTGTTTATAAATAATTAAAAAATATCTGCAACAATGGTTATATGTTTTGCAAGTTTTTTAAATTCCCTGCAAAGATAAAAGAGAGGAAAGCCTGGATATCACTAATAAGGTACTAATAAAACAATTACTGTACCGTTTGCTTTACAAGAGAGGTGCTAATTGAAGGACCAAAAACTAGCACATAAAAATGGGAAACAGGATTTTCTTCACCTTCTTAAGGCAAGTGGAAAGCATCGCATTATACTCCCTAGTAATAATAATCATCATGGCTCTTGCAACCGAAGTGAATACAGTTACTGATCATGGACTACGAAAACCAAGATCCAACAGGGGAGGCAAAGCAAAAGCAGACCACAGGGCCTCCATGTTTTCATACAGCGGAATCCCTGTGAACTAAACACTACCAAACAAAAAGTAAAAATCAGAAAGCCGTATAGGATAGCTACATGGAATGTCACAACCCTATATGAGACAGGTAAACTTTTACTCCTAGACATCACTATCATAGGAGTAAGCGAGACTAGATGGCCAAGCACTGGAAATTGTAAAACAGATGGCTGTCTACTTCTCTGGTAACCAAGATCATATGTACAGAAATGGAGTATCAATAATCATGAAAGAGAATATCAGTAAATATGTCACTAATTTCATACCACTGTCAGACAGGGTGATGTTAGTATGGTTAAATGCCAAACCAGTAAACATAAATATTGTATGTGTATGATCCCACCGCAGATAAAGATGAACATGAAATCAAAGAATTCTACCACCAAATAGAAAAGTGCTAAAACAACAAAGAAACACGAAATAATATGTATGGGAGATTTTAATGCAAAAATGGGACGGAAAGCCACAGGTAACATCACTAGAAATTTCGGTTTGGGAGAAAGAAATCAAAGAGGTGAACGACTAATCGAATTCTGTCAAGAGGCTGCGAATACTTGATTCCAACTTCCAGAAAAACGCCTATATACATAGAAATCGTCGCAAGATGGACACCATGGTAGAATAGTACAGAACCAAATAGATAACCTTTTGAAAAATCACCGATTCTGGAACAGCATTAGAACCGTTAAAACCTACCCAGGCGCTGACATAAACTCGGACCACAACCAACTCTGCTCCAAAATTCAAGTTAAATTTAAAAGACCAACAAAGCTATTTAAACCAAACAGAATGTGCCTCGATCCTCTCAGAAATACTGAAACACGTGAACGGATATCTCAACAGATAAACGCAGAAATACACAAAATACAAGAAAATCCAAACAAAAACAAAACCATCAATGAAAACTGGCATGACATACAAAGGCCGATTATAGAACAAACAAAAGAAAAATTAAAACCATCTAAGAGACTAGCAAAAAACAAATAGATGACAAAAGAAATTCTGGACCTAATGGAATCCAGAAGAAAATATAAAAATAAAGACATTACCAAATACTGTGATACCCACAAAACCATAAAAAGGAAAATTAAACAAGCCAAAGAATTTTGGCTTGAAAATTTCTGTAAAGAAATAGAAGATCTCCAGAAAAAACATGACAGCTTCAATCTCCACAAAAACTCAAATATACCTCCCCAATCAGAAAACCAAAACACATTCACCTACTTAAAAGCTCTGAAGGGAATTTCCTTGATCACGAACAACAATGCAGAGAATGGGAAGGGTACGTCACTGACCTCTTCGACGATGCCAACCGAGAAAACTTGACGAGATATACAGACGCCTCAGTATACTGAAGGCAGAGGTCAAGAAAGCGATACAACAAGCAAAAAATAACAAGACCAGATCAAATTCCTGCTGAACTGCTTAAACTTCTAGACAAAAAGAGTATTACTTGCTTACTTACTTACCGCTTAAACACACTTTTTAATAAAATTTACAGAAAAGGAAAAATACCAGAAAATTGGCTAGAATTGCTTTTCATAACATTACCAAAGAAGAGTAGACTACTGGAGAATTGCTCGCACATTTGGGGTTCAGCACCAAGGCATTCTCTTCGTCTTCTAGATTCCATTCAGAAAAGTGCCTTTCAGTTGATAAAAAGCTCAACTCTCACAGATAACCTTCACCCACTAGAACATAGAAGAAGAGTTGCAGACCAGACATTAAACTACAGATATTTCCATGGTAGATGCTCCATAGAAATAAAAACTCTTATACCACCACTGGCCACATTCGGCCGAAGAACTCGGCACGCTGATCAGTCTCACCCATTTAATCTCAAGATTAACACTACAAGAATCCATCAAGAATCCTTCTTTTGCAGGGCCGCTACAGAATGGAACAAGCTTCCAAAATAAGTTTTTCCAGAGAACTATGACCTGCAACTTTTCAAAAAGCGGGTTCACAATCATCTTTCTATAATCACTCCCCCTTCTAATAGTCGCAGTGCGGGCCGTCCGCGGCCCACACGATAGGTCTACCCTTTTTGCAACTATTTTCAGTAAAAAAAAAAAAGTGACAAACAATTTGGATTTAGAAGTGGCCTAGTGACCAGAGAGGCTTTATTCTGTATGCGCGTTCTACTTCAAAAAAAGCTGTGAATTCCGAAAGAACGCCTATGTTTACTTCATCGACTTTAAAAGGCATTTGATTAAGTACAACACGACTCACTTTTTAAATACATGGAAGCAGCAGGACTAGATAACAATGACATTAGACTACTAAAATACCTATACTACAACCAAGTAGCCTCCGTCCAAGTTGTAAACAATCACACTCAAAAATTGTCCATAAAATGTGGAGTACGACAAGGCTGTGTTCTATCACCAAGTCTTTTTAACTTGTACTCAGAAGAAATATTCAGGGTAACTTTGGATGACAGACAAGAAGATGTAAGACTCAGAGAAACAATCAACAATATTAGATACGCTGATGATACAGCCATTCTTGCAGAGAATCTGGAGGACCTCCAAACATTAATAAATCTAATGAATGAAACAAACCGTTGGAGAGGTCTCAAAATCAACACTACAAAAACAAAATGGATGACAGTTGGAAAAATAAATGTACATCAACGGCATATTTGGGTCTATGTAAAGGATATAGAGCAGGTAAATCACTTTAAATATCTAGGCAGCTGGCTGAATACGAGTGCGGACTCTGATGAAGAGATAACAACACATGGGTCTCACACACTCCAATGAGGATGTCCTCAGAATGAACACCGAATAGCAACTGCTAAACACTATAAAGAGGAGAAAAACGGAGTACTTTGGGCACATAATTAGAGGATCTAAATACTATGCCTCACAATACAGTGAAAAGTGGAAGGTAAAGGGTGGATAGGGCGAAAAAATCCATCCTGGCTATTTAATATCAGACAATGGTGTGATCTTATAACAGGATAACTATTTCGCGCGGCAGTCGATAGAGAGATTTTAAGAAATTATAAACATGATGATAGCCAACGTCTGAAGCCAGACATGGCACCTAAAGAAGAACTAATAAAAACTGTTATTTTTGAAAGTATACCATAGGCGTAACAATATACTTATATTTATGTGTTACTATGTCTTTCCCTGGGGGAGGCCTATGTCCAAAGATGGACCTAAGAAGGCTAAATAGGTAGATAGATAGATGTTTTTCCCTAGATATATTTGGAAAAATTGTGATTTTTTATACCTGTTTAACTTCTCTCAATGAATTCATTTTCCTGGTAGGTCCTCTGCCAACGGGAGCTTCTCCAGTGGCAGCTTGTTTCACACAACACACCATAATTTCAATCAAACTGGTCTCTTGTCTATTATCCAGAGGTTCTTCATGCGGGCCTGGTTCTTCTAACAACAAGTCTGTCATGCATTCCCAATCTTTCATCATATTGTTAGATTCTATGAGAGAATCTACTAAATAGGCAGCATGTTCGTGGAGTTCTGACTCTATAAAGAACTGTACCAAATCTCTTATAAAGGGAGTGTTGGACAATCGACGTTTGCCTCTTTTGGTCTTTCCCGGATCCAAGTCACCAGGTTGGAAGAGACGTTCGTTTAAAAATTCTCCAGCCGCTTGAGCCACTGCTCTATGAGAAGAATAAACCTAAAAGAAAAAATTACAGGAAGGTAAGAATTAAATTTGTTATCACTAATAGGGAATATACATGTGATTCAAATAAGGGTAAAATATATCTTTCAATAAACTTTATTACGTAAGAATAATGCCACCATCAATATTTTTAATTATAATTTTTTTTTGAGCAAAAAATTAATTTTTAAAAAGTGCGAAGATACTGTGGGAAATTCAAACATTTGAAAAGCGACGTCATTGGGCAGAGCGAATGTGACGTAAAGTCTGTATCAACAAATGTCAAAAACAACGAGTATCGAATGAGTCTAAGTAGTTTGGTTAGGTATTTGGTATTTGCATAGAAGTGTTTGTGATTTAGTCAGTTTTATTACGATTTTATTGCATATTTAGAAGTAAAATTACATTTTTAACATCAAATCCCAATTTCACGTTTGTTGACATCAAAGTAGTGAAAAGTTTAAAGTAATTATGTATTATTTATAATGGTTATTTTATTTTGCATACCTTTTCAGCAAATCACAATACTTCTTCAATAATCTTCAACCCAACCTTTCCACTTGTTTGTTTATTGTCATATACTATTACGTCACACCAAGCGCGACAAAATGGTGGGCGTTTAAATTGCCTGTGTTGGTTGGCTAGTTTTAACTTTTTTTTTAAATACTTTAAATTAGTTTTTTGCGTTGAAATTTTTTTTACTATTATAAAGCAATTTAAATAAAAATTTAAAAAAAAATGCATATTCCCTATTGAGTAATTTGCTTACCAACTCATAGACATGTTCACAATCCTTATCGGTCAAAATTTCATGATGGTGTTTTAGAATAGAAATAACCAATCTGACAGCTTGAACTGCAACCTCGTATTCCTTGTCCAGCGTCATAGCTACGATACGATCTTTGAATTTGTTAGTAAAAAGTTCCAACTTTCCCTTTAATTCTTCGCTTGCATATAGTGGTTGCAAAGCTTGTAAACACCTCAGCCGCACCTCTCCAACCTTAAAAAACAGCGGAAATTATTGAGAAAATATATAAAATGAGAGATAATACCTTGTCATGCAAAGTCCAACCGATATATTTAAGATACGAATCGTCTAAAAAATTAGCATGGAATTTATGCATCCAAACTCCGATTTCAGTCATTGCAATGGCTCGGATTTCCGGCAAAGTATCCCTATATCTATGCACAAAAACGGACTTGAACATGTACGTTAACATGTTTTTTATTTCATCCATATTCTCTTCCAACTCTTGTCTTTTAGCTAATAACGCTTCTAAGCGATCACTAGCACGTTTTTCTCGAGTCTTTTGACGCTCAGCCTCATACTGACGCTGAGTATTGTCCAAATTTACTGAAACCGTTAAAGCGACATCTACTAAGGCTGTCATAAGTTTCATGGCGCCCAAAGTTGCGGTGTGTCTAAATGCACGAACCTAAATAAAAAATTAATTACTTTATAAATTCAATATTTATTTGATAATGAATCTTTTTAATCTTACTTGTGAATCTGACAATCCAGTAAGTAAAGAAATTACGTTATCCATCAAAAACTGATCATAAATAATAGTATACTGGCACTGTTTCACCAAAGTCTGTACAAAGTCACAAAAATTTTGTCTAAATTTCTTCCACGTTTGTCCTGCCATAATCAATGGATATTCTCCACTTTCTTCATCAAACTCTTCCGTCATTTTTCGAATAATCGCAGCGTGTTCCATAGAAGCTTGCATTTGCTGTGTAATACGACCTTTACAACCAGAAGCATTAATAAAAAATTGCATTAAAGATATAAGAGCAGCTTCTCTATTTATCTTGTAACTTTCAATCCAGTCATCAACTATGTGAGTCAATGAATTCTTACTGTTTTTTATTGTATGATACAAGGAATCATCATCATCACGACTATGTATTATTTCTCCTATTGTGTTTTTCCTTCCTGGAGGTCTGCCTGTAATGAAAAAGTATTTTTAAATTTACATCCACTACAGTCTTATTTTTATTGTAGTCTTGTGGCATGTTTAAATGAAAGGCACACTTAAAACATTTCTACTTCTTCACGACAGCAGCGCCACTTTCTGTGACGATTTAAATCGAATTGAGTACCAGTGGCGTAACCTAAATATTTTATAACAGTTACAGAACATGAAGAATGGAAAAGTCACAGGTCCCGGAGGCATTCCAGTGGAATTGCTTAAAAATGCTCCAGATACAGTATTTGACATACTAAAGACCATCTTCAACAAATGTTTGCTGAATATGGAAGATCCACCAAATGAGTGGTAAATGGCATTTCTCACATCAATACACAATAAGGGGTCAAAAACAGAATGTAAAAACTACCGAGGCTTTAGTGTCATTGCTACCATTGGAAGGCTGTACGGACGGCTAATCAAAGAACGACTAAATGGGGTAGAAATAGACAAAGAACAAAGCGGATTCACGGCTGAACGATCATGTGTCGACAACATATTTACCACTAAGCAGACTATAGAAAAAAGAAGAGTACGGAACCAAGAAACACATCTAATATTTATTGACCTAGAAAAAGCATATGACACAGTTCCCCTCAAAAAACTTAACGAGGTTCTAGACAACAGTAACATACATGGAAAATATGTTGCCGCTAAAAAATCGTTGTACAAGAGGTTAAAGACGAGAATAAAGGTTGACAGGAGGCTATCCAAAGTTTTAAAACCGACAAAAGGCCTCAGGCAAGGTTATTGCTTATCGCCAACACTCTTTAAAATTTATGTCAACGAAATACTTAAGGAATGGCAAAACAAATGTTCCGGCATGGGACTGGATATAAATGGAATATATATAAGAATTCTTGTTTGTAGCTGATACAATTATGTGTAACTATGTGTAAATGAAACTCTTTTTACTTTAAGCTTTCAAAATTAATTTATTTCTTCTTCAGTTACTCTAATAACATATGGTATAATAATGGACAAATTTTTTAAAAAATACTTACAGTATATGAGTAAAAGATAAAATAACTATCAGAAAATATATTTTTTGGCAATACTTATTTTGAAAAGTCAATATGAAGTTATTAAACGAAAGATGTAGGTATGTAGGATATATTAAAATAGTTTATAGATATATTTTTGTAAAAGGTTGAATCAAGTTATTGCTGAATTATTAAGTATATGGTTTTTCTTAAAAAAAATTTCCATATCCAAAACATTAAAATAAATAATTGTTAAAATTTTGAAAATAAGTTTTTTTATTCATTGAATTTTTTTCATTTTTTATGTAAATCATTTCTTAAAAACGTTTTACTTTCTTTTGTTAAAATTGAAATATTGGTAAAATCAATTGAATGTCCTGTACTATTTACATGTTGTGATAAAGCACAAGCATTTGGTCTTGAACGAATGTCACTTTTGTGAGAAACAATTCTTGATTTTAAATTTCTTGATCAAGAATTGATACTCTTAAGCTCAGTAAGGGTTGCTATTTTCGCCAGTGACAAAATAAAAAAAATATTGTTACCAAATATGATGTATAATAATTTCACAAATTCTAGTTTTATTTAACAAAAATCATCAGTTTATATTATCAGGATAGTGTGTGAGTTGAGCAAAAATATATTCATTATAAAATAATAACTACTTACAAAAGGTGTATAAACAATTTCAGAGAACAGCATTAGTAGTAGCATTTTTCCTAATGAGAGCTATTCAAATATGTTTCATCAATATAAATGATAACTCTTCTTTCTCTACAATACAATTTAATTTTATTCAAAACTTCTATTAACTTTATAATTTTTTGAAACTGAAGGCCTAATTCTAGGAGTACTTTTCTTAAAGTTGAAGTTTCACCTTTAAAATATACTTGTACATCGCATATTTAATTATCCTTAATTATTTGTCCCTCTTCTTTGAATCGTTGGGCCACAAATTCATTGCTGGTGGAGATGATTTCAACTGCAAACACACGCTATATGGTTCACGTCTAACAACAACCAAAGGCAGGGAACTGGTAAGCCTTGCCCAAGAAAACAACTACCATTTTCTGTCAACTGGGACTCCTACGTACTGACCAATGGACTCTAATAAAACTCCTGACCTTCTGGATTTATTCATCACTAGTGGAATATCTCCTAACTAAATGGAAGTCATTACAAGTTACGATCTTTCATCTGATCACTCGCCTATAATAGGAACTAATAAGAACAAGTAAGCCTCAAATCTCCAATTGAAATTTATGAAGTACTATCAACATTAAATAACACACTTAAAGAGGCAGGCAGCACAACACGCTACACCCGCAACAAGTACAGGGTGCAAAATGGTGGAGATCAAGACAATTATATTACAAAAGAGAAAAGCAAGAGCAAAATGGCACCAAACCCATGCCCCTGTAGACAAAACAACATTAAACAGAATAACTAATCAACTAAAATCCAAAATCAAAAAAGCACAGGAAAGATCATTCTCAGACTACATAAGCAACTTAAATCGATATGACAACTCGATATGGAAACCAATAAAAAATTCCAAGAAACCAAAAACTTAAGTTCTGCCCATTCGTAACGAACTAGGACCAAACCCACAATGGGCTAGAAGAAAAAACAAAATTATTTGCTGAACATCTGCTAAAGTATTCACACCTAATAATGATGAACAAAATATCGAGGTAGAAAGAGAGCTAGCCAATATCCCATTAAATATACCAGCCATCAAACAGCTAACCACAAAGTACAGCAAGAGATTAATTACTTAAATGCAAGGAAAGCGCCTGAAATAGACCGAACATGCTATACTTCGTCTAAACTATTGGCCAAAATTTTTTAAAACTGCTGAAATAATTCTGATACCGAAACAAGGAAAAGACCCTAATAAAGTTACCTCATACAGACCTATAATTCTCTTACAAATTATGTCTTAAACACTTGAAAGACTATTGCTGCAAAGAATAAACTCTGACCCAGACACTAAAGAATGGATACCCCTCCACCAATTCGGCTTCCGGAAAGAACACTCTATGGTGCAACAAGTGCACAGAATAGCTCACAACAAAAATCTAGCCCTGGAAGGCAAAAAATACTGTACATCTGTGTTCCTAGATGTTAGTCAAGCCTTCAACAAGGTTTGGCATTCGGGCCTAAACTACAAAATCAAGAAACATCTCCCCATAACTTACTTTAAACTATTACGATCTTACCTAGGTGACAGAGAATTTCGAACAAAAGTAAATGAAAGCATGTCCAACAACTTCCCAATAAAATCAGATGTGTCTCAAGTAGTGTTCTTGGACCTTTACTGTATGTTTTGTACACAGCTGATCTACCAAAAATGCAAACACAATCACGGGAACACATTTGCTGATGACAAAGCCATACTTGCAAGCCATGAAAATCCAATTACAGCATCAGAGATGCTACAAAGACACTTGAATGTTATCCCTACTTGGTAACTCAAATGAAGGATAAAAATAAACAAGATAAAATCCAAGTGACTTTCGCATTAAGAAAAGATCAATGTCCACCAGTCTTTTTAAATAATATTCAAATACCACGATCCACAAGTACGAAATACCTAGGAATACATTTGGATTCAAATGGAAAGAACATATAGGTAAAAAACGCAAACAAATTGATCTGCGAATAAAAGATCTACATTGGTTAATGGGTAAAAAATCCAAATTTATTTAAAAAAAAATTTATCTAATATAATAACTGCAATAATAAAGGTAGAAGTTTTACTTGAGTTATGAATTAAAGCTTATGTACAGATGTGTTAACAAATGCTGCTTTTATTATCAGTAATCTTTAATAAGTCTATTTTTCTAGCTACATTACATTGTGCAGCTTTATGCATTTAGTACTTCTCATTTGAATCTAAAGATTTTTTTAATATCTTTTGTGTTTTCAAAAATAGCGGCATTATATTTAGTTTTAGCTGCAACTATAGTTTTATTTAAATTATTTCTATATATTTTATAATTATTTAAAATCTCCAAGTTTGATTTGTTTTTATTAACTAGTTTTTTTAGTTTATCTCTAACTTTAAATGAGTTTATTATACCATTAGTTATCTAGGGTTTTAGTTTTTTTCGTACCTTTATTGCTATTGTTGAGGTGATTTATTAAGTTGGTTACTATTTCCGAGAACATATTGTAAGCTACAGCGGGGTTTTTGTTATGGGTAATTTTTTCCCACTTAAAAGTTGTAATTAAATTTGAAAATTTATTATCATCGAGTTTTTTTATATTTTTGTAGGTTAACTTACTGTCTAGTATTTTTTGCTCTATATGATTTATTGAAAAGTAAATAGGAAAGAGATCAGTTAAGTTATAATTTATAACAGATGCTTTTTTAAGAATTTAGTGACTGTTGACTTTTTCCTCACAAAAATGTGATCTAAGCAAGATGAAGATGTTGGGGTCACTCTTGTATAAGCATTTTTCTGAGATTCAAAGGCATGCTATGTAATTATTTCTAGATGCATTTGAGTTGTCTAATATATCGATTTTTAAATCTCCGATTTCGTTTTATATTATATAAAAATTTATCTAAATCTTCGACAAATAGTTTTCCATTTGTGGCTGGCGATCTGTAACAAGCCATAATGTTTAGAGAACATTTACTGTTAATAGTGATATTTTTACCTGAGACTGATTTAATTTAGAGTGGTTTATATTAAAATTAAGGTTCCTGTGTACAAATAACAAGACACTGTCACACTGATTTAGTGAACTATTATTAAAAATGGTATTAAAGCCTGGTATCATAAAATTTGAATTTGAATGAATGAATCGTGTTTCTCCAAGTATTATCACGTAGATTTCATTTTGGTTGCATATGGTCAAAAATATTAAGAATTCATCAAAGTTTTTGTATACACTTCTAATATTTATATGCAAAATCCCAATAAAGGAAGAATGATTAGAAATACTTACAATATTAGTGAACTGTATATCATCTACATGCATGTAGTCTTTTTCATCAACATTTTCATTCTCAAATTCAGTTAAAATGACATTCTCTCCAATTTCCATAAGTTTAGGCAGTTAAGATATAGAAAGCTAAAGAAATAGTTTAGAAAAGCTCACTTAAGAAAATATATACAAACTATACATCAACAATTGTATAATCTGTTTTTTCTGTAAGTCACTGAACATGACAGTTAAGAGAATGACACTGCCTACTATCACATCCGTGGCTGGTATCATATTTTGTTTTATATTTCAAATTCGACATAACACAATTTTTACATGATAATTTATTACTAGAACAATCACTTTTTTAATGATCTTTAGAACTGCTTGGACATACAGTTTTATGCACGCAGTGTTCCTTCTTATGAAAGTAGCTTTGACAGTTGTAACATTTAGGTATAGTTAAATCCTCCAAAACGTTATTCCTCTCCCATCCAATGCAGATTTTTTGTTTACTCATGATTTGGTGAAATGCTAGAGGTGAACATTCGCATAAAATTGTTTTTGTCATCTCCAATCCTTCTTTTGATATAGGTAACTTTAATGTCTCCTTCTATTTTGTTTTGTTCTTTTATGGAATTTTCAATTTCTGAGTTTGACATATTTTGTGTGAAATTTACTATTGTTATTCTAGGTCATCTTATTTTTGTAAATTCTATTGCATAGATCTTCTTTCTTCTCAATTTAAGTTTTTAATTTTTCAGTTTCGCTTTTTAATTCACATTTTATTATGACTGCACCTTTGTTTGATACACCTAATTTTAATTCAACAGGATTAATGTTCGAGTTTAATACCTTTATAGTTTCATCCGATGACTGTTCCTATTTTGGTCTTATAATTACCTTGGGATAATTTTCCACAGTTACCGCATTTTCTTTCTTGTTATATTAGCATATGTAGTTGGAATTACCTGGTTTTTTTAGTAATTTTTTCCTTTAATAATTTAATTATATCTTTATCCTCTATTATTTTTTCCAATAATTTAGCATGCTCCAATATTCTGCAACTGTTACAATGGAATTTCAGGTTTCGTTTCTGTAGGGGCATCTTACTTCAGAGGGGCTCAATTCGCTGCAATCATTGCAGTATAACTTCTTGCAGATGTCACAAGCAAAACATGGGGTTTTATTATCTTTTGTGGGCTGATGTATTCTCTTCTCTCTTCTCTTCCATTTTCTAATTACCATATTATGTTTCAAAACCCCTAATTAACGACACTCCACTGGTACTGACTATTTATTTCTTTAATTTTTTTTTTGGCGCTACCTTATCAATATAGAAAACACCAGTTTATTTTGGCAAGATAATTAAAATAGCAATATAATCAGCTAAAATACATAATTTTTCCTATATTTCACTTATTTAAATTCAAACTGTTTGCATCCACTTATTAAGCAAATTGTTACACATGTTTTGATATAAAACACTAAACACTTTTTTCAGCCACTTAAACTTCTATTTTAAAAGAAGCAAAAAGATGCACGTCTTTACTATTCAACGGAAAATAAACTTCTCTACAAAACGATCATAAAACTGATCTGGATGTACGTTATTGAGCTCTGGGGATGTGCGAGCAAATCAAACCTAGCTATAATCCAAAAAAGTCAATCCAAAATACTCCATATGATAACAGATGCACCATGGTATGTGTCTAATGCATCCCTACAAGACTTGAAAATTCCTTTCATACATTCGAATGAAATTGCAGAGCGAAACATGAACTATCACAATAGACTAGAAAACCATGTAAATAGACTACTCCATCCACTTCTAGAACCCAAAATACAAGAGAACTGGCCTGATGACCTAAGAAATGGTTGAAGAGAATTTATCATTGGAGAAAACCTCATCATGCTAAATAAGAGCATAACTCTGCTCTCAAGCTAGCACATTAGCTTCTAGAACTATATTTTTGTTTTAATTGCTAATAAATACACACCAAAAAAACCCTTTGTCCCTGTCCTGAAATGAAACCTCCAGGTCGATGCCTTACGCTAGATCTTTTTGAAGATAGAAATACAAGAATATAAACCTTTTTCTACTTTTTGAGCTTCATTGTGAACACTCTGAAACACCTTGCTGGATATTCCAGATGCAGCCAATAATTGGCAACATAACTTGGGAATTTACAAGCCATGTTTTGCCTCGTTTTTCATAAATTTAATTACATTAGCAATTACCACTTTCATTTCCACATAATAGTTTTTCTTATTTTTGGTCTACCCATTTTAAACAAAAAAAATACCAAGAGCGGCAAAAAACATACTAAACTAAACTTTACACAACTAAACTATTATTACCTGCCATAAATTTCGTACTTTATTGTTACCATCAAGGAAATTATTGTGTTGTTTTAGTCCTATTCTACTACAAACAATTTTGACTCTTGGTGTACCTTTAAATATTAATTCATTTCTAACATGAAAACAATAGCATGACTTATTTGAAACCCCAATAGAATACAACAAAGCCCAGCACACTTTAATAAAGCTCAAAGACACAATGCATAACAAAAATTGACTAATCTGCTAAGAAATAAACCTTTAAACAAGATTAATTAAACTAAGAGCATAATGAAAACTAATTTAAATGAAGCTTTGTGTATTGCTACATTGCATGCAAACTTTCCAAGTACTCAAAAAGTTTGCTGAGCTCATTTTAAAAATTTTGATATTTTTCTTTTATTTTCCAATTATTTTTACTGCAGTTGTAAGTTAACAAATTTTCAATAAAAAAGCTAGATTTAAATGCTTTCAGCTGTAATAACTACATTTATAAAATGAGATTGTTGGATCATAATTTTATTGGAAACATGGTGGCACAGCCTAAGTAAATTGGATAGATTCTTTTATTTTATTATGTATACACTAAATATTTAGAGCCTTTCTAGGTGAAAAAGTAATTATACACTATAACAGTAAAGGTAAGTAGAACTTTTGATTGCCTTAATAATTGACCCAGTAAAAGAAATAATTACAATCAGTTTGCTTTGTTACTGTTTTAAGCTACTTTTTTAAAATCCAACCATTTACATAAATACATTACCTCTTCCTCGTCCTCTTACAGGCTGTCCAGTACTTGGTGGCGAATATGATGGAGAGATAACTGGAGGTGGAGCAGGATTATTTAGTCCCCTAGCTTTAGATCTAGTCACTCTTCTCATACCAGGAGTTGGAGGTGATTCAAAGTCGGTGCCCAATTGATCATAATTTTCAGAATACATATTTTGCTGTAGGTAATTTCCACCATAATTATCTTGTTCCAAATGAGGAGTCATTGGATTCTCATAATCGGGTGGCGGATCATCCATCCGAATTCTTTTACCTCCTCGTCTATGCATTTTTTCGGATTTAAGTTACCAGCCTAAGATATGTTCATTTAATATTTTTAATAATTTAAATATACAAACTAAAATACAACATTCAGATACAAAAATCTTTTAAAATGTTTGTTATGCTTATTGACACTTGACAATTGACATTTATGATCATAGAAAAAGAAATGTGCAGTAGTTACACAGAAATTTGAATCCATTTCTCTCTTTCCGAATTTCATCAACGAATCGAACTCTCTTCCTCTATTTAATCTATATAGGGAAAAATCACGGAGTGGGCGACATCTATTATTGATCCTATGAACTTCTTGAGGTGTGAGCAACAAACCAACCTCCATTTGTTTATATGGGTAAAAAGTGAACTTCATAATATATTATATTATTTTGAAAGTGTTATATTTGATCAATATTTTGTAAAGAATTGATGTTAATAAACCACAAAATTTGAAAATGTAAAGGATTAAAAAAGGAAATATGGAGATAGAATTGCGACAAATATGCTCTGTTCCACAATGCTTTACATGAAGCAATTCAATTATATTTTTGCATAAACTTCCTTCAAATCCTAAGGCAGCTGAAAACTGGATCTCATGCATAAAGTTTTGATGATTTTTTTCATTGAGACCGTCAGTTCCAAATAAAATGATGTGGCCAGCCTAAAAAACCTCTTCACCTTCCTTAATTGGTCGAATACCTTCACCCACACAATGCAATATGTTCGAAATTGATATTTCGACTTTCATAGGCATTGCAACAAGAATTCCAGTGACAACAGAACTAAAAAACTTCGGAAACAAACCTTAAATCCAGCTTTAATCCAATAGTTTAACATAAAAATCAACTCAAATCTCCGAGATAACTAAATTTCCCTTCAATAAAAACTTTGGTTGTACAAGTCATTAAATGACAGAATATTAAATTTGTTGTTCACACCTCGATCCGATATTTTGTCATTGTCAGCGCCATCTCGCGTTACGTGATTTTTCCTTATTTCAATTAGTTTAGGTTATGTTTTGTTTCCCATACAAAAAAAGAAATAATATTTTTCTGTAATTTTTAACAAAAATTAATGCGTATTTAACCGGAAAGATTAATTATAAACAATGTTAAAAACGAGTCCTGATCCTGTGGATGTATCTGTAAGCATATCGGAGGGATGTAAAGAAATTATTAAAAATTGATATAATTTTTTTTAGGAAATCCAGTTTAAATTGCATTGCAGTTTAAAGGTTTTTAACAACAATGATTTAAAAACATTTCAGAATAATCACAGTTTAATTTCTTGTGCCAGTCGCTATGGTCTTTTATTTGTGGGATCAAATACAGCCAATTTAAAAGGTATTTACAACCTACTTCCACCAAGTATCTACTATTTTTTAATAAGAATCAAAATATGACTTGGCATAATCATAATTTGATAATCATTGAAATTTTAGATATGTATTTTTATCTCTTGCTGGTAATTATTTATAATTGAGGCTTTTAAAGTGTAAAAAAATAGTTTTCATTACCTAACATTTTATATAGAATTACTCTAAAGTGTTTGAGCTCTTTAATTAATCTATGTTATTATCATTTTTATAGAGTTTCTATGTTGTAAACTTATGGACTTCATTAAGAAACTTAAACACTATCATCCATCAATAAATTAATACATTAAATTTATGGTGTTTTCTTTTATGAAATATTTGTTAAATTAAACGAACTTTATAGAAAAATGGAAATATCTAAAAAACTAATAACTTTAAGTATAGGGTGTGGTTAATAAAAATAAAAGTATGGTAACAGTAGTCTTTGACAGTGATATAAAATACAGAGTGATCCATTTTAAATTACTGAGAAAATATTTTACTCAAGTTTTGACTTACCCTGTATTTGATTTAATAAATATTCGCAAATTCGTTAGTGTTTATAAACTTTGACAATCATTAGAAAACTTTGGCTTCAATGGATTATTATTCTTATACTTCTTTTTAATTATACAGGCCATTGATCTTGTTAAGATTTACACATAGAATTGGTTATAACTTTTTAAATACCCTGTATAACATACTATAACCTTATATTGTTGTGATGGGGAGGTAAAGCGGATTTTAATTTTAAGGTATTATTTGAAAAACAACTTTGATCTGGCACTGAGTTATGAAGCACCCTGTAACATTGTAACTAAATTTGAAATGTGAAGCTTAAAGCTACCTACAATTTTTATACACAATTTTTTCTCTTATGATAATAGAGCTATTGAACTTTATCACACTAATTAATCACCCTGTATATTTCATTTTTTTTCATTGATTAATTTAACAGCAATCAGAATTTTGGATTCCATAAGCTATATTGCTGGCTAAGAGACTGGTTAGTTAGTCTCACTATTGTCCTGTAGTGGCTTTCTCCATTGAGAAGGCCTCTTTACCTTATTTCAGGTCTGCAGATTATCTTTGTTTTAGTCTTCTGTGATTTCTCCCTTGTATTAGGTGATTGGTGTGTTTCTAATCTCTCATGATGCTTCTGGTTTTTTTTGTATTGTTTTTTGGATTGTTGCGATTTGGAGGTCCTGGTATAGCGTTTGGTTAGATACATAACATGGAGCGTCGGCTAACGCTTTTAGAATTTTTTATTGTGTTCGTTGTATTAAAGCTGTATTAAAAATGACTGTCTTGTACAATATTATTTTGTTCTCTAATGTCATTCGTGCTTTTCTTCCAAGCAACCAGTACATTTCTTTCATTTTGATGTCTATTTGTTTTCGTTTTTTTGCTTATGTGTTCCCTACAATTGAGCTTAGTATCTAGGTGAATTCCCAAGTATTTGACACAGGAGTTGTTGGGAATTTTGTATTATTAATGTATACTGCAGGACATTTTTCTTTTTTTAGTGTGATTGTTATATGTTGGGATTTACTTTCATTAATCTTTATTTTCCATCTTTTAGTCCATTCTTCTATGTGGAAAAGGTGGTTTTGCAGTTTGCGGAAGCAATTATTGGATCCCATGGACAGCTAGGATAACAGTGTCCCTTGTGAATGTACATGTTGTGGTGGTATCTGATGTAGGAAGATCTGATGTGTACACAAGATACAATATTGGTCCAAGAATGCTGCCCTGTGAGACACCAGATTTGATGGGTTGGAACTGAGTAGTCTCATCCTTAAAATTTTTCTCTAAAATATCTGTCAGCAAAATATGATTTGAGTAGGTGGTAGAGTGGGCAAGGCAATGTTTGTTTAGTTTTGTATAATAGGCCTTCATGTCAGTCCTTGTCAAAAGTCAGGGCCATGTCCAAAAAAGTTGCCGAGCAGTATTGTTTTTCTTCAATGGTGTCATTGATTACATTAACTATTCTGTGGCATTGTTGAATTGTAGAATGTTTATATCAGAATCCGAACTGGTGGTCAGAAATAACATTAAGAATAGGATGGTTGAGTTCCAATATTAACTTCTTTAGTAATTTTGTTATAGATGACAGCAGACTTATTGGTATGTATGAGGAAACGTCACTTAGCTCCTTGCCAGATTTTGGAATGAGTATTATTTCAGATTTTTTGAAACTCTGGCCAATATTGTAATGTGGCATTAAATATGTTTGTTAATATAACTATCTGCTTTTTAAGTATTTCTTTCAAGATTTCTCAATTCCTGGTTCTTTCCTATTGTTTAGAAGAGATATTTTGCGTTGATCTCTTTGGGAGTTACCAGTTCTATGCTTGTTATATCTGGCATATCCATATTGTTGTTTGGTACATCTTGTGCGTTTTGGAGGAGAAAATAGTTAGGTGTTGTGCAAATATTTCTACTTTTTCTTGACTACTTTTGGCTCATAAAGATGTGTTTGTTTCTTTTCTTAGTGGAGATGTTTTTACTGGTTTCAGGAGTAATTTTATTAGTCGTCAGATGGAATTGTCAGAGTGATGTAGTATAAAAAGTTGCTATCCCTCATTTCTTTTAATTTTGTTTTTAGGATATTGTTTTGTCACTTGGGATTTGTGTTTGGTGCCACTTTGCTCTTGCTTTTCTTCTGCCTAAACTAATAAAAGTTTTGCACTCTCACATAACAGATCACTCAACAATCATACTAAAAATTCCATATTTCCAAGACACAACCAATAAGTCAAAATATTCAGGAGAATTTTTTCACAAACTAACATTGAAAATTTCATACATGTTATCAAAAATAAAGTATGGGACAGTGTATACCAAATTGAAGCCCATCTAGTAGATAAACAGTGGGATTTGTTTTTGAAACTGTTCTTAGAGGATTTCAAGGAGAGTTTCCCTGGGAAGAAAATAAGAAAAAAACCAGTGCAAACTGAGAAGTATAAGACTGATCCTCAAGTAAGAGAATGCAAGAATCGTATTGACATTTTATTGACTATGAGCAGATTAGACAAGAGATACTGTGAGCTTTATTCTCTCACCAAGAAAGAATATGATAAGATACTGATACAGAGTAGAGCAATTAAATATCAAAATGAAATTATTAACTCAGACAATAAGCCCAAAACTTTATGGAATATATTGAAAGATATTAGAGATTTAAAATCACAGGAATTTCTAGAAATTGAAGGCAAAGTAGATCAAATTACTGAGGACTTCAATTATTATTTAAATAATACTGTTGAAAATCTAAGATCTAAGATCAATTTCCAAAAAACACAATTCAAAAACAGAATCAAAAGGAATAATAGATCTATGTTTATACAACCAGTAACTGAAAATGAATTAATTGATATTGTGAAGAATTTTAAGAACAAAATTAGTTGTGGGGAAGATGGAATCCCTATGAGAATAATTAAACTAAGTATTACTCATGTAGCTACAGTATTATCATGTTATCAATAATTCTTTTCAACATGGAATATTTCCTGACAAATTGAAAATGGCTGTAATAAAACCAATCTACAAAAGGAAAGGAGACCCAAATGACATCCACATCTATAGACCGATTAGCCTGTTATCTTCATTCTCAAAACTATTTGAATCAGCAATGTGTAATCGTCTAGTGAATTTCTTAGTCTCCAGTGCATTACTCAACAAAGCCCAACATGGTTATCAAAAAATAAAATCTACTTACACAGCTATCTATGAGTTTGTTCAATATGTGGTAAAAAGTTTAGAAGATAGAAATATGGCTTTAGAGCTTTTCATTGACCTTTCTAAAGCCTATGACTGTTTAGATCATAACATATTGATTAAATTAGAAATTTATGGAGTAGGAGGTAAGCCATTGGACTGGTTCAAATCTTACCTTCTCAACAGAAAACAAAAAGTGGTAATACAAAAAACAGATGAAACAGCAACATCCTGAGTAAGTAAAATTAATGTTGGTGTACCACAGGGCAGCATCACTGGTCCAATTATTTTTATAATTTATCTAAATGATGTCTTTGATATCCTAAACACTTATGTCAACTGCAGTATGATCAACTATGCAGATGATACAAATATCCTAGTCTCCGAAAAAACTTTTCCACCTCTTGTAGCAAACTCAGATTCAATACTTTCTAATATCTATCACTGGTTCACAGAAAATAAACAATTCGTAAGTGAAGAAAAAACTAGTGCAGTACTCTTTAATACCAAAACAGCTAATGATACATTACCCAAAAATATTGTATTAAATAATTATAATGTATATATAATTATAAATAATTATAGTTATAATGTAATTGTAATGTAATCGTAACCAGCACTAAGTGCTTAGGCATGCACATTTGACTGTTCATTAAATTGGATAGTTCATGTCAACAAGTTATCAAGTAAATTGAGTAAAGTATGTTATGCATTTAGGATCCTATCCAAATATATAGATCAATCGGGAATGAAAATAGTATACCATGCCAACTTTGAATCATGTTTTAGATATGGTGTATTGTTCTATGGTGGTAGTAGTGGGATAGAACAAATATTCATAATACTAAAAGAGTGCTAAGAATAATCAAAAAATCTAAGTATAAAGAGTCATGCAGAGGTAAATTCCGTTCAGCTAATATATTAACTGCTCTGGGAGTATATATTCAAGAATGTCTCATGTATTTGTTCAAAAAAAAACATTTATTCTCAGATCACACTCCACAAAATAACTACAACTCCAGGAATGTTAACTATAACTACCCAGTTCATAGATTGACAGTCACAGAAAAGAATGTACAATACAATTGCATAAAGCTATTCAACAAACTACCAGCCAGTATTAAAGCCATCTCATCATTAAAAGCATTTAAAAGAGAAATTTGTGACCTACTAATATCACTAGAACCATATTATTATTTTTATTATTACAATATATAAAGATTTAAACTTTATTTTCATGTATAAATTTTATCAACCATTCATTTTTTAGTTATTCAACTGAAGGCGGTTGAGAATTATACACAAAAAGATAAAGAAATTTCCAAATTTTCCAGAAGAAACATTTCATTACCCTCGCCACCTACACATGTATGTGTGAATTGTGACAGTACCCTGCTAGCTATAATTGTACAAAAGGATAATTGTCCAGTTGTTATGTTTTATGATGTTTTATCCTTTTACAAACATAATATACATCTAATTAGGGAAGTAAGATTATCACCCACACCAGGTACTTTTGTTACTGAGGTCAATTGGAACCCAGCATTACCTACGATATTCACTGCATGTAAAAGCGATGGATCACTTGGAATATATGAACTTAAGGGTAAGCGAAATATTTGCTAAAAATTGGTATTATAACATGTAGGTGTAGATTATGTTTAATTTAAAATTTCTGAAGTGTAAATTGATGAATGAGAAATACTTTGTAACACATGTCAAGGATTAAATCAGCCCCAAACAAATTGAAGGAATGGTCCAAATGGTCATATTAGTGAAAAAGTTGTTAGAGGTTTTTTGTCAGTAGATATTACTGTATTTTAAAAATATTAAATAAACTAAGTTACTCCTTTCCCATTGAGAAATATTAGATAGATATATAGATAAGAAATTACTATGATTGTGACAGAGTTGGTATGTAGATTGGATAACCTGATCTAAAAGGAAAAAAGGAACACTCCCTTATTTGCTCACCATTATATGGAGTAGGTACCCATGGGAATTTATTGAGTGTAGCTTGGGGAGTTCATACATGTACATGGTTTGTCTAGGAAAGGTACAGTTTAAAAGTTATGGGCACTTGAATTCCTAATGTTAAGTCTATGGGAAAAATGTTCTTATTGTTTTCCTCATATTCTTACGTGACCTAAAGTTTAAATAAGTATTTTCTTGTTTTATGCATTTTAACCTAACCCAACTTGGAACCAAATTATCATTTATTCTTAGAGTTGAATTATTAAAGAAACGTCCCCAGCAGATCTGCAGTGCCGATTTAAATCGTATTGGGTACCAGTGGCGTTTCGTAAATATTAATGGTTACCAAATGTTCATGTATCAGAAGATGAATTGAAATTAAAAGTAAATAAAAAAAAATAAATTGATACTTTCAAAAACATTAGGGGTTGCTCTTTTTACCAGTGACAATATAAAATATTGGTACCAATTATACTATATAACATTCGATGGAGTTGAGTAACATACATTATACATACTCCTACCAAGACCTTTGTCAAGGTTATGTTTTGTTTATAATTGGCTCCAGTAAATTTGCAGTATTTGTTAGGAAAATTGAAGATAAAATTACTGATTTTAAGATTAGTGGAAAGTGAATCCAGTGTTTTTTACCTGGAAGTAATTATAGGAATTTTCTTTGGTTTTCACTGGTTTTCTTGGGATGTGTTGTTTGAGGTTATGTCGATTACAAACGTAAATATTTTGGAAAAAGAAAAACACTGCAAATATTGTAAAAAACTGTTAAAACTTCTCTGGATTGTGAAAAGTGCAACGCTAGTTTTCATAGAAGCTATGCCTTTCAGGCAAAAGTGGCTGATATGGACGAAAAAGTGATTTGCTGTAAACAAACAACAAAAGTTGGGGTTAGTGCAAGTTGTTCTAGTGGTATCAGCACCATGAATATGGATGAAAAAACATTGAGATCAATTATCAAGAGCACTCTTGTTGATTTAATTAGCCCTTTTAAAAAGGACTTAGAAAAAACCATAACGGAGATCAAAAGCTCCATACAATTTATGTCCGACTCCTTCGAGGACCAGAAGAAATCCTTTGAAGGGATGTTTGAAGAAATCAAATCTCTTAAAAGGGTAAACACTGAGCTGAAAGGGAAGGTAAAACTGCTGGAGATCAAATTTGACTTATGGGAACAGAGAGAAAAAGCCAATAACATAATTATTGTGGGAGTACCTAAACAAACAAGATCAAACACAACTGAAATAACAAAAAAAATATTTGAGTCTATGCAAATAACTGTAAATGAGCATGACATTAGAGAAAGCTATCGAGTGAATAAGCAGGAAGACAGTATGATCGTAGTCAAACTTAAAAAAAATTAAAAAAAAACGGGAAATTTTTAGAAGAATCAAGGAAATAAAGGGTGTGACAGTAAAAAAATGCAGTCTTGAAGGAAAAGATCAAAAGATATATTTAAATGATGATATGACAACATTAAAAAGAAAGCTATTTCAAGAAGTTAGGAATATGCAAAAGGATAAAGGTTACAAGGCTGCATACACTCTGAACGGAAGCATATTTCTGAAAAAAAAGGAAGGTGATAGCCCAATTAAAATAAATTCAGAGGAGGACCTGAAGGTTATATTATCATAATTGTTTTTAGTAATATGGTTTAAATTAAGTGCAAGAAAAATATATATATATATATATATACATTCACACCTCTAAACAGCATTCTAGATAAATACAAGACCTGTCATACACACATATGTGATGACCTATCTCAAGTTCCTTCCTTTAGTGATAATAAAGCAGACTTAAATGTAACTCATGTCAACATTCGCAGTGTCTATAAAAATGTTGACAATTTTCTAGTTTTTATTGAATCTATTGGCAAGGAGTTTGATGCTATTGTAATGTCGGAGACACATGTGATCCATGACATCAATAATTTCAACATACCTAGGTATACTGTTTTTTGGAATCAAAGTACCATAAATAAATTTGATGGCTGTATGGTGTACGTTAGAAATGAATTTTATCAAGAGTGTACTATTGTAGAAAGTAATAATTGTAAGTGTCTAAAAGTTTCAATCTGTAAGTGTAATATTATGGTAGACATATTAGCTCTGTATCGATCACCCTCCACTAATATAGAGGAATTTATAAATAGTCTAAAAAATATTTTACAAAAATCTGCAACAATTCCCACAAAATTATGTCTTTTTGTTGGTGACATTAACTTAAACATCCTAGATAACCAATGTGAAAAAATAAATAATTATCTTACTGTGATGCATGGTCTTGGATATACAAGTGTAATTAATGGAGTAACAAGAGAGGGAGACACCTCAGCAACCTGTATTGACCACATATTTGTAAAGTGTAAAGATAAAGATTATGATAAAATAAACTCTGTAATTTTAAAACAAGATTTCGTTGATCATTATCCCATCTCGCTAAATCTAAAACTTAAAAATAATGTTAGTATTCAACAACAAAAAATCCTTAAAAAAATAGATTACAATCTACTCTCACAACAAATCTCACAATTAGTACTAAAACACACAGAGCGGTTTCTGGCGAGTCGGCAGCCGAGTCGGCTGCCGAAGCGGTGCATCCTTTATGGCAGTTCTATTGAATGAAACAGACGGTGCGTCAACGCGCGGTTCGTGATGGCGGTGGCAGCGCGTACCCTGCTGGACATCATGCACCGCGCGTGGTTTTACGACTGTAGTCGGCAAATCAGTACATGTTTGCTTATGGGACTAAACACACGTAAGCGGTTTTGTGGCGGTTTTTGTTATTAATAAGTGACTCGGCGTTGTTAGACCAGTATGGAAACTTTGGACGTTGAGAAATTAATCAATGTGATTTTTATTAGACCAGCGATTTGGGATATGCGTTCAGAGGATTATTCCAACAAAATAAAAAAGAAACGTTCTTGGGAAGAGGTAACCAACGCCTTTGTTGATTGACAACAATTCTTGGAATGTTTCTCTTGACATTCTGGTAAAATTAAAGAATTTATCTGGATCTCCGTTAAGTTCGTCATACAGTGTGTAAAAAAATCCTCTATTTTTCCTCTCATTTATTATGGGATGTATCCAATATTTGCGTTTCTTTTTTTTTTAATTTTGTTATATAATAAGCCTGCAGTTATTAGAAAAAGCAAATCATCATCACTGTCAGAAGAAGTCATACTTTATGCCAACGATGCGAACCACTCAGACACAACTAGACAGCTGCGAAAGATGTCTCGATAAAAACGTGTCGGTCGTAAGCTGCGGTGACGCCCCGTGTTTTTGAGCCGCTTCTCTGCCGATTCGGCGCCGACTCGCCAGAAACCGCTCCGTGTGTTTTAGTACTTAAGATGGGATAATGTATTAAGTGACAACAACTCTGAGACATGCACAAATAGCTTTATCAAAACCAAATTGAAAACTGTATAATTGAATATAAAATTAGAAATAAAAAACACCCAGGGATCACTAATGGTCTTGTAAGATCAATTCGTAAGAGAGATCAAATAAAAAAACAATGTACTCTGCATCCTGATAATATTGAAATTTTGAATAATTATAAAACTTACAGAAACTCATTAACAAAAATAATTAAAAAAATAAAATACCAATTTTTTAAATCTAAATTGCAAGAGAATATTAATAATCCAAGAAAAATGTGGGATGTAATAAAAGAAGCCACAAGAATAAAAGTGAAATAAAAAGCATAGTAAATGAAAGAAATACAGTTCTAAGTGATCATGGCTTAATCTCAGCGGAATTTAATACATTCTTTGGCACGGTCGGCCAGAAATTACCTCGGAACATAAAACCATCACGGAAAATTTTTAGAGATATCTCAAAGACAAATTCAGAATCTTGTTTCCTTACCCCAGTTACATCATGTGAATTAATAATACAACTTAATAGTCTTAAAAATAATGTGGCAAGCGGTGAAGATAGAATAACCTCTGAAATTTTAAAAGAAAATCACGAATATTTGATGAGTCCCCTAAGTCATATTATAAACTGCATTCTGAGTAATGGGGTGTACCTAAGCATTCTGAAAAAGTCAATTATAGTACCAGTATTTAAACAAGGTAACAAAGAATTAACATCAAATTACAGACCAATTTCTTTAATTAGCACCTTGAGTAAACTAGTAGAGAAATGCATTAAAGTTAAACTACAGTCATTCTTGGAACAAAGAAATCTCCTCTCAAGTAATCAATATGCTTTCCGAAAACACTCCAGTACAGAGAACGCCTTATGTAAGGTCACTGAGCTGGTTTTAGCGGGGCTTTCCAGTGGTGAAAAGGTAGTCGGTATTTTCCTGGATTTGAAAAAAGCTTTTGAGACTGTGGCACATCACATACTTCTTGAAAGACTGCACAAGATAGGTGTTAGGGGTACAGTGTATAACCTTCTGAGATCATATTTAAGTAACAGAATGCAATGTGTTAAAATTGGAAACAGTGTAAGTGAGCCTTTTGAGATGGTGTGTGTGGTGTACCACAGGGAACTGTGTTGGGCCCATTGTTGTTCAACATTTACATGATTGATGCTTTGTCAGTTATTGATGAGGGAGCAGTGTTTTACTTTGCCGATGACACTGCTGTAATAGTTAAAGATAAAACATGGGAACTTGCTATCAGAAAGGCTGAAAATTCTGCGTCAAAAATAAAAAATTGGCTTGACCATAGTTTGCTTTCGCTGAATATAGAGAAGACTAAGTTCATGACTTTTGCGTTAACACAGAAATCTTTGCCTGACACTCAAAATTTAAAAATACATATATCAGATTGTAATATGTATGATTTAAAAAGCTGTAATTGTACTAGTATAGAGAGGGTAAAATGCATAAAATACTTGGGAATTTTCCTTGATGAAAACCTAAATTGGAAAAATCATAATACCTATATAACAAAAAAAATTAGAAAACTACTATATAAATTCTTTGAACTCAGAAATATTTTATCTTTAAATATACTAAAAATGGTTTACTATTCACTAGTTAAATCTATCATAAATTATGCAATAATTGTCTGGGGAAATGAATCAAAAACAATCTTGAACAATTTATCCATAGCCCAAAAATATATAATTAAATTAATGATGTTCAAAAATAAAAGATTTTCAACAGAGCTACTGTTTCAGGAAAGCAAACTTTTAAATATAGAACAGTTGTATAATTATATAGTTATATAATCAGTATTAAGATTCATGATTAATAATCACTACTACAGAAATGAAGTTTTACATCAACTAAATACACAGAATTTTGTAAACCCTAACCTAGCAACATCCCTCGTCAGGCATAAAGCAGCTCAGAGACATATTAGCTACACTGGCCCTAGAATTTATAATGCCCTACCTGGTTCACTTAGAAATAAACCCTTCAAGAATATTAAAAACTAAATTCAGGATTGGATTTTGAAAAATAAATTTATTGGGACATATATATAGAACAAATTTTGTACAGAATAGTTATATTTATTTATCAGACTTATTACTTTAGTATATATTATTATAATTGTAAGTAAAGACCAGCATGCAGAGATTTAAAAAATCCATTGTGCTGGTTAAAGGCTTAGTAAACTTAGTATAAGAAATATATATTGTTAAATAGCTAAGTACCTTATTATACATCTAGTCACATCTTTTTCCCATATGGGTAGGCAGAGACCACTTCCTTCCACTTACGTTCCCCTAGGTCGACCTCTACTGACTTCACCATTCACACTCGCCTTATAAATCTGTTTCGTCAATCTTCTTTCATCCATCCTCTCTACGTGTTCAAATTATCTAAGCATTCTTTATCTATATTTGTTACCACATCTTTTTTACAGTACAGCGCCCTTATTACACTTTTCATTACTTTATCCATATGAGTCACTCCAGCTATACTTCTCAGACTACTCATGATCTTACTTTCATGCTTCTTTTGCCAAACTCAACATTCAGTACCATATATAAGTTTAGGGACCAGCACTCCTCTACACATAGTCAATCGTGCCTTTTTGACACGTTCTTGCTGCTTTTAATATAAAACTTTTTATTTATGAAAGCACTATACTCGTACACTCACATCTTGTTAGTCATACATAAAATGGCGGATGATCAATTGATGTAACAAAAGTGAAGTATTGCCTGGTACACTTGCGCGGTATCCACTGTCCTCCCTTTTCTAAGGGTCTCACTGTGATTCACTGTAAAGTGGAGAGCAAATGTTTTAACCACTGAGCTATAGAGGGGAATACATTTGTGTGGGTTCGATACATTTATTTAATAATAAAAAAAAATTGGCAGTTGTAGAGACTGCCGATAGAAGTGAAAACTTAGAACTTTTAGTATTAAAATTTGAAATTTCATAATGTTTGAATTAAAATCATCAACATCAATCTGGTTTTCACATCTATTGACAATCCGAGCAACAATTTTATGCATGTTTATATGATTTTTTATTATTCAAATATATTACTGGCTGTACAAGATCATGACAAAATATAAATACAATTCAATTAAAATAACAATTAATATACATTCATATTATTTATGGATAGTATTTATTAAATTTTTACATAAAATAAAATACTTAATGAAATGAAAGTCGGAGCCGTTTTCATCATTTTAAACTAAAGATTTTAATTATATAAGGTAATAAACCATATATTTTGTAAGAAAACGTCCAAACACGGGTCCAAGCCACTGTGGAATACTAATTGCGTGATGCATTGCAGAGGTTAAATATTAGAAAGTAAATAATACAAAATTTTCAATACACAGCACTAATGCTGCACAATACGTCAGCTGTATAGGTACAGATATACTGCTATAAGCATGTCGGTAACGCAAACGCACGAGATTTCACCCATCCAAAAAACGTCTAACGCACACAGCACACGGCCGCTGCGCGTGCGCCAGTCATGAGCATGTCGGTGACGCGAACCCACAAGATTTTCCCATACCAAAAAGTGCCCAACGCGGCTAAAGAAGTTTTTACTTCAAAAATCCCATAGAGTTAACATGGACCATAAAAGTGCCTAAAACTTTGATGAAGGCGTTTCTGGAGAAACCATGTATATGTATGAACTCCCTATCATGATAGGGCATTTTATAATTTTGGTATAACTGTTGCTGTGATAGAGTTATGAGACTAAACTTGTATCAATTTTTTTTTTAACAATTTATTATATTTATTTTATTTACAGATAGTTCCATAGATATAAATGAACTACCAATAGATTCAAAAAGCAGTTGCTTTTGCTGGAGCCCGAAAGGCAAACAAATAGCGGTTGGTTCAAAGAATTGCAGCATTACCCAATACAAACCAGATTTGAAAGCTGTCAAGATGATCAAGGCTCCAACATTTACAGTACCTCATTCTCTTATCTCATTATGTTGGGTATCAAATTATCAATTCATTGGAGTTTATCAACAATTGGAAGGAGACAGACAGGCTCTGTTAATTGTAATAGATGCCCCAAAAACGGGAGAAACTACTTATACAAATTATGATGATGTTTGTTATAGTGGAACAAGCAGGACTCCACAATTTTTCCTGATTTTAATTCAGCATTGGTAAGACAATGCTTGAGTTTAATTTATTATACACTAGTAGCTACTTTATTTATCTACAGAGGACTGCTTAATTTTACCAACTATAATTTATAAAAATATTTTAGGAACCTTCTGATGGTAGCATCATCAAACAGTATGGAGCTTGGACTGCTAGGTGCGGTTAAGGAAGCTTGGACACAATGGAATGTACCAGATCATGCTCGAGCAGAGTTACCGTTAGGTTCAGATAAACAAGACACTCTTCCGATTGGTATGGCTGTGGATATTAGCAATACGAAACCGTTACCGTGGGGAGAAGGAACAATACCACCTTGTCCGTACTTACTTTTGTTAAGTCATCAAGGAGTGCTTTATTTTTATGACATAGTCAATTTAAAGCAGGGCATGCCGAGCATATGTTGTCCTCCTGATAATATTACCGATACTAGTGGCATGCCTCAATTTGTTATGGAAGAGCAAGGCAATGAAGGTAAAGATTAGTTTTATTGTATAAGGAATCCTTTATTATTGCCTTAAATTATATAATAATAAGTTTGTTTTTGCTGCAGTATAAGAATAGTTAGCAAACTACTGTGAATGCGCATGATTAATCTAATGATTGTCAGGAAGACCAAAGGATTGTAATGGGACGCATGCGTATCTTATCTTTCATGTACTTACAGCGTTGCCTATTGCTTTTTTTGCGATTGCCCTTACATCAAAATCACATTTTGTGTGTTTAGTTTTGCAAATAGTAAAGATTTTTTAAAATATACCCCAGAATTTACAATTTATTTTCACTCACTATACAATACTGAGAGATGCCCAAAACTCAACGTTGGAGTCATTTATCAAAAGCCCATCAGTAGACGACTACAGCTTAGGGAAAGCAACAAAGTAATGTCCCACACCGCTAGTGTCTCCGTTACGAACCTCCAACAATGGATGAGCACGCTCAAATCAAGAAAAGCCGTCAATTTTGCCGATCACCTTTCGCACGTTTTCGAGTCACCTGGTCACGCCAACAACAATGAAGAATTCCTGGGTGTGCCGTGCCATTGGACCAGAGGAAATCAAAAAAGAAAATCATCAATAGAAAAGCACCAAGCTAAATTTGAGTTAGAAAATAAATAACAACGAAACAAAATAATTCATTAATGTTTAACGAAAAATTCCTAATGTCCTATGACATTGGTTGGGAGCCTGGTTTGTAGTTTTGCTGAAGACTCCATTGGGACAAGGTTATTCTCTCATGGTTTAATCGACAAGTCTTTTTGAGTAGTCGTGCCTTTTTTGACACATTCTAGCGGCTCATAAAGTTGTACAGTGCCCCATTCATTTGTTTCCCTGCCAACACCCTTTTCTCAATATCACAGTAATAATGTCTGTCTCTTGTAAACTTTGAACCCAAGTAACAAACTCATTCACTTTTTCCAGTCTTTCTCCTTCAATCAGCACCTCGCAGTTTGTCATGCGTTCTTATCTTTCAAAAACCATTACTTTCGTCTTGCTTACATTTACTTTACACTTCATGTATTAAAAAAATTTAAGAAATCTATTACGAGTCCATCCGATCGTTCTATATAACCAATTTGCTTAATTTTTTTTAAATTAAAGGTATTGATGCACAGATTTGTTATTAATCATTTGAAATCACCTTACTTTCACCCTTCTTAAGTTATACTTAAACGCGATTTCCTCCTGTACATTTCTTATGTTTTCCAAGCTTTCTTTCACTAAATCTCCGGTTTTAATTTAGGTACGCGATTCGTTTCGCTCTAAGAACACTTGGTGGAACGAGTTCTTTCATTTGAGCCGTTTACTTAAATTGTTTGAGTTGAAGGGTTGGTAGGTGTGAACATTCAACTTTACTTTCAATATGCGTTTCAAATTAGACATATATTTTATATTAATTTGTTTTACTTTCACAATTGGTTTTATAAATATGTTTATTTTTTGCAGGACAACCGGATTTTTCGTTTACAGATCCTCAACAACGTAAAGTACAAGTTTTACCATCTCAAGCTCCACCGCAAATCACTCAGTCGAGTTTTAATTTCTCGAATGCGGTTACAACTCAACCTGTACCGGCATTCGGAGTAACGAACGCACCGCCTACTTCGTTATTTATAACACTCCCCGAGAGCAAACCCATGTTTTCAAATAAGATAACTGTAACGCCAGTAAAACCACAACCGCAACAGACGATTGCACCTTCCCCTTTCGGCGAAAATTTGACTGTGACACCTGTAAAACAACAGGTGAGAACGATCTGCATTAAGTTTATTTTATTATAACGAAAACTAATAAGTAATTACTGCCGCAGCGTAGTGTCATATGGAATCTTTACGTTAGCTGTATTGGAATATTTATTTATATTTAACTAGCCGTTTCACCCGCGGTTTCCGGAAGGTTCTTGAACTCTGAAATACCTGCGTATGTCGCGAATGTCGCTATCAAACTTAGCGACCCCGAAGACTACGAATTTGACACTAATATCGGCGGTTTTTGGTAGTTTTATATTTTATCCACTTCCCACCTCTTTCGTAGGGGTACTAGGAGTAGGTCACCTCTTCAGTATTAGTTGCTAAGTAGTAAGCTGTTGTATGCACAAAGTTTGGTTAAAATTGCTCCAGGCGTTCCTGAGTTTATTTATTTATATATTTACGGATTACCCCATTTTTACAATATAATTTGAAAGAAAAAACATTAACACTAAAACATTAAATTTAAATTAAATAGTAAAATGATGCATATAAAATAGCGGAAAATAGAAAAAAAGTACATTTGAGAGCAATTAAGAATTTGAAAACATTGAAGATATTTAATCCAATATTACAATGTTCATTACCTAGTCTCATTATTTGTGTGAATGAATTGTTTAGGCCATAGTTAGTGTTATGAAAAGGTACTTTAAATAGATCAGTGTCACTTCTTATTCTTCGGTTGTAAAGAGTTGGAATATTCAAATATGTTAGAATAGTCTCACAATTATAGTTTCCAAATTGTAGATTCAATCTGTAGGCCACATGTCTCAGAAATCTATTCTGAACACTTTCAATGGAATTAATACGTACTTGATAGTGGGGAGACCATGCTGTAGATGTATACTGAAGTATAGAATACACTAATGAGTTGTAAAGAATCTTCAAGGCATTAATTGATAAGTCTCTTGAGTTACAAAGAATAAAGCCCAAAATTTGGTTTTCTTTGCTTATGGTTGCATTTATGTGTGGAATGTATGTTAATTGTGAATCAAACTGAACTCCTAAGTCCTTTATATTGTCAACTCGTTTCATAGTTGATTCATGTATTTCATATTGGAAATTCAAGGGAGCTTTTGATTTTGTGAACGATATAATGAAGCATTTATCCAAATTGAGGGCTAGACCATTTGTGAGAGACCATTCATGTAATTTATTTATATCATGTTTTAAGCAATCATTCGAAGTCTGTATAGGAATATAGATTTTTACATCATCAGCGAATATTAAACAATTACAGTAATCAACGTAAGATGATAGATCATTTTCATAAAAATTGAATAGTAATGGTCCCAGATGAGACCCCTGTGGAACTCTTGACGTAACTTGTACTGGATTAGAGAGATGGTTCTTAAATTTGACATACTGAATTCTTCCAGTAAGGTAACTATTTAGCCAAGATAATAACCATGGTGGAAAATCAAATATTTCCAACTTAGGAATTAAAAACTCGTGATTTACGGTATCGAACGCTTTTGAGAAGTCTGCATAAACGGAATCAATCTGATTTCCAACTTCCAGAGCATTTAAAATATCATTCTGTTACAGTAGCAAATTAGTCACAGTTGATTTTTCTGTTGTGAACCCATGCTGTTCATTGGCAATTATGAACTTGCAGTGCCATGCTAAAAATCTAGAGATAAAAAGTTCAAATAATTTTGGAATTACAGACAGTTTTGATATTGGACGATAGTAAGTAATATTTGCCTTGTCTCCGTTTTTGAATATCGGTGATATGTAGATGTCTTTCCATTTCTTCGGAAAAACTCCAATGATTAATAAATAAATATATATATATATATATATATATATATATATATATATATATATATATATATATAATAGTCAATGGTTTAGTTAGAGTATTAATACATCTTTTAAGAAAAGAAGCAGGGATGTAATCTGGACCGCAACAATTTTTATCTTTTAAATTGTCTGTCATGGATTATCTCAAATTTCTCCAGATATTTGATAAGTTCTGTGTTAATCGCTTTTTCCATAACTTTGGATATGACAGAGCAATGCAATAGGGCGATAATTCGCAGGAATAGTTTTCTTTCCTTTTTTAGGAATCGGTTTGAGTTTTTCCACAGGGACGAAAATACTCCTTTGCTGTATGATAACTTGAAGAGTCTACAGAGAACTGGGGTGAGCTCTTGAGCACAAGTCTTCAGGACAATTGTCGGAATTCCATCTGGTCCTACTGCCTTATTAGTCAAGATTTCGTAGGATTTTCCTGATAGTGCGACCTCAGGCATTGATGTGTTTATTCTAGGTATCGTTGGGGGTTGTTTTCCATTGGTATCGAGGGTTGAGTTAGAGCTGAACATTTCGGCTAGCAGATCCGCTTTTTCCTTGGAAGATACGGCTGTCGTGCCGTCGGACCTCTCGAGTGGTGGTAAAGAAGAAGTCGTGAAATTCTTATTTATGGCCTTAGCCAAAGACCAGAAGGTCTTTGATCCAGAAGGGGCATTGACAAGCTTGTTGCATATTCTCGTGTCGTAGGGTTCTTTGGCAAGATCGATCGTTCTTTTGCAGGCGTTCCTCGCGTGGACAAAGGCTTCTCGGTTGGCAATTGTCGGGAATTCGCACCAGAGTCGATGTGCTTGATTTTTATCACGCACCGCACGGTTGCATTCTTGGTTGAACCAGGGTTTGGGGTTGAAGATCCGTCTTGTACCATGAGTAATGTATGAGTCCATACCTAGCCTTATGATTTCGGTTACAGATTCTGCACATGTTGATGGGTCTTGTGAGCGAAAGCAGACATCTTTCCATGGAAATGATAGGTAAAAGTCCCTCAGTTCATTCCATTTGGCTGATCTATAATGCCAGACAATAGAGGTACCAGGCGTGATTTTGGGCGGGGTTGTTTGTTTGGACGTGGCTGGGATGAGTTTATGATCAGATTTACCGAGCGGAGCGGTTATAGAGACTCGGTACTGGTCGGGATGTGTCGTGAAGAAGAGATCGAGAATGTTGGTTTGGTGATTGGGATTATCGGGTATGCGGGTAGATTCTTCAACTAGCTGGGTCACGTTGTGGCTTATCGCAAAGTTCTCAGCTTCTAGACCGGCGTTGTCGGTGCGGTTGGATCTCAGCCAGTTCGCGTTGTGAACATTGAAATCACCCAAAAATATAACCTCTGTGTTGGGGTCGTTAGTTTGCAACAGTTCCAGCGTGTCGGAAAGATGTTGACTTTAGGAGGGTTCGTAGGAGAAAGATACAGGCAGCAGAGAAATGTTGTTGATTTTTGTAAGGTTAACTTGAACCACATGACCTCTAGGCCGTCATTTGGTTCTAAGTTCTCCTGTCTACAACAGGAAATATCACTGCGAGTGTAAACACAGAGGCCGGTCTTAAATTTGAATCTTGTTTCGAGTTCGAACCAGGGACACAAAAGATGCGTATTGTTGGAGGAGGGTTTAATTTGTGTCTCTGTCAAAGCCAGTAAATGAGGCCTGTTAGTTTGCAGGTGGTGGTGTACTGAATTAATGTTAGAGTTCAGGCCTTGAATGTTGCAGAAATCAATTCTAAAGTTGCTTTTTGGGGAATTATCAGCAACCGCAGTTGTAACATGTATTTTTGTTGGACTTTTCATGATTTGGTTTAATGGTTTGATTTAAAAGAAAAATATGAAGAAAAAAAAAGGGCAGAAGTAAGAGGAAAAAATAAATAAAAAGGGGAGCAGATATGTGGACTAGCTTCTACAGAAATTTCTGCATCCAGGACGGTCAGTTGACCTCGATGGACTGTGGCTTCGGCAATGCCCCCCGAATACACGAGCTCGGATCCCCTCCAGTCACGAACTGGCAGAACAGGAGTATCGGGATTATACACCAATTGATGTGGCAGCATCCCAGAGCGTTATCAATGGGTTGGGGCCACTGTACTACTTGGCGGCCAGCCTGCGGAACTGTTTCAATGCTGTACCCTCAGCCCCAGAGAGGCCTGACTGATGCCTGGATGCTTCCATTCGAATATAAACCAGAACACATTTCACCCGAGCGACCGGAAACTCTGACCTAGTGCCGAAACATGACTAGTCATTTCACGGCACCTATAATCAGAGCGGAGGTGTTTCACCGGGCGATGGAGGGTGAACCATCTACCATGTAGATGTATATTATGTATAAGAGCACTGATGAAAGTAGAGGAAGCAAAGGATGTTTGTAAGAACCGTAGCAAGTGGAAGGAAGTGGCCTTTGCCTACCCCTACGGCAAAAAGGCGTGACTATATGCATGTATGTATTAAATTACTGCTTACCCCATACATAGACAATGTCGACCACAATTCACTCTTCTCTGATTTCTAGCCAAGAATTTTTCGACTATACCTCGTAATGAAAAGACCTGATCCATACATCTCCTTTCTCTTCTAAATCCTGCTTGCACATCCCATATCATCTTGTCAGTTTCATTCGTCACTCTTTTAATCAATATCTTTGCATACAGTTTGCCGACTATGCTGAGTAAACTAATACCTCGGTAGTTCTTACAGTCCTGTTGCGAACCTTGTAAAGCGGCACGATAACTATGTCATACGTCTTTTCGAAAGCGCTGTAGACCTTTTCACTTCTAGCCTTCAAATTTTCGACTGTCTCGTAATGAAAAGACTTGATCAATACATCTCCTTCCTCTTCTAAATACTGCTTGCACATCCCATATCTTTTTATCAGTTTCATTCGTTACTCTTTTAATCAATATCTATGCATACAGTTTGTCGACAATGCTGAGTAAACCAATGTCTCAGTAATTCTTACAGTTGCGAGCCAGTATTTTTACCTCTGGCTGTTCTTATGGACTTCCAGAAGAGTTTATTGTTTTTCTGGAATTCGTCAGATAACCTATTAAATTTATCTTTATGATTCTCCTTCTTTCTAGTCACAACCTCTTTTGCCACACCTTTCAACCTTTTATACTCATTTCTTGCCTTGTTTACATCCTCAATCGTTGCCTTTTGCGTTCTTTGATTGGAAGTGACACTGCTTTTTGAACCTCTACGCGGATTTTTGAAGTGATAACTTCTTATGGCACGCTGTGAACTTTTTTTGTAATGGGTTAAAAATGTTAAACTCGCGTCAGGACACGTGGCCTGATCGAAAATTCGTAAGACGGATAAAAATGTTAAACTCGCGTCAGGACACGTGACCTGATCGAAAATTCGTAAGACGGATAAAAATGTTAAACTCGCGTCAGGACACGTGACCTGATCGAAAATTCGTAAGACGGATGGAGAGTAGACAGCTGGCGTGGCGTAGGAGAGGGAGTATCCCCCTCTATTTCTACGGCGCGGCGAAAATGTATGCCTGCGCCGGCTGCTTTGTTTAGGCGGCGCAGGGCGCACAACGTTAATACTTAAGTTTTCACTTCTGCCGGCACTCCCAGAGTGCAACCCGTAAATTTTTTTTTTAACTTGCACCCTTTCCTTTTTATACTTGCACCCTTTCCTTTTTATACTTGCCCCACGCATCCACGATTCCCTCTTTGAATGGCCTCCATAATTCTTTAACCCAACATGCTTCATCTAAACTGTCAAATTTCTCGATCCATTTACTTACGAAGTCCTCTTTTACACCTTGCAAATCCTTAACTTTTATACGCTCTAGTAAAATACTTAATTCTGCGTAACATTAAGACTAAAGCCTATTCAGCAGGATTTCTGCGTTTTCAACATCCGACTTTTCACCATAATTACAATTTCCAACAAAATTTCTTGTCATTGGATTCATTAGAATTTGTTTTATAATAGCTATCCCATCCAAAATTAAATTAAAATCACTAAACGAAATTGTTTAAAAGCTTTAAAAAGCTGTAAGTTATTAAATATGAAGTGTAAAGCAAAAATTAAAATATTAATGTGAACGTTAACATTAACCTAATTTTGAACTTACACAATGAATTGCTTATTGTCACCAGGATGTAATCTATCTGAACATCCAAATGCACAACAAGTATAAGGCATATTTGAACACAACGCACTAAATTTGTGAATGAATAATTGAGTCAGTTAATGTAAAACCACAATGGAAAAGGGTAGAATTTACGTACACACAATGATAATCTGGTTTGTCTTGACCTTTCTGCAAATGGCTGCCATGACATCACACGGGCCTCATTTTTGTACGACGAGTTAGCTATCCAGCGAAGTAGTGTATAGACTTTTTAAAGAAAAAGACCTGTCAATGGTCCCTACCATATTTCCAAAGTCAGTACATTACTCTCGTATTCTAAACGCTTTAATCTTACATCATAACTTTTCCATTAATACATCTCTATTATCTGTATTTCGGGCACTGAAAAACTAATTTAAAAATTACTTTTCTTAAAATTGACTGTCCATCTTCAAAACCTACTTGTGCATCGCGTACTTTTTGTAAAACTGCTTTTAAATATGGCCGTTGGCTTCTGTATTACATGAAAATTATTATTATTGTCCTTGTCTTTCTGAAATGAAACTTCTGGAGCAACGCCTTCCGTAGATGTTTTCGGAGATGAAATACAAGGTTGCTTACCTCTCTGTACTCTTTCAGCATCATTGTGGACACTGTACACACAACTACTAAAACTAAACCACACCTTTAACCTCTTTCTACATGATTACATATTCCCTCTTAGTTTTTTTATTACCTTCAAGCAGGGTTATTCGGCAAACGTCGTGTGTTTTTGATATTTCATCTTATCCGACTGATTTAACCGGAAGTGGTCCATAACAATAATAATTCAAGTCTAACATCCTTGTAATGTACGTTCATTAATGTAACTGCATTTAAATTTTTTTATAAATTCGTGGTACTGCAGCTACCTTAACAACAAAATTCATTATGTTTACAGATTACCGATGCTGGAGAAAAGTACGCATCGATTTTTGCCGCTTTAAAATCTCCCAGTACTGGGGCACCCGTTGCAGCATCCAAACCGATAGTGATTGCAACAAAACCGGAACCGTCTAAAGTTACATCCGAAATATCGAAAAGTTTAAAACGTGAGGTACCAAAATCTGGTGCGCAAGAAATTCTGAAACATTTGGTATTAGAAAATTCGAAAACTGCATTGGATGCCAAGCTGGCTATTGATGAAAAAGTTAAAGGAGAAACTCGGGCTTTGGTAGCCAAAATGGTAAAGGATGAATGTGTTACTCTGGAATCGGAATTGAAAGCTCTATTGCATCAAGGGATGAGGATTAATGTGAATATCGGAACGGAAGAGGAGAAAGTAACGTTAATGAGAGAATTACTCGATATGCAAGAGTTTGTCAAGGAAATTGTGGATGTCAGTTTAGGAGAGGGTGCCGAGGTAAATTATTTTTTCCCATTTGTTTGATCCATTTGATTGGAATAAATTTGGTAGCAAAATTTTTCAACATTCATTTGTTTAGGTTCACTCATTGAAGCAAAATCTCATTTTGTCGTGGGCCTGGTATGAGGAAGCACTGTCCAGATACAACGTATCAAAAGACGAAACGATGAGTTTAATTTTAAACAATCAACCTCTGGATTCTGCCACTGAAAAAAGACGGTCCGATATTAGAAAAATTATTTATTATTTGGATTCTCAAATAAGTCAGGCCAGTAAGACTTTAGATGAACAGTGGGACAAATTTCAGGTAAAAAAAATTCAAGAAATATTTGTTTAAACAAGTTTAACAATACAATCAAGAGGCACATTTCTTGTTAGCTTATTTTCTTCTTTATGATGCACAATATTCTGCATTTCACTAAATAATTAAACTACTAGATCCTTTAAAAAACAGGAATTGTTCGCCGGATGTGTGGATGTAATGGGTACTCAGCTAATTTCATAAAGTTGATTCCGCTTGTGTTATAAAGATATTCTGATAGCATTGTAAAGCTTCTTCTCAGTTCTTATTAAGCTGTTTCTGCTCGTGTTACTAAGTTTTTCTACTCGTGTTATAAAGCTGATTCTGCTCGTGTTATTAAGCTGTTTATGCTCATGTTATTAAACTGTTTATGCTCTTGTTATTAAGCTGTATGATCGTGTTACAAAGCTGATTTTGCTTGTGTTATAAAGCTGTTTTTGTCCTCGCGCGAGAGAGAGCCAGCTGTTTGTAACATTTTGTTGTATGTATGTATGAAATACTTGAAAAATGTTACTTTAGTTAACATTTAAATGATTAAAATTTTAGGATTATGCTAAAAAATCCTGTAAAGAACAGATTCCAACAATGGAAGCTATTTTTCAAACTATGGTGAGACAAAACGGCATATTACAAAAACAGGTAAATACGATAAATGGAAAAAACTTTGTAGTGCCATATTATTTTGAGTTTATTTTTTTTTCAGAGTCAAATTTTAAAGGTAATTAGTAACCGTATCAAACATAGTAAAATGTCCGCTTTCACTTCTGCCTTCATTGGTCCAAATATAAACAAATTGGAGGAAGATTTCAAGTGTCTTCAGTTAGAGCCGGAAAATAGTCATCGGATTATATACGACCAAATCGTATGTCGAAAGAAAAAGTTCACTTTCGATAAAGTCGAAAAACTTCGAAAATTACTAAAATCTCGAGAAGTGCTACATATAACGGCCATTAAACCGCCACTCAACACATCTTTAACCAGGTCGCCTGCAAACAGAAACAAACATATGTTTTCAATATTGGGCGCTCAGATGTCGCCTGTAGCGAAACCTGGCGTCGTTAAAAATTTAAAATTCTCTGAATCTACCCCTCTAAAGGTCGAAGCAAGACCCACTGCAGTACCACCGAATACCCCCGCCCAAATAGATATTTCAAACGCTTTTACCTTTAAGAGTTTAGATCCTCACGTTCCGCCTCCTACGAATACGTTTCATTCGTTGTCGAAAAGTACGTCCATGTTGAGCAATTTGATCGAAAATCAAAGCTCGTCCGCGTTCGTACCTACCACTCAAGCTGCGAAAAATTTTGCCCTTTCTTCTGTGTCGCACCATTCTGGAATCACTCCAGATTCGCCTTCCATTCAAACGTTGTCGCAGTTTAGTTTCAATAGCACCAAATTAAGCACTAAACCCGAGTCAGTTGCTTTCTCTATAAGTCCTGCTACTTCTACACAGGACATTATCAAACCGGGCAAAGAGGCTGTTAAATCTGCTGGTTCCGCAATGCAGAGTTCGTTTTCATTTGGAAAATCGTCTAATGCTGCCACTACTGCCGTAAAATCTGCACCTCATCTTGTCACACCCAAGACAACTACTTCTCAATCTCTATTCTCATATGGAAAATCTACAGTTATTGATGCCACAATTGCAACTAATAGTATGACTTCTAGTAAACCTAATTTGTTTGGTAACTCTCAGATTTCAATCCAGTCAGCGATTACTGTATCTACTGGTAATCCAATGCCAACAGTATCACTGAATTATAAACCAAATGTGTTTGTATCTTCTAACACAACAGAACGAGTGATTTCCAGTACTAATGTCACAAAACCAATTGGATCTGCACCACTAACATCTGATAACAAAATAGTTACTTCTACTGTCATAGAAACGACTAAAAATATGTCTGTACCCAATTTTAGCGGTGGTACTACAGCAATTACTACACAAACTACATCTTTGTTTGGTTCCATTAGTTCTTCGTCGATTACAAATTCATTATTTGGAGAAAAAGTTGTATTGTCTGATAATGCTAATTCGTCTTTAAGAGGCAAACAAACTACAGTTAATACTTCTACTAGTATAACTGACCCTGCTGATGTTTCCCTTACTGCAACTAAAAGCACATTAGGTTCAGGAATAAAAACGTTTACATCTATTGCTCCAACGACTACAATCTCTTCCACATTATTTACGCCTACTACTATTGCTTCTACCACAACTATAACTGTCGAGTCAAGTTTACCTTCTAATTCCTCTTTGACAACGCCAACCAAGCCTACATCTTTTTTTTCATCAAAGTCAAATGCAGATTTAATTAGTACTGCAACAGAATCTACTGTCGTAGCATCTAAACCACCAAGTGTTCCTGCAAAAAAGCTTATTTTTAAAAAAAAATCACTTGTTGGTACTCAAATTGCACCTCCTTTATTTGGTTCAAATATTACAACGTCGTGTACTGCTGTTACGCAATCAACCATGACAATGAGTACCAAAGATTCCATATTTGGTGGTACCTTCACGTCTACCACTGCACAAACAACGTCAGTTGTGGACAGAACCTCTAGTACACAAACACCAAATGTTGGTAGTACTGCTGCTAGTACCTCACAAGCTATTGTATTGGATTCAACTCCAGCTACTAACCAAACATCTATTTTTGACACTACTACAATTACGAAGAGATCTATTTTTGACATCATGACCAATTCAACACCGAGATCCGCTTTTAATAGTGCCACAACTGATACCCCAACAACTACCACATCTACCTCAATTTTTGGAAATACAGGAACTGATACTACACCCATTTCGCTCAACCCAGCAACTCCCACATCTGCCTCTATATTTGGAAATACTGGAACTGCTACTACACCGATTTCGCTTAACCCAGCAACTACCACATCTTCTATTTTTGGAATTGCTACCACACAGATTCCGCTTAACTTAACAACTACCACACCACCCTCTATTTTTGGAAATACCGGAACTGCCACCACACAGACTTTGATTAATCCGACAGCTGCCACATCTTCTATTTTTGGAAATACGGGAACTCCTACCACACAGACTCCGCTGGCCCTAACAACTACCACACCGCCCTCTATTTTTGGAAATACCGGAACTGCTACCACACAGACTTTGATTGATCCAACAGCTACCACATCTCCCTCTATTTTTGGAAATACGGGAACTTCTACCACACAGACTCCGCTTACCCTAACAACTACCACACCATCCTCTATTTTTGGAAATACCGGAACTGCTACCACACAGACTTTGATTAATCCAACAACTACCACAACTTCCTCTATTTTTGGAAATACAGGAACTACTACCACACAGACTCCGCTTAACCTAACACAGTCTTCCCTTACGCCAACAACTATCAAGTCTCCCTCTATTTTTGGGAATATTGGAACTGCTACCACACCAACTTCACTTAATCCAGCAACTACCACATCTGCCTCTATTTTTGGAAATACTGGAACTGTTACTACACAAACTTCGCTTTTTAATACTCCTACTACGACTTCGCAAGCCTCAATATTTGGTGCTACTTCTACTACAGATCAGCCTACGCATTTTGGTAATTTACCTTTTGGTAAAACGACCACGACTCAATCTTCAATTTTTGGTAAACCTGCCACTACTCAACCTTCAGTTTTCGGTATTTCAACCACTACTCAGCCTTCTATTTTTGGTTCTTCTACCGGTTCTCAATCCACTGGTTTTGGTACAACTGTGACTAGTACGTCTAGTTCTGTATTTGGTGGTGGTGGAACTAATACTGAGACTTCAATATTTGGTACTACTAGTACTACAAAACCCTCTATATTTGGTGCACAATCTACATCTGGGGGTTCAATATTTAGCAATACACCATCGTCTGCATTTGAGTCAAATAACACTACGGGGTCTTTTTTTGGATCAGCTCCTGTTACAAATTCTACTTCAATCTTTGGTTCTTCGGCTTTTGGTACCCCTACAACAACAACAACATCAGCAACATTTGGTCAACCTGCCTCATTTGGATCCACTACAGCCTCAATATTTGGTACTCCAACTACATCAAGTGGTGTTTTTGGTACAGGAAGTGGTGGTACATTTGGGACAACAAGTACTTCTAATAATATGTTTGGTGGGTCCTCCTCGAATACTTTCAGTTTTGCTTCAGCTGGAAATAATGCAGGTGGATCTCTCGGATTTGGTGGGTTGAATGTAAGCAATTCGCCTACAACAACAAGTAGCATTTTTGGAGGTAGTCCTGCGTTCAGTCAAGCACCTCCTAATCCGTTTACTAGAAATACAAGTTTCGAAACTACAGCTTCCACGACTGGTTCTATATTTGGTAATACTGGTAGCGCTTTTGGCAACAATACACAAAGCACTTTTGGGTCGACAGCTTTCGGTTCTTCCCCTGGATTTGGCCAACAATCTAATTTTGGACAAAGCAACTTTGGTCAGCAACAGCAGCCAGCATTCGGCACATCCCAGTCCGGACCTTTTAGTGGTGGTGGAGTAGGAGTTGGACAGAGCGGTTTTGGTTCTTCCAGTAATTTTCAGAAACCTGCTGGATTCGGTGCAGCCCCCGTATTTGGAGGGTCTCCACAACCTGCGTTTGGAGGAAGTCCCAGTTTCGGAGCAGCTCCCGCTTTTGGTGGTGCTCCGACATTCGGAAGTCCTCCCAAAGTTTTTGGATCTAGTACACCTACAGGTTAGTATACATTGACCTACCAACAAGAAAAAAAAAGAACTTTCAATTATATTTCAGCTGCTTTTGGAACTACAACTAGTGGTAGTTCCGGTTTTGGGAATTTAGCAAGTCAAAATACAGTGGGATTTGGAAGTTTGGCACAACAAGCTGCAACTTCGACTTCTACGCCGTTTACAGGGTAAATATTTTATTATTTTCCTTAGATTTAATTTTATCACCTTCAACTATGTATAACATACCACTTCATGGAACGCCAGCCGCAAATTCTACCCGCTTGGCGAGGACCTTTCCCTTTTTATACTCAGATGAAATCGTTTTTCATAGTTCAGTGTGCAGTTTCAAAAGTTTTTCATCACTACTTTTCGACCTTGCACGACTATTTAAAGTGACATTATTTTTCCTGTTGTATGATAAATAAGAGACTGTTGTCTTCTTGAGAGATTCCTTTAAAAAAATTGCCACTTACTTTCGTCTTCGTGGATTTGGACACAATATTGTTTTAGTTTACACGTAATTGTATTGTAGAATACACGCCCTTACACAGCTACAGACACCTTTTTTTATTGAGGTGGAAACGCGGTCGCTTTGTTTTCTATCACGAGCTAACAATGCCGGACTCTTACCGGCTAAAACCAGGCAACGAATAAGGTTGCCTTGCCAAAGAAGGGGCAAATACACAATTGTCCAGCCCAGAACCCTTCCGTTGACTTTCCAAAGCCCACTTGAAAGAAGAGGTTCGACGCTGGGAAACAGATGAAATGAAATCTCACTGGCATAAAGTGCCAGGACAAAGACAAGCGAAAAGGCTAGTAAGCCTTTCGCCAAGGAAATCTAAACAGCTTCTCGAGTTGGACAAGAAAGACTTAAAACTGTTGACGGGACTCCTCACTGGATACTGCCCTCTGAGGTATCACCTGAAAAAGATGGGCAAAACAGAGAGTGATAGTTGCCGCTACTGCGAGAACTTCGCTGAAACTGCAGAACATTTGCTTTGCGAATTCCCAGCGCTTTACAAAAAGAGGCTCAAGTTACTGGAAGGGGCCTTCCTAAAGTCCTTCGATGTCAGAAACTTAGGCCCCCAGGAAACTGATAAACTTGGCTCAGAATCCCGGGCCTAGAATAGATTAAGGGTTATGCACAAAAAAACTGATAGGTCGAGGTGCTTGAGAGGATGCATAGCCTTCACGACCCCTCCTACAATCTACAATCTCTACAATCTACTGACTAAAACCACCTCTCGCCTTTCATGGTTGTTAGGGGTTTCTTGTTTATTGCCATTAATTATCTTCCTCCTTTTTCTGCCACATTATTTGGTTTATGCAGCTATTTACCCTGTTCCAAGCTACAGACACCTACACGATCGGTAATAATGTCGATATGTCCAAAGGCCTTTTATCATTATTACTTTTTGATCCTGCACGATTATTTAGAATGACATTATTGTAGTTCTATTGGGACACTTACCTTTTCTATTTCTCGATGAACGAGAAAGACTGTATATTTGAGAGATTTTTAAAAAAAAAATTATAATTTACCTTCTTAAGAATGGCATAAGGAAATAATTTATCTCTCAATCGAGAGCGAGCGAGCTCTACGAGACTAGGGACTTAAAAATAGGGCATTATTGTAGAATATCAAATGCGTTTGCAAATTATTTTATATTATTAAACTTTTTAATATTGCATAAGGCTTAAATGTATTTTTTTGTGTAGGAATTCGTCATTTTCAAGCTGGAGGTAAACGTTACATTAAGAAGAAAATTTTGAGAATTTTTAAGTTTTAATTATTTAGGATATGCGAAATAAAATGAGTGCTTTATTTAATATCTTTATTTTTGAAAATGTGCACACTATTATCATTACCACCCGATATCATATATTTCCTATTCGACCAATCCACTACAAACACTTGCCCTTGGTGTCCATCGAGATTATATAATGGCGCTTTGGGGCTGCGTGTATCCCACATCTTTACACTGGAATCGTATCCACCGGATAAAAATAAATGCTGGTCGTAATTCGACCACTTCACTGAAGTAACCCACAACGAGTGAGAGGTAAATGTGGTTTTACACAACGATCCTTCTGTTGATCTCGGGTCGTATAAACGAATATGTCTGTCTGCCGACGACGTCAACAGAGCATTTGATAATGGAGACCACGAAGAACTGAGGTATGCCTTTTGACCTACTATTTCGTCTTTGATGCCACATAGCTGAAATCATACAAATTTACTATTTTTATTATTAACACACAGAGTGCGATCTAATTTTATAGACCATAGCTATTGGAATATTTATTATATTAAACTACTAGCTGGGGCACCCAGCTTCGCTCAAGGGCTTGATGTGACATTGTGTGGTAGTTGGAATAAAGGGATAAACATTTAAATATAAGAGGTCCACAATGTTCCAGAATAATCCACAACATTCGAAAGTGTTCTGAAATGGTGCAAAATGATCTGGGATGTCCCGGGATATTCCCGAACGTTCCAGACTATTCCAAAATGTTGTATAAATCTCTTGAATACTCTAGAATGTTCTGGACTGTTCTAGAAAGTTCTAGAGGGCGAAACTTCCAGGCTTTATATCTTCAGGTAAAAACGGAAACCTTTTATCATGGATGGATGGATGAAGGATAAAGGGCTACCACAACATATAAATCCCATAATCGTACCGGTACTCGTTTCCGAGTTTTAGCGGTACGAACATTGTACATTTATTTTTATATTTTTACAATACGTCTCTGTTCTCGCCGAGGCGGTATCGTCCACATATGGCGCTTACCTATTTCTTTGGCGGCACCAAAACGCCCCCATATAGCGAATGATTTATGGCCGCAGCGCGATTGAAAGCGTCCGACGATTCTTGAAAGGTCCAGCAATTTCTAGACAATGTCGGAAATAACCAAAGATAATTCTCGCTCTTTCGCATAATAATTTGTAGGTATATAAAAAGACGGCAGTTGCGGAAGTTTTTAGTTTTGAAGTTAATTTTATAAAGTTAATTATAAAGTGTTATAAAGAGATTGTATAGAGTTTGTAAAAATCTAAATGATTTGTAAAATTTATTGTTTAGAAAGTATTAGAATAAATTGTTTAGTTATTGTACTGAGTGTTTAAAATCATTAAACCCAAGATTAAATATCGCAACAATATATATTGATTGGGTGGCTAAAAGATGTTTAGGACAAAGGACTCATTGAAATATTTCACAACATCTGCAAGCCACATTCAATATTTTTATAAGATTAGTTAGGATAAATAATTTTTTGTAGTTTCTCTTCGAATAAATAAGGTGTCCACCCCTTCGTCTTGGTTAAAGAAAATTTTCATTACTTTCAAATCATAGTATTTCTTAATTTATATAAAGTAATACTCCCAACAATACCAATGTATATACAACAGCAATTGCAGTGCCAATTCCACTTAAACACCATTATGAACAAGGAAGAACGTTGAAAGCTTACAGTGTTGCATGAATAAGTGAAATAATAATCCACTTTTGTGCAAACATTATGACTGATCGATGACAAGAAATCTGTATGACAGATTCGGCTACTTTTCAGTACAAAAGAACTGTGGAAGGACTGTCCCAATAAAGACCACAAAAGCACTGACCTGATCCATCCAGCTGCAACTCCAGATAGTTCATTTCATCTAAAACTTTCTTATCAAAAATTATGAAAGCGTAGCGTGTTGCAAAAATTTAAAAGAACAAAAAAGCCATTTTTGTGCGAACATTATGACCAATCAATGAGAAGAAATCTGTATGATAAATTCTACTACTTTTCAGTGCAAAAGACCCTGACAGGATATTTATTTTGCCATTGCCTGGCAAGGCTAAGGAAAAATAAGAAACTAGAAGGATCATGCCAATATAGACCATGAGAAGATCTTTTAATCTGAAACTCTGTTAAAAGAAATTATTTAAACTTATTGTGTTGCAAACATTACGAGCAAAAATAACCCTTTTTTGTGCATTAATTAGGAATTGTAGGCTATTAACAAATGCCTGTTCTTTGTTTTAAATACCAATATTTACAGACAATGTCGTACTCAATTGCAAATTTTTGCGAGGACTTTTATTCAGTCATATCTTCGGAAATGCATGAACATTCTACATTTGGTAGTCAAGGCAGACTACCTAAAGCATGGTAGGCAAAATTGACATGTTGCAGAAGCAACAAACAACCTGGCTAACTAGCTCGAAAAGAACGTCGATTTGGTAAAGCAAAAGCGCTGCGAAAAACAAACAAACGTATCAGAATAAACAAGCGTCGTAAAAAGTAAAACACGACGACGAGAGTGAGACATACCAACCAGAGCAAAAATTTACTTAGTACCTATAACCAGAATCATAATTTGGTTTTCCTAACAAGACTTTGAATTTAGTACATTTATTATGCCGTTGCCTAACAAGGCTAAGAGAAGCCAATGGAAGTGTGGAAGGACTTTACTAATAAATACCACGAGGGGCGCTGACCCAATGCAGCTCCTGACACCTAAGTCATTTTATCTGTAACCTTGAAAGCTTAGTGTGTAGCATGAATTAAAGGAAAAAATAATCCATCTTTGTGCAAATAATATAAATTTTAGGCTATTTGCAAATACCTGTTATTAACAATTTTTTTAAAGAACCAATATCGTGTACAATTGCAAATATATATCCCTCTACAATTACTGCAATATTAAATTCGTTCTGTCTACTGCACTTTTACTGTGGGTGCTCATCGTGGAGTAAAGGGACTAGAGATAGGATTGCCAAATCACTTTGGTTGGTAAAATTATGTTATGTTATGTTTTTTATTTTTTTATGTTTTTTTAATATAGTCATTTTTAACAAGTCCATGTAATAAAAATAAACTAGAAACATGTTTTTTTTTAAACCCAACGTTAATTTTTAAGATATAAACGACATGCGTTCATAGTTGAGTGATACCAAAAAAAATCATTAAAAAATGTTTACTTACGTCTACATCCCACAATTTAATGGTATGATCCATAGAAACGGTAGAAACGACATTATTATCTATCCAATTTATACTCGAAATGTTTTCTTTGTGCCCCTTAAGTGTATTCAAAGGAGTTTTCGTTACAATATTATTATTAGATCTGCTTCTTTTTTGGGCGGGTTCATTTTCCTCCTCTACTACAGACGTCCATAATTTTAAGTTTGTATCCCATCCACCTGTGGCTATTCTTGACGAATTCGGACTAACTCCCACACTATCTATACCTCTTTCGTGGCCTCTTAATACCGCTTGTGGAAAAACGCGATCTGTACCTGAAATATTTATAAAACAATTAAACTCATGGACGAAATTACCGCATCATGATTATATTTTTTCTTGATTACAAATTAACAATAACTTTTGGTTTACTAACTTCCTGCTAAGTAGGGTGTGGACATATTTTGGCATTTGAAGCAAATTCTATCAATAAATATTTTGTTTTAAAATAAACTACCTCAGTGTTGACATCACGACATGCAAGGATTTTAAAATGGTTTTCAAACAAAAAAATTGCATTGAAAAATCTTGTTAATCGTTGTGTACTTAAAAATAAGATTAGTGCCGTGGTAAGACAGTGGGACATTATAGATTGTTCTTAGCTTCTTAAAACTGTATCGAAGTAAATAAGGTTATGTATATTATGCTACGTCTCGCTAGGGAGTATGGCGCACTCGTCGCAAGCCCTCAAAACCGTCTCCCTTTCATCTTTATTTTCACATCGGGGAACAGTGCAAATCGCAGTGTGCAAGGTCTGGACTGTAAAGAGGGTGTACGAAACAGGGGTTGTAATTCCTTTTTCCGAACACGGAGGATTTTATACTCTACTTCGATAATAGTGGACTGGTTTAAATCATAGGTCACTGATTTTTTAAAGATTTTATTTGATACTGAAATATCTCTCTTTTCAAAATACACTATGCACTTGTAACACTAATGATTTGTCTTTTACGTAAATTGACCCTTCTTAACTGGATGACCTGAAAGAATAACAAACACCGAAATAATTCTGATGTCTTAATAATATAACGAAAATCGATCGTCGATCGATTGTATAAAAAAATTTTCAACCATCTCTGGTCGGCGTTTTGAAGGATACTGCGAATAAAAGTATAACCGTTCGATCGGAGAGTAAAAATGAATTAAACGACCGTCTCTGATGGCGTTGTGAAAGATACTGCTCTCTGTCAATCGTAGCGACTCGAAAAGCGCGGCGAGAGGGAAGAGCCGTACTGGGCGGAGATATCGCGAATGAAGGCCGTGCCAGTTTTCAGCCATTTATGATTTAAACAAAACATGAATTGCCTGAGGGCACTCAGGGACGGCTCAAGAATAATTAAATCTGAACTAAAAAAAATTAATAAGTTGTTAAAATTGATCTGTGATTCCAACAGAGGGCGTTTGCAGATTTAGTCCTGTAGTGGTTAAATTCGCGCGGTGAGCTGAAGCGTTGTCATGATAAAAAAACCAGATGTCCTTTCTTAAATTTGGTCGAAAGTTCTTCAAAGAGTCGATGACTTTAGGAAGGCACTGTTCAGTGTACCACTTAGCTGTGACTGTATTTTGTGTGTCACACGACACACTCCACAATTCCAATCGATTTGAAAAACACAGCTATCAATTTCTTCTCTACTGATCGGGATTTTCTGACTGCTATGGGTGTATCCTCGTCATGAAAGACCCAAACTTTGTTTTGAGACTTGGTCGGCACATCATAATATACATCCAAGTCACCTCGCATGTCACGATGTTGTTCACATACCGATATTGTTCCTTATCAAACATGATTATCATCACCCGGCACAATTTCACACGTCGTGTCATTTGGTCTTCAGTCAGACTATACATTTCCTCAATCTGGTGGTGTCACTCGTCTGTCTTCCTCAAGCATTTTTCTCACAACAGTAACGTGTTCCTCCGTAACGGACGTTGGTGGCCTTGCCGTTCTCACAGCATCCTCCAGGCTGAAATTTCCCCTTTGGAATTATCTGTACCACCTGAATATAGTTGTATAATATAGACAATAATCATTTAGTGCAAATCATTTCTTCTAAGCACTGGTCTATGTTTAAACCACGAGCAAAGTTATAAGGCAAAACGTCCCGAATATCATTTTATGACCTTTTAAACTATCACTGCTGACCAACAACTGAGGCCACCGGCTTGGTGCAGCGGATAGTGTGCAAGTATGACCACGTCTCAACATGCAGCAACACTCGGACTCCTGCGCAACGTGGTTGCGTCATATTGCAAAACTTTCCTAGTTCCCTTTGTATGTGAGTGTGTTAGCCAACTGACCCCCTTTAGAGGAAGGATACTTTTAAAAATTAAATATTTTTAAAAAGAAAAAGTACTACTACTTGCATGTGTTAATTTATAATGATCTTGACCAGAAGTCTTACATTCTTGACCTTAAAACATTAATGAAGTCATAAATAGTTTAATAGTGGGTTTCTTAGGCGGCTTAAATATTAGTTTCTCAGCAAATGAAAGTAATAAATTTATGAAGGTTGACTTTTGAGATTAGTAAAATGTGTCAGTTGTGAAACAATAACGATCTTAAAGTTACCAGATCAGAAAATAAAAGAATTTTTAAAAAATATGAACAAAAATTAGAAATAATTACATCTAACCTTACATAACAAATAAATAAGTATCTAAACTACATCTATCTCCCTTCTGGTGTTAATGCTGTTATGTTTAAAAATTTGTATCATTTCACTTGAGTCTTTTGAAAAGATATGGTAAGAACAACAGGATTTGTGAAGTCTCAATTATGTTTAATTTTTCTAGAATGTTTAACTAGAGACGTAGAGTTGGTAATTTTAACTTTTTTTGTGTCTTTCTCAAGTTTTGATATCCTTTTCTTTCAATGTCTTATAAGTTATAGCAAGGAAAGAACTAATTTTTGGTAAGTACATTTTACATTTTCTCTCAGTTATGATAATAAATTGTGGCAAGTACAAACTAATATTATTTTCATATGATAATCCATTGTTGCAGAGCCCTGAAGATAAATTTAATAAAATTCGAAAAGTTGGTAAAAAACAATATTTTTTTCTTCAACCATACCGATCCAAATTCCAACTAACCTCTGAAGTTAACTGGTATTACATCACCAAATCTATTAGAGGTTAGTTAAAGTATTTATAGAAAAACCTTGTCTTGTTCATGAGAGAAAACTAAACTGACAATAATTAATACTTACCAGGTTCAAATGACCACATCAATCCTATCAAATCATGTGATACACTAATGAAACCCTTGCTGGGATCCAATTTATCTATCCAAGTAACTGCTTTTACTATATTTTTATGTTCTTTTACAGATTTTACTAACTTTCCATGGGTTGTCCATATATTTATAGAATTATCGTAACACCCTGTTAATATCCTGTAATTAAAAATATAAAAATGTATTCAATTTAAAATGGTTATTCACAACAAAGATAATAAACACATTTATTAATTATTGAGAGTTCTTCCCAAACTTAACTTCCAAAAACATGATACAAGGTCTCTAACCCTTTGACTACCAAATTCATCAAAATACAGATCACAGATTTTGGTTTATTTTTATTCATTATACTACTTGTGCTTAAATCTTAATACCCACATACTTCATAAGCAAGCAAAATGTTTTTGGAGTTAAATTTGATTTCCAAAGAACCTTTATGTCTTTTGAAACGTGATATTATTCAACACTCTTATAGTGCCCTTGGAATACAATTGTTATGTAAGAGTATAAATAATGATCATCTGTACTAAAAGTTGAAAGTAACTTATATTCTTTGTTAATAAAAGCTCAAGTTTCTCTTATTTAAGCCTTCAGTTTAGGCAGCAGGTCTTGGATATCGTACAGAGTTAACAAACGACGTATTGTAAGTAATTGGAAAACCCTGATATGGTGCGTCTGGGTGCCTTTCTGTTTTGTTTTATAGTCAGTTACCTAGTTCCTGCCACGGAGTGCAATACATTAGAAAACAGCAAAGCAAATTAAAAACCAGTGTGCGCCACTGAGGTAATATAAAAAATATATTTAAGACTTTGTTGTTTTTGATATTAACATTTTTATTTAAAATGAACTACAGAAAGAGATCAGCAGCGATTATTGCGACTTTTTGAAAAATCCAGACGGAAGAAGAATTTAATGATGACGAGGAAACGACTAAAAAACGATGTTGTAGAAGAGAGGGCAGAAGATAGAAGTACACAAGAAAAAATTGAGGAAAACAAAAGTGAGCAAACGGTAAATACTATTGGACTTCATTTCATAGGGAAAGATAAAATAACCAAATGGGCCAAGCATGTACCTTCAAAAAATGTCGAGAACTCGTAGAGAGAATGCAGCTACCAGGTCTAAAACCTAATGTAAAAAAATTCGACAATTGATGACATTTGGGGTTCTTTATTCCAAATATGCTACAAATAATTGTTAATGAGACAAACAAAAAAATTGATTTAGAAAGTCTAAACATTGTTCTTGAGAGAAATATCTTGCCAACCAATATTGACAAAATTAGAGCCCTAATTGGATTGGTATATCTTGCAGGTGTTTGGAACACATATGAAACTGGCATAAAACTTTTCCTATTAACGATGAATGAGAGAAGATTCAAAATTTTACTAAGATATATTCGCTTCGACCACATACAGACTAGAGCTAAAAGATCTATTTTAGACAAACTAGCTCCAATTAGAACTCTAAAAAGGAATGAAAATTAAAAGAATAGCTTTACTCATTCACAATTTATTACTGTTGATGAAAAACTGGAAGTAACTCAGAGCCTTATATGCTGGAAGAATTTCTACAGGTAACAGGTGAATTTTAAGCCTGATTTTTACATACATGGTTATGCAACAGGCTGGACGAATTTCTGCAGAAGTAGCACTTGACTTTGAACCTGCTCTTTATGCACACGAATCCATTGTTCCTATTGATGTTTTTTACATTTTATTGATTTTTATTGAAATGTTTTTTTTTGACGTATTTCTTAGACCATGTGTGGACAGGGCTTTTCACGAGCATTAACTAGTCATTTCTGGCAAAAGGGACAATGGATCATTTTGAAACTGATGAAAGTAAAGAAAGCAAAAGATGTGTGTAAGAACTGTAGCAAGTGGATACATGTCTATTCTTCTCTTAACTCATAATATATATGCTATTATTGCGCACACAGGTGTTAACTCACCTAGGTGCATACATGTAAAAATGTACTGACAAACTGTTAACATGAAATCCTCACAGTAATCCCAATATACATAACGGAAACAGCGTCCATTATACACAAAAACAGAATTGACCATACCATATTTCACAAAACATTCAAACTAACTGTGGCTACCTATTCCCACATCAAATCATTGGTATACAACAGAGTTAAAATCTATATTAAACTTCCCAGCGACATAAAAAATACAGCATTACTTAGTTTATTCGAAAAAAAAGCAAAAAAAAATTTTAAGTGAAAGAGCATAATATAATTTTAATGAATACTTTGATGTAAGTATGTAAAAAATTGTATTGACACGCCTATCTGTTATTGTATAATTATATTTTAAACAACTCGAAATAGGTTAAATACTTTAATAATATTATCCAGATGTTTTTCATCAAACATTATTATACAACAAAGGCCCACAATGGGTTCCCTAAGGCTCACCCAATTTTGCCAAAGAGGTTCTTAAAATGTACTATTTACTCCAACTGATTAAGAATGACCCACTGCTTATCCATTCTTGCAAATTACCAGAGAGACCAATAGTGGATAATTTTTTAATCAATAAGTTATGGCTGACCTTATCGAACGCCTTTGAGAAGTCAGTGTGGATAGCATCTACCTACACAGACCTCTTAAGTGCTTGTGTTATTTAGTGCTGATAATACAATAAGTTTGATGCTGTGGAACATCCAGATGTAAATCCATATTGCTCTGGTAATATCAATGGTCTACTACCAGCTTAGAGAAATCTAAGGCAGATTGGAAGATGTGGTGACTGTGATTGGAGAAAAAACCAAGAAACAAAATATTGTTCTAAACTATGTGCTACAGAGCTTTATGTGCAAATTTTTATGATTCTCATCACTGATTTTTGTACCCCTTTTTTATGTACCGCATACGTCTATGTATGGTAATTTTATTACTAGTTATGTCATATTGTAATAAAAAGTCCAAAAACTTGTAGTTTTATTAAAACACTTATTAATTTTCACAAGTCTATTTTTTTAAACGGCCCTGTACACTGTGTGTGCCTACTAATGAACAAATTCAACTGTGCCTACCGAAGGGTTAAACTCTCACCAAGCTTCCAAAAAGTGCATATTGTATTATTTGGATCTTGACTTGACTCCCCTAATATGATACCTTAATTTTTTATTGCAATGCTTTGGGTATGGTTTGGATGTCATTTTTCATGAAGTATAGCAAATTTCATTAAATCAATGGTGCAAAATTCAATCATAAAGTGCCTATTTATCTAAGTGAATTTATTTTGAAATTCTTACCATTTATTAGCTGTTTCAAGTCCACAAATCCAATCATCGTGCAATAAAGAATTGTTTGGTTCTGGTGCAGGAACTTTTTCTAAATATTCAATTTCGATGGTGGTTTCTGTAGATACTTTGCGTTCTTGCAAGTAATTGATAAGAGGTATCCTTAGTAGTTCTCCGATAACCAGAAAATCAAAGTCTTTTTGATTGAAATCGTTAACTGGATTAGATTCTTTTAGTAACTGATTAACTAAGTCATTTAAAGACTTTGTGTTTATAGCTTGAGGTACGGAAAGGGGCACGTCCGGAACTGAATAGCTGAAGTTAAATGTTAAAGAAATAGTAAAAAAAAAATAGTGTTCAACTTACATCTCCTGTTTAGTTACAAGCTTAATCTGTAACTGGCCTTCGTTAAAACCCTGCATCTTAATAATGATCAATTTTAATACACTTGCTTGATAAGTTCTCTCTCAGTCGTGGTTTTCTGTTTAGGGGTAATTAATTCCTACCATGTGGGACAAATTTACTTTAAATTAGTCACCATGTGTAATAGTCACATACTGTGAGTTCAAATTTTAAAAAACAGGTTATGGTTATGAGTACGTCAGTGCTTCTTGTCAAATGTCAAAATTCAGAACGTTTATTTATCAATTAAAATCTGAAAATAAAAACCCAAACACACTCCAAATATTGGTATATTTAAAGGCTAATATCCAGATTTATTTAACAAATGCCTGACAGGAGAAACAATACCATTAGACTGGAGGAAGTCACAAATAAATTCCATATATAAGAAAGGAAAAAGAGAAAAATGTGAAAATTACAAGGAAATAAGTATAACATCATCAGTAGGAAGGTGGTACGGAAGGGTCCTGAAAGCCAGAATAGTAGGGGAAGTTAAAGATGGAGAAGAGCAGAGCGGCTTTCGATCTGGAAAATCATGCGTAGATAATATATTTACATTGAGACACCTAGCGGAGAAAAAGCTATCGAATTCAATTCAAAATTCTGGACACTTATGAAAGAAGCAGAAATTAGTAAAAAATATATAAACGCCGTAAAAGCACTGTACAGAGACAATCAAGAGGTCGTCTAGCTCGGATGCGAAACCTCTGCACCTTTCTCGCCAACAAAGGGTGTCAAGCAAGGTTGCTGCCTCTCCCCCACACTGTTTAAAATTTACATATACGTAGCCTTAAAGCAGTGGATACGGAAATGTAGTCCGATGGGGATATGGGTAGACAACAGCCCCATATACACCATTCTTATTGCGGACGATCAAGTAGTCATAGCAGAAGACCAACAAGATATGACATACATGCTGAATAAACTTGTGGAAGAATGTTGTAGATGGGATTTTGAAGTGAACAGAGAAAAGACCCAATATATGGTTATAGGTGGAACAAGACAAGATATAGAACTAGATAGTGGAATAATAAGAAACGTTAACCAGTATGAATACCTTGGAGTTACTACAAGCGAAGATGAAGACATACTGAAAAAATAGGTAAAGGAAGAAACATGACTAAAGCGCTACATCCAATCTTGTGGAATAAGAATTTGACAATTAAAACAAAAAAAAACATTTTTAAAACCATGATAGAACCAGTAATGACGTATGGGTCAGAAGCCTGGGTCAAAGACAAAAATACGTCTCAGAAATTGTGTTCGGCAGAAATGACTTACTGGAGAAGATGCTGTGGTCTAACCTTACTGGATCATGTTAGAAATGAAAGGATTAAAGAAAAAATGACAGCAAATGACACCATTATAGATACAATAAATGAAAAACAATTAAATGTCAAAACTATTTATACAGATGAGAAATGTAAATATTAGTGTATTATGGTTATCTGAAATTTAATTGTTTTTTTTATTAAGTATAATTGTATAAATAGCACTCAGGTCATCAATATTTGTTCTTTTATTAATGGTGTAATGTGTAATGTAATATTATAAATAAAATAACCTATAAAAGTTTACCTTATATTCACCAACTGATTCCAAAATTGGTTAAAGTTCTCAAAAATGAAAATATAAATATAGCAAAAATAAATATTCAAACAATTTCCAATCTTCACACTAAATTAAAAACACCGATTCCAAAGGAATTCAAATCAAATATTGTTTATCAAATTCCGTGCATGGATTGTGACAAATTTTACATTGGTCAAACAAAACAACTTTTGAAAGATCGAATCACAGGTCATAAAAGTGTCTGTAGGAGGCTCATAAAATCATGTGCCCTAGCCACTCATGCTATTGATGAGAATCATTGCATTGATTATAAGAATACGAAAATTTTAGATATGGAAAGTATTTTAACAAAAAGGCTATTTTTAGAAATGGAATATATCAATAAAAATAAGTATAACACCATTAATAAATGATCAGATATTGATGACCTGAGTGCTATTTATACAAATATTCTTAATAAAAAAAACAATTAAATTTCAGATAACCATAATACACTAATATTTACATTTCTCATCTGTATAAATAGTTTTGACATTCAGTAAGACAAAAAGTGACACTGACTTATTATATCAAATTTCTTTCAAAAAAACATTTTATGTTCCTCTTTGCGATAATTTTTTAATAATTTTATGTTAGTATGTATTTTGTAGATTGATTTTTCATATATTATTTAAAAATATTATAGAGAAGTCTTGAAAATAAAATAAGCATTTTCGAAAGCTTGAATGAAAAAACGAAGAATTTTTATTGAATTGGTCACACCTAACTGCTACCCAAATAAATTAAAAAAAAATCTAATATATATATATATATATATATATATATATCCAGATGGTGCACTTTTCGTGAAAATCGATGATAAAAATGTAAATTGTCTTTAGGGAATGGAGTCAAACCCGCGTACTTACAGTCGAGCCGTTTTTCATGTAAGTACTGTAACTAAAACTAAAGTTCACAGTGATGACATCTCTCAGCTAAAGGTTCCGTAAGGCAATACCTGCTTTGTCAGTTTAGATTGCGCACGATCCCAGTATTAGCCGTAATCGAAATTCCTCCTACGTCACTGTGAAGAATACTTAGTTCATAATACCTTATAATTTAATCACTGATTCATTATTTTATACATTGTTTTACTTTAGTTGTCTCTAATAATCTTCCGGACATACAGTATTAGTATATTAGTATATAGTTTATTAGCAAGTTTAAAATGATATTTCTAAACGTCAAAAAATAATTATTATTGTCAATTTGACAAAATATTTCGGAAGTAGATTGAAACTACAGAGGCAACCGTAAGTAATTTTAAGTTTGATTATACAGATTCTTGTTTTCACTTGCTATTTTTCAAATCCACAACGGAAAACCATTTTAATCCTGTCAGAGTCTGCAATAAGTAGCTGTAGTATCCGGTTACTAAATTAAGTTTTGATGTTGATCTCACGTAAATGGAAACATTTTATTTGACATGTTAGAAGAACTTTCTTTGCCAAGTTTTGAAACGTAGTATATATACCTACGTTTAGTGCAAATGTTTATTAAGTTAGAGTTAAATTAATAATGAAAAAGACATGTCAACAGTCCCCACCATTTTCCAAATTCAGCAGATGTGCAGCGTCGATGTTTTGAGTCAGTACAGAATACGCTGGCCGCTTTGAAAGCTATATCTGAAACTGAGAATAATAACTGTTGAGAATACTGGAAAAAACGTTGAAATAAGTGGATTCTAGTGGGAAGGGATTGCTTCGAATGAAAGACAATACATGTGGATGAATAAAATATTTTCTGTGTGTTGTATTTAATTAGTCTTATCCTTTTTTGTCCATTATAGTACACCTGCTAGCCATTGGAAAGTTTGACGAAATATTATCGAATGATCGTTTATTTAATAGCTCCACTCTTTTTAAACTTTAAAATGTGTGTAAACTTTAAACCATTTTGTTTGTTTGTATATTTTAATGCCCCCGCACTGTTATTTTTTGTTGGAGGTGTGTACCTTTTCTTGCGACAAAGAACAAACTCTTACGAGATTTAGCTTCAAACAAAAGTTGTCCTGTGAGATATATGACAAAGTTATTCTTGAAGATTATGCTCTACATGTTATGGAATGTAAACGACATCATAAAGAACTAAGTAATAAACGAAAATAAATGATAATTGTTTATTTATTACAAGCAATTTTTATACTGTTTAATTCATGTTTAAATATTTATACCAGTAAGGACAGATTTTTACAGACCATAGGGTAATAGTTATTCCCATCTCTACCGTAGTATTGGTACGCGTCGCTTAGCTACGCTATGAAATAATCGGCTCCGTTCGGCCTCGTGGGTGATACATTAGAGGTGGAAAATTGCTTTCCACGCACACAAATTACCATGTGTTTAAAGTTAAAAATCTGTCCTTACCTGTACCACAGATTAACTTAAGCACATATGCGAAACCCAGCGAAAGATCAAAGGATTTTCTGATTTATGTATGAACATTTAAATGGGTTTGATTGCGTTGCTGCCACTATCTTCAGTGTCTGTAGAATTGTATAAATACACACGAGGATATTTAAATTGGTTTAAATGTTTATCTCTCTTGCCCTAAGACTTTCTTGGCCTTGCTTTTGTAGACTTTCATAAAGCCTTCGACACTGCGGAGCTGGACGCAGTGTTGCAGTCTCTAAAAGCATGCCGTATTGACTATCGCTACACCAAACTAACGAAAATCTTGAGAGTAATCACAAATGCACCGTGGTATGTGTCAAATGACACACTTCACAATGATCTTTGAATGTATTAATTAAAGAAGTAATAGCAGAAAAGGCGAAAACCACCACCAAATATTGAAAGAACAACCCAACCCACTTTTGCAGCCCTTGCTGCACCAACCAAACAATAGAAGACTAAAAAGAAGACTGTCAATCGACTTCAAGTGATGTGTTGGAGGCCTATTTAGTGGAAGAGTCCTTACCATGTCAATTCACGGACTAAAATATTTACTTAGTCTACTGTTAGCACATTAGCTTATAAAAGTTTTATTCTAATTGCTGATTATAATGTAAATAAAAAAAATTAATAAATGTGTTGACATATATTTTTAACTTTAGAACTTCCACAGCGTAGTTATAATTTTTTACATCCATATGTTACAAACTGACAATCTTTTTTATGGTTTCCGGAAGATAGAGGGTATCTGAGGTGACTGTTTTTGCTTTTCACTAGGTAACTGTATTCTTTAATAAAAATTTCAATTCTTACATTCCATTTGATTTTCAGGTATATCTGTACACAAATTTAAACTTATTTCCTGTATCATCTGGGAAATTGTGGCTTACGAGCTGGATGATAAAGCTTTCAGAATCTTTAGCATCTTCCATTACACTGATGATTTTTATCCTTGGTTTACCAGACCACCCAATTTTATTTTATATTCCAGAAAATCTTGGTCTGCTTGTCTTATTTTGGATAGGTACTGAAAAGAAGATGTTAGACAGGTTTTCTTTTTTCACCAACTCCTTTTTTGTCATACTACTATCTTGTTTAGAGTTTTTTGGTTTGATGATAGGTGGCTCAACATTTTAAATCAGGAATACCTTGCTTAAACTTCGATAACTGATTTTTAATTCTCACTTGCACATTGTAAATCAAATACTCATCTCACAGTTAACATTGAATATTTCTTGTATTCGCGATAAAAGTATCAGAGCATTAAGCATATGCTTCACTACTTATTGTCTTTAATCCAATATTTATTAGACGAAAAGTGTATTAGATAAATTATCTATAGATGAACTGGCCAATAACGGTGATTTTAATTGTTAATTGTTAGTTGTTAGTTGTTAGTTGTTAGTTGTTAGTTGTTAGTTGTTAGTTGTTAGTTGTTAGTTGTTAGTTGTTAGTTGTTAGTTGTTAGTTGTTAGTTGTTAGTTGTTAGTTGTTAGTTGTTAGTTGTTAGTTGTTAGTTGTTAATTGTTAATTGTTAATTGTTAATTGTTAATTGTTAATTGTTAATTGTTAATTGTTAATTGTTAATTGTTAATTGTTAATTGTTAATTGTTAATTGTTAATTATTAATTGTTAATTGTTAATTGTTAATTGTTAATTGTTAATTGTTAATTGTTAATTGTTAATTGTTAATTGTTAATTGTTAATTGTTAATTGTTAATTGTTAATTGTTAATTGTTAATTGTTAATTGTTAATTGTTAATTGTTAATTGTTAATTGTTAATTGTTAATTGTTAATTGTTAATTGTTAATTGTTAATTGTTAATTGTTAATTGTTAATTGTTAATTGTTAATTGTTAATTGTTAATTGTTAATTGTTAATTGTTAATTGTTAATTGTTAATTGTTAATTGTTAATTGTTAATTGTTAATTGTTAATTGTTAATTGTTAATTGTTAATTGTTAATTGTTAATTGTTAATTGTTAATTGTTAATTGTTAATTGTTAATTGTTAATTGTTAATTGTTAATTGTTAATTGTTAATTGTTAATTGTTAATTGTTAATTGTTAATTGTTAATTGTTAATTGTTAATTGTTAATTGTTAATTGTTAATTGTTAATTGTTAATTGTTAATTGTTAATTGTTAATTGTTAATTGTTAATTTCTAATTGCTAATTGTTAATTGTTAATTGTTAATTGTTAATTGCGACGACGCAACGCAATGGATCAACGCATTGTATGCCACACTTGCGTTGCGTCATCGCAACGCAAGAGGGCGAAGCACGCCATCTCAGCACAGTGTCTCAGTGTTAGTGATGGGAATAACGGTTCTAACTCGATAATGTTCTAGACTAGAACGTTCCAAAAAAAAAACATGTGTTGAGTATGTACCAAATACAGAAGAAGAAAAAATGTGGAAACTAGACATTTATACACAAAAACGCAATTCGTATAACTTTTTACCTATATGTTATACTATAATACTAATGGTTATTGAAGATAAGTAAATTATAAGTACACATTTAAAAATACATTTTTTTAAGTAAGTACTGGTTTTTGTAGTAAGTATAACAAGCATTTTAAATTAAAATAATATAATATATAATAATAATACCTAAAAGTACATCCCTGCAAGTAGAAAATGATAAAAACTTTTGTTTACGGCGGGATTCCAAATAAAAACAGAGGAAAAATATAATTAACAAATACACCACACTAAGTAGTCTTAAGTATAACAGTTGTTGACCATTTAATTTAAAAATCATAAAAGTTAAAAAGTATGTTTAACCACTCCAAATAAAAACAGAGTGCTCAGGAAAAATTTAATAAACCACATTATAACAGCTGTGGCGGACCATTTAGAAATCAGAAAAGTTTGTTGGACCATTCAGCGTTTTGCATTTATAGGGTCCCCGTTCGAAATAAGCTATAAACAAAAAATAAAAATCGCAAATGCCCGAAAACATCCAAGCAGCATTCAGAAATAGTCCACAGGATTCTGCATGTATTACTTGCATCAAAACAATAAAAAATAACGTGTGGAAGATCAGACAAAAGAAGCGATAATCCTCCTAATCCAAACACTACAGACTACTATAATATTATGTAATGTATATGTAGCTATAGGTATTCAATTCTGCCCCTAACAAGCGCGCCCATTAACCTCGTACCAGTCTAGAACGTCATCGAGTTATTCCCATTACTACTGTTCGTCGTCGCACTGGAGCTCCAACAGCGTAGTGCATCCTCCCGCTTCGTCTCTAGTCCGTCAATCAGTTTAAACGTCTCGTGCGACGACGCAACGATTAGTGTGGCATGTCCTGCGCATGTCACTTAAAATATATGTAAAACGACGTAGCGTTGACGTTGCGACGAGGCAACGCAACGCAACCTACTAGTGAGGCCTCAGCCTTATGGTACACATAAATGGTATAATCAATAACACATTACAAGTTATCTTTTGTTCAGGTTCAGTAAGTCGGGTTCATTAAGTTTAAGTTTGTAATACAGTTTTGAAATGGAACTGTGCACATTATTACAATACCCCCTTTGCAGTAGGTACCGTAATTATAAAAAATTATACTGGTTTCGAATTTGGTACTCACGGTAGGTCAACGTATTAAACAATTTCTATTTTAATTATTAACGGACGTTTTAACAAATACATACGTTTGATAAAGCAGATGTCAATAGCATGCTAAACACTTGTTAATATAAATATTTGCTTAAATTGTATTGCGAAAAAGAATTTCTTATTTGAGATCATAGTAGTACATACAATAATTTTTACAATAATTATAACTAGCTATATTTAAAATACACACATTCGCTACGACAAATTTGTTCACGGATCATTTATACGCTATAGGCCTGTTCTTTTGTCATGCTCACGCTGCTCAAAACTGATTTGAGTAGTATTAGACTGTTCGTTTGATTAACGAAACAAATTTATAAGGCGAGTGTGAATGAACAAGTCGGTAGAGGTCGACCGCGGAGAACATATCTCGATCAGATCAACATTGTTTTAAAGAAAGGCCAGGTCAAGACTACCAACAACCGACGAGCATGTATGAGAGCACTGATGAAAGTAGAGGAAGCAAAAGATGTGTGTAAGAATCGTAGCAAGTGGAAGGAAGTGGTCTCTGCTTACCCCTATGGGAAAAAGACGTGACTTTATGTGTGTATGTATGTATGTATGTTTGTTACAAGCAATTGATCAGAGACCATTCGTTTGACAGGAGCAAGTTGCTACATACCAGATAAAGCAAGATTTATTTGCTCCACCAATTTAAGTAGAGCAGAAAAATCATACCAGTTTGATCTAGCAGAATTTCAAAAATCGGATATTAAAAATAAATAGAAAATTTAGTATAATTATTGGTGAAGTGACTGATGCAACTTTGGTTGTTTTTTGTTGGGATCAAATATCAAATTGTTTTGGTGGGGGTTTTGTGTTCCTTTGAATTCAGCAGTTGGTTAATGCTCTTCGTGGATTTGTATCACAAAAATCATATTAATCTGCACATTTATGTAACTTATTAAGCAGCGTGAGCATGACAAACGAACAGGCCTTATATTTATGAAAATACCACTACTTTATCACCATTTTAGGTCGTTTACAACCGACTTCAAATTTTTCACTATAGTTGAATCCCACAATTGTGAAGAGTGACTCATATTGTAGAGATATTTTATACATACATACATAAAGTCACGCCTTTTTCCCATGGGGGTAGGCAGAGACCACTTCCTTCCACTTGCTACGTTTCTTACATACATCTTTTGCTTCCTCTACTTTCATCAGTGCTCTAATACATGCTCGTCGGTTGTTGGTACTCTTGACCTGGCCTTTTTTCAAAACAATGTTGATCTGATCGAGATATGTTCGCCGAGGTCGACCTCTACCGATTTGTCCATTCACACTCGCCTTTTAAATTTGTTTCGTTAATCTTTCTTCATTCATCCTTTCTACGTGTCCAAACCATCTAAGCATTCCTTTGTCTATCTTTGTAACCACATCTTCTTTTACACCACAGCGTTCTCTTATCTCACTATTCTTTACTTTATCCAACCGATTCACTCTGGCTATACTTCTCAGACTACTCATCTCCGCAGCATTAATCCTATTTTTATGCTTCTTCTGCCAAACCCAACATTCACTACCATACATAAGTGTAGGAACCAACACACCTCTATGCACCGCCAGACGTGCCTTTTTTGACACTTTCTGGGTATTTATAAAGCTATGCAGTGCCCCATTCATTTATTTTTCTGTCACTGTCATACTTACCATCTTTAGTAAACTTTGAACCCAAGTACACAAATTCATTTACTTGTTTTACTCTTTCTCTCTCAATCGAAACTCCACAGTTTGTATGCTTTCTTTTCTTTCAAAAACCATTACTTTTGTTTTGCTTACATTTATTTTTATCACTTTGATTTTCAGGGCATTATGCATAACATTAACCATCGCCTGCAACTCCTCCTTAGATAACGCTAATATGACTTGATCATCGGCGTAAAGAAGGCATTTGACGATCAAATCATTAATTTTTAATCCATACGCACTCTTTCAAATCTTTTAAACAATTGTCAATGTATAAGGTAAACAGCCATGGCGAAGACACACATCCCTGTCTCACACCTTTTTCGATGTTAAACCAGTCCGTGCAAGCTCCGTTTATCCTGACACAAGCAGAGGAATCCTCGTAAAGTGATTTCAGTGCTCGTATTAAACTACCACTCACCCCATACATAGACAATGTAGACCACAATTCACTCCCCACCACTCTGTCATAGGCCTTTTCCAAGTCTATAAAAGCGCAATAGACCTTCTGACTTCTAGCCAAGAATTTTTCGACTATACCTCGTAATGAAAAGACCTGATCCATACATCTTCTTCCTTTTCTAAATCCTGCTTGCACATAACATATCTTCTCAGTTTCATATGTTACTCTTTTAATCAATATCTTTGCATACAGTTTACCGACTATGCTGAGTAAACTAATACCTCGTTAGTTCTTACAGTCCTGCTGCGAACCTTTTCCCTTGTAAAGCGGCACGATAACGGCCTTGCACCAGCCGTCTGGTAAGCTACTACTTCTCCAACAAAGGTTAAAAAGGCGGTCCAGTAGACTAGCTACCACGTTTTGTCCAGCCTTCGGCATTTCAACTGTTATCCTGTCATACCCAGCAGCTTTACCAAATTTCATACTGTTCAACGCTTCCACAATTTCTGTCGTAGTAATTTCACTTTCATTGCAACTTTTACTCATATCTCCGAATGAGGCCTGTACTTGTGTATCCTCTTTCTCAAATAAACTTTCAAAGTATTCCTTTCATCTCTTTAATACGCATTCCTCTCCTTTTACCATACTACCATCTTGGTTTCTGATTCTTTCCAATTGTGAGGTATTATTTTTACCTTCGGCTGTTCTTATGGACTTCCAGAGAAGTTTAATATTGTTTTGGAAATCGTCAGATAACCTTCTGTCAAATTCATCTTTATCACTTTCCTTCTTTTTTGCCACAACCTCTTTTTCCACACCTTTTAACCTTTTATACTCATTATTTGCCTTGTTTACATCCTCAATCGTTGCCCTTTGCGTTCTTTGATTGGATTTTGTAGCTAGCCAATCCAGCCAGGCTTTCTTCTTTTCTGACATTGTTTTTTAAACCTCTGCGCACATTTTCTGTAACTTGCATCCTTTCCTTCTTTTATTTACACCGCATAATTCAATAGCAATATCCACGATTCCTTCCTTGAATGGCCTCCACAATTCTTCAACCTCACATGCTTCATCTAAACTGTCAAATTTCTCGGTCAATTTACTAACGAACTTCTCTTTTATACCTTCTTTCTGCAAATTCTCAACTTTTATACGCTCTAGTACACTACTTGATTCCTGCACACGATGGCGCCACCGCTTAAAGAGACCTCTTATTCGGTTTATTACTAAGAAGTGGTCTGTGTCAATACCTGCACCGCGGTATGCCCGAGTGTCCATTACTTTCTTTTTCAATCTTTCATCCACAATTACAAAATTAATTATACTTCTCTGGTGTCCTTCTTATCTTGTGTACAAGTTGATCCTTTTATAGTTAAACAATGTGTTTGTTACCACAAGATTCCGCTCCAAACATACTTCAAGTATACTTTCTTCGTTTTTATTTACTCTGCCGTCACCGTACATTCCCAGAACACTACACATAACATTACAATTCTTTCATTCTGGTTACACTTATTTAAAATATTGTCACACTATCCCAAAACTCCTGCCTCTCTTTTTGGGCTTTTAAAGATTGGTTCTACTGCGCATCTTGTGGGGCATAAACCCCTAGCAAAAAGATACGAGTAAGACCAACCTTCAGCCTTACCCAGAGGAGTCTTGGGCTTACACATTGAAAGTCAGTCTCACTTTCATTCATTCTAGCAGAGAGTATCACACCAACGCTCTGAGAACTTCTGCTAATATCCGGAACTCCTGACCAGTAGGCTGTATAAGGTCTATTTGTTATGGTTTCACATCCTTTCCGCTTGGTTTCATTTACACAAAGAACATCATTCTGTCTTTCTTCTATCATTGTGTAAATTACATCAATTTTATCATTCAATCCTCCCCTCACATTCAAAGTAGCAAAGTGACTGTCCGCAGTCCACATTTCGCCCTCACAGGAAGCATGACATGACAGGTGGCGACGCCTATCGCTATCGTGTTGGTTATAGTCAATACGACTATTACTCATAGCTTCCCATGAGATAAATATAATATATACTAAAATAAATACATAACAAATTAAAATTAAAGTTAAATAAATGTCAAAGAAAATCTTAATCTGACAGAACAAATAAAATTTTAAGTCTTTAGGAAATATATTAAGCGCACTTTCGGAAAACTCCAGCAAACAAATTTATACTAAAAATAAATGTATGGTAGATTTAACCAAGCCAGATTTAAATTAAATGTCAAAAAAATTCAAGTCGACAGACAATAGAAAATTGGTGAATAGGCAATTAAATTATTGGTCCTAGGGATAAAACCGATCTATTGAATGCTTTTATTTGCTGTAATAGAGAACTTCCCGCGAATGTACAATATATATCTAATGATTTTTGGTTTCCTTCTTTTTTTTTTTAAATTATATTTTATAGGCCAAGCAAATTAGTCGTTTACCCTGTACCAAAAAGTTGTTTTTAATAGTTGTTGAATTTTTGAATACCGACAAAAAGGGAAAGATTCAGTATTAGTTAATGAAAAATTAAGTGGGTTCTAACAAAAACTGTTTAATCTTTTAAAAATTTACAAAAACCTTTTTTTTTACTCACTCTCCAAAGAGTGGGTTGTTTAATAGAAATTGAGAAAATCGCTATCTTTATATATTTTTTATGTATAACTAATTTATTTGTTTATTTTTTACTTCCCGAATAGGTCTTGTTTTGTTGAAATATTTTCATTAATTTGACTGGTTTATTTTTAAACTGTTTAAATTTTTTCTAAGCGATAAAGGGTTCAATGCAAAATAAAACGTTGTCAGCGTGTATGATTCAACTGAAAGGTACCGACATGGCTGTAGTTTTTTCTCTAGTTCTTTCTCTAACAGTAGATAATAGACGAGATCAACAATGACGTCGCCAATTAAAGCTACGTTATTGACAACAACGCCATCGATCAGGTAATTTATGTCAGTTTCATACACGTGCTGCTAGGGTTTCGTAAAGCAGAGACCGGAATTTTGTTGTATTATTAGGGGAAGGCGTTTCTACTTTTAGTTTCGATTGCATATTTTTACGTGCAGTACTTATCGCCAAGACTCGTATGTTTTGAAGTTTGTAATTAACATTGTTTCTATTTTTTCGTTGATCTTCAATATAATTAGCAGTGTAAATTGCAGTAATTTGGTAACAAATAATAAATATGAGTGAGAATAGTAATAGTGAACCGGATATCAAAAGAAAATGTCACAATTTAACACCCAAAGAAAAAACCATGATCAGAAATGTGTTTGAAAGACTTCGAGCCAGAGAACAAAATATGAATGTTAGTGAGGTATCTACATTATGTAGTATTTTGACAAAAGTTTCCGAAGCTAGTGTGTAAAAATAATTAAAACAAGGGATAAAACAAACGATATCAACACTTCGAAGGCTGAGACTAGAGGAAGAAAACAAATTAAATTGGACGATACAACCAAACAGGTCATTCGTCGTGCAGTACATAAATTTTTTATTAAAAAGGAATTACCAACTGTAAAGAAAATTGTTTTGTCTCTTTAATCTAATGAAAATCACCCAAAAATATCAAGACGTGTTTTGTTACGTACTTTGCGTGAGATGAACTTTAGGTATTTAAAGGGAAAGAGAAATAATACCATTATTAAAAAAGAGGAAATAATTTTATAGCGCAAAAAATATCTGAAAGAAATAGCAGAGTTTCGAAGAGAGGGTAGAAAAATATATTATACAGATAAAACCTGGTTGAATGAAGGAATACCGTGACAAAAATTTGGCAGAATTTAAATGTAAAAGCAAACATCAAGCTTTTGTAGATAGTTTATCGACAGGTTTAAAAGCCCCATCTGGAAAGTAAAAACGCCATATTATTACCCATATTGGTAGTGACTCAGGATTCGTTGAAGGAGGTTTTTAAAAAAACTGGAGATTATCACAAGGAACATTATGAAAAATGGTTTTCAGAAAAATATTAAATTCAATGAACCAATTTTAAAAATCGAACTACTAAACTTAGCACGATGTCATAAAGATAAATATATGAAATATGTAGTAGATGAAATGGCGTGAGAACGAGGTGTAATTGTACTTCGATTGCCACCCTACCACTGTGAGTTAAACCCAATAGAACTTATATGTGCTCAAATAAAACATGAAGTAGGAATAGGAATAAAGGTAACTTTTATCTGCTCACATTTTTTATATTTAATAGAAATAAGTATTTAATTATGTTTAACTAATTATTACTATTACTAACATCTCAAAAAACTATTACAGTTTATAACAGGAATATACAAAAAATAAATTATACCTTTGAATGTACCTAACTTAAAACTATAATCGTGTTATATAGATTTAGTAATGTAAATTATTTTTCTTCAAATCATGTCAGAGATAATAAGTGAGAAGATAACTCATATAGAATTGTTCAAATATATTTTGTCCTCTATACTTTTTGGTAACATTAATAATAGAAAGACATAATATGAAACATTTTTTTTATTAAACTTTTTCGATAATTATTATTTCCGCAAGCCTATGACTCGTCGATTTCCTTTCCCCTTGGACCGAGACAGCTGTCAGGATACTCCGCAACGAACAAAAGTTCAGCGAGATATCCATTCTTTGCGACAGCCAGGCTGCTATCAAATCACTAAACTCAGCCTACTTGGCCTCTAAGGCAGTGGTGCAATGCCGTGCCGCCCTGAATAAGCTAGGAACTAAGTTTAGAGTTCACATTGTTTGGTTACCTGGACTCAGGGACATACCAGGCACCTGTAAGGCGGACGAGCTAGCAAAAGAGTGCACCACCCTCCTAGCTATATCTGCCTCATCTCAGCAAGGAGTACCGATTGCAAATTGCCGGCTTCTCCTGCATAGCAAAGTAGTTCAAAAAGCCAACTTGAGGTGGCAAAATGAAACCACATGCACATCATTGAAACAGATCTGGCCTAAACTAGATCTACGTCGAACTCATGATGTTTTAACTCAATCCAGGAAGTCCATTGGAAATGTGATAGCGGCCATAACAGGACACTGGGCAGGTGGAAGCCATGTACGGCGCATGGGAATCGCAGAGCTACGACACGACTTCTGTAGAAGATGTCACGATGAGGAGAGGAGAAAACAATGGTACATCTTCTCTGTCACTGCTCTGCCCTAGACAGAAAACGGCTTTCTTTACTATGGCATACTAAGACTTCGATGACTTATCTGATCTCAACTCAGTTAGCATCAAAGACTTTACACTTTTTATTAAAAGTTCCAACTGCTTCTCACGGTAGAAGGGGAAGGCACCGCCGTCTATCACGGTAACACAACAGGTCAAAAGGCCTAAGTGGGTTCCCTCCGAACCGCCGTTTTAACCTAACCTAACCTAACCATGCAATGAAGACATTTAACTAAAGAAGAAATCATTGGGGTAGTAGTTATTTTAGACGGTGGCATGAGGAAACATCATGTCGTGAAAATGAGTACTACTCAAAGCGTGATTTTACGACTTTATGCACGTTATCGAGAAGAGGGAGAGCTCTCTGATGGCAACAAAATCAAGCTTCAGCAAGTACATAATATTGAAGTTTCGGCCGACAATATCTGTCGTCGATTGCATGCAAACAGCCTTCGTATTTTTTCAACTATTAAAGATTCGACCGTTATCATAAGATAATCGAGTACGACTTTTGTGGACAAAGAAACATTATTAATATCCAAAGAAAAATTGGGCAACTGTGCTTTTCACTAATAAACGGCGATTTGGAATTGGTACCAACATCAGAAGGGTTCGCGTGTAGAGTGAGCCTAACAATGCAAACCGTCTACCCAATTTTAAGAAAATTCTATTTACATACATATATAGTCACGCCTTTTTCCCGTAGGGGTAAGCAAAGACCACTTCCTTCCACTTGCTACGGTTCTTACACACATCTTTTGCTTCCACTACTTTCAACAGTGCTCTCATACATGCTCGTCGGTTGTTGGTACTCTTGACCTGGCCTTTCTTCGAAACAATGTTGATCTGATCAAAATATGTTCGCCGAGGTCGACCTCTACTGACTTGACCATTCACACTCGCCTTATAAATTTGTTTTGTCAATCTTTCTTCATCCATCCTTTCTACGTGTCCAAACCATCTAAGCATTCCTTTATCTATCTTTGTAACCACATCTTCTTTTACACCACACTCACCTCACTATTTATTTATTTATCTATACACGGGAGAAATCCCTTAACAATAAAACTATGGTAATAAAAATACAGTACAGTACAAGCAACTTAACCTAAAAATTTGATAAAATAAAGATAATAAAATAAAACAGGAACAATATTATAAGATAAACAATAGTATACTATATTTAACGACTATTAATTGTCAAGTCCAGGGCGTAACTGACACATTTGTTTTTTAAATTGTGAAATAGATGTATGTATAATATCACAATGATGGTTATGGTTGTTGTAAAGACGCATACATCTAGTTAGTGGATTAAAATAACCGTAATTAGTTCTATGATGGGGTATAGTGAAGAAGGCAACATTACGTGTCAACCTTGCTGGTACATGAATGGACAACGATGATACTAGTTCATTACAATTTGTTTTACCAGATAAAACTTTGTGTAGAAATACTAGATCATTAATATTCCTACATATAAAAATTCTAGATTTAAAAGACTTAAAATAGTTTCATAATCATAATAACCATGTTCATAACCCATTTTAAAGGCAAAAATCCTTAAGAAGCGATTTTGAATAGATTCAAGCCTGTTGATATGAACTGGGTAATGTGGAGACCAGACCACTGAGGCATATTCAAGTGTAGACCTAACATACGCTAAATATAAGGTTTTTAATGCTGCCATACTCAGATCTTTAGAGTTCCTAGTGATAAAACCAAGTAATTGTAGTGATTTGGAAATAATTGAATTAATATGTGGCACAAAGGAAAGATTACTATCAAAAAGTACACCCAAATCACTAATTTCATGGACTCTCTGTAGCGGACTATTATTTAAAGTATAATTAAAGGTAATAGTTGATTTAAGTTTAGAAAAAGTTAAAATGTAGCATTTTTTTGGATTTAGTAACATACCGTTATTTATACACCAATCGCATATAGAAGTAATATCCTTCTGCAGTTTGAAGCAGTCCTCCACACTGGTAACCCTCATATATGCTTTGAAATCATCAGCAAAAGAAAGGTAATCACAGTAATTAATCCAAGAATATATGTCATTAATAAATAAATTAAATAAAAGAGGACCTAAGTAAGATCCTTGAGGGACACCTGATGTAACTTTAATGCTCTTTGATCTAAAGTTTTTAATACGTACAACTTGATGTCTATGATATAAGTAACTGACTAACCACTTGATCAAATATAGGGGGAAACCAATGCCATCCAATTTAGAAATCAATAGATTAACCCTATCAAATGCTTTAGTAAAATCTAAGTAAATTACATCAATTTGATATCTGATTCAAGAGCGGTAGTGATATCCGAATGAAAAATAACTAAATTGGTGGAAGTTGATTTTTCCTCTACAAAGCCATGTTGCCGGCTGTTGATCAAATTTTTGCAAAACCAACTTAAATAATGTTCGATCAGCTTTTCAAATAGTTTTGGTATGGTAGACAGAATGGAAATTGGACGATAGTTCTAAACATCACTTTTATAGCCGCTTTTAAAAATAGGGGTAACATAACTATCTTTCCAAACAGCAGGGAACAAGGATGTCGTCAAAGATAAGTTGAAAACTATTCGCAAAAGGACACATAATGAGTACAAGCATCTTTTAATGAAATAAGCGGGTATTCCATCCGGACCAGTGCTGATTTTATCCTTTAGAGAGCAAATACCATTGAACACCTCCTCTAATGAAACTTTTATTAAGGGGACACTTGTATTAAGTACATTAGAATTGTTAGAAAAATTTTGAGGAAATATATCATTATTGTAATTTGCACTAAAAAAGTCGGCAAATAAATTTACAATTTCCTGCCCTGTATTACCTTCAATATCATTAAATTTAACAGAGTCGGAATTATTGACAGTTTTCTTATAACTATATATATGTTTCCAAAAGCAAGCTGGATTTAAAGTAAGCTGTTGGTTCACATAAATAATTTACTTATCATAGCATTAGTTGGATAACGTTTTGCACCGGTGGCGCAGATTAGAAAAAGTAATGTAGTCAATTTGAGAATTAAATAACTTATACTTATTTGATATAAGTTTTTTTCTTTTCATTAATTAATACCTTGAGCTCATGGGAGAACCAAGAAGGATAAGTGAAAAATTTACGCTTACGTAAGGATACAAACTGATTAATACCATCATTAATAATGTTGTAAAAAGCTGTCACGGCCTTCTCTGCATTGCCAATAAGAAATTGATTCCAGCCTATGGGACCAAAAAAGTTATTCAGTCCAATGTAATCCGCATTTATAAAATTTTTAAAATATTCCTCATAAACTAAAGAGCTGTAATTAACAAAATTTAAGTCGCATTCAAGAGCCACATGATGAAAATTGTTGTCTAATAATAAATCAGAACATTTATTAACAATAATTGTGCCAGGATTATCCACAAAAATGAGATCTAAAAACCTACCATGATCATTGGGTATAAGATTAACCTGAGTAAAGTTCAGATATGAGAAACTTTCGTTATCACTTTAGCAGGATAGCCATTAGGACAGTTTAACAATAATTCATTATTAAAATTGGTATTCTATGAAGCTAATGGTAGATTATAATCACCAAAAAGGTAAAATTTGGAATCAGTATATGCGCTAGCTAACTGTTCAATAGCAGAGCAATGGTCCTCGTAAATATTAATGCTAGACACAGGTGGTATATAAACTAAACAAATAACTACAGACTGCAAGCCTATATTAATAAACGTGAAAAGCTGTTCGACATTATTAAAAATAGTTGTAATAATCTTAGATCTAAATTTATTTCTTACTGCTAACAGAACACCACCCCCACGAGTAGATTCACTAGTACACGCACTACGGTCACATCTGTACACCACATAACCCTGTAAACCAAGTTTTGCATCAGATATTCCATTATAAAGCCAAGTCTCAACCAGCAGAATCAAATCATGATTGGAGACACGTACAGCAAGTCCAAATTCTTTTATCTTAGTTCGCATTCCACCCACATTTTGGTAATAGATGGTGAATAGTGGGAGATCTGTATTTAGTTTTTTGACCTTTCAGCTACTTGTGTAACACCCTTAACATATTTGATGAAGACATCTTCACCTTTACTTCTTTTGGTGGCAAGTTCGTCTCTGACTCTTTTCCAATTAGCCAATTGCAATGGAGTCCTATCCATGTCAATAAATATCTTTCGATTTTTATTCAAGTTCTTTTTATTTTTAAGTACCATCAGCGAACGATCGGAATTTCTGAAAGTTACTCTCTATCGCAATCCAACAACAGATTGGTGTTGGTTTCATCGATCTTACAGACCAAACACTTCATTGTAAGATAAAACTGCTTATATTAATATAAAATTAAAATGCAACCTCCTTGTACTGGGCTACAACAGTTATTTAAACATAAATTTTAACAAATAAAATTAATCTTGTTGAACTGGCCTAAATTGTAAATATAAATGAACAAGAAATACTAGACAGTTATCAATTTCTTAAAAGATAAACGTTTTTGTGATTGAACTATCTACTTGAAATGAGGCAAGTAATAAATGTTTTTCTTGAATGGGATTCCTAGATTAATAAATTGTAGCAAAGTAAATTACCTCACTTAATTCCACATTTCCACAATTTATTTGATGTAAATTTTACCTAATACTTGACAATTAAACCACAAAATATTAACAAATTCACTGGAGAAAACAACATACACACCTTACTTTACTGATTTGTGCACAACGTTCTTTACTTTATCCAACCAGGTCACTCCGGCTATACTTCTCAGACTACTCATCTCCGCAGAAATAATCCTATTTTCATGCTTCTTCTGGCAAACTCAACATTTACTACCATACATAAATGTAGGAACCATCACACTTCTATGCACAGCCAAACGTGCCTTTTTTGACACTTTCAGGCTGTTCATAAAGCTATTCTATTTGATGAGAAACAATTATGTAGATTGTACGTGGATCAGAAGTTAGCATCAGTTGCTATTCCATATACAGCAGCTTTGTTTACATGCTTGACCACACTCGACAAGGGTTGTAATGGAATTTTTGTAGAACAATAATGATGTGTTACTATGGCCACCACTATCACTAAACTTTCATCCAATTGGGCATCAATGGGATAGGTATCAAACAAGAATTCTTCAATTCAATTATTATCTTTTTTTTTGACAGTTAAGATATATTTTACACAAAAAGATACATTATAAAAATATATGTATATCTAATTGTAAGTGATAACACGCATAACTACGCATAGATGCGAAACCCGGCGAAAGATCAAAGGATTTTTTGATTTATGTATGGCCATTTAAATTGGTTTGAATGTTTATCTCTCTCGCCGTAAGACTTTCTCCCTCAACTTTCGCATCTGTCCTTAATCCGTGGTAATACGTTAAACTTTTAAAGATTTTGTTTCTTCAGTGCTTTCATTTTAAAACCAGCCATTTCAGATACCTTTGCGTAAATGTAAGAAAAACAAAAAACACGTCGAATTTTAAATCAAGGGGAAGGTTTAAAAATGTTATTCTGCTGTTTCCAAGTGACACCCCTATAACATCCCCCACCCCTATCCCCATAGCAAATGAAAACCCAAGAAAAATTTAAATCAGCCATATAAACAACAATTTATTTTATCAATTTATTTTGCTGATAACAAATTTTATGAAATAACCATAACAAAAAGGACCTACGCCACTGTTGGATAGGTAAATGTCTAATTTATGAATACATGTCACTATTTTGACATTTTTTCTCTTTTTGTTTCAAAAATATTAATAGTATGTTTAGTTAGTTATTCGTGACGTTAAATTAGTCATTATTTGCAGCTGTAGCATCTCAAGTTATTTAAAATGGTGTATTCTCTGCAAGAACGAATAGAAATAATTAATAATTATTTACGGTCATCAAAACAAGTGCGCTCGAGGAACAGCTCAAAATTTTAATGAAAGGCATGCTGATAGAAATATAGGCCACCAGACTATTATAGAGTTAGTACGAAAATTTTGAGAAACTGGATCCGTTTGTAATAAAAAAAAAATAATCCCAAAGTTCTCGACGAAGCTGCACAAATTAAAGTACTGGATCATTTTGCTATAGATCCTACCTATGCCATTCCAAAAGTATCAAAACTTTAAAATATTTCTGTAAGTTCCAAACACAATGTGTAAATTGCGTAAGTTTTTTCCTTATAAAATACAAATTCATCATCAGCTTAGTGAACACGACAATGACCGCAAACATAATTGTAGGTACTGAAATGACGAAAATCCTCACGTGTTTCGACAGAATAATACTCAGTTTTCAGCAAAAATCAATGATGGTATTCTAAGAAATGGGATAATTGGATCACTTTTTATTGGCCAAAACCTAATGGGAGAATTGTACCTACAATTATTAGAAAATGAAATTAATCCACTTATTACTGTCACTAAAAAGACAAGTAGGTAAAGAGGGAAATATGGTGCTAGATGAAAAGAATATATACCTTTTACAGGACGGAGCTACCCTACATTACGCACTAGCTGTAAGACAATGGCCTCCCGAAGACATTGAATAAATAAAGCTTAGAATAATTGAAGAATGTAGACGAATTACTAGCAAAGAGTTCGAGAAGAATTTGAAAATAGGTTATATTATTACCTACAAAATAACGAAGCAAACTTTGTACACTTACTGTAAATATATTTAAGGAGCTGTTTAATTAACTTCATTTTAGTTTCCGTTGTAATGTTGCTATGTTTAATATTATTTGCAGAATAATTTGTTGTTTATATTGCTGATTTGCATTTTTCTTGGGTTTTCATTTGATGTATCATAAGGTAGGGGTTGATATTTAACATTTTAAAGAAGGGGTGGGTGATGTTAAAGGGGTGCCAATGGAAACAGCAGAATAACATTTTTAAACTTCCCCCTTGATTTAAAATTCGACTTTTTTTGTATTTTCTCAGACCTGTCGATTTTTGATTAAAGGGGGACACTCTTTTGCGGTATTTTTGACTCCACTACTTACAACCCCAAGCGAGGGTAAGAATTACCTCAAAATTTTTAAATGACATTGGGGGTCAAATAAGATGTATTTTAAAATCTCTTACAATTTTCTATACAATGGTCTTAAAATTTTAAAATTCCGCCCATTACTTATTGAGAAATTAGATTTTAAATGTGAAACTTATCTTTGAAAATAATCCACAGTATGACGAAGATAATTTTTATTTCCAACAGGACGGTGCTCCTCCGCATTTTGCGTCAGTATTTTAAACAACGTTTTCCACGGCATTGGATTGAAAGAAGAGGCAGCATTAAATGGCTTCCACTATCGCCAGATTTATAGCCCCTCGATTTCTTTTTGTGGGGACATCTGAAAAGTAAATCTATAAAACGCAACCAGCGTCGTTAGAAGATTTGCGTTAAAGAATCGTTGACGAGTGCTGTCGAATTACTTCGGAAATTCTTCGGAATGTGCGTGAACGTTTTGAACAAAATCTTTATTATTGTATGGAAGCGAGCGGTCATCAGTTGGAATATTTAATCAATTAAGTAGCAAGTAAGCAACCAAAATAATTGGAATTTTAACATGTAATTTTTTTCAAAGTTTTGGGAGGAAATGTAAAATTTAAAGAGAATTGTCAGAGCTTTCAAAAGACATCTTATTCGACCCCCAATGCTATTTAAAAATGTTGGGATAATTCTTACCCTCGCTTGGGGCTGAAAGTAGTGGAGTCAAAAATACCGGAAAAGAGTGTCCCTCTTTCATCAAAAATCGATGGGTCTAAGCTTTTTTCTAAAATGTTGACAATGTTCCTGCAAATGGTTCTGTTTCGTTTTCGGTTGGCCACCCTGTATAAATAAAAATATATATAAAATATACGCTTTAAAAAATGTAAATTTTGCCAATTTTAAAAATAAATCTTTTAAAAAAATTGGAATGTTTTAAGAATAAAATTTAAAATAGAAATAAAATTTAAAATTTGTTGTTTATTTTCATCTGAAAAAGTTATTTTTATAAGTACTTTATCTATGAATGGTTAATTATATTTTCTTTAATTTGGTTGGATCTCGTTTTTTAAAGTACATAATATAGTTAAAAGTAAGTACATTTAAAATTTATTAATAATAATAGTCTTTTTTGTATAATCTCAGCCTTTAATGTCTGTGGACTCGTCTACCATGCACGTGATACCGTTTTTCAATACAATCTTCAATCTTATCATTAATAATTATTCCCTTTGCATCCAGAGAAATGCTTTTGTTAGTTTCTACCATTATTAATGGTTGCCTACCACCTGATACAATTGAGTGTCTTCGGCCTTCGAGAACTGTGGCTGGTCTACCATCGACAACTGGGACGAACCGTGTGGTAGCTTGTATGGAAAATCTGCGACTGTTGGTGGAAAGTATCTCACTGCCAGTGCCCATGGTGGGGCGACTTAGTTCTACGGGAAATGAACATTGACGACGAAACGGATTTGGCTTGTTGCCTAAAATATGACATTTAAAATTTAGTTTTAATTTTCAATGGTGCTGTAACAAGATTACTAAGAGTGCATAACATAGAATAAAATTCATTCTACGGATAGTAGTTATACGTAGCTATAGTCCGTTTACTTGGCGTGTATAGCACGCTACCTGAACGATATCAAATGAATTCAAATAAATTGTTAAAAGCCATAACCGTCCCATTTAACAATAACGAATAAAAATATTTCGTAAAATATTGAAATTTACCATTGTAGAAGTATTGTTAATTACTTTTTAACAAATATTTTAATTTAATAGTAAATTGTGTCTTGATCTAAAATCTTCTAGGAGCAGAGCAATAAGAAAAAGTAAAGTAAACCTCTGACTTTTGAATTTTTGTGAGAAAAAGATTTGGTCTAGAAGATACAACTAAAAGAGACGAGATAGTTTGTTGAAGAAGACAGTATTTGAGGTAAATACGAAAATTGATAGCAAACGGAAAACGAATTTTCTATTTATATAAAACCTAGTTGAATATAGGACACACTATTACAAAATTTTGGTTAGACAAATCAATTGAAAATGCTAGCAAGAATTTTAAGAAGGTTTATTATACGGTTGAATGACTCCAATTGGAAAACATCGTCCCATATTGGGAGTGAAACGTTTTGTAAGTGATGGTTTGTTTGAATTTGTATCAAATTCTACCAATGATTGTCACGAAGAAATAAATTCCGATGTTTTTAGAAAGTATTTATCTCAAATGCTGAATTTAATTAATTCGGTCATAGTTTTGGATAATGATATCACTTAAGGTTAAAAAAAACCAATGCCCACTGTGCATAAAATACTGGTTAATTTAAATCGTAATTACTATTTATAATAATATGAAAGACATGAAAGAACTTTTAGTGTTGGCCTGGTAATATACATCGGCATATAAAAAATACTGCAACATTTTACTTAAAAAACACTGGGGGTTCGAATTTATATTTAACACATTTATTTATAAACTATACTGTACATTATATGTAAACTAGAGAACACAGTAATCAAACTCAGATACAGACTAACTGCAGCGATCGGAAGTCGAATATTTATATACGACGCTACTGTCCAGCGAAAACTCGAAAGTTCAATTGCGTATTCTAGATCACTTCATCGAAAAATCGTGATTCGACGTGACGCGCTGGAATATTCCCGCCATAGGCTATGACGTCATCCGGCCGGCTCGCTTACGTAGCATACTCCAGTGGCGTCTTGTAAAATCGTTACAATACGTTATTGATTAAGTATCACTGCAAATTAAATTCTATTGAGCTTATTTGGGCACAAATGAAAGGATATGTGGTCCGTCAAAACACTTAATGGTGTTCGCACTTTTATTGTAATTAATATCAAAAATTACAAAATAAAATGAGCAAAAAGCTAAAGAATACGTAATTAAAGAGGGGCAAAATTTGTAAAAGGTTGACAATATGGTAAAGGAACCTATAAAACCAGTAATTATCTCTCTTGAAACCGATGATGAATCAAGTGAAGATGATCTCGACTAAATAATTATAAACTTCAATTTGTTGGGTTTGTTATTTAACTTGTTTTTTGTAAACTGCTCCATTTTAAATACCTATTTGTAAAATATTTAAATTTTTTCAACACCATTTGCAATATTAAATTATTTTTTCTTTACTTCTGAATATGGATTTAAAAGTTTCATCCCCATTTATATTTTATGGTTGTATTGTTAATGTACCCAAAAAGAGAAAGGCTTATATGAAAACAAGGTTATAATAAGAGAAAACTATATGGTTATATGCAAGGATACATTTATTTTAAATAACGCTACATGTTAAAGATAAATTTTCTCCGGATCGTGCTATACATGCCAAGCAAAAGAAGTTTAAATAAAGAAAAGAAATATTTTCTAGATAACCACAGGACATTTTCAGAAAAGAATATAAATCGTTATAATTTTTTTAAGTTTATTAACAAAAATGTGTTACTTTCCGATTACACTAAAATATATTTAATTCCTTTTTTTTGCTTTAAATATACGTACGAGCCCCGTCCAGCTTCAATTGGCCCACATATAAAATTTCTAGTAATTTTGGCATTTATCGCTCAAGGAGAAAAACCAGCCTCTACAATGTAATATATAAGACAAAATATACTATTTAGAGGAATATAAAAAACAACTGGGTTCTCATAAAAAATAGAAAACAGTGTAAGAGTGCTATTTGTTGTTAATAATGGACAAACGAAAGGCAATTAATAAAAAAATTCGATCAATTATCATTAATTTACACAAATCTGGCAAATCAATCGGCGACATTGGAATATTACTCGGCTTATCCAGATACAGTGTTCGAAATAATGTCCAATTGTACAAATCAAACGTTTCAGGTGCCCAGCAGCCCCGATATGTTGAAAAGTCCAAATTAACAGACAATTATAGAGGAGCGTTGGCCAGAATTATCAAGTCTAATAGGCGTGCCAACTTCGGAAAGTTGAGTGTACTTTATAGAGTAGGAGAGTGTTGAAAGACGTGTTTGCAGGTTACATGTCATACAGAAGCCAGAAAATTAGGATTTGGTTCAAACTAAAGTAGCAAAAGATAATTATTTTTTTCGTTAGCGAAGGTTAAAGACAAACCGTTATTTACACTAAAAAAGAAGCAAGACAAGTTGAAATGGGCTTAAGACCATCGAAATTGGGATATGAAGAGATGGAATAGGAAACTTATTATAATTATGCACAAATGATCTGATAGGTCAAGGTGCTTAAAAGGCTGCATAGCCTTTACGACTTCTCTACAATCTACAATCTACCATTCTGATTGTCTCAAGCACAAAGTTAAATTTCCACCACGGTAATGGTCTGGGGTTCGATGTCGGCTAGAAGGGTTGGAAAATTAAACTTTGTCGACGGTATTGTTAACACAGATAAATATTTTGACATCCTAGAGGACTTTTTATTGCCTACTTTGAGTGGGATTTCTGGAAATGGCTTCATCTTTCAGTAATACTTCCAAAAAATCCATGAAATGGCTTTCAGATCATGAAATACCACTCCTAAAATGGGTTTCCTCTAATCCGGACCTTTCGCCATACGAGACTTTGTGACATAAAATGAAAAAGCGGTTGAGATCCAATTCTGCCAGACTATGCCAGGCAAGCACAGGCTCCAGAACATGTGGAATCATTTCACTCCAGAGGAGTGTCAGGATTTAGTACATACTAGGCCGAGATGAATTGAAGCAGTTTTTAAAAACAAAAATGATGTGACTCAGAGGTAGAATGAGATATCTTAGAGTTTAAATAAATCACCAATTTCGTTTTCTCTAGTTTAAATCATAATTATTTCTAATTGTTGTAAGTAATTTATTTTTTTATGTAATAAGTTTTCAAGATGCTGCTTTCAAAATAAAAGTAAATAATTTTACCTCTATTAGCTTAAATGACCTTCGATACACACCAATAACTGATATTTAATAGGTTGGACCAACTGTTGCTGGACGGGGCTCGTATATAAAGAAGAAGAAATTAATAGTTCAGGCAAATAAGTGCGAAATAAAGATATGTTTACCATAATGATGAAATACTACACGAACACAAAACATAAAACCACCAAATTGCGCTCTACCTTTCAATCAAAACGCAAAGGTGGTCTGGACACCTTCCTACCCAGTTTGGAGTAGAGCTGCTCCTCGGGCACTTCTAAAAGCGATTCCCTTCTCAACATTTCTTTTCTGTGATGTTTCATTACTGTAAGATCTGCCAGTGAACACTTTCGACTCAACGAATTTTTACCATTTTTCTTCGCTGGCTGACGTTTGGCTCTGTAGACCTCTATGATTGCTGCTCCTAGTGACATTATTAAAATAATGCCAACAGCATAATTTACTATTGCCGGCACTAAAAAATATTTTATTTTAAAATTTAAACGCTTAGACTGTTGTCAATTATATAGAATTTATAATTATAATTATAACCAATACAAATGTTAAAAACACTTTATGACAACTTTTAGACAGCCTTCAAACTTTTGTATTTTTTAACTATTACTTAAAAAAAACCACAAAATAGTGAATTATTCCAATGCCTTTTTATTTTAATTAGTTCGTTATAATTGCATTACTTTACTATATAGACCACTAAAAGAAAAATGAATCAAAGTAAACGATATGTTAACTAAAAAAAAGTATTTGAATTTAAAAAAACTATCTTCAAAATTTTAATTAGAAGAAAAATTTTAATAATTGGAATCATCAAGACTAAAAATTAAACAATCAAAATCATAGAAGATTTTTTAATGGCTTTTTATTGGTGTAAGGCTGAGAAAAGTTAAAAACTTGTTTTCTTTAAACAAGCAAGAGTTACTAGCAATTTAATTTCAAAAAAATACCCCAAATAAACGGCATATTTTTGAAATGACATTATCAGACGAGAATCTTGACAAATATAAATTTTTCACCACTGATAAAAAAATAGTTAAAAAAATAAAAACTTCCAAAAAAACAATTGAAAGAAGTAGAATCACCAAACTCACTAGACATAGCGATGCATCCTGTACAAGCTTATCTTAATGACTAGAAAAATTCTTTCTCTCTTAGTCTAGAAGGATTAAAGCTACTAATTTTTTTTTTTATGTTCTGGTTCCCACGAAAAGGGATATCCTGTAATGTTCAGAGAACATCGTGGGAACCAAGGGAAAGAAGGTAGGAGTTGGTGTTCTTCTTAAATTTCTGGAGGTTGTATGCCTCGGGGAACACCTCCCTAGGCAATGAGTTCCAAAGCCTCGCAATTCGTTGGATGAATGAGTCTTTGGAAAGTGATGTTCTGCAGGTCTCCAAAGTGACCACGAAGGGGTGTGAAGACTGAACTTGACGGGTTAATCTCGAAAGAGACAAAACTGACAAGGCATTAGTGATATTCTAAGTGTTATAAAGAGGTATACTAATGACATAGAAAACGTTTTTGACATGCTAAGCAAGATTCATCCATATTGCGCAGAATTACCAGATTAAGGAAAAAACATTAAAAAACAATACCAACACAATTTTGCGTTTGAATCATCTGACACAGATGCCTCAACAGATAACCCCTAAATATCAACCAAAATATTACATATTTTCAATTATTTACTGTAATGGAATCCAAATAGGTATTTTACTCATTTCGAAATGTTAAAACTTATCATAAATTTAATACAACCCTTTCATCATGTGCTTACAAGAAAACCACTTCAATGGTAACATACCAACCTCAGAAGCTTTGACTGCTTTTACAAAAATAGAGAAACAAATTAGGCCAGAGGGAGAAGAGTCATCTACATTAACAAGTCACTCGAAACTGAAGAAATACCACTTATAACTACCACTAGAAACTATTCGGTGGACAAAAAACTGAATTGGTATTATTACAGCAGCAGAAAAAGCAGTTGGAAAATCCTACTTTATTTATTTATTGAACAGTACCATGGTGGAACCCTGAATGTGAAATCGCAATAGGAGAGTACAAAAGAGTATTTAATAGATTTAAAATACTTAAAATCATCGAAGCACAATTTGAATTTAAAAGATTACGTGCGAAAGCCAGATATGTTATAAAAAAAAGTAAACGCGAATCGTGGAGAAAATTTGTATCCGACCTAAACCCATCGACTCCCACTAGTACTGTTTGGAAAATGATCAGAAACATTTAAGTGGAAAAATTCACAAACTGATATCATTCACATAGAATGTAATGACAAAGTTTTATTTTCACAATAAGAAATAGCTGACACTTTCGCATCACATTTTCAACATTCTTTGAGTAACGATCATCTGAGCGAGGACTTCCTTACTGGAAAATTAATATAAGAATCTTATAAATTACAATTTCAAAACGATGACCAATCTCCAATCAACATCCCAATAAGTACATATGAATTAGAAACTGTTCTCGAGAGCACAAAAGAAACCTCTCCAGGACCTAACAACATACCCGCAATTTTCCTTAAGAAACATTTTATAGTTGCAAAAAAATCCCTCCTAGGCTAATATAATTCAATTTAGCTCAAACATGAGTTTCCTCAAATATGTTATTCATCAATTATCATTCCAATCGCTAAACCAAGAAAGCCAAAATCCTCTCCTTATTCCTACAGACCTATCTCCTTAACTTGTTTAATTTGTAAAATAATGAAAAAATAGTGTATATATAATATGTAAATGTAGTCTGTTGAACAACAAAACTTTCTATCCCCCGAACAAAGTGGTTTTCGGAAGCAAAGATTAACCTTAGACAAAATGATTGGTTTAGAGACAACAATTAATGAAGGTATTGTATGCCAACAAACAAGTTTATGCCCCGGCCTGGGAAGAATAGGGTTCAAAATATTTGGTTATACCAACCTAAAATCTACTGATTTCAAGAAAATCTCACCACATTAACCACGAACTTCGTGAGAAGGGCTGGATTGTGCGGTGAACTGTAACCTCTAGGGGTGAGCCACAATAGACCTACTAAAGGCCGCAGAGGACAATTGGACAAGAAAAACTGTCAACTATTAAAAATGCGGCACCGAAGGCGTTTTTAGGCTGACAGTTTTTCGAGTCAATTTGCTAAAGGAAACAGTTTAGAATTTGAACAACACAAATTTACCTGATATCAATACAAACATCGAGTGTAATTCGGCAGGACAATTTAATGAATAATAAATTTAGAAACATATCAATGCAAACTTTATTTACAGTATAATGCTAATAACTCTAGAGGTTGCAGTACTTGTAAATAAAAAAAATCATAGGAGTAAAGAAGACTTAGGAAGGATACATTTACATAATTAATATGGAATATCTTGGAAAATATTTATGATAAGGGTCAGAAGAACTGTCAGAAAATGGCTATTTACAAGTCTAAAGAAGATTCTGTTTTATTTGTATTTTTAAAAGAGGCATTGACTTCTACCTCATTGCTTCATTGTTTTAAATAAAATATATATTAAATGAGTTGTCAGCTTTGTTATCAAAAAATATTCTACATAAGTGATATGTTAGTTAAGTACAAACAGGGAAATAATCTAGGGATATTACATTTTATTTACATATTAATAAGTTGGTTCATTAAATATATTGTATTTTTAATCTACATTGTATGTTACTGTATTTTCTGATGTTTTTACATAAGCACAAAAATAGCTTAGCAAAAACATTTAAAAAACATGTTTTGTTATTGTTTTATATTTTACCGATTTTAAAACCTGAAGAAAATATGCTAGTAGTTGTTTGAGTTCAAAGTAAATCATTTGAATTTTTAAATTAGACATGGAAAGACACCATTTAAACCGCGATAAATGCTGAGAGCCATTAACATGCTATAAAATAGCGCTCAACAAACAAATGTCGCGTAAGTATTTGGTACATCTCACGGCGTAATTTCCCATTTAAATATCTGTTACAACATAGAAATAGGATGCAAAAGATCTACAACCCATAAAATTAGGCAGAGCGAAAGATATCAGTCTTTAAGGAGTGGCAATTGCGTTGCTCGTTTAGCTTCTGCTAAGGAACACGTGTTGTAATAAAATGTTCCTATTTTTACACGAGTCAGGATTTGCTGACTAAAGATGTGTAAGGGTGCGGAGAGTTCCGGTAATGAAGCACGATTGTAAAATGTACAGAAGGTTCATTCTTATAGAGGGAGTACAGTAATGATTTGGATCGGAATCAGCATCGGAGGTAGGACCGGTCTTGTTTTGCTTCCGTATGTTGCAGACATTGTAAAAAATTTCCTACTAATGCAAGATAATACACTACCTACTACATGTTGCAACAATATTTACTAGCTTTTTTGATGATTATACAGTGATAGTATTGCAAAATCACTAGACTTAAATCAAGTAGAGCATGTATGATACATTTTTCATCAAAAAGTTCTGAGAAGTGGCAGGAATATTCTAAACCGCCAAAAATTATTCTTGCAGGTAGCATGGATTCCATTTTTTTACAGATATTTTATCAGGTCGTATTGGCATCATCTGAAGAGTTTTTTTTTTTTTATGAAAATAGTCGCAAAAAGGGTAGACCTATCGTGTGGGCCGCGGACGGCCCGCACTGCGACTATTAGAAGGGGAAGGGATTATAGAAAGGAGATGATTGTGAACACGCTTTTTAAAAAGTTGCAGGTCATATTTCTCTGGAAAAACTGATTTTGGAAGCCCATTCCATTCCGTAGCAGCCCTGTAAAAGAAGGATTCTTGATGAAGATTGGTCCTTGTAGTGTCAATCTTGAGAGTAAATGGGTGAGACTGATCAGCGTGCCGAGTTCTTCGGCCGAATGTGGCCAATGGTGGTACAAGAGTTTTTATTTCTCTGGAGCATCTGCCATGGAAATATCTGTAGAGCAATGATTGGTCTGCAACTCTTCTTCTATGTTCTAGAGGGTGAAGGGTATCTGTGAGAGTTGAGCTGTTTATCAAGCGAATGGCTCTTTTTTGAATGGAATCTAGAAGACAAAGAGAATGCCTTGGTGCTGAACCCCAAATGTGCGAGCAATACTCCAGTAGAGGTCGGATTTGAGCCTTGTACGTCGTCAACAGTTGATCAGGAGTAAAAAACTTTCTGGCTTTCCACAGAAAACCTAGCCTCTGGCAACATGGTCATGGTTGCAGGCGATGGTTAATATTATGCATGATGCCCTAAAAATCAAAGGGATGTAAGCAAAACGAAAATAATGGTTCTTGAAACAATGTCATTCTAAAAGAGATACGTTTGCGGAGGTCAACCTCCACCGACTTGCCCATACACACTCGGCTTATATCTACCATACATAAGAGTAGGGACCAGCACTCGTCTAGGCACAGCCAGCCGTACTTTTTTTGACACGTTCTGGCTGCATATAAAGTTATGCAGTGCGCCATTCATTAGTTTCCCTACCAACACCCTTCGCTCAATACCACAGTCATACTTTCCGTACTTCCGTAAACTTTGAACCTAAGTATACAAACTCATTCACTTGTTCCACTCTTCAATCAGCACCTCGCAGTCATGGTATTCTCTTTTTTAAAAACCATTACTGTTGTCTTGCTTACTTTTATCCCTTTAATTTTTAAAACATGCATAATATTAACCATCAACTGCAACTCCTCAGATGATGCTTATATGACCTGATCATCGGCGTAAAGGAGGCATTTGACGATCAAATCATTTATTCTTAATCCATATGCACTCTCTTTTAAATCTTTTGAATAATCGTCTATGTATAATTTAAACAGCCATGTCTAACACCTTTTTTGATGAACCAGTCCGTATAAGCTCCGTTTATCCTGACACAAGCAGTGAAATCCTCGTAAAGTGATTTCAGTGCTCGTATCAAACCACCGCTCACCCCATACTTAGACAATGTTGACCAAAATGTATTCCTCACCTCTCTGTCTTAGGCATTTTACAAGTCTACGAAAGCGCAGTACACCTTTTAACTTCTAGCCAAGAATTTTTCGACCATGCCCCGTAATGGAAATACCTGATCCATACATCTTCTTCTAAATCCTGTTTGCACACCATATTTTTTCATTAATTTCAGTTTTCACTTTTTTAATCATATGTTAAATATTAACAATTTAATTTTAATGAAGTTTGGTCTATTCTAGAGATGTATCTTCAACTTAGTATTTTTATTAAAATAAAGAATGTGCCGTTTTAAGACAAATTGATTACATAAGTACCTAAGTAAGGATATTGTTCCATAGTTTTTAAAACATCAGAACACCTCATATCTGGAAAATCTAGTACGCAAAAGGTAAGTAATTGTTGAAACCAGTTCAATATTATACTTTTTTAAAACCATTTTTGGAATATTACACAGTGGAAATTGGATTTTATAAATATGTTAAATATTTAATTTAATTTTGAAAATAAATGATGAAACTTTAAAAGCATTGGAAGAAGGGTATAATATTCTCATAATAAATTTGTTAGAAAAGATTTTTCTTGTATCATTAAATGGTATTTAATGTTTTAATACAATCGAATGTTAGTTAGGTATCATTTTTGCTCACATTTTTATATTTAGAACTAGCGGACCGGCAGACGTTGTCCTGCCAAAACATTGGCATACATAAATCGGAAATATCGCTATCAATCTCAACGACCCCAAAAACAATGAATTCGAACTAACATCAACACTTTTAATATTTTTTACTTTCAAACTCTGCGGCCCCGATGGTTATGAATTCAACTCTAATATCAGCCATTTTTAATAGCTTTAATATTCCATCCCCTTTCCACCCTTTTCGTAGGAGGGCTTACAAAATTGAGAATATCACTATCAAACTCAGCAACCCCAAAAAATATGAATTCGAGACTATCAACAGCGTTTTTAATAGTTTTTATATTTCATCCTCTTACCACCCTTTTTGTATGGGTACTAACTTAATTGAGAATGTCACTATTAAACTCAGCGGCTCCGAAGACTATGAATTCGACTCTAATATTAGCCATTTTTAAAAGTTTATATGCTAAGAAAATTGGGATTGTTACTATTAAATTCAGCGACCCCAAAAACTATGAATTCGACACTAATATTTCATTCCCTTACCACCCCTTTTATATGGGTACTTAATTAATTGGGAATGTTACTATTAAACTCAGCGGCTCCGAAGACTATGAATTTGACTTTAATATCAGCCATTTTTAATAGTTTTATATTTTTATCACCCTCCCACCCCTTCTGTAGTGGTGCTAACAAAATTGGGAATATCACTATCAAACTCAGTGAAACCGAAAACTAATATTAGCGTTTTTAATGGTTTTTGTATTTCATCCCCTCCGCACCTCTTCTGAAGGGCTGTTTAAAAAATTAGGAATGTCATTATCAAAATCAGTGGTCTTGAAGACCATGAATTCGACTCTAATATTAGTCTTTATTAATAGTTTTTTTATGTTCCATATCCTTCCCATCCCTTTCATTAATCTATTTGTTACCAAACTTTACAGGAGCACTCGTAAAGGTAATCATTAAAATCGGTTAAGCCGTTTTTGAATTTTAGCAGGGCAAACGAACGGCAATTCATTTTTAAATTATAGATTATTTTTTAGCTTTTCTTTGGGATTTTTTTCTTTTTAAACCACCACTGTGATTTAATAAAAAATAGGATAGTTTGACGTCCTTTAACAAAATAAATTTTATTTTATTCGCGAATAATTGCCTAAATAATTTTTTGCAAATCACTCGCGAAAAACTCCCTCAATAAAAGGTAGGTTAGCTTGACGTCCTTTAAAAATGTATACGTATACTTTTTCGCGAACAAAACTTACATTATCTCTGGATTTTCCCTATTATTTTTGTTTTTAAACCACCACTGTGATTTAATGAAAAATAGGTTAACTTGACGTCCTTCAACACAATAAATTTTATTTAAATTGCGAAAAATTGCCAACGTAATTTTTTCGCAAATCACTCGCTAAGAACTCACTCAATGAAAGAAAGGTTAGTTTGACGTCCTTCAAAAATGTATACGTATACACACATCGACTTTTTTATACAGGGTGTTAGTAAATAAGTGCGACAAACTTCAAGGGGTGATTCTGCATGAAAAAATTCCGCAAATACTTTGTTTCAGAGACACGGAGTGTCAAAATGTTTCTTAAAAACTGACGATTTATTTATTGCTCTGAAAGCCGGTCGATTTGCAAATAAATTTGGTGGGTTTTAAGAGGTAGTTATTGCGCATTTTTTGACATGCATTTAAGAATTTTATGTTCATCATTGGCGCGCATACGAGTAATGATCCCAATTTATTTAAAGAAAAATATGGGAGATATTTCAAATTAAAAATGATGCTTGAATTCATCGGTAAATTTGTAACAAATATCTATCTTGCCTTTTTTTGTATAGGGCGCCGTTTTTATGCAAAAAAATAAAACATCTTAACGCGTATTTTATATTTCCTTACTACATTATCAAGATAATACAATAACATTAAACCAGAAACCTATGTACAAACTGTCATTATTTTTTTTATGCAGAATACCCCCTGAAGTTTGTCACACTTATTTACTAAACACCCTGTCATAAATTATTTTTTACTTTTTCTTTTTAAACCACCACTGTATTAAAGCGAACAAAACATAAAAATCATTCAAATCTGTCAATCCATTTTTGAGTTTTAGCGAGACTAACGCACGGCGATTCATTTTTATATAAATAAATTTTTAAACAAAATTTTTGTAATTATTATATTGTAGATACTCTTACCTTTAACTTCTTTTTTTAAGTTATGTGTCCTCCTTCTAAACTTCCTCAATACACTTTTCGGAATTTTGTGTTTATTAATATTATAATAATCTTCAGGAGTACAAAATTCATTCTTCTCGACGAATTCTTCCAAAATTTCCTTTAATATTACCAACATAGAAATCTTAAAGCACGTAGTTTCTTTAATATATTTTACTAGCTTAGTTTGTGTAATAACTTCTTTAGTTTTAGTCACAAGTATAATATTAACATCTTGTAAATCTAGTACCTCTTGGTAATTATTATTAGGATCTATTGTCACATTTTCAATTTTCTCGATTTCAGTCAAATTTTTATCATTTTTGGTTCTAATCGAGTAGTCAGCCAAAGGTAATAAAAATATAGCTACTATCACAACTTTTATTATGGTTAGTAAAATGTTAAATTCATTAATTACCTCACTGCTTGGACCATTATGGTTGTTTCCTTCGACGTTTGCCATCATTTTTAACGGATTGTTTGTGTATAATTCATTTTTAAATCAAGAACGTTAATTTTATACATTTGTAGGAAATGAGAATGTAGGTAAACTGAGATAAATCGATAAAAGCTCGTGCGTTTGTGCCGGAGAAAAAGGGGAGAAGGGAAGGTGGATTTGATTTATTGTTTGATAGCGCAAGCGTGCATATCAAACTGTATGGAATAAACAACTGACGAACATTTTACGTATAATTTAAAAAAAGATAACTCGCGGTAAATATTTTAACGCGTTTGTGATTTCACCGTCAGGTGCTCGTATTCTTTTGTTCTAAATACTTAATTCTTTAAATTAATAAGATATTATTAACAAAAAATGGAGGAAACCATTCAAAAAAACGCCCAAAAGTCTTCGAGGACAATCTCAGACTTCATGAGTCGCTTCTAGAACGAGATGACCTCATTCGAGTCCTACAAACACAAAACGAAAAACTAAATAACAAAATCTCCTATATTACTCACATAATTCATAAGAAAGATAAAAAAATTCAGGACCTTACCTTGAGCGTTGGAAACAACGTTTAAAAATTTTTCGCTAATCAAACCGGGGCGGAGCCAGCCGGAACCCCGCCCTCCAAAAGAGTCCGATCGGAGATCGAATCTAGCGACTCTGATCCAGATACAGAAAAGTTGGAAGACATTTCAACTTCTCAAAAACTTCCAACTATTAAAAACAAAGAAAACTTCCCCTCCCCCTCAACGTTCCCCACACTTCTAATCAAGCGATTCGCTCGCATTTTAATAAAATAGACCCCGCTAATCCCCAAAAAACAAAAACTTCAACCCCAAATGCCAATACCAAGGCAAATACATCTACAGCCCTCCCAAATACCCACACGAAGAAAAAAATCGTCCTGATAATATTGCGGGAGACAAAGAACTATACAAAAATATTAAAATACTAAAAAACAAAAACCTAAACTTCGGCATACCGAAAAAGGTAGCTTTAGAAACACCCACAGAGAAATCACGAAAACATTAACTGACATAAAAGTAGAGTATCATACCTACTTACTACAAGATTAAAAAGGCCTTAATGTCATAATTAGAGGCCTACCAAAAGAAATTGAGCTCGAGGAAGTAAGAAAGGACCTCCTTATAAATAACGTTAATGTTCAAGAGATCTACCGAATGCAAATCGGTAGAAATAAAATTCAGACCTCAATGATGAAGGTCAGAGTCCCGAAAGAGGACTCACACATTTACGAGCTAAAGACCCTGTGTCATATAGCAACCAAAGTAGAGGCACAAAGGCCCTCCCTGCAATACTACACGCCGCAGTGCAAAAAGTGTCAAAAGTTCGGACACTCGCAAATAAACTGTCACGCTAAAGTACAGTGTAACAGATGTAGTGGAAACCACTACTATAAAGAATGCGACAAACAAAACAAACCAGCGTTTTGTATTAACTGCAATGCGATCAACTACGCGAAATGCACTAAAAACCCCAAAAACTTTAAACAACCCAACCCACCCCCAAAACTTTCAAAAGCAACTATGCTAGACCCAGCGTAAATTACGCACAAAACAAACCCCATCCACATCTCAAGCCCAAAAACCCCCTCAAAGCCCCCCCAACCACAATATCAACCCCAAACCGCCCCTCTTTCCCTAAACCATCAGCTATTAAGCTTGCTGACTCTTCCGGCAAGCGAAATAGAAAACAGGATGGCCGCCCTCCACCAAACAATTAACAAATACGCGAACATTAAAAATCTACTTTTTTAATGCCCCAAACCCTAAAGCATGACTTCCTCAAACTAGTAACTTGGAATGCAAATTTCATCTTGCATAAAAAAGACGAGTTTCTAGACTTCTTATTAATTCACGAAATAGACATCGCTATCGTTCAAGAAACACGTCTAAATCCATCAAGACATTTCTCCCTAAAAAATTTTACCACCTATAGCAGGGGTGGGCAAATACTTTAAAGCGCGGGCCAAAATGAAATTTTCAAAATGTCTCCCGGGCCGGAGGACTATACCGCATATGCTTTGCACAAGCGGATGTTTTGGATGGAGTTTTTTCCCTGCCAATTTTTTTTTGACAAAAACACTAAGTATCATTTCAATTTGAATAAAATATGTCACGAAATTTTTAAAGAAATATTTTTATAAATAAATGCCTATTAGATAAACCAGTCAATGAAACATTTTATTTTGTTACTTATTTATGTCTTAATGATACAAATTATTTTATATTGACACATAGTTATTACAATTTAACATTTATATTGCATTTCGTAAATATAATAGTAAATAGAATTCAAAAAAGAAAAGAAAAACATCAAACGGTAAAATAAATATTTAAAGTTAATGCGAAACGTGAAATCTCGAATGTTCATCTGACATTATTTCTTCAAAATTGGGTTCCAAATCACTTGCAGCAATCCTTAATATCGAGTGTAGATTTTCGTCAGTAATTTGTGATCGATATTTATTTTTCGTGGAAACCATTAAAGAAAAAGTTCTTTCACAAATATATGTCGAACCAAATAAAACAAGGTATTTTTGAACATAGTTCAAAAAATGTTTGAAATGTTCATTATTCAAAGCGCCATAGAAAGCACTCAATTAGTTTGAGTGAAAATTTTCTTTTAGTAAAATATTTGATTGTAAGTCAATTAGTTCTAGTTGAATTTCAACAGGGGCTTCTTGCACATCGAAATTGAAAGGTTGGCTAATTAATGATAAAGGTTTTTCAATAGCTTTGAAATCTTGAAATCTTCTTTGGAATTCAGAATGCAGGTCTTGTGTTATTGTACTATATTTAAAAAAATCTGTATTTTTCAATGATTCTCGCCGTGCTTGCAATGAGGGGAAATGATTTAATAATTTATTATTAAAGTTTTCAGCAAATAAACTTAGTTTTGTCATAAATGCTTTGACGTTTGAGTGCATATTGAAAGCGAATTGTTTTTTCCCTTGTAGATTTATATTTAGTTCATTCAAATATTTTACGATATCTACTAAAAATGAGAAATCGTTTAGCCAAGCTCTATTTTGCAATTCAGGAAAATCATGTAGTTTTTCTTTTATCGACAAGAAGGATACTATTTCATCAAGCAAATATTGAAATCTGTCCAAAACTTTACCAATGCTAAGCCATCTCACTTCAGTGTAATAAGGAATTTCATAGAAGTCATTTTCAATTTCTTTCAAAAATTCAACAAACTGTCGATGGTTTACGGCACGTCCTCGAATAAAATTCACAACTTTGGTCACAACAGTAACGACGTGATTCAGTTTTAAAACCTTTCTGCATAGCACTTCTTGATGAATAATGCAGTGCAAAAATAATATATCGTGTTCTGGTTGTAACTTTTTTACTTTGTCGCGAATTCGTTTAAGTAAGCCTACATTTTTCCCTGTTAAACTAGGACAACCATCCGTAGTGACGCTTACTATTTTATTCCAAGTTAAACTTACTTTAACTAAACACTCTTCAAGAGCGAGAAAAAAGTCTTCACCAGTAGTTGTATCTTTCATTGGATGCACACTAAGAAGTTCCTCGCTAATTTCGCATTTCTTGTTAATGCCGCGAATAAATATTAATAATTGACTTGTATCAGTAATATCGCAGGACTCATCTAAAGCCAGAGAACAATAGGTAAAATCAGCAATTTTTGTTCTTAGCTGGTCAAGTAAGTTTCCTGAAATATTTTCAATCCGTCGTACTATTGTTCTTCTTGAAAGGCTTACATTTTCAAAAATATGTTTCTTTTCAGGACAACATATCTCCGACACTTGTTGCATTGTTTAACAAATTCTGCTTCAGAAAACGGCTTACATAACTTAGCAATTTTGTGTGCGACAACATAACTTGCTTTTGTTGTAGATTTCTCTATATTACTTTGTTTGGTAAATATATTTTGTTGCTTATTCAAGTTTTTTGCTAAGTTTTCTGCTACAGTTTGAAGTTCTTTTAATGAATGTGATGCATATTTTGGATGTTTTGTTGTAAAGTGCCTGTTTAAATTGTATTCTTTAAAAACAGCAATTGTTTCCTGACAAACTAAACAAATTGCTTTCTTATTTATGTTTGTAAAAAGATATTTTACCGTCCAAGCTTCATTGAAGTTTCTGCATTCCAAATCAACTTTTCTTTTTTTAGATTGACTCATTTTACAAAGGTCTACAAACCTATAATTTAATTAATACAATAAAATAAAACCAATGTTTTAAAATTTTACTTACAAAAAGTCCACTTTTTCAATTTTATATTTGCAAACTAATATTAGACTCGAACAAAAAAGAGTATGCGATCAGTACTAAATCAAAATTAACAATACACGTGGTGCGACCTGTCGTCCCTCGAAAAGTGAGAGGAGTGCAGCATATGCCGTACTCACAGGCATTTCGAACCTAGCGCGATCTCCTTTGTGTTTGACGAAAAAACCGCCCTGAGAGCGATCGTCGCGAGCGACCCGTGTGAAACACACGAGGATTGTTTCAAGCTCACGACATCGTCCACACTAGTGTAGTTAGCCGACCGCCCATTTTATTAAGACTATTATATATACAGTACGCACACTAATAATGCTGATGTCAACAAAATCTCATAAAAGAGTTTAAAAAAATTTATGTGCGGAATTTTTCAACGGGCCGGATAAAATTAGCAAAAGGGCCGGATCCGGCCCGCGGGCCGGCTTTTGCCCACCCCTGACCTATAGGAACGATAGAGTGAATAGAGAAGGAGGTGGCACGGCTATCTTTATAAAAAACTATATCTCGCATCACGAGATCCCCACAGCCCCCCAAAACCTCGCAGAGAACTCTGCCATTCAAGTGCACATGAGTGACGGTCCTATTACCATAGTTTTATGTTATAACCCACCTCAAAATACCCTTCAAAAGTCTTTTTTTAAAAATTTCTTTATTTAAAACACCCCTACATTAATAGGAGGCGATCTCAACTCCAAACATAAAGACTGGGGATGTCGACGGAAAACTGCAAACGGTAAACGTCTGCAGGAGTTCGTAAACGACAACCTCATCGCTTTACATGTGCCCGATGAACCTATTCATCATCACATAAGATAAGAGATAAACCTCGAAGTTCTCAACGAACTTCCCTCCGACCACACCCCTGTAATAATACGTCTTGGTCACAAATTCGAAAAAATCCCCAAAACAACCCTAAAAACGGACTGGAAACGTTTTAAATCTAAGTGAAAATCAACTTAACATTAATAATTAAAATAACACAGAAGAAATCGAACACAACACGATTTAATTAAAATCTCACATTCTAGAGGCCTATAATCAAGCCTCTAAAATAATACCTCTGAAACAAAACCCTATTAATCTACCGAGACATATTCGGGATCTTATAAAAGAAAGAATTAGACTAAGAAAAAGAGCCTTCTCATCGCTAGATCGTAGGATAAAAATCGAAGCAAATAGATTAACAAATCGTATAAACTGGCATATAAAAGAACACAGAAACAAAACTTGGGAAGACAAACTTTCAAAGTTAAATTTGGCAGAACCAAATAGTAAAACAAATATTTGGAAACTAACCAAAGTGTTATGCAAAGATTAAAAAATAAAAATTCCACCTATTTTATCCGAAAACAATCCGGTTTAAACCGATAGGTAAAAAACGGAAGCTTTTGCCGATAAATACGAACTACAATTCAAACCAAACGTCGATATAATTTACGATTTGAACCTCGCAAATTATATAAATAGACAAGCAAATGTGATAATAAATTACAATCAACAAGTTGATGAAATAGAAACTACAAATTGCATAGAAATAAAAGCGCTTATTAAAAACTTGAAAGTTAAAAAAGCCGCTGGAGAGGACAGAATAACAAATAAAACATTGAAAAATTTTTCAATCGAGTTATTAGCGAATATTTTCAATGAATGCCTGCTCTCAAGCTATTTTCCGAACATCTGGAAAAAAGCCCAAATAATAGTCTTACCTAAACCAAACAAAAACTTACTATTACCATGTTTAGGCAAATTATTTGAAAAAATAATATTAAAAAGATTTTTAGCACACATAAATAAATACAAAGTGATCCCGAACTAACAATTCGGCTTTAGAAGAGATCACAGCACAGAAGCTCAACTCGCAAGAATTGTAGAACATATAACTACAGGGTTAAATGAGAAAAAAAGTACCTTAATGATACTTTTCGACATTCAAAAAGCCTTCGATAAAGTATGGCATGAAGCTCTTTTGTATAAACTAAACAGGATGAATTTTCCAATAAACCAAATAAAAATGATAAACTCATATTTAAAAAACAGAAAGTTTAATGTCAAAATAAACGAAAAACAGTCTACGGATAGATTTATAGAAGCCGGCGTACCGCAAGGTTCAGCGTTATCGCCAACCCTATAAAACCTTTACATAGCAGACACTATGAAAACTCCGAATACAGAACTAGCTATGTACGCAGACGACACAGCGGCCTTTAGCTCACACAAAAACTTGAGTTTTCTACGTATATATATGCAAAGGTAAATAAATGAATGAAAAAATGGACAAATACTTGGAAAATCAAGTTAAATACCGAAAAAAAAACAAGCTATTCTATTTTCTCGAAAAAGAAACCCCAATATGCCTCAATTAAAGGTTCAAAATAGAGATATTATTTATATAAATAAAGTAAAATACTTAGGTATAGATTTAGACAAAAAACTCTCGTGGCAGAGTTTTATCAACTTCTGCAGCTTTGATGCGGGCTTTCCTTCAAACGGTGTTGAGCTCAGTGACTGAGTCAAACGCTATCCACTCGGAATCGGAAATTAAATAGAGCTCATCAGCAGCTCGGTGTACGAAAAGATGACGAAAAGATGATGTTTAAATGATAGGATTTGATTGAAAATAATTTTTTATGGGCATTAACTAAAAGTGGTAGGATTTTTTGTACTATAGTTTGTGACGAGGTAGTTGGGAAAAATGAACTTGAGCTGGCTTGAGCGTCAGAAATGTTCAGTTTTGGAGTATTTATAACTACTTTCTTCCTTGCATCATACGAGATATTTTCCTTAGTTTTAATTTCCTGGATAGTAGTCTCCTGCGCTTGTAAATCGGTCAATCCTTTGATCTATCAGATTCCATCACAATTAACACATTTGATAGGGTTTTAACATGGTGAACCTGTGTGTAATGGTTTTCCACAAACACAAACTTGTTCCTTCGAACATCTAAGTGATGTACGACCGAAAAGTTGGTATTGGGAGCAGCACAGTGGAGCAGGGATAAATGATCGAACTTTCAATAAATAAAATGCGACTTTGACTTCTCTAGGTACCTTAGGCGAGTTAAATGTCAAAATATGATTGGGAGTCGACAAGGACCCTATCTTTACCTGCTTTTGATTCTTCGTACCTCAGTAACGTCTTGGTCCTTTATTTCTTGCTCTGTGTAGTTGAGGAAATCTCTACAGTTAATTACACCTTTAGAATAATTCAGTCTTGCACGAGAAGTCACATCAACTTCATAATCTAAAAATTTCTTCAGTTTTTATCTTGAGATCTCAGCCAATGTATCCGAGCAAGTATTGTTCGTACCAATGGATCTCTACTGAACGGGTCCTGTAGTGCTTGTACAGAACTCAGAGAGTCGGTACAAATAACGAACTTCTTATAAGTGTTGAATTCTATAAATCCTGTAGTTTGTAAAATAGCATAAAGTTCTGTTGTATAAACACTGGCTTCATGTGGTAATGACCATGAATGGCATATTCCCAAACTTGATATGGCGCATCCAGATCCGGTGTCGGTCTTGGATCCGTCTGTATAGATGATATGACAATCAGAGTACCTATCAATAATTCTGTGGAATTCAATAAGAATAATGCTTCTGTTGAATTCACATTTTTTATATTTCTGGAGGTCGAGGGGAGCTATGTCCCAGGGAGGCACTTCGGGCGGATTATTGTTATAGCTCCTTGGAAGGGAGTAGTCAATCTTTTTGAGGAATTCTAGAAGTCTAATTCCAGCGGGGCGGGTGATAGTTGGCCGTCGTTCATAAAAGTCATACTCTTCTTCTGTAGGAATCGGTGGAAGATTAGGGTGGGATGGGAGTGCACATAATTTTGAGCTGTAGCTAGCGAGTAGTTGGAGTCTTCTGTATCTCAATGGGGGGATCCCAGCTTCACAACAAAGTGATAGATATGGGCTCGTGCCCCTAGTGCGATCCTCAGAGCTTGACACTGTATACTATCCAATTTATTTAATCTCGATTTACGTGCTGACCCATATACGAAGCAGCCATAGTCAATCTTGGATAATATATATGATTTGTATAACCTCAGGAGTACTTCTCTGTCACATCCCCAATTAATACTGGCTAATGCTTTTAATGGGTTGAGCGCTTTCTTGCATCTCAGTATAAGATCGTTTATATGTAGGTCCCATCTCATTTTTCTATCGAATGACATCCCTAGGAATTTGACAGAATCGCTGCATTCTAGTTCATGTTCAGACAATTTTAGTTTTGGATCATTGTGAACTGATCTAAGTCGACAAAAGTGGACACATTTAGTTTTCGCAGCAGCAAAAGTGAACCCTAGGGTCTTCGCTTGGTAAGGCTTGGTAGGCTATCTATGGCTTCCTGGAGAGTTCGCTCAATGTCGTACATTGATGATGCCGAGTAGAAGATCGTTAAATCATCAACGTACAAACTTCTTCCAACTGCTGGATTGAGGTTATCTACGAGTCCGTTAACTGCAATAGCAAATAGTACTACGCTCAGAGTGGATCCTTGGGGGACTCCGTTTTCTAGTATATGTAGCTTTGAGGAAGTTGATGTGTTCCTGACACGAAATTCTCGTTGTTTGAGGAAACTTGCAATGAAATTTGGTAGTCTTCCTTTCAGGCCCCATTTTCGGAGTTGGTCGAGGATATTGAAGCGCCAAGTTGTATCGAATGCCTTTTCTAGGTCGAAAAAAACTGCTACTGTGTGATTTCTGTGGGAAAAACTATTCTGGATTTCTTTCTCTAACAGGACGAGTTGGTCTATTGTGGATCTGTTGCTCCTGAAACCGGACTGTGCATCTGATAAGAGATGATTGGATTCTAGATACCACATAACTCTGATGCTTACCATCTTCTCCATAACTTTGCTAAGACAGCTTGTGAGTGAGATGGGCCGATAACTACTCGTGAGTTTTGGATCTTTTCCTATTTTGAGCACAGGGATGATTATGGCTTCACGCCATTTATCTGGGTACCTTCCATCGGTCCATATTTTATTATATAAATCTAATAGCATCACTTTCGATTGATTTGATAACTGTCTGATAAATTCATATACAATGTCATCTACTCCTGGTGCAGTGTCTTTCATTTCAGAAAGTGCATTATCCAGTTCAATCATGTTGAACTTGTGATTATAGTTGGACATGATTTCTTCCTGAAAATCAATTTCTCGCTCTTCTGCTTGTCTAAGAATCTGGAACTCAGGGTCATAGTGTTCCGAGCTACTTGTATACTCGAATTGTTGAGCTAAATGCTCAGCAATCTCTTCTTCACTCATTACAAGTTGGCCATCTATTTCTAAGACCTGTGGTGTGTCCGTGAATCTCCTTCCTAGGATAGAGCGAATTTTCGTCCATACTTCCGACGGGGGTGTTCTGTATGTGATAGTGGAGACATATGTTTCCCATGTTGCTCTTGATGATGATGATGCGATTAATATAACTTTATTATTATTATTATTATTATAATTCTTTTTTTTTGGTTTGACCCAGACGTCGACTGCTGTGGCTATTAGTCCGGTCCCGTTTTAGCGGGATAGCGGTAGATTTTTCTATCAAGTTTTATTTAAATCTTTTTGTACACATTTAATGCTTTCAGGTACTTGAGTATATTTTCTATTTTTTTAGGTTCATTTAATTCGTTCCTGAGGTTGTTAGATATATTAAAAATAGTGCGCATGTTGTTATACTGTATACATTCGCTTAGTATATGTTTGGTGGTGATTGTAGTATTGCAGGTTTCGCATGTTGGTGGATTATGGCCTGTCAATAGATGTTCATGTGTTATTTGTGTATGCCCTAATCGTAATCTTTGTATTTTGACTCTGTCCTCCCTACACAGTCTAAGGGGTGGCTTCCAGCGATCTACATTATTTTTTATAGTATTTATCTGGGTATCTGCTGTCAGGTACTTTCTTTTCCAGGTTTCTTTATAGATATTTTTAAGATGAAATTTGAGGTCTGAATGTTTGGTTATTTGAACATCTATTTTATCTTCTCCAGCAGCTGTTTTTGCTGTAGTATCCGCTTTTTTATTTCCCTTTATTCCTATATGGCTTGGAACCCAGATAAATATAATACTTTTCTTTTGATTTCTGATTTCATTGAGAAGGCTGAGTATATTTTGTGTTAGTGGGTCTTTGGTGTATATTGCCACGTCTTTTTCGTTCTCTATAGAGTACTCTGCCAGCGGTCTCTCTACTGGCAAATTATGCCCGAGCTCAGCCGTAGAGGGTAGAAGAAAAAAAATATATAAAAGTGAGCCGCGCCACCGACTTAGACGGTTCAAGCCGGAAACCCCTAGGTATTATAGGCACTAGCAGAGCCACACGATAAACAACTAAGATTATGGTGAACCAAATAAATGAAATTATAGCAAAAATATATTGGATACTTTACTCCTACAATAAATCAAAGTACACAGTTTAATAATAAAATTATAACAAATATAGTCAAAATTAACAGCCAACAATAAATCAAAGTACACAGTTCAATAGCAAAATTATAACAAATATAGTCAAAATCAACAGCTAACAATAAATCAAAAATCCAAAGTTTACGATTCCATAAAATAACCAAAACAAAAGTAAGAGTAACAAACTTTACCAAGTTACCAAAAAAAACGTATACAAGTCAACTTTTTAATAATACTTAATCAAATGTTCACATAAGGCTGCTAATTTACTCATGTTTTTACCATTTACATAAAGATTTACACTGTTAAAACAATCGAGCTTATTTAAAAATATTTCTTTTTACAATGGCTGTCCTTCAAAATATCAATATTGTAGGATATTTACAAATAAGTATGAAGAAAATATTTTTACTTGGACATAAAGAATTATTGAGAAGATTATTTTAATCAAAGTTTAGTTTTGGCATATTATCTAATGCAATAAATAGTTTTCAACAATGTACCATATTAATAAATTAAAACAAAACTTAATCGTGGTGTCAAAAACAAATCACGTCGTTTAAATATTCTAAAATAAATCACTTGTAACCTTTGGGTATACGAATTCACTACTCCTGTGGCCGGTTTGGTTTATGGAACGGCACCTGCTAATTAACAATGGCTTCCCTCAATCAAATCCCGCATGCGGTTATTTTAACTCGACACCAAAATCCAAAATATCAACAACAAAGGTAAGATAGTTAAAAATTAAATGGTTTTTCTTTAAAATCCAATTAAGATGGCCCAAATACAGCCAGATATGAAAGAAAATCCGTAGAGGTTCTGCACAAGTGTTAATATCACACCGTCCCAAAAATTCTCCCCACACCACTCCCAAGACTGCCACCAAACGACTGACTCCAAACGACTGCCACCAAACGACTGACTACTTCCCAGGCCGGATATCAAGAAAATACAAAACTATCAGAGACCCAATTATAATGGAACTGTAGAAGGGAAAAAAATAGGCACGTTACAATATGTTCTGTAGTTCTTCGAGAACACTACGCGCGTCGCAGATAATCACATAGCGATGATTCACACTGGTTGTCATCAGGATGAAAAGTAGTGATTGCCATATTGCGTATTGTTCTGCGGTTAAGATTGATGTGTGAGTTGGTAAAGTCCAGTAATGTGCGGTGCCGCTAGCTACAAAGCTACATCCAACACCATTGTTGGTTTTTGATCCATTAGTGTAAATGATCGTTGCTCCAGAGTAAAAAGCAAGTAGTTCATGAAATTTCATTGTATATTCTAATGGAGATGTATCGTGCTTTTGATATATGGACAGAGCTAATTTGATTGTTGGTGTAGGGTTTAGCCATGGAGGGTTTTCTGCAGGACCGATAGGTAAAGTTTTAATTGGTTGAAAATGTGCTCTTTGCATCTGTTCGGTTAATCTAATACTAATAATAAGAATACCTGGAATGGGACTTGTAGGAAACGCGCCTATACAATAGCGTATTCCTGCATGGTGGATTTGGTCTAATTTTTTTAGTACCGTTTTTTGGGCTGATGCATAGATAATGCTTCAGTAGTCAATCTTGGAGAGAATTAAAGCTTGGTATATTCTCAACAAACTTTCAGGATCAGCTCCCCATTTTGTATTTGCCAGAATTTTTATAATATTCAGTGATTTCTTACACTTCACTTTCAGGTTGTCAACGTGTTTTTGCCAATTTAGTTTTGAGTCGAATATAAGTCCCAAAAATTTAGTTGACTCTAGACATCTTATTGGTTCATTATATAATGTCAGGAAAGGGTCGTAATGTGGTCTTCGCAATCTACAAAAATGAACGCAGGCTGTTTTCTCTTTGGAGAATTGGTATCCTAATTCATTTGTGTTTAGAGATATCTGGTCTATGGCAACTTGCAGTTTTCTTGTAATCTCTGGTATCGTTAAGCCCGAGCAAAAGATAGTGAGGTCATCAACGTACATACATTTATAGATGGATGTGTCTTCGATTGTAGCTAGGTTATTGACTGCAATTAGGAAAAGGATTGCACTAAGGACCGAACCTTGGGGGATTCCATTTTCGAGTATTCGAGGGGTTGACAAAATGTTACCTAGTTTCATACGGAAAGTGCGATCTTCGAGGAAGGAGTCAAGAAATAATGGAAGATTACCTCTAAGTCCGTAGTGATGTAGTTTCTGAATAATTCCATATCTTCAGGTTTTGTCGAAGGCTTTAGTAAGATCGAAAAATACGGCTAGTAGGTGTTTTCAATTTTTAAAAGTATCCTGTATTGCGTTTTCAATGTAGAAAAGGTGATCGATAGTTGATATGTGTCGTCACGATCCTGATTGAAAACAGGATATAAGTTGATATTTTTCCAAATACCATTGGAGTCTGTTGTTCACCATTCGTTCCAACAATTTCCCAATGCAACAAGTTAAACTTATAGGGCGGTAGCATGCTGGGTTGGTTGGATCTTTACCTTCTTTGAAAATCGGGACGATTATTGCCTCTTTCCATGGTTTGGGGTTATGTTCGTAGATTTTATTGATAAGTATTAATAAAGTGTTCTTTATTTCAGGAGTTAATTGTTTGAGCATTTCATTGGTAACGTCATCTGGTCCCGGAGAGGAGGTTTTTAAATTACGCATTGCGGTGTTTAGTTCGTTTATGCTGAAAGGTGAGTTATAATCTAAGTGGTCTTGTGTTTCAAAGTCGAGAGGTACTTCCCTCATATTTTTCAATTCAGCAAACTGTGGTTTATAGCTAGTGGTGCTACTTGATTTTTCTATTTGTGTTGCTAGAATTTCTACTATTTCTGTGGGATCGTTGGTTATGGAACCATCTTCGCGTTGTATACAGGTAGGTATAGTTTTTGATTTTCTTCTCTCTATTGCTTTTATTTTCTCCCATACTTCTGTGGTCGGTGTATCCGCTGTAATTTCTACTGTGAAGTTATTCCAGGAGGTATGTTTACTTATTAATATTTCACGGCGGGCTGTGGCCCTTGCTTTTTTGAAAGCTATCAGGTTATCCAATGTTGGAACTCTTCGGAACTTGTTAAAAGCCTTTTTCTTAATTTTGATAGCATTACTGACATTTTCATTCCACCAGGGGACCACTTTCTTTCGTGGGCCATCCTTGCTTCTAGGAATACTTGTTATAGCTGCTTCAGTGATAGAACTAGTAAGAGTGTGCACATCTTTTGTCAGGTCTCCGACTAGGTTTGGTGGTATTAGATGTGATTTGAATTTTTCCCAATTTGCCTTGGAGGAAAGCCATCTACTTGAAAGGATCCATGAACCATCTGTGGTGTTATCTTTGATAATAATGGGAAAGTGGTCGCTTCCATGTAGATCATCCAATGGTATCCATTCAAATCGACCTAGAAGAATACTCGAAGCAAGGGTGAAGTCGATGGTAGAAAAATTATTAGATCTTGAGTTAAAGAAAGTTGGTAAGCCTGTGTTGAGTATTGCTATTCGGTCGCTGTCTAATATTTCCTCTATGATACTCCCCCGATTATTGAGATATTGCGAGCCCCAAAGCGGATTGTGCGCATTGAAGTCGCCTACGAGCAGAAAGGGTGCGGGTAATTGGTTGAAAGAAGGCCCGAAAGAGGACTCACACATTTACGAGCTAAAGACCCTGTGTCATATAGCAACCAAAGTAGAGGCACAAAGGCCCTCCCTGCAATACTACACGCCGCAGTGCAAAAAGTGTCAAAAGTTCGGACACTCGCAAATAAACTGTCACGCTAAAGTACAGTGTAACAGATGTAGTGGAAACCACTACTATAAAGAATGCGACAAACAAAACAAACCAGCGTTTTGTATTAACTGCAATGCGATCAACTACGCGAAATGCACTAAAAACCCCAAAAACTTTAAACAACCCAACCCACCCCCAAAACTTTCAAAAGCAACTATGCTAGACCCAGCGTAAATTACGCACAAAACAAACCCCATCCACATCTCAAGCCCAAAAACCCCCTCAAAGCCCCCCCAACCACAATATCAACCCCAAACCGCCCCTCTTTCCCTAAACCATCAGCTATTAAGCTTGCTGACTCTTCCGGCAAGCGAAATAGAAAACAGGATGGCCGCCCTCCACCAAACAATTAACAAATACGCGAACATTAAAAATCTACTTTTTTAATGCCCCAAACCCTAAAGCATGACTTCCTCAAACTAGTAACTTGGAATGCAAATTTCATCTTGCATAAAAAAGACGAGTTTCTAGACTTCTTATTAATTCACGAAATAGACATCGCTATCGTTCAAGAAACACGTCTAAATCCATCAAGACATTTCTCCCTAAAAAATTTTACCACCTATAGCAGGGGTGGGCAAATACTTTAAAGCGCGGGCCAAAATGAAATTTTCAAAATGTCTCCCGGGCCGGAGGACTATACCGCATATGCTTTGCACAAGCGGATGTTTTGGATGGAGTTTTTTCCCTGCCAATTTTTTTTTGACAAAAACACTAAGTATCATTTCAATTTGAATAAAATATGTCACGAAATTTTTAAAGAAATATTTTTATAAATAAATGCCTATTAGATAAACCAGTCAATGAAACATTTTATTTTGTTACTTATTTATGTCTTAATGATACAAATTATTTTATATTGACACATAGTTATTACAATTTAACATTTATATTGCATTTCGTAAATATAATAGTAAATAGAATTCAAAAAAGAAAAGAAAAACATCAAACGGTAAAATAAATATTTAAAGTTAATGCGAAACGTGAAATCTCGAATGTTCATCTGACATTATTTCTTCAAAATTGGGTTCCAAATCACTTGCAGCAATCCTTAATATCGAGTGTAGATTTTCGTCAGTAATTTGTGATCGATATTTATTTTTCGTGGAAACCATTAAAGAAAAAGTTCTTTCACAAATATATGTCGAACCAAATAAAACAAGGTATTTTTGAACATAGTTCAAAAAATGTTTGAAATGTTCATTATTCAAAGCGCCATAGAAAGCACTCAATTAGTTTGAGTGAAAATTTTCTTTTAGTAAAATATTTGATTGTAAGTCAATTAGTTCTAGTTGAATTTCAACAGGGGCTTCTTGCACATCGAAATTGAAAGGTTGGCTAATTAATGATAAAGGTTTTTCAATAGCTTTGAAATCTTGAAATCTTCTTTGGAATTCAGAATGCAGGTCTTGTGTTATTGTACTATATTTAAAAAAATCTGTATTTTTCAATGATTCTCGCCGTGCTTGCAATGAGGGGAAATGATTTAATAATTTATTATTAAAGTTTTCAGCAAATAAACTTAGTTTTGTCATAAATGCTTTGACGTTTGAGTGCATATTGAAAGCGAATTGTTTTTTCCCTTGTAGATTTATATTTAGTTCATTCAAATATTTTACGATATCTACTAAAAATGAGAAATCGTTTAGCCAAGCTCTATTTTGCAATTCAGGAAAATCATGTAGTTTTTCTTTTATCGACAAGAAGGATACTATTTCATCAAGCAAATATTGAAATCTGTCCAAAACTTTACCAATGCTAAGCCATCTCACTTCAGTGTAATAAGGAATTTCATAGAAGTCACTTTCAATTTCTTTCAAAAATTCAACAAACTGTCGATGGTTTACGGCACGTCCTCGAATAAAATTCACAACTTTGGTCACAACAGTAACGACGTGATTCAGTTTTAAAACCTTTCTGCATAGCACTTCTTGATGAATAATGCAGTGCAAAAATAATATATCGTGTTCTGGTTGTAACTTTTTTACTTTGTCGCGAATTCGTTTAAGTAAGCCTACATTTTTCCCTGTTAAACTAGGACAACCATCCGTAGTGACGCTTACTATTTTATTCCAAGTTAAACTTACTTTAACTAAACACTCTTCAAGAGCGAGAAAAAAGTCTTCACCAGTAGTTGTATCTTTCATTGGATGCACACTAAGAAGTTCCTCGCTAATTTCGCATTTCTTGTTAATGCCGCGAATAAATATTAATAATTGACTTGTATCAGTAATATCGCAGGACTCATCTAAAGCCAGAGAACAATAGGTAAAATCAGCAATTTTTGTTCTTAGCTGGTCAAGTAAGTTTCCTGAAATATTTTCAATCCGTCGTACTATTGTTCTTCTTGAAAGGCTTACATTTTCAAAAATATGTTTCTTTTCAGGACAACATATCTCCGACACTTGTTGCATTGTTTAACAAATTCTGCTTCAGAAAACGGCTTACATAACTTAGCAATTTTGTGTGCGACAACATAACTTGCTTTTGTTGTAGATTTCTCTATATTACTTTGTTTGGTAAATATATTTTGTTGCTTATTCAAGTTTTTTGCTAAGTTTTCTGCTACAGTTTGAAGTTCTTTTAATGAATGTGATGCATATTTTGGATGTTTTGTTGTAAAGTGCCTGTTTAAATTGTATTCTTTAAAAACAGCAATTGTTTCCTGACAAACTAAACAAATTGCTTTCTTATTTATGTTTGTAAAAAGATATTTTACCGTCCAAGCTTCATTGAAGTTTCTGCATTCCAAATCAACTTTTCTTTTTTTAGATTGACTCATTTTACAAAGGTCTACAAACCTATAATTTAATTAATACAATAAAATAAAACCAATGTTTTAAAATTTTACTTACAAAAAGTCCACTTTTTCAATTTTATATTTGCAAACTAATATTAGACTCGAACAAAAAAGAGTATGCGATCAGTACTAAATCAAAATTAACAATACACGTGGTGCGACCTGTCGTCCCTCGAAAAGTGAGAGGAGTGCAGCATATGCCGTACTCACAGGCATTTCGAACCTAGCGCGATCTCCTTTGTGTTTGACGAAAAAACCGCCCTGAGAGCGATCGTCGCGAGCGACCCGTGTGAAACACACGAGGATTGTTTCAAGCTCACGACATCGTCCACACTAGTGTAGTTAGCCGACCGCCCATTTTATTAAGACTATTATATATACAGTACGCACACTAATAATGCTGATGTCAACAAAATCTCATAAAAGAGTTTAAAAAAATTTATGTGCGGAATTTTTCAACGGGCCGGATAAAATTAGCAAAAGGGCCGGATCCGGCCCGCGGGCCGGCTTTTGCCCACCCCTGACCTATAGGAACGATAGAGTGAATAGAGAAGGAGGTGGCACGGCTATCTTTATAAAAAACTATATCTCGCATCACGAGATCCCCACAGCCCCCCAAAACCTCGCAGAGAACTCTGCCATTCAAGTGCACATGAGTGACGGTCCTATTACCATAGTTTTATGTTATAACCCACCTCAAAATACCCTTCAAAAGTCTTTTTTTAAAAATTTCTTTATTTAAAACACCCCTACATTAATAGGAGGCGATCTCAACTCCAAACATAAAGACTGGGGATGTCGACGGAAAACTGCAAACGGTAAACGTCTGCAGGAGTTCGTAAACGACAACCTCATCGCTTTACATGTGCCCGATGAACCTATTCATCATCACATAAGATAAGAGATAAACCTCGAAGTTCTCAACGAACTTCCCTCCGACCACACCCCTGTAATAATACGTCTTGGTCACAAATTCGAAAAAATCCCCAAAACAACCCTAAAAACGGACTGGAAACGTTTTAAATCTAAGTGAAAATCAACTTAACATTAATAATTAAAATAACACAGAAGAAATCGAACACAACACGATTTAATTAAAATCTCACATTCTAGAGGCCTATAATCAAGCCTCTAAAATAATACCTCTGAAACAAAACCCTATTAATCTACCGAGACATATTCGGGATCTTATAAAAGAAAGAATTAGACTAAGAAAAAGAGCCTTCTCATCGCTAGATCGTAGGATAAAAATCGAAGCAAATAGATTAACAAATCGTATAAACTGGCATATAAAAGAACACAGAAACAAAACTTGGGAAGACAAACTTTCAAAGTTAAATTTGGCAGAACCAAATAGTAAAACAAATATTTGGAAACTAACCAAAGTGTTATGCAAAGATTAAAAAATAAAAATTCCACCTATTTTATCCGAAAACAATCCGGTTTAAACCGATAGGTAAAAAACGGAAGCTTTTGCCGATAAATACGAACTACAATTCAAACCAAACGTCGATATAATTTACGATTTGAACCTCGCAAATTATATAAATAGACAAGCAAATGTGATAATAAATTACAATCAACAAGTTGATGAAATAGAAACTACAAATTGCATAGAAATAAAAGCGCTTATTAAAAACTTGAAAGTTAAAAAAGCCGCTGGAGAGGACAGAATAACAAATAAAACATTGAAAAATTTTCCAATCGAGTTATTAGCGAATATTTTCAATGAATGCCTGCTCTCAAGCTATTTTCCGAACATCTGGAAAAAAGCCCAAATAATAGTCTTACCTAAACCAAACAAAAACTTACTATTACCATGTTTAGGCAAATTATTTGAAAAAATAATATTAAAAAGATTTTTAGCACACATAAATAAATACAAAGTGATCCCGAACTAACAATTCGGCTTTAGAAGAGATCACAGCACAGAAGCTCAACTCGCAAGAATTGTAGAACATATAACTACAGGGTTAAATGAGAAAAAAAGTACCTTAATGATACTTTTCGACATTCAAAAAGCCTTCGATAAAGTATGGCATGAAGCTCTTTTGTATAAACTAAACAGGATGAATTTTCCAATAAACCAAATAAAAATGATAAACTCATATTTAAAAAACAGAAAGTTTAATGTCAAAATAAACGAAAAACAGTCTACGGATAGATTTATAGAAGCCGGCGTACCGCAAGGTTCAGCGTTATCGCCAACCCTATAAAACCTTTACATAGCAGACACTATGAAAACTCCGAATACAGAACTAGCTATGTACGCAGACGACACAGCGGCCTTTAGCTCACACAAAAACTTGAGTTTTCTACGTATATATATGCAAAGGTAAATAAATGAATGAAAAAATGGACAAATACTTGGAAAATCAAGTTAAATACCGAAAAAAAAACAAGCTATTCTATTTTCTCGAAAAAGAAACCCCAATATGCCTCAATTAAAGGTTCAAAATAGAGATATTATTTATATAAATAAAGTAAAATACTTAGGTATAGATTTAGACAAAAAACTCTCGTGGCAGAGTTTTATCAACTTCTGCAGCTTTGATGCGGGCTTTCCTTCAAACGGTGTTGAGCTCAGTGACTGAGTCAAACGCTATCCACTCGGAATCGGAAATTAAATAGAGCTCATCAGCAGCTCGGTGTACGAAAAGATGACGAAAAGATGATGTTTAAATGATAGGATTTGATTGAAAATAATTTTTTATGGGCATTAACTAAAAGTGGTAGGATTTTTTGTACTATAGTTTGTGACGAGGTAGTTGGGAAAAATGAACTTGAGCTGGCTTGAGCGTCAGAAATGTTCAGTTTTGGAGTATTTATAACTACTTTCTTCCTTGCATCATACGAGATATTTTCCTTAGTTTTAATTTCCTGGATAGTAGTCTCCTGCGCTTGTAAATCGGTCAATCCTTTGATCTATCAGATTCCATCACAATTAACACATTTGATAGGGTTTTAACATGGTGAACCTGTGTGTAATGGTTTTCCACAAACACAAACTTGTTCCTTCGAACATCTAAGTGATGTACGACCGAAAAGTTGGTATTGGGAGCAGCACAGTGGAGCAGGGATAAATGATCGAACTTTCAATAAATAAAATGCGACTTTGACTTCTCTAGGTACCTTAGGCGAGTTAAATGTCAAAATATGATTGGGAGTCGACAAGGACCCTATCTTTACCTGCTTTTGATTCTTCGTACCTCAGTAACGTCTTGGTCCTTTATTTCTTGCTCTGTGTAGTTGAGGAAATCTCTACAGTTAATTACACCTTTAGAATAATTCAGTCTTGCACGAGAAGTCACATCAACTTCATAATCTAAAAATTTCTTCAGTTTTTATCTTGAGATCTCAGCCAATGTATCCGAGCAAGTATTGTTCGTACCAATGGATCTCTACTGAACGGGTCCTGTAGTGCTTGTACAGAACTCAGAGAGTCGGTACAAATAACGAACTTCTTATAAGTGTTGAATTCTATAAATCCTGTAGTTTGTAAAATAGCATAAAGTTCTGTTGTATAAACACTGGCTTCATGTGGTAATGACCATGAATGGCATATTCCCAAACTTGATATGGCGCATCCAGATCCGGTGTCGGTCTTGGATCCGTCTGTATAGATGATATGACAATCAGAGTACCTATCAATAATTCTGTGGAATTCAATAAGAATAATGCTTCTGTTGAATTCACATTTTTTATATTTCTGGAGGTCGAGGGGAGCTATGTCCCAGGGAGGCACTTCGGGCGGATTATTGTTATAGCTCCTTGGAAGGGAGTAGTCAATCTTTTTGAGGAATTCTAGAAGTCTAATTCCAGCGGGGCGGGTGATAGTTGGCCGTCGTTCATAAAAGTCATACTCTTCTTCTGTAGGAATCGGTGGAAGATTAGGGTGGGATGGGAGTGCACATAATTTTGAGCTGTAGCTAGCGAGTAGTTGGAGTCTTCTGTATCTCAATGGGGGGATCCCAGCTTCACAACAAAGTGATAGATATGGGCTCGTGCCCCTAGTGCGATCCTCAGAGCTTGACACTGTATACTATCCAATTTATTTAATCTCGATTTACGTGCTGACCCATATACGAAGCAGCCATAGTCAATCTTGGATAATATATATGATTTGTATAACCTCAGGAGTACTTCTCTGTCACATCCCCAATTAATACTGGCTAATGCTTTTAATGGGTTGAGCGCTTTCTTGCATCTCAGTATAAGATCGTTTATATGTAGGTCCCATCTCATTTTTCTATCGAATGACATCCCTAGGAATTTGACAGAATCGCTGCATTCTAGTTCATGTTCAGACAATTTTAGTTTTGGATCATTGTGAACTGATCTAAGTCGACAAAAGTGGACACATTTAGTTTTCGCAGCAGCAAAAGTGAACCCTAGGGTCTTCGCTTGGTAAGGCTTGGTAGGCTATCTATGGCTTCCTGGAGAGTTCGCTCAATGTCGTACATTGATGATGCCGAGTAGAAGATCGTTAAATCATCAACGTACAAACTTCTTCCAACTGCTGGATTGAGGTTATCTACGAGTCCGTTAACTGCAATAGCAAATAGTACTACGCTCAGAGTGGATCCTTGGGGGACTCCGTTTTCTAGTATATGTAGCTTTGAGGAAGTTGATGTGTTCCTGACACGAAATTCTCGTTGTTTGAGGAAACTTGCAATGAAATTTGGTAGTCTTCCTTTCAGGCCCCATTTTCGGAGTTGGTCGAGGATATTGAAGCGCCAAGTTGTATCGAATGCCTTTTCTAGGTCGAAAAAAACTGCTACTGTGTGATTTCTGTGGGAAAAACTATTCTGGATTTCTTTCTCTAACAGGACGAGTTGGTCTATTGTGGATCTGTTGCTCCTGAAACCGGACTGTGCATCTGATAAGAGATGATTGGATTCTAGATACCACATAACTCTGATGCTTACCATCTTCTCCATAACTTTGCTAAGACAGCTTGTGAGTGAGATGGGCCGATAACTACTCGTGAGTTTTGGATCTTTTCCTATTTTGAGCACAGGGATGATTATGGCTTCACGCCATTTATCTGGGTACCTTCCATCGGTCCATATTTTATTATATAAATCTAATAGCATCACTTTCGATTGATTTGATAACTGTCTGATAAATTCATATACAATGTCATCTACTCCTGGTGCAGTGTCTTTCATTTCAGAAAGTGCATTATCCAGTTCAATCATGTTGAACTTGTGATTATAGTTGGACATGATTTCTTCCTGAAAATCAATTTCTCGCTCTTCTGCTTGTCTAAGAATCTGGAACTCAGGGTCATAGTGTTCCGAGCTACTTGTATACTCGAATTGTTGAGCTAAATGCTCAGCAATCTCTTCTTCACTCATTACAAGTTGGCCATCTATTTCTAAGACCTGTGGTGTGTCCGTGAATCTCCTTCCTAGGATAGAGCGAATTTTCGTCCATACTTCCGACGGGGGTGTTCTGTATGTGATAGTGGAGACATATGTTTCCCATGTTGCTCTTGATGATGATGATGCGATTAATATAACTTTATTATTATTATTATTATTATAATTCTTTTTTTTTGGTTTGACCCAGACGTCGACTGCTGTGGCTATTAGTCCGGTCCCGTTTTAGCGGGATAGCGGTAGATTTTTCTATCAAGTTTTATTTAAATCTTTTTGTACACATTTAATGCTTTCAGGTACTTGAGTATATTTTCTATTTTTTTAGGTTCATTTAATTCGTTCCTGAGGTTGTTAGATATATTAAAAATAGTGCGCATGTTGTTATACTGTATACATTCGCTTAGTATATGTTTGGTGGTGATTGTAGTATTGCAGGTTTCGCATGTTGGTGGATTATGGCCTGTCAATAGATGTTCATGTGTTATTTGTGTATGCCCTAATCGTAATCTTTGTATTTTGACTCTGTCCTCCCTACACAGTCTAAGGGGTGGCTTCCAGCGATCTACATTATTTTTTATAGTATTTATCTGGGTATCTGCTGTCAGGTACTTTCTTTTCCAGGTTTCTTTATAGATATTTTTAAGATGAAATTTGAGGTCTGAATGTTTGGTTATTTGAACATCTATTTTATCTTCTCCAGCAGCTGTTTTTGCTGTAGTATCCGCTTTTTTATTTCCCTTTATTCCTATATGGCTTGGAACCCAGATAAATATAATACTTTTCTTTTGATTTCTGATTTCATTGAGAAGGCTGAGTATATTTTGTGTTAGTGGGTCTTTGGTGTATATTGCCACGTCTTTTTCGTTCTCTATAGAGTACTCTGCCAGCGGTCTCTCTACTGGCAAATTATGCCCGAGCTCAGCCGTAGAGGGTAGAAGAAAAAAAATATATAAAAGTGAGCCGCGCCACCGACTTAGACGGTTCAAGCCGGAAACCCCTAGGTATTATAGGCACTAGCAGAGCCACACGATAAACAACTAAGATTATGGTGAACCAAATAAATGAAATTATAGCAAAAATATATTGGATACTTTACTCCTACAATAAATCAAAGTACACAGTTTAATAATAAAATTATAACAAATATAGTCAAAATTAACAGCCAACAATAAATCAAAGTACACAGTTCAATAGCAAAATTATAACAAATATAGTCAAAATCAACAGCTAACAATAAATCAAAAATCCAAAGTTTACGATTCCATAAAATAACCAAAACAAAAGTAAGAGTAACAAACTTTACCAAGTTACCAAAAAAAACGTATACAAGTCAACTTTTTAATAATACTTAATCAAATGTTCACATAAGGCTGCTAATTTACTCATGTTTTTACCATTTACATAAAGATTTACACTGTTAAAACAATCGAGCTTATTTAAAAATATTTCTTTTTACAATGGCTGTCCTTCAAAATATCAATATTGTAGGATATTTACAAATAAGTATGAAGAAAATATTTTTACTTGGACATAAAGAATTATTGAGAAGATTATTTTAATCAAAGTTTAGTTTTGGCATATTATCTAATGCAATAAATAGTTTTCAACAATGTACCATATTAATAAATTAAAACAAAACTTAATCGTGGTGTCAAAAACAAATCACGTCGTTTAAATATTCTAAAATAAATCACTTGTAACCTTTGGGTATACGAATTCACTACTCCTGTGGCCGGTTTGGTTTATGGAACGGCACCTGCTAATTAACAATGGCTTCCCTCAATCAAATCCCGCATGCGGTTATTTTAACTCGACACCAAAATCCAAAATATCAACAACAAAGGTAAGATAGTTAAAAATTAAATGGTTTTTCTTTAAAATCCAATTAAGATGGCCCAAATACAGCCAGATATGAAAGAAAATCCGTAGAGGTTCTGCACAAGTGTTAATATCACACCGTCCCAAAAATTCTCCCCACACCACTCCCAAGACTGCCACCAAACGACTGACTCCAAACGACTGCCACCAAACGACTGACTACTTCCCAGGCCGGATATCAAGAAAATACAAAACTATCAGAGACCCAATTATAATGGAACTGTAGAAGGGAAAAAAATAGGCACGTTACAATATGTTCTGTAGTTCTTCGAGAACACTACGCGCGTCGCAGATAATCACATAGCGATGATTCACACTGGTTGTCATCAGGATGAAAAGTAGTGATTGCCATATTGCGTATTGTTCTGCGGTTAAGATTGATGTGTGAGTTGGTAAAGTCCAGTAATGTGCGGTGCCGCTAGCTACAAAGCTACATCCAACACCATTGTTGGTTTTTGATCCATTAGTGTAAATGATCGTTGCTCCAGAGTAAAAAGCAAGTAGTTCATGAAATTTCATTGTATATTCTAATGGAGATGTATCGTGCTTTTGATATATGGACAGAGCTAATTTGATTGTTGGTGTAGGGTTTAGCCATGGAGGGTTTTCTGCAGGACCGATAGGTAAAGTTTTAATTGGTTGAAAATGTGCTCTTTGCATCTGTTCGGTTAATCTAATACTAATAATAAGAATACCTGGAATGGGACTTGTAGGAAACGCGCCTATACAATAGCGTATTCCTGCATGGTGGATTTGGTCTAATTTTTTTAGTACCGTTTTTTGGGCTGATGCATAGATAATGCTTCAGTAGTCAATCTTGGAGAGAATTAAAGCTTGGTATATTCTCAACAAACTTTCAGGATCAGCTCCCCATTTTGTATTTGCCAGAATTTTTATAATATTCAGTGATTTCTTACACTTCACTTTCAGGTTGTCAACGTGTTTTTGCCAATTTAGTTTTGAGTCGAATATAAGTCCCAAAAATTTAGTTGACTCTAGACATCTTATTGGTTCATTATATAATGTCAGGAAAGGGTCGTAATGTGGTCTTCGCAATCTACAAAAATGAACGCAGGCTGTTTTCTCTTTGGAGAATTGGTATCCTAATTCATTTGTGTTTAGAGATATCTGGTCTATGGCAACTTGCAGTTTTCTTGTAATCTCTGGTATCGTTAAGCCCGAGCAAAAGATAGTGAGGTCATCAACGTACATACATTTATAGATGGATGTGTCTTCGATTGTAGCTAGGTTATTGACTGCAATTAGGAAAAGGATTGCACTAAGGACCGAACCTTGGGGGATTCCATTTTCGAGTATTCGAGGGGTTGACAAAATGTTACCTAGTTTCATACGGAAAGTGCGATCTTCGAGGAAGGAGTCAAGAAATAATGGAAGATTACCTCTAAGTCCGTAGTGATGTAGTTTCTGAATAATTCCATATCTTCAGGTTTTGTCGAAGGCTTTAGTAAGATCGAAAAATACGGCTAGTAGGTGTTTTCAATTTTTAAAAGTATCCTGTATTGCGTTTTCAATGTAGAAAAGGTGATCGATAGTTGATATGTGTCGTCACGATCCTGATTGAAAACAGGATATAAGTTGATATTTTTCCAAATACCATTGGAGTCTGTTGTTCACCATTCGTTCCAACAATTTCCCAATGCAACAAGTTAAACTTATAGGGCGGTAGCATGCTGGGTTGGTTGGATCTTTACCTTCTTTGAAAATCGGGACGATTATTGCCTCTTTCCATGGTTTGGGGTTATGTTCGTAGATTTTATTGATAAGTATTAATAAAGTGTTCTTTATTTCAGGAGTTAATTGTTTGAGCATTTCATTGGTAACGTCATCTGGTCCCGGAGAGGAGGTTTTTAAATTACGCATTGCGGTGTTTAGTTCGTTTATGCTGAAAGGTGAGTTATAATCTAAGTGGTCTTGTGTTTCAAAGTCGAGAGGTACTTCCCTCATATTTTTCAATTCAGCAAACTGTGGTTTATAGCTAGTGGTGCTACTTGATTTTTCTATTTGTGTTGCTAGAATTTCTACTATTTCTGTGGGATCGTTGGTTATGGAACCATCTTCGCGTTGTATACAGGTAGGTATAGTTTTTAATTTTCTTCTCTCTATTGCTTTTATTTTCTCCCATACTTCTGTGGTCGGTGTATCCGCTGTAATTTCTACTGTGAAGTTATTCCAGGAGGTATGTTTACTTATTAATATTTCACGGCGGGCTGTGGCCCTTGCTTTTTTGAAAGCTATCAGGTTATCCAATGTTGGAACTCTTCGGAACTTGTTAAAAGCCTTTTTCTTAATTTTGATAGCATTACTGACATTTTCATTCCACCAGGGGACCACTTTCTTTCGTGGGCCATCCTTGCTTCTAGGAATACTTGTTATAGCTGCTTCAGTGATAGAACTAGTAAGAGTGTGCACATCTTTTGTCAGGTCTCCGACTAGGTTTGGTGGTATTAGATGTGATTTGAATTTTTCCCAATTTGCCTTGGAGGAAAGCCATCTACTTGAAAGGATCCATGAACCATCTGTGGTGTTATCTTTGATAATAATGGGAAAGTGGTCGCTTCCATGTAGATCATCCAATGGTATCCATTCAAATCGACCTAGAAGAATACTCGAAGCAAGGGTGAAGTCGATGGTAGAAAAATTATTAGATCTTGAGTTAAAGAAAGTTGGTAAGCCTGTGTTGAGTATTGCTATTCGGTCGCTGTCTAATATTTCCTCTATGATACTCCCCCGATTATTGAGATATTGCGAGCCCCAAAGCGGATTGTGCGCATTGAAGTCGCCTACGAGCAGAAAGGGTGCGGGTAATTGGTTGATGATTTCTTGTATATCTTCTCTCTGCCAGTTACCATTTGGCAGGTATATATTACAGACTGTTAGCGCAATTGGTAAATTTAGTCGGATTGCTACTACTTGTAGTTGACTCTGGACAGTGATAAGATCGAATTTTATGTCTTCTCTGACTATTGTTAGTACTCCGCCACAGGTTCTTACATTTGGTTCCGCATCTTTTCTAGAGGTCTTATAACCTTGAAGAGAATAAGGTTGTTCTGGTTTAAGGTGACTTTCCTGGATACATACGCAGATAGGGTTATGCTCCGTTAATAATATCTTTAAATATTCATAATGATGCACGACTCCATTGCAGTTCCACTGTATGATTTTGAATTTTTTGTTTTAGTTAGACTATCACACATGTATGTAGATTAACGGAATGGTATAGGAGAATGTTGAGTCGATAATATATGTAAAAGATATAGATAAAATATATGGATAAAATAAACGGAATATATAAAGGGATAAAAAACGTATAAAATTTAAAACAATAATAAAATTATAGTAAACTATAAATATCATAGTCAGTTAATTAGGTGGCTTTCTGGATTTGCCCAGAGGCCATCCTTTCTTTTTTTTTCGTTTTTTTTCCTTCCTTTGAGTGGGATGTTTCTGAGGAGTTGCGATCTTCGTTTCGTTTTCGTTTCTCAGTTGATGATGATGCATAGCTTTGCACACTTTCGCAATCTGAAGCCATGCTTTCTTCAGCATTTGACTGTTGCGATGCGGGTATTTTAAATCTGCTCTCAGTGTTTACAGGTCTTGTACTCTTACAGACAAAAATTTCTTTTATTGCGGTAATTAGCTGTGGAACTATCTCTTTTATTAGTGATTCAGAATCTACTCTGACTGGCGTGGCTGCTGCCTTTGAATATGAGGTTCCCGGTTGCGGAGTTGCTATCATTATTTTTTTTTTAGCTTCGAAGTATGATAGTTTTTGTATTACTCTAATTTCTTAAATAGCCATCTCCTGCTTGTAAATAGGACACTCTTTCGATCGTGCAGAGTGGTCATCTTTACAATTTACACATATTTTAGGGTTTTGGCATGGTGAACCTGTGTGTAGTGGTTTTCCACAAACACAAACTTGATTTTTCTCGCATCTGTGGGAGGTATGTCCAAACTCTTGACATCTAAAACATCTCATTGGTGGTGGTATGTAAAGTCTTACTGGGAGAGAGTAAAAAGCAATTTTAATTCGCTTAGGAATATTTGGACAGTTGAATGTAAGGACGTGATTTGGCGTTTCATGTACTTCTCCATTTTTGCGGGATGTTAAATGTTTAACATCTACAACACCCTGTGATTTCAATTCCTGACCGATTTCTACTCCTCTACTGGTATTAAGGGTTTTGAGTGCTTCTACTTTCACAGGAAAGTCACATAATCTTTTGATTTCCATTAAGCGTCTAGACTGAGCTGCAGATTTTGTTTCTATTATTAGTCCATCTCTGGATTTTTTATCACTAGCCATGTCTCCTATTAAACCGTAAATTCCTCTAGATATTAGGAATGGGCTGACCTTTGAAAAGTCTCCTTCATTCCCTTTTACGATTGGTATTGGTATTGGTACCACCGTCTCCTGATTCGTATTTATTGTAGTAGTTTTTTGTGTGGGTCTACCGTCCACATCACTGGTTATAGAGGAGGGCGCCTCATTGGGGTTAATTAAAAGATGAGTTTCCATTTAAATCCCACGAGTAGGGTAGATGAGAGGTCAACCATGGCAGTGCTCCCTTACCACAGCAAGGCTAAAATACAAGTGAGTTTCGCCTGGTGCTCACAGGGAATCGTTAGTGACTAACTACGTGTAGCCATTCACCTCTCGGCACGATATCTTCCACCTTAGATTCCGGATTTTTACTGGTTTACTCCTGTTGAGCTGTCCTTAGCTTCACTACTCATCTTTGACCTTACCGGCATGGGTGGCCCTACCAGAAGTATATAACTCCCGCCGGTATTGCTCGCAGAATCATTGTAGCTACTGAGCCCCTCCACCTCTACAAGGTCCCACAGCTCCTTGGAGGGGTATTATTATTATTATGCCCACCAAAGTTTTGGTTTTCTTTATACTCGGCCGCAGTAGGCTATTCAGTGAGTTGTTCTGTATCTATGAAGGTTTGTTTTTTTTGCGGCTCTTCTTCACCATCATGCTCAACTGTTGTTTTTTTTCTTCTACCGTATTTAATATTTTTCGATCTGAGAATAGGATATTCCCACTGCCGCCTCGGGGAGCTCGTTTTCTTTCTTGCCAGATTTTCCCACGGTTTTTCGTTTGTCTAGTATCCCAGATAAATTTGTCGTCTTAGCTCTGCAATAAATTTTGAGTGTTTTTAATGTTATGATACTACTATTGATCAACTATTGAAATAATATATTGACTCATTAAAAATATTGTATTTAAGAGGTTTTATATTTCTTTTTTTGTAAATATTTATAATTCAAATTTTTTTTTTATTTATTTTTTTATAACACGAAAAAAAAACATTTAAATAAAGTTTTCTTTACGCAGGTATACTTTTGATTTTAAATTTTTGTGCAACTACATACATCATACTTATAGTCACGCCTTTTTCCCGTGCGTAGGTAGACAGAGACTACTTCTTTCTATTTGCTACGGTTCTAACACATGTCTTTCGCTTCTTTTATTTTTATTAGCTCGTCAGTTGCTAGTACTTTTGACCTGACCTTTTTTCAAAAAAAATTCGATCTGATCGAGATACGTTTGCCTAGGTTGACCTCTACCGACTTGCCCGTTCTCACTTGTCTTCTAAATCTATATAGTCAATATTCTTTTATTCATTCTTTCTACACATATTCTTTTACACCAATGCGTTCCCTTATCACAATATTCCTCACTTTATCTATCAGAGTCACTCCAGCTATACTTTTTAGACTACGTATTTCTGCAGCATTAATCTTATTTCATGCTTCTTCTGTCAAACCCAACACTCACTACCACACATAAATGTAGGGACCAGCACTCCTCTATGCACAGCTAGTCGTGTTTATGACACGTTTTAGCTGCTAATAAAGTTATACAGGGCCCCATTTATTTATTTTTCTACCAACACTCTTCGCTCAATGTCACAGTCATACGTTCTGTATCTCGTAATCTTTGAACCCAAGTATACAGACTTATTTACTTGTTCCACTCTTTCTCCCTTAATCAGCATCTCACAATTTGTCATGCTTTCTTCTCTTTCAAAAACCCTTACTTTTGTTTTGTTTGCATTAACTTTCATTTCTTTGTTATATTGATTTTTATTTTTGTGTTGGATGTTTTATTTTCCTGTAATTAACTGTGAGTTTTTGATTTGTTAACAGTCTAAGTCTTAATACAAAAAAAATTATTTAAAGCCTGTGCAGTTAATGTCGAGGTTTTTATTTAGTATTTTTTGTAAGTTTTCTTTTTAATTATTTTTAGTGACCGACTAAATCCACTACTAAATTTACGACTAAATCCACGACTAAATTCACGACCAAATACACGATTAAATACATAAGTATAGTTATTTCAAAATCGGTTTAAAAATATATAAAAAACATCTCATTAAAAGCCATAAAATCTTCTTAAGAAACCAACCAGAGGCGTATTAATTTTATTTTTAAATCAGATAAATTTTCTAATATTATTTAATTATTTATTGAACGATCGTGAGTGTCGAACCACGTTTCATCTAAATAATTTCTATTTCTATTAATTTTTCCATAACGATTCCAGTAGGCTAAGCAGTACGCTTGGCCTGCTCACTAGCCATACGCACTAAGGGTGCACCTCTTTAAACTCAAGCTGGTGGCTGAGAAAAACTGCCGAATATACGACGAAGAGGAATAGAGCAGCATACACATTCTGTGTAGCTGCCCGATGCTAGCGGTGTACAGGTACCAAACCTGGGGCCGCATGATAATGGATCCAAGTGATCTTAATGACACAGGGCCAACAGAAATCCTGCGGTTTGCCAAAACCAGCGGAAAGGAATTCTGATGCCCTGAAGACATAGCTGTAGTCACAGAGGATCAAAGATCTAGGTGACATAGGTGCCTATACCAATGGCCCAACTGCAAAAATATTATGTAATGTAGTAGTAAAAGTAATACATTCCCGGACGACAATATAAATTGAGGCCAACAAGTATTGAAGTCTGCGAATGTGCTTTTACTACGAGGAACACATACTATTTTTTAAAGAATTTTTAAAAATGCATAACAACTTTTCATTACATTTACATTACATCTTATTGCCTATGAAACCGTTTCCTTGACAATCACTGTTTGGAAGAAACAATTTTGTAATCTTCTAGAAAGTTTTAAAGGGCTTTATATAGTTAGCAAATTCATGTGCGCATAAAAAAGGCGGCTGTCAATACGAGTATAGGTGATTTTTTCCTCCATTATGGATTTATTAAATCCTCTGAATTCAGTAAATTGATCCGATTAACTAATGTTAAGTTATATTTTGTCAATTTGGTGATCCATTATTGGAAATGATATTTTTGTTTAAGATACAATGAAGGTACATTGCAAGGTACAATGAAGGTACATTGCAAGGGGATGATTCCATAGATCCTAAGTGGATTCGTATTTGTAATATATCAATTTTTATAAGATTTGAGTCTGATGATGATCCGTAAAGATGCAGCCATAGTCAATAATAGACCAAATAAACGAACTGTAGAATAAATGGTTGTAGCACCCCAAGTTTACAACCTCTTTTAACAAAATAAAATATTACAATATCCAGAATTATGCCCTTTACGTGTGTATGTAATTAATTAATTTTTAAATTTCTATTTTATTAAAAATTTAAGTGAAAATTAAATGTTTAATTCAGGGGTGCAACTTATGAACGAGTAGGTCGAAAAAATATTCTTTTTTGCAATTATTCTTAATTTCTAGCGAAAAATCACCGTTACTATTGTGCATGCATTTTGACACACCCCGTATATTGTCGCTTTAAATTTGTGCTCTATACTTTACAAAAAAACAATGTTTATTTATCGTATTTATAACACCTGCCTGCTGGCATAGGAGACGCGATATTATTAATTGTTTAAATATTTGTCGTAATGCATATGGTGTAACCTTTATGTTTGCGATAAGAGCGAAAAAACTGATAAGCGCTGACCCCTGATAAACTTTAGTTCACCTCAATTTATATTGTCGTAAAAGTTACCTGTGTGTTCGTACGTCTGTGTCGGTTTTATGCAATCGAAATATTTCCACATTTTTTTCTTTTTTGTTGAAAATGTGTTTAATTTTTGCCTGTATTTATTTTGTTTTTCGACGGAAGTGATGTTTATTGTTTGTTTCTACATTATTAAAGTACAGGTTCATTTTTGGGATACTTCGTAATAATATAGGTGAGTAATTATATGACGATTTGCTTGTTTTAATCAGATACTAAACGTTACTAATAAAGTAAAATATTATTAATATAACGCATCGAAAACTGTTATCATAACATTTTATCCGCGGTCAGAATTTACTGTGTGTATTTATTGTAAAAACCACAAAATATAAAAAAAACATTTTATTTACAAGTTATTTATTTGGTATTATTTAAACCAGCAATTACATACTGAAGGAAGGAAATAAAACATATTAGATAAATTAAAAAATTGTTTTTAAATAGCTCGGGTGTCCTTTTTCGTAGGTCCTATTATAGGTGAACATATTTATAAAAAAAAAATTATTCCAGTCAAAAATTGGTACACCATACAAGGAATGTACTTTTATTTATAAACGTCACTTCGCTTGTAATAGTAAATATTTTGCACATTTTTTATTGCAATACGTTTATTAAATTAAAGTAACGACTAATGAGTTGTGGGATTTGGAATTCAAGCACTTAATTTTTTTCAATAGCATCTTCTTGTATTTTTAAATATTTTTCGGGGACACTTCCATGTTTGCCCACAATTATGGAGATAGTCTCCATGGGAATCGAGTGGGTGTGGTTTGAGAGTTCATCTTGTACATGGTTTGCCCTGGAAAGGTACAGGTAAAAAGTAATAGGCACTTGAATTTCCTATGTTAAGCTAATAGACAAAAAATCCTTATATTTTTACTTAACCCAATCTTACCAACATATATACATAGTCACGTCTGTTATCCGTAGGGGTAGGCAGAGACCATTTACTTCCACTTGCTATGGTTTTTACACACCTCTTTCACTTTCAATCATGCTCGTCGATTGCTGGCACTCTTGAAACACACTTTAAAACAATTTTGATCCGATCTAGATACGTTCGCCTAGTTCGACCTCTACCGTCCTGCCCATTCGCACTCGCCTTATAAATTTATTTCGTAAATCTTTTTTCATCTATCCTCTTTACGTGTCCAAAACATCTAAGCACTCCTTTATCCATCTTTGTTACCACATTTTTTTTACGCCACAGCGTTTCTTATCTCACCATTCCTCACTTTATTCATTAGAGTCACTCAGGCTATACTTTTTAAACTACTCATCTCCGCAGCATTTATCCTACTTTTATGCTTTTTTTTTGCCAAACTCAATATTTACTACCATACATAAGTGTAGGGACCAGCACTCCTCTATGCATAGCTAGTCGTGCCTTTTTTGACACGTTCTGGCTGCTCATAAAGTTATGCAGGGCGGTGATTTATTTGTTACCGTTTGCTCAATATCACAGTCATAGTTTTCGTCTCTCATAAACTTTGGACCCAAGTTTACAAACTCATTTACTTGTTTCACTTTTTCTTATTCAATCAGCACCTCGTAGTTTGTCATGCTATCTTCTTTTTCAAAAACCATTACTTTCGTCCTGCTTACATTCACCTTCATCCCTTTAATTTTTTGGGCATTATACATAATATCAACTATCGCTTACAACTTCTCCTCAGATGATGCTAATATGACCTGATCATTGGCGTAAAGAAGGCATTTGACGATCAAATTATTCATTCTTAATCCATATGCATATAAAATATTTTAAGCAATGTATAGGATACACAGTCACGGCGAAGTATATACATACAGGGTGACCAACCAAAAATGATACATAGCAATTTGCAGGAACCTCGTCAACATTTTAGAAAAACGCTTAAACACGTCGATTTTTGATTAAATGGAGACACTCTATTCCGGTATTTTTGACTTCACCACTTTCAACCCCAAGCGAGGGTAAGAATTACCCCAAAATTTTTAAATGGCATTGGGGAACAAACGATAAAAATGTCATTCATTCGAATTAAGTAAGCCAAAGGTACCTATTTTTTGCTTTGCATTACTTTGTGGTGATTTGTTATCACTTCTTAAATACGATCAGGAAATTGCTAATTTGGGCCTGAATACAGTACACGTCAAAGTAGTGGATGTCAAATGATTGTCAAGTAACGTATTTTGAAGTGTTGGTTGGTAGTTTATTTAATGAGTTTTAAAAATTAAATACTATGGTATATTTTATTGCGGAAAGGATGGATATTATTTCGCTTTACCGTATGAACAATAAATGTGCGAATAGAATAGCTCAGATATTTAATGCACCACGTCAAGATCGACGTGTCAATAGAAAGTATGTACTAGAGTTGGGTAAAAAATTTTCAAGAGACAGAAAATGTAGCTAACAAAAAACAATATATAGAAAAGCCTGTAGTTAATGTAGCTAGTGAAGTTGTAGTTTTGGGAAATGTTCATCTTGGTCCTACGAATTGAATGGCCTCCACGATCGCTAGATTTATCACCCCTCGATTTTTTTTGTTGAGACATCTGAAAAGTAAAATCTATAAATCACAAACAGCGTCGTTGGAACATTTGCGTCATAGAATCGTTGACGAGTGCCGTCGAATTACTCCGGAAATTCTTCGGAATGTGCGTAAACGTTTTCAACAAAATCTTTATTGGAAGCGGGTGGTCATCAGTTTGAACATTTAATCAATTAAGTAGTAAGTATTGGGGGGGAATGTAAAATTTAAAGACTATTGTAAAGAGAATTGTCAGAGCTTTCAAAAGACATCTTATTCGACCTCCAATGCAATTTGAAAATTTTGGGGTAATTCTTACCCTCGCTTGGGGCTAAAAGTAGTGGAGTCAAAAATACCGGAAAAGAGTGTCCCTCTTTACTCAAAAATCGAGGGTCTGAGCGTTTTTCTAAAATGTTGACGAGGTTCCTGCAAATGGCTCTGTTTCGTTTTCGGTTGGCTACCCTGTACATACATACATATAGTCACGCCCTTTTCCCGTAGGAGTATGGCAAAGACAACTTCCTTTCACTTGCTACGGTTATCAAATACATCTTTTGCTTCCTCTACTTTCATACATGCTCGGTTGTAGGTACTTTTGACCTGGCATTTCTTTAAAACAATGTTGATCTGATCGAGATATGTTCGCCGAGGTCTACCCCTACCGACTTGTTCAATAGAATCCTTGTAAAGTTATTTAAGTGCTCGTATCAAACTACCGCTTACCCCATACATAGACCAAGCCTTTTTTAAGTCTACGAAAGTGCAGTAGACCTTCTGACTTCTAGCCATAATTTTCCGACTAAGCCTCGTATTGATTCTAATTTCTTTTTGCACATCCCATATCTTCTTATTAGTTTCATTCGTCACTCTTTTAGTCAACAGTTTGCCGACGATGCTAAGTAAACTAATGCCTCGGTAGTTCTTGCAGTCTTGCTGCGAACCTTTTTTCATGTAAAGCGGAACGATAACTGCTTTGAACCAGTCTCCTGGTATGCTGACGCTTCTCCAGCAAAGATTAAAAAGGTGGTACAGAACTAGCTATTACGCCTTCAGTATTTTAATTGTAACTCTGTGATACCCTACAGATTTTTCCAATTTCATACTGTTCAACGCTTTCATAATCTTTTTCATAATAATTTCACTTTCATTGCAACTTTCACTTATGTCCCCAAATTAAGCTTGCGCTTGCGTATCCTCTTTCTCAAATAAACTTTTAAAGTATTTTTAAACATTTAATTTTTTTTCGTAAGTCGTCTGATAACTTTTTATCAAATGTATTTTTATCATTCTTCTTCTTTATTGCCATAAACTATTTTGCAACACCTTTCAAATTTGTATACTCATTCTCTGCCTTGTTTACATCCTTAAGCTTTGCCTTTTGCGTTTTTTAATTAGCCTTTGTAGCCAACTAATCCAACCACGCTTTCTTTTTTTTTTTACAGTGTTTTTTTAGTCTCGACACACATATAGTTTAACTTACATCCTTTTCTTCTTTTATATACACCACACACTTCAATACAATTCCTTCCTTGAATGGCTTCCACAATTCTTCAACCCCATAGGCTTCATCTAAACTCAAATTTATTGATTAATTTACTTACGAACTCCTCTTTTACACCTTTTTCTTACAAATTTTATACACTCTAGAACACTCACTGGTTCCTGCACACGATGTCGCAACCTCTTATTCGGCTTATTACCAGGAAGTGTTCGTGTTAATGCCGGTACCGCGATATGTACGAATATCCATCTTACCTAACGTTTAAAAAAGTGTAAGTATAATGGACACTTGTTTGATATAACTTAACCTAACTCGACTCAACCTGAAACTTACACTACAAAAAAATTCATTTTATTTAGTTGGATACAATACTTTAATTGCATTAACAGAATGTTCATGGAATCTAAGTTATTAGGTTTTACATATTTGTGATACTAAGCCACTCACAAAATGTGTAAAAATTGCTTATAATTTTATTAACTTGCCACTTCAGTTCATGCCATTTACTTAATAAGAAAATTATTTTAGAGTTAAAAATAGGCTATAACAGTGGTTATAACTATGAATGAAAGCAAAAATTTCCGGGACAAACCATGCAAAAACTCCTTAGACAGTCCCTATCATACTATCATAGAGGACGTTTCATAAATCTCATAATTAAAGACAATCATGTTCCTCTAGATATTATTGATACTGATCGAGACTAATACAAAAATTAGACATTATCTGTAACCATTTGCCATGTCGTATTTTTAAAAAGACAAAACTTTATGATTGTTATCACCGTATTTTTCATTTAACGTTATACGTGATAAATAAAATGTATGCAATTTTATCGGTGCAAACATACAATAAACGCGTACTTGTCCTAAATATGAAATTATTTACCTAAATGTGTATACGAGGTCTGATAATAAAGATATAGGACTCGTTGCCTTAAGTGGCAAACTATTACACAATAACATTGCCTGTTATCTTCAAACAGTGCAATGTACTCAATAACTAATTACGTTTTGAACTCCTCATACCTAACACGGTTTTTGGTAAAAAAAACAAGCTGGTATTACCATCCATTTAACCTGCAATACACACCTGCAAGCTGTAGTAGCAAAGTGTAAAAAGACAATCATGATAGCAAGGCGAGCCCTTGGCCAATCGTGGGAGTTAAAACCGGCGATAACATGGTGGCTTTATACCGCTGTTGTGAGAGCTAACATCACCTATGCCTCTGTAGTATGGTGAGAAAAATGTGAACAGAGTGTGGCGAGGACTGCACTATCAACGGTGCAGACTGGCCTGTTGCTGCATAACATGTGCTATAAAAAGCACGTCAACGGCAGCGATGGAAATCCTCCTCAACCTTCCGCCATTACACCTCGTAGTAACGGCTGAGGATGTCGCGTACAAGCTACAACTCATGAGTGTCTGGAGGTCTAGATCTTATGGACACTCGAGGATCTAGGACCGAATCTCTGACCCCATCTTCGAGATGATCAGTCACTCCAACTTCAGGGCCACCAGTAGAGGGGAAAAAGGCCGTCTAACGAACTTACGTGGTTCACGAATGGCTTAGGGTAAGCGGAAACTCTGGCGCTGGGATATATGGGAAAGAGACCCAAGATAGCACAACTATGCGACTGAAGATATATGGTGCCACAATATTCCAAGCCGAAGTTACCAATCATGGCTTGCGCAATTGGAAATTGCCAAACCAAATCTGCTAAATGTATCTGAAAAATCTGGCAAAGCACAACTGAGTTAAACTTGGGTTGGTGCCAGGACACAAGGGTATTAAAGGCAATGAAAAGGCAAACGCCCTTGCAGGGCTGGGTTCTTCAGACCCGCTGCTGGGGCGTCAAAAAATCTGCTATTAGGAATAAGGTCTTGGCTAACATGACAGCAAAAACAAAGCTAGCCATAGCCTAAGGTACAGCAAGAGAATGATAAGGCAACTAAACCTTGCACTTGCTACTCAGCGCTTAGAGCTGGACAGGAAAACGATCAGGCTGTTAACAGGGCTAGTTACCGTGCACTGTTGTCTGAGGAAACATCTGCATAACTTTGGGATCTTTTTGAAGGACCCAATATGCAGAGTATGTGGGAATGGGGAGGAAATAACATCCCATGTCATATTTGACTGTGACGCCATCACTAGGTGACGCAGCAAGTATGGGGATGATACGACTCAGACTGATGCGGCACGGGCTAAAAACATGATAAGAGTCCTTTTACATTTAAGTAAAATACTTAACCTTGATCAAGACCAACCAGGAGATTAGTTGGCTAGTGGCCAACTAGGATAAAAGGTGGTGGCAGCGGAACACAATAATCTTAAAGCTGCAGTGAGGGCTCCTCTAATCCGACCGCTTCTTACTTAACACCAAAAAAAAACAATATTTTGGTAGATATTACACACAAAACGGACTATTTATTTACTATTTTACAATAAAAATCAAACTGTTTTTAACTGACACAATATATTGTGCAACCTTTCAATATAAATCATAGGTGATTAATAATTGTACAATATTGCGCTTAAAGCGGCTCACAGAAGGTCAATATTATTGCGCAATATTGCATTTTGTTGAATATTATTGAAAATTTATAGTTTATATTGAAAAATTTGAAACAATTTAATTTTTAGTGTGCAATAGTTAATAAATTGTCCTGTTTGTGGGTATATGTTTCTGTTTTTAACAAAGACAGGTCGCGACAGGTAGTTTGTTTTGAAAATCATTCACTTAATACATTTTTATGAGTATACCGATTCTGTAAACTATTTATTTCTAGTCTTATTTCTCTATTCTTTTTTACAGATTTGACAAAAACAATGGCAATAGCAACTTGTTTTTTAATTATGAGAAGTTTAAAATGTAACTAGTTATTTATCAAATATATTGCAATGTTTGAAAACAACTGGCAATATTACTGGGCAATAGTTTGCGCAATCATATTGACCGTCTGTGTGCCCCTAAATATTGCTATATCTGTATGTATAGCGTTGACTGCAGACATAATAGTCGTGAACTCAACTTGTGCAATAATAAATAAATAAAATAATAAAATAATGATAGGTATGGTCAACATTAACAGAGGAATATTTAGACAGATTTTGCATGAATATGAAACAGGTTTGTGCGAAGATGATTCTAAAAAACCTTTCTCAGGATCAAAAAGATAACCAACATACTTAAAAAGTAAAAAAAATCGGGATTTATTGAAAAATGTGATCACTTGCGATAAAACTTGGATATTGCAGTATGATCCAGTTATCAAGAGGCATTGGAAGTCACCAGTATGAAAAAATCGAGAATGAAGACGTGAGGAACATAATTCAGTTTGAATGTGTACCTACTTGAACAGCATAATGTCAATTAAACGTACCATTTGAAAGGTTTGAGAAGAACGTGTGATATGACATCGACAGGATTTGTGGCAGAAGATATTCCTTCCTTGTGAAGCAGTTTTTGGCTGAAAAACAAATTTTTATCCTTGACCACTTTCACACCCAGTTTAGCTCTCTGTGATTTTTTGTTGCCAAAAATTCTTGAAAGGTACCCATTTTCAGACCTATGAAGAAGCCAAGAAAAACATGAGTGTAATAATAGCTTTTCAGTTAAATCGACGCTGTATTATTTTAAAATGGACGCAAATTCAGTGAATTTAAGTGTCAACAGGAAACAATGTTATTTGTTTATTTTACAAAAATTAGTATGTACATTCCATTTCATTGGCTTACGAAATATATAAAATTAGTCCGCTCTTTGTCTTGATGATGTTTCTCCATCGAGAAGACATAATTTTTACTAGTTAAGGTTCGTAAGCCACTTCTTTTAGTTTTCTATTGTCCTTTAATGGTGAAAGTCGTTATTTTTTTTAGAAATAAAGTAAAATTTATTTTATTAAAATTGAAAAGAGCTTTCAGCTGATAAGCCATCATCAGTGCGTTACCTGCAAGTAAGCAATACAATTGTTAAGGAAATTGAAGTTCTTGTAAATAAAGATAGTTTTGATTACTTACTCGTCAGGTTAATACATGAAGATACACTGGAATAAAATCTACAAGTCATTGCACAAATGATTATTTAAACAGATAACACATTAAATACCCTCTTTTTTTGGGTCTTAAGTTAACAAGTGAAATTTCTGGTCACCATAGTACAATAAGATTCTTAGTGGTAAGCAAAGAACCATAAAATTAGATAGATAATGACTTGATTATGGATATTAAAGTAGATCGAGAGTCAGATCCAAGGTGAACGGAGCTGAAAAAACTAAGGTCTGAGACTAGTTGTATGAATAGTAGTGGTTATCACAGAGAAACAAAATTGTTATTTTAGTCGTCTGTGTGAAATAACGTATGATCTGTTACATTGTATTTATATATTCAAACAAAGGCTATTATTCTGTAATTCCTTGTCAAGTTGTAAATCTTCTAAAAAGTCTAACTAATTAAAAATTTTGGAGTTAACTTCTTTCAAAATTAGTGAATTACGATTGAAACTAAAATTATGTTTGTTAAATTTAATATGGTGATCAAAAACTGAGTTATCAGGTTTATTTAAATGGTCATTAATCCGAACTTTTAAAGGTCTACAGGTACTTTCCATATATAAAGCAACACTCATTGCATTTAAGTTTATAAATTACACTTTTTAATAAATTGTTTATTTTGTATTTTGAATTGACTTAGTGTTAACTTAAATTATTTGTACTTGTGAATGAAATTTTGGTATCATTTAATTTATCATTAATAAAACAAGAAACTTTTTAAAAGATGTGTTCATTTAAAGTAGAGATACATATATTGATGATTCATAGTTTTCGAGGTCGCTAAGTTTAATAGTGATATCCTCAATTTTGTTGATACTCCTACAAAAAGGTTGGGAAGGAGATGGAATATAAAAAGTACCTATCAAAAACGGCTAATACAAATTTGAAATTTTATTTAAATTTTGTTTGACTTAAAAATTAAAATTGGGGAAAACCTTAAATTTCCACTATCAGGTTTTCGCTCTTTTTCTATATCTATAAGTCCGGAAATCAATTCTGACTTCATTCTAAGGCTATATCATCTAAATGTAAATCGTGTTAAGAAATTTTGGCAATATTTTAAAATCTAAATTTTTCATGAATTTGACGTGTACTGCTGGTTTCTTGTGTTATGAGAGTCGGTATTCTAGTTTTGATCGCTGCATCGGACAGTTCTACGAGTAAATTGAGCATACTGGCCGCTTTCCATAACATTGGGGGATAGCAGTGGAGGGATTTCAATAATCGACTTATTTTTAACAATTTTGTAAAGGTCGGATTGGGGGTCGGGGTATTAGGCCAAAAACTTTGACTCCTTTCCCGAATCTTAAAAAATATTGTTCCATAGTACTGCTGCAAAATTTGTTGTCTCTTTAAAGAAACGCTGTATGAACAAAAATTAAGCAAATATACATATTTAATTTGTATCTCTGTTTACGTAGCCACCTGATATAAAAAAGTAATTACAAAAAAAAGTCCAATGCAACTACTTTTAATTTTAAAATTGCAACCTTTTTAAGTTAAAATATAACCACAAATTTTCTACAATTTATGGATACTCCTATAATACTAACAATTTGTCAACGTTGTGCATCGGATTTGTGTTGTATTTATGGTCCAGCGCATGACGGCCGCCGATGTCCACAAATTATTCTTAAGGGTGAAAACTACCCCTAATTGACATAATTCAATAACTTCATAAATTGAGGCATTTAATGACCATTATTTTATTTTTTGTACCCTTATAAACCATCCATTTTTATAGTAAAATCGAAAAAAAAAATCTTTTTAACTTTTGCATTCCTTATTTGGAAAAATAGGTATATTTACCAAACATACAAGAGAGATCAGGGCTACCTGAAACATTCAAAATATAAAAATATTAAAAAAAATAAAATTTTAAGAAACCCTCCACTTTAAAATCTACCCTATGCCGATGTCTGCAAATTATTCTTAGAGGTGAAAACTACCCCCAATTGACATAATTCAATAACTTTATAAATTGAGGCATTTCATGACCCTTATTTAATTTCTTGTACCCTTATAAACTTTTGCATTCCTTATTTAGAAAAATTGGTATATTTACCAAACATATAAGTGCTAATTAAAACAAAACAAAATATAAAAATATTAAAAAAAAAAATTTAAGAAAAAGATAGTTTGAAGACATACATATAGTCACGCCTTTTTCCCGTAGGTGTAGGCAGAGACCGCTTCCTTCCACTTGATACGGTTCTTACACACATCTTTTGCATCCATTACTTCCTTTTTCAATATTTCATTCACAATTACGAAATCAATTATACTTTTCTGGTATCATTCTTGTCTTGTGTATAAGTGGATCCTTTTATGGTTAAACACTGTGTTTGTTACCACAAGATTCCACTCCAAGCATACTTCAAGTAGACTTTCTCTGTTTTCATTTACTCTGCCAGACACTTTCATATACATCACGCTTTACTCCTGCCCAACTATTAAAATCATCCAACATTACAATTCTTTTATTCTGGTGACACTTATTCAGAATATCTGTCACACTATTCCAAAACTCCCGCCTTTTTTTTGGGCTTTTAAAGATTGGTTCCACTGCGCATATTGTGGGGCATAAACCCCTAGCAAAAAGATACGAGAAGATCAACCTTTAACCTCACCCAGAGGAGTCTTGGGCTCACACATTCAAAGTCAGTCACACATTCATTTATTCTAGCAAAGAGTATCACACCAACGCCCTGAGAACCTCTGCTGGTTTACGAAACTCCTGACCAGTAGGCTGTATAAGGTCAATGTGTTGTGGTTTCACATCCTTTTTGCTTGGTTTCATTCACACAAAGAACATCAATGCGTCTTTCTTTTATCATCGTGTAAATTTCATCAATTTATCATCATTTAGTCCTCCCCTTACATTCAATGTAGCATAGTGACGATCCGCAGTCCACGTTTCGGCATCACAGGAAGCAAGGCATGACAGGTGACGAGTCTCATCGCTGCCGTTTAGTTAATACAACTATCACTTATGAATTCCCATGAGAAATAAAATCTATACTAAAAATAAATACAAAGTAGGTATTACCAAATTAAAATTAAATTTAAAAATATGGCTCTTATAGGAAAATATTGAATGTACTTACGGAAATTCCAGTGAAAATCTCGATGAAAACACTTTTTATATTAAAAAAAAATTCCTATACAAAATATCCAAAATTTACGAAATGTAAAAATCTGACTTTTCGTATTTAAAAAAACAAAAAAAATTAAATTATAATTAAATCTTAAGAATAATGTTAATTGCAATCTTATAGAGTAATAATAAAGCTAATGTAGTATCCGAATGCGTTTTTTCTAACTTTTAATTTTACCAATACCCATAAAAAATTATTAAACTTAATTTATTACCTAAAGCAATTTGTATGATTTAATATGTCCAGGAGTTTAATTTTTACATTAATTTCAAAACGGAACGATAAATTATTAACATGTTTGTAAAGAGAATTGAAATACCTTCAAAACGATGTCTTACTTGATTAAAATCCTGAACTACGACCAAGTCCGAATCCAAGCTAGAAAGTCATAAACATACACAAAAATAATAAAGGCTCTAGAAGAAAAAAAGACTGAATTCTACACATATAAATTAAAAGAAGAGAGAAACTTCAGAGTTGTTCTTAAAAATATTCACTACTCAGTGGATATAAATGAAATAAAAAGTGAAATTAAAAAATTTGGCCACTCTGTAAAAAGTGTTTGAAACATAAGGCACTTCAAAACTAAAGATCCACTACCACTGTTTTTTGTAGAACTTAAACCTGAAAACAACAACAAGGAAATCTACAATATAGAAACTCTTCTTAATCAAAAAATTAAATTCGAACCTCCCAGACAACGAAGGGAAATTCCGCAATGTACCAGATGCCAGCAGTATGGATACACCAAGTCATTCTGCCATCTTAGACCACGGTGTGTTAAATGCACCGGTGACCATTTCACCACTGAATGTCCTAGAAAGGAAAGATCAAATAACGTTAAATGTGTATTATGCGATGGGAATCATCCTGCTAATTATAAAGGATGTACAACTTATAAAGAACTTGTATGGAATTGCATCGAAAGCTTAGAGTACCTTGGTGCGAACAACAGGGTGACCCTACTGTGGGTACCTGGGCACCGGGGGGTGGAAGGAAACGAAAAAGCCGACACCCTTGCAAAACAGGGGGCCGAATCTGCGTTCACTGGACCAGATCCGGTTTTTGGAGTCACCACAAGTGCCGCCAAAACAATTATTTCGGACTGGGCGGAGAGGAAAATACTCACGTACTGGTCCGACATACCAGGGCTAACCCACTCGATAGCGTTTTTACCGTTACAACCCTCGAGAAACACAACTAAGCAGATCCTAGAATGGAGCAGAAATGACCTGCGTATTCTAACAGGACTGCTTACGGGACACTGTCGTCTAAGATACCACCTCAGAAAGATAGATCTGAACCAACAAACGGACTGTCGGTTCTGCTGCGTGGAAGACGAAACTGCTGAACATATACTATGTTCATGCCTCGGCCTGGGAAGAATAAGGTTCAACATATTAGGTTACACTAACCTAGAACCTACCGATTTTAAAAAAAACTCACCCTATACAACCATGAACTTCGTAAGAAGGGCTGGATTGTGCGGTGAACTGTAGCCTCTAGGGGTGAGCCACAATGGACCTACTAAGGGTCGCGGTGGAGGGGCGACCACGCCCCACTCACATGAAACCTAACCTAACCTATAAAGAACTTCTGAAAAATAAATATCCCACTCTCCGTCCAAAAATTCAAACAATAACTCAAGCTAAACATGGACAACCAATCATCACATACAGTCAAGCTACAAGAGCTGGTCAAATCACAGTCTCACAAGAGAACACCATCTCCCAGAACCACAACATAAACACACCCTCCAACGACATAACCGAGTTAAAAAATATGTTGAGATCCTTGATGTAACAAATGGGTACGATGCTAAATCTACTAACAACCGTCATATCCAAATTAACTTGAATGAATAAGTTTTTGAAAATTGCCTTGTGGAATGCCAATGGGCTGGCTAAACATGTTGATGAAGTTAAAGCTTTTATTACGAACCATAACATTGATATACTGTTATTATCTGAAACACATTTTACAAATAAAAATTACTTCAAAATTCCTAAACATTCTATGTACAATACAAACCATCCAAATAACTCAGCCCTTGGGAGAACAGCTGTAATAATTAAAAGTGCAATAAAGCACCATGCACATAGTAACTATGATAAAGAATATCTACAGGCAACCAGCATAACTGTTGAAGACTGGCATGGAACTCTAGCAGTTGCAGCGGTATACTGTCCTCCTAAGCACTCTATAAAGAAGGAACAGTATACAGAATTCTATAAAACTCTGGGCAATCGATTCATCGTAGGTGGCGACTATAATGCAAAACACGTTTACTGGGGATCCAGACTGATAACTCCTAGAGGTAGACAACTCTACAAAACAATGAAAGATAATGACTACAAACACCTTTCAATAGAAGAACCGACTTACTGGCCAAGCGATAGAAGCAAGATACCAGACTTAATTGATTTCTGTGTCATGGAGGGTATTTCCTTAAACTTAGCTGAAGCATCTTCCTGCTTTGATTTATTTTCTGACCACTCTCTGGTATTAGTTGCACTAAACACAGAAATAATAGTGAAGGAGATACGTCCTACCTTATATAACAAATTGGAATAATTTTAGGACAACAGTCGAAAACAACCTGAACACAAATATTTCCCTGAAAACGGAAGCCGAAATCACAGAAGCTGTTGAGAGACTTATAAAAACCATCCCAGAACCTTCTTGGCAAAATACCCCAACAATGACGCATACGGTGAAAAACAAGGATTTACCCAACATAATCAAAGAACAAATAGCCAACAAAAGAAGACTTCGCAAAATATGGCAAAATACAAGAGCACCCGCAGACAAAACTGAATAAAACAAAGCAACTCAGGCACTAAAAAGAATACTGAATTCCCAAAAAAATAATTTCATTCAACAGTATTTAAGGAACTTAGGCGCTACAGAAGCTTCTGAATACTCATTATGGAAGGCCACTAAAAAGCTAGACCGTCTTACTCAAGCCCATCTGGACATATGGAATTTAGCTATGGGGATTAGCATCTTCCTCAAATATTGACATCATTGAGAGGTTCCAATCCAAAGTATTAAGGATGATAACAAATGCACCCTGGTTTGTGCCTAATAATATCATTGCACGTGCAAGTTCACTCGGCCAAAGAAGAAATTAAAGTGTTTAGTGGAAAATACATCAAAATACTAGAGTCTCATCCCAATAGCCTCGCCAAAAATCTAGTTACTGAATCAATTATCAGACGCAGACTTAAAAGGTTCACCCCGTATGACCTCACAAAAAGATTCTAGTATAGATATGTTAAACCTAATGTTTAAGTTATACCTTTTAAACAACTATATTTATCTTTACTTTACAATTTCAACCTATATGTTTTTTATTAACTTGTTATAAGTAATTTAACTGTCTCTGTAACTCATATCTTGTCCTAGGCCATAAGCAGTTTATGCAACCAACTAGATAACTAGGGGGTAAAACCACAGGGTTTTGACCCCACAAGCCATTTTCTATATACACAACATTTACTTATTGTACTATTCTTGAACAGATTGTAAATTAACTAGGAAACAATTAAAAAAAAATTGATCCCTCTGCTAATCAAGTTTTTGAAAGGTTTACCACTGCACAAGCAGAATGCCTTAAAAAATAGGGAAACAAAATCGACCTGTCTCGTGACACATCTACGAAACCACTGATTTGTGCAATATGAAGAATCTCAGATTGTCGCTTTGAATATTTCGTAAGTAATTGTCAGGTTTGAAATAATGCACATTTTAACATATATGCATACACATAGTCAGGCCTTTTTCCCGTAGAGGTAGCCAGAGACCACTTTTTTCCACTTCCAATGGTTCTTACACTGGTCTTTCGCTTCTTCTACTTTTATCAGCGCTTTTATACATGCTACTCGGTTACTGGTACTCCTGACCTGGCCTTTTTTAAAAACAATGTCGATATAATCAAGATAAATTTGCCTATGTCGAACTCTACCGACTTGCCCATTCACACTCGCCTTATAAATCATAAAGTTAATTAAGCGCACCATTCATTTGTTTCCCTTCAAACACACTTTGCTCAATATCAGTCATAATTTTCGTCCCTCTTAATTCTCTTCCTAATTATGTCCTTTTCTATACCAAAGTAGTAATTTTACAAACGTCCCTGTTTCTTCTTTACATCAACGATCTTTTTAACATCGTAAAAGCTAGCAAAAAATTGATAAATTCCTAAGAGCTTTACTAGGATCAGGAATGGTGCAGTCACACACTCGCAAATAAACGAAACTTCCAATATTGTTTTTTCAAATTTCATTCGAGAAAGTGATAAAAAATTTGATTCAATATTACTGAATCTCGATTGTACTTTGCTGTTACATGCTGTCTTTTGTTATTAATAATTTTTACTGTTTTTGGTGGGGTAAGGGAGAAATAATACCTAACGAATTTAAATGCGCTTGGGGACTGCACAAAATATTATTAATCGGTAATGACTAACATCACACAATTTTATTCCTGTTTATTTATTTTTTAAATGTTGGATAGATAAATAAAATTTAAATTTAAAAATGATCTTTTTTTATTAAATATTTTTTATGTGTTAACATAACAATGCGACCTTAAAGTATACTTAAGACTTATAGGTATGTTTGTCATAAACATTATTTCAACAATTTAAATAACGACATGACGATGTATGAATAAAGGTTTTATGTTCAAGGTAAACGTACCATTATTTTTAAACTATTTTTTAATCATACCAAATAAATTGTAAACATATGAAGAGGTTGCTATCCCATTGTTCGTGTTATAGGAAGTATATATGTCGTTATAGGTTATTTAAAAAAACATGGATTTTATTTAAAATAATTGAAAAGGATAGCGACCGTTTAATATGATTTTGATTATTAAATTGTTAGGACTTTGCTCAGGAGAAAACCAAGAATAAAGTAGTCGACGTTTCGAAAGTTTATTGTTTTATCGTCAATATATAAAGTGGCTCTCCGGGTTTAAAAGATGGCAGCACTCGTCAATAAAAGCTAGGTAATGTGATAGCGCATTTTTTGACAGGTACTCACCAAAGTTTCAGCCCTTTTGGATGCGCAGTTGTTGTTTGACAATTGTTTGAGTAAGTCAATGTTAGTGTTTTTGTAAAAATAGAAAAATTGGATATGGAACTGTTGTTAAATATTTGTTTTTAAAAGGCAATACGACTACCCAAATCAAAGATGAGTTGGACGCTGTGTACAGGAACTGTGCACCATTGGGACGACCAAAAACTGCAAGCACGATGATAAAAAAAGCTAAAGTTCTCTAAATGGTTCTTACTGACTGTTGAGTCGGTTAGAACTGTTAGCGCAGTTAAGGCGCAATAAATCTGAGTATTAGCGCAGATTAATAACTGTAGATGAAACTTGGATTCACCATTATAAGCCGACTCCAAAAGAGCAATAACTGTTTTTTTGACTGGGAAAGTGATGGCGACTGTTTTTTGGGATAATCGTGGAGTTATCTTAATGGATAATTTTTAAAAAGGAAAAACCATCACAGGAGCATACTACGCATCTTTACTTGATAGCTGAAGGCAGAAACTGCGGTTTCACCAAGACAATGCACCGTCTCACATCTCAGCAGTTGCCATGGCGAAAATCCACGAACTACTGTTTGAACTGCTTGACCACCCTCCTTACTCACCAGATCTAGCTACAAGCGACTTTTTTTTGTTCCCTTATCTGAATTCTAAAGTCTAAACTCGAAAGACAGAGATTTTCGTCAAATGAGAAAGCCATCATCTTTGTAAACAACTATTTTGCAGAAAAAGACGCCAAGTACTACTTGGACGGGTTAAAGAGATAGGTGCATCGCTGCGAGAAGTGTATAGACTCACAAAGAGACAATGAAGAAATAAAAAAAAACAAAGAAAAAATGACTTGCATCTTTGTTACAGAAAATGTGCGTAGAGGTTTAAAAAGCAGTGTCAGAAAAAAAGAAAGCCAGGCTAGATTGGTTGGCTACAAAAGCCAATTAAAAAACACGAAAGGCAAAGCTTGAAGATGTAAAAAAGGCAAGAAATGAGTATACAAGTTTGAAAGTTGTGGCAAAATAGTTTATGGCAACGAAGAATGAGAATAATAAAGATGAATTTGATGGCTATCTGACAAAACAATCGAACAATATTAAACTATTTTGGAGGTCCATAGAAACAGCCAGAGGTAAAAATACTACCTCGCAACTGGAAAAAACCAAGATGGTGGTAAAAGAAGAGGAATGCGTTGAAAGACATAGAAGAAATACTTCGAAAGTTTATTTAAGAAAGAGTATACACAAGCACAGGCCCCACTTGGAGACGTGTAAAAGTTGCAATGAAAGTGAAATTAGTACGACAGAGATTGTGGAAGCGTTAATCAGTATAAAGTTGGGTAAGTCTGCAGGGTACGACATGATTATGGTTAAAATGCTGAAGGTTGTACAGAGCGTGGTAGCTAGTCTGCGGTACCGCCTTTTTAACCTTTGTTGGAGGAGTGGTAGCGTACCGGACGACTGGTGCAAGGCCGTTATCGTGCAGCTTTACAAAGAAAAAACGTTAGGTAGGACTGTAAGAAGTAACGAGGCAATCGTTTACTTAGTATCGTCGGCAAACTGAATGCAAAGAGTGACGCATATAACTCTGGAGCTGATATGGGATGTGCAAGTAGGATTTAGAAGAGGATTAAGACGATGGATCAGGTCTTTTTAATACGAGGTATAGTCGAAAAATTCTTGACTAAAAGTCAAAGGGTTTACTGCGCTTTTGTAGATTTGGAAAAAGCCTATGACAGAGTGGTGAGGAATGAATTGTGGTTGACATTGTCTATTTATGGGGTGAGCGGTAGTTTAATACGAGTACTGAATCACTTTACGAGGATTTCACTGCTTGTGTCAGGATAAACGAAGCTATATGGCCCGGTTTAACATCGACAAAAATGTTAGACAGGGCTTCGCCATATATATAGTCACGCTTTTTCCCATAGGAATAGGTCAAGACCACTTTTTTCTTTCCACTTGCTACGGTTCTTACACAAGTCTTTCGCTTCTTTTACTTTTATCAGCGCTTTTATACATGCTCGTTGGTTGCTGGAACTCTTGACTTGGCATTTCAATTTCGATCTTATCGAGATACGTTCGCCTTATTCCACCTCTACCGTTTTTCCCATTCACACTCGCCCTATAAATCAATCAAAATTTTTAATAAAATCAGACAGTTTATTTTGGTGGAGACGTAATGTGGCAGCCAGTTAGGTTAATTTTTTGAGAGGATTATCCATAGCTTGCATACTTTTCTTGTAATTTTAGAGTCAAGATGGAAGAAATGTGATGCATGTATGCATGTAAAGAAGGTTACTAAGTTTTCCAAAGTGGTCTTGGATTCTAAGCAGAATTTTTTACACCAAGGTGAAAAGACATATTTTTTGTTGGTAAGGTATAGTGTTAATCAGGTGAGCAGGGTTTGGTTATACTCCTAAAGATAATCTGGAAGAGTGTCTTCTTTGCTTACGTACACAAAAAGCGGCCGGCCACACACAGAAAAAAAAAGTGTGTGTCATCCATAAACTTTACGTTAAAACATCTACAAAAACACCTTTAGTCAATAACGGTTTTGACTAAAACTGTTTTGCTGCCTTAATACAATTCACATTTACTAGTTGTTTTATGTGAGTTATTAGATATTATTATTAGAAATAAATTAATGCTCAAGTTAACAATTATCTCTGTTTTTATTAAAATGCATAATATGCTGTGACGTAAATTGTTATTGTTAAATTCACGGACAGACTAGACTGATATTGTTTATGTATTATTAGGAACATAAACAATTGATATTGTCTCCCCACAAAAATATTACATATTATGATTATACTGGATGACTTTAGTATGATGTAAAAAAAATTAAGTAAAAAGCAGTGATTGTAATGTGAATCTAGCACAATTAAACTATCAGTAAAATGTCAGAAAAGACAGAAAAAATTTACAAGAGAATTTGTTGCTAATTAGTGGCCAAAACATTCATTTTGTTGATTTAAGATGCTTATTCAGAAATTTTGTTGCTTATTTGTTACTACATGACTGTCGTCGTATACAAATATTGGAAAAAAAAGTAGCATCATTGATTTAAAGTATACTGAGAGCCAGCAACAAAATGGCAATTAAAGATCACAGGTTTTTTGACCAGCATTAATTTTATCTTATGTTAACTTATTTTGTTGCTGCTCAGAATATTAGTGAAGAGCATGCTGGGAGCCAGCAACAAAATCCTTTTTTGGCAACCATGTAAACTTTGACTACTGGTCCTAATTAAATCAACGTATGTGCCATACCTGCAGCGACTGCTCAAAATTTAAGATTCTTGTCTAGCCTTAGAAAGGTGTTTGTGTTTTGCCAATGCACTAATAATGAATTAAAATTTAGAGTATTACGCCTTCGTCTCTTAAACTGATAAACTGTAGAAGGGAGCTATTTATTTGATTTTTTACTTTATTATGGTTACTAGTTTATATATGTACTTCTTTAAAGATCTTTATTTAGCCTTGTTGTTATTACTTGGTTTCACAAAATTTTCTTTATTTTAGGAATCAACGTTAGTTATAAAAGACTCTCATAGTAATACAATTTATAGTATTCATGCTCTGTTAAAAGATCAACAATAATTTTCGTTGCCCTTCTCTGGTTTAATGAGAACTTCGTCAGTTTAGTAGGGAATTTTAGATAAGCTATCTAGCTCGCCCAAGTCTTGATGACTCGTTTAAACTTAAAATTTGAAGTGCATCCCTCTTCGTTTTAAGATAATTGTGATCACAGATCGCAACACTTCGCTTTAAATTTTATTTATTCTAATTTTAATTCTTTTACGATCTGTCATTGCACGCCAATGTCTTAAAATCGTTTTGCTCTAGACAAATTTCAAAGAATTGGTCTGTTGTTATGTGATAAACCCGCTTCCCTTTCACCTCACCCCGCGCTATATAGAGTCGACGCTACAGTAGTATTACTCCAGCCGCAAAGGGCGAATGATGTAAGTAGTATTCCTTCGGACGTCGAGAGTGACGGTCGTTCAGTTTCCTTTCTACGGCGATTAATCATCGCTTGTTATTTGCAATCATGCATAACATAAACCATCGCCTGCAACTCCTCTTCAGATGATGCTAATATTACGTGATCATTGGCTTAAAGAAGGATTTGACGATCAAATCATTCATTTCAATTCAATTTTATTCAAAACATCTACATGCTACAAAATGTAAAAAATAAATTTGTTACCAGGTTAAGTCATTGTTTAGAGGTGAATGGAGAACAATTTGAACATTTACTGTAAATTTTACTTGGTGTGTTTTTGTTAGAGTGTACGTTTAGTATTCTTCATTTATTTTGTAAATAATAAATTGTCATAAACAACTTTTGCATTTTTTTCTACCCTGTACCAATTTAAATAAACTTGTGATACATTTTTGGAATCAGCTCAGCAAAGAAAATCTGCAAATTGAAAAAAAGGGGGTATTTTATCTAAAAAACTGGTGCTGACGTTATAACTTAAGGGTTATTTACCTTCTATGATACATTATTCTTGTAAAAATAGTAAATTAAAATCAAAAATCGACCTGTTTCGGGATTTTTTCACATTACTGTTTATTTAGCTAATAATGAATGTATACGTTCCTTTATGGACTCACTGTATAATAGTTCTTTTAAATTTGAATGATGATAGTTAGCGTTTTCCAAAACTACGATTTATGGGAATTAGCTCCAGCATTTGAAAGAAATAATCTTTAAAATCTTTCTTCGTAATAATCTGGTGGACTTTGATACAAATTTAAGCAAACCACCACATACAAAACCTTTAACACTCGTTAATAAACCTTCTAAACATGCTTGTCTAGGATTTTTAATCGACTTGTCTTGCCAGACTTTTGTAACAGTTTGTCCTTCATTCAACCAGGTTTCAACTAATCAGAAAATTCTTTTTCCATTCGCTCTTAATTTTCGCATTTCCCTTAAATGCTGTCTTCTCCAACAACAAACTATCTCGTCCTTTTTTATAAGTGCTAATCTATGATACTGCTTTTCCCAAAGGAAATTTAGTTTGTGAAGAATTTTCCAAATATTTGTTATTGATTCTTTATTGGTAAATTTTCGTCTTTTTAAGTGTTTTATTACTCTGTATTGACATCATTTTTAATTGATATATTTTTGTAAACATGAAAAAAGTACCTATAAATATTTTAAGTCACTGTTAAGTCATATAACACATAATACCCAAGGTGCACATCGATCGCTTCTTTACTGTGTGACCGATAAAAATTTAAACTCAAGATAGACATCATATTATGTTGATACTTTTAGACCTCTGTATGTAACAAATCTATTTATAGTATGATATATATCCGTGGTAAGAATATATATGTTTCATTTTCCTTGAAAGGTGTCAGCTATTTCGAAACGAAACATTTTTAGATTAGACCGAGAGTGAGAGGTCGACGCAGGTCATGTTCTACGTTTTAACTTTAACCTATGTACTTACTGAAAATGACACTACCGCCGCCTGCCGATTGCGACCGTCTCGATTTTCAGTTTTCAGTTTTCCGCGGCCGTGTCCAAAATTTTAGTCTATTTAAATTTAATTTAATGCAAAGGAGGTGTTCTTCTTTATTGTGGTGGTGTTAGACTATATTATTATTATTTTTTCACATTTTACGAACTAATAAAGACTATAAAGTAAGTTGTGCTAAATAAAACGATTTGAAACTTTTAGAATGTTTTTGCATTGTACAAACTTACCTACGTATAATTTAAGATAAGTAATTACAATTAATGCCTTTTTATTGTATTCTCAACATTTGTGCTTTTTTTATTTTAACTCATAAAATTATTTCAGGACAAAGTAAATAAGTAACAGACGTGAGTCATCAATGTGTGGAATAAGTTTAAAAATTTAACATTTTTTAACTGTTGATACTAATTAAATTTTATGTTTTGTCACATACAAAAAATTAATTTACTATTTAAAAAAGTATTTATCATTTATTTAAAAGAAATTATATTAAAAGATTAAAATATTGAAAACATAATTCTAATATTATTCAACCATTTTGGGAAGTAGGAAAACGAAAAATAAATACTTAGGAACAATTATTTTAAAGTGGGTAGGCAATATTTCTTATAATCTTTAATTATTGGCAATATTGGGTGTTTAAAATTATTTATTTCATTACCAAATTCATTAAAAAACAGCATAAAACAATAAACCACCAATATATTTTATTTCTCCAAAACCGGCTCATATTTAATAAGTGTAACAATTAACTTAAGAGGTTAGTTGCGGTTTGGATCGGCATATACATATTAAAAAAAAAATATTATTATTTTATTTCATGTATTGAATTTTATTAAATTCTTTATCACAGCTCAAAAAGTAGTTTTTTTATTGTTAAAATTTAATATTTTTTAAACACCATTATTAGTGGCGACGCAAGATATAAACTTAATGTGGGCAAGGTACATATAGCGAGGCCGTCTGATGGTGCAAGAAGGAAATATAAAATAAAAAATCACTTAAAATTAAACAGTTTTTTATCCTAAATTTTTACTTATACTTCTTATGGTGTTGGCAGGAAAACAAATGAATGGGGCACTGCATAGCTTTATGAATAGCCAGAAAGTGTCAAAAAAGGCACGTCTGGCGGTGCATAGAGGTGTGTTGGTTCCTACACTTATGTATGGTAGTGAATGTTGGGTTTGGCAGAAGAAGCATGAAAATAGGATTAATGCTGCGGAGATGAGTAGTCTGAGAAGTATAGCCGGAGTGACTCGGTTGGATAAAGTTAAGAATACTGAGATAAGAAAACGCTGTGGTGTAAAAGAAGATGTGGTCACAAATATAGATAAAGGAATGCTTAGATGGTTTGAACACGTAGAAAGGATGTATGAAGAAAGATTGACGAAACAAATTTATAAGGCGAGTGTGAATGGGCAAATCGGTAGAGGTCGACCTCGGAGAACATATCTCGATCAGATCAACATTGTTTTGAAGAAAGGCCAGGTCAAAAGTACCAACAACCGAAGAGCATGTATGAGAGCACTGATGAAAGTAGAGGAAGCAAAAGATGTGTGTACGAACCGTAGTAAGTGGAAGGAAGTGATCTCTGCCTACCCCTATGGGAAAAAGGCGTGACTTTATGTATGTATGTATACTTCTTTGGAACATTTAAAAAAAATGAAAAAAATAAAGAAAAAAATTAAAGAAACAGAAATTTCTATTTTTGGTTTTACTAAACTCCTTAATGATTGGTTCGTAATTTATCTTAGATGCTATATCTGCTTCAATAGATAAAACTGCCAAAGCTAAAAGTCTTTCTTGACCCACAGTACTTCTTAAATAATTTTTAATTAGTTTCAATTTTGAAAAGCTCCTTTTAAACTTGCATTATAAATTTGTTTCGTCAATCTTCCTTCATATTCTTTTAAACCACATTCTTTTACACCACAGCGTTCTCTTATCTCACTATTCTTCACTTTATCTAACCGAGTCACTTCGGCTATACTTCTCAGACTACTCATCTCCGCAGCATTAATCTTATTTTCATGCTTCTTCTGCCCCATTCATTTGTACCTTATTCTTGACAAATAAATACAGGTACCATTATTTTTCTTCACGACACAAACCGAATTTCTATTTATTAAACACGTGTTATCATTTAAAAAATATGTAACATCATTAATATTTATTCTATTATTTATTTTAAAGGAACATGAAGCAGTACTTTGATTGGGGAAGTCCCGAGCTATGCCCTATCTCTGATCCCAGTGATAGCAGCTTAACGCCAACTAATGTTGCCAGACTAAATATAAACGAATGATCAGAAACAACAGAGATGAAATTTTTTAATTAATTAATTTTATAACATAATATAAGTAGTATAGGAAATATACTTAAGATCAGGATGAATGGTAAATAAACAATTTAATGGCAAAGAATATATGAACTTAATGACAATACGTTAACTATATTTTATTTATTTGACATCTGTCGCCTCGCCCCTTGTCATCATATATATATAGGACGATCAACGACTATTTTCCAACAGTATTTTATCAGAAATATCGATTCTTTCATTCACATTCATTTCGTGCGCCGTAGAGTGGAATATCTTTAAGTTGAGAATTAACTCTAATATTTATTATAAAAAAAAACCTTGTGGCGTGTACTTTTGGATTTTCCATACTTTTTTAAAATTATTTTCGGCTGTGAGGCGTGAGGCCCTCGCGAGGCCGTGGGCAGTGGCTCACACCGCCCACGCCTTACGCCGCCTCTGACCATCAGACGTAATAGCATAAACCGTAAAACAACGAGTCAGAAGTTTATACCTACTCTCCTTAACAAATGCAAGAAATGTTGGCAAAAACCAATAGTTTTTTTTCAATAAATACCGATTCAAATCTCTACTAACCTCTAAATTTAACTTTTAATTAACATTAATACGGTGAATTATTCTAATCAAACGACGATTTAAATTATAGGTTAAATCGATAAATATAATTGTTTAAAGAATAAATAAACGAGATTATTTTTTGATAAAAATAAATATTTAGTTTATAATTTGTCTAAAATATACAATAAAATGAAATGGAATGCATCATAATATAACAAAATTCATGCATTCGTAATTAAGGTCATAAAAAGAATATTTTTAAAACCCGAAAATAAGTTATCATTTTTTTATTTTTGGTTGTAGCATACATCATACATATGATCTTTGGTTGTAGGTACTGTTTTAAACACCTATTTATATTTATTTTTAATCAAATTTTAATAAAAGTGTTAAAATTCTTATGTAGTTTAAAGTTTTTCAGAATATTGGATGTTTTTTTCAATAAAGTTGTTTTTACATTTTTATTTCTTTATTAAAATATTGCATTGTTTTGTTACCAACAAATTTGTTTAATCACCCTACAAATTAAATTTCTGAGATATATTAAAAGAAACCTCGTTAAGTGTGACCCTGCTTAAACTTCTGGAATAAAGGTGGCACTAGTAGTACTACGTCTAATATATCTAGTTATTGAATCAATAATTAATTTTTACAAATTTAATTACTTAGATTCACGTTTAAAAAATAAAAATTATGTGAAAGATTTGTAAATAAAAAACCATTATTTAATCTTGTTAACAAAATCTGATTAAACAAATTTGCTACGAAATCGTCTTTGTGGTTTTAAAACTATTTTTAAAATTGAAAAAAAATGTTTACTCAATCAAAATTTTAAATCTGTTTGATACGCATATTCAGTGGCGTGCCCAAGATTTTGCTCTAACGAGGGTTACGGGAGTCCTCCCCCGGAAAATTTTGATAAAATATGTTTTTAATGGTGCTGATTTAGGCTATCTAAGAGTGTTAGCTGTAATGTTTTTTAGCTCTGGGGGTGGGGTGCTGTCCCGCTCGTCCACCCCCGTCGGCACTCACTTGCGCACAATTTTGGAAAAATCTCAACTACTTTGTAGTTGTATTAAACTACTAAAATTGTATTTATAAATCGGTATTTATATCTTATAAGAAAAACAATCAAGTATTTAAATACAGGGTTATTCAATATTAATTACCCATACCTTATGGTTATTATTGCCTATAGAAAAAAAGTGTTACATAAAAGTTACAGTTAGTTGTTACAGAATAAAAATCTAATACAAATTAGAAAATATTGCCCTTACATAAATTTCATAACAAAAATGACTATTATAAAAGAAAAGACGTAGATGTTAAAAGCTGTAGGGTGTGGGGATGATTAGTCGTAGAGCTTCTCGAGATTGTTATTTGTTCTTGTTAGAAAGTTAGATAAATTATCTATGAAAGAGATACGTTAAGTGTCCCCAATTTATTTTCGAATATCTAGTGGCGATTTAAACCGAATTGGATACCAATGGCGAATCGTAAATATTTTGTAACGGTTACCGAATATTTATCTATCAGATAATCTATCGTAATAAAAAGTCCTGATCCATACATATTCTTCCTCTTCTAAATCCTGCTAGCACATCCCATATCATCTTCTCAGTTTCATTCGGTACTCTTTTAATCAATATCTTTGCATACAGTTTGCCGACTATGCTGAGTAAACTAATACCCCGGTAGTTCTTACAGTCCCGATGCGAACCTTTTCTCTTATAAAGCGGCACGATAACGGCATTGCACCAGTCGTCTGGTACGCTACCACTCCTCCGACAAAGGTGAAAAAGGCAGTACAGTAGATTAGTTACCACGCTTTGTCTAGTCTTCAGCATTTCAACTGTTATTCTGTGGTACCCAGCAGCCTTACTCAAAAGTAGGAGGGTTAAAAATGTTATTTTGTTGTTTCAAAGTGGCACACCTTTAACATTCCGCACCCCTTTTTTAAAATGCCAAATAGCAACCCCTACCTTGTGATACATCAAATGAAAAATCAAAAACAATTTAAATTATTATATATATTACATAACCTATTTTTAAATTCTTTGCAAAGTTTCGCTAGTAATTAGTCTACATTCTTTAGTTATTCTAAGCTTAAGTTTATCTATGTCTTCGGAAGGACTTTTTGAAACTAATTTTTTTGCTAGCCCCCACAGAAAAAAGTCAAATGGTGTTAGATCTGGAGATTTTGCTGGCAATTTTATAAAACCTCTTTTGCCAATCCAATATCATATAGCACCATTAATTTGTCTTTCTAGTGACTGAGTGATAAGTGGATCAATTTTATTTTCTAATAATTGTAGATACAATTTTTCCGTTAGGTTTTGGTTAATAAAAATTAGTCCAATTATCTTATTTACTAGAAGACCAGCCCATATATTGATTTTCGCTGAGTATTATCCTGTCGAAACACGTGAGGATTTTCGTCATTCCAGTACCCACAATTTTGTTTGTTAACAAAGCCATTTAAATAAAACGTTGATTCATCACTGAAACCAAATTTGCGTCTTTTTGTATTTTTTGGGACAATGCTTCACAAAGTTCAATTAAGCGGTCATAGACGTGTTTACTAAGCTGATGATAAATGCAATTTTAACACTTTGTGTATGGAACCAACAGAAATATTTGTAAGTTTTGATACTTTTGGAATGGAATGGGTAGGATCTATAGCAAAATGACCCAGTACTTTAATTTGTGCAGCTTCGTCGAGAACTCTGGTATTATTATTTTTTTATTACAAACAGATCCAGTTTCTCCAAATTTCCGTCCTACTCTATGATGGACAGGTGGCCTATATTTCTGTTAGGATACCAATAAAAACTCGATCTATTCCTCAGGTGTACTTGTGTAGTTAACCGTAAATAAATATTACTTCTATTCGTTCTTGCAGAGAATACGTCATTTTAAAATATCTACAGCTGCAAAAAAATAATGGCTTATTTAACGTCACGAATAACTAACTATACTATTATTATTATTGGAACAAAGAAACAAAATGACAAAAATTATCAAAAAAGGTGACATATTCAAAAGTAAGTTACAGTGCGACAGAAGTAGCTTGGCGGGCGAGAGATCACAAATCTGCGCACAACGAGAACATTCGAATAACAATCCGATCGGCGAAGACGAAATTTTCAGTAATCGTGAGTCTCAAGTAGAATCGGAGGAAGAAGTTTACGAATGTGTATATTCAGCCGAATATTTGTTAGTTTAGAGGTAAGTCGCCCGCCAAGCTACTTCTGTTGCACTGTAATTGATACCTATTTAGACATCTACCTATCTAACAGTGGCGTAGGTCGTTTTTGTCATGGTCTCATGTTAATTTACAAAATTTTTTATCATCAAAATAAATCGATGTAATAAATTGTTGTTTATATGGTTAACTTGCATTTTTCTTTGGTTTTCATTAAATTTATCACAAGGTAGGGGGTAGCTATTTGACATTTTAAAAAAGGGATGGGGGATGTTAACGGGGTGCCACTTGGAAACAGCAGATTACCATTTTTAAATCTCCTTTTTTATTTAAAATTCAATGTGTTTTTTTTCTAACATTTACGCAAAATCAAAGGTTATTTGGACTGGTTGGTTTTGAAATGAAAGCACTGCATAAAGAAACTGCCGGGTGATGGCTAGATCCAGATCCAGAAGCTTTCGAGAAAGAGAATCAACAAATTATATAAGATGCCAAGAGAGATACAGACCAAGGTCTCCAAATTCAGCCTAAGAAATGATCGGTTTTTAAGAAGGAGCTCAGATAGATCTCCAACGCCTGAAAGAAGGTATAGCTCCTAATCAGCTTTCAAACTGAAACAATTTTTAAAAAGAACCAAAAGTTACTGCGTGCTACCACTATAAGACAGCCTTAATGGCAGCAAATCACTAAATTTCGTACAGTTGCTAAAGGTTACTGGGCTTAGTAGGATTCCCTGTGATTCCTTCGTGATTGTCTTGTATATCGTCACTGGAAGAGTCCGGATGGCGTAACTATTGTATACCAGATAGTATTGCCGAGAGCACACGTGAAAGATTTCCTAGAACAACTCCATAGTAGCCGAGAAGGAGGACATTTTGGCATCAAGAGGACTTTGAGGAGGATACGAGAAAAAAACTACTGGGTCAACTGTCATCGAGATGTTAAAGAATGGTGTAAGCGTTGCGATATATGTGCCACAAAGAAAGGCCCCAAAACGAGAAGTCGTGAAAAGATGGCCTTTCGAAAAAAGTAGCAGTCGACATAGTATTTCCAGAAAACATACGTCCAGAGTTGGTAGAGACACTAAGGTGAACATTAGATAAGGTTATTAAGTTCACTAGACAACGCCTGCAACTAACTAGCGACAAAATGAAAAAGTGTTTAGACAGGAAGGCTACGGGCGCGGAGTTCAAACGTGGAGATGCAGTCTAGCTCTACCAACCCCAAAAGAAGAAAGGTGTTTGTCCCAAGATACAGCGGCAATGAAAGGGTCCTTACTTGGTGACTTAAAAAATCAATAATCTAGTGCACCGTATCCAGTTGAATTCGAGAAGCCGATGGTAGTGCAGGTGAAAATACTTACCACATATAGAGGTTATGATCCTCCCAAGTGGATACATCTAGAAAATAGAAATGACAAGAAGTTATCCGGGACGGAATTATAAATAATAACTTAAAAACTGAACCTGTCAAGCTCATCATTCGAGAGTGTTCTGGCGTATGTACCATAATCGATCATTCTAGATTAGTGTGTTCTGGAGATTTAGGGGATGTTCCATGACAACATACAAGAACGCGTTGATTGATTCATAATGAATTAAAAATAAGGAAAAATAGTTATTAGTAGAAATAATTATAAACTATATAGTAAGTAATTAGTAAGAAATTAATTTATTGAAGTAAATTGTAATTTGTAAGTTATAAATAAAAGCTGTTATTTTTGAGTGTACACCACTTATTAAACAACCCAAAGGCGTTACATTATTTGTTGATAGAGTCAGTGAAAAAATCGTATCCTTGAAAAATAAATACATAAATACAACATAAATTTGATAGATTTATAATTTTAATTATTAACAACAAATATAATTCTTTGATCGGCAAAAACTCTTGAAATCCATGTTTTTTAAAGTCTTATAATTTCCAAAATATAATATTGTTTAACAAGAATATAAAATTTTAAAGATTAAAAATTGTGTTTAAAATTTCTGAAGGGTGATTTAAAAATTTGCTAGTTTGTGTATATTTAAACCATAATTAATAAATTATTTGTAATATCCTTTAGTTTTAAATTTTTCCTTATTGCTTCCTAATGTTACATTATTAGCAATTTATTTTTAGCAAGATTGATAATATGTTTATTTTTTGTTTCAGATGGCAAACTCTATTGCAATAAGTGATCTTAAAATAAATGTGAGTAAAGTGATGTCAAACAGTAAGATGATAGCGATTGACAGTGATAAAAGTGATAACGTAAAAGAATTGGAGGATTTTCCTCGCAGAAATGGGTTATTTTCAATAACAAAAAATTTGAAACAACACAAAAATCAAGGTATGAATTACGAAAATATAAAAAAAATTTTGTTAAATAATAAAATATTAATTTATTATTAATTAAAAAAGAAATAATGACTTAAATTATCTTGATATGAAACAAAATTATGAACAAGTAATAAAGTAGTGGTTTTTATAAAAGGTAAATATTTTCAATGCAAAATTAATATATGATGTAAGTATATTATGCCACATTTTCACGATATTTGAGCAAAAAAATTAAAAAAAAAATAATTTAATTTGTAATGACATTTTTTATACTTATAAAACAAATTAACAAAATAAACAAAATTATAACTGATGAGAACATATAAGATGTGCAAGCAGGATTTAAAAAAGGAATATGTATGGATCGGATCTTTTTATTACGAGGAATGGTCGAAAAATTCTTGGCTAGAATCAAAAGATCTACTGCGCTTCGTAGATTTGAAAAAGACCTATGACAGAGTGGTGAGGAATGAATTGTGGTCTACAAAAGCGCAGTAGACCTTTTTACTTCTAGCCAATAAATTTTCGACTAAGCTTCGTAATGAAAAGACCTATATAAAGAAAATAAGTTTAAATACAGAAAAAAAGAATGGGCCGAATGATTGTGTGTTTTAATTTTAACTTAACAAAAGTAACGTGTTTAAAAAAATTATTTTTAATTTTATTGTTTAATCATGAATCATGAAATGTACATTATTGTCATGATGAACAATGTGTTAAAATATTTGTTACCTCTTGTTGTAATAAAAAAATTAATAATTCACGACAGCTTTTAAATTTTTATTCATTTTATACTCCTTAGATGTTTGTTTACACGAAAAAAAATATAAGGAAATAGGAGAAATGTTTTTTTTTCTCCGCATTATTATTATTATTTTTTAAAGTTATACATTAAAAAAAGTCATTTTTAACATTGCAAATATATTCCAATAAGAATCTAAACGCAGTAGGTATATTTTAAAACATTGGAAAAATATTTTGAAAAAACAAAAAAATTAGATAAAGTGACATTAAAGAAAAATATTTTTGTTTTAGTTTTGTTAAAAATTGTTGCCTTGTGACAAAAGTAGATTATGTTAACAATAATTTTGTAAAATCAAAACTGCGTTTATTATACTGGATGTCAATTTTTGAGACTACGTTGCAGGACATAGAATAACTCTTGATCATAAAAAAAATTCCAATATTGGATACATAAATAAAAATTTAAGTCCGAAACAAGTAAAGTGTGTAAATAAATAAAAAAAAAATGTTACATAACATTGTTAGTCAACATGTTCGGAGTGAAAAACAAAAGGTTCGAGATCTCAAGTTGAGGAATAGTTACTTCAACTGATAAGAATCAGTTTTAAATTCAAATTATAACGAATTCCAGAGGCTAGCTTAGTATACGTTCATCCGAATGTCATAAATACTTCGAACCATATTTTTTTAAGGTTAACAAAAAAAGAATGTGTTTTTTAACAGACATCCTACAGAAAGTTATTTGTACAATTTAAAAAAAAACAAACCATATTATGACCACCATACAGAAAAAAGCAAAAAAATCATCCCACACTAATGAAGCTAATTACTAACAGTGATTGTTATTATTACACAATATTTATACAAGAATATTAATAAACTTCCTCTGGCTTATTTTTGAAAACTTGGTTTCGTTAAAATGTTTCTGCTTCGCAAAATTTAATTTATGACAAATTTAAAGTATAATTATAGTATTTAAAAACTATTTGTGGTTGAATAATCTCTTAAACAAAATCAGTGGCGCGCAGTTCATAAAAAGAAAGAAGCACTGCTTTGTCTTCCAATGGAAATTATCTAAGGATATTGGTTATTTAAATTTTAATAAGTTGGTTCATTAAATATACCTTTTGGATTTTTTACCCACATTGTAGGTAGGTGTATGTTCTGATGTTTTTAATTTAGCACAAATAAGCTTAACAAAAACATTTAAAAAACCATATATTTGTTCTATATTTTACCGGTTTCAAACACAGAAAATGTACTAGTATAGATTTGAGTTCAAAGTAAATCACATGAATTTTTGAATTAAACATGAAAAAATACCATTTCAACAGCGTACAATTACTGAGAGCCATTAAGAAAAAATGGCGTCCTATAAAATAATTTGACATATCTCAAAACGTAATTTCCAGCATGTAATCAAAAGTAACATAGGACGCATGAAATCTACAACCGACAATGAGGTTTATTTTTTACAATTAGCTGCAAAAAGAAACTCCATGGTGACGGCACATGAAATACAAATGCTGTTACAAGTACATAAAATAGAAGTTTCTTCCAGGGCCATTATAAATCGTTTGCATGAGGCACTTAAGGTCAAGAATACCGCTAAGAAGTCAGTCTTTAACAAGAGGCAATCGTGATACTCGTTTAGCTTGGGCTTAGGAATAGGTGTTAGGGCAAAAGGTCCAATGAGAGTTGATTTTTAGACTAGTTAAGATTGGAGATACATCCTGACTCAAGACGTGTACGAGTGTGGAGAGTTCTGGGCAATGAAGCACCATTCCAGAATGTAAAGGAGGTTCATTCTTATGTAGGAAGTAAAGTAATGGTTTGGGGCAATTTATTAGGTAGCGTGGATAAGTAACAAAAAATAATAACTTTATTTTGTTTATGCCGAAAAAATGAAGAGCTGTTATAAATTATCGAGAAGGATATATCACTTATTGTTGTAAAACTCGTTTGCAACCCATATCAAGAAGAATAGAAATTTTTAGATAGCGTCACATTCAAAATGTGACAGTTTAGATAAACCATGTAAGGTTAAAGAATTGTGGAAGCCATTTAAGAAAGAAATCGTGGATGTTGCTATTGAAGTGTATGGTGTAAGTAAAAGAAGGAAAGGATGCAAGTTACAGAAAATGTGCGTAGAGGTTCAAAAAGCAGTGTCAGAGAAGAAGACAGCCTGGCTGGATTGGCTTTCAACAAAAGCCAAAAAAATAACGCAAAAGGCAACGATAAAGAATGTAAACAAAGCAAGGAATGAGTATAAAAGGTTGAAAGGTGTGACAAATAAGGTTGTGGCAAAAAAGAAGGAAAGTGATAAAGATAAATTTGATAGAAGGTTATCTGACGATTTCCAGAATAATATTAAACTCTTCTGGAATTCTATAAGAACAGCCAGATGTAAAAATACTACCTTGCAACTGAAAAAAAATCAGAAACCAAGATGGTAGTATGGTAAAAGGAGAGGAATGCGTATTAAAGAGATGGAAGGAATATTTCGAAAGTTTATTTAAGAAAGAAATTCAACAAGCACAGGCCCCACAATGAAAGTTGCAATAAAAGTAAAATTTGTACGACAGAAATTGTGGACGCGTTGAACAGTAAGAAATAAGGTAAAGCTTCAGGGTACGACAGCATAACGTTTAAAATGCTGAATGCTGGGCAAAGCGTGGTAACTAGTCTGTTGAACCGCCTTTTTAACCTTTGTTGGAGGAGTGTTAGCGTACCAGACGACTGGTGAAAGGCCGTTCGTTGCAGGACTGTAAGAATTACCGAGGTATTAGTTTACTCAGCGACGTCAGCGAACTGTATGCAAAGGTGTTGATTAAAAGAGTGACGAATGAAACTGAGGGGATGATATGGGATTTAGAAGAGGATGGAGATGTATGGATCAGGTCTTTTTATTTTGAGGTATAGTCGAAAAATTCTTGGCTAGAAGTCAAAAAGTCTACTGCGCTTTCATAGACTTGGAAAAGGACTAGGAGCTTACACGGACTGGTTTAACGTCGAAAAAACTGTTAGACAAGGATGTGTGGCTTCGCCATGGGTGTTTACCTTATACACAATTGTTTAAATTTAAAAGATTTAAAAGAGAGTCGCTACTGATGATGGTCATAGTATTATTGTTTTGGGTTCTTTTGATTCATATAATATTTTTCTATTGGACAAATTATTAAAAAGTACGGTATTTATATCTTCCATGAAACGAATTCTAAAAATTTACAAATGTAGACCATATAAGAACCAAAACTGCTCTCAAAATAATCCGCACTGGATACAGGAGACTAATTTTATAAACATTTAGGGAATTAATGTATCTTACACCTTTGGATTATTTTTATTTACAAAATGCCTTTTGAAAATTTATATAATCTCAAAAATAGAATAAAACAAATTGAATTGAAGTTTTAATTGCTGCTTCTGAAATAAATATGACATTTGAAACATTTCTTGAAGATTTAAGGGTTGAGAGAGAGTTTCGTTTAAAGTGTTGCATTATTATTTTATAATTGACGTTAAATATTAGTTACAAGAGAAAAAAGTATTGGATTTTAGCACGAGAGCTTAAATCTAATATTTTTCCCGTGTATAATACACTATTATGGGAAAAACAACGATTTAATATTGAAAAAATATTACAATATACTGGAGCCAAAAAATTATCAAAATGAAATTTAAATTTAACTTATAGCGACAATTAGACCTGCGTTGCTAAGAAAACCTTTAAAGTAATCAAATATCTGCCAATTTAATACTGTGATTTGATTTAAAAATTGCGAACTTAGTGGTTGTTTAGTAGTTATTTTGAATAATATAAAGTTAAAAAATGCCCGATTTCGAGTTTTCTCTGACGAGTTAGTAGAAGCAGCGAAAGTAGTGTCACAAGTATTATTGCCAGCTAAATCGCGGAAAATTTACGAAACCGCCTATTCAAGATTTATGGAATGAAAGATGAAAAAGACATGCAATGCTTTCTCGGAGACGGCTTATTATTCGGAACTGGCACAGCAGCAAAAGCCATCAGTGTGGTCGAATTATTCAATGACTAAAAGTATGTTACAATCCAATAATAATGTGGACATTTCAAAATATTTCAAATATTTAATTACATTTCTGAAACGAAATGAGTAAGATTACACGTCCAAGAAAGCTGCTATTTTTACGAGTACACAAATAAGTACATATATATATATATATATATATATATATATATATATATATATATATATATATATATATGTATATATCGGTTTATAGCGTTCTACGACGCCTTCCGACTTTTGATTTTGCGTAAATATAAGAAAAACAAAAAAAAAGTCGAATTTTAAATCAAGGGGGCGGTTTAAAAATGTTATTCTGCTGTTTGCAAGTGGCACCCCTTTAATATCCCCCAACCCTTTTTTTAAATTTCAAATAACAAACCCTACCTTGTGATACATCAAATGAAAACCCAAAAAAAATTTAAATCAGCCATATAAACAACAATTTATTTTATCGATTTATTTTGTAGATAACATTAAACATAGGGATATTACAACAGAAACTAAAAAGAAGTTTACAAACAGCTCCTTAAATTTATTTACATTTTTCAGTTATTCTAAGCCTTAATTATTTAATGTCTTTGGGGGAAGTTTTGTAAACTTATGTTTTTAAATAGCCCCGCAGAAAAAAATCAAATGGTGTTAGATCTGGAAATCTTGCCGGCCTTCCTAAAAAAACCCTTCTGCCAATCCATTGTTTTGGAAATCGTTTAAGCCATTGCCTTACAGCTAGTGCATAATGTGGTGTAGCTATTTTCTGTTAAAGGTATATATTCTGTTCATCTAGCGCCATAATTTCCTGTTTATCAACTTGTATTTCTAGTGACTGAGTAATACATATTTACATACATGCCCCTTTCCCGTAAGGGTAGACAGAAACCACTTCCTTCTACTTGCTACGGTTCTTACACACACTCTACTTTCATCAGTGCTCTCATGCATGCTCGTCGGTTGTTAATACTCTTAACCTGGCCTTTCTTCAAAACAATGTTGATCTGATCGAGATATGTTCGACCTCTACCGACTTGTTCATTCACACTCGCCTTATAAATTTGTTTCTTCAATCTTCCTTTATCCATCCTTTTTACATGTTTAAACCATCTAAGCATGCCTTTATCTTCTTTTACACCACAACGTTCTCTTATCTCACTATTTTTTACTTTATCCAACCGAGTCACTTCGGCTATACTTCCCAGACTACTCATCTCCGCAGCATTAATCCTATTTTCATGCTTCTTCTGCCAAACACAACATTCACTACCATACATAAGTGTAGGAACCAACACTCCTCTATGCACAGCCAGACGTACCTTTTTTGACACTTTCTGGCTGTTCATAAAGCTATACGGTGCCCCATTCATTTGTTTTTCTGCCAACACCCTTTGCTCAATGTCACTGTCATACTGAGTAATAAGTGGATTAATTTCATTTTATTATAATTGTAGTTACAATTCACTTGTCAGGTTTTCATCAATAAAAAGTGGTCCAGATACTTGTGGCCATCAATGGTTCCATCGAAAAAGACAGGACCTACGACTTCATCACAGGATATGCCGTCCCACACTGTGACACCTGATTGATTCAATTGCGTAGTCATATTGACATGTGGGTTTTAGTCGTTATGTTTATACAGTTATATCTGTTGACGTGACCAGAGAATTCAAAACAGGCTTCATCTGTCTACACGATGTTCAAAAGCAGGTCTGATTTTTCAGTCAGTTAATTGCGCATTATCTCACAGAACTGTAGTCTACGGTATGGATTATTCTCCAGAAGGTCATGCAACAGTCTGGGCGCAGGTGGTGCATCATATGTTGTAATGATGTCCTTAGGATACCCAGATTTAGAGACGCATGCTTTTAAAAATGATTTACTTCTCAGTCAAATTGCAAAAAAGGTAACAAAAGCAATAATAAATACGTTTGAAAACAAACTGAATCGCATTGAAACTAAAGTGGCGGAACTAAAGGAGGATTATGATAATCCTAATGATAGATTCGATAAAATAAATAATTTGCAAAATAAAATAACTACCCTCAGGAAGGAAAATGAAGAGATGGATGAAAAAAATGATCAAATGGATCGAGCGACTAGAGCTTATAACCTAAGAGTTTTTAAATTAAAAGAAATTCCAGTCGTAATAAATATTTTAAATAAAAATATGTTTAATCTCAACGAAAGTGATATTCTATTGACCAACAGGATTGGGATAAAGGAGGAAAATAAAAGCAGAGGTATTTTCCTGAAACTAAAAGATCTCGAAACAAAACAAATGGTTTATGGCAAGAAAAAACTGCTTAAGGACACGGGGATAGTCATAAGAGAGGACCTAACCAGATTAAGAGTAAATTTGTTAAGCGAGGCTATTGGAATTCAAGGTCTAAAAAACGTCTGGACGGAACATGGCAAAATATATGTAAACAAATACTCTAAAGTACATATTATTAAGAAGTGTATGTAAAATAGTGTATGTAAAATATATGTAAACAAAGACTCTAAAGTACATATTATTAAGAAGTGTATGTAAAATAGTGTATGTAAAATATATGTAAACAAAGACTCTAAAGTACATATTATTAAGAAGTGTATGTAATAATATATGTATATGTTTATAGAACACATAAATTTTTTAACGATTAAGCATTATTCTTTGGCCCGCTACGATTGTCTAGTTATTACGTCTTTAAAAAAGTTTCCCCACTACTGGTTTAGAATGTACAGTTACTGTTTTTCTCGAATAAATCTTAACAAAAAAATAAATTGTGTTGTCTGTTTCCCTAAGGTATGAAAATGCAGCCGATAAATTTACAATATGCAGACATATGCTGATGAATTTTATATTAAAAATTATTTGCAACTTCATAACTTATTTAAAGTGACCACCTAAATTTTATGCTCAGCAGTGTATTTATTTTTCTAGACATATCATAAATCGGAAGTTATTTTAAATGATTTGACAATGATGATTACCATAAAACTGCCATTTTAATAATTCAAATATGTAGAGGAGATCTAAAAAAATGACAATCTAATGTCGCATAATCATCAGATTAAGAGATATTCGTGTTTTTATTATCTGTCTCGTAACTCTCCAATAAGTATCCATAAACACTTTTTAATCATTTTTTAAATAAAATAAACAGTTTTTAAATGTTAACACCATTTAAATTTACACGTTATAGACATTATTTAATCGAATTTGTGTTGTTTTTTTTGTGAAGTTTGTAATCAAACAGTATTTTTTAGTTTTCCTACTTACAAAGTCTTATCCGAACTCTCTCATTTTTTCATTTTCATTATGACTGGTTGATTGTATTTCGGGTCTTCTCTTCAAACTACCAATTTTAAGCCATTAATCCATAATAAATAAATATTATACAATAGTACATTACATTACATTTTTTCGGTTGGGCCATTGGTATGGGCACCTATGTCACCTAGATCTTTAATCCTTTGTGACTACCGCTGTGTCTTCAGAGCATTAGAATTCCAGTCCGCTGGTTTTGGCAAACCGAAGGATTTCTGTTGGCCCTGTCTCATTTAGATCACTTAGCCGTCAGCTTAAGTTTGAAGAAGTGCGCCTTTAGTGCGACGTGGCCAGTGAGCAGGTCAAGTGTGCTGATTAGCCTACTCCGGTTCATCGTCCAGAGTGCGTCTGCTCTCTTCTGGAGAAGTTTTTTTATCAACTTTCTTGATGTTCTGCAGCCAGTATTTGCATTCCACTGAGCAATATGTTCTTGCTCAAGGATTAGTTTCAACTCCTGTTTCGCTTCGGCAATTTGCATTCCGACCAACTGGCTTCTTGGTTCCACCAGGGTCCCATTTCTTACCATCGGCCATCTACCATCATCGGCTACCTCATTGCCATTTATCCCTGTATGCCCAGGAACCCATGTAAGAGTGACCTTATTTGCGGTCATTAACTCAGTGAGGGCCTACATGCAGTCCCACACCACTGATAATGTTGTGGTGCAACTCACGAGGGCACCAATAGCTGCGCGACTGTCAGTGAGAATATCAATCCTACTGTTGGTCACTTTGTTTTCTGTCAGGTGCGTGGCACACCTGAGTATGGTATAGACCTCGGCCTGGAAGACCGAGGCGTGTTTTCCCAGAGGTATCCTTTCCCTGTGGTTGCAGGATGCTCCAAACACACCTGCCGCGTAGCATCCCTGGTACCCGGATCCGATACAATGGTAAACGCACGAAAAAAAAACGTCGAATATATTTTAGTCTACATTTACACTATATTTTGTTTGTTAATTTCCGTTTCTATTTGCGGCTGAACCCCAAACCCCCTTTGTGGAACCCTGAGGTTCCAGGGTATCCAGGTTCAGAAACACTGGTTTATAGCATCTATAAAAAACTTGTTTGTAATGTACAACCATTATTACTTTATAATTTTTAGTTGATTTGCTAATGTCAATAATAACTACAATTCTTTAAACATGTTTTATATTCCTGTAGCAAGAAGCGCTACTTCCTTCTGTGATAATTGAAGTGTACGCCCTTGGTGTTTTGTGATAGGGTTGGGCGCGGCTAACCCCAGGCCTTTTAAAGAATGGTTTTTGTTGGATGAGAGGTCATAGTTCACTTAATATTGTGGGTGGAAAAACATAATACTACGTGGGTGCATGTAAAAAAAATAAATCTTGTTCCTATCTTAAGGATTACCAATTAAATGGCGACCGTCCAAACTATGTCAAAAATGTATACATACATTCATAAAAATTTGAGCAACATCTGGGCGTGTAAATAATATTATTTTATTTTTGTAATGTATTGTCTAAATTTGAATTATAAAAAATCAAAAAGTTCAACTATTTAATGTGTAGGTATGTATAATGTATTATAAATTTAGAAAATCAAAAATAAATTTAGGTACCTGGTAAATATTTTCAAGTTAATAAATTAGTGGGGTAGATGGGGGCAAAGACCTACACTTTCATTTTTTTTTTAATTTTCGGCAAAATAAATAATATAGTAATATTATTAATACAATAATAAGTATACTAATTTTCCAGAAAAGTGCGATTGCGAGCATTTGCCCCACAGAAAGTAGCTGAACTACTATAGACAGGTTTTGATAACTTTAGTTAGGTCAGGTTAGGTGCTAAAACAAGCCATAGAGGATAGCGGGGGTTTGTCACAAAATCAACATGAATTCCGGAAAGGACACTCCACGATAAAAGCTGTAAAGGCCGTAATGGCAATTGCAGGAAACCCGAGAGAAACGTGGTGTGCACTTACAACGCTGGATATAAGGAATGCCTTTAATATGGCGACGTGGAGCCTTATTATTGCTGAGCTGGTAAGAAGGCAGATTCCAAGATATCTGATTACCATAATTAATAGATACTTGGAAAGCAGGAAAATAAAGGTGAACGACGAACTCTTGGATGTCACTATGGGAGTTCCGCAAAGCTCAATTCTGTGCCTAGACTTGTGGGATATCCTATATAACGGGGTCCTCGAAATAGATCTTCCAGAAGGCTTAACAACAATAGCTTACGCAGACGATTTGGCTCTTGTATTCACAGCTCAAAGTGAGGTAGGTGGCTGCTAGACCACCATATCGAACTAGCAGCTGAGAAAACGGAAGTGGTAATATTGAGAGTCCCTCGGAAGAGAGACATCTCTTTTAATATTGAAGGAGAGACCATAAGACCGGTTAGATCAGTGCGATACCTAGGCATTACATTAAATGACCAAAGGAATCATCGCATTCTGTTTCTGACTGTGAAACTGCTTTCTTGAACTGAAAACTATACCTCGGATTTATCTGAACTTTCCTATGAGGCCTACACATTTTTAACTGACTTTTACTTTTTCACACTTTAAGATTTGGATTCTTGAAAAACTTTTTTGTTACTATTTTCTTTTTTTTGTCTTTTTTTGCCTTTCCTTTCTCCACTATTTCCAAAAGAAGATTATTCAAAGTTGATGTTAAGACAATTGATGTAAGATTTTTTTGGGCCATTTTTTCATCCGTAATTTTTGGAAGGGGAATTATTTCACGAGAAGATTTTTTAATACAATCCATATTCATAACACTGTCCAGGTTATCAAAATATTGAGCAACCTTGGTCACGGACTTGATTGAGCAGAGCGTTAGTTAAAGAGTTTTGGTCGGTTTTTCTTTTTTAATTTCTGTAAAAAATAATTTTGCTAAATTCCCTTATTAACAATAGGCCCTTAGCGAATTAAAGTAATGATTATAAGGAGAAAAACGCATGTGTATCTTTGCCCCATCCTATCTGCGGGGTTTTGTCCCATTATAAAGTGTTAAAATACTTAATTCTATCTCTAATATCCAACCAATCACAAATATTGAACGCATTAGAGAAATTTTAAATGTAACTTTTTTTTTAAACACACAAACCAACTTTATCATTTCACCCATTTTGAACAATAAACAATTAAAATCTTTACATAAGCTAGGATTGTATAATCCGTTATAGTAGAAGATTATTAATAGTGTTAAAAAAAGCTCTCCCCATGAATTTTTCATTATTTACATAAAAATAATAATTTTAATAACCAAATAACTGGCAAACATTTTGAATTCCCTGTGAATAAAATTGATTATATTATTATCAAGATTGTTTTTATTTTTTTTTATTCATAAACTCCCTCTTCTCTTCTTTGTCAACTATTATCCATCCATTCCTGGATGTAGGTCTCTTCTAATTGTTTCCATCTTTCTCTACTTTTCGCAAATCTCATCCACTGTATGCCAGCCACTGCTCTTATGTCGTCCACCCATCTTTTTTGAGGTCTTCCTTTGCTCCTTGTTGTCTCTCTTGGCCTCCATTCCAGTATTCTACGTGTCAATCGGTTGTCCTCGCATCTGGCTGTATGGCCAGCCCATCGTCATTTCATCTTTGCTACCTCCGCCACGATGTTCCTGACTTTTGTTTTACGTCTTATCTCGGTGTTTCTAATTTGGCTCTTAGTGATATTCCAAGCATGCTTCGTTCCATCGACCTTTGGGTTGTCTCTAATTTTTTAGCAGACTTTTTGGTGAGGGACATGGTCTGTACTCCGTAGGTGCACACCGTTAATATGCAAGTGTCGTATACTTTTCTTTTTAGGTTTATGGGAATAGAATTATTTTTCAGGATATATGTAAGTTTACAGAAAGCCCATGCTAGTTGTGTTTTTCTTTTTATTCCATCATCCTGGTTTGATTTCCCTAATCTGATGTCATGGCCCAAGTACACATAGTGTTCGACTATAATGTGGTTCTGTATTGTTATGTTTGTTTGTTCGTGGCTCATTATTTTTGTTTTGTTACAGTTTATATTTAGGCCTACAGTAGCGAATACGTCATTAATTTGTTGTAGCATTTTGTTTAATTCTTGCAGATTGTTTGCTATGTTATCCGCAAATATGAGATGATTTAAGTATACTCCGTCGATGTTTACACCTTTGGAGTCCCATTTTAATTTCTTAAAAATGTCTTCCAGGACAAGGGTGAATGGTTTGGCGAGACAGTGTCTCCTTCCCTCACTCCTCGTTGCAGTTTTATGGGGTTTGTTTTTGTTTGTTCGTTGTTTCAGAAGAGCATATATAATAGAGACGCAAACTTTTCTACGGTGTTTCAGAGAAGTTAGCGAGTTTGTAAGCGAGGAATCACCGACCAGAGGAATTGCCCTTTTTTGGACGGAATCCAGTAGTTTCAGGATATGTTTAGGTGCCGCACTCCAAATATGGGAACAGTATTCCAGAACAGGTCGGATCTGTGCCTTATAGATCATAAGCAGCTGACTGGAAGTGAAATAACTCTTGGCACGAAACAGTAAGCCAAGTTTTTTGGGATGCACATTTGGCAATGGACCTCACGTGATTTTCCCAAGAAAGGTTATTGCTGATAGTAATACTAAGCATCGAGATGAATGACTTCAGTGGTATGGTTACTCCTGACAATAATGTGTTGGGCACAGTCAGATCGGCTTTTCTAGAGAAAAGACATACTTGTGTTTTATTTATTTATTTATCAGGAGTGCTACTCCTCCTATGTGGCTGTTTTTCTCGGAGTTTTTCTGAAATAAAGTGTGACCGGATTTCAAAGTTGGTCATTTCTCTTCTGGCAAGCGAGTTTCGCATAGGCTAAGTATGTCCCATTTGATATTGTTTAGCATAGCAAAGCTGCTTTTTGAAAAACTATTATTCTTTAAGGTATTATATTTTTAAGATATTCTATTTTAAGCTTGTATGCCAATGTGTTTGTCTTTTAATCTGCATAGTTTAGTATTTTTTTCCACTTCCATCTTTCCATTTTTCAATTTCGTACATTAAAAAAGCTTCCGTCTAATTTTTGTTGGATCGTCTCTAACTTTTTAATTTTTTTACTTAGGTCCGTGAAACCTTTTGACTTTTAATTATTAAATTCAAAATGTTTTCAATTTAATAAAAGTAAAAGTAAATGAAAAAAAGCGATTTACCTAGAACTGCCGCTGCTTCGTTTTTGTTCCGTCAGTATTCTTATAATGGCAACAATGGGTATGGGTATGCGTTTCGTAAAAAATTACCAAAAACAGCAAAATTAAACGCAAAGACTTTTTATTGCAACTGGAAGAAGAATGTGGAACACAGTGTATAAATAATAAAAAAGACAACCAGACCTGTAGAAATTTCGGAAAACATATTAAAAAAACAAGAAAAACGTACAATGTGGCAGGTAAGTCAAAGTGCACAAGTAATAAGTCAATTTAGAAATACTATGTTAATTGTGATGATTATGATACGATGATAAATGGGGATTTACTCGAGCGTCGTAGGGACCTATTAGATTTTGAAGATGAACTGGTAGAAATAAAAAAAGGTTATGTTATATAAACCTTGGGTGACCCTACTGTGGGTACCTGGGCACCAGGGGGTGGAAGGAAACGAAAAAGCCGACACCCTTGCAAAACAGGGGGCCGAATCTGCGTTCACTGGACCAGAACCGGTTTTTGGAGTCACCACAAGTGCCGCCAAAACAATTATTTCGGACTGGGCGGAGAGGAAAATACTCACGTACTGGTCCGACTTACCAGGGCTAACCCACTCGAAGGCGTTTTTACCGTTACAACCCTCGAGAAACACAACTAAGCAGATCCTAGAATGGAGCAGAAATGACCTGCGTATTCTAACAGGACTGCTTACGGGACACTGTCGTCTGAGATACCACCTCAGAAAGATAGATCTGAACCAACAAACGGACTGTCGGTTCTGCTGCGTGGAAGACGAAACTGCTGAACATATACTATGTTCATGCCCCGGCCTGGGAAGAATAAGGTTCAACATATTTGGTTACACTAACCTAGAACCTACCGATTTTAAAAAAATCTCACCCTATACAACCATGAACTTCGTAAGAAGGGCTGGATTGTACGGTGAACTGTAGCCTCTAGGGGTGAGCCACAATAGACCTACTAAGGGTCGCGGTGGAGGGGCGACCACGCCCCACTCACATAAAACCTAACCTAAAACCTAACCTATATAAACCTTTTCACCGGTGAGGGGAGCGGCTACAAATTTTCAAAAATGTAAATAAATTGCACGGAAAATCGTTTGTTGGTGTAAGATAAGAAACTTTTTGGACTGGTGAATCGTCAATAAAAATCTTACTGTGATATCCTACCCACATTGGATTATCTGATATACTATGCATATACAACATCATCTACGCAACATCCCATTGTTTTGACATCATCAAACTGTCTGGAGTTTGATTGAGTTTGGAGTTGTCTAGTTGATATCACATAAATGAAAACAGTTGTATAACGTGTAAAATTGTATTGTTTTGAATTTGTATTTTAAAGGTTAAAAAAATGTTTAAGGTACATTCATCATAATTTAAATTTATTTCCAATGTTTTTGTTGATTAACGATACATTATGAAGTCATTTTAGATTCTTGAAAAATAAAATTTTTATTTATTTATTAGGTAAGTGCCGTCGTCGTCGTATAGACTCAACCCATTAAAGTATCTTCAGTTTAAACTGATAAAAACATATAGTTATTCGTTATATTAAATTATGGAACAAGTACAAAACTGTTGTGTATAGTTGGTTGAGTAAACCAGAAGGATACATGTGCAAAAATATTGGATCAGAAAATTAACCTTATAGCACAAGTAAGTAAAGCCCATTATTCTCTGAACCAGAGCAAGTTTTTGAAATTCCGAAATTCCTAACCTGTTTTTGCCCAGACCGACGAAATCTTATTAGTGAAATCATAAACAAACATTCTTAAGTGCGTCTTATACTTGTGGCGGAGCTGATTATGTCGATAACTGGAAAATTTATACTAGAAGAGATTAGGAAAAGTTAGGAGGAATTAAAATCGCTCATAGAAGCAGTAGAGATTAGGTTGACCCTAAATATCGAAGATTTATATAGAAAAATTAATAAAATCGAAGCAGAAAACTTGCATCTTTTGAATTAAATTGAAAACATTGAGAGAAAAACGGAACAAAATAATATAGTGATTTTTGGGCTCGTTACAAAACCCAAAGGAATAATGTTTGAATATATATGTAACGAATTAGGAGACTAGTAAACGTGACAATAAATGAGTGCGACCTGAATAATATTTACTCTTTGGGTAAGAAAAAACGATCTCCTGTCAAAGTGGAATTTGTCTTATACTTAAAAAAGTCAGCAGTACTCAAAAACGCAAAAAACCTCGAAGGTACTTAGGTACATAAGCATAGCAAATGGCAACACTTATCCAGCGAGAGGAGTACAAAATCTTAAGAAAACATCTAAGTCTAGCAAAAGCTAATAACCATATAAACTGCTACATAAAAATAAACAAACTATTTGTAGATGAAGAGATATATTCTGCAAAAGACTTGGAAAAAGCGGAAACAAATGAACTGAACATAGTGAAATCAAATATCGAACCTGGTACACTTGCAAAAATTTTCAAAATACCAACTGAACAAACAGCTCTTCTTTCCAAAACCATAGCAACCATAGCTTCCAATCCCGTTTTGCTAACCTCAGGAAAAAAAAAAGAAAAATTACTTGTGAAAGAAAAAATAAAAACTAGAGAGCTCGTGCAGGCTCTACTCAAAGCATCAAATAGTTATATAATATTGTATTATATTTTATAAAACAAAATCCATATTGCAGAAAAACAAACCCAAATCTTATTATTATTGTTATGCTTTGTTATCTTATTTAGAGAAAACAAATAATTATTGTCAAGATTGTTGGATGATTTAAAATTAGTTGTTGCTTTCAAATGCATCAGTATATAAGAGATTTTGTAGTAGAGAAAATGGCAACATACCCTGAAACTTTAAAAATTGTTTCTAAATCCATATTGAACCTTTGACTGACATCATAAATAAACCCTTAGGCATATTTCCTTCGATCACTTACTCCAACTCAACTCCAATTTTTAAAAACGGCGATACAAAAAATGTTTTAAATTATAGTCCTATTTCACTTCTGTCATCAGTTAGCAAAGTTTTTGAAAAAATTATAAAAAAGAGACTTACCGCATATCTATCAAAGTATAATCTGCTATCGACATCCCAGTATGGTTTTAGAGAAAAAAAACTACAAATGATGCAATTCATTCCTTTACAAAAACCATCTACGAATCCTTAGATTTAAGTACTCCATCCATCAGTGTTTTTATAGATCTGAAAAAGGCCTTCGATACTGTCGATAACTCCATACTTTTAGATGCACTAGAAGATATGGGTGTAAGAGGTTTAGCACACAATCTATTCGAAAGTTATTTAACAAACAGAACACAAAAAGTTAAATTCAAAAATCATGTGAGTAAAGAGACTAATATAAAATGTGGTGTACCTGAAGGAACAGTATTGGGGCCGGTGTTATGTTGACGACACTGTAATATATGACTGTAAAAATGATGACTTGTACAATCTCAAATTAAACATTGAAAATGATATTAAAAACCTCAAAGACTGGTTTAACAGCAGATTATTCTCAATAAACTTTGACAAAACCGTATACTTACCATTTAGTAGCCATGAAACATCTTTGCCAAAATACAGTCTAAATATCGATTTTTCAATTAAACCTGCAAAAAAAAATCAAATTTTTAGGTATTTACATTGACCATCATTTACGATGGAACCATCATATAAAATATTTAACTAAAATACTTCGTAGTATCCTATTTAGATTTAAACAAGACCATTTTTGAGCTTTGAATATAAAACAATACCATACCACAGTTTGGTTGAGTCACAACTAAATTATGGCATTATTGGTTGGGAAGAAGTATTCAGAAATTACTTACATGTCCTCGAAATTTTTCAATAGCGATTCTTTCGAATAATACTCAACAAACCTGCAAAATATCCAAACTCTTTACTCTATACTGAAACACAAATATTAGATATAAGACAATTGTATATTATTTAGATAGAATGCCAGCAATATAAAAATGAAAAAGAACTTACCCCTTAGAACCATAAATACGCGACCACATCGAAGAATAAATATTGTACACCAATACCATCTAAAGAATAGGTCAAAAAGGCTACTCTTATTTGGCACCCTAATTATTCAGTCATCTCCTAACAAGAAAAATCGATAAAACTTCTTTGAAAAGATTTAAACCCAACCTAAAGAAGCGGACAAGACAAAAATACACAGAATAATGGAAGGTTAAATTATTGATAGAGAAAAGCACAACTTAAAAACTTATTTACAACTGTATACAATCAAATATAATTTTGTAATAATTTGATTTATGTTATTATTAAAATTTTTGTATTTCTTTAATTTGTACTACTAAAGGTATTGTTATATTTATGTTAGTTATGTTATCTACATTTACCATTATTTTATACTTTTATATTATACTTCCAATATTATATACTCATATGTTGTGTTTTTTAATGTTGTGATGTTCATAATTTTATATTTATATTGCTATTAAATATTAATATGTTTATCACGCACAAGCTGTGACAACAGCTTTACTAATTATTTCTGTTAATTCCTAGTGATTTATACATATTTTAGTGCTGTAAAATGCTGTAAAAATGTGCCATTGATATATGTGACCACTACAGGTGTTGCAATCAGTCGGTATCCAACAACTTTTATTAACTTCTTTTGTTCTAATTAAATTAGTCTCCAGCTGTCCTGAGCTTAAACGTCTAAAACCGTTAGGCCTCGAGGCGAATTCTGAGGAACCCCTCGCTCAAAACAGCCGGCCGGCAGCGAAACGATCGACCAACAGTATGTTCCAAACAGCCGTTAAAGACGGTCGATAAATTTTTTCCTTTTACAGCGATCGAAGAGATCAAGTTTTCCTATTATTAAGTATCTTTCTTTATTTTGAAGTTTCTTATTTCTTTTAATGTATCCAGATAAGAAGGGTAAATTTAGGTAAAAAGACAAATCATTAGTGGTACAAGTGCATAGTGTATTTTAAAAAGACTTTTAAAAACCAGCGACCTATGATTTAAACCAGTCCACTATTATCAAAATAGAGTATAATTTCCCCGTGTACGGAAAAAGGATTACAACTCCTGCTCTGTACAACGGAACTAAATTTGCTTGAGCACCCTCTCTACAGTCCAGACCTTGCACCCTGCGACTTTGCCCTGTTCCCCATGTGAAAATGAAGCTAAAAGGGAGACGGTTTTCCAGTGATGAGGACCTTTTGAGGACTTGTGACAACGAGTGCGCCATACTTCTTAGCGAGACGTGGGAGATGTGGTTTAAGGATTGGTTTTGGAGGATGGGGAGATGTATTGCCTGTGGTGCAAATTATTTTAAAAAAGTTAAATAAACATTACAAAACTTTCATAGTTTCATTTGTACTATATTTTTTATAATCGTCATGGCTGCATTGTCTTTTCATATTGACCCAAACCGTAATTTAAAAGCACAATAATTCACCATCAATTATAATGTAGTTGATGTTTTGAAACTGGTAGTCTACTTTTTATAATTTGAATAAATGACAGCTTATTATGAGGTGCAATATGCGTTTAAATTTCAGTTTCCGACTTTTGTGGGAACTCTTCAGCGGAAACAAACTGGACATGGGACAGTGGTAAATAAAACAACAAATAATTAATATTAAAAAATCTTAAGTAACATCACAAGTACTTATGGCGTTAGAACCAATTTTTAATTTTTTAATTATTTTGTTATTACAGTATCATTGGGCGAACAAAAAAATATAGAACTAAGTACTTACGACGAAATAATCTAAGTATGTTAATTTATATTTAAATTTAAGTTGGTTCATTAAAAATATTTTTAACCCACATTGACTGTATATGTTTTTACTTTAACATAAAAAAGCTTATCAAAAACATTTAAAAAAACATGTTTTTGTTGTTTTATATTTTTTATTGATTTTAAACACTAACAAAATGTGTTCGAGTTCAAAGTAAATCACATAAATTTTTGAATTAAACGAGAAAATAAATTGCCGCGAGCCATTGGTATGCTAGAAAAAGGCGCTCGACAAACAGATGAAGCGCAAGATGTGGCACATTTGATTTCCCTTTTTGAATACCTGTATGTAGAAACTGTATATAGAATATACACAGGACGTTTGAGATCTACAATCCATACTGAAGATCATTTTTTGTAATTGGCTGCAGAAGAAGGAACACTACGGTAAAGACACCTAAGTTACAAATGCAACTATTTCAAAATATGTAATAAAAGTTTTCTCCGGGACAATTATACTTCTCATTAATAAAATACTTTAACCAATTGCGTTTTGATATTGCGCAGCCATTAAAGAAATTTTTGTTCTTATGTAATGCACAACCACATGCTGCGGAAACAGTGGCTAGCTTTCTTGATAATAATACTATCAAAGTATTTTAGCAAAAAATCGGACATCTTTTAATAAAGAGTACAACGGCGTCCCACATTTTTTGGAAAGGATATTATCCTGGATGGATAAAAATAATGTAAGGAAATTTAGTAATAAAACACAGTTTATAATGTTACAACGCATTCTCGGGGTAGTGACGTCATTATTGCCGTTTATTTTTTCTTAACATGGACAGTGCGAATACATATAAACCATGTACATTAGTTACAAAAACAGTCTCAACTTCTTATAACAATGCTAATCAAATTAAAATTATTAGCAAGTCCTAATGTTTCATTTTCAAAAAAGCTCTAAGAGATTTCTTTTAGCTAAACAGATATATTCTAAAAGTGTATATTTAAAATAAGTAAATTTGAAGCAGTATATTTATATTTATACTAGATATTGCTTTTTTTAATGGATTTTAAAATTATATTTTTTTTCTTTTTATAAATTATAAGTCCAATTTTATTTCTCGGACTTATAATATAAGTTATAAAAAAAAAGAGGGAAACCAAAAATCATTATATATTGTAGATTCGCGGGAACTTCTCTATTACAGCAAATAAAAGCATTTAATAGATCGGTTTTATCCCTAAGACCAATAATTTAATTGCCTATTCACCAATTTTCTATTGTCTGTCGACTTGAATTTTTTTGACATTTAATTTAAATCTGGCTTGGTTAAATCTACCATACATTTATTTTTATTATAATTTTTTTTGCTGGAGTTTTCCGTAAATGCGATTAATATATTTCCTAAAAGATTTAAAATTTTATTTGTTCTGTCACATTAAGATTTTCTTTGGCATTTATTTAACTTTAATTTTAATTTGTTATGTATTTATTTTAGTATAAATTGTATTTATCTCATGGAAAGCTATGAGTAATAGTCGTATTGACTATAACCAACACGATAGCAATAGGCGTCGCCACCTGTCATGTCATGCTTCCTGTGAGGGTGAAACGTAGACTGCGGACAGTCACTTTGCTACTTTGAATGTGAGGGAAGGATTAAGTGATAAAATTGATGAAATTTACACGATGATAGAAGAAAGACGGATTGATGTTCTTTGTGTAATTGAAACCAAGCGGAAAGAATGTGAAACAACACATGGATCTTATACAGCCTATTGGTCAGGAGTTCCGAAAACCAGCAGAGGTTCTCAGGGCGTTGGTGTAATACTCTCTGCTAAAATGAATGAATGTGTGACTGACTTTCAATGTGTAAGACCAAGACTCCTCTGGGTAAGGCTGAAGGTTGGTCTTACTCGTATCTTTTTGCTAGGGGTTTATGCCCCACAAGATGCGCAGTAGAACCAATCTTTAAAAGCCCAAAAAGAGAGGCAGGAGTTTTGGGATAGCGTGACAGATATTTTAAATAAGTGTAACCAAAATGAAAAAATTGTAATGTTGGGTGATTTTAATAGTTAGGTAGGAGTAAAGCGTGATGGATATGACAGTGTTCTGGGAATGTACGGTGACGGCAGAGTAAATGAAAACGGAGAAAGTCTACTTGAAGTATGTTTGGAGCGGAATCTTGTGGTAACAAACACAATATTTAACCATAAAAAGATCCACTTGTACACAAGACAAGAAGGACACCGAAGAAGTATAATTGTGTAATTGTGGATAAAGGATTAAAAAAGAAAGTGATAGACACTCGGGTATACCGCGGTGCAGGTATTGACACAGACCACTTCTTAGTAATGAGCCGAATAAGTAGTCTCTTTAAGCGGTGACGCCATCGTGTTCTAGAGCGTATAAAAGTTGAGAATTTGCAAGAAGAAGGTATAAAAGAGGAGTTCGTTAGTAAATTGACCAAGAAATTTGATAGTTTAGATGAAGCATGTGAGGTTGAAGAATTGTGGAAGCCATTTAAGAAAGGAATCGTGGATATTGCTATTGAAGTATGCGGTGTAAGTAAAAGAAGGAAAGGATGCAGGACAGAAAATGTGTGTAGAGGTTTAAAAAGCAGTGTCAAAAAAGAAGAAAGCCTGGCTGGATTGGCTAGCTACAAAAGCCAATTAAAGAACGCAAAAGGCAACGATTGAGGATGTAAACAAGGCAAAGAATAAGTATAAAAGGGTTAAAAGTTGTGGCAAAAGAGGTTGTCACAAAAAAGAAGGATAGTGATAAAGATGAATTTGATAAAAGGTTATCTGACAATTTCCAAAACAATATTAAACTCTTCTGGAAGTCCATAAGAACAGCCAGACGTAAAAATACTACCTCGCAATTGGAAAGAATCAGAAACCAAGATGGTAGTATGGCAAAAGGAAAGGAATGCGTATTAAGGAGATGGAAGGAATACTACGAAAGTTTGTTTGAGAATGAGGGTACACAAGTACAGGCTCCATTCGGAGACATCAGGTCTTTTCATTACGAGGTATAGTCAAAAAGTTCTTGGCTAGAAATCAGGTCTATTGCGCTTTTATAGACTTGTAAAAGGCCTATGACAGAGTGGTGTTGAGTGAATTGTGGTCTACATTGTCTATGTATGGGGTGAGTGGTAGTTTAATACGAGCACTGAAATCACTTTACGAGGATTCCACTGCTTGTGTCAGGATAAACGGAGCTTGCACGGACTGGCTTAACATCAAAAAAGGTGTGAGACAGGAATGTGTGGCTTCGCCATGGCTGTTTTATACATAGATAATTGTTTAAAAGATCTGAAAGAGAGTGCGTATGGATTAAAAATGAATGATTTGATAGTCAAATGCCTTCTTTACGCCGATGATCAAGTCATATTAGCGTTATCTGAAGAGGAGTTGCAGGCGATGGTTCATGTTATCCATAATGCTCTGAAAATCAAAGCGATGAAAATCAATTTGAGCAAAACGAAAGTAATAGTTTTTGAAAGAAGGCATGACAAACTGTGGAGTTTCGATTGAGGGAGAAAGAGTGAAACAAGTAAATGAATTTGTGTACTTGGGTTCAATGTTTACCAGAGCTGGAAAGTATGACAGTGACATTGAGCGAAGGGTGTTGGCAGAAAAACAAATTAATGGGGCACTGCATAGCTTTATAAATAGCCAGAAAGTGTCAAAAAAGGCACGCCTGGCGGTGCATAGAGGTGAGTTGGTTCCTAAACTTATGTATGGTAGTAAATGTTGGGTTTGGCAGAAGAAGCATGAAAATAGGATTAATACTGCGGAGATGAGTAGTCCGAGAAGTATAGCCGGAGTGACTCAGTTGGATAAAGTAAAGAATAGTGAGATAAGAGAACGCTGTGGTGTAAAAGAAGATGTGGTTACAAAGATAGATAAAGGAATGCTTAGATGGTTTGGACACGAAGAAAGGATGGATGAAGAAAAATTGAGGAAACAAATTTATAATGCGAGTGTGAATGGCCAAGTCGGTAGAGGTCGACATCGGCGAACATATCTCGATCAGATCAACATTATTTTGAAGAAAGGCCAGGTCAAGAGTACCAACAACCGACGAGCATGTATGAGAACACTGATGAAAGTAGAGGAAGCAAAAGATGTGTGTAAGAACCGTAGCAAGTGGAAGGAAGTGGTCTTTGCCTACCCCTATGGGAAAAAGGCGTGACTTTATGTATGTATTTTAATTATGTAAGGTAGAGCAATTTTTAATTCTTAGATTAAATTTTTCGGTAAAAAAAAGTAAAAATTAGATAAAAAAATTGATAAAAACTGACTTCTGCAGCAAAACAATTGTAAAGTATTATTTTAAAATACTGCATGTTTTTTAACCTACACATTTAAGAAAAATAATATCTAACCAATTTTTTTTTGCCTTGGATCTTGGTCTTTCAGGAAATTTTTGGGTTTAAGTTAAAAGGTGTTTAACCCCCTTATTCCCCACTGATTTGTCGCTATATTCTTCGAAGGATTTGCCTATGCTAGTCGAATATTAATAATAATATCGAATATTACCTTACAGTATTTATTTGGCTGTTTATATTCCTTTGTCTTATTAACAATAGGAAAGTTTTCCATTTTCTCGGACATAAATTTCTAAACAAAATTACCGCAACAACCTATTAAATCATAAAATTGCTATAATAAATTAATTTTAATAATTTTTTGGTAATTTTTTGGTAACATTAAAGTTAGAAAAACGTATTTGAATACTTCAAAAGAGAACTAGCTTTAATCTTTCTCTATAAGATTGAATTTAAAATTATTCTTAAGACCGGCATCAAATGTTCTATTACAGTTTTCTCAAGATAGTAATTAGCATTCATGAATCTCGTACGGACATAAACTAATTATGTGTGAGCGTCAAAGCATATACCACCCCAAAACATAAGAGAACCACCACCGAATGGAATCCTTGCAGAGATATTGCAAGGAGCAATCCTCTTTTCTGATCTTCGCCAGACTCGTTCCCGACCATCTAGATGTTTAAGGCTAACCCTAGTTTCATCTGTAAATAAAACTCTTTCCAGATGTCCACAGACCAATTTTGATGATGTCGAGCAAAACGTATCCTGGCTACTCTGTTCTCTCTAGTAAGCAAGGGTGCAGTGGCTGGTCTCTTAATGTTTAATCCAGCTTTATTTAAAAGTCTTCTAACTGTTTTAGACGAAACTGTGACATTGCGGCAAGTTTTAAGTTTGGTTCGGATCACAAAACTAGTTTTAAAAGTCCTGTTTTTAAGGCGTACTTATTGTCTAATAAAACGTTTATCTTGGTCGTTAGCATCGTTTTTGTCCTTGCCCTGGCCTTCTAGAATAATTTCCTACCTCATTTAAACGTCTAACAAATTGGCAACATAACTTTAACAATATCCCTCATCCAATAAAATTGAGGCCCGCACACTTTTTAATTTTTCGGGGTTAAAAATTAAACAGTCTGCCACAAAAAAATATTACTTTTGAAAAAGGAACAATTTTTAAGCTTACTTTTAACGAATCTATTGCAAGTACTACACAAAATTGTTTATCTTATAACAAATTCTTTAAAACTGTAAATATCTAAAAGAATTATTTTGATAGCTGTCATTAACAACGAGACAAAATATGCATAGCCCACTATTCAAATACTAGATAAACTTCAAAAACGGATAAATGAGAAGGATAAATTAATTTTTTAGATAATTTCATATTTTTGCGTTAATTTTGTCCAGTAGTTTATTATGAGAACCAAATTATGAACTCCTACACCTTATAATCCAGCGTAAAATAGTGCGAAAAATCAGTAGGATAAAGAAAAACACATTGGATTAATAACCTACCAGAATGGTTTAATTTATAACTGCAGAACTATTTAGGACCGCAGTCATAATAACCAATATGATAGCCATCCTCCTCAATGGAGACGGCACTTGGAGAAGATTTAAGTCATATGCTGCCGTCCTAACAAGAAAGGTTCTATTTGCAAAATGTTAATTTGGAGATAATTAGGTTTTTATCTATTTTTGGCAGACAACTGTTAGTGTTTGACAGTTTTCTTGTTTACTTTACAAATGCATTGTTAGACACTAAGAAAAATCCAAACAATATTATTATTTTAATTTAAATTTATGGGGTTAGGAGATTTTTAATAAAAACTGTAGTTAGGAAAATTTGTCTATCTAATGGTATACAATTTTAATTAAACGTGCTATAACAATAAGTCTAAAATAAAACAAAACTTGCATTAAATAACTTTTATAATGAACGCTTAACAAGGAAATAGTAAGAGAATTCGGTTAACTTCAGAACAATAAAACTAAATTAAAATTGAACTTTTGTCATTTTCATCATTAAGTTCGTAAAAAGAAATTGGCAGATTAGATTTGTTTTTCTTTCTAAAGAGACACCACGGCATGTTAAACGTACTTTTGGTTTGGAAAAAGTACCTTATACGTATTTCTGCATAGAAATATCTTTTACATCTATAAACTCATTTTCCCAATTGTGTCTAGGTATATGAGAAAAACAAATTGCCTCCTCTAAAGTAAACACGTAGAATACTAGATTAAAATGACCTAACTGCATTTTAATGTTCAGATAGGACAACTTTACTTAGCATTTATAAGATACGACATAACATCTTGTAGATGGTAAGGGGCGTCGTGAAGGCTATGCAGCCTCTCGAGCATCTCGACCTATCAGATCTTTTGTGTTTGGGATTCCGAGATTTCGTACAAAGTTTATCAATTTCCTGTGATCCAAGTTCCTGACATCGGAGGGCTTTAAAAAGGCCCCTTCCACAAATTTGAGCCTCCTGCACAAAAGCGCTGTGCATTCGCAAAGCAAATGTTCTCGCAGTAGCGGCAACTATCACTCTCTGTTTTTCCCATCTTTTTCAGGTGATACCTCAGAGTGCAGTGTCCAGTGAGAAGTTCCGTCACCGGTTTTTAGTCTTTCTTGTCCAACTCGAGAAGCTGTTTAGCTTTCCTTGGCGAAAGATGCAATCCTGGGCCCATATCTCTATGGCATGTAATTCTGCTTGAAAGATGATTGGAAAGTTACCAAGGGGTTTTAAGAGCCTAAAATTTGACCCTGTAACGTCCACTCCAACCCTTTTATCCATTTTCCATCCATTTGACGGGCATAATATTTGTTGGTTTAGGCATGTATTCAAGGAAAATATTTTCCAAAATCTTTAAATGTCCAATCCGATTTTCTGCTTTAAGATTTATTATCTGGCTTAGTCTGAAAGCACTAATTGCTGCTTATTTTATTACACATAAGTGCAATGGTGAAAGGTTCAGCAGTACCTCTACGGCTGCAGTAGGGTACGTAAATATTGCCACTGTCATTCCCAGATAAGCTAGCTGCTGCAATTTTTACCGAAATTTGTTGCATTTTTGGCCACCATATCAATGAGGCATAGGTGACCATGGGTTTGATGATCGTTTGGTATGACCAGTAGATCATTTTGGTTTCAGACGCCACGTCTTGCCAAAGACTCCAGCTTGCCGCTATAGCTCTGGAAAGAATGTGGTTGAGTTGGCTGTTCCATGTCAGTTTTTGGTCGATTATTACGCCCAAATATTTAACTTTTTTAGAAAATGTGAGCTGGATTCCATTCTGAGTTTGTGGCTTTAAGTTCGTACTTTTGCCTCCTGGTGAATGCAACCAGCACTGTTTTTCTAGAATTGACATTGAGTCCTTCCTTTGCGCACCAGCTTTTGATTATGTTTAGGGCTACTTGTATGCGATTGGAGATTACTTCGTTATGTCTGCCCCTAATGATGACGACTAGGTTATCGACGTAACCTTGAGTCGTAAAACCAGAGTCATGTATATTAACTATCATGTTGTCTACTACCAGTGACCACAGCAAAGGTGACAGAACTTCCGCTTGGGGACAACTTTTTTCTACTGTCATCTTGACTGTCTCTCCCCAAGAATCGCCACAATGATTCTATTTTTAACATTAATTGTATCCATCTAATCAGTGAGGTGTTTATATTTCTTTCCTCGAGTAATCTAGTTATGGAGGCATGCAAGGTGTTATCAAAAGCACCCTCTATGTCGATGAAGGCACAAAGAGCCATTTTTTTTCCAAGTATGTCTTTTCAATGCTTTCAACAAGACACTGTAGAGCAATTATCGTGGATTTACCTGCTTGATAAGCAAACTGTTTCTTGTGGAGCGGTCTTAACTCAAGGAGCTTCTGATGTAAAAGTCTATTATTTTCTCCATTGTTTTTAGGAGAAAGAATGTGAGACTGATGGGGCGTTAATACCTTGGTTTGTCCATTGGACGTCCTCCAGTCTTTGGTATAAACTCCAACATGGCTACTTTTTAAGCTTGTGGTATATAACCGAAAATAAAGCTGGCCTTGAATAACTTTTTTAAAGAAGGTTTTATTATTTCAAGGCCATGTTGCAGTAAGGCGGGAAATATTTTGTCCTTTCCTGGCTACTTAAATGGTTTGAAATTTTTGATAGCCCATTTGATTCTTTGAGTTGTAAAGATTTTCCCAGTTAGGCTTCTGCTGGATCTGTTAGGGTTATGGACAACCCCTTCCAGGTGAGGACTTTGCTGTTCGTTCTCCACAACCTGTTCGGGACAAGGAAAGTGTGTCTGCAGGAAAACACTTAAGCTTTCATTAGAGTTATCAATGTATCCCCCGTTCGGATTTTTAATCATACCTATGCCGTTGGAGTATTCCTTTGAGAGTACCTTTTAAAGACGTTGTGCGGTGATCCCCTCGCACATTTGCCTTTATGTCCTTCCTTTCGATTTTCTGAGTTCTTTCTTGTACTAAGAAAGATCTGTTTTGTAGTCTTCCTAGTGTCCCAGACTCTAAGGTCTATTAAAAAGACTTCTGACTTTTTTTTCTTTTTTTTCTCGAACTTTATCTTGTTTCTTAGACAAATAATATCTTAGTAACAAGATTGTTTTACTCACTTAGGACAAAACTTTTAGGGCTATTTTTTTGCCTTTTAGATAAAGATGGGAAATCGGACTATGAAGAACGATAGATAAATTATAGAGAGAGTAAATATAACAAATTTTGCAAATAGTACCTTACTTGCTAGGACGGCAGTATGATGGGTAAACCATTTTCGGTCCTAGTAAAATCACTTGTTGTATAGTTATTCCCATATTGGACTGTGACCAGATAGGAGACCTGTAATTGTTTGTATCTGATTTCTACTAATGTTAAGTAATACTCTTTTTTAACGAATATTTGATAAATAGTTTGCCGAAAACCATATAAGAGGTCAAAATCCAGCGTTCTCTTTGTTGTTGTTTGACTTAGTACTTTAAAGAATTAAGGATGGTGGAGTTTGTCACTTTCAGTGCAGGTGCTGGGGCAAAGAATGGGACTAATGAGCCGTTTTTAGATAGTTTATTAGATTTTTAGCTTTTTTTTGTTTAAAATAGAAGGTTATTGAAATGGGAAACCAATTAATAAACTATAAAATGTGAGCAAAAAGGCAAAAAAAAAAGTTTAAAATTAGTAAATAATAATAATAAGTGACTAATTTAATAATACAATTAAGTATAAATCTAATTAAATAGGAACTAATGGATAAAAGCCTTGTAACTGATTTGTCCTGACAGGAGTATGAAGGATCACCTACAGTATACGAAAATTAAATGTGACAGAGAAAGTAATATTAGCTCTCCATTTAATAATGCACTAAAAAGATTTTCTAATCGTATAAAAAAAGATATTTTCATCAAGCAATAGTTTCACTTACCTACCCGTAGGAGGTAGCAAAAAAGTAAAATTGAAAGTTGTTTAGATAACAATTTTATTAAACTATCTTATATTAATACTTGAATGTTGATTTCAAGCTCATTCTAAAATGATATTTCCGGTACCGTGTACGTCCAGAGAGTCATTTACTTTTTCCTATCAAGATAGTCATAAATTGAAAATAATCAATATAAGTGTATCTAATTGTAAGTGGACGACGTGATACCGTTGCAATAACGAAGCAGGAAGTGAAAATGAATTCATAATCCAGTCGAAACTTTAATTAATAGGACTGGGTTGATTCTGCATTCGTTCTAGAAGTTAACTTTTAACTCGAACCTAGCATACATATATTTTAAAGTTTATTGGCATTTATGTTGCGTAGATTATGCAACAATATTTTTATAATTATACAGCGTGTTTATTTACAAAAGATCCCCATTAGATTTTAAAAATTGTAACCAAAAAAAGCAAAATTTTAAAAGGTTAAGGTTAAAATGAGGTGTTGCCAAAACGGCGTAGTTTCTAACCAAATAGACAAAATAAAATCATATGGGCGGTAGAATTTATTTTTCCCTTTTCAAAAAGCTTTACTGTTCCTCTAAACTAACCAAAATATGGAGAAAAATTTAAACAAAAAGTAATAAAATCATTGAATTCTTACCCAGTGTTAAAACAAAATCTTTATTTTAATTAAATAGAAGAAAGATCATTTATAAAAAAACATAAAAAGAAGAAAGTAACTTTTTAAAAAATCTGCTTTATTAATTTACCCAATTATACAGAGTGGCTCATTAAGTGTCCACCTTGAATATTTTTCATGAAACAACTTTTTTCGGAATACGTTAATTTTTTTGTTAAGATTGATTCATTAATAAAGGGTTATTCCCCTAAACGGGGTGGCAACCCCTTTAAGAATCTTAAATGCATGGGTGTTCAATTGGCACATCATTTATATGCATACGTTTTAATTCTCTTTACAAACGTGTCAAAAATTGTCAATTTATCTTCAAAATTAATGTAAAAAACCTGTTGTATAATGAATAAAAAAAGTAAGTTTTTAACAATTTTTAATTAATCAAGAGTTTGAACAGCGGACAATTTACTTCCATACAATAAAATCGGGGGTAATTTCTCCACATACTTTGGTGACGAAAATCTTCCAAAGAGGTATTATATATATATAGGTTATAGGTTATATATAGGTATTATAAATAACACATTGTAAATGACCTCACAAAATATTCTACCGATGCTAAATTTGAAGATCTGGGGGCCGTTTAATGGTACCCTTTCTACCCATGAAGTGTTCGGTTAAAACGTTGATTCAAAAAGTCACGTACAGGCCCTGCGCTGCATAGTGTGGCGAAGCGTCATCCGGTTAAAAAACACGTCAAATTCTAAAATTTGATCGTTATTATCAATTATTTCCACAACTCGAGGAAAAAATGGACCAACAATATTATTTCCCATAACCCCAGTCCATACTTTTGCATACCTACTGGAAATACTGCTGACAGTAAAAAATTTTGCATGAAAAAAATTTTTTTTTTTTCGGAAAAACGTTAAATGTCGAAAAAATATTTACTTGATGTAAAAAAAAATATGGAGGTTTTTTGGAACATAAAAATATATATAATTTCATCAAACTTCATGCAATTTAAATAATTTTTGAGAAAGTGATGGATAAGATATGAAAAATCCGAAAAAAATACGGTCTTTTGCATTTTACTGAGATATTTTGGGGTTATGTAATATAATGTATTTGGCAAAAGTTACAGATTTTCAATATATCTACAACTTTTTGATTCAATGTTTTTTGATCTAATGTAAGGTTTGGTCGCAAAATGGCAGTTTTCACCTCCCAAAATTAACCACTTTTCAGCTGATGAATTTTTTATTTTTTTGTTTGTTCAACCCCCTTTACCTTTTTCAGTTGTTGTACAATAGGGAATATTTAATCTCAGCGAGATTGTCGGTGGGATTAAATGGAACATATTGTTACAAATCCGGTCCTGTCAGCAACCGTAAGGTCGACGGCGTCGAAGGTCCGTGTTCGACCGCTCTCCTTTGTAAACCGCCGACAGAGCCTAGGAAAGTCGCGCAATGTCTCGAATCCGCGTCGAAAATTGAGAAACGAATAGAAAGATCTGGAACAATGATATCGGGAATATAAAAGGGGAAACGATTATAACGATTATTAGTATTAGCTTATGTGTTTACGAATTATTAAAGGTAAATAGTTATATGGAGTTGTAAAAGTTGTATTTCTAAGTGAATATCTAAGTGGTTAATGAAAATAGAAGTTATTGTATCGAAATAAACATTGTTTTTGTTATTGAATCGAGAGTTTTAATCACCGAACCCAAGAGAGAAGTAAAAGTCTTAACAATATGTAGCATGTTGCAATGACACATATTCATTAATAAAGTTTTTGGATGTAAAAAATGATTATTGATTATTTTGGAAGCGGTTCTCTAAATTAGTAAATCGCTTTCTTGCGATATGGAAGGAGTCACCGAGAAGAATTTTCTCAGTGGGAGATTTGAACAGAAAATCTACTTGGAAAGTACCATTTTCAAGACGCACATGCGTTTGAATGAAACTTAGTTCAGCAAGCTCTTCGTCTGCTAACAAGGACTTAAACTCTGGAAGCTCTTCGACTTCCCAGAATTTCGAGAGAATTTTTTTTGTTGAATCTGTGGATTTATAGGCATTTTGGCAAAGGAGTTAAACCTTGTTTTGCTTCGGAATACCTTGAGGAAAGCAAATGTCCTCTAATAATCCAGCCGAGCTTCGTCAGCTGCATGGTAGGGAGTTTAGGACCTAGCCTATGGATTTGTGGAAGTAAAATGTCGTAATAGGCGTCAGCACCCAGGAGAATGTCCACATCGGACGGAATGTGAAATTTAGGATCTGCAAGTCTGAATTCCGGTGGAATATTCAAACTATTTTTATTTAACGGAATTCTAGGTAATAGGTAATTACCGGAAGTACTGCACAAGACACCTTAAGTGTAAAGTGCTCATAAGTATTGTAATGAATAACAATGTTTAACATTTTGTTAGAAATAACAGGAGCGCATTTTATGCCGGAAAATTGAAGTTGACTGTCGTAAGTTTTATTATTTAATTTTTTTACGAACTTTTCAGAAACGAAGGAACATTGGCTACCACTGTCTAGGATCAGCCTAGCCTTAACGGGGTAACCGTAAAAGTAAAAACAAATCATTTTCGGACTCTAAATTCTGAGTAATCCAAATTTGGGTTCGAACAATCGCGGCTTTAGCATTTTTTCTTATTTTTTTAAAGGACTGCATTGTGTGTTTTTAATTAAAAAAGCTTGAAATTATCTCAGAATACAATTCTACAATAAACTATGCTAAGTAGAAAGAAAGAACCACGCAGGGTTCTGTGGAAAAAACATTTTTACGTTTTGCTTTTCGCGACGTGGATTTAAAATTTTCACTTACCGCACAAATCTTTTTTTGGCACAGAAAGTTTGTAAATGTTTTCAAAAACTGGAAAAAATACTCAAAGAAACAATGCGCTAGAACATTTTCCTATATATGACATAAATCAAATCAAGAAAATATCAGTATGCGGAAAATGTTAATCAAACAATTTATCAGGAAAAATGCATAAAACAGATTTAAAATATGTATAGTAAAATCAAAATAAAATATAGTTGACCTTTGTTAAAATCAAGTAAAGGAAATAATGATAAAAAAAAGGTTTAATCACCTTTTATTTTCCGACGCATAAGAAATCAACTGTTTTAAATTAAATCGACTAGAAACACAGCAAATTCTTATCTAAATTAAAAAAACCTGCAAGAAAGAAAGAGAAAATTATCAGTAATAGCTAAATTTGAATGTTCGGAACACTGCCTTGCGGCGGAAAGTCTTTATCGATGTCGTCAATGTATCTGGAAGCTTGAAGTAATTTTATTTTCTGTAAAAGGCAGAAACTGTCAGAAACAATGTTGTTTTAACATGTATTGTAGAACGAATAAGCAATCTGTAGGCCGATAAACAAGTGCACTGGAAACAACTCTCGGTTGCCAAAGAAACAAATGTAGAAATATCCTTGAATTAAGGTACGTTCCTCATTATCATCGTCCTCCTCATTATCATTAATTGATCGATATGATATCCATAATTAATATTTAGCTGCGTTACGAAATCTTAAATATACCCTTTTTCTCATCAGTCCTGGTAGTGGCAATCTGCTCTCTTCTCTCAACATCTCAACTTGAAATTCTTTTTCTTGCTCTCTTTGTAACTTATCTTGTATATAGCATGGTGCTAATTTGATTTGATACATACCAGCTGTTAAATCTTTCAAATACGCAAATGTTAAGATCAAGTAATTGATCAGCAGCTAAAACGACTCACCTTCGAGCATTCATTGTATGAAGATTTTCCGCATCTCTTTCGAATTCATTCTGCAACATTGCTGCATCATTATTCTTTGCATTTGAGAAGAACGGCCCTTAAATTGCAAGTATATATCCATCCGGAGTGACTTCTAGAGCTGGTTTTACCAAGAGTCGACCTTTATGAATACAGTAGGATTGTCGGAGAGCTCCAAAATTCCTACTTTTTGAAATAGAGCTATAGGTACCGTCGATGACCGCAATTACTCTGGGAATATTGGGCTCTGAATTATATAGATTGTTGATAAATTATGTTACGTGTCTTTCAATACAAAGATTTCTTATTTTAGCATCACAATAAGTAAACAGATTCTGAAAATTTGTATGGTCACAGGAAAAAAACTTTTGAACTCCTTTTTAATGGACCGCCATGTTTATCAACTTATTATTAATTTATTTACTTGATAAACCTTTCTTTGGTTATTAATCCAATTACATATATATTAATGCATAAATTTTTATTCATAACTTTTCAAGAAATTACTAGTATACTTTATCATTTATACTTCTCTAGCTAAAATGACTACCAAAACAAATGAATAGTTTTCTCAAACGTTGACGTCTTGTTGACGTTATCTTTCTTCGCAATGTCCATTAGTTATTAATCCTGAATGAGATGTTGTCTACCGAATTTCTATCTTCTGACTAACATATTTTAAAAATATGTCTACCCAAAAATAAAATTTCATGAAAATACCTTTTATATTACAACAAAGACTTTTCACTTTTAAACTTTAAATATTGCGTGCAAAATGGCTTTCAACCACGGATAATTGCCCGATTACCGTAATTTTTCCAAAAAATTTAAGCCCTTAAAATAATACTTATACTTACGTAAAAAAATTAAATTTAAAAGTTTGCTAAAAATGACACAATATTATTTAAAATATTCTCATATCTTTATAATTTTTTGTTAAACTAAATATTTAGTTGTATTATTTGTTGTGTACCAAAACTACATATTTCAAAAAACTATTATTCCTTACAATAACTAAAAATAATTAAATATGTGTTTAAAGAATCTAAACCTGCCTAATTTTTTTACAATTGGTATTATCCTAAAGATTCTATTCAGATAAATCATTGACCCCTGTCTTTATAGATTTTTAACATTCTTTCTATTGAAATTTTTGAAAGCACTGTCGAGAGGAGCTAGCATCAACAAATGGTAACAACATTCGAAACACAAAAAAACGTATGGATAACACAATCAGCTATTTTAGTATTCAAGTAATGAATTAAATCGGATGCTGTTCAATTTACAATTTACATCACAGAAGTAGCTCTTTTTAAGTTTACTTTTAAAAATTAAATTAACAACCAAATATTTAGGTTAATTAATAATTTGAACAGATTATTTAAATTTTTGAATGTCACAGTTAAAAATTATAATTAATTAATTAGATATTTACACGTAAAATGTTTTAGGATTAAAAAACGGATTATTAACTAAATTTCTTTGTTCAAATTAATAAACATTTGTATACTAAAAATTTAATTGATTTTCAACATCAATTTAAAATATTTACGAAAATTTTTAATTTTGCCATTTAAGAACAAAGCGTTAAAAATTAACCTGAGTTGCAGACAGACAGGCATTGGCAAAAGATAACAACGTTACTCTTGCCTGGGTTCTTGGTCACTCGGAAATCAAAGGGCTGACAAGGTGGCGAAAGCTGAATCAGTTACTAAGTTTGTGGGCACAGTGCCGGCCTTAGGGATTCCTTTCTGTCTAGGTAGAAGTGCAGTCCGGGGCTGACCATAATTTAACTTATTGTACTGGAAAACATTAACCAGGGACTGCTTGAGTGGGAAGGATGCCAGATTAGAGCAAAGAAAACCAGTCTTCATATCCTTGGCACATGCCAGACTAAAGCTGACTTTGCTGTGATCAGCCTTTCTTGGGCCCGATCAGTGACCTGTTCCTATTCTGATAGAACATCTATCACGGGAAGACACAATGAATATTGTCTGGGTGCCGTTGGTGGGATCAGAAGAAACCACTCCTCAGTTTATTATTATTAGTATATTTAATTAAAATTGCCTAAACTCAAGATAAAAAGATATAACTATCTTTAGTTTAGTTTATCTATTCCAATAAATATTTATGTAAAATTTAAACGAGAAGTTATTCCCAATTAGTAAAATATTAAATTTAAACTGTATTCTTGCTGTAGCTAGGTTAAACACTCACTGTAGAGTGGGGGACTAGAGATGGGATTATAAAAAACCCTATGGTCAGTAAAATTGTACTACTTTTTATAATATAAGATTTTGATTCCTTTGGGCAAAGTGTGAAGTTCATAGAATTATTGAAATTTTACCCAAATGTAGTAATGGGCAATTAAGGTAACGTTTTTCGTTGTCAGTTCTCATTCAGGCATTAACTTTATTGTATTCTAAATTAACAAAGTGAACTAGGCGGTTATCTTATGTTATTATTTTATTATAAATCAAAATATTAATTTTGTTTTAAATTATTGTAATGAATAAAGCAAACTAAAACTGATTTTAAGCTGACAATTACGACGAAAATATCAAGGTAACAGTAAGAATTGAATTCCTTATTTGGGCTATTTCATAGATGAGAAAAGTTTTAATAGAATTTTTTAGCTAATGCTTTTATATATTTTACGATTTCATTTGATATTTAATTGATATTGAAGTTCTCATCAACTGCACACATTGTCCGAGAAGCAGTCATTAGTCAAGCATCTGAAGAAGTGCCGCTGTTGGTCTGTAAAAGGTAAGTTTAATCATAACCACAGTCGTATCTACTTACTTTACAAACAGGGTTCTTTTAAATACTTAAATAAAATTTTATAACTAGTATAACTCTGATATAACAATATTAACTATATATAACTAATATAATGGACACTCGGGCATACCGCGGTGCAGTTTTTGACAGAGACCACTTCTTAGTAATGAGCCGAATAAGCGGTCTCTTTAAGAGGTGGCGGCATCGTGTGCAGGAATCAAGTAGTGTACTAGAGAGTATAAAAGTTGAGAATTTGCAAAAAGATGGTATAAAAGAGGAGTTCGTTAGTAAATTGACCGAGAAATTTGACAGTTTAGATGAAGCATATGAGGATAAAGAATTGTGAAAGCCATTCAAGGAAGGAATCGTGGATATTGATATTGAAGTATGTGGTGTAAGTAAAAGAAGAAAAGGATGCAAGTTACAGAAAATGGGCGTAGAGGTTCAAAAAGCAATGTCAGAGAAAAAGAAAGGCTGGCTGGATTGACTAGCTACAAAAGCCAATCAAAGAACTTAAAAAGCAAATTGGGTAAAGCTGCTGGGTACGACAGGATAACAGTTGAAATGCTGAAGGCTGGACAAAACGTGGTAGCTAGTCTTCTGTACCGCCTTTTTAAACTTTGTTGGAGAAGTGGTAGCGTACCAGACGACTGGTGCAAGGCCGTTATCGTGCCGATTTACAAGAAAAAAGGTTCGCAGTAGGACTGTAAGAACTACCGAGATATTAGTATACTCAGCATAGTCGGAAAACTGTATGCAAAGATATTGATTAAAAGAGTAACAAATGAAACTGAGAAGATGATATGAGATGTGCAAGCAGGATTTAAAAGAGGAAGGAGATGTATGGATCAGGTCTTTTCAATACAAGGTAGAGTCGAAAAATGCTTAGCAGAAGTCAGAAGGTCTATTGCGCTTTTATAGACTTGGAAAAGGCTGGGATGAGCGGTAGTTTAAAACGAGCACTAAAATCACTTTACGAGGATTCCACTGCTTGTGTCAGGATAAATCTAGTTTGCACGGACTGGTTTAACATCGAAAAAGATGTGAGACAGGGATGTGTGGCTTCGCCATGGCTGTTTAACTTATACATAAACGATTGTTAATCAGATTTAAAAGAGAGTGCGTATGGATTGAAAATGAATGATTTTATCATCAAATGCCGATAATCAAGTCATATTAGCGTCATTTAAAGAGAAGTTGCAGGCGATGGTTAATGTAATGCATGATGCCCTAAAAATTAAAGGGATGAACCTAAATGTAAGAGAAACGAAAGTAATGGTTTTTGAAAACTGTAAAGTTTCGATTGAGGGAGAAAGAGTGGAACAAGCAAATGAATTTGGGTAATTGGGTTCAAAGTTTACGAGAGATGGAAAGTATAACAGTGACATTGAGCGAAGGGTGTTAATAGGAAAACAAATGAATGGGGCACTGTATAGCTTTATGAATAGCCAGAAAGTGTCAAAAAAGGCACGTCTGGCTGTGCATAAAGGTGTGTTGGTTCCTACACTTATGTATGGTAGTAAATGTTGGGTTTGGCAGAAGAAGCATGAAAATAGGATAAATGCTGCGGACATGAGTAGTCTGAGAAGTATAGCCGTAGTGACTCGGTTGGATAAAGTAAAGAATAGTGAGATAAGAGAACGCTGTGGTGTAAAAGAAGATGTGGTTACAAAGATAGATAAAGGAATGCTTAGATGGTTTGGACACGAAGAAAGAATGGATGAAGAAAAATTAAGGAAACAAATTTATAATGCGAGTGTGAATGGCCAAGTCGGTAGAGGTCGACATTGGCGAACATATCTCGATCAGATCAACATTGTTTTGAAGAAAGGCCAGGTCAAGAGTACCAACAACCAACGAGCATGCATGAGAGCACTGATGAAAGTAGAGGAAGCAAAAGATGTGTGTAAGAACCGTAGCTCTACGGGAAAAAGGCGTGACTATATATATGTATGTAATTACAAACTTATTAAAATTAGGTATAAATTTATAAAATAGAGACAGATCTGTGAGCTTTTGCTAGGCAACAATACTTTTAATTACTGCCGAAATTTTTAGTCGGTAACATATAAGGCTATTAGGCTAAAGGCCAAATGCTGAACAAAATAGCAAAATTTGTATTTTGTATTTTCTGTAGTTTAGCTAATCGAAATGTCATTAGCAATGTAAGCAAAGACACAATGAATAGCATAAGTGCATTTGCCCCTAATACTAGATCGTTTTTATTAACAATTTTCATATTTCTCCATATTTTAGACGTTTGTTAGTTTCTGTAATGACTAGTTAAGTACATACAAACATAAATCTGATCTAAATGTAAAACAAGCTTATATTTTATTGGTTATGAGAAGTTAAGTACGTAAACATAATGTTATCTTGCATAAACAAAAAAAAGTGTCTATTTTAGAACATACTCGTACAATTGTCAGTATCTTGTGAGAAATAAAAAATAACTATTTTGATGATAAAAAAGACAAAATAAAACTTACCCTTTTTAACCTTTCACCTATCAAAACTTAAATATGAAAAAAGTTTTAATTGTATAGTTGTGACCGATAATTGAAAACCAAAAAAGTTTTACACAATGCCTACATTAAACAACTGTTAGATAAAGTTTGCAACGGGTATTTTAATTCTTCTAATAAACAAAAATAGATCCTGCATAAAAGGTAAATAAAAAATAAAGTTAATTAATGTCAAATAAATATCTAGAGATAACTAGCCCCCAACTAATTGTCCTTTCTTACTGCCGCTGCTGACCAGTAAAAGGCCAATAAAAGTAACCGTGACCTCTGCCGTCGAGCTACCTGCAGTCGATCTGCCGAATCATTTCTGGTAATGAATGCTTTCAGAACACTGAATACCGTGAAGATTATTGCTTCAAGACCAATCTTCTGATGCTGTGACCTCTCAATACACTATGCCATCCATGTTGTGTACATATATAAAGAATATACGAATGGACCGAGAGTAAAGTTGTTGAGAGATCTTTAACGGGTTAAGCAAAAATTTTATTAAAATATATTAAACTTATTATTTATTAAATATTAATGTGATTGCATAATATTTAATAATCTTAAATAACTAATCGGTGAAATAACACTATTTTCCTAAATTAGCCCTTAAGGAAACAAATCAAACTTTCTTAAAAAATGGTTCTGATCCTATCTAAAAAAAATTTTAGAGATGCATTTATTTATATACTTACTCATTGTTAAAAATTTCTGTACAAATTTTAAATATTTAAAAGAAATAAACTTTAAAATACATTTTATTTTATTATTACAAATTATAACTAAATAAAAAGTGGCATTAATCTGCTTTTATTAAAAACAGTAAGTCTTAAACAGATACAAATTATTGTCCACGACAGTGGCGGCTGTTGCAGGGCAGCAAATACACTAATTATCAAAACCTAATAAGTAACTTCTCTAATTTGTTTACAAATAGTAAGTTTGTTAATAAAGAACTTGCGCTTTCGGAAGTGACTCCAAATAGTTATTACCTTGTCAAACTTGGTTCAAAAGTTGCGGTTCGTAAGCGGCAACACACATAACAGAATAGAAGTACTCGAGCCGACTGCCTGGCGGGGCATATCACATATTACCCTAACAGGCCTATATAAAATATTCACAGTCTGGGATAAATCATGCTTTTAACGCCAGCCGGTGGGACATTTTATCTTTTGATCGCCTTCGCAGTCTGCAACTACATTTGTCGAATCTGTAAAGCTGTTAAAAATTATTTGTACTATGCCAATGATAACAGCAGAGAGAAAAAAACGTTCGCTTTGCTGAGGGAGTGAGGGATTCGGAGTACTCCCAGGTGCCCTTCTAACCAAAAAAGTCACGAGCCCCATTATCATAAAAAAATTATAAAAATAATAGGAAAGGTAACAAAGAGAGAATTCAAAAATAATTTGGACCCACGACTGAATCGTATAATTTCAGGACACAATTAAAATACAATTCAAAAGTACAATGATTGTGTTGTGATCATGTTTATTTATTAAAAATTGTGCCATAAAATTAAAATTATCTCCTAATCAATAAATTAACGCTCTAATTGCATGGACTGGCAGACTTTATAATAAATACTTTACCTGTTATATTTTTTAACTGGTGATTAATAATACGAGCCAGCATTATCTTACTACCAACGTATATTAAAGAAAATATTATGATTAAATACAACTGAACGTTCTGTTTGTACAGATACAAGTAATAATTTAATTGTCAGCAGTTAAGTTTTAATATGTTATCAACACTTTCGACTTCTAATGTAGATAATTATTTTAAAAATTTGCAAAATCGGGTTGACCTTCATCGATACGTCTTCTTAAGGTCAGTCAGTCAGTCATAGGTCCACTAAAATTGTTATTAGGTCACCTACAGTTATTTTATAAATAACTTTTTAAGTTTTCATACAAAAATTCACATTTTAGCACCTCTTTCAAAACAAAATTAAATTTTTTTATCATATTTGCGTTTTTTATCGTCATGTCAGTATTGGTCCATTATATTTTATCTAGTAACATTTATAATAGTGGCTTTAATATTAATTATAAATAATTTTCAAGCCGCGCATGCGCCCATCGTGTTACACTATAGTTCCAATTTCAACGTTTCTTGCTAAAACTCAGTCGCCAATAGCGCGAAATTTAAAATGTTCCAGTTGTACTGTTACTTCATCAAAAAATCAATTGATGGATATGTGGACAGCTTTCAAAATAGTTCCCGTAATTATTAATCATACAAAGTGTATTATACACATTTTTTTTATTTCTTAGTAACCTAATGGTTTTTTCTTACATTCTTAGGATAAATAAATTGTTTCCATTTAGTTATTTCGATATCTAATGTTTATTATGTATAAATATAAATAATTTTTATTTTTGCAATTGTCATTGCGCATGCGCAGAATTACAACCCTGAAAGCGTAAAGCAAGTCTTATGTCCCTAACGAAGAGTAATTGGAATTATTTCAATTAATTATGCAAAAATAAAAATTATTTATAAATAATAAACATAAAATATTAAAATAACTAAATGGAAGCAATTTTTTTATCGTAAGAATGTAAAAAAACCATTAGTTTACTAAGAAATGAAACAAAATGTATAATACACTTTGTATGATAAATAATTACGGAAATAATTAAATATTTTGAAAGCTGTCCATAAATACATCAATTGATTTTTTGATGAAGTAACAGTAAAACTGGGACATTTTAAATTTCGCGCTATTGGCGACTATGTTTAAGCCAGAACCGTAGAAATTGGAACTACTGTATGGGCCATACCAGTTTGTTTACATCGTTTGAAAGCATTTATTATTTCCATTTTATTTTGAGTTTTTAAAGTGTTTACTTGGCTCTGCTTTGTTTTTTGTCTTTGTGTATAAGTTAGTAAAGTGTAAAGGACTTACATACTCTCATATGTTCTGAAACTGGCTTCCCAATCTTCAAGTTTTTAATACACACTTACCTTCTGTCCATTAACTTGGTTTCGAATATGACTCTGGATTTGCCTGTTTTTGGGACGATATGAAAACTGATTGCCGGATTTTTCTTCGCCAAAAAGAGCAGTGAGGTACGCAACAATAATGATTCATATTTTCAATAAAGATATTCGACTTTAAGCAACTAAACACTTCTATGTTAAACAAATTAAACAGTAATCATATGGCAAACAATGTAAACAAACGTTAATGCGTTAATTATATTTGTAAACGGTAGAGGGCCTACTCCTTAGCATGAATCGCCAATAGTGAGACACGACGGGCGCATGCGCGGATTATAAATTATTTATAATTAATATTAAAGCTCCTAATAATAATAATAAATAACATATGAACCAATACTGACCTAACAATAAAGAACGCAAATATGATAAATATTTTAAATCTGTTTTTAAATGAGTTGCTAAAATGCGAATTTTTTATGAGACCTATCGATTAAGGTAAACCCGAATATTGTAAATGGTAAATTTGTTAAGGTATATGGTTTACTATTTTAAATTAATAAAAAAAATAAAATAATTAATCAATCTACCACTATTGCGTTTCTGGACTCCTTAAATAATAATATCAGTTAACTAATGTGGTTACTTGCGATTTAAATCGGTAAATTGTTTTTTTGCCAAGGGTTTCGAATTTTATTAAATTTTTTATTAGCGCTTTGTAACAATGAATTCAAAAATAAAATAAAAATACAAATAGTTTGTACTTGCCACGATGTATTATTATATCTAATTGACAAAAATGTATAATTATTAAAGATACCAACTAACCAAAAAGTAGTTTTACCCTCATTAAAGTTTTAAAATGTTTAAAATGTGCGTCCATAAAGTAACGAATAAATTTATTATTAGCTAAATAAACAGTAATATAAAAAAATCCCAAATTAGGTCCTTTTTAATTTTAATTTACTATTTTTTAAAAGAAAAATCTATTATAGATGGTGAATAACCTTTAAGTGATGACCAGTTTTTTTTAATGAAACACCCTTTTTTTTAATTGGCGGATTTTCCTTATTGATTTGATTCCAAAAAAATATTACAAGTTAATTTAAATTGGTACAGGGTGGACAAAAATGCAAAAGTTATTTATGATAATTAACATACATACATACATATAGTCACGCCTTTTTCCCGTAGGGGTAGGCAGAGACCACTTCCACTTGCTACGGTTCTTACACACATCTTTTGCTTCCTCCACTTTCATCAGTGCTTTCAAACATGCTCGTCGGTTGTTGGTAATCTTGACCTGGCATTTCTTCAAAACAATGTTGATCTGATCAAGATATGTTCGCCGAGGTCGACTTGCCGACTTGTCCATTCACACTCGCCTTATAAGTTTGTTTCGTCAATATTTTTTCATCCATCCTTTCTTCGTGTCCAAACCATCTAAGCATTCCTTTATCTATCTTTGTAACCACACTTTTTTTTACACCACAGCGTTCTCTTATTTCACTATTATTTACTTTATTCAGCCGAGTCACTCCGGCTATACTTCTTAGACTACTCATCTCCGCAGAATTAATCCTATTTTCATGCTTCTTCTGCCAAATCAAACATTTACAGCCAGATGTGCCTTTTTTGACACTTTCTGGATGTTCATAAAGCTATACAGTGCCCCATTCATTTGTTTTCCTGCCAACACCCTTCACTCAATGTCACTGTAATACTTTCCATCTCTCGTAAACTTTGAACCAAAGTACACAAATTGATTTACTTGTTCTACTATTTCTCCTTCAATCGAAACTTCACCGTTTGTCATGTTTTCTTGTCTTTCAAAAACCATTACTTTCGTTTTGCTAACATTAATTTTCATTCCTTTGTTTTTCAGCGCATCATGCCTAACATTAACCATCGGCTGCAACTCCTCTTTAGATGACGCTAATATGAGTTGATTATCGGCGTAAAGAAGGCATTTGACGATCAAATTATTTATTTTCAATCCATACGCACTCTCTTTCAAATCTTTTAAACAATCGTCTATGTATATGTTAAACAGCCATGGCGAAGCCACACATCCCTTTCTCACACCTTTTTGGATGTTAAGCAAGCTCCATTTATCCTGACACAAGCAGTGGAATCCTTCAAAAATGATTTCAGTGCTCGTATTAAACTGCCGCTCACCCCTTACATAGACAATGTCGACCACAATTTACTTCTTATTACTCTGTCATAGGCCTTTTCCTAGTCTATTACTCCTACTAAGTCTATAAAAGCGCAATATACCTTCTGACTTCTAGCCAAGAATTTTTCAACTATACCTCGTAATTAAAAGACCTACTCCATACATCTCCTTGCTCTTCTAAATCCTGCATACACATCCCATATCATCTTCTCAGTTTAATTCGTTACTCTTTTAATCAATATCTTTGCATACATTTTGCCGACTATGCTGAGTAAACTAATACCTCGGTAGTTCTTACAGTCCTGCTGCGAACCTTTACCCTTGTAAAGTAGCACGATAACGGCCTTGCACCAGTCGTCTGATTACGCTACCACTCCTCCAACAAAGGTTAAAAAGGCGGTACAACAGACTAGCTACCACGTTTTGTCCAGCCTTTAGCATTATAACTATTATCTTGTCGTACCCAGCGACTTTATTATTTACAAAATAATTGAAGATTAATTGTACACTTAACAAAAACACACCAAAGATAATTTACAGTAAATGTTCTCCATTGACCACTAAACAATGATTTAATCTGGTAACAAATTCGTTTTTAACATTTTGTAGCATAGCGGAAGTTTCGTTCTGCATTTCTTGCCTGATTCGGGCTTTGGATATTGTCAGATCTGTTAGTGTAGACTTTAGATATTAAATAAATGTATAAAAAGAAGTCTAACGGGGTAAGATCAGGTAATCTAGCGGACTATTTCACTGTTCCTCTTCTTTCGATCCATCTATCTGGAAATGTTCTGTTTAAAAACTGGCCCACAGCCATTGCGAAATGAGGTGGTGCGCCATCCTGTTGAAACCATATTCTGCGGTTTAAAGTGTTGGTAATTTAAATATAAGGAAAAAGCTGGGTCAAATAAGGAATTAATGTCTTTTGCAAAAAATCCAGATAGATTATGCTGTTAAATTTTTATTAAAAAAATATGTACCAATAATTGTGTATCTTACAATACCAATACGTTATGATTTTTGTGGTCTTTGCGTATGGCATTCTTGCATCTAATTTGAATTTTCATCAGACTTATATCGGGTGTTTTGCCGATTAACATTTCCGTTCAAATAAATTTCAATTTCAATGAAATTATTATTTAATTAATTATTTATTGTTTTGAATCATAAATTAACTGGCAGAATTCAGTTCTGCGATCTTAGTCATTTTCAGCCAACTCATGGATGAGACGTACTTTATAAGGTTGGTATTTTTATTTTATTTTATTTTTATTATTACTAACGTACTTTTATTGCTGCTAGGACAGATGACGTAAACTTATTTCGGGATTTTCATCTTTATCTTCCAAATTTTCATCTTCTTAATTAAGTGTTATTTGTTTTGCTCAAACTTTTTAAATTTTAACGCGAAATTTTTTATGATTTGGTTACTTTCTCTCTGCGATCTGCACATAACAATCCATACCTTATGGCTTTAAATCAAGTGAAAAAAATTTTTTGTGCGCACCTTTACACAAATGATATCATGTATTTCCTCATAGGTAAAATAAATAAAACAAGGCATTTTAACATAAAAAGTAATAATGGTAATTACTCTTTAAAAAAATGCAACAATAAATTAAACTCAACTCTTACAGCTAATGTACTCACAATAAATGACAAACCAACAACAAATATCTGATACTCTAAAGCACACTTTTCATAAATGATATATTATTGAGACCCTGAAGTGTTTAATTCAAGTCAAAAATAACCTGCGCTTACTTTTTGTCCCAATAGTTATGACTCATTCTGTATGATTACCCATAACTAAATTATCACTCAAGAGCGCTTGCACAGGTTTGAATATGTACAGTGCAACAGAAGTAACTTGGCGGGCGAGAGATCACAAAATTTGCGCACAACGAAAACATTCGAATAACGATCCGATCGGCGACGACGAAATTTTCAGTAATCGTGAGTCTCAAGTACAATCGGAGGAAGAAGTTTACGAATGTAAAGTATATTCAGCCGAATATTTGTTATTTTAGAGGCTAGTCGCCCGCCAAGCTACTTTTGTTGCACTGTACCTACGCTCTATTTCCACGATCTAATACTAAAACAAGTTCGTTACTTTTAAACTAGAGCTGGTTGTAATGATTTAGTCACTAATCACAAATGTGCGAGTCTACATTAAAAACAAAATGTTAAAATTTCCTTACTGAACAGTTTCTTCTCCAAAACTTTACGGGATGCCTTAAGGACCTTATTAATAAAAATTGGTTTAATTTACAGATTTTAGTCTTGTTTTAAATTTTAATAACCTAAACCCTAAATTCTTGTATTTCTTTCGTCTAAAGAAATTTTAATAAATTAATTACGCAATAGTTACTTAACTACAAAGATAACCGAAGTAGACGAATTTTTAATTAGATCTCAAGCTATTGACAGGTTCATTGATGCTAATAATATAATGTTACTTATCCTGCCGTTAATAATAATTAGTTTTAATTATTAGAAAACATTACTATCATTTAAAAATCTTAACGGTAACTAATAAAACTGGGTTGGATTGGTATGCGTTTATAATACAGTAAACTTTTAGTTTAAGGCGATATTCTAGATGATATGCACTATTAAAAAAAACTAACTGTATTAAATAAAAAATTACTAAATAAATAAATAAATAATTTTTTACCGTTAAAAAATGTAGGTTTTGCTATAGTTATTACAATACAAAATATTGCAGTTGCAGAATATTGAGAAATTGTTAATGTAGCAAATTTAGATTGTTTTCATTTTAAATATGAACCTACTTAAAACTAAAATTAATTGTATTGATGTCAAAAAAAGCATGACTAGCTGTGCTGGTCCTTACACTAATGTATGGTAGTGAATGTTAGGTTTGGCAATGGCAATGCTGTCAAGATAAGTAGTCTGAGAAGTATAGCTGGAGTGACTCTGATGGATAAAGTGAGGAAAAGTGTGATAAGGGAAAGCTGTAGTGTAAAAGGAGATTTAGTAACAAAGATAGATAAAGAAATGCTTAGTGCGGATACGTAGAGAGGATGGATAGAAAAAGATACGATATCTTGATCAGATCGAAATTGTTTTGAAAAAAGGCCAGGTCAAGAGTATGAGCAACATACGAGTACGACGAGAGTACGACACACATACAAACGTGTTTTTCCTTTAGAGGTATTCAGAGACCACTTCTTTCCACTTGCTACGTTTCTTACACACGTCTTACACTTCTTCTACTTTTAACAGCGTTTTCATACATGCTCGTCGGTTGCTGGTACTCTTAACCTAGCATTTATTTGAAACAATTCCGATCTCATCAAGATACGTTCGCCGAGGTTGACCTCTACTGACTTGCCTACATACTTGCTTTATAAATCTGTTTTATTTATCTATTTTTATCCATTCTCCCTACATGTTCAATCTATCTAAGCATTTTTCTATCTATATTTGTTACAACATCTTATTTAACACCACGGCGCTCTCTTATCTAACTATTTCTCTCTCCCTCTCTTACTTATCCATCAGAGTCACTCCGGCTATAATTATCAGACTACTCATGTCTGCAGCATTATTCTTACTTTCATGCTTCTTCTACCAAACCCAACATTCATTACCATACATAAGTGTAGGGACCAGCACCCCCATATGCACAGTCAAAGATGCCTTTTTTGACACGTTTTGGCTGATCATAAAGTTATACAAGGTCCCAATTATCTGTTTCCCTGCCAATACCCTTTGCTCAATATCACAATCATAGTTTCCGTCCCTTGTAAACTTTAAACCCTAGTATAAACTCATTCACTTGTTTCACTTTTACACCTTAAATCATCACCTCGCAGTTTGTTAAGCTTTCTTATTATTTTAAAAACCATTGTTTACGACTTGCTCACCTGCAACTCCTCCTTAGATGATGCATACGTACTCTCTTTTAAATCTTTTAAACAATTATCTATGAATAAGTTAAACAGCCATGGCGAAGCTGTTGTAAAACTTGTTTGCAGTCCATCTCAATCTCAACGACGCCACCTCCGCGCCGAATCTTAAATGGTAAGCAGCATCCCAAAATGTCGTGCCGCCAAATAAACGGACATGTGTTTAATATTAAGATACTTACAACCCTCGATTAAGGCAAAACACATTTTGCCCAAGCTATCTTGAAAGCAGTAGTTAAGTTGTCTCGAAACTTAAGTAGTAAATTACATACTTTAGTCTTAATGCAAAAAAAAAACACTTTTGTAAATATTAAACACATAAATCTCATTTTGATCAGTTGATTCTCGTTAGTGTTAAAATAAAAATATATCTCTCTTTTGCATAGCCAAAAGTGTTTTATTTGGACAAAAAATAATAATTTACTTAAACTTTTTCTGTTTTCCATTGTTACGTTTTTGTTACTTAAATAAAAAGTATTGGAATATTGCATAGCTTTAGCCAGAAAGCCAGAAAGGGTCAAAAAAGGCACGTCTGGCTCTGTATAGAGGTGTGCTGGTTTCTACACTTGGTAGTGAATGTTGGGTTTGGCAGAAAAAGCATGAAATTAGGATTAATTCTGCGGAGATGAGTAGTCTAAGAAGTATAGCCGGAGTGACTCGGTTGAATAAAGTAAAGAATAGTGAAATAAGAGAACGCTGTGGTGTAAAAGAAAATGTGGCTACAAAGATAGATAAATGAATGCTTAGATGGTTTGGACACGTAAAAAGGATGGATAAAAGATGTGTGTAAGAACCGTAGCAAGTGGAAGTGGTCTCTGCCTACCCCTACGGGAAAAAGGCGTGACTATATGTATGTATGCAAGTATGTTCTATTAAAACAGTGATCCAAAATATAAAATAAGAAAAGTGCAAAGACTCGCTACACAGAGCAACGAAAAAAAAATTAATTACAGCTAATTTTTATGTAAGCCTGTCGGCTTCTCTAAGTTCGGGAGGGTCGCAGGTAAGTAAAATTGTTGAATTAAATTTGATTTTAAAAGTTAAATGTTTATTTTAAAATTAATAGTCAGCAAATACAAAAAAAAAACATTCAGGCGACACGTATTTTTTTGTGTGGTTAAAATACAAAACATTCTACAATCAAATGCAATTCTTTAACAATAGTTATAACTTATACTAAAGTATTAAGTACCATAAAACAAAAACCGAACAGATCTGTCAAAATAGAACCTTTTACAAAATATTTGCAAAAGTCGAACAAATCTAGAGTGATATTTACATATACTTATTTATTTCTATTTTCACAATTTATCATTAATTTACTAGATATTTCCCAAAAGATGTTTGGGTGCCATGTATTTTTTTTGTGTGGTTAAAATACAAAACCTACAATCAAATGCAATTCTTTAACAATAGTTATAACTTATACTAAAGTACCAAGTACAATAAAAGAAAAACCGAACTGATCTGTCAAAATTAGAATCTTTTACAAAATATTTGCAAAATCCGAACAAATCTTTAGTGATATTTACATATACTTATTTATTTCTATTTTCACAATTTACAATTAATTTACTAGATACTTCCCAAAAGAACAATTTAATTATAATTAATAATTAATTTGATTTTTATTTATTTAATCGTGTCATAATCATCAATACATACAATTAGCAGAAAGAGAAAAAAGAAAAAACAAATACATATCAAGTATTAGGAAATACAGGCCTGAAGTGTACAATAAACTGATACAGAGAAAAATGATGTAAGAATATATATATATATATATATATATATATATATATATATATATATATATATATGTATATATATATATATATATATATATATATGATATATGCACAAGTCTTTTATTTTAATTTATGATGTCTTGGACCAGAACTTGGCCACGTCCAGCGCTTCCGGGGTAGCATTCACAAAATCCTCCATGGTGCAGGTGCTCGGGCACAGCTCACACTGCATGAGGTGGGTGGTGGTTTGAGTGTGTCCACAGTCCCACAGTGCCGATTCATTTAAGATAAATTTGATCAACAACATAGACTTTCTAACTTCGAGTCTTTTCTAATCACAAAGAAAAAATAGGACACTTACTCCATCTTAGTTATCTGTAATTACGGTACTTCCGGCACTTCCAACAGCAAGAAAAGACGTGGATGCCAAATAGGAGGGTCTAACTACTAAGTTCATTGGACAGACTTCGTATTGGTTCTCTCTAAAGCCAAACTCTGTACCTGGAAGAAGCTCATCAAGTAGGAACTCTTGATTACTTTTAAGAATTTAACATCCTAAAAATATATCAGACGACATCAAGGGTTTTCCGGTTGAGTGTCAAGTTATTTTCTGTGTTACCTGTTAGGTCAGAATGTTGGACTATATCTCAGTTGATTAACAAAATCAAAGCATTAACAAAACTCCAAAACAAAGCTGTTATCCTAATTAAAGTGAAGAAAACAAAATGGTTTAAAAAATATTAATAAGGTAATACTAATCAAGTCTACAATATAACTGACTCTACAAAGTCTAAGTGCTAACAAAATAAAAAATTACCACAAGATGACAGAAACTAAGAGTTTAAAGTGATTAAAAGGTGAAGAAAAACAAATAAAAATAGATTTACTAGCCTTTTGAACAAAAGAATTATTTCTTTGGCAAGTGAACAAACTTTACAACAAATTTGACTAAAGTCTACAACATAAAATTTTGTCATTTACCGCAGAATATAATATATCCTGGTATTCAGCTGAAATATCACGTTTCTCGGACTTTGTATCAAATCCTCTAGATTTTACTTAAAAATATTAACATCAACTCAAATATTAATCCAATAGTAAATAAAGTTCCTCAAAATATATCCTCTCAAAGGTAGGATCTTGTAAATTCATGAAGATTCTCTCATCAAAATCCTGAGAACATCATAGCGTCTTCTGTACTTCTTTTTATCCAAAGACGGGAATTAAGAACCGCAACAAAAGCTTTACGTCTTCACTTCGAGAAAACCGTTTGACGAAAAAGAGAACTTCTCTATAGGGCACACGCGAAAGAAGAAAACACTTTTCTTCTATAAAACTTACCTCCACAAAAAGCAAAGCAAAAAAATACTGCCAAACACACGTGCTATCACTTCAAAAAAAAATCTAAAATCGCTTCTACAAAGGGCACACGCCAACAGAAAAAACTTCTTTTCTTCCAGAAAACTATAAAGGGCACACGCCAAAGAAAACACTCTTTTTCAGGAAACTTGCTTTCATGAAAAGATAAGATACTTTACAGCGCATACGAGCTCTCACTTCAAAAATCGTATCAGCGCAGAATAGGACGTTTATCACTGGCAAAAGCCAGCGACCGAAAGAACCAAAACATTAAAAATTCACATTACATTAACTCTTATCGAACGAGAAATATTACCAATTGCCGGTTAACGACTGTTGTCATATTTATTTGAATTCGTCTAATGATTTACTACTTTGTGATTTGCCTAATAGAATTTTATTATTTTAACTACGAATCATTTAGTAAAATTCAACTCTTAAAAATGCTAAAATAATTCCAAAATACTTTATTTGTACAACGAAGGTAAGAAATAATTGAATTAGATGAGCGGAAAATAACCGAAATTATAATAACCGAAAAATCGACAACAATGTACTTGAAAAATACAGATCGAACATACTTAACTGTCCACGATCAACTAATTAATCAATCAAAGAGTACTAATTAAATTTATAAAGACACAATATACGAGGAAAATAAAAAGTATACCTAAAAAAGGAACGAAATTCACAAATGTAAGATCTAGACACGTGGTAGTGTGTCAAGCCAAATTCAAACTAACAGAATGGCGAGCGGTACCGTGTGTAATATTACAAGAACCATTTAGAGCCACTTTTGACCCCCTTATAACTCAAAAAATATTTCACATAAACATGTCAAATTTGGCTTATATATTGAGACTTGTGAGATACATATGTGCTCCAAATTTCATAAACACACCTCAAACAGTTTAGATATTTACGTCCAAAAATCGTCATTTTTATCACTGACTGATCTTTAGATCAAAACTCTAACCCAGTTCCAGATGACCTAGAAAGTTCAAATTTGGCATCCTGGTAGGTAGTTGGGTAAATACAAAGGAATAAATCAGAAACTAGTAAATTTTTTATCATATTATAATTTTTTAATTAATTGATTTTATTAGAAACACTTACTTGTAATGTAAGAATCAGCAATCAAAATTGATGACAGCTTGTTTTTATGTGGATTTTAAGGTATTTACGTGAATATATAACAAGGCTTTAGCTACGACAGCACTCTTCTCGACATAGGCTCTTCTATATTTAGTAAAGGGCAGGCTTACGTTGGACTCTCCAGAGTTAAAACCTTAGATGGAGTACATTTTATCAATTTAGATCCTAGTCAAATCAAGGCACAAGAGAGCTCTATTGTAGAGTACAACCGCCTGCGCACGTTATACCGCCCCAAATTGGCCAAATTAAGTATAAACAGAAAACGCGTTAAAAAATTTAGGATACTGAATGGGAAATTTATTCGAACATTTTAAAGTTACAAAAAATATAGAAAATAACACAAAAAAGACAAATATACCACGTAAACGTAGGAAAATACAGTAGGATAACAAAAACTATTTGGTATTAATTTTATTATGAATAAGTACCTACTAATAATTTCTGTACAAAAAGTAAAAACAAAAACATAAATGTGAAATGAGAGGCCAAGTTCAATATTATGATATATGCCTTGGTTGTTGACGTCAAAAGAAGTGAGATCTAAATGGGTGCCAAGTTTAATGGTCAGTCCTGAAATTTATTTATAACAACATAAAATATTTTATAACAACTTAAAATATCATTTCTTCTAATAACTTAGGATAATATATTAAAGCCTAAGGTCTGACCTATCCTAACTAGCCTAACTAGCCATCGAAAATAGGGCTCTTCCATCACTGTTTTAGTAGGTACTTAATAATAATTCGTATATTCGAACTAGCCAAGTCAGACCTTAGGCTTTAATATATTATCCTAAGTTATTAAAAGAAATGATATTACTACGATATTTAGTTCTTTCTTGGGTTCGGTGATTTTAAACTCTCGACACAGTAACAAAAGAATTTTTATTCCAATACTATTACACAATAAATTTTACTTTTATAAATCACTAAGATATTCATTTAGATATTCAACTAATAACAACTATTACAACTATTTAAATTTCATAACTTATAAACACTTTTTAAAACCGTCCTTTGTTACGACTGCTGTCCTTTTTATATTTCTTAATCATAATTCCAGACCATTTCGCGAAAGCGATAGAACCATCTGGAAGTCTCTATGCGCGGCGAGAGTTTATAAGATGGAGGCGGAAGCCGACAAAGGGCTCATTAATATGCACCCTCGTTTTGGTCGATGCTTGGATGCCAATAAATAAATAGGGCTGGAATGTAACATCACCCCCTTCTCATATTTAATCGTCCGGATCAAATACTTGCGGAACCTCACCATTGTAAGGCTTTAACCTCTCCAAGTGGACGACTTTCATCTTGGCTCTGGGACTGCGTTAAATTCTATATAGCACATCATTTATCCTTTTTATCACCTTATATGGCCCTTCCCAAGATGGTGTCAACTTGGAAGACCCATCTTTCTTTCGTTGTGGATTATACAGCCATACTCGATCTCCTTCCTTGAATCCCGTCGAATTTGCTCTTAGATCATAGCGAGCCTTCATTTTATTACTTGCCAACCTCAATCTCTTCCTGGCCGTTTCATGGATTTTAAATAAGCTATCCCGTAACTCGTCTGAATAATCTTGGTGCACTAGGTGACCCGAACACAAAATCACAGGGCAAACAAAGTTTTCTTCCTAAGACTATGCTGGCTTGAGTGAGCTTTGTAGAATCATGAACAGCCGCTCTATAGGTCATCAGGAATAATGGATGACGTTGATCCCAGTCTTTCTGATGTTCTTGTACTACTTTGGACAGATGTTCTTTCATAGTCCGATTAATCCTTTCAATCATGCCGCCTGACTGTGGATGTAGTGGGGTAGTCCTGGTTTTGTTGATTCCCATAAATTCGCAAACTTTCTTGAATAAGTTCGATTCAAAATTCCTTCCTTAATCGGAATGTAGCTCCATAGGTACCTCGAATCGTAAAAACATGTTGTCTACCTTGGTTTCTGGTTTGGTAGGGCGTAAGCTTCGACCCACTTACTAAAGTAGTCCATAGCAACCAGTATGTATTTTTTGCCGTCATTCGTCATTGGAAATGGCCCAGCTACGTCGATAGCAATTCGTTTAAAAGGAGCTCCTACATTGTACTGTTTCATTTTGCCTCTGGATCTTGTTTTAGAACCTTTGCTCGCTTTACAAACTGGGCATCTTCTACACCAATTTTCAACGTCGTCACGACATTGGACCCAATAGAACCTTTGTCTTATTTTATCCAAAGTTTTATTACCTCCCAGATGACCACTTGATTTACCTACATGGATCTTCTTCAAGACTTCCTAAACCCTTGTCTTGGGCACGACCAGTTGGGAAGTTGTTTTTTTGCTATCAGCCGACTTCCAGACTCCTTTCAGCAATCCATTCTCAACAGTAAGGGAATCCCATTGTGTCCACATGGCTTTGAACGTTGGTGCCCGGTCGGAGATGTCCTTCCAAGTAGGTCTCTAGGCTCCACTTTCCTTTCAACGTAGAAAGTCCAAAGTGTTTACACTCTTGGTCTTGTCTGCTGTCCATTCATCTTCAGTTGTCAGTCTTATTTGTCTTATATCGGCAATTTTTTCGTGACGTTCGACCCGCACACAGTGCTTGATCTTGAAGTGGTACTGGTTCATCTTTTTGATCCACGTTGCTGCCTGACCTTTAGGGTTATTCATATTCAGTAGCCACTTGAAGGCTACATAGTCCGTTCTTATGAGAAACTTACTTCCGTAAAGATATTTGTGGAAGTGGTCTACTGCTTTGATGATCACTAGCAGTTCTTTCCTGGTGACGCAGCTTTTAGGTTTGCTTATTATTTTGCTGTAGTATTCTTTCATCTTCTTTTAACCATCCTGTACTTGTGATATTACGGCTCCAATTCCTTTGTTACTTGCATTTGTGTTTTGTTGTGGAAAGCCCAAGATTGGACTGGAACATAGAGCAGCTATTAGTTTGTTGAATGCATTTTCAAAATCGTTAGACCAGATGAAATTGGCTCGGTCTTCTGTCAACTTGTGCAGACGTGCAGCAATATCAGCAAATCCTTCCACAAAACGCCGATAATAGGTACACAGGCCCAAGAAGCTCCTCACTTCGTGTTTATCTTGTGGTTTTGGCCAGTCTCGAATCGCCTTGATCTTTTTTTCGTTCGTTTGGATGCCTGCTGGTGATACTGTATTTTATTCCTTTCTTAGCTCCCCGTCAATCTTTTTGACATCTTCTTTTAATTCCACAATTTGTTTTTTGTTTTCTGTAGTACTTGTTCTAGAAGTTTCTTTTGTTCTTCTCTTTATTTCTTTTATTCTTCTCTTTTTTACTTTCTTTTGTTCTTCTTTTTCTTCTTGACGTCGTTTTTCTTCTTACAATTTTTCTTCTTGTCTTCGTTTTTCTCAAATTATTTTCCTTGAGTTTTAGAACGTTCTTCATGTCGTCGTATAATGTATTTCTTGTATTCATTCATTTTAAACTCTCGATACAGTAACTAAACATTTTTTATTCTAATACTTTTACACAATAAATTTTACTTTTATAAATCACTTTTTAAAATTGTCCTTTGTTACGACCGCTTTCCTTTTTATATTTCTCAATCATAATTCCAGACCATTTCGCAAAAGCGATAGAACCATCTGGAAGTCTTTAGGCGCGACGAGAGTTTATTAGACAGAGGCGAAAGCCAACAAATGGCTCATTAATATGCACCCTCGTTGTGGTGGATGCTCGAATACCGATAAATAAACAGGGCCGGAGTGTTACAATATTTTAGGTTGTTATAAAATATTTTATGTTGTTATAAATAAATTTCAGGACTGACCATTGAACTTGGCACCCATTTAGATCCCACTTCTTTTGTCGTTGAAGTCAACAACCAAGGCATATATCATAATATTAAACTTGGCTCACATTTCACATTTATGTTTTTGATGAAATATTTACAACAGTAAACTAGCTAAACCCATGGAGATGAAAACCACTATGGTTGAGCGAGGATAAAAAAACCCTTTTTCCATTAGAAGCCACATGGCCATGGCGAAGCCACACATTCCTATCTTAACCTTTTTTTATGTTAAACCAGTCTATGTAAGTTTTATTTATCCTAAAACAAGCAGTGGAATCCTCGTGAAGTAATTTTAACGCTCAACCCATTCATAGACAATGTCGACCACATTTCATTCCTCACCACTATGTCATAGGCCTTTTCCAAGTCTACGAAAGCACAATAAAACTTTTGACTTTTAGCTAAGAATTTTTCGACTATCCTCGTAAGGAAAAGACTTGATTTATACATCTCATTTCTTTTCTAAATCCCGCTTGCACATCCCATATCTTCTCAACAGTTTCATTCGTCACTCTTTTAATCAATACATTTGCATACAATTTTTGTCGATGTTGTGTAAACTAATACCTCGGTAATTTTTGCAGCTCTGCTGCGAACCTTTTTCTTTGTAAAGCGGAATGATAACGGCCTTGCACCAGTATCCTGGTACGCTGCCGCTCCCCCAGCAAAGGTTAAAAAGGCAGTACAGCAGACAGATTTTCCCAATTTCATACTGTTCAACGCTTCCACAATCTCTTTCACACTAATTTCACCTTCATTGCAAGTTACGCTCTTGTCCCCAAATGAGGCCTGCGATTGTTTCTTATATAAACTTTCGAAGAATTCGTTCTATTTCATTAGAACGCATTCCTCTCTTACCATACTACCATCTTGGTATTTGATTTTTCCCAGTTACAAGGTCGTATTTTTACCGACAAGCATTTATAAAAGCCCTGATGAAAGTAGAAGAAGCGAAAGACGTGTGAAAGAGCCGTAGCAAGTGGTCTCTGTCTACACCAACGGAAAAAAGACGTGACTGAATTTATGTATGTATGCATGCATGCATTGGATTTTGTTTTGTAATTAGCAGTTTTTGAAGTATTATACGTATGTTTTTGGTGACAAAAATGCAGTATTATTTACTGAGTGTAATGACCATTATAAACTGGTAAAAATTCCCTGTCCAAAATTGAGACAAAAAAATAACAGTTTTGATTTGGATCGTATGTTGAAGAAAAACATATTTTTATTTGCCAACGTTTTATATTTTATTAAATTCTATATTAGGGTTTAAAAAGTAATATAAATTTTTTTTAAAGTACTACAAACATACTAACAATAAAAGGTAAAACGACCTGTCAGAAGTTCATACTCTTACAAACTTAACGCAATTGTTTTATAATTCTAATTATCCATTGCACTTAATTTGTATCGTCTGAATTTGTCATTGCAAACTTATTGGGATTTTTTAAACTTTATAATAATAAATTTCTTAGATATATACCAGCAGGCGTTAAAGTTTTAATTGGATGTTTGATTTTCTGACTGATAATTACCATAATCGGTATAATAAATCATTTTTATAAACTCTACTGTTATGTATAGAAAACTATCATCTTTCAACAATTTAAGAAAAATATGTGTAAGTGCAGAATAATGTTAAACTAAATGTTTAAAGCCGCTGGATAGTCGCTCATTTAAGTTTACTGCGGAGTTGTCAAACGAGTTAAAGTTAAACTTCTTCACATTTAAAAATCTTGAAGAGAGTTGCTTAAATGATTGTATATTTTCCATTAGTTAATGTTGCAATAATATTACAATGTTACAATAATTACACTATAAAGATTACAATAAAGATAAAAAATTAATAAAAATTATTCTACTCCTAGACTAAGCTATATATTTATTTATTTATTGGGAATGTCTCGCACAATATGCCTTGTGGCATATGCGTGTGATCCTATTTTAAAGTAATCTTACATCATATTCTCAATAGTATTAATCAATTTACAAATTTTTGGGAAAAAGTGAAGATTTCGGAAATTTCAGCAATTTTATGCTTTTACAATATCTTATACTGTGTACCATTTGGCACATTGTCAAACATGAATTTAAAATAATTATAAATCAAATATTTTAAACAGAAGATATCTCAGAATTGACACACTTTGTAAAATTGTACTTTATGATTAATCGTTAGGTTTGGTATCACCGGCTTTTAGTGATTCAAAAAATTATAAATAAAATTTTGGGGGTGTTTATTTTACGAGTACTAAAATGGCGAAACATTGAAAGTTTAACGAATTATGCGTTAAATGATCATTTATTAAATAGCTATACTGTATTAGATGATGTTTTTCTTAGCAACTAAAGAATTTCTTTTAGTTCTATGACTATCAGGTAATTAGAAAATACTTTTTGGTAATTTGGTAATTTTATTTGTTCTGTCAGATTAAGCTTTTCTTTGACATTTATTTAACTTTAATTTTAATTTGTTATGTATTTATTTTAGTATACATTATTATCTCATGGAAAGCTATGAGTAAGAGTCGTATTGACTATAACCAAAACTATAGCGATAGGGGTCGCCATCTATCCTGTTATGCTGCCTGTGGGGGCGAAACGTGGACTGCGGATAGCCACTTTGCTACTTTGAATGTGAGGGGAGGATTAAATGATAAAATTAATAAAAATTACACGATAATAGAAGAAAGACAGATTGATGATCTTTGTGTAAATGAAACCAAGCGAAAAGGATGTGAAACCACAACACTTGGATCTTATCCAGCCTACTGGTTAGGAGTTCCAGAAACCAGCAGAGGTTCTCAGGGCGTTGGTGTAATACTCTCTGCTAGAATGAATGAATGTGTGACTGACTTTCAATGTGTAAGCCCAAGACTCCTCTGGGTGAGACTGAAGGTTGGTCTTACTCGTATCTTTTTGCTAGAGGTTTATGCCACACAAAATGCGCAGTGGAACCAACCTTTAAAAGACCAAAAAGAGAGGCAGGAGTTTTGGGATAGTGTGACAGATATTTTAAATAAGTGTAACCAGAATGAAAGAATTGTAATGTTATGTGATTTTAATAGTTGGGTAGGAGTAAAGTGTGATGGATATGACATTATTCTGGAAATGTACGGTGACGGTAGAGTAAATGAAAACGGAGAAAGTTTACTCAAAGTTTACGAGAGATGGAAAGTATGACAGTGACATTGAGCAAAGGGAGCAAATGAATGGGGCACTGCATGGCTTTATGAGCAGCCAGAAACTGTCAAAAAAGACACGTCTGGCTATGCATAGAGGTGTGTTGGTTCCCACACTTATGTATGGTAGTGAATGTTGGGTTTGGCAGAAGAAGCATAAAAATAGAATTATTGCTGCGGAAATAAGTAGTTTGAGAAGTATAGCCGGAGTGACTCGGTTGGATAAAGTAAAAAATAGTGAGATAAGAGAACGCTGTGGTGTAAAACAAGATGTGGTTACAAAGATAGATAAAGGAATGCTTATATGGTTTGGACACGTAGAAAGGATGGATGGAGGAAGATTGACGAAACAAATTTATAAGGCGAGTGTGAATGGACAAGTTGGTAGAGGTCGACCTCGGCACATATCTCGATCAGATCAACATTGTTTTGAAAAAAGGCCAGGTCAAGAGCACCAACAACCGACAAGCAAGCATGAGAGCCCTGATGAAAGTAGAGGAAGCAAAAAATGTGTGCAAGAACCGTAGCAAGTGAAAGAAAGTGGTCTCTGCCCACCCCTATGTAAAAAAGAGTGGCTTTATGTATGTATGTATGTATTTTTGGTAATATAGGTTTTCAAAATATGAATAATAATTTTTTCTATGCAATGCGACAACGGTACTTTGTTTTGCAAGTAACTAAATATGTATTAGAAACTGCAATAAAATTATATTGTTTAAAATTCGCAAAGTTCATGCAGATGAATTTAGTAAGATGTAAAAAAATTATAGCAAGACGTTGCTATACATATAAACATAGCTACATATCGTCAGGCCTTTTTCTCGTGGGCGTAGGCAGAGACCACTTCTATCCACTTACTACAGTTTTTACGCATATCTTTCGCATTTTCTACTTGCTCTTATACATGCTCGTCGGTTGATGGTACTCTTGACTTTGCCTTTTTCTAAAACAATGTCGATCTGATCGGTATATGGTCGCCGAGATCGACCTCTACCGACTTGTCCATTCACACTCGCCTTATAAATTTTTTTCGTCAATCTTCCTCCATCCATCCTTTTTACGTGTCCAAACCATATAAGCATTTCTTTATCTATCTTTGTAACCACATCTTGTTTTACACCACAGCGTTCCCTTATCTCACTATCCTTCACTTTATCCAACCGAGTCACTCCGGCTATACTTCTCAGACTACTCATATCCGCAGCATTAATCCTATTTTCATGCTTTTTTTGCCAAACCCAACATTCACTACCATACATAAGTGTAGGTACAACACACCTCTATGCACCGCCAGACGTGCCTTTTTTGATACTTTCTGGCTATTTTTAAAGCTATGCAGTGCCCCATTCATTTGTTTTTCTGCCAACCCTTCTCTCAATGTCACTGTCATACTTTCCATCTCTAGTAAACTTTGAACCCAGGTACATAAATTCATTTACTTGTTCCATTTTTTCTCCCTTAATCGAAACTCCACAGTTCGTCATGTTTTTTTCTCTTACAAAAACCATTACTTTCGTTTTGCTCACATTTATTTTTATCCCTTTGATATCCAGGGCATCATGCATAACATTAACCATCGCCTGCAACTTATGTATAGTACCGTCTCGCATTAAATTTACGTGCGGCAAGAGTTGTTCAGTATATTTGTAATAACTGGCAACGGTTTAAGTTATATACAATAAAGTCATGAGGTAACATTTACAAAACTTTGCCCTAGTACATATCCTTACAATCTGGTGGTCTATAGTGATGGAGAGGTAGTATTACAGTTTGATGATTATGAGGAGGAAAGACCTATATTACAGTTGAAGTCAACTGGATCATTGATGAGTGCCCACTTTAAACCTTTTATCCTCAATCCTTCTTCTACATTTACTAGGTTAGCTGATTAGACTCAGAGAACCTTGAAAAATGTCATTTTCTTATAATTTTTAATCGTTTCTCTTATACATAGATTATTTATTAAAAAAGTGTAAGTATGTTATTAGACTTGTAAGCAAAGGTATTCAGCTTAAATTACATAAAAGTATATCTCACAATACAAGATTTTTAATAAAAGTTTGTTCCTGTTGGTTCTTTACAGCTAATTTAGAAAAGGTAGGATGTTCCTACTACCGAGGCATCGTCGGCAAACTGTATGCAAAGGTAATGAATAAAAAAGTGACGAATGAAGATATGGGATGTGCAAGCAGAATTTAGAAGAGAAATAAGTTGCATGGATCGAGTCTTTTCATTACGAGGTATAGTGAAAATTTTTGGATAGAAGTCAAAAGGTCTACTGCGCTTTCGTAGACTTGGAAAGGGCATGTGACAGAGTAGTATGGAATGAATTGTAGTCGACATTATCTATGTATGGGGTGAGCGGTAGTTTGATACTAGCACTGAAATAACTTTACGAGGATTCTGCTGATTGTGTCAGGATAGACGGAGCTTACACAGACTGGTTTAACACTGAAAAAGGTGCTTGGCAGAAATATGTGTCTTCGCCATGGCTGTTTAGCTTATACAAAGACGATTGTTTAAAATATTTGAAAGGGAGTGCGTATGAATTGAGAATAAATGATTTGATCGTCACATGCCTCCTTTACTCCGATGATCAGTTTATATTAGCATCATCTAAGGAGGAGTTGCAGTCAATAGTTAATATTATGCATGATACCCTAAAAATCAAAGGAATAAAAGAAAATGTAGTCAAGACGAAAGTATTGGTTTTTGAAAGAGAAGAAAGCATGACAAACTGCGAGGTGCTGATTGGAGAGTAAGTGGAGCAAGTGAATGAGTTTGTATACTTGGGTTCCAAGTTTACGAGAGACGAAAAGTATGACTGACATTAAGTGAAAGGTGTTGGTAGGGAAACAAATGAATGGGGCCCTGTATAATTTTATGAGCAGCCAGAACGTTTTAAAAAATACACGATGGGGTGCTGGTGCCCACTCTTATGTATGGTAGTGAATGTTGAGTTTGGCGAAAGAAGCATAAAAATAAGATCAATGCTGCGGAGATGAGTAGTCTGAGAAGTATAGCCGAAGTGACTCTAAATGATAAAGTGAAGAATAGTACTATAAGGGAACACTGTGGTGTGAAAAAAGATGTGGTTACAAAGATAGGTAAAGGAATGCTTAGATGGTTTGGACACGTAGAGAGAAGGTATAAAAGAAGATTGACGAAACATATTTATAAGGTGAGTGTGAATGGGCAAGTCGGTATCTCGATCAGATCGACAACATTTTGAGCAAAGGTAAGGTCAAGAGTACCAACAACCGACGAGCATGTATGAGAATGCTGATGAAAGTAGAAGAAGCGAAAGATATGTGTAAGAACCGTAGAAAGTGGAAGAAAGACGACTCTGTCTACTCCTACGGGAAAAAGGCGTAACTGTATGTAGTGGACTATATATATTTAGAATTAACTGAAAGATAAGTACTCTTTGGTTATAAACAGAGCTGTTAATTTTTCATTTGTGTAAAGTCTTAAACTATTTTATGTCGACCTACACTGGAAAATTTAAATTAGAGCAATATAAAGAATCGTTTCCATATTACTTTGGTAAATCCTTCGTAGCCCCTACTGCGGCTGTGCTAACAAGAACTACGAAAACTTCAACTGGTATGCACCTTTTAGTTATGCCAATTCAGCGTTTACTTACTTAAGCTTCAATATTTTTTTCGATTTATTTGCCAAACTAATTTAACAATGCTCCTCTCACAATAAATATTTTTTCACAGTTATAAATTTTGCACCAACTCTATTAATATACACAGATATTCTAGATTTTCTTATGATATCATCCCTATTTGTAATAATTTTAAGAAAACCACTATTGCTACTATTATTTATAAATATGCGAATTATTTTTTAAATATTTGTGTTAATAATACAAAATTAATTTTAAAATTGGTAATTTAGATTTATTGTTTTGCTAACGAATATTTTTTAAAAAAATTTTGTTTTAATTAACCCAGTTTAATATCAAAACAAATTTCACCAATAATTTTAAATAAATTAATATTGTGTTACTTTCCAACCATTTAAAGTAAAAAAAAATGAATTAATTATACAACGATTTTTAATTATTTGCGTCGACTCTTGTATACGGGTACATCACAAAATCAACGTGTACACTTCACCTATTATGATGCCCAAGAACCATGAATGGCATGAAGAGGCATGAGCCTGTGACGGACAATAGACCATCAGGGGCACGCGACCATCTGAAACACTAGCGCACTGAATAAAAATGTTTATAATATTTAATATTTGTAAATAACAAAGAAAATTCTTTAATAAATAAAATTAAATCATTTTCAGCTGTTTTATCCACAACAAAGTGTAAGTATATAATATACTATTTTTTATAGTTTAATGAAAACTGCTCACAAGAACTTAGATTCATTTTGTTTTCCGTATAAAAGACTCATATAAACACTTAAAAATCTACATCTTTGCACGTACCAAGAATCATAAATTTGGTTCATTCTTTTATAGAACAGTATTATTTTTATTTGTAGTTCAATGGAAACTGCTCACAATACTTTAATTATGTTTGCTTTCCCCATTTATTGGTAGTAGAGATTACATACACAAACATCATGCTTATCTAATCTATAATGCATATTTTTTGTCCATATTTATATACTTAATTCCGTTATAGGGAACATGCGAAAAATCAATTGAAACTACAAATTAAAGTCGCAAAGATTTTATTCAAATTTTAATATAAAACTATAACATCTTACCATTTCTAAAATATTACAAATTCAACAAAGTAAATATATACATACTCAACATAATCAACGAAAATCTTAAATGTAATACACCTTTCAACTTCATGAATCAACAACATAACTATAATACACGTACGCAAGCAAATATCTTCTAAAAGCCAATAAGAATAAACGTATGCCTCGTAAACCCCATAACACATAGCATGGAAACCTATAAATTCTTACCAAAAAACATAACTGGAACTTGAAAAAAAAAATTTATAAACTTTAATCGATACCTCATTATAACCCATTCGCATATCATCACCTAATTATATATAATCCCATGAATGGCTGTAAAAAAAACATTGTACTTTTGTTTTTACTCTAGACCAGAAATACCCTGGAGATTGTTATCAAGAACACATTATAAATGAATAAAGTATTTAAAAAATATATAAAAATTAAAGTATATAGATACAATCAGCTAAAACTCTACATTATTGCACGTACCAAGTATCAGAAATTCGGTTCAATCTTTTATAAAACAATATCATTTAATAAAAAAAACTCTTTTTCTTCAAAAATATTTTTACTACCCCTAAAATACATTTGAAACTTAAAATCTATTTTAAAATTTTGACTGTTATTTTCTTGAAAAAATTATATGTGTACATCTGGATCAAGCCTTAAATTAAATTCTTAATTATAAAGTTTCTTGCACTGGAAATTCAGTCGATTTTGAAGCATTTTTAAAAGTAAATTAACTCAGATTTAGAAATTCAAAGTAATTGAAAAAAATATCTGTTGTAGAAATAATAACTTAAATTACCTTATACTAATTTTTTATTAGAAACATAAATAAAATAGTGAGGTTGGTAGAAAAGGCACCAATTTAAAAATAATAGTATGGCACAATTATTTGCATTTTGTAAAAAATAGTATAGGGCAAGATTGTTTTAGTAAAATAAACAAAAGCTTTACAATGTATATTTACGGTTTTATAATATATAGGATATTTTTTTAATAGTAAGTTCAATAAATTATTACTAATAAGGGGTAATTTATAAATAGAAAAAGTTCAAATTATTATAAAATACCTACATAATTTATTGGTTTCTTAAATAAAAAATTTTAAACGTTTATTACTAAATAATGAACATAATTATAAAGTATAATTCAAGCAACAGTTAATACAATGAATATAAATATTTAATAACAAATATTATTTGAATCGTAAAAATTAAATTCTACTCAAACTTAATAATAATAATAAACATGTAAATAAAATTCACTAGTAAAGACAATACGATTAAAATATTCGAATATTGGCTTAACTTGAGTAGTAACAAGTTGTAAGTTGGTAAGCCTGGGTAAGCTTCAATCTATTGTTTTCCGATAAAACGATATTGTATCCTCTAATGAACATTTTTTACTCGAAATATTACCACTTTTTGCATAAAAATTAAGAAATAATATGTAATACTTTATAAACCTAAATAAATGACAAGTAAAAAATAATGTATAAGCCAAGTAAAAAAATATCCATTAGAAGATACAATATCGGTTTATCAGAAATAAAATAGATTGAAGGTGATACCAAGCCCTAGACTTACCAACTTATAACTTGTTACCTACTCAAGTCAAGCAAATATGCGGATATTTTAATTATTTATTGTCTTTACTAGTGAAAAATACAGCTGCACTTTAAATTTTATTTACATGTTATACTATTACTGATCGACTAATTTTTATTATTAGGTTTTTTATCATTATTAAATTTGAGTAGAATTTAATTTTTATGATTCAAATATTATTTGTTAATAAATATATACGTATATTAATTGTATTAACTGTTGCTATTTCATGTGTTCAATATTTAATGATATACTTTAAAATTTTCCATTTAAGAAACAAATAAATTATTTAGTTAATAATTTAAACTATTTTTATTTATACATTACCGCTTATTAGTAATTTATTAAATTTACTTTTAAAAAAAATCATTGTACTTCAAATTTTACAGAATTCAAGTAATTTTATAACATAATTATATTATATTAATATAAAAAATAATTTGAATATAAAAGTATAGCTGGAGTCACTCAGTTGGATAAAGTGAAGAATAGTGAGACAAGAGAACGCTGTGGTGTAAAAGAAGATGTGGTTACAAAGATAGATAAAGGAATGCTTGGATGGTTTATAAACGTAGAAAAGATGGATAAAGGAAGATTGACGAAACAAATTTATAAGGTGAGTGTAAATGGACAAGTCGGTAGAGGTCGACCTCGGCGAACATATCTCGATCTGATCAACATTGTTTTGAAGAAAGGCCAGGTCAAGAGTACCAACAACCGACGAGCATGTATGATAGCACTGATAAAAGTAGAAGAAGCAAAAGATGTGTGTAAAAGTGAAAGGAAAGGACTCTGCGTGACTATATGTATGTATGTTGAATTTTTTTGGTAAAACACTCGGAAATTTAATTGGTACTTACTATATTTGTACTCCGATAATTTGAAAACAGTTGACTTTACGAATTTTTTGCGTAAAATTTTTCCTTAAGTTTTATTTTTTTAAATTTTCTTGCAATGAACCATTCCAAAGTTATAATAATTCAATAACAATAAAAATTCTTTTTTATTTAAATGGAAATTGGAAAAATTGATTGAGGAAAACCTTAATATCAATATTAAGGGCTGGTTTTATGACAAATTTTTTTAATTTTTGGTTATACTATTAATTTTTCGACACCATTACGAAAAAAACACCCTACTATACTAGTATAACACAGATTAAAGCGAATTAATTTTATTAAAATTTAAAAAAAAGCAAACTATAAACATTGCGATATTTGAATAATAAATAATTGTGTTTTTTATATTCTGTGATAATTTAAAAAAATTTGGTTTGTCAGGTTTGTCGGAATTACAAAATAAAATTTATCTAAAATTTATTTAAAATTAAAACAAAATAGATCTCAAAAATTCTATCTTTCACATGCTTTCTTTGTCTCAAACTTAATCAACGAGTTTATTTATTTATAGTGTATCCCTGAGAATATATGTTTTGTCAAAACACAAACTACTTATTACATGTAAAATCTCAAGTTTTACGATATTCAACTTTGAGAACGTACCAAGAATTACAAAATTAAAGGAATTCAATTACAAAGTACTCCTCACTATTGTTAATCTTTGAGATTTACTAGTGCCAATGGTTATTAATGATATTAATATTCATCACATAAAAAAGTAATAAGTGGTATGCGGAGAATGTCGTAAGACGTACATGTAAATTTCGTTCGGTAAAATGTATAGAGTAGTTAAAATTTCTTGAGGAAATAAACCCTACAGAATTTATTTTTCAATACGTCTATGACCGGATATCACCTGCTCAGCAAAGAGAGGGAACTAAAACATATACCGGAACCGTGCACTATGACTTCTTCTTTTCTTTAAAATACAAATAGGGGGTATCCGTTAACGAGAACTTACTAAAAAAATATGACTACTAACCATGACTTCTCGTGTGCGCACGATATTATAAAGAGACTCAATTGTTTTACGTATCCGGCACACTTTGTTTTCCAATTATATAATATTTCAAGGTTGTTAATACCGTCTTTCTAACGAATTTGTGTGCTAAGAATGCATTACAATTATACGTTTACTAGTACATACAGTGCTTTCATTTTAAAACCAGCCAGTCCAAATAACTTTTGATTTTGCATAAATGTAATAAAAACAAAATACACGTCGAATTTAAAATCAAGAAGGTTTAAAAATGTTATTCTGCTGCTTCTAAGTGGCACTCCTTTAACACCCCCCCCTTCTTTAAAATATCAAATAGCAACTACTACCTTATGATATATCAAATGAAAACCCAAGAAAAATGTAAATCAGCCATATAAACAACAATTTATTCTTTCAATTTATTTTGCAGATAATATTAAATATATTGAAATTACAACAGAAACTTAAATGAAGTTAATTACAAACAGCTCCTTAAATGTATATACAACTGTTCCAAGTGTGCTCCGTTATTTTGTAGGCAATAATATAACCTATTTCAAATTCTTCTCGAACTCTTTGCAAAGTTTCGCTAGTAATTCGTCTACATTCTTCAGTTTTTCTAGGCTTTAGTTCTTCAATGTCTTTGGGAGGAGTTTTGTAAACTAATATTTTTAAAAGTAAAACCCCTTCTGCTAATCCAATGTATTAAAAATTGTCTGTCTAGCCATTGTCTTACAGCTGATGCGTAATGTGGTGTAGCTCCGTCCTGTTGAAGGTATATATTCTATTCAACTAGCACCATATTTCACTGTTCATCAACTTGTCTTTTTAGTGACTTAGTAATAAGTGGATCAATTTCATTTACTAATAATTGTAGGTGCAATTCTCCCATTAGATACCTATAATTATGTTTGTTAAATCCATTTAAATAAAACGTTGATTCATCACTGAAACAAATATTTTTAACTAAATTTGCGTCTTCTTGCATTTTTTGCGTTTTTGTTTCACAAAATTCAATTTTGCGGTCATAGTCGTCTTCACTAAGCTGATGATGAAGAATTTGTATTTTATGAGGAAAAAACGTATGCAATTTTAACACTTAGTGTATGGAACCAACAGGAATATTTGTAAGTTTTAATACTTTTAGAATGAAATAGGTAGGATCTATAGCAAAATGACCCAGTACTTCAATTTGTCCAGTTCCGTTGAGAACTCTGGGATTATTATTTTTTTTTATTACAAACGGATCCAGTTTCTCCAAATATCCGTACTGACTCTATGATGGTCTGGTGACCTATATTTCTATCATTAAAAACTTGAGCTGTTCCTTGAGCGCACTTGTTTTGATGACCGTAAATAAATATTATTTCTATTCGTTCTTGCAGAGAATACACCATTATAAAATAACTTAAGATACTACAGCTACAAATAATGGTGACATGTATCTAGAACTAAGTTAACTGATCCCTAATTAGACATTTACCTATCCAACAGTGGTGTAGGTCGTTTTTGATATGGTCTTATGTTATTTCACAAAGTTTGTTGTTATCAGCAAAATAATTTGATAGAATAAATTGTTGTTTGAATTTTTCTTGGGTTTTCATTTGATGTATCACAAGGTAGGGGTTGATATTTGACATTTTAAAAAAGCGGGGGGGGGATGTTAAAGCAAACTTGTAAACAGCAGAATAACATTTTTAAACCTTCTCCTTGATTTAAAATTCGACGTGTTTTTTGTTTTTAATACATTTACCCAAAATCGAAAATTATTTGGACTGGCTGGTTTTGAAATGAAAGCACCGTATAACGATTTCATAGTGCATTTGTGTTTTTCAGTAAAAAGATAATTTACGAAACACTACTTTTAATAAATTGCTTTATTTTATTGCACCTGACACCTTGTTATGTTTAATGTCTTTTAAAATAATCCTGATTATTTATTACATTACGATTAAGGCATTATTTGAAGTCACGCACTTGTTTCATTCTGATAATCTCTCTGGTTTGAGAGAAATAATCAAAGATATAATCATATCTATAATAAAGTGGCTGCAGATCATAGAAATGTTGCAGACTTTTTACCTTTATGAAAATTGGTTTCAATTTTTTTCTTCAGCTAGGCAACTAGTTCTTTGCCAACACGTTAGCATACATATTGCTATCATACAAACTTAAAGCCTACAGGTAAAAATCACTGTTTAAAGAGGTGGTATTCCTTTCTCTTACATTTAATTTAAACAATTTGAATTTATTGTTAAAAACTTTATACTAACATCCAATTGAAAGACTTTTTTTATTTATTTCGTCAGCTAATATAATTAGGGATCTATCTGTAAGATACAACTTTTCTTATCCGCTCTAACCTCTACTATATTAGTGTTTAAATACTTATTTATGTACGTTTAGATTTTGTATTGTTTCATATTTTTAAAAGATTCTTTTTTGTAAAATAGTTCTGATCTGTAGGCTTAAGATCCTTATTGCGCTCATAATCAACCCTTATGATTTTATTACTGTCAACAACTGAGAAACGGCGCCAAGAAACCCATTATTATATTATTTATTACTTCATTAACGTTGTAAGGACATACATGTAAGATGTCTGGTCAAGATAATCATAAATTAACACATGTACATAGCTGTACCAGAGTTTCTATTGTACTATGTATTCTTTATTATTTAAGCAAACATATAAAACGGCTGTATAAGAAAATCATTTAAGTCGGTACATAATGTTCAACACTGTATTGTTATTCTTGTATTAATAAAGTCTATTGATATCTATTACTTTTTCACTACATCCTGCACGTGACAAATATCGACGAACAGTATACACTAAACAATTAAAACAATTTTATGAATATACATAAACAATGAAGAAGTTTTCATTTCTTTTATGGATAAATTATAAAAAATTAAGTAAAATGAAACAAAGACGTGAAAAAATCAATAAAATATCTCTAAGAATGAAAAAGTTACGAGACTTTGAAGTTGCGCTTGCAAGAATAATTTTGTTACACGCGGCGTTCCATCGTGTGACGTCATTTGACCTAAACGACGCAGTAGTATAAATTTTTTGTTGTGTAGTTGCTTGCGATGTTCGATTCGTATTTTGTTTATTACACGATAGCAGAAGTTAAAAAAATGCTCACAAATATTGTATTGTTCCTATGTGTCAAAGCACAACAGCTAAAAATCCCAATAATTTTTTTTTTCATGTACCAAATAATATAATAACAAGAAAAAAGTGGTGCAAGATAATGAAGCGTGATTTAATTGGCTTTAAAAGCACTAAAAATGTGTGTGAAAATCTTTTTGATGTAAGTAACTATTAATAATAGCTGCTTATTTCTGATTGATATACCTATTGAGTCGTAAATAGGTTCGGAATAACTTATTTTGTAAAAATAACTATATATTTTATGTAAATGTATTTGTTATTTACTTTTTATATGTATGTAAGTACTGTAAAAATCAAATTTATTTACAGGTTGAAAATGACACAGAAAATTTAGTCAACATCGACAAGTTGGGGGGAACAGTTGAAAGCCAACATATGTCCTCATAAATTTGACTGTAGGTAAAATCTTAAAAAGAACGAGGAGCATATAAAAAGACGTCAAATTGAATTTTATGAAAATCTATTAACAAAAAAAGTACCATCTGCTTCAAGTCAATCATCTTCGTTTCAATCTTTTGAAATGATTGAATGTGATGAAATGGAGTTAAATGAAACAGAGGATCCGCTACCAGAAAACATTACTTTAACAGAATCAGATAATAATCCAAATAATAGGAGAAACAAAGAAATTCAAGTAAATATCAAAACTTCACAGAAAAATCAAGCAGTGCAATCATAAGAAGGAACAGTGTAAAAGATACAGGAAATAAGTCCTCCTCCTATTTTTATATGGGGTTGCCAGAAGAAATTTTTTTTCTCACTCCGAAAGTGTTGCTAGTCCAGTACGAGATATTTTAATATCATAGGAGAAAATTCGTTTCGACGATTCTTATGTGCGTCTGGCTATAGATTTTGATACATGTAAAAGCTCAGTTAGTAAAATATTCAATAAAACTCTTAATAGCTGACCGAATGAAACAGTTAATATATTTTCCACCTATCGTGGTGCGGCGATCTCGAATAGGTCAAATGACGTCCCAGACGAATTAGAAACCACGGACGTTCCGTACTAAAATACGTAAACTTCAATAATCTATTTCCGAGTCATTTATTGATGAATTTAAAAAAAATTTCAGTGATTGATTAGTTTTGATCTATATTTTAATACCATTATTTTGAATATAATAACAACATCATTATACAATTATTCAAACAATTATACAATTATAGGTACAAATAATAATTACAATTTATATTGAAACTGGTGAATATTTATAAAGAATAGTTTTGTATATTTTACAACGCTAATCCCATTTTTTCTGATGACTTTTTACAAGTAATATATATTATTAACGTATTTGTGTTTGTGTTTTACTTATAATCATTGTAACTCAACACTTTCCCCCCAATGAATATAAGTAAAAAAATACCAATACAAATAATTAAAACACACATTAAATTATCCCAAATTTAGATCGCAATCTTTCAAAATAGTCTTCCCGGTTGGTTCCGAGAAAATATCTTCTTTTTTCTCTTCGTTTGCTGCGCCTCTTACCTCTATCCATTGAATCTAAGCTTGTATCATTCTTTACTTCTCGATCAATTATTTTTAATATGTCGCCTCTCCTCCTACCTCGGCGTCGTCGTTTTTGGCTTCTGCCTCTTTTTTCTTCTACTGCGAATTTCCCTTATCGGCAGATAAGAGATTTGCTTTGAATTTTTAATCCTTTTCACCATAGTTACCAAAATTTTATAGGCCCTACTTCTTTCTATTTTCCATCTTATTCCTTTTTCATTATTCTTTACTTTGAAGACCCACAAACGGTTTGTTCAGTCTGTTGTTAACACTGACTGACAGTTATTGTGTTTAGTTCGAAAAATCAATTTTTGAGCAATTATTTTGAGCAATTTGAGTGATTCTATTAGTGAACCAAGCATTTTTACTAATTCAGATTCTAAGGAATGGGTACTTTCTGATGAAGATATTTCTGTGGATTATAGTAGGTTTAATTTGTAACTGTGTAACATTCTAGCCTATAATAATTTTTACACAAAGTAAAAGTTTTTACCTTAATAATAAAGTCATGCGTTCTTTTAGAAAGTGGAAATGATGAGATATAAATGAAGTAGACGAAAAATCAGAAGAACTCGTAAACGTCAGATGTACAAAAAAAAACAAAAAAATAAGAGATTGCGAAACTCAGGTAAGGAGTTTACTACAAAAACAAGAAAACTTATTTATGAAAAGAAATTTTCCAACAGAAATTGTATTTGTAAAAAAAATGCCCAAAATTTTTTTTCACAAGAATCACGAAAGCAAGTTTTTGAGTTATTTTGGAAATTGGGCTCATTTACAGCACAAAAAATTTTTATTTGTGGTTTAATTAAACAGAACAAACCAAATGCTAGACGTCCTAGAAACTCCTCACAACCTGCAAAGTCTACAAACAACCAGTTTTATATTCAAACTTCTGAAGAGTCAATCAAGGTCTGCAAACAATATTTTCTTGATACCTTCCAGATATCAGATGGACGTATGTCTAGAGTTAAAGAAGGTGAAAACCTTGGATTGGATAAACGAGGATGTAGTAAACTTCCAAACAAGATATCCAGTGAGAAAATGAAAGCCTATTATGAAGTTTCCCTCTTACCAATCGCACTACACTGGGGAAAAACCCATAACCGCAGATATCTGTCTTACGATTTGAATGTGCGCCTTATGCATCAACTATACAAAGACGTATGCACTGAAACTGATATTCTTCCTGTAATTAAAGATGTTTACAGAGAAACCTTTACTTTCATGCACCAAATACAGATACATGCATCAAGTGCGATTAATACAAAATGGCAGTGGAAAATCTTCATAATGAAGATAAATTAAGATACAAGTGCAACATGAACTTCACCTTCGAAAAGCAGAGAATTCCAGAAGATCAATAAAGATAGATGCAGAAAAAAGCAATAAATACGAAAAATATTACGCATTTACTTTCAACTTGCAAAAGCCCTTTCCTTTCCTTTGAATGTTATGAACTCTCCACCGATTTAGAAGAAAGAAAGAGAATTCCAGAAGATCAATGAAGATAGATGCAGAAAAAAGCAAGAAAGACGGAAAATATTATGCATTTACTTTCAACTTGCAAAAGCCCTTTCCTTTCCCTTGAATGTTATGAACTCTCCACCGATTTAGAGCTCTTAAGAACTAAGCTCGTTCGTAATATAACACATTGTATGCAGGCTTCTAAAGCCAATCGTGTTGTTATGTACGTGTACAGAAAACAGAATCAATAATGAAGTTGGTTCAAAGCGATACCAATATTATCCACACAATTGACCATAAATTTATGGTAAGTAGTCACACTTACCTGCCAAATAATGAAAACTCCTCCAATGTACCAAAAAATTTGTATTCTGCTATTGTACAGGCGAGAAATAAGAAACCATTTCACATAACAGAAATGACTGGACAGGACTTTAAAAGTTTGTATTATCTCGAAAAATCTGTCCCTAAAAGAAAGATAATTATCGAGAGGCAACCAGTTTTATGGGTCAAAATGCAATGGATCCGCTGTGTTAAGAATGAATCCTCTTATTTCCAATATAAAGAGACTTCAATAAAAGTATGCCATTTTCTACTGTCAATGTAAAAAAGCAAGAACTGGAAGACCGTCTGAACTAAAAAATGTACTTCAGGAAACGCTTTACCAGACCAGTAACAGTGATGAAAAAACAGGATATGTGCGACTTACTTCCATACATTCCACATATTCAACATTCGTTCTTTAACACGCTTGTGACCAATGAAGTCACTAAAGATGTTTAAGTTGGACTATTACCAGACTATGACGTAGTTATTGACGATGATGAAGAAGTGTAATTTTAATTTGTAATAAAAAACGTTTCAAATAAACTTAATGTTACTTGCCCTTTTTTGACTTATTAAACTTATATTGTATGCTTTATTAGAGTTTTCCCGGTACTACTCTGGAAGCAGCACTGTAATTAGGATCCGACAGTGAATGGTCAAGTGGGGATCACCACGTCAGTCTTATTAATCTTATAAATTTGCCTTATTCCATAGCACCAGAAAGAAAAATTAGCTTACAGGAAAAGTGGTGTAAGTCGATTCTAATATCAAAAACTCATCATTTTTATTATTCTAACAAGTCACATTTGCTAAAATAATACAACACCTATTCAAACTAAAGAATATTTCGTTAAAAAAAATTAACTTGAATTTTTTATAGTCCTTGCAGTAAAACACCTTGTTTCTCATAATAACATTAACTTGACTTAAACCACTTTTACTTTCACCGCCTCATATTTAAAAAAGCAGCAAATGACAAACAGATAAAAATTCGAGTTGAAATGGGACAAAATTTCGTTGGCTTAGATCGGACTCTTATTTTTAACTTACTGTTGTCATCTAAATTTAAAAATTACACCAGTTTTTGTTTATTATATCAAGTTTTTTATTCATAGTAGATATACCTTTTCTTTGTTCCAAAAGTAATAAAAATATGCACACAAAGAAAAATAAAGGACCAAATTACCAAATATAACTTATGCATACATAACTTTACTCAAACCTTGCATGCTTACTGTTTATACAGGTAGTAACTATTTTTTACCAAACGGTAAATATATACAGGTTAAGTGATAACTATTGGAACATAGATTAAGCACAGGTTATGTAGACCAAAATATTAGGATTGGACCAAGTATGCCTACATAAAATATTACTGAGGAAAGAGATACTGACTGTGAAATTTTTTTTCATATTTGGTAATAATTTCACAATAAAACTATTATTAAACTGTTATCAAAAGTGATACAAAGGCATAACTTTAGACAAGGAATATTATTTTAACAATTATTTTATATTTTGTCAAAGTGAACTCATCATAAACGATTGTAATTTTCTTTGACGAAACTTTTTAGTAATTTTATTTGGTAAAAAATACATAAATATTATTTTTAATTTAATTTTATATTCCACTTGTAAGCTTTTTTAATTGTTTTGATGAAGGTCTTTCTGATATCAAAAAATGTTATTCTATCTCCTTTCAAAATTAGCCGCATTTTGTATTATCGTTCAAAGCTGGTCTCGTAATTGAATTTTATTGGCATAAACTAGGGACTTCATATGTCTCTAAAAATAAAAAATAAACTAGTGGGTTATACTTAAGACTTCTTGGTGGTCATTTGAAATAACTTCATCTGCCAATCCATCGTTGAGCAAATGTGTCACTAAGATGATTTCTAACTATTAATAGGAAATAAGATGAAAAATCTGTATAAATCACATTGCTCTTTTTACATCTAGAGAAAGATCATCCAAAATGTCACGAAGAATATTTAAAAAAAAATAAATAGGAAACTAAAATAAATTTTCTAGAAAGTTGGTAAATATGGTAGTCGGTTGCTTATAATGCCACACCAAATACTTGATTTTAATTCATGATGAAAATGTCTTACTTTATTAACAAGCGGATTTTGCACTTCCCAGCAATGACTCTTTCTTCATTTAAAAGTAAAAGTTGCTTCAGCCGTAAATAAAATATTTTTAGTAAAATGTTGGTCAGTGTTTTGCTTGATCAGAATACGTCGGCAGAACTATAAACGTCGTACGTAGAAGATCTCTTGGAAGCAAATTTTGAACAGAAGTGAATTAATTAGGATAGAACTTCTCTCTTCTTAAAATCCCAATTATAGATGACTGTTGTACTCCTGCTGTTGATAAAAGATGACGTGAACTTATTTCGGTATTTTCATCTACTCGAATTAAAATAGCTTTCTTAATTATGTGTTATTTGTATAGATCGAACTTCCTGATTTTTAGTGCAAAATGACCTTGTTTTACTCAAACGACGATATATGTTTGCAAGTTTTATGATTTGCTTGGTTTCTGTCTGCATATAACAAATCATACTTTCTGCCTTTAGATCGAGCGGGAAAATGTTCTGCGTATACACAAATCATATCCCGCATTTCCTCATTGATAAAATGATTATAACAAGGTATTTTAATAAAAAAAGTACCTGATGGTAGCTTAGTGATAGTACCTTTTAAATAATGTAACAATGCATTTTGAATTCTCACAGCAAAAGCAATGCATTTACAATACAAGGATAGTTCACGAATTGTTGTCCCTAACATAGAAACAAACACATGAGAAGAATGAAACTAATTTATTTTTTAACATAGTCACCTGCAACGTTTATTTACTTGGTATATCGGTATTAAAGTGTTTCAAACCCTTTTGAAAAAAATTCAGAACTTCAGCCATTTATCTACTGCCGACATCACTTCGTTATCATCAGCCAAGAGATTCCACAAAGATGTTCTTTTAATTTTGGATGGTAGTCACTGGGGGCCAAATCTGGAGAATAGGGGGTTGTTCAAAAATTTCAAATCCCGCATTGTGAATGACAGCCATTGTAACACAATTTTGGTGAGCCGGAGCATTGTCCTGGTGGAGGAGCACACTACAACTTAACTTTTCTCTTTCCTTTTCTCTGATCACTTTGCGAACATTTGGTATTAAATTCGCATAATATTCACCTGTTATGGTGCGCCCACGCGGTTTATAACCCACGAAAATAACAACTGCAAAATCCCAAAAAACTGTAGCCATGATCTCACCAGCTGATGGAACAACACGAAATTTTCAAAGGGGAGGAAAACTCCTATGCCGCCATTCCATGCTTTGTTTTTTTCGGGATTCCTGTTAATGATCTCCGAATTTGTCTCCGCTGCAACCTGGTGAACACGCTTCTGGTCTGCCCCCAGCATTCGTGAAACCCAACGTGCAGAGAGTTTTTTGAGACCCAATTCCTGGTGTAAAATTTTTTCCACACTTTCAACAGAAAACCTATATCTCTCTGCTGTAGCTTTAACTGTAATTTTTCTGTCATTGAATACCATGTTATGGACTAAAATTCACAATTTCTTTGGATACTACAGTTTTCGAGGCTGCTGCACCTGGTGCATGTTGATAGGACTCTCTTTCCAGTTTAAAATCTCGTAACCAGTTTTTAATTACCCTGTACGAAGGGGCAGAGAAAGAAAGAAACCTTGCAAGAAGAATCGGTAGGGATAAATATTAACGGAGAAGTTATAAATAATATGCGATATGCTGATGACACCGTCTTGTTAATGAGCAATCAAAGAGACATACAACATATTCTAGAGAAATTAAATGATCGATGTAACGAATACGGTCCAAAGATAAATCTTAAAAAAACCAAGTTAATGGTAGTTACAAAGTTCCCCCAAAATCACAACCATGTAAACGTGTCAGTAGCAGACATCTTAATAGAGTATGTGCAGTCATACAAATACCTGGGAGCCTGGATAGAATAAACAGGTGACCAAACAAGAGAAATAAAAACGAGATAGCCAGGTCAACATTTACAAAAATGAAAAAGTTGTTCACCAGTCGAGATATCAAGATTGGACTTAGGATGAGGATGCTGCGTTGTTACGTGTTTTCCGTGCTTTTGTATGGAGTAGAGGCATGAACTCTCAAGAAGAATCACACAGACAAACTACAAGCCTTCGAGATGTGGTGCTACCGTAGAATGTGGCGTATTCCCTGGACAGAAAAGATCTCTAATATGGAAGTCCTAAATCGGATGAATAAGGAATGTGAAGTCATTAACACCATCAAAAAGAGAAAGCTTTAATATCTAGGTCATATACTGAGAGGACCCAAATACGCACTTCTCCAGCTGATAGTTCAGGGAAAGATTGGTGGAAGGAGGAATATTGGAAGACGCCGTGTGTCTTGGCTTAAAAACCTAAGGGACTGGTTTAATTGTAGCTGCAGTCAATAAGGTCCGGATAGCTGAGATGATAACAAACCTCCGATAGGAGATGCACTATAAGAAGAAGAAGGGGCAGAGTCACCCAATACGTATACCATGCCCTTATTAATTTCTTGCGGTGATAACCGCTTTTTACAGAGGTACTTTATCGCACCTCTTATCTTAATTATGTCCATTTTTATAAAATCACACCTCAATCGAAAAGAATTATTATTTAACATACACAAACTGATGCGCTAATGCTAATTGGCACACACTAATGTCATACAATAAGCTTTTGCCTGATACTTTATTTGCATTTGTCATTTAACGCCAACTATGTTAGTGACCACAATTCGTGAACTATTCTCATAAGTGACATTAACCAATTACAAATATCTGAAAACTTAAACAAAATATTGTTTGAAATTCCTTTCTGTTCAATTGCGTAATTTTATACGGTTAAAATTATTATCTTTAAACAATTATTATACAAACAATTACAAGCAAATGATGTTAACCTTGTCTTATAAGTTTCGTCAAAAAAAGTTAAGACTCAATTTTATCATCAAGAATCATTTATGTGGTACCCCCTGTAACAAAATATAAAATAATATTTCTTGTCTTCGTACCAATTTTAATAAAAATTTATTAATACATTAAAACAGTAAAACATATTTGGTCTCAGTTGCCTAAAATGCAACAGAATCAGCATTCTTTTATAAGTTCAGACAATATCAGACAAAAAGCAATTTTTTATTAGTTTTATGGATTGATGCACTACATTATTTGACATGCTACAAATTAAATTTATTTACGAACAAAATAAAAATAAAAAGAAGAGTATAAATGTATCCTTGTATCCACTTTCGATTAACATTTTAATCAAAAATATGTAGATATAGTAAAAGTTTGGAGAGCAATCTATTAATAGTGTAACATTTACCGCACCCAAATAAGTGAAATCTAGTACGATCACTGTACATCTGCGGTAAATCTTGTCAAAAACGATCTGACATAAATCGAACTCCGATTTGCATAAACATTTGACGATAACAATTAATAACCGCCTTAAAAACTTTCAAAATAAATAAATATAATAAAATATGAAACGTTATCAATTACCAAAGACAATTAATCTACCTTAGCTAATTGCAACGCCCACTCTCTTCGACTAAATAAAAAACAGAACAACAAATTATCCACATCATTCACTCTACTTAAGCTCTACAATCACAGCCGTACTGGTTTCTTTCCTAAAGGAACTATTGTCTCATCATATGTACCTCATCTTGGTCAGAAATTTTCCTAAAATTGACCTGAAAAATTTATTAGACACATTATTAAATCAGAGCCTCTTTAAACAAGAGTTTCAAAATACCTTGGTCGGTGATAAAAAAACCAGCAGCTTTGGATCTTGCTTATAGAGTTGTTAACTCTTTCCCAATGATTTTCTTGTTATAAAAATATTATTTAAGTAATTTATTTAAGCAATGTAGCTTTTTATTTACTGCTAGATGGCCTGGCAGAAGTTGTTCTGCCCTTAAAGGTAGGTGACGCGATAAGTTTAAATTGGTTCAAGTACCTATGTAAGAAAGTCAAGGCAGAAGAGTTCGTTCCAGCTATTAGAGGATAGGCAGGTGTACATACGCAGAACAACTCAGAGGACAAACATACAATAAAACATTTATTTTTGTTTACATACATAAGTATTGTATAAAATAAAATACCTACATAGCTAATTCAACAGTGCACATTTATTTGTTAAAAAATGAATTAGTCAGTTTATAAATCCTCATATTTTTAGTGGGTTTAATTTGGAAATATAGAAATTAAAGAGTGAAAGATTATAAGAGCTACAAAAATCTTTTAAACTCAATTATATATCTTGGAGGTTTTAAGAGTGAAATAATGCTCTAAATTGTAAAAACATTGTTAAGCGTGGTGTAGGAGCTGGTTCTTTTTGGTATAACTAGAAAAACTACAAAGAAATAATAAAAAAAGATGAAATTTCATTCCTTTTTTTGGGATAATGCATACATATAGTCACGCCTTTTTTCTGTAGGGGTAGGTAGAGACTACTTTCTTTTACTTGCTGCGGTTCTTACACACATCTTTCGCTTCTTCTACTTTCATCAGTGCTCTCATATATGCTCGTCGATTGTTGGTACTCTTGACCTAACCTTTCTTTAAAACAATATCTGATCAAGATATGTTCGCCGAGGTCGACCTCTACCGACTTGCCCATTCAAATTTGCCTTATAAATCTGATTCGTCAATCTTCCTTCATCTATCCTCTTTACGTGTTTAAACCATCCAAGCATTTATTTATCTATCCTTGTAAGAACATCTTCTTTTACACCCTTATCTAACTATTCTTTACTTTATCCAATACTGAGATTTATAAACATATTTCATTGATTGGTCTTAATACATTTATATAAATCATTAAATACATAAGTAATAAAATATTTCTCACTGAATAAAGATTTTAATCCTTATTTGTAATGGCGTATATTAATAAAACAACCTTTTTTTAAATTATTTCCTTTTTAAAAAAGTATTTACTGAATAAATCTGGGGAGTCTTTTATCATAGATAAAAATGCATATGATGTTATTAGAAACATAAATTATTTAAATATTGTACATAAAAAAGTTTTATTTGTTACTAAGTAGCGGATTTCTAATGAGGCCTTTAAAAGTATAATAGTCGATTTATGAAAATTATTTTGATATCACATTTTATTAGAATTTTTGTTTTCATCCACTATTAAAAAAACCACTTTTCGATTTTTATTTTATTTCAATAATTATTGGTATTTGTAATAATATTCATTATTTATTTCATAAATAGAAATTTTAGATTATCAAAAGGCAGCAATAATTTTTATAAATACAATACAAATTTAGATAAAAAGTTGTTTTCCTTTTTTAACAATTTCAGTGATAGCAAATTCTCGTACTGGAACTATAAAAGTATGAGCTTACAACTAAAAATTTATATAAGATTAGATTGGGTATTTTATATCGTAATGGACGTGGAGAAGAGTCAAATAAAAAAAATTGATATATAACTTTTCAGTGTTAATGAACTACTATGAAACTAAACAAGAGCTTTTTATACAATTATACTTCTATACTTTAAAGAGGTATATCTCTTATAAAATAGAAGTTTACAATTTAAAATAAAAGAGTGACGTATATGTTTTAGAGTTTTATCTTATTCACAGGATCTGCATAAAAGTGTCCTTTAGTAGGAATACAATGCAAGTGTATAAAAAAAAAGAAGACTTTTCACCTCAAAGGAGCAAGTCAACGTTCTCACGGCAAGTTATATTAACAAAAAGTACTGTAAGAAGTCTTCTATTTAAATTTTTTTTTGTAAAAAAAAAACGTTTTTAACTGTCTTTCCTGCTCTATCAGTTATATCTCTATAATGCAACATTCTACGAAAATACTTATGAATTTTGGCAATGACCAGTCAACACGTAAAATATTGATTTGTCACTATAACTGTAAGTATTTTTAGACTTCATTTTTGTTAGCTTGTAGTTTTTCGTATCACAAATTAAATCATTTAAAATAAATTGATAAAGCGAAAAAGAACATGTTATTTCTTACATTTAAAAACTTTAATTGCAAAATTAAATAAATATATATTTAAAGAAAATACTTCAAGATGTTTGAATATTAAATAAAAAAACGTTAACATATACAAACAATATTGTTGTATTTAAACCAGTGAGACATTGAGTTCCCGCTAACCCCTGTTTGCTTATGCCTATGGTCACAAAGCTAATTTCCACAGCTAATAAATTCCTAATTTTTTTACGGTGATCTAGCTGGCTGCCACCGAACAATGGGCAGTCGAGCGCAATCCGGGGCATCTGCGTCGAATAAATCAAGGCGGCAGAGAGAAGTAGGCGGTACCTTTGGCTAGCACGGTGGTGGTTCCGTGTGGTACCACCGCCGCGGTACCTGTCCGCCGTGGTACCACCGCGCGCGGTATCTGTCTCTCCACAATAGCCTACTCGACTTTGCTTTAGCGGCTCGTATCGTTTTTCCTTTGGAAATGCTTGGTAGACGGTCACGCTGATTTCCTACCAGAATATGAAATCGGTACTACAATGCGTCATACGTCATAGCTAACTTAGTTTCGACCGTGGCGGTGTCGGTGCTGTGGGGGACAGTGGTCGGACTATAATAAATGAGAACCTTTAACCTCTGCTATTAAGAGTATGTTCAGATGGTTTGCATTATCTATTTAAAAGAGATGCATTGCTAAAAGTTTATAAGAACAAGACATTAGAATAATTTATTTTATTGTTTGTGTAAAATAACAAAATATTTATGGTTTTATTATAAATTGTAGATACGAAAGGATCGAAAAATGATTGAAACCATGATAATTAAAAAAATAATTATTTGGGATATAGCCAAATTAACTAACATACTATTGAAAAATATATATTAATTTATTTATTTGAAACATAAATAGTATACTTTTTGTTGGTGTTTTAATGTCAATGGAATTTATTAACTGTTCTTTATCCACGAATCCTATTCCAATGATCGCACGCTTTTATAACGTGGCAAGAAATCCCAAATAAAACCGAATCTCCTTGCTCCAGAAGCCTCGATGGAGCACCTCTCTGCTTATAGCTTTACTATTGTCAAATAAGTACGATTTGAATATCGCCCTTAACCCTTGCCGCTTGCCTCTACCTACACCGTACTTTTAGGGCGACATGAACCACACTCTTTAATCTCGAATTAGTGAAAGTTAAATCTGGATTTAACTTAAATCGAGCTTAAGGTCTTGCACGATGTCAATTTTATGAATCTCGATTTAAAAAACATCAAAACTACACCGGCTGACGGTTTCACTTGCTTAAATCTTGGTTTTGGTATGTATTAGAGGTAATTTTTATAGTGATTTTGTTGTGACATTTTATAAATGGATTTATCTTTGGATTTATCAACCGCTAATTCGTCAGTTTCATTTCTTTGTCTTCGTGTAGACCTATCATTAAATCGAATGCTCCTAATAAGAAAAGAAAATTGTTTTTCCGACGTAGCCATTATAAAAAGTCAATTCTTAGCCCATTAGTTGCCCAACAATCAGAAAGATTTTGGTGATTTCCTCGGAATACTCCTGCCAGTTATAATATCGCCAAAAAAGCTTGTATTTCTATTATGTCGGTTGGATTACAATTTCGTCTCCTCGCAAACATTTTTCGTACTCTGTCGATTTTTTTTTGGTATGTTAATGTCAAAAAATAGCTTTCACCAATCTAGTTCAGTGTTAGCACATTTTGCTTTTCTGCTGATGATGCCAGGCAATTATACCAAAACATTATGGGGTCGTGTTTAAGTCTATTTTCAAGCCCTTTTTCTCCACTTTGTACCGTCTCAAGCTATATTTTTTTTTGTTAATTAACAAACTTGTTACCGTAAAATGTTGAATTATCAATATAATAATTATCGTCGTGGTCAGCATCCGCTTCATCACCTCCTTCTTTACTATCAATTTCGTGATCAGTATTAGAATCTCTTTTCAACATAATCTTCAGTTTTTGACTTATCCGATTCGTCCAAATTTTCGCCGACCATGGTTCTCAATTTCTTTAAAAGTCAGACGATTCAGTTCTTTAATATTATCAGGGTTTTTCAAATTAAAACGCGTTTTATGCATCATCGCAAACACTAACAGAAATTAATCTTAAATAAGCTGTAAGCGTCGAGGCTTAAAAGAGTTGTTAGATAATTCTTAAGGGTTGTAAATCCAAGAATTACATAACCACCGACATTAAATGTAGAATTTATATTTGAAGGGGTTTGACTAGCGTAGATCCACTAAAAAAAATATAACCAGCTTTAATAAAAAAGAGACTTACCATAATATGAATGCTCGTACTGCGAGTTTCTACGATCAATCGTTTCTACTCCAAGTATAAACTTATGTCCCTTTGGATGTATCATAAAGTCAATTTAATGTCTTTTGTTTAAATATCTTCGTGAACACAGGAATATAGTAAACACAAATGTAATTGAACAATCGTACAGTGGTTCAAAAACTTCATTACGAAGATGGAACTGATACCTTACAAGCAAACAGCGGTTTAACAAATTAGGTAGAATGATAGGGCCGATATCCACTTCCTAAGAATATGACAAAAATTGAGAACTACCTTAAAATAAATGTTTAACTCGGAATTCTTAATATGTTTAATTCGTACCAAGAATTTATACCACAATAAAACCAGACCGGGTTATAAGACTCAAGTAAACCATTCTTAAAACATCTCTCTGTCTTGGAAATCAGTACTTCCATCTGTACAATTCCTCTTTGAGAAATTCCTTGATTTTTAAAACTACTCAGTATGGCCCTGACGCTGACAAAAAAATCATTTAAAAAACACGTGCATTTTTTATAATCTACTATAATGTTTTGATCACGCCCTCACCTCGTGAAAATTAGTAATCGGCTAGAAACAAAGGGTCCCGTGCAATTTAAAAATCAGCTAAAGAACACGTGCATTTATTATCCCTCCAGAACATTCCGAAATCGTCACGTGCAATTGTAGCAACCAACTATACGGTCACGTGACAAGACGGTTACGATTTTTAACCAATAAAAAACGCTGAATTTAGCGCGAAAAAGAAGCCACGTTCGATCCGGCTTCCGGCCTCTCGTTCTCTTTCCCATTCCGACCGTCAAAGAATGTACAACGCCTGCCGCTAAGAGCATGGCTTTCAAACACAACGTGGTAAAATGCACTTTAATATAATGAGATAAAATAAATGAAATTCAAAGCTAACAACCAGTGAAATTATTCTGAAGATACATAAGGCTTGAAACTATAACCTCCATGTATTAAATTACACAATATATTCTCGATGACAAGTGTTGTCTTATTTACTGTGATAACAAAATTCACGGCGATCAAAGGCAGGAAACACTTTAGCCTATAGTAGGTAAAAACCCAATCGAGCCAGTTGACTGAATTATCGAAGGAATCCAACAACTAAGCTGCGAAAGATGTCGTCGAATAACAAAAGTGAGTCGAGGTATCAGAGGTTCCGGTGGTGAAGCTACCCACACCTGAGATGTCACAAAGTGACAATGGTGTTTGTTGCTCTAATAGTTTTTCAATAATTAGTAAATAAAAGCGCTGTGGGTGTGTCAGACCCATAGCTACTAATAAAGGGTTAAAGGGTTATCGAACATCATCAAGAAATAAAAAATTTAAATTTTTTTTAAATTTCCTAAAAAGAATAATGCATAACCAATATACTTTTAAAGGCTACAAAAATACAAAATTGTGCTATAAATAAACAAAACGTTATTCAGTGTATGCTCTAAAACTTAAGATCGTATGCAGAGTATCTTTTAAAAACAATAAAACTTTTAAATCTGTCATCAACTTCTCGGAGAACATATATACCATAATTTTAATAAAAAAACAAAAACAAAACGTAAACTGGTTTGAAACATAGATAGGTTGTATGCGATGGTCATTCGTCAACCACTGCATCAACAAAGAAAATCGGGAATGTCAAGATAAATGGTATTATTTCAAACACAGTGGTGGATGATAGGGTACAAAAAGGTAGCTAAAAAAAGTTTTTAAAAATTTAAAATATTTGATAAAAAAATGCATAATTTTTTATTATTTTTGTAAAAAAAGTAGGGTAGCTTATAATAATTTAAAAAATATTTTTATAGCATATTACTTGGAGCTTGAAAAATAATGCCTAATAATACGTACCATAAGTAACCCAAGGATTACGTCAATATAATTTAAAGTTAATATTAATTTTTAAAATTTCATAACATTCGAACTATTAGTCATTTAGTGGTACTTTTGTTATTTGGAAACAACTTAATTTCGTATTGATTAAACACTGTTTTTTGATATGAAAAAAATAATATTTTACCTTAGCAGTGGCTTAAAAAGTATTAAGTGTCTGCTTAGTCAACAACAGTCAATTGTTTTTGGATGGATAAATTTAAGCAAGGTCGTACGCAGACCTGAGCCGAGTACTGATAAATTATACTCGAGTACTGGGTACAAAACAGTTTGTCAGAAATGTCTTTATTACTAAACATTAAAAAAACAAAATAATAAGGAATCGCAGTAATTACTCATTTACTCAGTTTGCCTTCCTAATGACCAATTTTTCGTAGTTCTCATTGAACAGGGCATTTTGCTGTAGACTATTGGCAATTATTGCGAATAGGAACAAATGACTCCATTGGCGCAGAGAAAGATAAGTAGGTACTGTTCCTTAAAAACACTTTTTTTATCTTCTCTTTAAGCTATGCATGCACATTTTCAAAAGTAGTTCACCGCACGAACTTAAGTTTTCTATATTCAACTTCTCCCATTTATTCCTCAAGGATAGCAGACTCGAAAGTAAACACCCATGATAGACACATTTCTGTCCTTGCAGAACATCGATGTTTGCAATACCATTGCGCATAATGCGGTTGTCCCACGTCCCAAGTGTTATAAGTTTTTACTTCGTATCGGATTCTACACTCTACAATAAATAGAGATTAATTATTAAAGAAAGAGACCGACCAAAAGTCCATTCTTTATACTCAAGAAAGCGGATGTCGACTGTCGATTTAAACCAAATTGGTAACGATGCAACCACACCTCTACTTCTTCTACTTGGTTACATATTTCTGTTTAAAAATATTCACGCAAATTTCTTTGTTATTTGGCAACCGTCGGATTTTCTTAACGTTTTACATACTCCAATCTGTTTAGCCCTTTCAATAGTACTTCGTTCTTACAATAATACCGATAAAGTGATACGAATATAGGGGGATTCGGAGCATTTGATTATTTCAAGTGGTCAAATCTTTAACAAAACGAAAACAAAACGGACATCAGTTAGCGTGAGGTTCTAATGATTTATAGAGCCGTTGAAGGTTAATGGTAAGGGATGCTTTGGACAGTCGTAGACAAGTTCAGACTTGCATAATGACTTGCATAATAAAGTACTCGAAAAAAATGTACTCGCATAGAGGGCACGAGTATGTGATACTTTTACCCAATATGTACGGATACGAGTATCGGGTAGGTACTTTATTGAAAATGTAAAAGGTAACGGGTACAAAGTACCACAAATGTACTTTAAGTACAATATTTGAGTATAAGTATTCAAGTACTGCCTAGCTCTGGTCGCACGAACACAGTTCATGTTGAACGATGGTACGTCCAAAAGAAGTGACTACAAAGGAACACAAAAACATAAATCGATGGTTACAAAATTGTAAAAATGCTTTTAATGTTTCTGCACCCATTGTGTTTTCGTCATTAGGGCTTTAGTTACTATTGTTTACAACTCTTAAAAGGATGCTTCAGAAAGAAAAATTTGGACAAATGGTGATGTCATATCAAAACCAAAAGATCTTTACAATTGTAAGAGATATTGTAGAAGCGTTGGATGAATGTATCACTCTTGATAAAGTCTATGTAAATGTATAAAGTTGAATTTTGCAGGAAAAATATTTTGTTAGTAGTTAGTTCCGGGACTTTTAAAGTACATAAAAAAATTTCTTAGGTCTTTCTTTATAGGATCTCCGCAAACAACTGATAAAAACAATCATTTTAATTCTGGATATTTTTATTGTAAAATTCACTTTAAAGACTAGTATATTTCCCAACAAAAATTTATACCAAAGAAGCTGCAAAAGCAGAGATCTTACACAAAGACAAATATTCAGAGAAGTTATAATATAAAATACTTACACATCGATACAAAAAGACGAATATTCATGTATAACCCAACCCTCTTGGACACAAGTATAATTCATTTAGTTAAACTGAAATTTTTACATTCAATGATATCTTTGAACCATCTTTAGCCAACTTAACCGCGTCGTATCTTGACTAATTGGATGAATGTAGCTTAATTAAAATGTCTTGTAAAGAACGAACTTTTTAGTGTCGTCAATCATAAACGTACCTCATATCGTTTTGTTATATATAAAGTTTATATGCAGCTTCAAAAAACCTTTCTTCACAAACACTTAAGCAACGCCTTATTTTCAAAGAATAAAGTAATCTATTGGTTTAAAGTAAAAGTCGATTTTTTTCTATATTAAACAATACTCAACGGTGTGTTATAATAATACGACAAAGTACCGTAAATAGTTAAGATTTAACTATTTAAGGTACTTTTGTATATAGATATGAAAAACTATTTGTGGAACATAAAAAATTCAATGCAAATAGAGAGCTGGACGGTACCCAGTCAATCAGCAAAAATAAAATAAATATTCGCGATAAATAATCAAGTAATTAACTACAACATGCTAATTTGTATTGTCCCCACTTTGTCAACATGTGTTTGCACCGTTACTTATCAGTATGAAACTGTTAGTGACGGCGTGTACGTCTGACTTAACAGGAACGAGACTACGACGTATGCAAGAGATCAAATAATTTCTCTTCTAAAAATGTGTTCATTTTTACCATAACGGCTTTGAAAATAAAATAAATACTACGAGAATTAAAAAACATAACATTATCTTCTGAAAACGAAGCTAAAAATTTAAACTCTAAAAAAAACATTACAAATTTAATGTAACAAAGGTTCAAATAAACTACCTCGTTGTGCCAAAAAATAGCCAAATTTGTGAAACAGAGATAATCTCATATCGCTGTGTAGATTTGGTGTAATGTTGGCAGAAAGTTGGATAATTTTCTCGTTTAATCCATTAACATTATCATTTTTTTCAAATACGTGTCAATAAGCGGATTCTTTCAGATATCCAAAAAAATCATTTGGAGATAAATCTGAAGATATGGGAGGTCACGTGATAGTCCCACGTATAGATATTAAAGATCAGGAAACGTAGTTTAAAAAAATTATGTCACTGGTCGTGAATTAAGACATTGTGTATTAAACAACCATCCTCTTGAAACCAAATGTCCCTAAAATTAATATAAAGTATTAAGAATTGTTGGAATAATTTGATCATGCAGAAGCTCTAGATATTTGACACCGTTTAGGTTACCATCGATAAAGAAGTGACCTATTAATAGTCTTTTAAAATTCCTCTCCAAACATTCAAACATTAAATTTGTGTGGGTATTGAATTTGCACAGAAATACTCAGATGCTGATTTTTCCGAGACCAATATCTTATAACGGATGGATTTCTGTTAAGAAAACGATGACTCGTCAGTAAATAATATGTTTTGTGACAAAACATCATTTTTATTTTGCTTTTTCATCATGGTTTCACAAAATTTCATGTTTTTCAGATTTGGCTATTGTTTGGCACAACAAGGTGGTTTATTTGAATCTTTATTACGTTATATTTTCAACGTTTTTTTTAGAGTTCAAATTTTTAATTTATTTTTTAGAAATTATTGTTATGTTTTTTAATTCGTTAAATATTTATTTTTGACTATACTGATGATCTCCATTTCCTTGTTTAAAATGTCGGGTACTCTTTTGTTTCTAACATGTCCAAGGAATTCATAGTATACGTCGATACAGCCACATCTTAAATGCGTCCAACCTTTTACTGGCTGCATCTGTTACAGTCCATGAATCAACTCCATATAGAAGCACAGGAAACACATAGCACCGGAGAAGTCGTATTTTAGTTGTTAAGTTTAGAAAGTGGCATTTAAACAATTTCGACATTTTAAGGAATGCAGCACGAGCCCTCTCTATTCGACAACGTATTTCGAGAGAATAATCCCAATTCTCGTTGATTGTAGTTCCCAAATATCTTGTAGTTTCTACCTTTTCAATAACTGTATTATTTATAATAAGCTGCCTGGGTGGTATTGGATTTTTGCTTATCACTATGTTTACTCTACGGCGGAATATTGTGGTCCGGTCTGGCTAAACAGCCCACATGTTAAAATGGTCGACGTTCAACGATGCGTTTAATCTCGGTTACAATTAGATCTAGACTAAGCCACTGGCCTCCAGTACTAAGTCATATTCTACCCCTAGCGAAACGGAGATCCACTGCACATGTCAAAGAGCATAACAAGGTTCTTTAAAACCCACAACTACCAAAAAATACATATATCGACAACATAAGAAGAAATAGGCTGCGCTCAAGAAAACCCCCTATTAGAGCAGCTAAAAACTTGGCGACCTCTGACTTCAACCCAATAAAAGAGTGGAGGCAGGAATGGACCCAAGCAGCCCAACCGGAACTTCACAACTTGTCGTGCATAACAACTACCCCAGCCGGCTTCGAATTACCACGTAAGACGTGGACAACACAACATATTAGGACCAACCATGGTAGATGTGTCGATAACTTCTACAAGTGGAACATCCTCCCCACAGCGTGACTGCGGTGCTGAAAGGCACATTGCAACCTGAGGGCATATGGAGGACATCCGGATGACTTCCTGACAGCGACTCAACCGATTATATTAATAATTTAGAGTGTGCCATACGATAAATAAAAAAATAAATTTAAATTAAAAATTAATTAATTAATTATTTATTGCGAATATTTATTAAATTTTTGCTGGTCGACTGGATATCGTGCAGCTTTCTGTTTTGCATTAAAATTTCTATGTTTTACAAATAATTTTGCATATCTGTATGTATGTTAGTATTATATTGGTAATACTGGTGACAAAGTATTGAAGTTTAGCAGAAAAAGATATAAACCTTACATAGACAGGAAAACAAATTTACCGAGAATTATCAGTAAAAGTCTGTAAAAAGAAATTGAAAAAGAGAATAGAAATCGTTTTATGATAAACCAACAAAAAAGGTAGTCAAGTAACATTAAAACAAAAAATTTTATCAATGGGTTTTATAATAATATCAAAAATTATGAAACTTTTACATTTTTAAAATCAAAACACGTTATAAAAAAATTATTAAATACATTTAAGTAGGTATGTATTAAAATTGTTTTCCAAATCAAAAGAAAGAAAATGTAATATTCATGATTTTAATCGTATTTGCTAGGACATAAAAAATATTTACCATCTTTAGTGTACTTTTTTAGTTTATAATGATCGTAGTTTAGAATTACAATGTAATTATTTGACAATCTTTACAAAAATCGTTGCAACAAAAAAGACATTATGTTTTTTTTTGGAAGGAAAGGATGTAGTTGTAGGGTGACATGCCCTGTGTCTGTTTACCCATTAAAAATATTTTCTTCTTTTGTGTGTACAGGGTAAACCATTAGGTAAACCAAGACGTAATAATTCCTAAAAGAGCTGTTAATTATTTAGGAACAGATAAACTTTTGTGCTTGCAAAAAAAAATTGGCACCTATTAAAATAAAATTAAATTAGAAGAAACATTTCCACAAGAAAATAATGTTTGAACCTAAGTAATCTGAAAAGATACAAATTTTAATTTAAACTAAATTTTATAAAAATTACCAATTACAGAAATAAATGTAATTCTTTTTACAAAAGTGGACTGTTATTTATGTGAATAGTAGAAAAATTAAATATCAACGTTTATTTTCATTGCGTTACGGAAACAACTTACTATTTATTAAAACACTTCCGGCTAAATTGATCGGAGTAGGTTGAAACATCAACAAAACACTACGGTTGCAGAATAACCCTGATTGACGATAAACAAAGAAGTTCACGCGAATATTTTTAAGTAAGAATCATGTTGAAGAAGTAAAGGTATAGTTAGGTGATAACCACTTCGGTTTAAATTGGCACTCGACATCCGCTTCTTTTGGAAAAAGTAGGGACCTGCGACCTTACATAATTACTTAAAGCTAAATATTTAAAAAAATTTGGTCTTCGAACAACATAAATACCGAATGTTTAAGTTGTGAATTATCTTTGGGGATAAAAAAAAGCACGTCTGGCTGTGCATAGAGGTATGTTGGTTCCTACACTTATGTATGATAGTGAATGTTGGGTTTGGCAAAAGAAGCATGAAAATAGGATAAATGCTGCGGACATGAGTAGTCTGAGAAGTATAGCATAGTAGCATAGAAGTATAGTATAGTAATTTTATAACATAATTATATTATATTAATATAAAAAATAATTTGAATATAGAAGTATAGCTGGAGTCACTCAGTTGGATAAAGTAAAGAAGAGTGAGACAAGGGAACGCTGTGGTGTAAAAGAAGATGTGTGGTTACAAAGATAGATAAAGGAATGCTTAGATGGTTTGGACACATAGAAAGGGTGGATAAAGGAAGATTGACGAAACAAATTTATAAGGCGAGTGTGAATGGACAAGTCGGTAGAGGTCGACCTCGGCGAACATATCCCGATCAGATCAACATTGTTTTGAAGAAAGGCCATGTCAAGAGTATCAACAACCGACGAGCATTCATGAGAGCACTGATGAAAGTAGAGGAAGCAAAAGATGTGTGTAAGAACCGTACCAAGGGGAAGGAAGTGGTCTCTGCCTACCCCTACGGGAAAAAGGCGTGACTATATGTATGTATGTATGTAAGTTAATGGTCGACTACTTTGGAAAAAATGTATACGAGAATTTTATAAAAATATTGATACCAAAGCACTACTTATTGGTCGTCTGAAAAAATTAAAAAGGCAATCTTAGGATTTACTGAAGAATCAGAACTAAAAGAGCTTTTTTTAAATGTTTATTATCAACTACCTAAGTATTTACTTCGCGATAGTTTAAAAAGAAAGAAAATTCGTTGCATGTTTTATTATCGTCTTAAATAATAATTTAATTAATAAATCAGATATTTAAATATTTTTTTATGCTGTTTAAAAATATTGCCTACACTAATTTTTTAAACAGTATTTATTACTAAGTTAATAAAACTTAACATATTGCATCTATTTTTTTTAATTGGCAAGGAATGTTTTATTAATGTATGATATGCATTAATTGAAATTTTCACTACACATTTTTACACTTTCGTATTACAAGGCACTCTGTTTTGAAAGAAGCATTTACCTTTATCACCCTATATACCACTCCTATAACGTATTTTGTCCAGCTATGAAGACCGTTACAGTGGAAGCAAATTATATAGTTAGAGAAATGATTGTCGACAGAGGCAAAATAGCTTAATAAATTGTTTGAGTTTAATCAATAGCCTAACGGTTTTATAAATTTTTGTGTATTACTTTTATAGTTTCCTTGGTATTATTTACTGCTTCACCGAACAGAAGCCACGATGCGATGGTTTGGTTAGATAAAAGGTGGCAAGCATTATGAGAATTTAGCAATGTTAATAAAAAATATTATAACCGTGGTAGTGCGTCAATTATTATTGAAAATATTAACAGTAAGCTTGCAGCAATAAATATATTTGTACTTTTTTACAATAATTATAAAACTGTAACAGAAGTGTGTTTGTACATTAAAGATAACTTCAAATTAATTTTTTTTTATTTTGTCTGTTTGTTTGTTTGTTAGTTTGAGGCATTGTACTTTTTGTATTTACAAGCTCTTGATTAGATTTGAAAACTAGTACATATTTTATCACGCTACAATGATAAGAGCCAGAGATAAAACATTAAAACTATATTTTTTCACAACCAAATGCACTTAAAATAAAGTGAACACCCATTTTTAGTACATTCATGCTATGTAATTGTTTGAATTTTTGTTAGTCTTGAAATTTTGGAATTTTGAATATTGGAAATACCTATTTAACATAAATACTTAGGGTATTATTAGAATTAAAATGATCATTTGGGTAAGGATTATGTATGAATACAAAATTTTTGGTAAATTAGTGACCTAATAAAACAACAGCTTATTTATTTAATATAAAATATATCTTTTGTATAATAATTAACATTCTTTAATAGATACAGTTGACTCACTTTCATTTACATTTTCATTATCTAATCCTACAAAAGAAACAATGGGCTTATGGTAGCTATATTAAGAAACAAAAATTTTATACCTATAATATTATCTTAACATCTTGCAAATACAAGTACTACATAAAGAGAAGTACCATGACTAGTAGTAGCAATGTCTGGATTATTAATTATTTTTAATTGTAATTTAAAATCGAGAAAAAATACTAAATATTATGCCCGATCAGCAGCAAACTTGACATTAAAATCTCCTCTTAGAATAAAGCAAGAGAGAGAGAGTGGGGTGAGCATCGAGTCGGGATAGGAGAAAGGGGATGGCTGGCGTGACAGCTTGGTGCCGTTATGCTTTTAGGAACGTGACCACGCGTCCGAAAAGTTCACAGCGTGCCATAAGCACTTCAAAACAAAATTAATAAAAAAGGAGAAAAATTCAACTTTGGCGGCGGTAAACTCAAATTCACATACGCACGTAATTTGCTTCCTTTCATGGAAATCTTTGGTAAAAAAGCAAAAAAGGTATTTATGTTTGATAAAGGTTGAGAAAATAAGGCCGTCATGGATTTTTTATAAAATGATCAGAAGAGTTGAGAACATGCGCGCGCTCGGCCGACATTTTGCGAAATATCTGCCGAACGCGCTCAGGTACCTACCTATTGTGTGGTAAAACTACTTATAGAATGCTCTTTAAATTTAGGTTTATGTTGGGTTAGGTTAGGAGTAGGTAAGATTAGTTTAGTTTACCTAATTTGCTCCTTTTCATTAGTAAGGGTAAGGATTAGGTAAGGTAAGGTTATGTTTTTGGGAAAAATAAGATTAGGTTAGTTAAAAACATTAGTTTAGACTTAACTAATTTGTTCTCTTTCAAGATAATCTTTAGTTAAAGGTGAAGAAGTAATTTATGATTTTGTAAATATTTAATATTAATACTGTTTTAAAATAGTATATTACACACCTAGGGCAGTAAATTAAGAAATGTCTCAGAACATATGTATGATGACCTCGGCCAAAAAACACGTGCTTTAACATTTCTTACTTTACTGCCCTAGGTGTGTAATATACTATTTCTCTCTATTGTAGGCGGAAAACGGCAACTTTGTTTTGCGTAGCAGGCCGAAAGTAACGCTTTCTACACAGTAGGGAGAAAAGTTAATTTTATTGGTTTTTGTTTAATTTTACCCTGTATAATAATTTATCAGGTATCTTCGTTATATTTCATTTGTTTTTTAGAGTGGCTGCATTGCAATATATTTTTAACGATTCAATATGTTTGCTTTTATTTTGTGCTTTCATCTAGTTTTTGTATCTATTCTATAATAAATTGTACGGGTATTTGGCTTTTTGTCGTAGTTTTTCTAGAAATACTTTTTTTAAGGAGTTATTTAAAACAAATTAATTAAATTAAGGTTAGTGTTAAATATTTTACATATATTAGTAATTTAGTTAGATTAGGTTTATATAGATTCAAAATTAAAAGTGGTATAATTCCTACCTACTCTTAATTAATACGTTGAAAAATATACTTATATTACAAGAAAAAAATGTCATCTTTAGATTAAATTCGAGGTCAAGAGAGTTTCTGGTATTTTTTGCACGATAGTGAAATTTTTTTTTTTTTTATTTAGAGAAATGTTAATATTTACATTAAAAATATTTAGATAGCTCGCGTTATTTTTACTGTTGCGCATAATTATAAATAAATGATTAAGTAATTATTTTCTAATACCTGATAATACTTTCAGTTTATAATAAAGTCAATCAATCCAACACTCAGTACCTTTGATAATTAAATTAGTTAATAACCAGTTACATATGTTACAAATACGTATGTTACAAATGTCATTTACCGTTTTTAATAAAATTGAACAAACAACACCTCGGTAGTCTTTATACAAACAATCAAATACATTGTTCCGGATGTTCTCCACATTTTAGATCCAACTGACCTGTGACCATTTAAGAGGTACCGTGCGGGTCAGGCGAAACGGTTCCGGCACACGATCATATCTATTTACAATTATAATTATAATGTTGGTAATTACAACCCTTAATTGAGAGCGTTTGCGTCCGTTCATCATGACTGAAATTACTTAATTGATATAGACGATACACATTTTTATGAGGTTATTGCAGGTACGTAGCTTCCGTTAAGACTTTGTAATTACATCGTGGTTACCAGTAAAGATTATTGCGGTAAAAATCTGATAATCTTCTTTTGAATCAAGACTTGTAAAGATTTCACCGGTAATTACTTAAACATAATGTACCGGTTATCTTTCAATCACTTTGTGTCAATAAGTTACTGCAGATATTTTGGATGTCAGACAATGTACCAGTATATAAAAAGTCCTTATTAAGATAAAATATGTACAAGGTACTAGGACAGCATTATTATTGTTTCCTGCCAATGTAAAACCTAAAGTAATAAAACTATTACGCCTAATTAATTAAACATTATTTCTTAGTTATCAGGTAAAACAACGTTTGGTTTCTATCTTCCACTCGCAGCACTTTTCCTACTCTACTTCTTCTTTATTTTGCAACTCATTCAGCTGCCCAAATTTTTTGCGAAAAATCAATGCAGTTCTTCTGGTCATTCGAAGATCTTGGGCTACGTAGTGTGCAATAGAAACGTCTTCCAAAACTGTAAAAAGATCTTGCTGTACCTTAATGGTTAGGCCAAGTCTGGTCTTTCTTCTATTTGCGTAGTCCGACATAAAATATTTAAAGTATGGTTAATGGTTTTCCATGTTTAGTTTTTGTTGAAGTGTTCTTACTTTTTTAACATCATTTAAGGCAGCATAAGATGCAAGATGATTTATGTGAACTACTTTCGGTTTCCCTCTTGGAAGCTTTTTAATCCAGAATATGTCATTTATTCTTTTTATGATTTCATACGGTCCTTTCCATTGTCTTTGAAATTTACATACGGTCCTTTCCATTGTCTTTAAAATTTAGTTAATAGACTTAACGTCGTCGTGGATTATATAGCCAAACAAGACCACCCACTTTAAATTTTCTTCCGTGGAGCGAGAATTATAATGATCTTTCATCCGATCACTGGCTATCTGGATATTTCGTCGGGCAAGGTCGTGTATGTAGTTCATTCTTAACTTTAATTTGTTAACGTAGTCGTAACCTGCTACATTTTCATTTAAAGGTGTACAGTACAGCCGAACTCAAGGTCACATGGCAAAATAATTTCACGTCCGAGAATCAAGCAAACAGAGGTCTGGCCAGTAGTTTCGTTGGTGGCCGATCGGTAGGCCATTAAAAACAAATGAATGTAATAGTTTCAATCTCTCTGTTCTGATACTACCTTTGAAAAATGTTTGCCCATGGTTCGATTCATCCTTTCGACCATTCCAGCTGACTAAGGGTGCAAGGGTGTCGTTTTGAACTTATCAGCACCAATCAGCTGGCAGACGTTTCGGTAAAGTGCTGATTCGAAATTTCGTCCTTGGTCTGAATGAATGTCTGAAGGAACACCAAAACGACTGAAGAATTTTTCAACCAGTACGTCGGCAACAGTAGAAGCCACTTGGTTAGGAATTGCATAGGCCATTTCGTGAAATAATCCATGACTACCTACATGGCTACCTTCTCCATCGGACTACCAACATTGTATTGTCTCATATGTGCCTTTTTTTGACCAACTGGACCATTGCCTGTGGCACATTCGCATTTTCAGCACCACCTTTGTACATGTTCTTTACAGTTAACCCAATAAAACAGTTCTTGAACCTTTTGTAAAGTCTTCGTAATACCAAAGTGTTCCCCTAAAAAACCAACTGACGCAATACTTCTAAGTACACTCATTTTTTGCCGGAACAGTCTTTCTCTTTGACGCTTCAAACCCAAAACACGTTTCAGACAAGGATAGTTCTCTTGAGCTTCTTGTAGCTGTTAAGGTTGCCACTGATCATTTATGATAGCAGTTCTTCGAACATGGTAGAGTTTATCCTCCAGCTTTGAGCAAAGGCTGCAATTATAAATGCGTGGCCATCTTGCTACTTGTCCCTCTGAATAACGGAATTTCAAAAGCCATTTCAAAGCTGCGTGGTCGGTTCTAATAAGGAACTTTCGGCCATACAGATATTTGTAAAAATGTTCACTACGCCTAAAAGTTCTCTTCTGGTAACACAGTAATTCATTTATGCTTTCGATAGGACTTAACTAAAGTAAGCGATTACTCCGTGTCCAAAACACACTTTCCATTTTCTCTAGGGTAGCTCAATATCGGTGCTTGGATAAGAGCTCCTTGTAGATATTTTAAAGCTCTCTGGTATTCTTCATTCTACAAGTATTCTTCCCCTCTTTCTTAAGCTTCGTTAAGGGTTTAGCGATGTAAGTGAATCCTTTCACAAACCGTCAGTAATATGTAAATAAACCAAGGAAACTAATATTATGTTTATTTCTTGGTACTGGTCAATCTCTAATTACTTCGATTTTATCAGGATCAGCTGTTACACCATTACTAGATACGACTTGATCCAAGTATCTAACTTTTCGCCGAAATATGTGATATTTGGGCTCAGTTTTAAATTAGCTTCTCGTAATTATTAAACATGTTAGCTCTCTTAAAACTGCCTATATCAGCCTCTCAAACGTAGCCGGAGCATTACATTGCCCAGAAGGCATAACCGCAAATTGCCACAGACCTGATCCTATCAGGAAAGCTGTCTTTTTTGCCTAAAATCCTCTCAGCCTTCTCTTGTTTTGCCAGTCTTCTTGGATGTTGTATAAATGGTTAAGCATCTTCGGTGTTGATGCTATGAGTCACGTTGCTTGTTTTTTCTTTATCCTTTTCATTAATGGCAAAAAATCTTGAAATTCTGCAAGCATGGCTCTCACCCTTTATTATTTTTAAGATATTGGTAACTATTAATGAACATGTTTATCAGCTTCTATGAGTATCTGGATTTCAAGGGTTTATCAGTTAAAGTCACAGAGCATATTGACGTTACAGGAGCACACTGCCCTACCACAGTTCTTTTACTTAACTTGATGGGGTTTCTTTTACATTCATAAACCTAACAGGGAATACGTCTCCAACTCTTGCAAGATCTTTTGATTCTTGATTGTTCACATCTTCGACCATCCTTAGACTTCCTTCTATACAGCATCCCTCTAGACTGGTCATTATAATCTTCTCACTATCGCCGGGTACAGTTACGTCTCAAGTAGTTATTAAGCGAATGACATCTTCTTTGTCTTCATGTTTTTCAATATTAACGTTAAAGAGTCTATTTTAAACATCCAACACAGCCCAAAGTTTTTTTAAAAGTTCCATTCCTAAGATAAACTGGTCAGATATCTCAGCGACTAGTATGCTGTGTTTGGTCGTGGTTTTGCCAATGGAGACGGAAACATTAACTTTGCCGTACGTTTTTATTGCCTCAGTGGTCGCAGTTCTAAGTTGTATTGTTGCAGGCGACATTTTCTAATGTTGTTTTATCATTTTTGGTCATGCAATAGTTGTTGTTGCAGCTGTATCTATTAAAAACAACTTATTTTCTTCGTCGATACGACCATCAAAGTTACAGGCTATGAACTCCACCAGACGACGTTATATCGACAGTAACTACAGAAGGTTTACTTCTTAAGGTCGAAGATTCCCCCTTATGTCGACCCACTCTAGTGTTCCAACTGCTGTCTAGGTTTTTTTGCAATTGCGACGAAGATAACCTAAATTACCACAATTCCAACATCTAGGTTCTCGTTTCTTTGGGATCGTGTTTTGGATTATTTTTCGTACTATTTCTTTTAAGTGTTTATCGGTTTCTTCGTTTTCTTCCCAGATTTTCTCTTGAGGTTTGACTAGAGGTTTCATGCTCCAAAGCAAAAGATCTTTATAAAATACTTTTGGTCTGGTCAATCGTATAGCTTTCTGTATTTTTTGATCTCTCAACCCATTGACGAACGCATCTACCGCTATCTCTTCCAGAATTCAGTCAAAAATATCAGGGTAGCCCAGTCCGCACCACACGAGCAACATTTGCTTCGTAATCGTGTTTTGTAAACTAGTTACATACGGGCATCTCCATAGCGTTTTTCTAGCAAAGTGAACAAGGTTTGGTAATATTTTTCTTGGCCCTTAGGAATCGAACGTAGAATATCTACAGCATCACCCCGTAAGGCCGAAGTCAAGGAAAAGGCTTGAGTCCAATTGTTGTACTATGTTTGTATCCGCATCGGTAGTTGGTACTTGCATTACTGGGACACCCTAAGTCATCAAATTCTCCAGGTGCTTAATTTTCTCTTCTAGCCCACCTACATTTTTATGCACTTAATTTAATGTTTTAGAAACTTCTCATTAGTATTTTTAGAAATTTCTTCAGTTTTCTAAAAACATCTTCGAATTTTTCATGTCTTTCTAAAAACTACTTCAACTTTCTTATCGTTCTTTTTTAAACTTTCATCGATTCTTTTAGATACTTCTTCAATTTCTCGTTACTTTTTTAGAAACTTCTTTCAATTTCTCGTCGTTTTTTTTTGAACTTTCATCGATCATTTTAAAGACTTCTTTCAATTTCTCGTCATTTCTTCTAAAAGCTTCTTCCATAATATTTTTTATCAGGACTTTGTTCGCCAACTGGATTTCGAACGTTTCTGGGTCGTCTCCATTGCTGATTAGAACTTCCTTCAATAGTTCCTGAATGAATTTCTTTGAGCGACTAATATCAGTATCACGTTTCCCCACCCCAATTGTTCACGTAATTGTTTATTTGAGAGGTCTTTCAATTTCATTATGGTTTACTTACGACAACACGAACGAACACACACACACACACACATACACACACACACACACATACACACACACACACACAAGAATTTTCGAAATTGTTTTTAAAGGTCAGCGCCAAAAACCAAAAACTACCGCACCGAACAATCGCTTGAAAATGTTTTAGAGGCTTTCACTTCAATGGTTCAATGTCTATCACTTTTAAAAAGTATGCACGTTTGATTTTTATCCGCACTATATTTATTTAATTTTTTTAATAACTCCACACCTGACACCAAAGTAACACTCGGGAATCGAATTTATATGCACAATTATTTATTACTTTTATTTATATTTTATTACAATTTATGTAAACACAATTATTAACTGGCTAAATTCTGCGAACGAAGCCAATTATATTATATATTAACGATAAAACTAGAAAAGATTAGAAGATTTCAAAAGTATCAAGACTGTTCTATCGAAAAATCTAGATTGGTCGAGAATGTACTGGAATATCTCGTCATGGCTGTGACGTCACCGTACCTTCCAGCTCGCGTACGTAACATATTTCAGTGGCGTATCGGAAAATCGTTACAATAATATTAACCCTTGCCTGCAACTCCTCTTCAGATGATGCTAATATGACCTAATCATCGGCGTAAAGGAGGCATTTTCTTTATTCACTTACAATATTTACAATCTGTTTCACTTAAGCTAAAGACAATTAGCAAAAACAATAACTAAATGTTTTGAATTATAATTTGGCTTGTATGAAATATTTCATCTTCACTTTAGACGATAAAATTATACATACAGTTTTAAACGTTGATTGTTATTAGAATCTCTTTGTTAAGTCAGTTGGTTTAAATCGTTTAAGCCAGCGCACGTCACCGGCTGTGTTGTATAAATCACTCGCGAGCGAATTGGGGTGCAATTTATTTGATCTTTGTATCGTATGCTATTCCGTTTTTTTATTCACTTTTAATTGATGGGATTTTTAGGTCCAGAATAGAGTTTGGCACTTACCACGGGGCATTAGTTATGATTCTCATAATTTTGTTCAAGATTGGAATGGCTTGCTGTTCCGCACAGTTGTATCCCGTAGGTCCACACCGGTTTCAGTATTGTTTTGTACACTAGTACCTTGTTTTGGAGTGATAGTTTGGATTTTCTGCTAATTGCCCAATAGAGTTGTCGAAGTTTTAGACCAAGTTGTTTCCTTTTGTGAAATATATGTTTCTGCCATGTTAGGCGTCTGTTTAAGTATATACCAAGGTACTTTACGCTGTCTGCATGTGTACTTCACTATGTTTTAATTCATATCTTATTAGAAAGAACCTGTTTGTTAGATATGATTTAAGAATTTGGTAAAACGGGTATGGTAATTTTTGTTTTAGTTTGTAGCATAGACCCTTATGCCAAACTTGACGCTTGACTCATATTGATAAATGCTGCCGTGCAAAAACGCTGTTTACAAGATCGTTGCTGGTTTGTTTGACTATCCCGTGTTTTCTGCGGAAATCAAATTGGCAATCAGGTATAAGGTGTTTATCTTTTATAATAGGTTCTAATCTTCTCAGCAGTTATTTTTCAAATACTTTTGATAGGATTTGATAGGATTGGCAGTAGGCTTATAGGCCTATAAAATGTGATTTAGTTTAGATTTTTTCCTGGTTTAGGAAGCATTATGATTTCAGCCACCTTCCATTGATTTGGAAAAGAGTTATATTTTAGAAGTGAATAAAAAATATGTAACATAGCTTAATATGCTTTTGTTGTTCGTTTTTGCAGTATCTTTCCAGTGATTAGATCATACCCCGGTGATTTTTTTGGGTTAATATCATGTAATATCGTGTCTTTAATTTCTTGACATCTAAATTATTTTATTGGAAAATCCATTTGAAATGATGCTGTTAGAATGTTTTCTATCTCTGTAATTTCTATTTCTATATCAAATGGTTTGAAAATCGTAGTTAAATGATCTGCAAATGCTTGAGTCTTCTGTTGGTTTCTGGACCTTATTTCATTGTTATCTTTAATTGGTGGTATTGGTTGTTGTGGCCCATTCAGTTTCCTCGTTGCTTGCCACAGTAAGTAATTTGTTGCTTTAGTTAGATTTTCGAGGAAGTTTGGTATGGACTGATTTCTTAGGTTTTGTAGTAAGTTTTCTAGTTCTTGGTTAGCTTTGTTTAGATTGCTGCAGACCTGTCCCTTTGCCAGATTTTTCGCAGTTTTCTTTTTTCTGCAATTTTTTGTTTTATATTAACTGGATTTTTATTATTTGGCTGATTCATATCCGATGGTGGTTTTGCCTGCCTGTCGGCTGCACTTTGAATAGTTTTGGTTAGTACTTGTAGTTGCTTTTCTACTTCTTCGGTCGATTTTAACGATACATTCAATTTTATCATTTCATCTAATTTTTCTTTAAAGAGTTCCTAATTTGTTTGTTTGCTACATAGCATAGTTATTTTTGGTTGCTGCACAATATTGGTGTACATTGTTAGTATTATTGGCGATTGAACGCATAATAAGTCAAGACTTGATTCTATCTGGAATTGTTTGGTATTTGGACCTTTCAATAGCGTCTGGTATTTTTTTTGGGGTCTCTTGGCCAGTAGGTTGGTTCTCCAGTTGCAATTTGTTTTAGGATGTCGGAGTTAATAATTGCTAGAAGCTCCCTGCCTTTTGTTGTTTTTAGTCTTGATCCCCAGTTATGATCTTTGGCGTTGTAATCTTCTCCAGCAATGTATGGTACGTAGAATATGGTATAATTTTCTTTTTTGTTCTTATGTTTTAGAGAGCAATATTTTGCAGACATATTTATAGGGCCTGTAGGTGGCTTACGATATAACTTTTAAGTTTGTGGTGTTTAATTTTACTACGTATGTTAATAGCCGTTCCCCCATGTGCTGTTCTATTTGGGTGATTTGTGTTGTAAATTGTGTAGTTTAATATTTTTAAATATGATTTATTGGTAAAGTGTGTTTTTTTAAATATTTTAAAAAACCGTCTATGTATAAGTTAAACATCCATGGCAAAGCCACACATACCTGTCTAACACCTTTTTCGATGTTAAATTATTTCGTGTAAGCTCCGTTTATCCTAACACAAGTGATTTCAGTGCTCGTATTAAACCACCGCCCATAGACATTTCCAAGTCTACGCAAGCGCAGTAAAGCTTTTGACTTTTGCCAAGAATTACTCAACTATGCCTCGTAATGAAAAGTTTGTCAGATAGTTTTTGCAGTCCTACTGCGAACCTTTTTCTTATATAATAAAGCAGAACGATAACTGATTTGAACCAGTCTTCTGGTAAGCTGCCGCTCCTCCAGCAAGGGTTAAAAAGTCGGTACACTAGACTAGCTACCATGCACTGTTTATCCTGCAGATTTCCCCAATTTCATAGGTACTCTTCAACGCTTCCATAATCTCATACTAATTTCACTTTCGTTGCAACCTTCACTCATGTCCCCGAATTGGGCTTGCAATTGTGTATCCTCTTTTTAAAATAAATTTTCAAAGTATTCCTTTCATCTTTTAAGAACGCATTATTCTTTTCTTATCATACCTCCATCTTGGTTTCTAATTTTTTTCAGTTGCAAGTTCATATTTTTACCTCTGGCTGTTCTTACGTACTTCCAGAAGAATTTAATGGCGTTTCGGAATTCGTCAAATAACCTATTAACTTTACCTTTATTCTTCTTGTTTTTTGTCACAACCTCTTGTGAACAAGTGAATTTTTTTATGGTTAGACATTGTGTTTATTACCACAAGATTCCTCTCCAAACATCATACTTCAAGCAGTCTTTTATCGTATCATTCTAAAACTACTGTCTCTCTTTTTGGGCTTTCAAAGATCTGTTCCACTTTGCATCCTGTGGCGTATAAACCCCTAAAAATAATATATCAATAATATATCAAGGCCAATCTTTTGCCTCACCCATGGGAGTCTTAGGCTTACACATCCAAAGTCAGTGGCACATTTATTCATTCTAGTAGAAGTTATCACACTAACGCCCTGAGAACCCTCTGCTGGTTTCTGCAACTTTTGCATATGGTCTCAGCGAGGTGATATCGCATCCTTTTCGATTGGTCTTGTTCATACAAAGGACATCAATTCGTCTTTATTCATTATCATGTAAATCTCTTTCATTTTATCATTAAATCCACCTCTTACATTTTAACTAACAATGTGACTATCTGCAGTTTACTTTTCGCCCCCATGGGAAACAAGACGTGGTGAGTGGCGAACCACATCGCCGTCGCGTTCCCTTGTAATAAATAAAATTTATACTAAAAAAATGCACAGTACATTTTAAAATTAAATTACATGTCAAAAAAATTTTAATTGAATGTAAACGTGGCATAAAAGAAAACAAACGTCATGATTAAGACAAATTAAAAATTGGACCAGCATTAGAACAATTGGTAAATTGGCTCATAAAGCAAAAAATTTAGAAGAATACTTCAGCGTGATTGCTAACATCACTTAGATAAGTAAATATAAGCATTCCAATGTGGTAGCCAATGTCGCCAATGAATTAGCAGCCAAAGAAGAAAAAAAATTGTATACATTAGCATTTTCAATAATAGAATAAGCATTTCGCTATTTTTATTTGTAGATATTGCTTATTCACAGTTAAAAAATTAGAAAGAAGTAGTTATAATGTATAGGTTAAAATTTAGTTGTGAAGGTGTTTTTTGCTGCTAATTCTGACGATTATCAAATGGTAATAAATTGTCCTGCTAAGAAGACATATTGTCCAGAGACAACAAAAGTGATTGTGATATACAATCGTTCTCGTTTTTTTCAGCCAATTCACTAAGGGACTTTTACATGAGTTTTGAAGAAGAATTATTGGGATCAATGATTATCTTGCTTTTTAGTAATTTAAAGTATTTTAATCCGTATTAACTCATTCTTACTTTAAAACTTTTGATAAACTAAATAACATTAGTTTGGAATGTTTTAAATTGTAAAATATATTCAGACATAATAGACGTATAAAACGAAAATAAACAGGTCAGAAGTTCATATTCTCGCAAAAGATTAAACTAGGAAGGAATTACTTTTTGAACTCTGGAAATAAATTTATTAAATTTCAAAATTTTGGCAAAAAAGTAATAGGTAGTTTTTTCAATTCCAAATTTTCAAATTCCCACTAGCCTTTTAAATTAATTGTACCTATTACCTATTTTTAGTCGTCGTAAAAATATTTTACATTTGTTCAATTATTTATTAATTTTGATTTTTTTATTTTTTTTTACAATAAATTTATTTAGGTAAATCAAATATATATATTTTTAGTTTTAATTTGGTTTAAAACTGATTTCTTTTTTTAGGAATATTATTGTATTTTTTAAAAAAAAAAATAAAACATTTATACTTTTACATATTAATATGACAAAATACCTACGTAGTGCAAGTAAGAAAAAAATAAATAATGTATATTAACCAAATCTCACGATTGTTAAAATAAAATTAATTGAGATACTTGTTAAACGAAAACTTCTGATCTTCCATATGGAAGAAAGCAAACTTCAGTCACTTAGTAAATCGATATCCTTAATAGTAATTTCACTTTTGATGGAAACATAATGATATTCGTGATCTTAATCCTAAATACACCGCAATCCCTCACTCAATCGGTGATGCAACCATGAAAAATTAATTGGTTTGAATAAGTCCAAAGCAGTGGAAACTCATAGACCAGTACGTTTTATGTATTCAAGTCAATACATAAATAAGATAATATAATAAGTTATAATATTGTAAGACTACCTATACAACCCAAGCTTGTTTTAAAATAATTTTTAAATAATTAGGGTAGGGTGGTACTAAAAGTACCGTTTTGGAGTATATTAATCTTAACAAGAAAACTAATTACTTCAAGCAATTCGTACTATTACCAATAAAATAACCCTATAAAACTATACAAACAAAACATTAATAGCTTTGTTCATTTTAATAAAAATAATTTTGTGTTCTAATTCAAATATTACTATTAACCCCATTAACGGGATAAAATGTATCAGGAGTTGGGATTAAAACTACCAACATTTGTGAGCAGTAGTAAGTCGGTATATTTGTTGTTAAAAGAGTATACAAAACAAAGTAAATTTGTTAGCAGTCTTGACATCTTATCCAGTAATTGCCTGACACACCTTTGGAAAAACTTTTACAGCATATTAAGCAATAACAATCTTCATTATCTGAACCAGAACTGCTTTCTGATGCAGCCTTTCGAACTTTTTCTCTTTTTTGTTTGTGGACAAGTGGAAAGTGGACCCTTACTCTGCCGTCCTACTAACATATAAAACATAAGAATTTATTAAATCCTTTTTGTTGGCCAAGTAGCATGCAAAAAACTTTTAAATCTCAACATAGAATTTAATTATGAGCAGAAAAGTTAATTTTCTTTTAAATTTTGTCTAGATTTTAATTGGTCTCATTCAAATGGACACAGGCAGTGAAGCAAAAGTAACTACCATTATGTAAAAGAACAGCTTTTAAGATAGTTTTTGTCTATACATAAAAAGTCTGCATTGTTGTACTTAATTTCAAATTTATTTAGTAGACTACCAATAGGGGAGAGTCGTCTGTTAATTCCGCGCATCAGCATATCTCAAAAACTATACACTAGTTGCGCTATCCAATGCCTAAGGCCGGCCACAGACCTACCGATTCTGTTCTTCTAGAAGAACAGAAAAGAATTGAAATCGGAAGGCTTGAACGCAATACAAAATCGGCCAGCATCGCTGATCAGAACGTTCTGCCTGATCAGATAGAGGCAGAGCTTAGTTCTCTCAGCAAGCGCTAGATTGCGACTGAGTGAGAATCAAGAAAGACCGGCACTCGGAGTGTGTCTGATAATGAACCCGGATTCTATTCTGTTCTTGTAAAACAGAACAAAATCAGAACAGAATCAATAGGTTTGTGGCCAACATGTCCTTCCCTTCCCTTCTGAGTGACGACAGGGAAACATTGTATCGTTGAAAGTTTTTACTCCCATTCCTTATAATTTCGCGGAAATTTTCGATATAAGATTAGGCATACTGTATTTACATTGTAACAAATTGAATACAAACAATATTAATGCTAACATATTGCACACTTTAAATAATTTTCAAATAATTATCAAAATGGAAATTGTAAACTATGAAAATAATGTAGCTTAATAATTAAGCTAAATATACAATTATTGTATTTATTTATAACCTGCATATGGGCAGAAAATAAAAAGAGAAAGAAATAGTCGCATTTATTACTCTAATGGCAAAGAGGTTTTATGGGAAAACTCAGCAACAGTTGCATAAATAAGCTTCTGACTTAGCCATTGCTACAAAAAAGGAATAGCTGGAAAATGTTGGGCGTATTACTTTTTGAAAGAAAATCTCGGAATTTTTTTAAGGCTCCCAGAACCAACAAGCTTAAACAGGGTTTTGGGATATAATAAATCCGGACATAACGATTTTTATGCTAAACTTGAGACACTCATGGCAAAGTAAAATTTCACAGCAATGTGAATCTTTAATTTGGATAAAACGGACATTAGCCTGGCAAAATGTATGCCCCAATAGGCCATAAGCAAGTCGGGAAGACTACTAGTGCAGAACGCGGCCATTACTATGGGCACGGTTATATCATACCTAGGCATGATATTATCAGACCAGTTTGACGATAGCACGTTTTTCCTTTTTTTTTTGTATGAATTACATTATGTTTAATTTTTTAAATATTTTGCCATCCTTTGTGCCTAGCTTATTAAATTTTTAACAACTTACTGCATTTTTGTTTCTATAAATCAAACCTTATCCTTATTAAAGGTCCAATGCTCGGTAATATCCAACTATCCTCTATCATAGCAGTAAACCAAATCCTTTTCTTGCTTAAGAAACTAAACGAAATTCTTAATATACACAAATGTCATTAATTACCGTTTTCCCGAAATAAAAATGCTACAAATCATGTATACAGGGTGATTCATCAACATGCCCTATACCAATATTGCTAGTTTCCGAGATACCGGTTGTTTAAAGTTTAAATGTGGATTTTGATGTTCGCTATAATTTTTCATGTTTTCAAAATTTCTATTTAAAAATTGGCAATTTTACGTTTTTTGCACGGGGATTGCCAATTTGGACTCTAATTTAGCTTTGCAAATAGAGGGCGCTAGTTACACTTGGTTGTAATTTCGACATTTTAAGGAATGCAGTACGAACTCTCTCTATTCGACAACGTATTTCGAGAGAATGATCTCAACTATTGTTGATTGTAGTTCCCAAATATGTTGTAGTCTCTACCTTTTCAATGACTGTATTATTTATAATAAGCTGTCCGGGTGGTGGTGGATTTTTGCTTATCACCATGTATTTGGTTTTATTCATATTTATATCTATTCCATATTCCTGACTGTGCATTGAAAGCAGGCTTATCATATTTTGTAGGTCCTCTAGTTTGTCAGCGAATATTACTGTATCATCCGCGAATCGGATATTGTTATTCGTTTACCATTTATAAAAATTCCTGCTGTTAAATCACACAGCGCAATATTAAATATTTCTTCTGAATAAATGTTAAATAAAAGTGGTGACAACACACACCCTTGTCGCACGCCCTGTTGAATTTTTATTTCATCAGTCATCTGACCTTTGTTTTTAACTTGTTCTGTTTGATACCAGTAGAGATTTTTTATTATCCGGAGGTCATTGTTGTCAATACCTATCTTCTTCAATACTTCTTTTAACTTGTTTTGTTTTATTCTATCAATACTTTCTGATAGTCCACAAAGCATGCATGTATGTCACAGTCCACATCTCTGCATCTCTGAAATAGAACTTGTATGCAAAATAATGCCTCTCTTGTTCCTGTTGCCTTTTGGAATCCAAATTGAGTGTTACCCATATACTCTTCACATTTCGAGTATAATCTCATATGTAGAATTTTGAAGAAAATGAATTGAAGTGGATTTCTTTGGTATAGCAATGAAGGTAGATTTGAGCCATTTTTAGGGAATCTTTTCAGTAATATATATTTTATTGAATATGTTAGTCAATTTATCAATACTTTTGTCGTCTAGGAGTTTGAGAAGTTCTCTTTTTATTACATCAGAACCAGGAGTTTTCCCGTCTTTTTTTAGAGAGATGGATTTACGATCTTCTTCTGTTGTTATGGAAGGTCCTGTGGTGTCTTCAGATATTTTCACCTTTGGTCTTTCATCTTCGAAAAGTTTTTTATGTAATTTTGCCATGTTTGTAGTTCTCCCTTTATATCTGTAATTCTCATCTACTAACTTTCCGTAAGTTATCGTTCTGTATAGTCCCGCTGCCTCTTTCACCTTTCTATTGAGATTAAAGTGGTCGTGTTTTTTATATAATTCCTCAATTTGTTCACACTTTCTGTTCAACCAAATTACCTTGAGCTCTTCTTTACTCTTTTTTGATTTATTTGTCAAGTATGTTGTATTTTCTGGTGTTCTTCTTCTCCTCTCTTATTTGTTCCTTTAACTTAAAAAAACTGTCTTTCACCCATGTTTTCCATGTTTTATTTGTTCCTTCTAAATTTAAGTATTGTTGGCTGATTGTATTAATAGTGCTCGTCAATGTTCTTAATTCGTCCTCAAAATCTTCCATTACTTCTATGTTGTTCTAGTTTTCCTGTGATTTGTTCCCTTATTTCTTTTTTCTCTTTAGCTTATTTAAATCCTGCTTGTATCTTCTTGCTCCCGTTGTAATTTTCTTCAGTTTAAGGTTAATATGTGCAACCAGCGAATTATAATCCAATCCGATGTCTGCTCCTGGATAGCATTTAGCAAATTTGCAGCTGTTTCGATATCTTCTGTTGATCATAATATAGTCAATTTGGTTCCTTATCACGTGTTCTGAGCTGTCACCAGGTGCCTTCCAAGTATACAACCGTCTTGGGGGAAGTTTAAAGAGTGTATTCAATATCACAAACTGATGTTCTTCTACGAACGTATTAAAGCGTTCTCCTCGTTCATTTATTGTTCCGAGACAACAAGGTAAACTAAATACAAATAAAACATAACCTCAAACCTGTTAGCGACTGTCTCTTTCTCGTCTGGAGCCAACTCTTAGCACAGGGACCCGCAGTCTAGTCTCCTATGTCTATGGTAGAGACAACTGGCAGTAAAATTTGGAACACTTTTAATTTCGAATTGTTCGTAGTATATTCAAAGAAATGTTTTTAATTAAATTGCGCACAATCCAGACTATCATGAGATGTTTCTGATTGCTATAGGAACAAACCTAATGCTGTAAGATTATATAATTTTGAGTCAGAGTTTGGTTTGGTTTCTTCATAAATGCTTATTTTCAACTCTGTACGTTTGCAAACCTTTTGTAACTTCTACAGAAACAAACATATTATTTATCAGTTTCTTTAGTTAAGGTAACTTCTAATTTTAACATTCATTATGTTTTAAAAAATATTTAAAAGAAATCTATTTTTAGAATGGCAATAAACACCTTTCGCTTAGTAACTACTATTCTAGCAACATTTTGACTTCTTTTGTGATAATCATTTCAAATTTAACCACAAACTTGTTGTTTAAAGTAAAGTATTTCAAGTTATTTATAAAACCAACTGAAACAATGTGTGTAGTAACTGACTGGACTAAAACGAAGTTCATAGGTAATAGGTCTTGAGTCAAACTTTGCCTTGGTTGCATCTCGCGTTTGGTCTTAAATATCAAAGTCGTGCGAGCATCCGCTCATAATGACTAGATCTTACTTGACTATCTTGACATTCAATTCAAAATTATTACGACACATTCAATAAACAAAAGAATTTCTTCATAAAATTATAATTTATTTTATGGACATAGCTAATAATTTGTTAGTAAAATTAAAAAGAAAACGGTAAATATTTTTTAACTGGTAATTACCTTTCGTTTAAGTAATTGTTTTTCCAAGTGGGGTATTGTTTCTAAGAAATTTCTAGGAACACTGTACCTTTTAAAAAAGCTACGATGTTATAAACAGTTACATACTCAATTTTATCACATTCTAATTCAAGTAGATACTTTTTGCATTTCTTTAAAATTTAATGAAAATAATTACACTTGAAGTAACACAGTATAGAATCCAAAAAACAGATGCAAAAATAAATATTCAGTTGATTATCAAATAATTTTATTATTGTGACCCTGTTTCGTTTATCTTTTTTGATTCTGAATTGCTGCGGGATCCCACTAAATTTTTAAAGATCGGTTGTTAATACTTGATAACCTATTATCGTATCAATTTGGTAAAAATTTGCGACTCTGCTGGATGATTAATAAAATACATTGGGCAATTTTCGATGTGAAAATTTAATTCAATTCAATTTGAATTGTGAAAATGTTTTGGCTTGATTATACCTTTACTCCCTTAGAATGTCAAATGTCACGTAGCACATTATTTATAAGATGTTTTAGTTCTTTTTACCTACGTGTCCAAATTTGTTTATTCAGCTTTTAAATTGGTGTAAAAAACCTGTTGATAAAATGAATTAAAAAAAGTTCAAATTAATTAAGTATTCGAATTGAACCCATTTATTTCCATACAACAATGAAAGCATAATATACATAGTATGGCAAAGCGTCATCCTGTTGAAAAAACACGTAAATCTCTTGAATCTGATGGTTGCATTCAAATATTTCCACAATTCGAGGGTAAATTAAATCTTTAAGAAAATTAACGGTTAGATTCTCCCAAAAAGTTACCAGCTAGTAAAAATGAACTAACATGAACTAACCATTGAAAAAAAAGTGCATTCATGAGAAAAACATGGAAAATATAATAAATTGGGATTTTAATACGCCACTTTTATCTTTTACTTTATACTGTTACCTTTAAGCGGATACGAGGGACCGGTTAGTTCAGTTTATTTCCGACAAGTTAATTAGTAAAATTAATCATTTAGTTTGACGTAAGTGCGTATGTATAACAGTATTTATTGTTGATAGTAGTAAAAGTATTGATCAATTCGACTTAAAAACATTATCCGCATTTGTCACGGAAATTGTGTTTCCGTGACAAGATTATTGGTAAATAAAAATAAGTTGATTTTATACAGAAATTATATAAGCAAAATTAATAAATTTTAAATTAAATAAAAGTACACGGTAATTTTATTTAAGTCAAATAAACTATGCCATTCAAATTGATCAAAATATTATCCAGTTTCAATGAAACCCTGGAGGATCACAATAAATTACTTTTTCCGCAAATCGCTAGGAAATTTTGACATTCCAGACAAAAATTTTTAAAGAAAAAGTCAATTAATCCTAACTGTTAGGGGAAATATTCATTTCCTTACTGTAAGGAAATGATATTTCCTTACAGTTGTTAGTGTTCTACATAAATGATTGAAAACAAGTTGTTTATAAGTAATTAATTTATATTTTGAAAAGCTCAATGCATTGCAAAATATATTTTAAAATTAGTTTGTTAAATTTACAGTTATTTGACGGTTAGTACAATTATTGAAAATTGAAAGAACATTATTAGAACTATGAGAAACATTTTGAACAACATGCGAGGTGGTAGGGTTACTTTGTTGAATATTTTGTACTGTGAAAATTTTATTTACCACCTTAACCTTATTGTTAAGAGATTCTTCGATATATCATTCGGCAACGTTTGATGACTTCCATCCGCCATGCCTCTTTAAACTAGTTATGTCGGCACCAGAGTCATCCTATATTGTTGTAGAAGACCGACGAAAGCAGTGACCAGCATATTCTGTCGGATTTTCCAAGTTCAAATAAATAGCAACGATTTTAGGCATTTTTCTAAATTGATGTATTTCTACTACTTGTCTACAATCCTTTCCGCTTTGATATTTAAAGAAAAATCGGTCACTGTTCATATTTTCTGGTCTTAACAAAACATACTTTCGATAAAGATTTAAGTACATCTGTTTAACTACAAATGATCTTGGTTTGTTGGTCTTCGAATCAGGTATGCTAATCTAAATCTAAATAGGAATTAAAACCTTGTAAATTACCTTAATCATTAAAAAAAATTTATCTGGAGCTTCCTGGATAAATATTTCGATTTCTTCATTCGTTAAAATCTTAGATTTCTTTGCCGTATAACCTTGAGTTTGCGTTTTAATAAAGAACGAAGTTTTGAATATGTAGATATATCTACATCGTGTTTAATTGCTAGGGTTGACTTCAACATTGAATAATTGGCCCACAATGTTAAAGATTTCATCTTTAAACAAAGGACTAGGAAGTATGCCATTACAACATTTTCCAAAAAAAACTGTTTTTACTCTTGCGATAGTCCATAAAACGTTTATATACGTTATCGTACTTTTCTCTTGATTTCTTTGGCAATAATTCTAATGAAGCAGTATTCACTACCTCAACTAGCTCTGGAGGAGTCCCAGAAATGGAAAATTCATCATTACTTATCATTTTACATTGTTTTGTTTTTAAAAACACCAGCAATTTATAAGCGTCAAGTTTGACAATTTAACATTAATACGTTTCCATAGTAACGCAACCAATTTTATTACGAATTTCAAAGCACCATTTATTTATGAATAAAATTATTCGCGATTTTTTCAAAATTAATTAATATCTGTCGAATTTTAAATGATTTGCGGAAAAATAGTATGTTTACCTCGTAGAAAAAGCCACATTCCTGGACTCTTTAAAGTCGTTCAGGAATGTTTGCTTTTTCTACCTGGTAAACAATGTACGAGTATGTTTATCTATTTTCTTTCGTTATTCTAATGACTTTTTACCAAATTTCATTTTTAAAAATTGGCAATAAATAGATACACTTATTATACTTATATATATATATATATTATATTATATTATATACTATTATACTTATGTTCTCTGTTCTGTTTTGTTATCCCCTTTAAACACAGTATCAAGCTTATGTAATATTGCATAAAAATTAGTCTAAAATTTTAAGTGTTCTGATTAATTGTCTAAATTATGTATTTGCTTTAATCTACGCCCCTGTAACTTTCTGACCTGTTGGTCAAAGATGGAAGAGCAGGTCAGAGGTGGTTGGGTTCAAGGAACAAAATACATTTATAGACTGCTATGTGGAATGTTTTTCAAACCACCTTCGTTCTTTTTATTATTCGATTTTTACGGGGTGATTCAAATACTACAAAAATTATAAGCACGTGGTTATTATAATACTTATGCAGAACACATTTTTTTCATGGAATATTTTATTCTGGAAGGTTAGCAATGATTTCTTAAATTATTAATATCTTTGCAATTTTTATAATGCAATGGTAAAGCAAAATTAATTATTTTATTTTTTAAATGCTAGTAATTTTGTTTTACTTTAATTTTTTTTGTTATTAAAATTTAAAAACCTTTAAAAGAAAAAAAAAATAAGCAACAAAATTATTTATTTAAAAAAAATTTTGTGTAAGTAAGCATATATTAATAATTATCATAAAATACCTTCATTATTTATAATAAATTTTAAAAAAACATAATTTTTTTAATTACAAACAAATCTTACAGTATGTTATTTGTAACAGAAGTTTCTTTTCTTTAAAGGCACCTCAGCACCTCTAGGAAAATGATTTCAAAAAAACTGCTACTGGGTGGCCAATATATAATTCTATGATTACTAAAAAATCTTCTATAACTAAATTATCTCTAGTTTGCACACGCAGGTCTAAATAGATACGTTCTATTTCTTGTCATAACAATACCGTCACCTGCGAAATAGAACAGGTTGTTTTTATTTAGGAAATATTTGGTACCGTCACCAGCAAAACTGTAAATTGAATTCTCTGTTTTAAACGACGCTGTCAAAGCAATAATCATTGTTCTTACATAAAAATCAACTAAAATAATTGGAATAATTCCAGTGAAAATTAGATGAAGGTACCCGCAGAGAGCCTTTAGATAGTACAGTATTGTTAGTGAATAATCTTTAACAATTTAATATTTGATTGTAAATTATTATTTGGAAATGTTTGCCACCGAAAATTTGCTGGATTTATAAAAGCATGCATAAACGGGTATTTTTTATCGTACGTATCTTAGTTTTTGATGAACGAATACAAATTATCAGTGCAGATCCTTCTTTCCTTATGTCACTTAGGCAAATTACACCTTTCGCTTCTTCTGCAGCTACCAAAAACTCTACAAATGACAACGATGAAAAATAAAAATGTACTGTCTAGAGCCAGTCTGTGAAACTTAAGTATATCTTTATTGCTTCTGCTCCATCCATAAAAATAGGTTTTCATATGCTTTGTAATATACCTAAACGCCTGGATTTAAAAAAAATTAAATTCAACTAGTTTTTTAATTTGCGTCTACATTTTTAATACGTACGCAGCAACAAGGACGTTTAAGTCTCAAATAATATAAACCTACATATTGGGTAAAATGCCTCAAAATTAATATAATAAACCTTAACCTTATAATGCATTCATACCAAGAAATATCGTATGACACAATGCATTATTGCCTTTAAAACATTTGCAATGTAAACTAGTTGCTCATGTTTTACAGGTCTAATAATTCATGTGTCATAATATAGATACTATTATGTATGATTCGTGGTTATTTTTTTACTTTATATAAATAGTTTATCCACGTTATGTTATTTATATTTATTTGACTTAGAAAGCGACTTCGTTTAGCAATGCTGGGTAAAAATAACTTTCTCCATTTTCATTAGAAAATTTGCTAGTATCCTCTATTCTCAACGTCCTATCTACCACACTGTAGTGATAAAGCGACACGTATCAGAGCAACGTAAACTACAAAAAGTAAAATTCGAATTAAAGAACACGGTATATATAAGTATACGAGGGAAGGTCAGAGGTCCTAAACCCGACCCTGACCTATAACCTCTGAACAACTTGAGACGCCTCGGCTTTCGTAAGCACCAGCCACTTTGATTTTAAGTTTTCGTAGTGAAATAGAGAGGATGTTTCTTTTGAAAAATTTTGCAAAAAACCTATTATACATGAGATAGCAAAATTAAAAACAATTGGCATGAAAAATTTTATTTGTGATATTAGTGAAAAGTAAAAAAATAAAAATAATAGAAATTTTAATAAAACTTTCTGTTGTTGTGGTGTTTTATTTATTTATATTTAATAAAATATTTAAAAATAGGGTAACAATAAAAAATCCATTAAGAAAAAAAAGGAAATGATTAGAAGTTACAATTATAAAATGTGTCTAGTGAATGACTGTGAGTATTAGTGTAATAAAATCTAGATATTGATTTAAAATGGATTTATTAACAACGGTTAAATGTGAACCAGATTGGGATTATCTTCTTGGTTATGGTGAGAGTTGCACTAATTATTTATTTATGTAACAATAAATTTGTTTTAAAATTATAATTACGCATATTTTTTAAATGTTCGTAAATAAAATAAAAATTTTCAACTATTGTTTGCTTCAATATATCTGTACAATGTTTATTTTCTTGTTAAATTATAAATGGACACATGAATTTAAGTTTAATTAGTTAAAATTCTTAAAATAACAATAAAAATCTATTTCACAAAATTTTATTTTTTTCAATAAGTTCTATTTGTCTCTTAAAAACTTATTTATAATAAATAAATTAAATTTAATACAAAACAATATAATTTTGAATAAAACAATTAATTGTGCGTTCTTTTCTTACATTTTTTGTAATACATTCTGTGTAGCATTTAAAAATAAAAACAACAAAATATATTCATTTAAATGTTGAAATAATTTAGCTACCTTTGTTTATTTTTTAAAGTTTAATTTTTATAACTTTCAAATACTACCATAAACTATCATACTACCAAAAATTCATTAGTTTGAGATTATTCTTTATACTTTTTAAAATGGTTTAAGTCGTAACAAAATGTTTGGCTCGATGCGCCTCTGAGCATTAGTTATAATTGAATACTGACAGTTAGGTAGCAACCTTTAAAATTGTAAACAAATTTTGGTTTTTTTAATATTTTATTTAAAATTTGTAAAACCTTTTGCAACAAGAAATTTTACAATATAATAAAAATTTTTTTATTTTTACAGATAGATCTCAAATATTAGAAACATTGAACAATTATGGTAAGTAATTTTATTGTACTAATAAATTATGAAATTTTATTTAAATTTTTAATACTTTTACTGCGAAACATTTAAGTCTTATATTAAAATATTTCATGTTCAAAATTTAAAATGTACCTATTTCATGTGTTTGGCTTTTTTATTATTTTTAGTTTATGAAATAAACTATAGCATGTGTCTGAAAACACCTACTTCCTTTGCTATGTGTCTAAGGACATGGATTCATATATCATTTAGATGAAAAGGTAGATAGTTATTTCTGATTTCAGACATGTCCTGCATTATTCGATGAATTAAAAATAATAATGAAGTCAAAAAAAGAATATTCTTGTGTTTTTGTTGTTTGAAATACTAAGATTATAATCTTTTCAAAAGAGGAAGGGATTAAAATAGCAAAGCGAATATGACCATTACTTGGGTGCTTTATACAAGTATGTTTCCTATTATGCCTAAATTTAAAAATAAAATAAATCATGGTACAAATAAAATTTATTGTTAGTTCTGAAAAATATGCATAAATAATATTTTTCATTTTCTTTTTAATTAAGGCACATTTTTATTTTAGAAAACACTGTTTGTTAAAATATTTTATTGTTTTAAACTTAAATTTTATAGAAATATTTTACCTAATATCAAAGGTTTTTTTTTTAAATCTATTTAATTAAAAGTAACAACTTTGTAAACCTTTTAATTAAATTGCGAAGGGTTTTAATTTTTGTTAGGTAGCATCTAATTAGGAATTATTTTTAAAATTATTCAATTTAATACAATTATTAGACGATAAAGATTAATTTTTTTTAGTTCTAATTTGACTAAATGCGACGAAATTAACATACAAGTTAATTTAATTATAGAATTTTGTCCATATATTTTAAAATTTAATGGTATTATCAGTATTTATGTTAAAAGGTTTTCTACGAATAATATCGAGTTTCTCACCTAAAACATAACCATTAAGCTATTAGAGGAAATCATGTTGTTTTATATATTCAACTTCTGGTTCATTTGCATTTATTTAAAATTTAATAGGATTTTGTGACAGCTAAAACTTAAAAAAGCAATAAAAATGCTGTATATTCACAAGTAACAGTTTTTTTTATCTTATGGATTTGGAGTAGTATGGTCATATCACTAAATCATAAAAACGTTAGTAACACAATTACATATGTTTCTGAAACTTTTAGCTGTTTAGTTTTATCCATACGTTTATTTTATCTTCTTATAAATTGCGTGATACATTTTTGAAATCAGCTTATCAAGGGAAATCCGCAAATTAAAAAAAAGGAGTGTTTCATTTAAAAAACTAGTGCTGAAGTCATCACTTAAAGGCTATTTTTTTTAAATAGTAAATTAAAATTAAAAATCAACCTTATTCTGGACTTTTACATATTACTGTTTGTTGAGCTAATAATAAATATATGCGTTACTTTATGGACGCACTGTATAGGACGAAATTAACTATCTGTATATTGGAAACTACTTACACGATATTGATGTAAATTTGTAAACATGAAGCACAAGTAATGGCGTGAAGTGAAGTGAAGCCCATTATCATTATTATTAACAATAGGCTTCATTCTCTCAACTTTTAGGAAAGTGAATATAGCTCCCTGTATTTCTGCTGTAGATTTCAGGAAAAATGGGTAGTTCCAATTTTAAGAAATAAAGATAATTGACATTTTCAAAGTTGACATTGATGCTAAGATGACGGTATCATCTGCAAATGTTGCTGCTTGACCGTTATAATTCGTTGGTAGATCAGCGGTGTACAGAAGATATAACATTGGTCCTAGCACGCTGCCTTGTGGAATTTTAGATTTAATTTCGTAGATAGATATTTTTTTCCAGTGATGGTCTACAAAAAATGGCGATCTGCAAGGTAGGATTTAAGGAAAAAGAAATAGTTTATGGGAAATGTTTTTTGTAATTTGTATAAAAGTCCAGATTGCCAAATTTTATCAAGTGCCTATGTGCTGTCCAAAAATGCTGCAGCACAGTACTTTTTGTCTACTAGATCCTGTCCAATTTTTTTAACTACTCCATAAATTTGTTCAACTGTAGCGTGATCTTGTCTGAAGCCAAATTGGTGATGGGTATTAACTGGTTTTGTTCAACTATTGGTTGTAGTCTGAAAATAAGTAACTTTTCTATGAATTTTGACAGTATTGTTAGCAAACTTATTGGCCTGTACAATAGAAATAGATTCCAGTTGGTATATTTATTTGTTTGAAACAGTGGTTTATTTACAAGAAAATTAGCACCGATGAGTGGTCAGACGATAGATCATAGCAGGATTTTACACGCTTGGCCTTGGGGTATGTCTTTGGTAACTCCGAAGTCGATGAGGTCTGGTACTTTAGATTCGTTTTTCTGTTGAAAGATGCTTGTAGTTGTTATTCATTATAATTGAGTACATATGCCTGCCCGTTAGCATAATTAACCTCGACCCCAATGGGTATTTTTTGCATTATAATCCCAAGCAGCCAAGAAACGAGTATCAAAAAATTCCTTAAATTGTTCCTTTTTAATCAGATGTTTTGGGGGGCAATATATAGCCGCAATTTTTATTGGACCTTGACAGTCTTTAACTACTACTCTATTTGTTGTAGGTATTGTTATTTATAATTTTTCATGATTTTCAATGGAGCTTTTAATTATTATAGCAGTACCACCATGAGCAGTGCCATCTGGGTGTCTGATGATCTAAGTTCTGTATTTAGAGACTCTAAAGAAGCTTCTGTTTGTAAAATGGGTTTCCGAAAGTAACATATCAATATTTTGATTAATATTAAAATATTTAAATTCATCCAAATGCTGTGTTGCCATTTCACATTCCAATTATTAAAAACTTATTCATTTAGTTAGTTTTGTGGTAACTGTGGTTAAAATATTTAACATTGTCCCCATTCTTTTTCTAGCTCTTTAATCATTTTTTTAAGCTCAGTTTCGTTGTAGGTTGTTGGGGCCATACACAAGCATTGTTTTGTGGCTCTAATGTATTTGGGTTGACCATTTGTGCATAAGCGATATCCGGTTGTATTTTGCGTAGAGGTCTTACGTCACTGTTAGCGTTGTTTGTTTTTGGTCTTAATTATTTTTTAATTAATTAATTAATTATTAATTAATCAAATATTTTGTAGTTGATTTTCAGTGATCTTCGAAAATCTTAACTGCATAGCAAAAGAATAGGAATCGGGTCATAGTTTAACGTGCTTATACACTGCTGAGCTACCGATACTTTTTTAGTACGGTATGACACCTAATCTAGTACGGGATGGGGACCAATTTATAATCAATATTGGGTGTTATAATTTTTGTATCTATTGTTTGTATTAATATTATTTAATTTAAATTTACCACTGCTTTTGGATTTTAAGTATTTTGATTTTTTTGCTTATGCAGTGTAGTGTTTTTATTTTTTTAATTTACAATAACTTTTACAAAAGGGTGATTACATACTAAAAACATAGTGTAAAAAAATAACCATGTTATTATCTTGGTAATGTGGTAGGTACAATATACAAATAGGTACTTTATTTAAAACTTGATAAACAGCTAAGAGGAAAAATGTAAACATTTTACAAATTTTCAAGCTTTCTTACAATATTATTTTTTAACTTTTTTGATGCCCCTATTTGTCCATTTAATAGTAAAATTATTAAAATTTTAGAAATTGTTTTATTACAACCTTTTTTTGGAAACCCTTGACATGGGTAATTAAAGGTAATTTTTTTATTTTGCTTAAGAGCTTGTGTGTTATAGATGACATAAAGAATTTATTTCTAATTCAGATATAAATATTCCATCTTTCAATACCTATATAATTTAATGATTGTAAATTTCTAAAGGTAGTTTCCGCACCAAGTGCCTTATATTAAATAAATGATCTAGCAGGGTCTAAATTTTTCCATTGATTGCAAACAATTCGGCATGTTCCACAATCATAGTGAATCTTTTAAACATTTTTTTTTTAAAAACCTACATACACAGTTATTCTTTCAAATTGCTTTTTTAGGTGTATTTTGTTTTTTATTACTATTAAATACTATTCAAGCTACATTTTTGGACTTTATATTTAATAGCAACTGATCTATGTCATCTTTACAATTCTATGGAGAAACGTATAAAAGAATAATGGTTGGAAAGATTTTCGGAATAGTAGGTACTGGTGCCGGATTAAAATAACTTTCGCCCTGCTGCTTATGTTGCCAAAAACAATTAAAGACAATCGATATTAAGAAGTCTGGTTTTTCAATATTGAAAACCAACTTTTCACAATTTATTCCATAGTTCTGATAGGCTGTTTATGGTTATTTGTAAGCATTTATAAAACTTTATCTTTGTGCTGATGACCTTTTTATTTTTAATTTCTTTAAAAATTTTTAAATTTTTTTTGAAACTCCAACCAAAAACATTTTTATATACATACATTAGAATTTTTTACAAACCAAGAATTTAGCATGTCAAAAAAAAGTGTTATTTATAAACCACGGCTATAGTCCCAATAGGTTTTTCAGCTGTAAGATTTAATCTTTTGAATATTTAATAAATATTCCAATGTGTAATAAAATGTTGAATTGTTAAATTGTTGAATTTATAAACCTTGACTATAAATCCAATAGCTCTTTTCAACTTTAAGATTAAATCTTTTGCATTTTAAATAAAAATATTCATTCCAAGGGGTAATAAAAATAATGAGTTATTGTAAAAGTAAAATAGTTAGATAGTTCGGACACGTGGAAAGGATGAATGAAAGAAGAGTGATGAAAAATATTTACATGGCAAGTTTGAAAGGGCAGGTCGACCAAGGCGAACGTCAAGAATACCAGCAACCGACGATCATGTATGAAAGCGCTGAATAAAGTAGAAGTTGTGAAAGACGTGTGCAAAAACCGTAGCAAGTAGAAAAGTGGTATCTGCCAACCCCCACTGGAAAAAGGCGTAAATATAATAGACATACATGCATACATAATAATAAAAAATAGGTGTCCTTTACAAAAAAAATTTAATTTTTCCAAAGGTCTTATTTAACTAACTTACACAGAACTACTTTTTTATTTAAAAAATATATGTGATAATTTTATGTGACCGAATTATCAGCTAGACCCGTAATAAAAAGCACCTGTGACCGTGAATGATATATTATGTTTTAAACTGGTTTAAAATCAAAGGGAAAGAACAAAAGAGCTGGTATTTTTTGCAACATGCGGAATTGCTTTTAACACCATATTTTTTGTTGTCATGCGCATTCAGAAAACGTTCGTTCAAAACAAGTTTTTGTCGCTTCTCGTTAGTTTGTTATTCTGGAATTAAACTGGCCCCATTAAATAACTTTTGCATTAATTTAGTTGTTTAAAAATAAAAATAAACAAAAAAACCAAGCGAAAAGGATGTGAAACCACAACACATGGACCCTATACAGCCCACTCGCCAGGAGTTCCGGAAACCAGCAGAGGTTCTCAGGGCGTTGGTGTGATTCTCTCTGCTAGAATGAATAAATGTGTGAGCCCAAGACTCCTCTGGGTGAGGCTGAAGATTGGTCTTACTCGTATCTTTTTGCTAGTGTTTTATGCCACACAAGATGCGCAGTGGAACCAATCTTTAAATGCCTAAAAAGAGAGGCGGGAAAATTACGGACCCACTGTGTGACTGCGGAAGGGATAACCAGACCATTCAGCATATTGTGGAGGACTGCGAGACCACGGCCTACCCTGGTGTAATTTCTGATTTCCTCATACTCCCACATGCGGCGATTCAATGGATTGAAAATCTATCGATAGAGATATAAATATAGATATAAATGTGTTATTTTATTAATTTTCTTCTTTTATGTTTTTACGTTGTGTACGTGTTTTATATATACACCTTTATATTTTCTTAGTTTTAAACCACTTGTAGCCATACGCTAAATAAATAAATCTAGAGAACATTGTAATAGAACATGTAATGCCTTTCGACCATTTTTGGAATCCAATTTATTGTTTATGCAAGACAAGGCTTGACCTCACATAGCTGAGGAGGTACTAGATTATCTTTATCAAGTTGGTATACCATTTATGCACCAAATTATTAAAATTAATTTATTATAGCAATTTGTGTGATTTAATATGTTGTTGCGTTTATTATTTTATTTTAACTGATTGCATAAACTTTTGTGGCTCATTTAATATGTTCCAACTACACAATCGACATTTACTCAAATGCCCATGGAGAATTGGTTGGAGCGAAGACAAAAGTGTGTAAATCTTTATGAAGAATACATTGAATTCACAAATACCATTTGAACCACATTTTGATTTTTGTGTACAATCATCAACAAATATAAAAATTAATTAAAAGAAGCTTTCAAAATAGTACCCATTTTTTATATTAATATATTCGCGTTTTTAAAAAGAAAATATTGTTTTTATATTATTTTATTATTATTTTTAAATCTTACATTTTAAAATTTATTTTTTAAGAACGTAATGTACTTATCAAGAGTTTTTAACTTTCTATAATTGTAAGTTCTTCTTCAGCTTTTCTTTGCGTGCAACTAAAGATAAAACAAAAACTATTGGATTGCCCTACAACAGTTTTAAATTAGATATTGACACTTAGTTTACATTCGTTTTGCAACTACAATGCACGTAATAGTTGTTTAAGATTTAGTCTTTAGATTGTTTTAATGCGTTCGGAGTCCATTAACTTCAGTTCAACGTGATACTATCTCTAAGAGGTGTTTGTTATTAAGCAAGAACTGAGACAAAGCGACTTTTAAAATCATTTGATTGTTTACTTGGAAAAAAAAATTAGCGACAAACGTTGCAAGAAGTTGTAATGGATACCATTTTGTTTTGTTTTGTTTTGTTTAATGATAGTATGTATGTATTTGCAATACTTAGTATACGGTAAATAATTTTTAATAAAGTCAGCCGTTAAGAAGGTGATAATATTTAAATGGTTAAACTATAAATTCTTTCTTTATAACACGTAAGTAACAATCAAACTAACGGACTTATGATAAAGTTTAGTATTTTGGAAACATTTCAGATGCAAGATTTGTTTATTTATATATTAATTAAAAAAAAACTAGCAATACTTTAAAACAAAAATTAAAGTAGAGTCTAATTTAACGAATAAAAAGATTTTTCATTCTAAAATACCTAGTTTAGTTTTATTTACTTTTATAACACCTACAAATCGCAGGGGTCCGCCTTTTCAAAAGGAAGAAAGGAGAAAATGGAGAGAAATAACAGTGGCCAGGGACAGTAAACTAATGATAGCTTAGGACTTAATAACGCTCAGCAGAGACAAGCTTCGACTGATAAGAAAACTCCTAACGGGACCCTGTTCAGCTAAAAACAACTGCACAGTATGGGAATCTTTAGTAAGAATCCCATTTACAGAAACTGTGGGAGGACCTACAAAGAAAAACCAGCCCACATCATCTTCGATTTTTAAGCAATCTCTAGGCCAAGGTACCACCTATTTAGGACGATAGTTTTGGATTTATTATTTAGTTTTGCTCATTTTATTAAACAGTTATTTATTGGGTGGTGTAGAAACAAACCTTCTTCTTCTTCTTTCGCCTTTCAATTCGTCCAACTTTGGACATAGGCTTCCCCTAGTTTTTTTTCAATTGTCTCCATTTTGTGCTTTTTGTTTCCAATGTATTCCTTCTATTTTTTTATGTCGTCTTCCCATCTCATCTGGGGTCGTTCTCTTGCTCTCTTTCCAGTCCATGGCCTCCATTGTTGTATCGTGGTATTCCACTTATTATCCTTTTGTCTGGCGTTACGACCTGCGAAGTCCCATTTTAGCCTGGCTATATGTTGAACTGTATCTTTGACTTTTGTTTTGTTTCTTTTCGTATTATTTTGTTTTTGATCTTGTAATTTAATTCGCAACATTGATCGCTCCATGGCTCTTTGGGTTTTCTTTATTTTATCGATGTTTGCTTTAGTCAAGGTTCATGTTTGGCAGGCGTATGTAAGAATTGGAAATACTCTGGTTTTTAGGTACTGCTGTATTTTCTTATTTTTTAGGACCCATTTTAATTTTCCAAATCATGGACAGCCTAATCTGACCTTTCTTTTTACCTCCGCTTTTTGGTTTTCCTTGTTTATTTTTATGGTTTGTCCCAAATATATATAATTATTGATCGTTTCTATAATGGTGCCGTTTAGTATTACGTTTCCAAATTATTGTGTGTTTGTCATTATTTTTGTTTTGGCGTAATTCTTTTTTAGACCTACTTTTTCGGATTCCCTTGTTAGTTCAGTTAGCATAGTTTCCAGTTCTTCGATAGTAGATGCTATTATTACTACGTCATCTGCATATCTCAGGTGGTTTAGTTTCTTTTCATTTATACTTATCACCATGTTTGCCCAATTTATCTCTCTGAAGACGTTTTCCAATGTTAATGTGAACAATTTAGGAGCAATAACATCTCCCTGCCGCACTCCATTCCTAATTGGTATCGGTGTCGTAATTTCTTGTAATGGTATTGTCATTGTTGCATTCTTGTAAATATTATGTATTAGCATTCTGTATCGTAAGTCTATTCTACAGTTATTGATAGCTTTTTCTATTGCCCACATTTTAAAGCTATCGAAGGCTTTCATAGTCGATGAACGCTAAGTACAGATCTAGGTGATATTCATTAGCTTTCTGATTGTTAGGAGATGATCAGTGGTGCTGTATCCTTTCCGGAAATCTGCTTGTTCCACTGGTTGATATGAGTCCATTTTATTTGTTAGCCGGTTGTTGATTATCATTGTAAACAGTTTATAGGTTTGCGACAGCAATGACATGGGCCTGTAATTTTTTAAGTCCTGTTTGTCGCCTTTTTTAAATAACAGAATTGTAAGGCTTTCGTTCCATTCTTCAGGTATTTCTCCTTTGTGTAGGCATTGGTTAAAGAGATTTTTTAATATTAGCATAATTTTTGCTTTCCCTTATTTTAACATTTCAGCAAGAATTCCGTCAGGTCCGGGTGCTTTATTATTCTTTAATTGGGACAATGCAGCCTCTATTTCATAATTTTCTATTTTTGGTAGTTTTTCCTAGTTTACATTCATGATTATTTTCTTAATATATTCTTGTGTGCTATTGGTTGCGTCTTTCTTTAAGGTGTAAACTTCTTTATAGAACCTTTCTACTTCTTCCGATACCTTATCTGTTTCTTTTAGTTTCCTTCCTGTTTCTTCTCTTACTGAAATAAACAGTTGTTTCCTAAATTCGGTCGCAGGCATTTTAGGCCCCTATTTCTCTCAATTATATTTTCATTATGTTTTTTTAGGTCTTCTCTTGTTCTTCTTATAATAAGTTTGTTCAGTTCTACGTACTCTACTGTTTTTTTTATTTTCACTTATTAGTTTTTGCCTATTGTTCATTAATTTGATTGTCTCATTATTTAGTCAATTTTCTTTTGCTCTCGTTTTTTGGCACTTTTCATTCCTGCTTCCAAGAATTTTTCTTTTATTTCTTTATTGATTTTATATCTAGCTCTTCCGTTTCTGATTGATGTTTATGTTTTAGAATCCGTCTATAATCATCTGCGTTTTTTTTTATTTTGTTGTGGTCGATTGCCGTTGATATTTTTATTGTTTTCTTTTTCTCAAGTTTTCGATTTTTGATTTTCGATTTGGTCCTTTATTAAAATATGTATTTATTGCATGAAGGTTTTGTTGTTTTAAATAGTCCATTGGTTTTTCGTGGAGGCCATTCAATGCTGCCTCTTCTTCCAATCCAATCCGTGGAAAACGTTGGTCTAAATACTGACAAACAATCGCCGCATAATGCGGAGGAGCACCGTCCTCTTGAAAATAAAAATGATCTTCGTCATACTGTGGATTATTTTTAAATATATCATTCAAGGCAGGGTCAATAGCGTCTTTCAGTAATTGCAAATACATTTCGCCAGTTAAATTTCCTGGTAGAAAAAAAGGACCCACCAGTCGGTCACCGCAAATGCAAGTCCATACATTTAATTTCTCCGGTTACTGTGTATGCACCTCGTGAAAAACTCTTGGGTTTGAATCGATACAATAGCGGCAATTGTGGTGATTTACCGTCCCGTGCAAGAAAAAACTGCATTTATCGGAAAAACAGGTATTAAAAAGGAACTGTGGATCATTCCCTGCTCGCGCACTCATTATTTCGCAAAACTGCAAACGGTGGTCATAATCATCATCATTAAGTTCATGGATTAAACGTTTTTTATATGAATGGAATTTATTCTTCTTCAAAATGGTTTGGTTACTAGTTCGATTGATCCCAGACACAGATGCCAGCTGCCTCGTACTCAACGTAGGATCAAGATTTCTAGAAGTGATAACAAATCGCCACAAAGCAATGCAAAGCAAAAAATAGGTACTAAATTTATACCATTGGCGTACTTAACTTGAATGAATGACATTTTTATCGTTCGTGATTGTTTGCAGATAAGTTTCACATTTAAAATCTAATTTCTCAATAAGTAATGGGCGGAATTTTAAAATTGAAAGACTATTGTATAGAGAATTGTAAGTAATTGTAATCTTATTCGACCCCTAATGGTATTTAAAAATGTTGGGGTAATTCTTACCCTCGCTTGGAATTAAAAGTAGTAAATCAAAAATACCGGAAAAGAGTTTTAATCAAAAATCAACGGGTCTGAGCGTTTTTCTAAAATGTTGACGAGGTTCCTGCAAATGGTTCTGTTTCGTTTTCGGTTGGCCACCCTGTATAGTCACTATGTAAACACAACAACGGTATTATATTTTTATTGAGTAAGCATTGTTTTGTATTTAAATAAGTATTGAAAAAATATGGAAAGTGAAACAACAGAAATGGTGAAGGATGATTGTGTAAAATCATCAATGAGCACGTAAGTAGAAATAAGAGTGATATATTATACATCAATGCAACAAGTGTTAGTTTCTTTATGCATATAATTAATTAAAAACTATTTAATTTTCTATATACCTACAATTTTTTGTTTTGAAATAAAAAAACATCTGCACATTATGAGTATCGGCAGCGGCTGAAAAATAAAAAAAAATACATAAATACATTAAAAATTTATATGCGAATTATTTTTTTTTGCAAAATATCTTAATCAAAATTTATAAATTAAAAAAGATATTTTTAGAATAGCGGAAGGAACTTTATTTCTATTGGGTGTCAAATGGCACCACACGGCTTGTTTTTTAAATAAAGTCTCTGAATGTGCAAAACCAAATGTATAAATCTAGATCAAAACGCAAGTAATTTGTTTTCGAACTAAGGAGTCTACTTTTGTTTTAAATGAATCCTGAGTTTCTTTTAAAACATAATAGAAAAATTACACAATAGATTATGAAGATAGATAATAATCAAAGCTTCGAACGGTATCTATTAATTTATTTGGTGTTATCTAAACAATTTTTTTTATAAAACATTACAACCAGTCTTTTGTGTAAATTTTCTACCACCTTGTCAAGACTTATAACAATATTTACCATCATTACCAATCGTAGATAAAATGTAAATGGTGTGTTTCCAATTGACTGTTGCCTATATGAACTGTCAGTAACCTCGACAATATGTTTATTTAACAAATTAAGCTGTTCTATGTATATACCAGGTGTAGAACTACATTTATCATGAGCGTTCCGCTGAATATTATAAAACAAAAATAATGAGTCAAAACCGTAAATATAAAAAAGGGATCAAAAATTGTCAAACCAACAGGCTAAATCATAAATAAAAAAGAGATCAAAATAAAAAAAGGACAAAGTATATTTTGAAAATAAGCAAGAAAGAGTTGGGAAATATGGAAAAAATAAAATCTATCAAGAAATAGAAAGAAAAAACCTCTTTAAAAACAAATATTGTTTAAGATTATATCGGTAAACTTCATCGTAATGTTATTTTTATGTTTTAAAAACGTTTTTTACAAAAATATTTATCATAATAAATGGGACAAACCACTAAGTTATAAGATCATTCCAAACTTTTTTTAATTGATAAATAATGATGCTGGTTCAGTGTACAAACAATATCATGAGTCAAAATCTAAACAAATGGATTATTCAGCGTTTTGAAGTCAGTATATTAATTTAAAATTAAAAACTGCCAGAATCAGGTGGGCGGTGCTATGACGTAATAGTCCCTAACATTATATGTCTGTCAGACACGAAACCTCAGGACCACGGATATGCATGGATTTACTATGATAAAACAAGTATCTACGATGGGTCAGCTCAAGGTTGATGAAAGTGTAAGGACTGGTACGTCACATTACATTACACCAATGAAAGCAACTTATACAAATGGCGCATAAACGTTTATATTTAAAATGAAAACTATGTAATTCATGCTACAGAACGAATAAAAAATATAAAATTATATTATATTTTTAAGCGTGAAGGTTACGTTTCCAAAATTTTATTGAAGGAATCGAATTGGATACCGCATAATTCAGTTCTAATTATTTCAAAATATTAGGCATTGTTGCCACTTCTATTTGTATTTTAAATACATTTTTAACGTTTCTCCAATTTGTAACCAGAACTCAATTCGTTGTATTGAAGTTAAATAATTATATGACAGACATTACCAAAATACTGTTCTAGGAAGATGTATACAGTAAGACTAGACAATTCCATACTATAATTGTGCCACTAACGGTTTAAAAAACAAACTGCATCCAATTTGACTCTTCCTTTTTTCTATCCAGGCAGTATGTTTTTATGGAAAATACGAATGGCTATATAAGATAGTGCTATAAGATAGGCTATAAGATAGTGAAATGTTAAGAGAGATTAAAATAATTTTATTTATTTAGGTACTGACTTAAAAAAAAACGGCATCCATCTCGACTCCGTCTAATACGTTTGCTAGGCATTGTAAAAGTATATAACATGCGTAATAACACCTATGATTTTAATAATAAGCACAATTGTCTAAGACAAAAATGAAAAAAAAAAGAAAATAAGTTTTGAGTCTGATGATTAGCTATTGAATACGAACGGTTCGTGATGCTTTGAAAAACTCTATCTTTGGAAGCTTTGTATAATTATCACAAGAGCACTAATGATTTTGTTATTAATTTACTAAACTTGGCCTTTGTATGCTCAGAGCGATGTGTATGTTGATTCACGGTTTTGTTGTTGTTTAATAGTTTTTTACTAATATCAACTATACAGTGTGTCCCAGATTAGCTTCTCTATACAGGGATCTCGGCTCCTATTATACCTACAGCAAAGGTTAAATGGGGGAAGTTTCAGAAGAAGCTTAGTGCATTTGATAACCGTCTTCAGATTCACGATCGATAATTTGGTTTTGGAAATATCTGTGAAAAACCGAAAATGGCGGAATTCGTTTTTTGCCGGTAAATCCTAAACGGTTAATTTGACAGATCTCAAAATGTGACATTATTGCGACACTTTTTCAAGACGAATACGATAGTGTGTATGACATTTTTCAATCGTTTTTTGTTATTCCGCAATCCACCTCAACTTTCATTTTTCTTATGACCGCCATATTTGATTTTTTAATTTTTGGAAAGAGTGTAAAATTTCCAGTCTAATGATAAAAAAATTGGAGTATCATCGAACTATCACACTTTTTGAAGTTAGGTCCTAATTTTTCCTAAGGAGGCCATGATTTATTTGTCAGAAGATTGGGTTTTTATAAGTTTTATACTTTTTCCATATAAGTAGGCTCTGAATTTGACGTTAAATAATTCAAAAGTATTAAAGTTGTGTTTCAATAAATATTACGGTTTCTCTCATTAAAATCACAAATTCGACAAACAAATTGTCAAAACATCGTGACAGAAACATTTTACAAGCTGTCAACGAAAACCCTAGTGCATCGGTAAAAACAGTAAAACGGGAAATCGGTGTGTCAAAATCAACGGTACAAAAAGTGTTAAATAAGAATAAGTATCATCCATACAAACCCACAATAGATCAAGGACTTAAGGAAACTGATTTTGCAAGACGAATGCGCTTCTGTGAGTGGTATACTAGGAAGTGTAATGAAAATCCCGATTTTGTAAATCATGTCTTGTGGTCTAATGAAATTAGGTTTACGAATTGTGGAGTTGTTAATAAGCACAACACTCATCAGTGGGCAATAGAAAATCCTCACGAAGCTGCATAGAGACGTTTACAGACCAGATTTGGTAGTAACGTTTGGTGTGAGGTCATTGGTAATTCAATCTAACTCACCTTTATTAATTGGGCACCTATTATAAATCATTAAATATTTTAGAAAATCGACTTACAGGACCATTCTTGTTTGACTACAACCTAAATGGACAGAGGTATCTAAAACTTTTGCGAAACCAGGTTGTGCCGGCTTTACGAGCTACTCTAACCGAAGATGAGTTCAGCATAGCATGGTTTCAATAGGATGGATGTCCGGCTCACAACATCATTTAAGTCAGAAACTTCTTGAAAGAGCAGTTTGATGAAAGAATTATTTTATTAAATGGTCCAGTATATTGTCCTTCTAGATACACTAAACATTTCACCCTTGGATTTCTACCTCTAAAGTCACACAAAGAATGAGGTGTATGAATTTAATCCTTCCGCGATCATAGAAATCCTGAGACAAAGAGTTTTGGATACATTTTATTAATTTTGTAAATGTTATAAACAATTAATTTACGGTACGCCCCTGTGTGAAATTTTAAACATACCTGAGTTTGTTTTAAATACAACCAGAAAATATTTAATACATTTTTAGTATCCATTTAAGAATTTATTTTATCAGCTATGCAAATCGTTAATATCGAAAACTTTTTCACCTTTATGTAATTAACAAGAACTAGTTGTGAATAAAAATTGTGCACGAAATTTATTAGATATTTAAAAGCAAATTATTAATAAATAAATATTTATAAAAAATGTTAAATATTTGCTTCCACTTTTAAATTGATTCCAAAATCATTGTGTTTGTAAATGCTTGTTATTGTTTGAAATTGATAGTTCTACATAAAAATTGGGCTATATATGTTTTTGTTATTGTTCTAGAAATTATCGGATTTAAACACTAAAGAAAATATATTAATATTGATTTAAGTAAAAGTAAAATAAAAAAATTTTTGAATAAAGCATTGACACCATTTAAATCACGAACAAATGCTGAGAGCCATTGGTATGCTAAAAAATACCGCTCGACAAACAGATGTAGTGCGTGTATTTGGCAGACGTATTTCTTTGCTTGGATGTCCGTTTTATAGAAACTGGTAATGTATCTGAAAGACACAGAGGGCGCACGAGATCTTCAACCCATAGTAAAGATCGTTTTTTGCAATAAGTTGCAAAAAGAAACGGTACCTAAGTTACAAATACAGCTATTGTAAACACATGCTCGCTTAATATCAAGAAGACCTCTGATATGTCAGACAATCGCGCTGCTCGTTTAGCTTGTTCTAAGAAACAGGTGTTATGGCAAAATATCTAATGAACATTTGTTTTTAGACAAATCAAGATTTGGAATAAATCCTGATTTAAGATTTGTAAGAATGTGAAGACCGGGCAATGAAGCACGATTGCAGATTGTACAGGAGGTTAATTTTTTTTAGAACTGGTTTCGGTTAACTAAAACTATAGGGAGGGCCATAAATTCCTTACACGACTAATGATACATTAACACACGACAGCAGGCTATTAAGAAAACAAAAATAAACCTAGCTGCTATTTTGAATGGTTCCAAAAAACTTCAATATTTATTACTAACACAAATTTATTATTAATATTTTGTTGTATAAGGTATTGTTTTTTCAAATAAATAGTCTGTCGGAAGCCTAATCAATAAAACTGTTTGGTTTTAATAACAGCAACAATATATTAAACACACTAATTAGAAAATTTTAAAAATAAAATGATAGTTTTACGATCGTGGAGTCATCTATCAAACCAGCAGGAGATAAGAAGTTAATTTTTTTAAAACAAGTAAGCAGGAGTTAAAATGTGACACATATTAAATAAAGAGTTTTCATAGATTAAAAATTGGTCAATTAATAATTTGTAATTAATACTGTTAATTTAGTTAGCGATACTATATTTTTTATGTATTTCTTGTTTTTATTTTCTTTTAATATCATTAGATAAAATTTTATTATATTTTATTATTTAAGGAACTTATAATATTAATATTAAACAAACTCTTAATATAGAACAAAATAAATATTTTGTCTTCTTTAAAAAAATAATTAGTTAATATTAAAAAAAATAAATTACGTGCGTAAAAGGTATTATACATAATTATTTATTATTTTGATGCAAATTTTATTTTGTAATATTGTTTGCTATATTAAATTCGCTTAATTTTTCAACTAATATAAAGCTTACAACCAATCTATACACACATAAACATCAAAAATTAATAATTGATAAAGATTTGTTTAATTATTTTTAAACGGTATTAGAAAAATTAGGGAAAACATAATTTATATGACAAGATATCTTTGAGTCAAAGACTAAACTGACCAGAAAATACTAGTTTAGTTATATTAAGTCTAGCCATATACCTATCCTTGTCTCTACTTTATGACATCGTAGTATTTTTTAATTTTTTTTCGTTTGCAACCCATTTCAAGAGGAATGAAAATGCTTAAATGTTTTTAATATTAAGATACTACCATCCGTATATTCATGCATGCATATAGTCACGCCTTTTTCTTGTAGGGGTAGACAGAGACCACTTTCTTCTACTTGTTACGGTTCTTACATACATCTTTTGCTTTGTCTACTTTCATCAGTGCTCTCATATATGCTCGTCGGTTGTTAGTACTCTTGACCTAGCCTTTCTTTAAAACAATGTTGATCTGATCGAGATATGTTCGCCGAGGTCGACCTCTACCGACTTGTCTATTAACACTCGCCTTATAAATTTGTTTCGTCAATCTTCCATCCTTTCTACGTGTCCAAACCATCTAAGCATTCCTTTATCTATCTTTGTAACCACATCTTCTTTTACACCACAGCATTCCCTTATCTCACTTTTCTTCACTTTATCCAACTGAGTTACTTCGGCTATACTTCTCAGACTAATCATCTCCGCAGCATTAATCCTATTTTCATACTTCTTTTGCCAAACCCAACATTCCCTACCATAAATAAGTGTAGGGACCAACACTCCTGTATGCACATGCCTTTTTTGACACTTTCTGACTGTTCATAAAGCTATGCAATGCCCCATTCATTTGGGTTCTGCCAACACCCTTTCCTTAATGTCACTGCCATACTTTCCATCTCTTGTAAACTTTGAACCCAAGTAAACAAACTCATTAACTTGTTCCACTTTACCTCCCTTAATCAGAACCTTACAGTTTGTCATGCTTTCTTCTCTTTCAAAAACCATTAATTTCGTTTTGCTTACATTTATTTTCATTCCTTTTGATTTTCAAGGAACCATGCATAACATTAACCATCGCTGCAACTCCTCTTTAGATGACGCTAATATAACTTGATTACCGGCATAAAGAATGCATTTGACGATCAAATCATTCATTTTTAATCCATACGGACTCTCTTTCAAATGTTTTAAACAATCGTCTATGTATAAGTTAAACAGTCATGGGGAAGCCACACATCCCTGTCTCACACCTTTTCCGATGTTAAACCAGTCCGTGTAAGCTTCGTTTATCCTGACAATCAGTAAAATCCTCGTAAAGTGATTTCAGTACTCGTATTAAACTACCACTCACCCCTTACATAGACAATGTCGACCACAATTCACTCCTTACCACTCTGTCATAGGCCTTTTCCAAGTCCATAAAAGCGCAGTAGACCTTCTGACTTCTAGCCAAAAATTTTTCGACCATACCTCGTTATAAAATGACCAATTTTTAAAATATTTCTTTCATCTTTTTAAAACGTATTTCTCTCCTTTCACCATACTACCATCTTGGTTTCTGATTTTTTCCAGTTGCAAAGTAGTATTTTTACCTCTAGCTGTTATTATGGACTTCCAGAAGAGTTTAATATTGTTCTGGAAATCTTCAGATAACATTCTATCAAATTAATTTTTATTACTCTTTTTCTTTCTTGCCACAACCTATTTTTTTTTTTTTTTTACTCTATAGAGAACGAAAAAGACTTGGCAAACTGACTATTGTTCTTTAATGCTAAGCAATACTCTATCTGACGGAATAAACTCGCATCAATATCACGGGATGAGCAAGTGTGATTGCTTTGTGTTTATATACCCTGAAGCTCGCATTTGTGCGAAGATTATAGTTGTTTAATAGTGACTAATAATTTTTTAATAGTGAAAATGACCAGCAGAGCAAATTTTTGTGTACCCAGACATAACTTAGTGTAATAAAAAAAACCCAATTTGACTTTCCATTATTTCCCGAATGAGCATATTAGAGAATCGGGATTTTTTTTTTATGAAAATAGTCGCAAAAAGAGGACCTATCGTGTGGGCCGCCAAATTTAATTTTAAAATCCTGCGCAGTTATTAAAATGTTGGTATCATAGGCATAATTAGTCAGAAAACAATTTGTATTTACTATACAGTTTGGCATATTATTTATATACAAGATGAAAATTACTGGACCCAGTATACTACCCTGTGGAATTCCCATTTTAACAAGTTCGGTTTTTGAATTAATATTCTCCTCCTGTTTGGTAATTTTTACTTGCTGAGATCTTCCTGATAAATAAGAGTTTAGCCAAGCATAGACCAAACCATTTATTCCATATAGCTTTAATTTTTCCAGTAGAAGTTGATTATCTACACATTCATAATCTTTTGGTAAGTCCAAAAATAAACGCATTACAACCTCATTTTTCTCAAGTGCCTGCAAGATGTTTTTTAATGAATTGATAAAGTGCTGTGAGAGTTCCCTTTACTTTTAAGTATGCATGTTGATCTGTGTTGATTATATTATTTAGTGATAGGTACTCCATTAATCTGTTGCTCATACATTTTTCAAAAAATTTTAAAAAACTTGGTAATAGGCTAATTGGTCTGTAATTTTCAATTTGTGTTACATCACCTTTTGTGTAACGGCCTAATGGTTGCTAAATTCAATCTGTCTTGAAAGATATTCTAACTGCATATGTCAAAGGTATAATAATCTCATTAGCACAAAATTTTATTAATGAAGTTGTACGTGAGATATGTGATTACTTTCGTGTAATTTAGATGTTAGGTCTGACACAGTTAAGGAAATAGTTATTAAAACTATTTGCAACTGTCTCACCAGCTCCAGGTACTTGAATATTTTTTTGACTACCTGAACCGCTCTATATGCTATTAATTATTGACCACACTGTTTTTGATTTGTTATCTCAAGTTTCTATTTTATGTTGAAGTTGTTCAGCCTTTTTTGTGCTAGCATATTTTCATAATTTTTTTTTGCGTTCTTGTACTGTGTATTATATCTGATGTCTAGAGAGCTCATGACATAAAGAACGTCCAGCTGCCTTTTACATGTGTCTATTTCTTAATCTCAAATTACATTTTGTGTTTGTGACTTTTTATTCTGACATATTTTTCTAATAAGAAAGCTGAGATTGAACTGATGTATGAAAATGTTGTGAAATCTATTCCATACCTCATTTGCATCCTCCGTCTCATATATATTCTTCCAATCTGCTAGTTTAAGCCTATTCTGGAACTATATTTTATTTGCTTCATTAAAAATTCTCTTGTAAACAAAGGTATCTTGTTTCTGGATCTTAAATCTAAGACTCTGAGCTGAATGATCAGAAATCAAATTGTGATGTACTTTTACCTCACACTGTTTGCTATAATTGAAGAATATGTTGTCAAATAACGATTTTGAGACATTTGTGATTCGAGTGTAGTCTTTTATAAATGGAGATAAATTATATAAGTTGACTAACAAAAATAAGTTTTCTTTATCTTTGTTTTTATTTTTGTCGGGCATAGGTTGTTGAAATCTCCTACCAAAAAAATGAACCCTGTAAAAGTAATGAAGTTGGCAAGAATTTTCTCTAAACATTGTATTCCTTGTCTTGCGAAAATAGCACTTCCTCCGTGTTGGTTTACGTTTCCAAGACAGGTAAAAGTCTTTCAGCCCATAATTTTTCAGCTGGTCTTCGGTTTTCCAGTGTTCAGTTACACAAAAGAACATGCAGTCAGGAAACTTTTCTAGAAATTTTTCTGATCTATTAATACAATTTTTAATAGATTGAACATTTTGGTGAATAATTGTTATTTTATCAAAAGCGTTCTTTTCCTCGTTGATTTGATGTTCATTTCTCTTTTGAGGGTGACCTTTCTTGAAGTTTATGCAATGTCTTCCCCATTTTTCAGAAAATTTCGATGACGATTGAAATCAAATCGCCGTATTCCTACACCACTATGCCAAAAGGCAGGATCATACAGTTCATCTTTTCGGTTTAATGGTGCTGTCACCACAAAGGCTTTCAGTCGGTTTTCTTCTGTTGGTAGTTCTTTAACCTCTACTTTCTCATCTTGGAAGCCATTTTTTTCCATGTATTTTTTTATTACCTGATCTGTTGCACTTCTTTTTACCCCGTTTATGTATAACTAAACTTTTCGTTCTTCTCCTGCAAATTCCTAATTTTTATCATTGAAACTGTTTTCCGTGCCCAAATTTGTTTTTCTTTTTCTTCCTGTGACCTTTGTGAAAGTATCACCATCGTTTCTTCTCCTAATGATAAATCGTTTAAACCATCTTTTTTATGATGTGACATATTTTCTATTGCCTTGGGTTTGTTTTCCTTGATATAATCTGGTTTTCCCCATTATTCGTTGTGTATGTAACCGGTCCCATTTGGTGCGATCTTGTTTGAAATTTCAAATTTTCGGCAGGCATTGTTGGCTGCGAACTTCTATTTGATTGTTTCCCAGTATTCACACTGTCAGTTAGTCTATAGCCACTTCTGACCAGTGAGTTTGTTTACATTTTTTGATATCCGCGTTGTCTTCTTCTAACCTTTTTACTCTTTGTAATAGAAGATCATTGTTGAGGGACAATATTTTGTTTTATCTTTTCCCTCATCAACGAGTATTTATTTTTAACCTGTAGAATAGTTTTCTGTTTGTCTTTATTTGTTGGATTACTCTGGGTTTGACAACAGACAATTTTTGCTTCTTCCAAAAACTCGATTTCTGCGATTATTTTTACGCAGCTTTGGTGATAAATTGATAAACAATTTAAACACACACACTGAGCACTTTTTGGTATTACAACATTTCATGTTATCACTAAGTTTTTGATTTTTGTTACCATCGCCGTCCGACAGATCGTTGTCAGACGCCATGATAATGGCTCATTACTAAAAAGTGGTCTGTATCAATACCTGCACCGCGGTATGCCCGAGTGTCAATTCACTTTCTTTTTCAATCTTTCATCCACAATTACGAAATCAAATATACTTCTCTAGCATCTTTCTTGTCTTGTGTACAAGTGAATCCTTTTATGGTTAAACATTATGTTTGTTACCACAAGATTCCTCTCTAAACATACTTCAAGTAGACTTTCTCCATTTTCATTTACTTTGCCGTCACCGTACATTCTCGGAACACTGTCATATCCCTCACGCTTCACTCTCACCCAACTGTTAAAATCACTCAACATTACAATTCTTTTATTCTGGTTACACTTATTCAGAATATCTGTCACACTATCCCAAAACTCCTGCCTCTCTTTTTGGGCTTTTAAAGATTGGTTCCACTGCGCATCTTGTGGGGCATAAAGCCCTAGCAAAAAAATACGAGTAAGATCAACCTCTAGCCTCACCCAGAGGAGTCTTGGGTTCGCACATTTAAAGTCAGTCACACATTCATTCATTCTGTCAGAGAGTATCACACAAACGCCCTAAGAGCTCTGATGGTGTTCGGAACTCCTGACCAGTAGGCTGTATGAGGTCCATGTGATGTGGTTTCACATTCTTTTTGCTTGGTTTCATTCACACAAAGAACATCAATCCGTCTTTCTTCTATCATCGTGTAAATTTCAATAATTTTATCATTTAATCCTCCCCTCACATTCAAAGTAGCAAAGTGACTATCCGCAGTCCACGTGTCGCCCACACGGGACATCTCAGTTTATTCTCAATACATAAAACACCATTGTGTAAAAATGAAATATATAATTCACGTAATCTCGATCAGTTAATTTTTGTAAGTGTTAAAAAGTAAAAATAAAAGTATCTCTCTTGCATATCCAAAAGTGCTCTTTTTGCATTAAAAAAAGGTTATAATAATAGGTTTTTTATTAGAACTGTTATTCAAAGTATAAAATAAGAAAAGTGCAATAAATAAAATACTTTCTACTCAGTTAACCAGCTGAACCTTTGGAGATATGAAAATCCCTATGATTGAGCGAGAACAGCAAAACCCCTCTCACCATCTCCGAGTTTTTGAGACTTCTTAGATATACAAAAAGATATTTTAAGTTAATTTTTTAAAAATAATGTTAAAAAAATGTTTTGACAAGTATTAATACTCCGAACAGTATTTTAAATTGGAGTTATGTATAGTGTCCCAAATTTACTTGGCCATAAATTTGATCAATTTTTTTAATAAAAAAATAGTGAAAATAATTTTGTTTTAATACATCCGTTTATAAAATTTTTTACTTTAAGTTTAGCTAGAGAATAACAACTAATAAAATACAAACGAAATGTTATGAGGTACCAATTTTGATGTAAAATGTATTAATTTGAAAACCTCTAGTTGGTGTAGTTTTTTTTTATCTCGATTGTAGTTAATTAACCAATTTCTACGTTATTATCAATAATAAATTTGATGTCTTTTTTCAATTTCTACAATATTTAAATAAAATATTCACAACTTAATAAATGCATGCAGAAAAAAATAAATTTAGTGTTAATTAAAAGTTTATGTATATTGTTTGACTTACTAAAATTGGTTTTAAGTAGCGGTCGTTAAAAATATCTAGCCGACAATAATAATTTTATCAGCTGTAAACTACGACTTTATACGACATCTAGTAACCAATTTAGGTATTTTAATCCAATTTTATCGACCAGAGTACCTGTTTTTATTGATTTTATGGCAAATATATCAAATACTGGATTAGATAAAAGTAGAAAAATGTTAATGTTAAACTAAATATTTAAATAAGTGTTTTACTATAAAGAAGACACTTTTGTCGTATAATTTGTTTCCTAATTAGACACACAGACAAAATAATACTACTGGTAAAACGCTGAAAAGCAAGTGGAGTCATACAGCTTGAAACAAAATTCATTAGAAAAATATCGTCAGCTAAATAGCATAAGATTATATGATTTGTAGATCCAATCGGCAACGTCGCCGTCCCAAGTTAGTAATTCGACTTCAGATTGTTTCTCTGGCTAGTAATAAGTTAGCAGAGCAAGGAGGTGTACGAAATTTTGTTGAAAAATATTACGTCAACTTTTGTTGATGAAATGGTGCCATACGTTTTAAAATGTAATTATAAATTTACTATTGTAAGAAATAATAAAAACGTATTCCACTCAAAAACTATATTTATCGTAAAGCGTATTCAACTATCTCTCGATAACAAAAATGCGTCTATTTATTGTCGTCCCTTCATCAAAACTGCCGCCAGCCTCTTTCTTGTCCTTTTATCTAGCTACCTGGCCTCCAGATGTGCTTGTGTAGCTCTCCCCGATTACGGGGTGAATCAAAATATATCTTACACTATCTTGTTTTAGAGGTTATAAGATTAAAAAGAGATATGTAGTTGTTATTACTATACTACTTGTTTATTAGTAGGTCGGTATGTACGAACTAACGTTTTCACACTAATTTGTGCAGTTGGATACGTATCCAAAAAAGACAGTAAATTTATTATTGCGCACGACATTATCTCAAACCAAAATTATTGAGCATTATAATAAGTGGGTTATACCTGCGGCGGCGGCGGAAGCGAAAATCTCCACTGACCCCTTTTAAATTTTGGGTTAAATTTTTGACCTGATGAGGGTATATCCTAAAATCGCCACCACTCTTGTCTTCAAAATAAGGAACTTCAATTAATACCGATTATTAGCCGAACCTAGCCTAACGTCCGAACCTAACACCAACAGTACCTAGTGGCGTACCGAGGGGAGGGGCGGACCGCCTAAGGCGCCACCATTAGGAGGGCGGCATAATTGCCCCTTTTTGTACTCTTTAAGTGTAACAGTATTTTGCAGTTTTGTTTCCCGCCACGCTGCCGTTTTAATAGTAAGTTTTAGTTTGTTTTCTATTATAAGTCTCACGAAAAATATAAACAAAACGAACGCGGCTGCCCCAAAATGAATCACTGAATATGCCAGTTTATTATATTTACGCCACAAGAATTTTATACTTCAAGGAACAATATAAAAGCATTTGCAAATTAGTTTTTCACTTTTTAGGTAATGAAAAGTGTTGCGAAAATAATGTCGCAACAAAGAATAATTAACTAAATTAACACCCTGTATATATATTTTTTTAAAGTAAGTCCCCATTTTTTGAATGTTCGAAATTGTGGCGCCAGAATTGATTACTCAGGTTCAGCAACAATAATACATAAATATGCAGTGTCGGCGAATTATTATTTTAAATTTGCAATGAATAATTTACTTAAATGAACCGACAATATTGTCGGCGAACTATTCTTTAGTACGATTATTGTAGGCTATAAAATTTTTAGGCGCCTGTTTGCTTGGTAAAAGATAAATTTATCAAACAATGGCAGGGTTTATTTGGTTCCACAGTATAAATAGATACAAAGTACGCCGAATTAGACATAATACACTTTATAATTAGAAAAGCAGACAGATGTCTAGAAATCGTACGATTTGGGGCGGTTCACCTTTTCTTTAATTTTATTGGTTATTAGATGGGTGTCTGGCAGTTCTGTTTTCGCAGATTGGTTGAGAGGCAAATTTTTCGTACCACTATTCTGCAGTGGAATGGGAGCAAAAAAAGAGTTTAAAGATCTGTTCGAAACCGCCCTTACGGTCTGGGAGTTTGTAAGTTTTTAGTCTTCCCTTAAATTTTCAGGGCTAAAGAGCGAGTTTTTGTCTTTCTCTAGTGGAAAGTTATCATCAAGTAAAGAACTGGCAATTGAAGTTCTTTTTATTCCCTTCGAAGTTAATGGCTGAAAAGTGTGGATGTCTTGCTAAAGGTGCTCAATCATTAGGACAAGTTAGGACACGGACTATAGTAAGGTACCAATGATTTTAATGACAATATTTGAGTGGCTTAGCTAACAGCTTTTAAGCAGACTAAACTTTTGGATTTGTGTAGTATAAATGTAAATATTATTTTACAGTTAAGATTAGACTATATTGGGCCTAGTGTGATTTTTACTTAATTTCTTTAGACAATAAGTGTTTATTATTAAGCTATTATTTGCAACTTATTTTATGTTGATAATTTTATTGCGGTATATGTTATTCATTCTTGATATACAAGTTTAACAAGTTTTGTAGGAAGATAATTAGGAAAGGTCAGGGTCCAGTAAGTTATTCGAGGAAATTTTTGGAGGGATAAATCGATAAAATGCTCTCTTTAAAGCATGTTTCCAGCTTATACATAGTCAAATTTTTTTCAAACGCTTCCATAATGTTTTGGTAGTGAAAAATGCATTATATTCCTAAAAAATCAATATTAACTAATTTCAGATCATAAAGAAGCATAAGCATAGCGGTGATTTTTACAGAAAGCAAAGAGCTGAATCTGAACGTGATTCAAAAGCTAGTACTAGTGCCACTCCAAGTCAAAAAGCTGTTGCGTCTTGTAGTGGCGGACTTGTCGAATTTAAACCAGCTGTAGTAGGTGAGCAATCGGAATTGCTGGTGAAAGGCGGAAGCTCCGAACGGATCACTACTCTTGATGGTCAGGATGAATCCATCAGCGATTACAAAGATATTTGAACTTGGCCTATTTCGAGGGGCCCAAAGGACTCAAAGGAGTAACAAGAAAATTAAGCCACGATTGGTTTTTCCGAACTTTATCAAATGGCGAAAAGGATCTTAGAACATGGATGGCCTATTCTTCTTTTAAGGAATCATTTTTTTGTTTCTGCTGCCGTTTGTTTGGGGTCGCCAGTGATAAACCTGGATTTAACAGTATTAATGGTTTCAAAAAGTGGTGGAACTAAATTCCAAAGTTCCAGAACATAATTCTAGTCCAGTACATAATGATAACTTCAATAAATGGAAATCTTTGGAGATAAGACTTCAAGTTGTTGCAACGATCGACAAGAAATAACATAATATAATTGTCAAAGAAGAGCAAAAGGATACTGGACATTATCAAATTTCTTGCTAAACAAAATCTGTCTTTGCGAGGTCATAGAGAAATCGTGAAAGAAAATGACACTGAAAATAGAGGCAACTTTTTAGGACTCGCGCATCTTCTTGGCAAGTACGACCCGATTCTTTGTAAACACCTCACAAAGCTGAAGCTGCAAAAAAAAGTTGGTGTATCTGACCTATCACCTAAAATTTAAAATAAATTAATTCATTGTTTGGGGAATCAGGTTCGAACAAAAATACTTGCTGAAGTAAAGGAAGCCAACTATTTTACTATTGTGTTCGACAGTACGCCAGATTTCTCACACAAGGACCAGACGAGCCAAATACTGCGTTATGTAAAACTCGACGACACCAAGGAGCACGTGATTGAATCATTCATTGGTTTTTTGAAACTGAAGGCAAAAACGCTAAGGATATGACTAAAATGATTTTGGCCAAAATTGAAAGCGATGGACTGGATATCCAAAATTGCCGTGGACAGGCATATGATAATGCAGCTGTCATGTCGGGAACATATTCTGGTGTATCAAGGCAGTTAATCAAAATTCCCAGTTTGTTGCATGCACTAATCATTCATTAAATCTGGTGGGTGTACACGTAGCATCAATTGCAGTGGACTTAGTGACGTTATTTGGTACTATAGAGAGGATTTTCAATTACTTTTCATCTTCTACTCACCGCTGAAAATCTCTTACCGACGTTGGTCAAGGAGTCAAGTGCGTAATTGAAATATGATGGAGTTCTAGATATGAAGCCGTAGCTGTCATGAAGACCTATTATAGTGAGATCCTTAAAGTGTTGGAATCACTTGCAGGAAACACAGTGGAAAATGCAGCAACAAGATCAGACGCTGGTTTATTGCTTACTGCTCTCCAGTCACTATCATTTTAAGCCTTCCTTGGACTATCGAGTAGAGTTCTCCGCGAACATCAACGACCTCTTGAAAACCACCACGAACCCCATTTACAGTTTCGCAGACGATAGCACACTTTCACTTTCGGTGAATAATACAAATAGTCTCAGACAGGAACAGGTTGATTCCATCAATAGAGATCTTAAAGCAATCGTCGAGTGGGGAACCAACAATCTTGTTCAGTTCAACGCCCAGAAAACACAAAGCGCCACGTTTTCCAATAAAGTGAATTCCTCAAATTATTTCATTATAATGTCCGGAAAAACCCTAAATCAAGTCCTTTTATCTCGATTTTGGGAGTCACGGTGTCTAATAATAGGTCTTGGCATCGCAAAGTCGGCAAGCCAGAGGCTAGGTTTTCTGTAGAAAGCCAGAAAGTTTTATACTCCTGATCAACTGTTGGCGACGTACAAGGCTCAAATCCGACCTCTACTGGAGTATTGCTCGCACATTTGGGGTTCAGCACCAAGGCATTCTCTTCGTCTTCTAAATTCGATTCAGAAAAGAGCCATTCGCTTGATAAACAGCTCAACTCTCACAGATACCCTTCACCCTCTAGAACATAGAAGAAGAGTTGCAGACCAGTCATTACTCTACAGATATTTCCATGGCAGATGCTCCAGAGAAATAAAAACTCTTGTACCACCATTGGTCACATTCGGCCAAAGAACTCGGCACGCTGATCAGTCTCACCCATTTACTCTCAAGATTGACACTACAAGGACCAATCTTCATCAAGAATCCTTCTTTTACAGGGCTGCTACGGAATGGAATAAGCTTCCAAAATCAGTTTTTCCAGAGAACTATGACCTACAACTTTTTAAAAAGCGTGTCCACAATCATTTCCTTTCTATAATCCCTTCCCCTTCTAATAGTCGCAGTGTGGGCCGTCCGCGGCCCACACGATAGGTCTACCCTTTTTACGACTATTTTCATTAAAAAAAAAAAAATAATGCACATTTATATCTAGTGACGAAAGGACTGAACGTGCACCAATGTGCTATGAAATTTCATGCTTTGGAATCGTTTCTAGTCGAACATCGAGATTTTCTGGTCAATGATGGACTTAATTATGCTAAAAATATATGTTAAGATCTCGGCATCGAAATAACTCTTTGACGAACAAGAGAGATAATAAATATGGCTGGCGAGAACGCTGCTGATGCTGGTTTAACTTATGACAATTGGTCAAGGCAAGAAATGTTCGAATAGGTGGACAGAATTATACAAGAAATCAAGACCAGATTTCAGCAACTGCACGAGCTGGATATCAAGTACTCTTTTCTCACACCAACGAACTTACTGAACCCAGATACAAATGTAAGTTTAGATAAGAGCACTGTGGGATCGATGAGGATGAGATGGAAATTGAGAGGGAGAGGTTACGCAATTTTGTTGCTTTGACTGATGCTAAAGCTCAAGACAATGCCATGGATCTCTCAAACTTTTAGAATTTATTCAGCTATGCAACTATGGTATTTGCGTTTCCAATATCGTAATAATGCTTAAAATTGTTTTAACTATAGCTATCAGTGTTGCTTTATATGAGCGAAGCTTCTTAAAGCTGATCTTAATAAAAAACTACTTGAGGACTACTATGAGTCTTAGTGATTTGGCCATTTTGTCAATAGAACAAAGTGTGATGGATTTTGCTGCGCGTAAGGCCCGAAAAGTAAAATTTTAGACTTATACTAGACGTTTTTTTTGTAGTGTAATAGGTTTTGAACACCGACATACTATATTACAGGGTTATGAAATAAATATTTTTCTCTCAGTTCTTTCATATGATTACTTTTTTTCTCACCAACACCAATTTTTTATAACATTATTTTTATGACGTTAAAGGGGCGGCAAATTATGATTCCTCCCCGGGCGACAATGGCCTACGCTACGTCACTGACAGTACCTGTGGAAGAACTTTGAAAATGCGGGGACTAAGTAACGTGTATGTATTTAAGATAGTTTTCCGTGTAGCTAGTCTAGGTAGGTGTCAAAATACAATGATTATCCCTGCACATATTTTCGTATAAATAAAAGAGCCATAAAAATATCCATGAACGCCCGTGGCGATTCTCGGCTGTGGGTGTCCAGGTACCCGTGTAAGCCGTGGCGATTATCGGATGTGAATTTAAGGCGTAGTTATTTTGGTTGTGATTTTGGAAAACACCGATACCTACCCACTGAATAAAAACAAAACAAAAAACATTTATTCTAAAAAATTGTAAAATAAAAATGGATTGAAGAATTAACATTTAACCCCGTACGATTAAGAGTATTCTTTAAATAACTTAAAATAAAATAATAATTAAATAAAACAAACAAACAAATCAAATAATATTGTCAAAAGGCTTGTAACAAATTATTAATAATTTACAATTCCGGTTCAAAGATAACACAAACTGCGAGATCGTCACGTCTTCATTCTCCGTTGTGGCGTAAGAAAATCAGTGTTGCCGAACTGCATCGCACCGTAAATATCGGTTCAATGCTATCATGGACTATATCAAATGAATTTTGTTCCTAGCTGTATATCTGTAAAAATACAGGGTGTCAATTTGAAAACTTCCCATTCTTAATATCTTCCTTGCAGTACTTGTCTGCCCTGAGATGCATTATTGAGATGTATTCTTTTAATAGAAATGGTTGGAAGATTATGTAGCACTGTTCCAACCCTTGAATAACGGGAATATCTATTTTACACATCTGATTTTTTCTCCTTCTTCTTCTAGTCCCGTGTAGGGTTTGTGTCGGAGAGGTAATACCTTTTTTTTCTGAACGGTCACTCCAAGAGTCATATCACTGGCGGAGGTTCAAATGACTAGTCCTCACCAATTCTCACTTCCCACTTCTCACGTCCATATTTGTTTCATCATGGCAGGAAACCAAATAACCACGGCACTCAATCCCGGGCAGATGTTGAATCATCAGAGGGTGCGAAGAATCTCCCAGCTTGACATGATGAAAATACGTATGGGTACTTGGTCTGATATTTTAGTTGTTATTAATTATTTTACTTTTACAAAAAAACTTTTATTTAATTTGCGGGAAGGAAATTTCAAATATGGGATCTACTCACGCACTATCTTATAAACTGTTAAAAATGTTGTCCGTTTTGCTCTAAACAGTAATAAAGTCTGCTTTCGAACTCCTCTCTAACATATCGTCTACAGAGCTCCATACAACTAGAGGTCACATATGCGCAGGCAACAAATCATATTCAGGAGGGACGACACATTAATAACACAAACCAACAGAGTTCTATTCAAAACCAACAACAAAACGATAGTCTGAATGAACTGAAACTAATGATGAAGGAACTTATCACACAAATGGGGACCATGATGAACCTCATCACAATGGTCATTTCCAAATTAAAATAGATAAACAACTACTGAAAATAGTCGCATGAAATGCCAATGAATTGAGTCAGCATGCTCAAGAAATTAAAGCATTCATAACAAATAATAATGTAGATATAATGCTGATATCAGAAACCCACTTCACCAAAAAAAGCTATTTAAAAATACCATATCACACCATCTACCAAACAAACCACCCGGATGGCACAGCACATGGGGGAACTGCAATCATTGTCCAAAAAAATATTAAACATTACGAACTAAACAGCTATAAACTAGAAAACTTGCAGACAACAACAATTGCAGTGGAATGTGAAATCGGCACGATTACTCTCTCCGCAGTTTATTGCCCAACAAAATGGAATAACAAAAAAGAAGACTATGAAAAGTTCTTTGAAACATTAGGAAACAAGTTCATAGTAGGCGGAGACTATAACGCTAAGCATTCTCAGTGGGGATCAAGAATAATCACAACTACTGGCTACAATGAACAGTTGTAAGTACAAACAAATAGCAACGGGTCAACCTACGTATTGGCCATCTGATCCAAATAAAATTCCGGATGCAATTGATTTCTACATTACTAAAGGTGTAGACATAAAAAGTTCAAAATAGAGTCGAGTTTAGAGCTTTCATCAGATCATTCACCAATAATACTAACAATGTTCTCAAAAATAATAACTACTAAACAACCAACCCTATGTAATGTTCATACAGATTGGGATTTATTTCAACATACGAGTAAACTGCATGAATTAATAGACCTGAAAATTCCACTGAAAATGCCAGAAAATATTAAACACGCAGCAAAAAGTTTAACAATTGCCGTCCAGAGAGCAGCATGGATGTCAACACCAGAATCAACTAACAGTAAGTCTAATAAGAAATGTCCAATTATCATAAAATCAAAAATAGCAGAAAAGAGAAAACTAAGAAGGATATGGCAGCATAATAGAACTGAAACCAACAAAAGCAATTTTAATCGAGCAACAAGAGAACTGAAAAAACTACTTAATATTATGAGAAATCAATCATTTCAGGATTACCTAGTAAAACTATCAGTTTTAAACCTAACGACCTAATAACTAGGTTTTGAGTAATATTTGTTCCATGTTGTCATAAATACAGATTTCAATATTGTATATAGATAAAGAGAGCTTTTCAGTGGAAAAGTGCTCTACATGTCATGTAATAGTCACATAATTTACTTATTGTTCTGAAAAAAAAGAACAGATTGTATAATACTCATGGAGTAAAAAAAAAACATATCGGAAAACTTCACCGGGAATTATCCGATATGCTGCTGTAATTCGTCTTTTAAATTCATCAATATCAGCAGGATGTGTTTTATAAACAACGAATTTAAGATATCCCGAAAGCAAGAAAGCTAAGGGAGTTGATTCCGGTAATCTTAGAGGCCATTCAACTGCTCCCCTTCTTCCAATCCATCTATACAGAAATCTCTTGCTTAACCACTGCCGGAGGGAAAAGGTCATGCTGAAAATGTAACAGATCATCCTGCAAAAGTAAATTACCTTCTGCATCAATTTGAGTTTATAGCTCGTTGTAAGGAGATCGATAGTCTTTTCAAGCATATCAAGGTACAGATTTCCAGTCAAGGTTTCTTCAAGAAATAAAAGAACAATAATGGAATTTCCAAGAATAGCAGATGTTTAACAAAAGATCAAGGATGACGTTGACTCGATGAGACATGGTGTGGAATTTCAGCGGTAAGAATTAAAAATCCAGCATTTAATAAACGCAACTTAACTACCATCTACATTTTACTATTATATTACTCTTTTATGTAATTTTTTTGGAGTTAATGGCTAATGTTGCCGCTGATAAAGGGTTGGAACGGTACCACCTAATTTTCTAACTATTTCTACTAAAAGGAGACTTAATACAATAATTTTTGTTTAAATAATAACCTAAACACCATGCATCTCAGTGCAGGCAGGTTCTAATGACTTGTGTAAGTTTAGAATACTGTTTTTCGAAAACTGCTTATCAAAAAATAATAAGAAATAATGTGCCACTTGATCCCCCTTTCCGTTTAAGATTCTAATGGTAACATCTACCTCTTCTAGGAGGTTAAACCACAAGGGCTAAAAATATACAGTGAAAGTGTCCCACTTAAAAATAAAACTGACCTGTTTTTTCGATTTCTCATATAATTACTGGAAGGAAGATATTAAGGGTGGTAAGTTTCCAAATTGACACCCCTTTTAACATTGAAGAACTGAAAAAATGTTACTTTCTTAACCAAATATTTGCCAATAATTTTATTTGCATTTTAAATATAACAATGCTCTTAATCTAACTATGTTTCTAATTTGTCAAATCTTTAAAAACAATTTTTTTTATGAAATTCGCACATGATGAATGAGGTTTATAATATATATAAATATATTAAAATATTTTGGATAAAATTTGTACCACTTTTTCAATATTTTTTTCCACCTTTTCCACCTAAATTATCCATTGATTTACAACTTCTGAATATAATTATCTGTACGGCATTTAAAAAATGTACCTATAGCGCGTTCATTGTTATGTTAAGTTTCATTTTTTTTTGAAAATTCCAATGTATTTTTCTACTTCAATAACTAGTTTAGTTGAACGATGGTTTTGTATATTCAACTTAACATTAGTTAAAACTCTTCCTTTAAAGATTTGTGCCAATTTACAGCAAACACTTTTACACATTTTTTTTCTTCGTTAAGCTATTGAAGAAGTTTATTTCTTGCATTGAAATGTAAAGAAAAAGTTCTTTACATGGATATTTAAATTTATCTATTATCTATATAAGAATCTTTACGAAATGCAAGACTAATAAAATCATCACTACGACAAAATTTCGGTGTAAATGTTTGTTACTTTTACGTAAAAAATATAAATTTATACGAAAAACCGCCATTTATGGGGGTTTGTAAGAATTATAATTCCCGTATAAATATAATTGACTTATTTTATTGAGATAAAGGTAAGTTTGTACATATCTGTTAATAATTATTTCTTTTTAATTCTGGAAGATAAATACTTCGAAGAAGAGTAATACATAACCTGTATTTAGTTAATTAATTTTTAAACATCTGCCGTCTTTCTTGAGACATTCTTTGCGATATTACTTATATCAGAATGAGAATTTTTACCACTGTTCTATTGGTATCCTACCTTGATAACATGTTTATGTTTATACATAAAAGAGATAATGATCAAAAAATTAAAAACCAATATAATCTAAACCTGTAAAATAGTATTTTATCACATAATTAATCATCGACATCTTGAATCTCTTCATCGCCTACTGAATAAATAAGTAACGAGCTTTAACGGAAATCTAAGTCTTTCTTGCGGGATTCTACTGAGTGTGTTCAATCACAAAGAATTTTTTTCTTGAAAGAAAAAACTCAGAATAAACTGTGTTAAATTGAATGGTTCCTGGAGAGATCATATAAAAAACCATTAAGCTTTCAATGTTTTTTATATCCATATATTTGCAAGAACTATGTAATTCAACAGTTAATTTGAGTATCTGCTATTATTTTTAATTAAAAATTTTTTATTTATGATTACGCGTATACTTAAGTCTTTTTTTTAATTTATTAAAATTATTTAACGAAAACTTAATACCAGTAAACCATCATTAAAAAAGCGTATACAGATATGGAAAAATATTTGAGGAACAGAGACATTGCAATTGAGCGATCTGGACGATAGCCAGTCGACCAGTACAAAATATAATAATTATTCGCGATAAATAATCAAGTAATTAATCACACCAGTCTAATTAGAATTGTCCCCACTTCAGCGACTTGTGTTTGGGCCGTTAGAAACTACACGGTAAATTACACAAGAAGTATACTTAGGTATAAACATAGTCTCCTGCATAAAACCTAAGCTAACGTTTACGAAGATTGTACCGTTTACTAGCTAAAGTATGAGATAAACGCAATTTTTTCCTAACCTGAACAAATAGTGGAGGCAATTTTTGTGTATCCTGAATACTATGAATTTTATCTGATTATTAGCATTATCCGCAATATTACCATAAAAATCTCTAGAAATAGTAACATTTCTGCCATATACAAGGAAAGAAGGAGAAAATTATTATTCACATTGTTTGTGATAAAGTCAAAAATAGTTCTTTTTTGTTGTAACTCATCAAAATGATATTTTTTAGTTGATCAAATATGCCATAAGGATTCATCTTGCAACAAACATAGTCCCAACATAGTTAAGATTTTGGATTGGTTACTGTTTGGATTTTGCCCACCCTATTTGCTACAAAAGTTTTTTAATTTCTAGCAGGCGCCTTTATCCAATCTAATGTTATAGTGAAATCACACCAATAATACTTTTTCGAAATATTCAAATTCAACGTGTCACAAACCTTTTTCGCCAGTTGTGCGCGTAGGGTAGCGCCACAAAGTTCTTATCTCGGCAAAGAAACTTGTTTTAATAGTACAACTCTGGATTTGGCACATAGTAATCTAGAAACATAACATTTTGTCTCATTTTTGGATCGTATATAAATGCATGTGCCATTCAGATGCTTCGCAAAAACCATGGAGTTCAATAAATGTGGAATTGGAAGATCAAATGAATCTTGGTAATTGATCGATAACATCTAGATATTTTTTGAATTTTAACCGTTGTGTATATAATTTTTGTGGATATAGCTTCGTCCAATTTATACCAGATTGCCACAGTTGCTGAAGACTTAATCGATCAAATATCTGAGATGTGATAAAAAGTATTTATTATTTTGTTACAAATCCCATTGACAGATTACTAATGGAATATTGAATAGTTTCTGTATTTGCATTCCATAGTACTCCTAATGTTTTATTATTTTCTTCTGGACCTAATTAAATTACACTAACATTGATATTATGGATTTCAAACTTATCGCTAATATCTGGTCTATTTGTCAACCATTGAATTGTAAATAGTTGTAATACTCCACTGTCCGACTTAGCACTCGCGTCAAAAACAACCTTTACTTTGGTAGTCAAACTAGATTCTTTCACTATAGCATGGTGTGAAAGATAGTAAGAAATATAATTAAAATAGTCTTCTTTAACTTGTGTCATGTGACCTAACTCTTTATAATCCCGCATGAAAGAAACATATTCTATCTTTATTTGTTTATTTTTATTAAGTTTCCGTTTGATTGCCAAAAATCTATTCAGATCCATCTTTCGTTAGTCACCCAGGAGTCTAGTACAATTGATTGGCATTTTAACTATAAAATGACCATCTTGATCTTGAATAAAATTATTTATGAAATATAATTAACAAAATTTTTCAGATAGGATTTTCTCATACCTATCACATTCTTCCTTTTTCCGGAACCTTTCTAAATTATCATTTATGGACCCTTCACATTACAACAGTTTGTAGGAATCAAGGTTAGTAAGATCCCTTCTCATACATGTGACGAACGAATACTTAACTTATATATAGTGGACTGGAAGTAATCACAATTTGGCTGATTTTTTAAGTGTTTTTATTTAACACAAAATATAGGTTTTTCTATCTTCAAAAACACAACGCACTTGTACCGAATAGTAAATTACTGCAAGCAATGAAATTAGTTAAAAGTCGTGGAAAAATAAACTAACTAAAAAAAGGAAACTAAACGAATGCAACTTATTGCAAGTAGCAAGTGAGGTTTAATCGCCTTGGAAAAAGAAACTGTTCATAAAAATAAGGAACTGAATGACAGCCTCTCACTAGGACTGTCGGAACAATACTACAGAACTACCGTCACTCTCGATGGTCGGAGGAATACTACTATGGAACGACCGCCGTTCGTTCTCCACTGCGTTGAATCGAACATTAACAAGTTTTGTGTTCAAAAGTTCTAAACATGGAGGAGATTATGGGCATTGCAATAAAAATTGTAAATTCCATCCGTGCACGTAGCTTGCAACGACGGCTCTTTAAATTGCAGTTAGAAGATAGTGAGTCAGCTTCAGTTCTTCACATGGACGTCAGGTGGTTGGGTCGTGGGAAATTCCTAGAAAAGTTTCAAGAATCATTTCCCGAAATAACAGCTTTTCTGGACGAAAGAGGTGATGACACTCAGATGCTGAATAACGGAAAATGGCTGACAGATTTGGCATTTTGACAGACATCACAATGCATTTAAACATCATTAACTTGGAGCTTCAAGGTAAAGGAAAACTATAATTGTGATGATAAGCGCAATAAACGCATTCAAAAGTTAGTCGCAACTTATGATAGATCAAATGAAAAGAAAGGATCTGAAACATTTTCCGTCTTTGAAAGCAAGCATTTCTCAGTCGAATTATCATATTTATGAGGCAGAATTATCAAATATTTTGGGTCAATTCGAAAGACGTTTTTATGATTTCAGTTAATTGGCAAATATCACATCATTTATGAGTTATCCTTTTTCGTGTAAAAACATTGAGGAATTAGCTACTGAAATAGCAAGTCAATTTAACATGGAATCATGTTCTGTTAAAAATGAGTTATTGCAGATTTCAACAGATATACATCTCAAAGCCACAGCATCTGATAGAAAATTCTGGTTCTGATAAATATCCGAATCTAAGGCAACTTTTGACAATGTTTGGGTCAACTTAATTGTGCGAGTCTGCATTTTCTGAAATGAAGATAATTAAGTCAAAATATCGCAATTGATTAACTAACGAAGATTTGTCATCATGCTTTCGATTAGCATTCGGTAATTACGTACCATCTTATGAAAAGTATGCTGAGGACATGCAGTGCCATGCTTTAACATCCAGAGTCACTCTTTAAAGTTTAAAACTAGAACTCTTTTGTTTTGTAACACCTAATAAACTTTTCTCATTGATATTTTAGAGCAGACCTACATTAACCTTGACTTAAAAATGCATATTGTGCGGTAAAACTAATATCTATATCGTAGTCTAACAATATTGAGGTAGATTGCCAGCAGTTCAAGTTTGAGCACCCCTGGTCTATACTATTAACTTTATAAAACTTACTAAGAATATGAAGCCAAAAATTCCAATCTGTTTTACTGAATTTAACTAAATTATCCTTTTTTAAATGATTACTACTTAAGTTATCTATTAACTTAAACTTATTACTATAATTTAATCTTTTCCTACTGAACTGTCTGAAGGACCTCTGACTTTTATTGGCTTTGCCATTCTTTTGTTTTTGGTTTGGTTGGTGACTCCTGGTTGATTCGTGGCATTTGTGGTTGACAAGAAAACAAAACCACTGCCTGAAACTTTTTTTAAATAATTTGGACACTGCGTTTTAATAATACCAGCTCGTCCACAACTAAAGCAATAAACATTTTTGGGTGAAAGACAATTAATACCAATATGTCCCTGCATATTACAATTTCAACAAGTAAGGTTGGATGTAAAAGTAGAAAGTTTTCTTATACTTTGAAAAATAAGCATATTTTTAAAATGAAGTACTCGGGAGGCTAAGATCTGGCTCTAACAAATAGGAGGATCTTTTTTCGCTTACAATTGTATTATGAGTCCAACTATGTGACTCTTCTAAACGTTTACATTTATCAGTTAAACTTTCTATATCCGTAATATTTAATAATGCTAAATTTCGCCAAATAATTCAGATTTTAAAACTAACACTACTATCTGGTTGAACTTCAAGTTTATTAAATAAACCACACATATCATTAATGTATAATGTTACACGTTTAATAGGATTTTTCTTACTCTTAATTTCCTCTAACAAATCATCCTGATAATTATAAGGTAGAAAATCAGACTTCAATTTCGTTATCAAATCGTTCCAAGTACAAAATTTATTTCTATTACTTAAATACCAGTTAAAAGCTCTATCTGTAAACAAATCTGCAACGCTGGAAAACAGTTCAGTATTAGAAATATTATGAGAAACTTTTAAACATTCTACTTTTTCTAAAAAACTAATAATTGACTTACGCGTATTAACCCTGAAAATTGTATTCCCCATTTATAAACCGGAACTGAGTTAAAAAATAAAAAAATGTTATTCGGACTAACAGGTGTAGAGTGATGTACAACATGTGATTGTGCATTCTCTATATGTGTAATTTTTAAATCTAAATATGCTTCTAGGCAAAATAAATCAGAATGAAAACGCTTCTGAATTATTTCCTTGTCTGCAAGACAACCGTGAGAAACGTAAAGCAACATGAGTCAATCTACAAATAATTCTTTTATAATCCAAATTGTTAAAAATACCTATCAGTTCCGGAACTTTCTTAGTTAGATCCTTTAATGAATTTTCTATTCCAAATTTTTCATAATCCAAATTAAGTCCCTGAGAATAAATCAAAGAACTACGACCGGTTAATTCTTGCTAAAACTCCGCGTAAAAGTTTACGTTTCTCTAATACAACTGAAGGTACTTCTAAATTTCTATATGCTATTTCATGTTCAAGTTCGTCACTCAACAAATAATAGACATTAATCTTATTTTAAACAGTCATAATTAGTATTCAAATATGTGATCAAAAATTACTAAAATTGTAAATGTTGCAATTACAATTTTTTTTAATTGTTTCCAAAAAAAGAAAGAAAAAAAGTAATGCAATACCGTGCGAGCCAAAAACGTATTAAATCCGACTAAATTTTCTTAACTAAATTACTAACTCACTGACTGACTAAAAAACTTTAAACAAATAAAATTGTGAATCTAAAAAAAGTACTACTGATGGAAGGTGTGCTGTTGTGTTTCGGTTCCAAGTTTTCGTCTTTTTCGAGGTCTTCAATTTCATATGGGATTCCATTGACAATAAGTTTGTTTCCTTTTATGAAACAATCCCTATATTTTACCTCTTGCTTGGCAAGAAAGAGATGCTTCCTCATATTGTTACGGTATTTAGTCCTCGGTTCGTTAATTTATAACACTTGGTACAAAAACTAAACAATTTATTCTAATCTTTCTTCTGGTAATACAATAAATTCTTACTTGATAAATCACTTATGTAGTCACAAAACTTTATACTTCCTTTACAATATTTTCAAAACTATATTACTTTCTAGTAAACTTCAAACTAAACTGCTGCCTCGCGATCTTCTTACATATATTTAACCAATATCTTCCAAAATTTTCCCGATTTGCGAACGACCCACTTACTGAAGTAATCCATAGCAACCAGTATGTATTTTTTACCGTCATTTGTCACCGGAAATGGCCCAGCTACGTCGATGGCAATCCGTTCAAAAGGAGCTCCTACATTGTACTGTTTCATTTTGCCTCTAGATCTTGTTTTAGTGTATTAGCTCGCTTCACAAACTGGGCATCTTCTACACTAACTTTCTACGTTATCAGGACATTTGACCCTTGTATTGGGCACAACCAGTTGGGAAGTTGTGTTCTTGCCATCGGCCGACTCCCAAATACGTTTTAGTAATCCATTCTCTACAATAAGGGAATCCCATTATGCCCACATGGCTTTGAATGTTGGTGTCCGATCGGAGATTTCCTTCCAAGTAGGTCTCCCTGCTCCACTTTTCTTCGAACGTAGAAAGTCCGCAATATTGGGATCACCCTCTTAATCCTGTCCGGTCTCTTGATCATCGTCAGTTGTTAGTCTCATTTGTCTTATATCGGCAATTCCTTCGTGACGTTTAACCCACACACAGTGCTTGCAATTATTCGCAAAGGGTCTTCTGAAAAAGGCATCTGCGTTGTTATGTAATCGTCCTGGCCGATGTTTGATCTTAAAGTGGTACTGGTTCAACTTTTCGATCCACCTTGCTACCTGACCTTCAGGGTTCTTCCTATTTAGTAGCCACTTCAAAGCTGCATGGTCCGTCCTTATGAGAAACTCTCATCCGTAAAGATATTTGTGGAAGTGGTCTACTGCTTTGATGATTTCTAGCAGTTCTATTCTGGTGACCAAGAAGTTCCTCTCAGGAGTAGTATTATATCACCTTCTCTTGACCATCCTGCACTTGTAATAGTACGGCTCCAATTCCTTTTTTACTTGCATCTGTGTCTAGTATAAATTGGCCTCTTTGTTGTGAAAAGTCTTAAATTGGACTAAAACATAGAGCGATATTTACTCTTGGGTTCGGTGAATTTTAAACAGTCAGTATAATAACGAAAAAATTTATTCTAATGGTATAATCTCCTACAATTACTTAGATAATTACAATCTCTTTATAACACTTTATAAATAACTAACTTCACAAACTTACTTCAAACTGAAACTAAAAATAGATCGACATTTCTTTTTATATTGGCAAACAAACTATTCCACAATGGGGACGTCCATTCTGGAAGAACGAGAAATCAACGAGAATATTCTTTCCTAAAATATCGGGCGTTTGTTGCAACAAAACAAAATATTTTTTTTCATTGTGGTCGACGCGCTGTTGCCTCAACAATAGGAACGGACTCCGCTAATCGTAACAATTCTTACATCCTTTTAAATTGTATTTCCTTTCTTACCGGTAATGCGCTGTCATTTTTTGTTAAATTGCCACAAAAAAACCTTCTAAGTATTTAAGTTATTAAATAAATGTTTGCATACAGCATTACAGTTTTTAATTATGATTAGTAGACTTAACATTGTTGTATTTTACTCTATATGCAGTAAAAAACTAAATTAATTTATGGCATATCGCGTGTGTACAGTAAATAGTGTAGCGTGCTGTAAAGTTCTATTACCAATCTAATATATTCTTTCGCTAATACTTATTCTAGATCCAGGTAATTGTTGAAAATGTATGCTCAGTGAGTAGCAATTACTTGGTCATATTAAGGCAACTGTTTAATCTTTTCTTTGATAATTCGAATTAGACCGGTCGACCGATGGACCATTGCCACCGGTGCGGTGTCGGAATGGGAGCAAGAAGTAAAGTGTTTGTAGTTAGGAGGACGGCCAGAAGGCTGCAGTAAACAGAGTCGGAGATAATAAAACTTATACTATATTGTGTACTATAGTGTTGTGTAAATATTATAGTCAGTAACAGTAACAGTAAAACTTATACTATATTGTGTACTATAGTGTTGTGTAAATATTATAGTCAGTAACAGTAACAGTTAAATTTTGGTTTGGTATATGATGAGATACACTGTGAACCCGTATCTGTGCTAACGCAAATATTATCCTTTTTTTGTCATTACTCCCACCTTATCTATTTTAACCTTTCTATTAGTTATTGTGTAATGCTACATCAGATTGGATGTCTTACATTTCTTGTTAAGTATTGACAATAGGCTACTGGCTCTACTGGAAACTAGGTATTGCTTAACTACATTTTTCTGAAACTGTTAAACCTTCTGCGTAATTGTGATTTTTGTGAATTGTTGGAACGAAGTTTCTTATCGCACGTTGCGGAAACCGGAGCAAGCCATGAATGCGTTAGTCGCTATCTTTTTTCCTCCACACTTACTGCCTGCAGAGAGAGGGAGAGAGAAAGTAAAATACGACTAAACAAATCATAAAACGGTATTTGAATTTAAATAATTCGCGGAGATAAATTAAATTACGTGATTGGTTAGTATGATATAATTAAACGGAATGAAATATACAATATAATATATAATTGGTGTTCTTGATTCTTTGACAGTAACGTTTATTGGTTATAAAAACGTAAACGGCTGAAAACATTGATAAGTTTGACTTTTAAATAGTTCTTGAGAGGTGATTGGGGTTTACAGAAGTAATTTAAATTGGTATATAACAATGTGCAGTAAGTTAATAATATGTTCAAATATAAAAATTTATAATGGTTATCAAATAATACATTTTTGTTAATATATTTTGCCATTTTTTTAATTGAATTGTATTGACATGGCAAAACTTTTATCTGTTTCACTTGTAGTTTTACTAAATGAAATTTTATTTGAGCTTTAGTATGTTAAATAGTAGTATTTTTTTATAAATAATATATGCTATGATTACAGAGGTATACTCTTTGACAACAAAAAATTTCGTCACCTGAGCGACCCCTAGTACGTGGTAATTATATTTTCACTGTGCAAACACAACAACACTATTATATGTTACATTGAATAAGCATCGTTTTGTTATTAGTAATTGGTTAAACTACTTTATTAATTATTAAAATAAATATTTAAAATAATTATATGGAAAGTGAAATAACAAAAATGGTGATAGATGATTGTGTAAAATCATCAATGAGCACGTAAGTAGAAATTGGAGTAATATGTTATATATCCATGAAACAAGTGTTTGTTGCTATATGCTTATAATTAGTTTAAAACTAATTAATTTTTTTATAAACAATTTTAGTATGTTTTAGCAAAAAAAACACCAGCACATTTTTGTAAAATATCCTGATTAAAATTTATAAATCAAAAAAACTATTTATCGAATAGCGGTTGTCCAATGACACCTCACGGGCTGTTTTAGTATCGCATCATGGAAACAGAACGAACATAAACGCATAATCGAGTGGTAATTAAGTCATGGGTAATTATATACTTATAAATTTTAAGACTGAAGATGTATGGCAAAGACTATGACATAAACTTCTATGAACTACTGACGCTATGTGATTTATATCATTTTCAACAACATTTCACATTGTTTCCAATTCAAATATTTTTACTTAAAAGTTTGCGAACAATTGGCCAAAAATAACTAAAAATAAGCGTTATGTTTGTTACCTGTGATACTTCTGAACATTGTTCCGTTATTTTTTTTATCTTTTGTTATAATTGTTACTGATAAAACATTTGTTAGGAAAAATGTGTTGCATACGCTTTCCAGATTTTTAGGAAAGAGTCCAAGCGCGAGTGTAAAAAATGATTTTTTAAAGGCATGATAACGTGAAAATTAAAAGGATGAAAGTGAATGCAAGCAAGACGAAAGTAATGGTTTTTGAAAAAGAAGATAGCATGCAAATTGCTAGGTGCTGATTAAAGGGGAAAGAGTGGAACATTTGCATAACTTTATGAGCAGCCAAAATGTGTCAAAAAAGGCACGACTGGCTATGCATAGAGGAGTGCTAGTCCCTACACTTATGTATGGTAGTGAATGTTGGGTTTGGCAGAAAAAGCATGAAAATAGGATCAACGCTGCGGAGATGAGTAGTCTGAGAACTGTCTGAGTGATTATGATGGAGAAAGTGAGAAATAGTGAGATATGGAAACTCTATGATGTCAACAAAAATGTGGTAACAAAGATAGATAAAGGAAAGCTTAGATGGTTTGGACAAGTAGAGAGGATGGATAAAATAAAATTGACGAAAAAGATTTATAAGGCGAGTGTAAATGGGTAAGTTGGTAAAGGTCGTACCAAGTGGAAAGAAGTGTTCTCTACCTATCCCTACGGGAAAGGCAAGGTTATAGTATGTAGATTGACTTCCATTTTGTGGTGATTTTTCAATAAATTGAAGACAATTTCTTTGTAGTACTGTTTTATTGCTGCCCAAATTTTTTTAGAAATGTCAATGCTGAAGCCGAAAATTAAGCAATTTGGACTCACTTTTTTAAATCTGCAGGACTCTCACAAGGTTATTTAATTTTCTCTGGGAAATCAAATGTGATTCAATACCTTAAATTTACATCTACCAAGATTATTATAATCATCAAGGTCATCAAAATAAATGTGGCTCTAAATAGGTTATTCCATTTTAGTCTCCTTGTGCTTTGGTTCATTTTCTTTACTTAAAATGCTGAGCAATGACGGGTAATGAATTCCGACAGAATGCAACACAGGTTTTGTGATTGACGAAACATTAAGGTATTGCATAGGTTTTTTGTTTTTGTTGGTAAAACCTAAGTTTGTGTGAGGCAAAAGTGGTGATTTGCTGGTTCTTTGAACAACATTGTGACTTCAAATTGCTCGTATTTTTTGTTTATTGTGGGCTAGCTTGTTAATAAACTTTTAAAAATTTTACACACTAGTTCTCCAGGAACCCATTTTTATCAAGGTTTGCTACCGAAATTTGGAAGTATTGCAAGTAGCCCGTTTTACTACTTCTGTGATTGGTCTTTTCGTTTTTGTTAGGATAATTTGACCACAAACACAGTAAAAGTTGTTTAAACTTAATTAAAACACTCTCTTAAGGACATCTCAAAACAAATAAAATGTTTAATACAACCATAACGCATGAAAAACTAAACACCACAAAGAAGATTTGATAATTTGATAGGGCAGTGGACAGAAAACATATTGTTGTCTTTGGATAAAAGAAAACTTTTTTTGTTTTAAAGTAGTGTAGGTAATCTTTAAGTTGTTTCTGAGATTTTTTTAAACGTATCACGATTCAATTGTTCCTAAAATTGTTAAGTATTTAATGTTTGAAAGCATTAACATTTAATTAAACTTAGCTTTAAAAGAACGTAGTGAACAATATTTACGCTTTCTATTAGTCATGTAATGCTGTTGTGACATGCTGTATCAATAGTTTTTATAAAAAATAAATAATACGTACGACGCTGATATAAAAGAAGAATAAGAAGAAGCAGGAGCCAGGTCACCGGAAGCGGAGCATTTTCTAGCGCGGTCACGCCATGCGTCATCGTCAGCCACATCCAGCTAACAGCAGCCTCGACCGAAGAGAGTTCGCCAGCCACTCTAACTGGCCTCTGGTCATTTTGTTTGTGCACCGCTTCATTCCATGCTGTTAGGCCAGCTCTGATTACAGAAATCTTGAAATTTAAAGCTTAAAAGAATTTTACTGAAATCATCATAACAACCAAATGTTAATACGGCGTAATTAAACTATTCAAGACATTTTAAATTTTTTTAAAAACATGATGTTTTAAACAAATGTAATTCAGATTGGCTTTAAATATGTATAAGTACGGTGTTACTAATATAACACACTCGTATTTAGTCAAGTTTTTAACTATTGCAATTCATTCAAAGTAAATTTTTTATTTTTTTTAAATTATACATGATTAGCTACTCTCTGTGTTGATTTATTTATTTCATTTTTGTTTCCAGTCATCCCTATAAGTAGGTCATAAATCTGCATTGATGTAATGCTCCTCCTTTCATGTCGGTTATACATCGTCTCACCCGAAGTCTAAAACTAAATATTTAGTCTGCTGTAGATACTTAAAAATCGTCGTAATGTCCATTTAATAAAAATATATTAAAATCTTTTTCTTACAACTTTTAGGCGACTCACGTGGGGAACATTTTTAAAGTGGTAAATGGTCGTTAGTTTAAATTCTTTCTCGACAGGCAAGAGGTGACAGTCTGATCGTGATTCTCCTTGGTTAGTCTTTTGATAATGTTCAACGAGGTGGAAAGCAGATGACCAATAAATTTAGGAATTAAAATAAGAGTTGTTGAGTAGTATGATTCCTATAGGCGGTGAGTCGGAATCAGGACGTTCATTTCAATTTACTTTTTCGTTTGGTGGTATAGAAAGGAATAAAGATTTCTTGTTTTATTTTATTAAAGGTAATATTTTTATTGAGATTATTAATTACGTCACGCAATATTCACGTATTTGTGTCACGCTTTATCACTTTAGCAAAGGAAAAGGGACTCTTTTCCTTTGCTACGCTCCATAATTTTTTAGTCCCCTTCTTATTAATAAGACCTGCATTTCCCATACATTGAATTATTATTTTTAAGATTCTTAATATTATATTAAATACTAAAATGATACCTTTACAATCTTATTTTCAAGGAATATACACCGATTCCATTTTTATTTTTTTATTTGGTGGTATGGAAAGGAATACAGATTTCTGTTTTTTTCTGGAATTGAATTTATTTTTTATGCGGTAGGGAAGTGTTTAATGATTAGAAAGTGGAGTAGGTCTTGACTGAAAGTGGCCAAAACCCTATCGGGTCGCTACTCAATGAAGCAACCCCAATTGTATAACCAAGCTTTGTTACACTTTAAAATCTAAATTATATTTTTAAAAGAGACCTAACGATTTAAAAAAATTGGTTACACTAGAAGGATATATCTACTAGAAAATATTTATATTAAAAAGGTGCTATCCATAAAATATTTGTACGTTACGCAAGATTAACGTATTATTGATAACTTTACCTTTGTCACGCTTTATCACATTTTTCCTAACCCCTACTTTTTAACACCTGCGTTCCCCTCACAGTGAATGATTGGTTTTATGATTCTTAGTCTTATAATAATAAATTTATATCTACACATTCTTATTTTTAAGAGATACATACCTATCATAACGTATTTAAAAAAAAAGTAAATTAATGTAGGTATTTAAATGGTTGCGTCATGTCGCATCATGTTTGTTCGGACCCCCTTTACTTTTCTCATTACATATCAACACGGAATGCAATTGTCCCACTCTCCCTCCTTATTGCAAACGAATTTTATGAACAGGCCCAAATAAATTTATCCATTTTTTATTAATTTATTTCTTACTTATTTAAAATGAAAATATGTGCTAAAAATGCATGATATGTAAAACAGCTTTCTGGTGCAAATTTATCGCTGATAAATATTGTGACTGGCCTACGTTCTGTTCAATCTCGCTCTCTCGTAGTCATTTTTACACAATTCCAATCGAAAGGCGATTGTTTTAATGAGGCTGGAGATAGCGAGGCATATCTTGGAGGTGTAAAATAAACTTAAGTATTGACTGAAAAATAAAAGTGCCGATAACCTGCCTACCGGTCACTATCTTTAATAAATGCTTTTATTATCTATCGATTGCCTATACTATTATTTACCGTTCGTACAATATTTTTTGTTTGTTTGTTTGTTTTAGAATATCGGAATTTTGTTTAAAATTTGTACTATACATTATACTGTACATTAGTTCATAATATTGTAGCCAATAGAGTAAAGTAATGAGTAATTTGTTGCATGTATCAATGGAAAATAACTACAGCCCTGTTTTTTAAAATATAAATATCATTGCAGGGATAAAGTAAAAAAAAACGATAATAAATTAAAACTTATTCATAAGAATTGCAAGAACCAGTTGGATCAACACTTTTTGGTTTTTTTTTAAATTTATTTAAATTAGGTTAGGTTATTTTCTTTTGAATCCTTTACATTTCGGACAAATCAAATTTTTACAAATAAAAAGTCGCAATCAAATTTTTATTTAATTTTTTTAGGAAGGTGCAAGCCCTTTCGTAATACTTTCGGATATTATCTTCATTCCACAATCTGTTCCACAATCTGTGCCGGTCGGAGTTGTCTACATAACACTGCGACCTACAGGCCTTTTGTGTTCCTGCACTGAAAGATGAACTGGCTATAGGGTAAAATTCTTGGCGAAGGCCAGCAGCCTACGGATCAATCTTTACTAGCTAACGGTACTATTTTCAGAACTACCGTTTTAAAGAAGTGGCACCTTGTCCTAGCAATTGGGTTCTCATTGAATATTACTTTGCAGGTGTTTTTTGGTTAAATAGTTTCCCATTAGGAGTTCTGTTACCAGTCGAGCTTTGTGCCTGCTGAGCGTTATCAGGTCTTTTGTCAGGAAGGGGTTCAACGGAGCAATAATTAGCTTACTGTACCTGACCACAACTGTCATCATCTCTCTTAATTTTATTCTTCCTTCATTCTGGGCCCACAGTTTAAGTTCACTGCGGGCAATGGCTTTGAAATTACCAATGATTAGTTGGAGTCCCGTATAGGTTTCAAGAGCTTCACTTTTAGCTAGCACGTCCCCCATTTCGTTGCCAGTTATTACTTTGTGCCCAGGGAACCCAGACTAGGGAACCTTGTTGCATATTATCTTAGTACTGTAATTTTTAAATTTATCGACATAAAAATTTTTGTTTCAACCCTCCTCAAGTGATGTAATTGTTTAATAAACATTTTCTTACATGGTAAGTATTAGTGTCATCTGAAGAGGAGTTGCAGGCGATGGTTAATGTTACATGATGCCCTAAAAATTAAAGGGATAAAAATAAATGTAAGCAAAACAAAAGTAATGATTTTTGAAACAGAAGAAAGCATAACAAACTGTAAAGTTCTGATTAAGGGAGAAAGATTGGAACAAGTAAATGAGTTTGTATACCTGGGTTCAAAGTTTATGAGAGATGAAAAGTATGACAGTGACATTGAGCGAAGGGTGTTGGCAGGAAAAAATGAATGGGGCACTGCATAGCTTTATGAACACACAGAAAGTGTCAAAAAAGGCACGTTTGGCTGTGCATAGAGAAGTGTTGGTTCCTACACTTATGTATGGTTGTGAATGTTGAGTTTGGCAGAAGAAGCATGAAAATAGGATTAATGCTATGGAGATAAGTAGTTTGAGAAGTATAGCCGAAGTAACTCGGTTGGATAAAGTAAAGAATAGTAAGATAAGGGAACGATGTGGTGTAAAAGAAGATGTGGTTACAAATATAGATAAAGGAATGCTTAGATGGTTTGGACACGTAGAAAGGATGAATGAAGGAAGATTGACAAAACAAATTTATAAGGCGAGTGTGAATGGACCTAAATCGACCTTTACCGACTTGTCCATTCACACTTGCCTTATAAATATGTTTCGTCAATCTTCTTATCCATCATCTCTACGTGTCCAAACTATCTAAGCATTTCTTTGTTACCACATCTTCTTTCACACCATACCATTTCCTTATCACACTATTCCTCACTTTATCCATCAGTGTCACTTCAGCTATACTTCTTGGACTCCGCAGCATTAATCTCATAAAGTTATACAGGGCCCCATTTATTTTTTTCCCTCCGCTAAATATCAGTCATACTTTCCGTCTTTCGTAAACTTTGAACCCAAGTATACAAACTCATTCAGTTGTTCTATTTTTTGTCCTTCAATCAGCACCTCGCAGTTTGTTATGCTTTTTTCTCTATCAAAAACCATTACGTATCGTCTTGCTTGGATTTAATTTTATTCCGTGACGTTTTATTTAGATTCAGATAATAAAATGAAAAATGAAATCACTTAGTGATGCTTATAAGGTAATAAAAAATAAAAATATAACTTCTCGTTAACTTTTGCGTCAAGCCGAATGTTGTCTGAAACAACAATGACAACATTTTAAACAATTTCTTTAAATTTAGGGTTTCAGTGTCAGTAAAAAACATTGAAAATTTTGAATTTAAATTTATCAAATCAACTTAGATATAGCGTTGGAACCATAAAACTGAGACACCCAGTATAATTAATCAAACTTAAACAATTTTTTATACAGTGCTTTCATTATAAAACCGGCCAGTCCTAATAACTTTTGATTTTTCATAAATATAAGAAAAACAAAAACACGTTGAATTTTAAATCAAGAAGAGCTTTAAAAATGTTATTCTGCTGTTTCCTTGTGGCACCCTTTAACATCCCCACTCCTTCTTTAAAATGTCACCCCTCCCTTGTGATAAATCAAATTAAAACCCAAGAAAAATGCAAATCAGCCATATAAATATCAATTTACTTTATCGATTTATTTTGCGAATAACATTAAACATAGCTAAATTACAACATAAACTAAATTACAAACAGCTCCTTAAATGTATTTACAACTGTTCAAAGTATGCTCAGTTATTTCGTAGGCAATAATGTAACCTATTTTCAAATTCTTCTTCAACTATTTGTAAAGTTTCGCTGGTAATTCGTCCACATTCTTCAGTTATTCTAAACTTTAATGTCTTCGGGAGGAGTTTTGTAAACTAATATTTTTAAATAGCCCCACAGAAAAAAGTAAAGTGGTGTTAGATCTGGAGATCTTTCCAGCCATTCTGCCAATCCAATGTCTTGAAAATCCTTCGTCTAGCCATTGTATTACAGCTAGTGCGTAATGTGGTGTAGCTCCGTCCTGTTAAAGGTATATATTCTGTTCATCTAGCACCATATTTTCCTGTTCATCAACTTGTCTTTCTAGTGACTAAGCAATAAGTGGATCAATTTCATTTTCTAATAATTGTAGGTACAATTTTCCCATTATGCTTTGGTCAATAAAAAGTGTTAGTTATCTCATTTCCTAGAATACCAGCCCATACATTAATCTTTGCTGGAAACTGACTATTATCCTGTCCAAATAAGGATTTTTGTCATCCCAGTACCTAAAATTACGTTTGTTAACAAAACCATTTAAATAAAATGTTGATTCATCACTGAAACACATATTTTTAATTAAATTTGCGTCTTCTTGTATTTTTTGGGACATTATTTCACAAAATTCAATTCTGCGGTCATAGTCGTCTTCACTAAGCTAATGATGAATTTGTATTTTATAAGAAAAAAACGTTATGCAATTTTAACACTTTGTGTATGGAACCAGCATTTATTCGTAAGTTTTAATACTTTTGGAATGAAAATGGTAGGATCTGTAGCAAAATGACCCAAAACTTTAATTTGTGCAGCTTCGTCGAGAACTCTGGGATCATTTTTTTTCATTACAAAGGTATCCAGTTTCTCCAAATTTCCATTCTAACTCTATGATGGTCTGTAGGCCTATATTTCTATCAGGATGCCTTTCATTAAAAACTCGAGCAGTTCCTCGAGCGCACTTGTTTTGATGAACGTAAATAAATATTATTTCTATTCGTTCTTGCAGAGAATACACCATTTTTTTTTTGGGTTTTTATTTGATGTATTATACGTTAGGGGTTGCTATTTAACAATTTAAAAAAGGGGTGGGGAATGTTTAAGGGGTGCCACTTGAAAACAGCAGAATAAAATTTTTAAACCTTCCCTTGATTTTGGTTTTTCTTACATGTATGCAAAATTAAAAGTTATTATTACTGGCTGGTTTTGAAATGAAAGCTCTGTATAAGCGCTTCCTTACTAGTAGCTTGGTAAAGAATTCCAAAAATATGTTTTTCTACATGCCTGAGTAATGAAACCGCTTAATAAAGATCCAATAAAACACTAACTTTTTGCTCTGTATGTCCAGATTTTTCTAGAAGTATTAATTAAAACCAACTTAGTCATGGCAATTTTTTTTACTTTCATTTAATTACTAAGTTCGTATTTATTTACCAACAAATGTAAACATATTTGCTGCTAAATTAAGTCTAACTAGTTTAATACAAAGTGGGATGTAAGTGAAGACTAGTAACAGTCCTTTAATGATTTTGTAACATATTACTTTGAACAGATTTTTAAGAGTTTAGTAAGTATAACAGTACCTATATAATTTGATTACCATTAATCTGTTATTATTTTATAAACCTAACAAGAAATCTCCAATTTGTAATGTTTATTATTTTATTATTGAAATTTTTTAATGATGTACTTCAATATTAATTGTTAATGAAATACCTTATATGTTATTATACAGTGTGAAACAGCCAAATGGAATAAATTCGATAACAAATAAATGAGAGCGTGTTGGAAAAAACGCTTGGACACGTCGATTTGTATTTTTAGATGCGCATTTTTTTAAAAAAAAAATAATTATGTAGAGTGTGTCATGTGACAGTGGCTTATACTAACTTTCTTTTTTTAAATACAACCTCCTGTATATTATTTATTTTTTGGATTCTTCAGAAAATTCTAGACATAATTTATGTACAATGTCTTATACCTATCTTCAACTGTTTCGAAAATATTAAGTGATTTCAGATGTATTCAAAAATTAACATTAAAAAAAGAAAATTATTTTATTTCACAAATTCGCTACATTACACTTAATACTTATTTCCCATTTAGCTCTTAATATTGAGAAAATAAGCAAAAACCATTAATGCAATCATTTTTACTGATATGAAATAAAAAAAATACAAAAACAGTTTTGTTTATTTTCGTATAAAACTCATAGCCTTAGCAACTTGTTGTCTGTCTGCATGACAGTAGTGATCAGTGTCAGTGCTATTGTCGTTTGAATTTCGTTAACTGTACGTAATAATATCAGAAAAATGGTTCATTTAACAGAAATGCACAAAATAACCATGCTACAAATGACTGGTTATGGAGATAACACACGGACAAAATGGAAGTCTCTCGCTTATTTCACGAGAAATTTCCAAATTTCCCGCCTATATCCCAAGGAATAATTAGCAAAATGGAAAAACAGTTTCGCGAGCTAGGTCATGTGAGACAAACAAAAAAAGTAGTAGCCAATGAACTAAGCGATGATGCGAAATTGGATGTTATGCTTGAGTTTCAAGAAAACCCACATAATTCTGGTCGAAAAGCAGCCTCACTGTTCAACATTAGCCACACATCAATTTTTCGAATATTAAAGGAAAGTATATATATATATATATATATTTGTATGGCATATGTAAAGAGTATAAACTGTTATTACCTAGGTAAACGTCAAACATGAAATTAATAAATTAACATAAATAAAATATGTATGTAAAGAAAAAGACGAAATACTAAAACATTATTCACAAACAGCAGATTAAAGTTGATAGTTTAGCCTGGCCATCCATTCGAGAGCTCTATGATCAACCGTATGTAGGTGGCTAAAAGGAAAGTCGGTCTTCGTTAAAGGACATTCAGCTGCGATGTGGAATGGAGTGTGTGCTTGGTGTCCGCAATCGCAACTAGGGCTATCGTTTATTCCCCATTTGTGCGTCCAGAAACGAGTCCTGCCGTGGTTGGTTCTAAACCGGTTAAGAGTTGACCACGTTTTCCTCGGCAGGTTAAACCTAGGTGGACAAAGTGCTGGATCAGTTATGATCTGGTGTATATCGGGGTTCGTTTCTGACCATTCATCTCGCCAGCGGTCCTTAGCACGGAAGTTGTTATCTAGGAGCTGTCCTCCCAGGAGCCAAGCGGGGTCTCTAGATTTAAGGCGATTTCTGTGACGCGCGCAGTCCTCGTGGGTAACCGTTGATTGTTCCTGCATTTTTTCCACTCTATGGTCAGTGCCGCTTTTCTTCTTAAGTGAGGGGGAGTGATGTTGGATAACACTGGAAGCCATTGAACGGGTGTACTTTTAATAGTGCCTGTTATGGTTCTCATTGCACTATTAAGACGGGTGTCAACAAGGTGGGTGTGACTGCTGTTTATTCACACCGAGCAGCAATACTCTGCCACTGAATATGTCAGGGCCAGTGCAGTAGTTTTTAAAACTCCGGCATTTGCTCCCCAGCCGCTCCCTGCGATCTTATGCAATATGTTGTTCCGGGTGTTAAGCTTTGCGGCAGTTTTTGTGAGGTGTTGCTTATATGTTAGGGACCGATCGAGGGTGACGCCCAGGTATTTTGGCAATGCATTGTACTTCAGCAACTTATCCCTGAACCTAACCTGAGGCTCGTATTTGGCTTGTCTGCTGCAAAGGTGGAAGCATGAGACTTCAGTTTTTCCAATGTTCGGCCTTAGTCTCCACAATCCAAAATATTCATCCAGTTTCTGTAGGTCATCAGACAGGAGGTATTCACTTGTGGTGAAGTTGGGCGATTGGTGTGAGAGGGCTATGTCATCAGCGTATATAAATTTTTTAGAGACTGTATCAGGAAGATCGGCGGTGTAGATGTTAAAGAGGGCTGGGGCCAGAACAGAACCCTGTGGTAGACCGTTGTTGATGATATAGTTGCGACTAGTCTTGCCATTTAGATGCACTTGGATATTTCGGTTGGCTAGCATGTTATTTAATGGGCGGGCCAACTGTTTGCATGGAAAGATCTTTATAAACTTAGACATCATACCCTCCCTCCAGACAGTATCGTAAGCAGATGTTAAATCAATAAATACGGTGGTTGTTTTTTGGCGATCTTGAAAGCCTCTTTCAATGTGGGTGGTGAGAGAGAGAACTTGGTCACAGCAACTTATGTTCTTGCGAAACCCTGCCTGCTCTATAGGGACGAATTCATTTGCTCTTTCTGCAATGCGGTTAAGGATAAGTCTTTCAAGTACCTTATAGCTTACACTTAGCAGTGCGATGGGCCTGTAGTCTGAGGCCAGCTCTCCTGACTTTCCAGGTTTCGTTATAGCGACGATCTTAGTCTTTTTAAACTCTGGGGGGAGCTCTCCAGAGCGTAAGATTTTGTTAAAAAATTCCCTAAGCCATTTGATCGTAGCAGGGCCACAGTGCATAAGGAATTCAGGGAATACCCCATCAATGCCTGCTGCTTTTCTAGGTTTTAATTCCTTTAAGGCCGACGCGATCTCTTCTGTTGTAAAAGGAGCAGAAAATTCGGTGATTTCAGGCAACCTGGTCTTTCCAGAACACAACTCTTTTTACAAGTTTTGTGTGTTGTTTATTTTTGTCAGGTTTCCTAGTTAGCTCAACTATTCTTTGCGCTATCTTATTGGGCTTTATCGAACAATCGGACACAGAGGAAATTCGTGGGTCAGCGGATAGTTTGCCAAGGAGAGACCAGGCCTTTCGGCTAGAGTGCTTGAAATCTAACCCCTCTACCAAAGAATGCCACTTATCCCTTCTTGCAGAATCCAAGCATTCCAGTAATTCATCTGCAACTTCTGGATCGCGACTAGTGTTATATTCCTCAAAGAGTTCAGTGCACTGTGCACTCCATCCTGGGATGTAGTCCTTTCTGTATCCCCTAGGAATGTGTTTTTTGGCGATTCCATTTACAAGGCCAACAAATCTGGAATAGTTCTGTTGCGTTGGTGGTATCCACTTGATGTTTTGATCTAATTCGGTGGTGAATCCTTCCCATTTCGCCTTGCAAAAGTTCCAGCGTGATTTGGGTACGGATCTAACAATCGGGAATTGTAACCCCACACTCAATAGAACAGGGAGATGTTGGCTCCGAGGAAAATCTGCTAGCACTCTTTTGTTACATGTTAGGGGACTACCACTTTGGTCCTTAGATACATAGCATAAGTCGGGGTTGTAGTCTCTATGCCATCTGGCCGAATGGAACGTACCTCTTTCTTTCGCATCGTGGACCAAGAACATGTTTTCCGCCTCAGCCCAATCCATAACTAGTTCGCCGTTTGGGTCTGTAGTGTGGTATCCCCAAGTTGTGCTGTGGCTGTTAAAGTCACCCATTACTATAGCAGGATGCAGGATGTTCAAGATGCAGTCCTCATTTGTCCAGGTCTGTGCAGGCGGTTTATAAATGTTAATGATCTCGGTTTCTCCAATCCTAATTTTGTTGGTATATATTGTTGGGCCGAGGTCACAGCCTACTCTCGAGACATTGTCAAGGTTGTTTTTAGCATATGTTGCGGTACCGTGGTGTTCGTGGTATGTTGCTGCTACAAGAGTAAAACCTGTCAGTTTGCATCTTGCATGAAGCTGGTCTTCACTATCACAATGGGTTTCTTGTAGTAATAGAATGTCGATCTGGTTGTCATCGGCAAGTTTAATTAGGTAGTCACTTTTTGCTCTGCTAATTCCTTCGACATTAACCTGCAAAATTCTAAGGACGTTGTTACAGTCCCGGGTCAGTTGGCTCCTAGAGGGGCCGTTTTTTCTATTATCGAGTTTCATAACGTAGAATCGTAGAATACTCTTTATTGCTGGGAAAATCCTAAAAGGATCCAGCAGCCGGTTTGTAGATTATTCAGCCGTGAAAATATCACGTTGCCCAGGGTGCACCACGGGGAGGCTAATCTACTTTGCACCCCTAAATGAAAGTAAAATGCATCCCTATAAAATGATGCCAACTCAGGAGCTCATAGAAGACGATTTCGACAGGAGAACGTATTTTTGTGAACAAATGATGGAAATGTTAGATAACAATGTGATCCAATTAGAAGATGTTTTGTTTTCTGATGAGAGCACATTTACACTTCACGGTCATGTTAATCGTCAAAATTGCCGCTATTAGTCTAATGAGAATCCTCACTGGATGAGAGAGAAACATACGCAATATCCCGAAAAAGTTAATGTTTGGGAAGGAATTGTTGGAAATCATATCGTAGGTCCCTTTTTTATTGATGGCAACTTGAATAGAGATAAATATTTAGAACTGCTCCAAAATAATATCGTGCCAACTTTAACAAACTTATATCCTGATCCAGCAAACCCACAAGTTCCTGCCAATATACTATGGTTTCACCGCCCCATTACCAAATCAATGTCCGGCAGTACCTGAACCAAAATTTTTCAAATCGGTGGATAGGGAGGCGAGGATCGATAGAATGGCCAGCACGATCTCCTGATCTGACGCCATTAGACTTCTTTTTATGGGGACATGTCAAAAGTATTGTATACAAAACTAGACCACTCAACTTACATGACTTAAAAAGACGAATCACGCTTGCGATTAGATCAGTCACGCCTGAGATGTTGAGTAACGTTAAAAGACATTTCTATACCAGATTAGCATGTTGCCAAGACGTTCTCGGCGAACATTTTGAACATCTCTTATATTGAAATTAATGTTTTTTTGTTTTTTTTACATTATTTGTGAAATAAAATAATTTTCTTTTTTTATGTTAATTTTTGTAATACATCTGAAAACACTTAATATTTCCGAAACAGTTGAAGATAGGTATGGGACATTGTAAATGAATTATGTCTAGAATTTTCTGAAGAATAAAAAAAAAAATAATATACAGGGGGTTGTATTTAAAATAAGAAAGTTGGTATTTGCCACTGTCATATGACACACCCTATATAATTATTTTTTTTTGAAAAAAATGCGCATCTAAAAATACAAATCGACGTGTCCAAGCGTTTTTCCCAACACGCTCTCATTTATTCGTTATCGAATTTATTCCTTTTGGCTGTTCCACACTGTATAGGAAATAATAAAAATATAATTAAATTAAAAATTGAAGGAATTAATTAATTTTACTAAATAGGCGATTCATTTCAGTGTCAAGTTTGTGATAAACGGTTGAAATTTATTTTGCAACAAAAACGGTCCCTTCGTTTTATATCGGCGACTCTGTTCGAGGTTTTGTCAAAGGTTAGCATTTCGATTAACTTTTTATCATCATCAGAGAAGAGAATAGAACGAAAAATGAGAATCGTGCTAGTGTTAACGCATGGTTTAACAATCTGTTACAAAAGCATTCTGAGCAAATACCGGTGAGTACCAGAGTAACTTCGCCGACGTCAACTACTGCACTTGTCCTTGCATGCTAGAAGGTACAACAAACACGACAATAAAAAAAGTTAGTATTTTTTATGGCGGATACAGGGATTAATTATTTTAAAGAATATTTAAATAAATTTTTAAAACATATAGATATGGAAAAAGTTTTGCGGAGTATACAAATTTCAATGCAAAATCTTAAAATACACGAAAACCAGTCGACCAGCACATAATATAATAAATAATGGTGAAACACAATCAAGTAATTATTACACGACTCCAATTTACACTGTCCCTACCTCGCCAAGATTGTCAGCGTCGCCAGAAATCAGTAAAATTAATCAGTATTAAACTTTTAGCGCCGGTATGCACATCGGACCTATCTCTTCTAAAAATGTATTCACCCTCACCACAAAGGCCCAGAAAATTTAATAAATATTCTACGAATTTAAAACATAACATTAACACTCGAACAATAAACTAAAAATTTGAACTCCAAAAAAAACATTACAAATCCAACGCAATAAAGGTTCATACAAAATGTACAAAACGTCTGTAAATAATATGTTTTGTAAAAAAACAAACTTCGTCAGGGTTGTCATAAAAAATAACAACGGCTTTTAATTTATAGTTCGGCTTTACATATGATACATAGCTGCTGCAAATTTCTGCATATGTCTGGCTGTGGTGTCTGCCATTCGACCAGGTGTAACAAAAATCTTCCATCAATGACATTTTTTGTATCCCTGTTCAGTTGGATTCAGTGCAAGAGCCCTAACAAGCTCGATTTTGTTCCTTTTCTCATCACATGCTCATTGAAAAGAGAAAGAGGGTAGGGGCTAAGTTCGTATGTTTTAAACTGTTTTGATCTGAAATGTATTTCTGATTTTTCGTTAACATTTTAGTCACGTTATAGCAGTTAAGTTATTTAAAAAAACACAACTTGTTCTGTAATCCGAACATCCCCAGACTCAATAAGGTTGAATTAAAAAGGTTTCTACTGTATATACAACCAAATCCAGGCATTTAAAATTTTTCTAAATTGCATAATAATTCAATAATTTGTCGATAAGGCTTCAAGTAGGATGTATAATTGACACAATGGGGACTCGGTGGTGCACTACACCAACCTTTTCCTAATTTGCATTCACAACAATTTAATAAATAAACATTCAGTTACAAGTATAACAACTTATTTGATTTAATAATAATTTTTAGTTTTAAAATATGTGTTAAAATTTCCTTATTTAAATAATACTTACCTATGCACCAATTATACAAAATTTATAAATTTAAGCTAGGAAATAAAAGTCATAATTTTGAATCTGTCGTTAAAAATTAACCATAGTCGTAAAATTTCTAGTTTACCAGATACTTCTTCATCAAATTGCTATATCGCTTAAAAGTCGACGTTTCAGTGCCTGTCACAAATGTCTTTTAGTGAAATATAAAATAAAATTTATAATTCATCGTTGTCTAAAATATCGATTTTATTATTTTGTAAATGTATGTTAATTAGCAACACAAAACTACTTTCTGTAGGCGTCGAAATACAACAGTTTTATCAAAGGTGGTACGCATATTTTTAGAAAAAGGAGTATCGGTGTTTTTAATAAGTAAATGAATTATAAACAAAAGTTAAAAAAAATATTTATGTTACTATTTTTTTTATGTAATTTTTGTAATGTTCTTAAGAGTGTCACTTCACTCTGTTTAAAATCGGGACAGGAAAGAGGAAAGGGTAGACACTGTGGGCACTAAATATCTAGTAATAAATAATATTAGTTAATGAATCAAACAATTAAACGTGATATTAAATCCTTAAGAAGAGCATTAAAATTTAAAAGATATAGTTATTAATTGCGAAGGTGGGGAAGTATCTACTATATCTTTTCTAAGGAAGTAGGCAATGGATGTTTTTGGAGGTTATAGGAAAGACGAACTTCTTAGTTGATATTTGAATTTAAATTGATTTTAACTATTAAGAAAAATAGAAAAAAATAATATATCTATTAAGTAATAAACATAATGGGTTCTGGTATAAATAGCAACAATCAACATCTACTGATTAAACTTGCTCATCATGTAACACCCAAACTCAATTGCTAAAACCATTCACAAGAGTCTACTTTAGTTTAATTCATTTACCACCTATTCAAAAATAATCCTTGAAAAATTAGATTTTTATTAATAAGTTGAAAGTATTATTTTTTTTGCTTGGTGTTTCTTTAAAAATGTCTTATCTCTGAAATATAGAATCTAGACCTTAAAATATGATGATCCTGCCCAATATACCTCATACAAATATTGCTTGTTTCCGAGATACCAGCTGTTTAAAATTTAAATATGGGTTTTAATTTTTGCAATAAATTTTCATGTTTTTACAATTTCTATTTGAAAATTGGAAATTTTACGTTTTTTGGCCTGAGGATTGCTAATTTTGAATATAATTTAGCATTGCTTATAAAGGGCGCTAATTACTCTTGGTTGTGTTTAGTAAATCAAAGCAAATTTGTTTTCGGCTAAATTATGAGTAAAATAGTAAAAAAAAATTAAATTCTACGAAAAAAGTTACTCTTGTTCGATTCATGTAACTCGATCGGTTATCGAGTTATTTGCTACTAAAGAGTTCAATGAATTAATTTTATTCTCTAAATGTGTTAACAATAACAAATTAAAAAACAAAAATAAAAAACTGGAATGTTCAAAATGCCCACCATTTGCTTCAATACACTTTATGATCCGCTTTCGAAAAGATCTATTAATATTAATATCTTTGGAAACTAATGCAATTATTTGTGACCAAAATCACGGGACTCTGACGTTGCGCGGTGGCCACGTTATATTTTCTTCTTCTTCTAATGCGTATCCACTAACGGATGTTTGCGATAACATTTTCCATTGCTTCTCTTTTCCTTTCGGTGTGTATTAGCGACTGTATATCGTGTAGCCCTGTCCACTGTCTGATATTTCGCAGCCAAGACATTTTTTTCCTTCCGATCCCCCCAAGTATGCCATTTTTCTTTTCTTAATCAATTCAAACAGTTCACGTTGTTCGTTGACTCGTCTTATAACTTCTTCGTTTGTCAGTCGGGCCGTACAAAGTAAATTGAGGATTCTGCGATACAGCCACATTTCAAAAGCCTCCAATTTCTTAATTACAGTCGTCTTAAACGTCCAACCCTCCATACCGTAAAAAAGCACCGACCAAACGTAGCACTTCATGAATCTGAGTCTTAGGTTAAGGTCAAAATCGAAACGGGTAAGCACTCTTCAAAACCTCAAGAATGTCTGACGAGCTTGTTGGCACACAGCACACAGCACACATCCCTGTCGCACCCACTTCTAATTTTTATGGAGTTGTACATATTATTGCCAAATTTGATTTGCGCTGTTTGATTCCAATATAGGTTCTCAATCCCTCTAATATCTTTTTGGTCGATATCAAGCCTATTAAGGAGCTGCATTAATTTGTGTTATTGTATACGATCAAATGCTTTTTCGTAATCTATGAAACATAGGCACACATCCTTTCTCTGATCATGCCAGTTCTGGACAAGCACTTGTGTTGCGACTATCGCTTCTTGTGTACCTAACCATTGTCTAAACCCAAATTGCGAGTCGCTTATGTCTCTTTCACATTTTTTGTAAATTATTTGTGTATAATTTAAAGAAATATTTTCAAAGTATAAGTCTATGATCTTCGCAATTTCTTGCATTGGTCTTCTTAGGAAAGGGGATAAAAGTAGAGCACAACCACTGTTTGGGTAGTGACCTGTCTCATATATAGTGTTAAACACTTTATGTAGTGATGTGATGCCCCGTTCATCTAAAAGTTTAAGTATTTCTGAAGGAATTTTATCTGGACCAGCCGCTTTGTTATTTTTGACGTTATAAATCTAAATCATCTATTATATAATTATTATTATTTAGCTGTTGGTTTTAAAACCTTTTATTTTTTATATTAATTAGTTAAATTTAAAATAAAAAGTTTAAAGAATATGGGAACTAATAATAATTAAATATGATAATTGGGTTTTTTATTATATCACACAAAGACCTGACGAACTGATGGTTTGTTATTTTCGGATTTTTATCAAATTCTAAAATTTTAACATTTTAATTTCCTTGTCTGGGTATAATAGATTTTATTGACTTTTATTAGGCATTTTAAAAAATTTATTTTTTAAGTGTAGAAGAGTTCACGCTATTAATATTTTAAAGTGTTAATCATTTACTCTCAAGATTGACACTACAAGGACCAATCTTCATCAAGAATCCTTCTTTTACAGGGCTGCTACAGAATGGAATAAGATTCCAAAATCAGTTTTTCCAGAGAACTATGACCTGCAACTTTTTAAAAAGCGTGTTCACAATCATTTCCTTTCTATAATCCCTTCCCCTTCTAAAAGTCGCAGTCTACCCTTTTTGCGACTATTTTCATAAAAAAAAAAAAAAAAAACTGGTAATTGCTATAGGTTATTTTATTAATAAAAAATTAATAAATTAATAGTCAAATTGTACATAAAATTTTTTTAAATTTAACAAAATGTTAATAAATATTCCTTTTTAACTTTTATACTTATATTTCACTGTTTTCACATTGGCTAAATATTTGTAAAAAATTTGATTGCTATTTTTATTAATTAAGAGTGATAATAACCAGTGAGCATAAAGTTTTAATGTATTTATTAAATATTTATGTACCTATTATGTAGACAATTAAAAAGAAAAACTTAATAATTTAAAATGTTCAAATAACTCATGAAATAAGAATAAGCGAAAAATAATTTACAATAAAAAAGATTCTGATTTCTGTTTATTGTACCAATAAATTAATATACTGTTTTGTTAAAATTATAATAAAAGAGCGCCTACAGAAGCTCTTATTATTAATGTTGTCTGAAGAATGTTATAAAATCTTTCCTATCTTTTAAAACATATCACTGTAATATAAAAATACATGAAGAAAATTGTTGGTTTTAAATAAATGTCTTGATATGCAAACCAATAGCTAAAAGAAAATGCAAGCGTTTTTAAATTTACACCCAATAAATGTTTATAGTTTTTTTTAATGTAATTATTTAAGAATCCAAGCAACATACTTTTGATATTGGTATATAAACTATACAATTTAAGTTCACTCTTTTTTTAAATCAATAAGTTATTTAACTTTTATGTGATAGATTCGTAATAATTTGTCTGCTTATTGGTTTTGTAAAAAAAAATTATATCGTAGGTATAACATTTTTATGTTGGTTTAAATTTGGTTAATAGTTTTAATTTGTACTTTCCATATATGGCTAGCTTCCTGGTGTTTGTGTGTTGTTTGGTATTATTTCTCGATTAAAGTTTTTATTGATTACGCAGCCGCTAATAAATTATTTCCATTATAATATAAAAATATTTATCTTCTCGGCATATAATCAGAGATGCCACACACTACTGTTAGTAGATAGTTTTTTTTATTTCAGTGGTATTTAGAAGTAAATAACCTCCTGTTAAAATATTTAACAGTAATGTTTTTTTCAATGTAAAATATAACAATTTTGTTACAATAAAGTACATGATGGTACCGACCTAAAAAGAACTCCTGGATGACGAACGAAATAATAGGATTGATGAAAGAGCGCAGATTTCTTAAGAACAACAAATAGGCGTACAAAAGTATCCAGAAAGTAATAAGCAGAAAATCCGAGACGCGAAAACAGCACACCTGACCAACGAATGTAAAGAAATAGAAGCTCTGGAAACTCCTTCAACATGCATAAAAGAGTCCAAGAGGCTACAGGTAAATTAAAAACAAGCATAGGATCGGGTATACTCTACGACGAAAATGGAAAGGTGATTCATCAAAAAGAAGAAATATTAAGGGCGGATATACAAGCCGGCATTATTATAAATGGCGAAATCATAAACAACCTTCGCTACGCAGACGATACGGTACGTTTGGCCTCCAGTCGGGAAGATTTACTGGATGCAGTCATCGGAAAATGCGCAATGGCCGGACTCGGATTAAATGCAAAAAAGAGTAAAGTATTAGTAATTAGCAAGCAATCTTATATCATAGCTAACATAACAGTTGAGGGTGAATTATTGAAGCAAGTAAACCAAATAAAATATCTAGGCAGCATAATAACTAACAGCGCGGACAGTCAAACTGAAGTGAAATCGAGGATTAAGCAGGCTCGAGCAGCATTTATAGACAGGGTCTTGTGCTGTAGAGATCTGAAGTTAACTCTAAGAATCCGACTTCTCCACCATGCTGCAGCTCTCTGTTCAGACTTACCGTCGACAGAGTAAGGATAGCCTTGTTGGTGACCAACGTTCTAAAAGGACATGGTACTTAAGAAGAAGATGGTACCGAGTTTGCTTGAAAAAATATGTTTACTTGTTTTAATGGGTTTCGCAAATTTAAAAGAAGTGAATACTCTTGATGTTCAGCTGAAAGTAATTTTTAAAATCTGATCAATAAAGACAGAGAAAATATTACAGAAATAATTATTATAACTACGGTACATCTTGGGATTTTTCAGTAAAACATAAAATTTACCATGTCTTAATGGTAAAAGCATTTTATTAGAAACTCTTAGGTTTCACCTCAGAGATAATAATAATAATAATCCAAGCCAAGTTTAGTCGACTAAATCATTTTAAAAACATTAAAAAGTATAAAGAACAAAAATATATTTAAAGTTAAAGTTAAAAAAAGGATTTCTTTGTTGCAACATGGTGACCTATTAAAATAACACAGCAATTTTGATGACTTTTCACAATTGGATATTTATAAGCCGATGAGACTCATTTTTTCAGCTTGTTACTCCAAATTCAATTTTGCTTTCTTATTTTCAGTACAGATTTAATCGTTTTGGGTATTGCCTCTATAGTTGCATAAACTTCTTAAGATTGGCTCGTGATTTCTGTCTATGAACCGATATCGCATGCTTAAAAAGTTTATTTGAGAAAGAGGATACACAAGCGCAAGCCCAATTCGGGGACATGAGTGAAAGTTAGAATAAAAGTAAAATTAGTATGAAAGAGATTATGGAAGCGTTAAACAGTATAAAATTGGGGAATGATGCAGGATATTACAGGATTACGGTTGAAATGCTTAAGGCTGGACAGGGCGTGGTAGCTAATCTGCTGTACCGCCTATTTAACCTTTGTTGAGAGAACGGCAGAGTACCAGGAGACTGGTACAAGGCAGTTACAGTTCCGCTGTACGAAGAACTGCAAAAACTACCGAGGTATTAGTTTACTTAGCATCGTCGGTAAACTGTAATGAAAGATATTGACTTAGTTAGTGTTTGCCATGACTGTTTAATTTATACATAGACATCGGTGGAAAAGCTGGAGTCTTCGGGGTTAACCGTTAGAACCAAAGAGGTGGCAAAACTACTTCGGTGGGAAAAAACCCCTCTATGGTAAAGCATCGACAAAACGGCTCACACCAGGACACAATGCGGGAAAGGAAAGTAAACCTCCCCACACTTCCTTTAAGTAGAAATGGCTAACCACATCCAATTTCTCCAGGCGAACATTCAACATGCTAGAGCGGCTTCATATGTCCTCAGGTTCATATGTCCGGAGGTTCGCCAAGGAGCAACTCGATGTGGCACTAATCCAGGAACCCTGGCCTTCCAATACAGGCAGAATAAGCGGCCTAGGAAACTGCTCCGGTAAGTTAATATTTGGTTACACCAACCTCGAACCTACCAATTTCAAAAAAATCTTACCCTATATAACCATGAACTACGTGAGAAAGGCTGGATTGTGCGGTAAACTGTAACCTCTAGGGGTGAGCCACAATAGACCTACTAAGAGTCGTGGTGGAGGGGCGACCATGCCCCACTCACATGTTACCTAACCGATCCTATACATAGACGATTATTTAAAATATTTGAAAGAGAGTGCAATGAATTGAAAATGAATGATTTGAACGTCAAATGCCTCCTTTACGCCGATGATCAGGTAATATTAGCATCATCTGAGGAGGAGTTGTAGGCAAAGGTTAATATTATGCATAATAACCTAAAAGCGAAAGGGATGAAAGTAAATATAAGCAAGATGAAAGTAATGGTTTTAAAAAAAAATATGACAAACTGCGAGTTGCTGATTGAAAAAGAAAGTCTACAAGTCTGTATATATATATATATATATATATATATATATATATATATATATACAGTAATGAATCTAAAACTCAATGAGGAGGACACGTTTGTGTCCCATTTTTGGATATCTAATAATGCCTTTCACTAATTTAACATCACATATCACTCTCAAAAATTTTAGTATCCATTAAAGTGAATTACTGATGTATTATTAATTAATTTCCGTTTAGTATTCTAATTTTGTTTTAATGCGTTAAACCAAATAGTATTTATGTGAAAGCATGACAAACTGTGAAGTTTCGATTGAGGGAGAAAGAGTGGAGCAAGAAAATGAATTTGTGTACTTGGGTTCAAAATTTACGAGAGATGGAAAGTATGACAGTGACATTGAGCAAAGGTTGTTGGCAGAAAAACAAATGCATGGGGCACTGCATAGCTTTATAAATAGCCAGAAAGTGTTAAAAAAAGTACGTGTGGCAGTGCATAGAGGTGTGTTGGTTCATACACTTATGTATAGTAGTGAATATTGGGTTTAGCAAAAGAAGCATGAAAATAGGATTAATGCTAAGGAGATGAGTGGTTTAAAAAGTATAGACGGAGTGACTCGGTTGGATAAAGTAAAAAATAGTGATATAAGAGAACACTGTTGTGTAAAAGAAGATGTGGTTACAAAGATAGATAAAGGAATGCTTTGATGGTTTGGACACGTAGAAAGGATGGATGAAGGAAAATTAAAGAAACAAATTTATAAGGCAAGTGTGAATGGACAAGTCAGTAGAGGTCGACCTCGGCGAACATGTCTCGATCAGATCAACATTGTTTTGAGAAAAGGCCAGGTTAAGAGTACCAACAACCGACGAGCATGCATGAGAACACTGATGAATGTAGAGGAAGCAAAATATGTGTGTAAGAACCGTAGCAAGTGGAAGGAAGTGGTCTATTCTACCCCTACGGAAAAAAGGCTTGACTATATGTATGTATGTATGCGAACCGTATTTAATCATCCATGAGGGTTGTTTCCTAAAAAATCGTAACCGGACAAATATTTGTACTTGTTCTTGGAAAATTCCGCAAAGAGTCTTTGTCGTGACACTTAATAAAAATTTGAGATTTTATAAAGTGTTTAACCCCTTGATAATTTAGGGGTGTTCAATCCCTTGGGAACCAACATTATGAAATTTCTATAACGTCGATTGTTTGCAATAGATTTATAAGAACTTTTGTGGAAAATTTTTTTACTGTTTACGTTTTGATGTACATTTATAGGGATTATTCAATATTTGGGGGCACTTATCCCCTTGGGATCAAAATTTTGGAATTTTATACACTTTAATGATCTGTAAGAAATTCTGGAACCCGTCCGATCATTATATTGAAAAAAATACAGATTGTGTGGTGCAACCTGAGTTTAAAGCTAGCCCACGCCCTTTTTCTGGAAAACGGAAACTGTAAAAGATTTTTGGTTTGGGACCCAAATTTGTAATAAATGTGTACAAAATTCTGAACTGGTTTTTTTTTAAGTGTGCTATAAATGCTGGTGTAGCTTTAAGGACATGGTATAACAAGCCGATGAAAATTGCTTAGACTACGTTACTGCCTAGCAAAAGCTTGTGGTTAATTGTAAGCTGATATGTCCCTGTAAAAAATCTATAGCAGATTTGTTTTTGTGTGCGCAATTTTTCAGAGGTCTAAAAGATAAACAGTTTTATTCAAACAAGAATTATATACAGTGCGTTGATTAAGTAACGCATACATTCATTATTAGCTAAATAAACAGTAGTATGAAAAAATCGAGAATAAGGTTGATTTTTGATTTTTATTTACAATTTTTTAAAAAAATAATCTATTATACACAGTTAATAACCTAAGTGATGACGTCAGCACCAGGAAGACTAAACGATCACTCTAACAAAAACAAATAGAGGAAAATGTACAGTAAATGTTCAAATTGTTTTCCATTGACCACTAAACAACTTTTGCGATTTTGTCCAATCTGTACTAACTTGAATAAACTTGTGATACATTTTTGGAATCTGCTCGGCAAGGAAAATCCGCAAATTGGAAAAAAGGAAGGTGTATTATTTAAAAAAACTGGTGCTGACATTATTACTCAAAAATTATATACCCTGTATGATAGATTATTTTTTTAAATATTAATATTCATATTAAAAGTATTAATATGAAAAATATGTATATAATTTTTGACACTGACATCTTTAGCATAGCAGAATAGGAAAGCATATTTTTAATTAAGATGCGTTTATAACAATAATATTTGCAATATTTACTTTGTTTAATTACATTTATTTATTTAAAAATTTAGTTCCAAAATAATATTTTGAACTTAATTTTGTGAAATATATACAACAACAGTAACACATTTTTACCAATAACACAGTTCGAGACTACAGGGTCTGCGAAGCAAATGTTATAAAAGTAAATGCTCTTAGCCATAACGAGGCCCCGCCTATCGCCTCGCATATAGCCTGGTAGCAGAGCTTCGTACTCCAAAATCAAGCTTAGTATTTTTTTGATATAGAAGAACAAATGCAGTCACCATAATAGTCTTCTTTTGATAAAATTATAAAAAGAAGTTGCACTCATGTTGCTTAGCCAATAGTTAAAAATCAACTGATATGAAATATGGCCCAATATGGACTCTCGACAGCAAAACCTATCAGTTAAATAATTCCGTGACGGAACTTTGATTTTTGTGTCTATAAAGCGTTTCGCTGCGACAAAAAGAAATTCCTTGAACTATTAAATATTAATTCATAAATCGTTTGGTCGGTGTCACTTACGGGGGCACATATGAGTGAAATGCTTCCATAAGATATTAATTAAAAATACGAGGAGCGCTTCAAAGTATTAGGTATCCAAATTTCATTTGGAAAGCATCTGCTCGAGAACTTTATTTATATTAAAGTAAAAATATGGTTTAGTTAAATGAAAGGCATTGTTAATTAATAAAATATGCATTTTATTTTGTGGAAGAATCAACGATGGAATTATACGTTTCTTGAAGTCACTTTTAGCATTATTTGAGAAGGCGATTATAACATTGCTCTGAGGTAAAATCGGCAAACCAATGTTGACACCTAAAATTACCAAAAGAATAATGAAAAAATAATTTATGCAGTACGCTAAAATTAAGCATACATAGGTACATAATAATATAAAAAATATAACGAATATGATCTTTCGGGCAACGAAAAAATGAAATTCCGATCGCTTGTCCTGTTTTGCTTTTGCAACCATCAAAAACACAATAACTATTGGGTACTCGAACGTTCATATTTTTAAACAAAGTAAACAATATAAAGAGTTAAAATTTAAAATAACTTACCAAAGCAAACCTGGCAAGCACTAATAAACACTAACAAACAATATAAACAATTAAATTCGACTAACCGCATCGATTCCAGCCGGTATACTATCGCCTGAAATGTCACTTCGCACAAATATCCCACTCCGCGACAGCCTCTAGTGCAAATTCCAAAGTCCATCATGTAGAATTCGTCGGGCCAAAAACCGCCGGCAGCAAGAAGTGAAATGACAATGCTATGTGCGAGGCAGACACCATATTTTGGTGCAATACTACGTTCGATGCTCCTTTATAAACATACCCATAGTCGATATCCATAACGGGTCACCACACCTCGCACCGCACATAGTATTGTACCATAGCATCCTTGTACGAAGCAAATGTTACTTTAAAGTTAAATGCGCTTGGCTATAATGACGCACTGATCCTTATCTTGCACATAGCCTCATATCATACATAGCATAGCCATAGTTGGATTGTACTATTTTAAAAATAAAGTAGCTTTATCGTACCAGTCCTAGTACTGTATTATCAGACCTCGTATATTTTAATTTTTGTTTTTATGTAACATCAACATTTTCTTTTGTTTTTTTTGTTAATTAAAAGTTTACAGTTAAAATTTGTCCTGTATTGCATAAGAATGAGTATATCTGTGATCGATTTTCAGAAAATACCTCCTGCTAAGTGTTGTCGTCACTTTGCTGATGTTTATGTCGTCAGAACTTCTTTTTACAAGAAGAATACAGTAAAGTATTTAGATATTCAATACAATTTCTAGTTGGGATATATGTTTCGTCTGAAATTTATTTCCTTCAAAATTCATTGACCCGCACGTGAGTTTCGGATTATTTTTACCAAATTGAATAATTAGTGGCAAAATAGATAAAGAATACCACATTTGACATAGACTGACAGTCATTAAATGAACTTGTCCTATCTTTTATTGATTATTTTTAATCGTATCTCAATTAATAATAATGTTGCTGCAGGTTAATTATAGACTGAAACATAATTTGTTTGCGAAATGGATGTATATAAATAATTTCAATACTATTGTAGTGGCAGTAATTTTGGTTTAATTGGCACAAAAATCAATAGTTGTTAAAAATTCTACCCTGTTATATGTCCTCTAAACTGAAAAGTTCCATTTAAGTAAAGAATAATGTAATTAGCTTCGTTTCCAAAGATTATCGCGTTTTTTAAAGAAAGAACGTTGGTTATAAAGCATAGAAGTCTTTAGCAGCGAGCAAATCAACCAATAAACAATTGCGATTATATCAAAAACTATCAGCTTACTTTGCTGTAACTGTCAGGCAGCAAAAATTATTGGGTTATCCAGTGCATGTAGATGAAAAGAGCCAATGTTAATTGATCATATAAACTACAAGGAAATACTGAATTCTAAAACAAACATTGAAAAAATATTTTTTGTAATTGGGCAGAAAAATTAGATTTTGACTTATCAATATTCCTCTTTACGGTCATTCCATACTTCCCACAACAGATCCTTTGTAAATTACAAAAAAGCAAAATGATCGATTCAGCCTGTTGGTATCCATAGTTTTGGAAATCTAGGACTAAGGATTGTAGAATTTTTAAAACTACCGATCCTAAAAAATATTGTTTTTATTGAACTTCGGCGACATTACCTGTTGATAATGGTAGAAATATAACAAATTTAAAGAGACACGGTGGTTGGAAGCCTACCAAGTTAATTCACTTACAAACAAAATTGCCAAAACCAATCAAAAATTATCAGATAAAAACAATCAACGTAAATCAGATGACACTGGACATTATAATACACCAAACATGTCAAACAAATTGAAACCATTTAATATTATCGATTGTTCAAAAATCAATATAAATATTAAGATAAAGTATTAGATTGTTCATAATTTTGTCCTACAAATACGCGTTATAGAAAAAGGGCCATCTAAAATATTTACGTGATTGTCTATCTTTTAAATGTTTCTTTTTTAGTCGCAATAAATCAATTTTGTATTAATTTAATAATTCTAGTATGTCATCTGACGTTATCATGAGTTACATTTGAAAAGTAAGCAAACATTTTAGAAATCGTAATATTTACTAAAAAATTACACTAACAATATACATTACAATAATTAAACTAAAGAGACAAGAAATGACAAAGATAATTATTCAACATTTGATTTAACATAGAGAACACCACGTTCTGGATACTTACTTGGGAAAAATTGGAAAATAAGGACCAATCGGATCTTTTCACGTGTTGTTGAAAGTAAGACATCTTACTTGCCTTTTGAGCTGTTTTCAAATACGTTCAATGATATTAAAATCTGGGATTTAAGCATAACAGGTTATTTTTTTAAATACCAAATTTTTTTACATTGTTACCATCCTTAACAAGTAGTGTGGTCGCTCATTATTATGCATTAGCAGGAAACAAACCCAGCATTTGGCATCACATGGTCTTTTAGGGTCTCAGCTTTATATCTTTGTGCTGTTAACGAGCATCTCTTAATAACAACGAATTTCATGTGTGTCTCAAAAGAAATTTCTGTTCAGAACATACCTGAGCCACCCCCAAAAGCAACCCGTTGTGACCGAATGTAGACAGCATAACTTTCTCTAGTTCTTTTGTAAACCTTATTCCGGTCATTTTTTTCGGAAATACACATTCTACACTTATCCGTAAATAATACGTTTTTCCAGTCGTCCTTTGTCTTATTGACATGTTTACGAGCAAAAGCAAATCTCCTTTTTTTTGAGCTGCAGTAAGTAAAGGTCCTGTATCTGGACTGAAATCTGACAAACCATTTTATCTTAACCTTCGCCAAACATTAAAAATTTGCTGTTCCATGAGCTTGTAAAAGACCGTTTTTTTTTTTTTTTTTTTTTTTATGTTCTGGTTCCCACGAAAAGGGATATCCTGTAATGTTCAGAGAACATCGTGGGAACCAAGGGAAAGAAGGTAGGAGTTGGTGTTCTTCTTAAATTTCTGGAGGTTGTATGCCTCGGGGAACACCTCCCTAGGCAATGAGTTCAAAAGCCTCGCAATTCGTTGGATGAATGAGTCTTTGGAAAGTGATGTTCTGCAGGTCTCCAAAGTGACCACGAAGGGGTGTGAAGACTGAACTTGACGGGTTAATCTCGAAGAGACTGCCAAAGGAGGAACGATTGTTGATATTTCAGAAGAGTATCGCCCATTATAGCGTTATATATAGCATTATAGTATTATAGCGATTTGGACTCAGTCTCGCATTGCAGTCAGTACCTAATCGTGACAAAGCGATCCTCTATTGCTGTGGTGTTTATTTTAGCGCCTGTACCAAATCACCTGTGATAAGAACTGGTCGCAATAAACTGTTGATGTTAAACATTTAATTGTCTCGCAAAAATTCTGAACAGCTTTAATATTTTTTATCCATTATTAAGGATTAAATTTTGCTGTATAAAGGTCTGTGTAGCATAAAGATACGTCTTAAACTCTTTTGAAGATTATACAAGTTAATAGAGGTCTTAAAACAAGAAACTTGTTTAAAGAGTAAACAACGTGTTTGGAGAGTTCTATGTTTTCTGGTTTCCGAAAATGTGTTTATGCTCTTTGCGGGATCAGTTTGTCTTCACATTACAAATTCTAACCCGTTTAACTTAATTAAAAATTAATAAATATTTAAAAATATAGATATTAACGTTTTTGGATGGCCCGTATTCTCTGGCGTATAATATAAATATTATTGCTTTATTGACATGTTATTCTACGTGGTTGGTGAAAAAATAGTGTACGCAACAAGTCCGTGAATTGTTAGAATCTTTTCTACTCATCCAAAAAACAGTTTTTCCAAACTTGTTAAGTTAATTAAGAAAATGCTTCCAATTATTTGTTTATAACACCTTCATAGATTTTTGTATGTGATAAATAAAATTTCTGATTCATTTGTGGTGAGTCAGTCCCTGCTAAACCTGGGCTAGTTTTTCTGATTTTATTCTCATGAACCTGTTCTGTTAACCAATAAGCTACTGTTATCCATTTCACTCTGCCTCCTTTCATTTATTTCGCACCGTCTTACTCGCACCGGTTGCCTTATACCCGAGGTCGGTTCATCTCGCTCTTGACAGGTAAGGTCATTGAAGCATCTTATTCTCATTAAAATCTCTATCTCTGTCTTGACTCACGTACAAAGGTCGAGATATTTTTTTTACTTACTCTACAACCAATAATTTCAGGTTGGGTTGCTTTATTCAGTAGCGACTCGTGTTATTATTTTTCTTTTTACTGATAAACGTTGGAAATCAGTTTTTATTGAATTAGATCAGTCCTTATTTTATACACAAAAGTGTTTTATTTAAATTCGATTTTTTAAAACACATTTGTGCAAATATACTTTTTATATATTTCAATTTGAATCTAATATAAAATCTTGTTCTAATGTAGACTAATAACAGGATGTACATTTAGTGTATGCTGCTCTTTGGTCTACCATTATATTAATAACAGTAATTTTCAAATCAAATAATCACATAAATCAGAGATCACACAAGTTACATGAGAATTCAAATAATCCAATATTTTTTTTTAAATCATTCTGCCGCTTTATTAATTGGGCCATAGAATATTTAACAAAACAAATAATTTGAAAAGAACCCCAAATTACTTTTATACCGTTCACATTACAAATCCAGACAACTTGTACTTTATAAATTGGAACAGTAAATAGTAAACAAAGTCCTGAGATTGTAGAATCCAGTGTAATAGTATGAAATCCAAACAGCTTTAATTACAGCAAATACATTTTAGAATGTGAGCAAAACTTTTTGTAAAACAAGTTATTAACTAAATATTTTAAGCCTTGTGCAGACTGTGAACAACAATATTGGGCACTGTTTCTAAACAGTCGCGTAACATTCTTTAGAAATAATGTATCCAGACCTAACTTATTGTTTTGGTTTTTTCTCAAAATAATGCATAAACGTCAAAATTCATCCTGTGAAGTCAAATCTGTGACAAGTAGAAAAAAGAAAAAATGTTGGGCTCCAGAATTAAATTTTACTTTTTTGAATCTTCCTTAAAACTTAACCAAAATAATAGAAGCAGTTTTAGTAACAAAAAAGAAATATTAGCCCACTTATCTTACACCCACTTATCTTACACCTTTTTCGATGTTAAGTCCATGTAAGCTCCGTTTATCCTAACGCAAGCAGTGAAATCTTCGTAGAGTGATTTCAGTGCTTTAATCAAACTACCGCTCAACCCATACATAGACAATGTCGACTAAAATTTAGTCCTCACCACTCTGTCATAAGCCTTTTCCAAGGTTACGAAAGCGCAGTAGACCTTTTGACTTCCATCTAAGAATTTTTTGACAATGCTTCGTAATAAAAAGACATCTTCCTCCTTTTCTAAATCCTCCTTGAACATCCCATATCATCTTCTCAGTTTCATTTGTCAATCTTTTAATCAATATCCTTGCATACAGTTTGCCAACTATGCTGAGTAAATTTATACCTCGTTAGTTCTTACAGTCCTGCCGCGAACCTTTTTCTTTGTAAAGCGGAACTATAACAGCCTTGCAGTAGTCTTCTGGTGCACTACCGCTCCTCCAGCAAAGGTTAAAATAGTAGTACAGCAGACGCTATCACGCACTGTCCAGCCTTTAGCATTTTAACCGTAATCTTGTCATACCCTGCAGCATTACCAAATTTTAGTTATAAAATAATAAAAAGAAAAAAAATTTACTTTTGCCACACAATATTTTTTTTATATAAAATAGTGCCCACTTGTAATACTGAAATAAACGTTTTACACTGTCAACCTTTCTTATAACAAACAAAGTTAAATTGATTTATTAAGGTAATGCTTTAATTTCTTACAAATAACAACCCCATTCAATTTAACTTTAACAGTTTAAAATCACCTATACAATAATCAGCTGTTTTGTCCAATAGCAATGTTTTTTCAAGGCCTATATGTTCCTACCAAAGAAGGCCGTTTCTGTAAGTTTAATCATCGAAGTTCTGTACTGTTTAGTCTAAAAAAAACAATATTTAAATTTCAAATGTCACATAAAAAAGATTTTCACGAGCTTGAGGTACTGTTTAATAAAAATTAAAAATCTATGCCATAGAAAGACACCCGGCGAATCTGCTATAGCAATAAATACATTATCTAATAGCATGCATTACCTAATAGCAAATACCACATATATTATATTTCCATTTAAATTGGTTACTGTAACCGTATCTATTTCTCACGACAATCCATCTGACAAAAAATAGTTACGAGTTACAAATTTTCCATTAAAATTCAATCACAAATATCTAGTAATAGAACTAAAACGACAGCTGATTTTGGTGAATAATTTCATTGATAATTTGACAGTATTGACACAAATCAATAATATAAAATTAAATTGCGCGGGGCATAAACAATGTTAGCACGTAAACAATTGTAACTAGAGTCGATTGTAAAAATTCGTGCTGCAAATTTGTTTATTTTACTTAACCACCGAAGAAATGAACAAGAGAAAAAGGATGGTATCGACGGAAAGCAATAAGGAAAGACAACAGTTATGGCAATACGTTTTTGGTAGACCAATAATTTGAAGACGAAGCAAGTTTTAAAAATATTAGCAGGATGTAGCAATGTGATATGTTGCTTATAATTAGAGAAAAGACGTTCCGAAAAAATACTGCACTTACTCAATCGATCTCTCCATGGATTAGGCTAGTGTTTACCTAGAGATTTCTTTTATACACTTTTAAAACCGTAAATCGATCAATATTAAAATGTTTCCGGCTAGTGTTTGAGGCTATTATAACATCATTTAAAGAATAAGTTAATGTAACTACTCAATAAGGTGCTTAATAAAAACTAATAACTTAAAAGATGTATATTTCTTTATAAGCCAATTATATGTCTTTTGGTAGTACTAAATCGTATTCCTTTTTTTGAATACTTTTACGAGTTTTCCTGATACGAATCATTTTTTATAGTTTCTAGTGGATTTATTTAAAAATAAAAAAGATTTTCTATCTGCATGTCGCTTTAGACAAATAGAATACTAAATTCAGGAATCTCTTACTCTTGAAAACTTCGAATAACTAATTTGCATTTGGAAAGTTATAAATTTTAATACTCTTAGTAGTATAATAAGATAATTTTTTCCTGTACATACATACATAAAGTCACGCCTTTTTCCCATATGGGTAGGCAGAGACCACTTGCTACGGTTCTTACACACATCTTTTGCTTCCTCTACTTTCATCAGTGCTCTCATACATGCTCGTCGGTTGTTGGTACTCCTGACCTGGCCTTCTTTCAAAACAATGTTGATCTGATCGAGATATGTTCTCCGAGGTCGACCTCTACCGACTTGTCCATTCACACTCGCCTTATAAATTTGTTTCGTCAATCTTCCTTCATCCTTTCTACGTGTCCAAACCATTTCCTGTATAGTAAAAATAATTTTTTTTATTGGTATTTGTAATTTTTAGTCGTCTTGGCTATACAATAAAATAAATACATGCTGTAAAAGGATTAAAATATTAACAAAATACTAGTTAGGTATCAGGTGGTTGTATTGTATTATGCAAATAAAAGATATTATTATTACACAGTAAACGCTACTATTTACACCTTGTGTTATTTTCCATAGGATTAATATCCAATGTAATGCTTATTTTATAGCAGTTATAAAGCTAGATCGGTCTTTAATTTTTATAGAATATCCCATAAATTATTGAAGACAGAATGTCCATTATAAGATAAAACGTTTAATAATATATAATGTATGTTTATTTTGCCTGATTGGTTGTTAACATGTTTTTATGAGCTTACTATTTAAAAATGTTTTTGCTGCTTAAAGAACAGTTTCAATCAAAATGAAAATACAAAAATCGATTGTCATAAAACCAATACATTGATGGGTCTGTGTTATATTTATTATATCATATACACCTTTTTAAATAACAAATACCAATTTATGTAATTGATTATATTTAACCTGTGTTGCGCACGACGCTTGTGGACGCAGGTAAAATTTGACATTAGAACGAGGATAAAAACTCTTACCTTGGCAAATACAGAAACAATTTAATTGCCTTAAAAAAGACAGATTTGTTAATAATACTTATAAAACTCAAATATTATAATTAATTAAACACGGTGAGAAAACTAAGAAAATAAACTCTGATGAACTCTAAAAAAACAACCTCTAATATTTGACATTTCCTCTTCTTCTTTTTATTGGCAATTTCCCTGTGATAATTAACCCAATATTTGACATATAACAACATGAAATAGGTAAAATACTTGATTTTAAAAAACAGTCACTTGCTAGTCAATGAGCAAGTATGCCACAAGCGTATCGCGAAGCATTATAGACGTCTTTGTTCTGCTCTACATAAGCTCAATTACATATCTCTGTAATTCTTTCGTAAGATAGGTCCATTGAGAAGGTTACAAAACCTTTGACAACCTTAATACAATTTGCACAAAATCAAGACGAGTTCAGACATACGCCCTTCGAAAACAAAACAGAGAGAATAACAGATGTTACCTTCAAAAAGCGAGGGTGTAACTACTCTAAAATTTTAATAGAGAAAGGCAGTTCAGTGAAGAATGTGCTGCCTTTAGTTAAATACCACGGTATAATACTTGGGCTTTCTACTTGATGTAAAGAACTTTGTAGTAAAATTCCGTACTCAGTAGTTCAGTAGTTTCCTTCTTTTAAGGTGAAAATCATTTAGCAGTTATGTTTATTAACATATAATTTTCCATTACATGCTGAATAAGTTTGAATGATCTCCATTGGAAACTCAACAATCATTTTCTTGTGATTGTCAACTGAGACGCAGACGTTTCCATGGTAGAAAAAATCGGATTTCCTCCTATAGAAGACATCCACCGTGGAAATCTTTTTCTTTCAAAATTATTGTTAACTTTGAAATTTTAAGTTCATGTTATTTTTTTGCTTTTCTCTTCCAGCAAACGTTGTTAACATTTTTTCTCCTATTTTTAATAAACCTGTATGTATACTTGCAGGTTTTTTTAATTGTTTCTGGGTGATAAGAACGAAGTTTGTACAACCTTGAAGCCGAAATACGTCGATTATTTAGCTCGTTTTGTGGTACCACATTAAAATAATACTGTTAGAAAATGAAACATTCTATATATATAGTTCAGAACTGTTTTGTAAGAAAAATTGAATAGCGTTGTTATTGATAAAAAAGTATTGTAAAATAAATAAAAATGTACATGAAGTCTTTAAAATCGAGAAAATCATAATAAATATTGATTTAAAGATAAACTCAGGTCCTTCGAGTAATTTAAGAAAAAGCCGAACCCTCATATATCCAAAGGCAGTCGGGGTTCAACATAATTTTGGTCCAGTCGAGCCGGATCCCAGGAGCAGTCGTTCTCCACATACGAATACTGATTTCGGCACATACTTCAGGGAGTTGCAGTAGAAGTCCAAGCAGAAATCAAATCATTCATAGAAGATTATATCAAGAATACGGAGAAAATTGCAATTAGGCCGTTTCCTCATATCATTTTCAATCCCATCCTTATATCCTCAAATAATTGCCTCAATTATTTCATATTATAATATCATAACGTTCATTCAGGTAAGATATACAGTTCATTGCGAACATTTTGCATCAGGTATTCAATATAATTTATATCTAATAATATCATAAAGCTCACAATGAGTGAAGAGTTCAAAGCATTGATAAAGCAAAGGGGCATTCTCAAAGCTCAACTGACAAGATTCGTGACATTTGTTGACAATTTGGAAAGCGACAAGTCAAAAATCGCTGAAATATCTACACGATTATCCAAACTCGATTTCGTATGGAATTCCTTCAATGAAGTTCAAACAGGAATTGAATTATTGAATTCATCATCTGAAATATTGGAAGAACGGGAAATCTTTGAAAATAAATATTTTGAGTCAGTGTCACGTGCAGAAAGATACAATATGGTCAATAAAAAATCATCCGTTCCAAATGAGGAAAAACGAAAGGTAAAGTTACCCCAAATAAAATTACCTGAATTCACAGGTGCATATGAAAACTGGTTTAGTTTTTATGATACATTCAAAACATTAGTTGATAATGATAACAGTTTGAACAATATTGAAAAATTTCATTATCTCCAAGCATCTCTCAAAGGTGAGGCCGCTGATGTCATTCGATCATTCGTGGTTTCAGAAGAAAGTTATCTTGAAGCACTCGATTTGCTGAAATCGCGTTTTGAAAATAAAAAGGTGATAAGGAGATCTCATTTGAAACACATTTTCAAATTACCCATGGCGATAAGAAATTCTCACATATCATTGAGAGAGTTTTATGATAACTTTCAAAAACATTATCGCTCACTGAAAAACCTTGATCTGCCAGTGGATCAATGGGACGCAATTCTGATTTTTTTGCTTACTTCCAAATTAGATCATAAAACCAAACAAGAATGGGAGACTGAATCAAATGAATCAGATATGCCAACTATGGACAGTTTCATAAATTTTCTATCTAACAAATGTCAGTTGTTAGAAACAATGGATAGCAAACCTCATGCAAATTCAATGAACAAAAAACCTACCGAATATAAAAACTATGTTCACGTATCAACAAATGAGTCAACTACATGCCCATTTTGTAAAAATGAACATTTTTTATTCTCTTGTAAAACATTTCTCGAACTGTCAACTCAAGATCGCTACAATCAGGTGAAAATAATGGGGTTGTGTTCAAATTGCTTGAAGCCTGGACATTCAAATGCAGAATGCCAGGGAAAAAAGTGCAAAATTTGTGACAAAAGGCATAATACTTTATTGCATTTTCAGTTTCCAAAGAAATCTCAACAAACAAATCATTCTGTTTCTTCGTCAATTCAAGGATCCAATATTCAGACGCATTTTTATAGATCACCATCAGATCCAACATCTAACAATTATAATGTGGAAAATCATATTCCCATTGAATCACGATCAACTGATGGATCAGTATCTCCAGTTAACAATCAGGTAGGTATGCAATCCACTCAACAAAGTATGTTCTCACAAAATAATGCAGCAATGCAACAAATGAATCATATAGCAAACAATACTTCAGAACACTACATGAAATCACAATGCAATAAGCAAGTAAATTCAGCAAATTGTAACAAAGAAGTAGATTCCTTCATTTTACTCTCCACAATTGTTCTAAATGTTTTGGATTATAAAAATAGACCAATACAATGTCGAGCCTTATTAGATAACGGATCGCAATCTAATTTCATCACAAAAGATCTGTTTAAGAAACTCAATTTGAATTCAAAAACTATTAATTTTCCTGTTGTGGGTATCAGCTCTTCAGAAATAGTAATAAAAGAGAAAACTCAAGCTCAAATCGAATCGATCCATAATAATTTCAAGACATCTCTTCCATTTTTGGTAATAGAAAATATATCAAATAATATTCCTCAAATATCAATTGAAAGTTCCTCATTAAATATTCCTCAAAACATAAAGTTGGCAGATCCAAGCTTTCACAAACCTAATAAGGTTGATATATTGATTGGAGCTCAGCAATTTTATAACATTTTATGTGTTGGTCAAATAAAATTAGGAAACAATCAACCTGTTTTACAAAAAACCGTTTTTGGGTGGATCATATCTGGTCCTGTAATGACCAATTCACTTCATATCACCCATTGTAATCTAGTCACAAATCAAGACCTACTAAATCAATTAGAAAAATTTTGGTCAATAGAGCAAGGTTCATCAGAAAAAAGATTTTCCAAAGAAGAAATCGAATGCGAGAAACATTTTGTAGAGACACATCAGCGTCATACAATAACAGGTAGATTTTCGGTAAAATTGCCATTTCGAAGTAATTTAATGCAATTAGGTGATTCTTTAGCAATTACCGAAAATAGATTTTATGCAATTGAAAGAAAACTTTCGAAAGATCCCTCTTTATATAAACGATATTCCGAATTTATAGATGAATATTTATCACTAGGCCATATGTCACAAATAGATCCAAAAATAGTTGCAACCGATATACATACCTATTTACCACATCATTGTGTACTAAATGATTCATCTTTAACCACAAAGTTGCGGGTTGTTTTCGATGCATCGGCAAAAATCTCAACTGGTGTATCCCTAAATAATGTACTAAAAGTCGGTCCAACTATACAGGACGAACTTGTCTCAATTCTGTTACGTTTTCGTAAACATTCCGTAGTTATTACAGGAGATATTGCGAAAATGTATCGACAAATAGAAGTTGATTCAGCACATCGTAAATTCCAATTAATTTTGTGGCGGTCAACTCCAAATGAGGATTTGAAGCATTTCTCTTTGAATACTGTTACATATGGAACTTCATCAGCTTCTTTTCTAGCGACTCGTTGTTTGAAACAACTTGCTATTGAAAATAAAGAAGAATATCCCATCACTTCTAGAGAAATCATGGAAAATTTTTATGTTGATGATCTCATCACTGGTACAAACACTGTAGATTCAGCACGAATATTAGTAAAAGAACTAAATATGATACTAGGTCAGGCATGTTTCGAATTGCGAAAATGGAGGTCAAATCATATGGAAATATTTTCTAACAAAAATGAACAAAATGAATCGGTTTCAAAGAATTTTATCATTGATGATGACAAAGTTCATAAAACATTGGGTATTGAATGGAATGCTCAAGAAGACATATTTCAATATAAAATTAAGCCCATTTTTAAAAATTATACCAACATTTCAAAACGACACATATTGTCAGTAATTTCTCAAATTTTTGACCCTCTGGGACTCATTAGTCCAGTGATTATAAATGCAAAACTTCTCATGCAAAATCTTTGGAAACTCCATTTGAACTGGGATGAATCAATTCCCACTACATATTTTACTTATTGGAATAATTTTTATTCTCAACTCAAATACCTTGAATTAATCAAAATTCCTAGGCATATATTTCTTGAAAATTACAACAAAATAGAGATTCATGCTTTCAGTGATGCTTCTGAGAAAGCCTATGGAACTTGTGTTTATGTAAGAACTCAGACATCATCAAGAAATATTTTGGTACACTTATTGACGGCAAAATCGCGCGTAGCTCCTTTAAAATCTATCAGTATTCCCAAGCTGGAGCTTTGTGCTGCTCTTCTCATGGTTCAGTTAGTTAATAAAGTAGTGAACTCACTCAAACTACCGATAAATGAAACATATTACTATACAGATTCAACTATAGTCATTTCTTGGCTTTCTCATCAACCTAATGACTTGACAACTTTCGTTGGAAATAGAGTATCTGAAATTCAACAACTATCAGACATTAAACAATTCCATCATATTAATTCGGAAGAGAATATAGCAGACATAATATCAAGGGGAATTGATCCTAGACAAATAGTTGATATGATGAAATGGTGGCAGGGACCTTCGTGGTTACAAAAATCACCTTTATGTAGACCAACTTCAACTTCGAAATTACTGAAAACAATTCCAATTCCTGAGTTGAAGATAATATCCTGTATTTCTACTTTGGTAAATCAAGAAATATTTGAAAGATACTCATCTTATTCAAAATTGCATCATGTTTTCACATATTGCTTAAGATTTATAAGTAATATTTCCAAAAATAATATCTCAAATTCATCAGAAAATCTCACGATCAATGAATTGGATCACGCTGCCATCATATTAGTTAAGTTGGCACAACTTAGTACGTTTTCTACTGAGTATAGTAATTTGAAGCAAGGGAAAGAAATCCCCAAAACTAGCAATTTAATATCATTGAATCCATTTTTTGATGGAGAAATTGTTAGAGTGGGAGGTCGTCTTAAAAATTCGAATTTGGAATATGCCCAAAAATTCCCTATGGTACTGCCTTCCAATCATAAACTGACGAAATTGTTAATCATATATAAGCATGAAAGATTATTGCATGCTGGCATACAATCAACACTGGCAAGTCTAAGAAATAAATATTGGCCACTAAAAGGTAGACAGACGGTAAGAAATATTTTGCGAAAATGCGTCATCTGTTTCAAAGCACGGCCGTCATTTATTTTTCCCCAAATGGGAGATTTACCTCAAACCCGAGTGACTCCTAGTCGTCCCTTTTCGAGTTGTGGCGTTGATTATGCGGGGCCTTTCCTTTTGAGAGATGGTAAACTTAGAAATAGGAAACTGATAAAATGTTATATTTGCATATTTGTTTGTTTTTCCTCTAAGGCGGTTCATCTGGAATTAGTAAGTGAACTTACAACAGATGGTTTTTTGAATTGCTTAAAGAGATTTGTATCGAGACGTGGCTTTTGTAGTCAAATTATGTCAGATAATGCTACAAATTTTGTCGGCGCTAACAATGACCTTAAAAAGCTTTATAACTTTCACAAAATAGATAAAGTCCACAAATATTTGATAGAAAACAAAATTTCATGGATATTCATAGCTGCAAGATCACCCCACCTTGGTGGTTTGTGGGAGGCATCTGTTGTAAATACCACATTAAACGTGTAGCAACTTCATCAAAGTTGACTTTTGAAGAATTTTATACTTTGCTTACCCAAATTGAGGCAATTATGAATTCCCGTCCCCTTTACCCCCTCTCAAGTGATCCAAATGATTTTGAGCCTTTAACTCCCGGACATTTTTTGATTGGAGCACCGATGAATTCGATACCACAGGAGGATCTCTTGGACAAAAAATTATCCTCTCTTTCTCGCTACAAGCATATCCAGCAAATCACTCAACATTATTGGCAGCAATGGTCGAAAAATTACCTGAACAGTTTACAACAGAGATCCAAGTGGAAATTTAATGTTTCGTCCCCCGATTTGATTGGTTCTCTAGTGATGTTGAAGGAAGAAAATAGTCCACCCCAATATTGGCCCACTGGAAGAATTATCGAGGTGCATCCAGGACAAGATGATATAGTGCGTGTTGTTAGCATCCGAACCCGTAATGGAATAGTGAAGCGTGCATTGAATAGAATCGCTCTCTTACCTATAGACGAAAATTCATAATCTCAAGAATGATTGTTGTCCTTTAATTTTTTTTGTTTCGTTGAAAGACAATGAGTTTTCAAGGGCGGCGGTATGTTAGAAAATGAAACATTCTATATATATAGTTCAGAACTGTTTTGTAAGAAAAATTGAATAGCGTTGTTATTGATAAAAAAGTATTGTAAAATAAATAAAAATGTACATGAAGTCTTTAAAATCGAGAAAATCATAATAAATATTGATTTGAAGATAAACTCAGGTCCTTCGAGTAATTTAAGAAAAAGCCGAACCCTCATATATCCAAAGGCAGTCGGGGTTCAACAAATACGATTGGATTTGTTTGGGGTCAATTCATTTTTGTGATTTTTCTTTATAAAATCACATGGTGCCCATACGTGTTTTAGTAATTTTAGATTTATAGTTAGTTTGATATATTTAGAAAAAAATACGGTTGTATAGATCCATAAACTGATCTATACATCCCCTCAAATTTAATCCAATCGAGAAATCAAGAAGTCACGGAACCCTGAGTATATTATTTTAATATTTTTCCTTTAGGTTACTTAGCTGATAATAGTTTAAACATTAAAATTAAAATTTAAAATTTATTAAATTTGATTTGAACAATTAATATTAATGATAATTATTTGTTTTTTTTTCATTTCAGCCACTTGGTTAAAATTATTTAAAATTATTTTTTAGTACTTAGACCTTTACCTAACTTTATTAAATCATCAATTTATTATCTCTTTTGGTAAAATTTAATTTGATAAAATAATTTAGTTTAGCGGATATTAGTAAAACTGTTCGGTACACAATTAGCAGCTCTTGAGTTGGAATAATTTAGTTTTATAAAAGTAACTTATAACGTTACACACAATTGGCGTTAGAAAGAAAACTTTAACGTAACAGACAATTGTCGCCCAACATTTGGGGCATTAGTAAGGTATTTGATCATAACAAAATTGGCATCCAACTTTTGGGGTTTAGGTTAGCTTAGATTAGGTATTATGTGAGTGGGGCGTAGGTCCCCCTCCACTGCAACCTTTAGTAGGTCTATTGTGACTCACCCCTAGAGGTTACAGTTCACCGCACAACCCAGCCCTTCTCGCGAAGTTTATGGTTGTATGGGGTGAGATTTTCTTGAAATCGGTAGGTTCTAGGTTGGTATAACCAAATATGTTGAACCTTATTCTTTCCAGGCCGGAGCATAAACATAGTATATGTTCTACAGTTTCGTCTTTCTCGCAGCAAAACCGACAGTCCGTTTGTTGATTCAGACCTATCTTTTCGAGGTGGTATCTTAGACGACAGTGTCCTGTAAGCAGCCCCTTTGGGGTCCTTTTGGGGTTTAGAAAAACATTTATTTTCACGTAGCAACTTCCACTGCTTGTGTCAGGTTTAGACAGGGATGTGTAGCTTTTCCATGGCTGTTTATTTTATACGGTTGTTTAAAAGATTTGAAAGTGAGTGCGTATGAATTAATGAATAATTAATCAATTGATCGTCAAACGCCTTATTTATGCCGATGATCAGATCTGAGGAGGAGTTGCAGGCGATGGTTACTATTGTATATGCCCTAAAAATCAAAGTAATGAAATTAAATGGAAGCAAGAAGAAAAGTCCCTGCATAACTTTATGAGTAGCCAGATCGTGTTTCCACACTTATCTATGGTAGTATGTTGGGTTTGGCAGAAAAAGTATAATAGTAAGAGCAATGCTAAGAAATAAAGCTAAAATAACTTTAATAAATAAAGTGGGGAAAGTGAGATAATGGAACGCTGTAATGTTAAAAAAGATGTGGTAACAAAGATAGATAAAAGAATGCTTAGATGGTTTGGACCCGTAGAGAGGATGGATAAAAGAAGATTGACGAATAAGATTTCTAAGGCGTCTGTATTTCGATCAGTTTGAAATTGTTTTGAAAAAAGGCCAGGTTAAGATTACCAGCAACCGACGAGTATGTATAAAAGCGCTGATAAAATTAGAAGAAGCAAATACGTGTGTAAGAACCGTAGCAAGTGAAAATAAGTGGTTTTTGCCTTCCCCTACGGAAAAAAGGCGTGACTATATTGTTACATTCTGGCCCTGTTTATTTATCCGAGCATCGTCCACGGCGAGGGTGCATATTAATGAGCCTTTGTCAGCTTCCGCCTCCGTCTAATAAACTCTCGCCATGCCTAGAGACTTCCAGATGGTTCGATGGATCGTTCGAGAATTGGTCTAGAATTATGATTGAGAAATATAAAAAGGACAGCGGTCCTAACAAAGGACAGTTTAGTTTTAAAAGTGTTTATGAGTTATGAAATAAATAGTTACAAAAGTTGTAATTAGTTGAATATCTAAGTAAATATCTAAGTGATTTATAAAAGTAAAATTTATTAGTATCTATTGGAATGAACATTGTTTTGTTACTGTATCGAAAGTTTAAAATCACCGAACCCAAGAAAGAAGTAACTTTCGTAACAATATGCATGTATGAATGTGAAACATCGCATCTAATTGTATACACAACCATGTTCTATTTTTTAAATTTGACAGAGTAGTTTTGAATATATGGAAAGAATTTGGTTTTATTAATTGTTACTTAATAATAAAGAGTTTTTAAATCACGTTTAGTACGACTTATTTAATAAATGTTCAAAGAGCTCCGCCTGCTTCCGTGCAAGAATACAGAAAATGTTTAAAGTGTTATCTTTTTGTTTAAAATATCTTTTTATTCCAAATTTTTTTAAATTTTTGAAAGTACTTATATTAAATATTTATTTAAAGATAAATTACCATGGACCTTTCTTGGGATATCGTAATTATAGGTCGAATTCTTAAAATGGGTTTGTTTTTGCAGTGGTTTTAGACAGTTTAAGGAGAGTTAACAAACTACTGTAAATGCGAATGCCCGGTTGTATACTGTTTGCAAATAGTTTGTAAATCGACTGCTGCAAAAACGGTTATAAATCTTTGACTTTATTTTATGTAAAGTTAATATAAATAAAACAAACCTGTTAGCTGAGACTATGGTTAGTAAAACCTCAAATCGTGCATACATCAAACTAATAATTTGGAAACAAAACACGAATTGATCTGACTAGATCATCAAACTAAATCATTTGTCAACACTGCAAGAATTGACAGTTTTGATATATGGTGACATATGAATTATATTTCCGGGTACTTGTGACTTGGGTTGAAAAGCACAACAGTTTATGACCTGTTCATTGTCGTACCATTGCTGGATGTGTGTTGATGGAACGGATTCATAAAATCTGCGATGCAGGATCAAAAATCATTGTTTTTGGCATCAGTCAAGAACCATTGTGTGTGGAAAAGAAAGCGGTTGGTTGGAAATTTTAACATCAAAGTCATTACTTTAAAAGCTCCCACATTGGCATCATGTATATTTTTCAACTCCCTAAAAAGTATTAGTTGAATTGTACTTAGACTATCTTTTTTTAGGGTCTTCGCGTTTGTCTTTGTCTTCGCCCTTTTCCTTTTTCTTCATACTTGTCCTCTCCTTTAGTTTTTCATTTTATTTTTCTTTATATTGTCCTTTTTCTTGTTCTGGTCGTGTGTTATTCTTTCCTTTGTTTTTATTGTACCTTTTACTACGTTTTGTACAATGTTCCGAGTTTCTACCTGATAACTTAAGTCTAGGTAACTAAATTTGTCTGTGAGAGCGTTTAACGATCACATTCTCTCATACTCCCTTCTGAGACACAGTGGGGCGGGAAGGCCTGCCTTCTCATTGCATTCTGAGAAGCTTTAGCTACGGACTGAACATTACTTGGAGTGAAAAAAAACTAGATTACACCATCGGTGAAGCTTCGTAGAATATTCAGATAAGTCCACACTGAAGAGTCGTATTATTATCATCATTTATTTCTTTCTTTTTCTTCTTGTATGAAATTGCTATTTTTAAACTTGTATTACTTCTATCATTTCCTAACTATCTAACGCCCGGTACTATTAGGTTACAACCAAATATTTCCAGAGGAAGAACGTTAGAGTTTTATCCATTAACTGCAGCGGTCTATCCCTTTTATCAGGGTGGGTTCTGATTTTCACTCGCCAGAGTGCACCCAAATCATCTTGCTATGAATTTAATGCAGAAGTTACTTGTAGTGCGTAGGTTAAAACGAAAAGTGATTTTGTGTAACTAAAAACAAAATAAAACCAAAAGTGTAAAGTTTAATCCGCACTTTTTTCGAGCTAAACTAGTTAAATAGACTAATATAAAAACCGGCATATCATAATTAATAACATATAATAATACATACATACATACAAATTAGCACGCCTTTTTTCCGTAGGGGTAGGTAGAGACCACTTCCTTCCACTTGCTACCGTTCTTACACACATCTTTTGCTTCCTCTACTTTCATCAGTGCTCTCATACATGCTCGTCGGTTGTTGGTACTCTTAACCCTGGCCTTTCTTTAAAACAATGTTGATCTGATCGAGATATATTAGCCGAAATCTACCTCTACCGACTTGTCCATTCACACTTTGTTTTGTCAGACGTGCCTTTTTTGACACTTTCTGGCTATGCAGTGCCGCATTCATTTGTTTTCCACACCCTTCGTTTAATGTCACTGTCATACTTTCTATCTCTCGTGAACTTTGAATCCAAGTAAACTAACTCATTTACTTGTTCCACTCTATCTCCCTTAATCAGAACCTCACACTTTGTCATGCTTTCTTCCCTTTCAAAAACCATTACTTTCGTTTGGCTTACATTTATTTTAATCCCCTTAATTTTCAGGGCATTATGCATAACATTAACCATCACCTGCACTCCTCTTCAGATGACTTGATCATAGGCGTAAAGAAGGCATCAAATCATTCATTTTCAATCCATACGCACTTTCCTTCAAATCTTTTAAACAATCGTCTATGTAAAAGGTAAACAGCCATGGCGAAGCCACACATCCCTGTCTCACACCTTTTTTGATATTAAACCAGTCCGTGTAAGTTCCGTTTATCCTGACACAAGCAGTGGAATCCTCGTAAAGTGATTTCAGTGCTCGTATTAAACTACCACTAACCCCCTACATAGACAGTTTTGACCATAAATCACTTCTGATCACTCATAGACCTTTTCCAAGTCTATAAAAGCGCAGTAGAGCTTTTGACTTCTAGCAAAGAATTTTTCGACTATACCTCGTAAAGAAAAGACCTGATACATACATCTCCTTCCTCTTCTACATCCTGCTTGCACATTTCATATCATCTTCTCAGTTTCATTCGTCACTCCTTTAATCAATATTTTTGCATACAGTTTGCCGACTATGCTGAGTAAACTAATACCTCGGTAGTTCTTACAGTCCTGCTGCGAACCTTTTCCCTTGTAAAGCGGCACGATAACGGCCTTGCACCAGTCGTCTGGTACGGTCCCACTCCTCCAACAAAGGTTAAAAAGGCGGTACAGCAGACTAGTTACCACGCTTTAATAATAATAAAAAATATATTTAGAATAAATTTTTTGTCATTCAAACTAGTAAAGGGTTTGCTAGTTTTATTTTTAAATGATATCTTTACCTATTTTTTAGTTGGTTTAGCTTCCTTGAAAAAGAAAAATATAATCAATAGCGATTATTTAATAGCGGAAATAAATATATATAAGTATTATAAATTTAACAAAAATTGAAAATTAAATAATACTATCGTTATAAAAGTACAAGGTTAAAATTAAATTTGCAATATTCCAGCAAATCATCAATAAGCGAGCGGTAGGTATAATACTTACTTCTAAATGCCTTTAAAACTGTTTTTGGCATTTTCAACGTGTGTTATACATTTTAATTTGGCTCACTAGTTTTTCTTTAATGTTATACCTTACGTAACATACTAGTTATGCACCTTTCTAAGGTAATAAACCTTCATTCTGTATAGGATCAGAATACCTTTTAAGTCTTGGTTTCATTAGTGGAGAGCAGGTGCAAGAGGTTACCGTTTAACTGGATTGAATTAAGACGAATGGAACTTTCATATCAACTTAAAGACTATGTCGAAAGTAGATCGGTCGCTTTATTTATTTCTAAATGTCGTTATAAAAATTTAAAGACACAATATAACTAACAATTAAGTTGCTCATGTTTAGATGTAAATCGATGAAGGTTATTTATGTTGTTTAATTGATTTTAACATAATACCATTCAAAATATTACGTGGCAATTGGCTAGGGACAAATTTAGTAAAAGGATTAATAGTTTTTATAAAGGAGTTTGTAATACAGAATAATTAAAAAGTAATAACTTTTTCGCCATGACAACTAATTTCAATCATTGACGTTGTTTCTTAACGCTTTATATTTTAATCATTTATTTGCTGTTCAAATCATTTAGTTAAATTTACAATTAATTTATTTATTTTAGTTTTCTCACAGTGAAATAATTATTAAACTCGTGATTTTTATGCAGTAAATTAAAATATTAATTTTAGGATAGCTAACTTCAAATTTGCTTAGATACGTCATATAATATTGACTGCCATAAAATATCCTAAAACTGTAAACTACCGATAAATCATCAAACAGTAATTAACAACGGATAAACGTGATTGGTTTCTCACATTATAAAAATTATAAACAAAGTTGGGCTCTTTGCGACTAAAAATATACTCACATAAATTTTGACCAACGTATCATCATGAGAACATAGTAGACACCAGAGGAAGAAACATAGCATATAGTAAGGTCGCTTATTTCACGAAATAATAAAGTTATCCTAAATTTTTTGTTTTTATTTAAGCTTATGTAAATATGACTCTAGCAACATCGTAAATAAAACTAAGAATAACACAGATAACCTGTGGTCATGGAGATTTATTCATATAGGATAATAAAATGTAATATTGACGCAAATATGGATTTAATTAAAAAAAACAAAATGATGACAAGAAAAATGTAACATAAATTGGAAAAAATTTAAATCTGTCGTTAAAAGTAAAAAGAAAATAAACATATTTACAAAATAAGTAAAGCTACAAAGTAAAAGTCAAGGGATGATACAGGTCAGTTTGGTAAAAAGAGTTGTCAATCTTCGACGAGAAATCAGTTAGTTCAATTTAGATTCGAATAAGTTATTTAGCACATTAGTGTTAAGTTTGTTTAGTCAAATATAATAGGTATTAATATTTGTAAGCAATTATTTGGTTGTTACTAAAAAATAATGAAAAATTCAAAACTGTATTTGATTTGAAACCGACGGATTTGTCATAAAAACAATCTGGAAATTATTAGGAAGTAATATTGAAGGTAATTTATGCAACTAGATGTTTATGTAAGAAAAGTCATGATTTTAAAATTGTTTGATCATAATTGATTTCGTAATTCTGGATGAAAGATTGAAAAAGAAAGTGATGTAAACACGAGCATACTGCGGTGCAGGCATCGACATGGACCACTTCTTAGTAATGAGCCGAATAAGAGGTCTCTTTAAGCGGCGGCGGCATCGTGTGCAGGAATCAAATAGTGTACTAGAGCGTATAAAAGTTAAGAATTTGAAAAAATAAGGTTTAATAGGAGAGTTCGTTAGTAAATTGATCAAGAAATTTAACAGTTTAGATAGAGCATGTCAGGTTGAAGAATTGTGGAAGCCATTCAAGAAATGAATCATGGATGTTGCTATTGAAGTGTGTGATGTAAGTAAAAAAAGGAAAGGAAGCAAAATACAAATATTGTGCTTAAGGGTTCAAAAAGCAGTGTCAGAGAAGAAGAAAGTCTGGCTAGTTTGGCTTTCTACAAAAGCCCATCAATGAAAGCAAAATGCAACGATTGAGGATGTAAACATGACAAGGAATAAGTAATAAAGTTAAAAGGTGGCTAAAGAGGTTATGGCAAAAAAGAAGGAGAGTGATAAGAATGAATTTAATAGAAGGTTATTTGACGATTTCCAGAACAATATTAAACTCTTCTGGAAGTCCATAAGAACAGCCAGAGGTAAAAATACAACCCCCATTCGAAGACATGAGTGAAAGTTGCAATGAAAGTGAAATTAGTACGACAAAAATTATGGAAATGTTAAACAGTATAAAAGTGGGTAAAGCTGCAGGGTACGACATGATAACGGTTGAAATGCTAATGGCTGGACAAAGTGTGCTAACTAGTCTGCTGTACCACCTTTTTAACATTTGTTGGAGGACTAGTAGCGTACCAGATGACTGGTGCAAGGCCGTTATCGTACCGCTTTACAAGGAAAAAGGTTCGCAGCAGGACTGTAAGAACTACCAAGGTATTAGTTTACTTAGCATTGTCGGTAAACTGTATGCAAAGATATTGATTAAAAGAGTGACGAATGAAACTGAGGAGATGATATAGGATGTGCAAGCAGGATTTAAAAAAGGAAGGATACATATGGATCAGGTCTTTTCATTACGAGGTATAGTCAAAAAATTCTTGGCTAGAAGTCAAAAGGTCTACTGAGCTTTTGTAGACTTGGAAAAGGTCTATGAGTGATTTGTGGTCAACATTGTCTATGTAGGGGGTTAGTGGTAGCTTAATACAAGCACTGAAATTACTTTACGAGGATGGCACTGCTTGTGTCAGGATAAACGGAGCTTACATGGACTGGTTTAACATCGAAAAAGGGGTTAGACAGGGATGTGTGGCTTTATCATAGCTGTTTAATTTATACATAGACGATTGTTTAACAAAAGAGAGTGCGTAGGGATTAAAAATGAATGATTTGATCGTAAAATGCCTTCTTTACACTGATGATAAGTCATATTAGCGTCAATTGAAGAGGAGTTGCAGGAAATGGTTAATGTTATACATGATGCCCTGAAAATCAAAGGGATAAAAATAAATGCAAGCAAAACGAAAATAATGGTTTTTGAAAGAGAAGAAAGCATGACAAACTGCGAGGTGCTGATTAAAGAAGAAAGAGCGGAACAAGTAAATGAGTTTGTATACTTGGCTTCAAAGTTTACGAGGGACGAAAAGTATGACATTGACATTTAGCGAAGGGTGTTGACAGAAAAACAATTGAATGGGGCACTGTATAGCTTTATGAGCAGCTAGAACGAATAAAAAAAGCATAGATGATGTGCATAGAGGAGTGCTGGTCTCTACACTTATGTATGGTAGTGAATGTTGGGTTTGGTAAAAGAAGCATGAAAATAAGATTAATGCTGCGGAAATAAGTAGTTTGAGAAGTATAGCCGGAGTGACTCGGTTAGATAAAGTAAAGAATAAGGGAACGCTGTGGTTTAAAAGAAGATAGATAAAGAAATGCTTTGATGGTTTGGACACATAGAGAGGATGGATGAAGAAAGATTGACGAAACATATTTATAAGGCGAGGGTGAATGTTTTAAAGAAAGGCCAAGTCAAGAGTAGCAACAACCGAAGTGCCTGTATGAGAGCACTGATAAAAAAAGGAAGAAGTGAAAGATGTGTATTAGAAGCGTAGCAAGTGAAAGGAAGTGGTCTCTGCATACCCCTACGGGAAAAAGGCGTGACTATGGAAAATCAAGTTTCAAATTATATTTTCTGGCTTTTATTACACTAAATTTATTAGTTACGTCATTAAAATCCAAAACCGACGCTGCTTTTCTTTCGAGCCACAATGGTAGCCAGTCGTTTTATATTCATGTTCCATCTAAGATAGTTTTTGATTAACTTAAGTTTTTTTGAAAAACTTCTTTTGCTTGAGGCCACAGATACACTAATTGTTTGGAAATACTGAAGGATTAGACATATGTTGGGTATCCATTCGGTAAAGTCCCATTAAAGAATAAATTCAAAAACTTTTTTGGCAGTTCATAAAGTAGCTTTCTCCATCTCAGTATTAGTTGCGCTTACATGTTTTCGCAATTTGTAAACTTCTTTGTATACTTCTTCTTCATATTTAAGTTTATTTTTAGATGCTTTTATTAGGAGTTTTTGTTATAAAATATTAAAGGTGCTAGATATGTTTTCCCTAGCAGATCTTGCTGCCAATTCTTGAATAAATCGATCCAAGCACTGGAACACTGCGAACTTCGTCTGCCTCGTCTATCAATATAAATGCTTATTTCTCTACATTTTTGCGTGCCAACTTGTATAGCCTTATGGACTAGCGTATTTCTTTCCTCAACAAGAAACAATTGCGGTGCTTTCATTTTTGTCAAACTCATGTCAAGTGTGATTTCAGGTGTTTGGAAATATTTTTGGATGAGATTAACTTCTTCCAAAATCATACTATAGAACTCCAAATATCATACCTATACACCTACGACATCCGTCTCGCAAGAACTGATTTTTTTTTCCATGCCAATCCGGGCCCTGTAGGTGTGGGCTAGGGGCAGACCGCCAGTGCTAATTGGGAAAGTTCGTTTTTTAATAATAACCATATTGGGAGTAATAGAGATTTTGTACAAGGTTGTATGTTTGGAATTGTATGAAAGTTTATCAAAGATTACCACGAAGAAATAAATTCTAATGTTTTTGAAGAGTATTTCTCTCAAATGCTTTACCTGTTTTCCATTAATTTGGTCAAAGTTTTGAATAATGCTAGCTAGCATTTATGGTTAAATGAAACATTTCCCACTGCTAAATGGAAAAAGTAGTACATAAAAGATTGTTTAATTGAAAAGGGAATACTAACAATGATATGTTAAAGAAAGAACTTTTGGTGTAGGCTAGGCAATACGTAGAGGCTTTTAAAAAATAATGAAATGGCTAAAAAACGTGGAATGACTGTTCTTCGATTGCCACCATATCACTCCGAATTAAATTTAATTGAACTTATATGTGGCCCGTCATAATGCAACATTTAAACTTAATGATGTTTGGCAACTTTTTTTACAATCATTGTCAAAAATTATATTTCTTAACATTATTAAGATAATAAATTATTTCGTTCTTCACTCCTGAATGTGATTTTAAAAGTTTTATTTTTATTTAAATTTTATGGTGGAATTGTTGATACACTCAAAAAGGGTTAGGCTTTTGGGAAAACAAGGTGGTCAAACTAAAATAAGATAAAACTGTATAAATGGGTATATGCGAGAATAGATTTATTTTACATAGGACCACTCTGTTAAAATAAATTTTTTTGGTAACGTGCAATTCACGAATGAAATTAAAATTAAATTATACAGTTTGTAAAGTCTAAAATTAGAGGTTCCCTGCAGCTAGGGAAATATAAATTTTGCACAACAGCGCTTAATCCCTTTCTTCAGCCGGAAAGAACTGTTTACGATTATTTCAGATTTATTCTGTGGTTTTTTTTTCGAGCTGGAGAAAATCTTTTGTTGAGAGGTTATAAGTCAGAAAGCTCAAAGTCTACTGTGATACTCCACTGACTGTTTCAGGTCTACTCACTAAAAACTCCTCCCCTATTTGGGTCCGTCTGGCTATTGCCTATTGCCGGAGACACTTAGACCCGTTGGCACATTGTATCTTGCCCATGTGGTTTTGTATCATTGTACAGTGGGGACCCGAACCGCAGATCGCGCGGCAAGGACCCGGAAACATCAAAACACACACTGCGCCGCTGCTAGGTACCGGTCCGCAAAAGACAGGCAACCCCGGGAAGGCATACGGCGATTAGAACCACGCTGCACCCAATCCAGTACCTTCGTACCTTGTACAAGTTTGTACAAATTCTGGGGGGGGAAATACAGCCTCCCAAAAACCGCCCGCCCCGCAGTAGTACAACACGCGCTTCACCGCGCCCTGATCCCCGCCGAACAACCCGCAGGCCAGGCCTCTATTATACAGTCCCTTAGTGATTCTTAGCTGATTCCTGTTCGTCGCTAACAGTTCTGCCGTCCTTTTGTGGTCCGGCCCTGAGGTGTCCCCTGCTCAGGACTAAGGCTGTCTACTACAGGTTTTCGCCCAGTTTCTAGTAGGCTCCGTTAACTACGGTGCTCCTCCACCGCCATGCATCCATTAGCACGGGTCGCATGATACTTTGGATTGGGAGTCCTTTTATCGCGTTTTACGACATATTATGTGGTTAATATTGAACAAAATTGTATCTCGTACAATATTTATATTTATTATATTTATTTTCATGACTTGCTTTACTGTGCTTGATACGAAAATCAATTAAGCGAGAGAAATCTTTATTTTAATATTTCAACTAAAAATTTACTTTCAAAGATACATCTTCCACAAAGTATAAAAGTTACTAAATTAATAATATTGTTATTGATTCAATTGTATCTATGCATAAATTCTACACTGCTAGTGGGGATGCGTTGTTGTCATATTGGTCAAATCTGATCAAATTGCGAAAATCACTCGTCTAGTATCAAACTTTAAAAACTGTAAAGTATCTATTGCTTTTTTGTGTTACAATCACTATTTGTTCGCAGCAACCTTAAATTGTATATAAAGAGCTACCGGACTAATCAGTAATGGCTATATACCATCCATAAAATATGTCATCTGATTCTAGTTTTAAAAATTTTAATGTATCTTTCCGGTTGGTCTTTGATTTTTCGTGGGAATGATCGAATTTGGGTCGTAAGATTAAACTTCTTAAATTAGCAATTAATAAAAATGTTTAGAAATGTTTCGATACATATGTATAATTAATCAGTTATGTTTTTTTCTGTTAAAATTTATTATTATTTTTTTAACTCGAAAAAATGATCAATTTTTTTTTACATCTGACGTATAATATATTACTAAGAAACTTAGTTCGTGTAAAAGGTATTTCATTTGTGTAAAAATCTCAATCACGGTGGACATTATTATGCACGTATTAAATACAATCTCATTTAAATATGCAGTTTATACAAAATTTATCCAAGAAGTCACAACTACCTGTAATTGATTTAAATTAATGGCTTGTCATTCTATTTTTATATCGTTAGGTGTCACTCTTTTTCATGAATGCATTATAAAATGTTAGACTATTAATATTTTTTAATCACATATTTTACAAATTGCAAAAGTGCTGTAGAATTTTCTGGAGCATCTTTGCTGTGATAAATAACATAAATGTGTACCAAAAAATGTTTATTCTTTCAATATTTTAATAGTTTTTCTCGTTAAAGACTTTGGTTGAATAAAGCAAAAATTAAAAAAATATATATTATAGGTTATTTGATACATTATTACATTACATTACAATCTTGCGGTTGGGCCTTTGGTGTCGGAACCTATGTCACCTAGATCTTTTGATCCTCTGTGACTACCGCTGTGTGTTCAGGACATCAGAATTCTAGTCCGTTTATTTTGGCAAACCTTAAGATTTCTGTTGGCCCTGTCTCTTTTAGATCGCTTGGATCCATAATCATACGGCCCCAGGTTTGATACCTGTACCCCGCTAGCATCGGGCAGTGACACAGAATATGTATACTGCTCTCCTCCTCCTCTCCGCATAGTCGGCAGTTTTTCTCGGCCGCCATCTTAAGTTTGAAGAGGTGCGCCCTTAGTGCGATGTGTCCTGTGAGCAGGCCAAGCGTGCTGCTTAGTCTACTCCGGTCCATCGTCCAGAGTGCGTCAGCCCTCTTCTGGAGAGGTCTTTTCATCAGCTGTTTTGATATTCTGCAGCCAGTCTTTGCATTCCACTGAGCAGTATGTTCTTGTTCAAGGATTAGTTTCAATAAAGATTTGGCTTCGGCAATTGGCAATCCGACCAACTGGCTTCTTGGTTCCACTAGGGTCCCGTTTCTTGTCAGTTCATCGGCTACCTCGTTGCCGTTTATCCCTGTTTACCCAGGAACCCATGTAAGAGTGACTTTGTTTACCGTCGCTAACTCAGTGAGGGCTTGCATGCAGTCCCACACCACCGATGATGTTGTGGTGTTACTCACGAGGGCCCCAATGGCCGCGCGACTGTCAGTGAGAATATCAATCTCACTGTTGGTCACTCTGTTTTCTGTCAGGTGCGTAGCGCACCTGAGTATAGCATAGACCTCAGCCTGAAAGACCGAGGCGTATTTCCCTAGGGGTATGCTTTCCCTGTGGTTGCAGGATGCTCCAAACACACCTGTCCCGTAGCGTCCCTGGTACTCTAATCCATCAGTGTACCATAGTTTCACTCCTGGGCTGGTCAATGGTGTTTTCTTCAACCAGTCTTCTCTGGTTGGTATTTTTGTTTTATAGTTTTTTCCTATTAAGGTCTTTTTCGAAATGTTGTCCGATTTTATTGTGAAGGGATGTTAGTGGAGGGCCTCGATCTTGTTGTGACCAATTCCGTTGCTCCTCCATCCCCCCTGGCACTTTAGTCTGTATGCAGTGTTCTTGGCCCGATCTTTTATTAGGTGGTCCAAAGGTGGTATGTTGAGGGCTATTTGTAGTCCCTCTGTAGGAGCGGTGCTCATTGCCCCCGTTGCAGCCCGGAAGTATTTTCCTTGCAGGCTTCTCAACAGGTTCACAGCCCTGGCCCCTTCCGCTCTTGGCCACCATACTACTGCTGCATACGTTAGTGACGGTAGTAATACCGCCTGATATAACCACAGGCTTACCCAGGTTATTTGATAACACAATACAACAAAAAATTTTGTTTTTAGTCTTTTTTATATTTAATAAATATTTTTTGATTATCTACATCGAAAAGTAACTAAAAAGAAAAAACGTATTTCGTGTGTCATGAAGACTAGTAATGTCTTTAAAAAAACGTAAATAATAGCCAACAAATTTAGTTTCATAACAAATATAAAGCTCTGTGAATCTTACGAACCTTATTTTAAACTTCCCATTTGAAACCAAGATAAAATATGACCACCTCATTCCTCATGTATTAACTGCAAATTGCAAAGTATGAATAGTAGGTATGTCTGGCCTGTGATAAGGGATTTCAAGATTATTGTTTTTTGGTAGAAAACACTAAATATCCATGCAATCTTTGCTTATGGGATAGTAGAGCAGACACAATTCATTACCAGCAGCATCCATAGCCTAGGTGGACCGAATTGCAGATAGGATAGCAGAGTGCCAAGTGTAAACCGATTGTGGAGCACGATCATGTTTTAATGCCTTCGTTGCATTTAAAATTAGGTCTCACAAAGCAAATTGTAAAGGCTCATCATCAAGACTCTAAAGCTTTTTAATAATTGAAGAATTTTTATGATAAATTGTCAGAAGCTTAAATTAAAGCTGGTATTTTCGTTAGTACATAAAAAATAAAATATTTCCATGCATGAAAAATAAGCTTGGTAAAACCTTAAAGCTGTAATCCATGGCTTTCTTAGAAATAAAAAAAGTTAAGAATTACATAGTTTATTTCCACTATGCTTGATAACTTCAAAGTCATGGGTTGCAGAATGTCCCTTGGACCAATTTAAAGATAACATATTCAGAAAAGCAATGGGAACGCTTTCACCAGGATGTGATAGACTTTAAGCAACGTTATTAAGGAGAGGGAGCGGACCATATGGTGGGGACACATAAGTCGATCCTAGCGCTCGATGCGAACAAAAATTCGTAAAATCATGCTCGCGTTTAGAATTTATGAGTGAAAAGAGTACATACTTATATTAAATATATACACTATCGTGTAACCATGTAATAATTGTGAAATTTTTAAATGCTTTAACATTAAAATGAATTAACATTTAGATATTTATCTAATTTAAGAACAAATTTTTAAACTTTTATAATAATTAAACAACTCTTGCTAATAATTATTGTTAACATTAACGTTGAAGTTTTAAATACCTAATATAAAATAGACACTATATTAAAATACTTTTTTTATATAATCTTTGGGACTTAATAATTTTTTGCTTCATTAACGTGATTTTAAATGTTATTAATAACATTTACTCCAGAAAAACTTCGTTGACACAATAATTCTACATTACCATTCATATAACCTACGTTTTTTAAAAACTTTTGATTGTATGATATAACTTTTAACAAATTTTTTAAATTCTTTCACTTCTCTGACTAGAAATTTACCTTTCTTCAGGTTGAAATAATATTTTATGTGATATTGCTTTAAATCCTGTTTAAATTATGATATTCTTATTAGGCCGTAAGAGATCTAAAACCGTTATTGAAGATCGAAAATTTTTAACCTTAAGTTTATAAAAGAAATGTTATTTTTTCAAAATATCAACTTTTTTAATTTTCCACATTTTTTTATGTTTATTAGTTATCCTTAAACGTGATGTCATCATGTATTTTAGTCGGTTAACCTTAAATTAATTTAAAAACAATTGTATTCTATTTATTAAATTTTTTTTTACCCTACTGTATCCAAGTATTCATAATTATTATAAACTTTATTCACTAAACTTTTTTCTGAATTATTATTGCACTTTTTTATTTAAACTGCAATAAAGCAACAAAGTTTGTTTATTTATTATTCTTTACATAAATCTTTCGTGTCTTTTACGGTTAAAGAGCATGATTTAATGTAGTCGTAAGATGTCGTTTTCGTGATGTGTGATTTTATTTGAGGGCTAATACGAGAAAGTTAGTACTCGTATAAAATCTTCTTTTTCTTCTTTGGGCTCATTACCCTTGGAGGGTTTTGGCTTGCTCAACTATGTTCCTCGCATCTGGTTCTATCTACCGCTATTCTCCTCCAGTTTCATATACTCAAAGTTTTTAGGTCTTCCTCCACATCGTCTATCCACCTTTTCTTGGGTCGCCTTTTTGGTCTTGTGTTTTGAGGTTTCCATTCGAGGATTTTTTTCACAACTCGTATACAATAAGTACCAAAAATATTCATTTTTAAAGCTTGTTTGTAATTTCTATTGTTTTTGTAAATTTATTTTAACTCTGTTTTTGGAAATAAGTTTGTTTTCTTTTTATGTATAATTAAATTTATAAAAATAGAATTTTCTTAAATTTTAAAATTTCGTACTGTTAGCTACAAAAGCAAACTTTATTAGGTAAAAATATTTTTTCCTTCATTAGTTAGGCATAAGAAATCAAAATTAGACAAACTTAACCCAGATTTATAATTCGTGTTACCTTGTGTAGTAATTGATAGCACAGTTTTTATGGAATAGCGGGGAAACCTTAACATAACATCATTAATCAGTAACAAATAATTTCTTAACTTAAATATTTGGCTTTTATCTAAAATTTTTAAAAATGCCAATTTATTTCAAAATTATTTGAATAAATTTATTGTTTTTAGAAAAAATATATCTACTTTGGACAAACTTTTAGTAGACATAAAAAGAGACAAATTGTTGTAATAGGCTAAATTAAGGACATTTTGTAATAAAAAATTGGCAAAAATTGGTTAAAAATAGTAGTCAGGCATTTACAAAGTGTCGACTGTCTACTGGCTTAAAAATTCCGATTGGTAAAGGTCGGCGTTTGATTATCACGCATATTAGATGAGATAAAGGCTTCTAAGAATTTGTTTTAAATTCTTTCAAAATTTACTATAAAGAAATGACTTTTTAAGAATATTTTGGTCAAACAATAGATTTATTACCGACCAATTCTGTAATAGTTCTGGGCAATTCCAGTTACCATTCAAGATTAAAAAACCATTACCCAGCAATAAATGGAATTACCACCTTATCACTGTGAACTTAAACCCATTGAACTAATATGGGCTTAAATATCCTCAAAGGTATATGCGCGACAAACAATATAACACTTAAACTTTAAGATGTTCGTCAACTATTATATGACTTAATATCAAAAATTGCGTCTGACAATTGGTAAATGCTATAAAACATGCCAAGTTAATGTAGTGCTAAAAAATATAATAAATTATAATTAAAAGTAGTAATTAGGTAAAAATTGTGTTAAAATCAATGTAATATATTTGTCCGCTATGGACTCCAAAACGGCTTGACCAATTTTGATAAAATTTTCAGCTTTTACCCGCAAAGTTTGGTAGCGATCGGATCAACGAAAGGGGTGGTAGCGGATTAAATCTTAAAACTATCAAAAACTGCTAATATTGGTGTCGAATTCATAGTCCAATTTTAATGAAATTTTGTTAATGTGTATTGATTACCCAAAATTAAAAGAACGGGTATTTTTTATCCCGGTAAGTCCCTATAAAAACAAAATATAAATATGTAAGTATAAATAGGTAATATTTAACACGAATTTTTTGTGTTACATATTTGTCCCATTAAGCAATAAAGATTTACTAATAATCGAGTTATAAATCAACGCTTTGAAGCGTTTTTGACTTTATTCCGCCACCGCTGTCGATTGTACTTATCTTTTGGCATAACATCCAAAAGAGAAGATCTAAAAGAAGTACGAAGAGACAAGAGGGTGATCATAAAAAAAGCTCCGTAACCCGGGGACATCTCCTAATTGGCAGCCCAACCTGTTATATTATCAAGAATCTGAACCAGAACATTTCGATGGTCGATGCCCATCGCCTATAGCCCAAACAAGAACCGAAAGACTTTTAAATACTTATGGCGAAAGCGCGATTAAATAATCACATTCTAATGTTATTATCAATATTGAACATTTTAAGTTGCAATATATGAATGTGATGTGATTAAAACTGTAGATTTAAATGAATAAAATATCTGCATTTCGACCTTTTTTTAGACGATGACCGGATATAGTCCTGATGGCAAAGAATAAAAATAAAAAATCCAGTGGCTTCGGCGGTCGGGTCATCGCTTAATGAGTATCTGTAGAATGTTGAAAAATGTCTTTGCTCATGGAATGCAAAGGGTTTTTGCTTCTGATTTACCAGCAATATAATTTGCTGTAGAAATTTAGCAGATTTAATTAAAACAACACTGGCGTATATTTAAAAAAAATATTGTGTTGTCTATTAATTTCGGAATTGAGTTTAAAGTTGTTAAATAAAATGTTTTATTATTTCAACAGGGTTACGCGTCAAGATGATTCAAGTTAGAGTAATCAACATCCCGAACTATTAATTTATAAAATAATTATTAACCAACATTAAACACAATATGCCTAAAAATAAATAACACTTTAAACGTCAATAGTCTTGTCAAAAACATATCGAAATCAATTTTTTTGCCAAAAGAAAATAAGAGAAACTAAAAATAATAAAAAAAAGTATTTAAACTAAACTTTTTTTTTGTTAAAAAGTAGCTATCTCTTGTGTAAATAAATGACACTGTTTCTAAAACTGTTCGCGCACTGAGTGATAACTTGGGTGGGTGATTATTTAGTGAAGACCAGCACATCACCAGCAGTACATAAACAAAAGTAGTTTCTTCGAAATCCATTTTTATACTGAGTTGCGTGGAAACTTTTTAGTCCTTTAAAATGAGTGAAAGCTTTGCTGTCGAGATATATATTGATGATACAACGGGATAACACAAAATTTTTTAAAAATAGGCCTAATTAAAGCAAATAACACGAATAACGACGGGTACTAAAAAATAAGATAGTTTAAAATAAAGAAATTAGTGAGCTCGTTGATGATAATTTACAGAGATTCTGTTGGACAACAAATGGAAAGGAAGTGTGTTGACATGGCTAAGTGTATGTACCAGATTTTAAAATATACAATTTATTTTTAATTTTATAATGATTTCGGATCGTCAAATAGTTTCAATATATCCAAAACGAAGATATAAGATTCACCGTATGGCTCAATAGAGTTGTTTCATGATGAAAGAGAATCATTGGTTAATATTCGATGGTATTGTACCTGATACTAAGAAGAAGAGCCCTAAATTTAAAAAAAAAAAGAGTTTTAAAACTTTTTATGAAACAAGTTAAATTGGGTTTGGAGCCAGTTTGGATCATACTTTCTTAAAAAGATTTGTAAAACATTTTATAAAATTATTTGTTTCTCTACTTTATTTTAACTATTTTTTCTAAATTTATTAAAAAAATTGTTTTCGTCTAGTTATTTTTTGGTATTAAATCTTTTTTAAACAAACTTGATCGTATAACTTGAAACGCCATTATTTAAAATATTTAGTAATTTGCAATTTCTTTCCTACCATTTACATTATTACTTTCATTATTACTTTCTTGAGAATTTTGGACTCCTATTGATAAGTATTTGAGTAAAACTTAAAAGTTAAAAATAGCACCATAATGTTCGAACATAAACCAAATTTTACTTCTTTCTATATTGAAGAAAAAACTTTTGTAACATTATTTTATTATTATTTATTTATTTATATATTATTTATTTATTTATTTATTTATTTATTTATTTATTTATTTATTTATTTATTTATTTATTTATTTATTTATTTATTTATTTATTTATTTATTTATTTATTTATTTATTTATTTATTTATTTATTTATTTATTTATTTATTTATTTATTTATTTATTTATTTATTTTTTTATTTTATAATTATTTATTTTTATACATATTTCTAGTGCAAAGTTATTGGTAAAGATAGATTTTTGTGTTTCTCTGAATCTGTGCATATTTCGGATTATTTCTGAAATTCTGAGTGTTAGGGAAACAAACAAATAAAGTTATTTAACTTAATTTTTAATTAATAAAAAAATCAAAAATAAATGTTAACCTACTACTAGTTAATTTTAGTTTTACGCTATAAAAACAGTTAGCTGTTAATTATCATTTTTATTGTATTGAGATTTTTTGAAAAATAAATGGCTTGTTGAACGTTCATGTTGACATGTTTTTATCTTAAAAGAAATAATTTATTACTAATGTGTGATTTCGAACATAATGTAAATATTCGGTAGCAGTTGACTACTAATTATACTCTGAATATTTAAAACAATTTTTAAATTTATTTTCCAATGTGTCAATATTAATAACGCCCACACAGTTAAATTTTCAACTTTAGTGTGAATATAAGAGCTATATGTGTGTGGTCTTTTTTATAATTGATGCATACAATTTTTTACTATACTAACGTTAATATTTCTTTAGTTATGTTTTTAAATAATCTCAACTAGTTTAACATTGGGTATTCAAAAAAAAGTTAAAATGAAATAATAACAAACTTATAATAAAATTATATTTTGGAATCAAGTCGTGTTGTCACAATAGTGGTAATTTACTAGTTGGACTAGTTGCTGATGATGGATACATTGATACAGGGCCGGATTTTGAGGTCTGGAGGCCTTGGGGCAACATAAATGTGGAGACCCCCTGGCCCTGACATTAGAAAATTAATTTACAACTTTTAAAATTGCCTAAAAATAAAATATAATTAAATAACAAATAGACGTCAAAATTTAAAGGTATGTTATGATTTCAAAATTTTATGACCTTTTCTCTTTATTTATTTTCATTTTTCTGTCACCTTTAAGCAATAATTAATATGTTTCTATTTCTGTTTATTTTATTACTTCTTACTCTTTTTTCAGTTTTTTGTTTAATTTTCTTTTACAAATTGCCTCGCAAGCCTAAATCCACCTTCCTGTCTAAGAATACGTAATTTATGTAGGTACTTTAATTAGACTTTTAAAATTTTCAAGAACATTTTTAAAAAATATTATTTTGGTTAATAGCTGTTAGTTGCTGATTTATTATATTATTTTGTGATTAATTGTGGTAAATTCGTAAAAAAGTCAGATTTTGACATTTTGTAAATTTTTAATATTTTGTTTTGGAATTTTGTCACACATAAAAAGTAAGGTAAAAGTGTTTTAATCGAAATTTTAATTGGAATATCCGTACATTTAATATTTTCCTATAAGTGCCATATATTTAAATTAAATTTTAGTTAGGTAATATATACTATAAATTTATTTTTAGCTCTTGGGGAGCTATGAGTAATAGTTGTATTAAATATAGACAAACCAGCAAATAAAGCCCGCGAACCATCATACCTTGTTCCTCATGAGGGCAAAACGTGGACTGCGGATAGTCACTTTGCTACTTTTAATGTGCTGGTAGGATTGAATGGTAAAATTAATTGAATAAATGAAATTAATGATAAAAAAAGACGGATTAATATTCTTTGTGTGAAGGAGACCAAGAGGTAAGGATGTGAAACCAATACATATGGTCCTTTTACAGATTACTGGTCAAGAGTACCGGAAACCAACAGAGGTTGCCAGGGCGTTAGTATAATACTTTCTGCTAGAATAAATAAAGGTGTGACTGACTAAATGTGTGAGCACAAGACTCCTATATAGGTGAGGCTTAAGGTTGGTCTTGCATCTTTTTGCTAGAGGTTTATGCCCCACAAGATGCGCAGTGAAACCAGCCTTTAGAAGCCCAAACAAAGAGCTAGTAGTTTTGGGATAGTGTGACAGATATTCTGAATAAGTGTTACCAGAATGAAAGAATAGTATTGCTAGGTAATTTTAATAGTTGGGTATGAGTGAAGCGTGACGGATATGACAGTGTTCTGGGAATGTACTGTAATGGCAGAGTGAATGAAAACAAAGAAAGTCCGCTTGAAGTATGTCTGGAGTGGCATCTTGTGGTAACAAACACAATGTTTAATCATAAAAACTCCACTTGTAAACCAGACAAAAAGGATGCCAGAGAATTATAATGGATTTCGTAATTGTGGATAAAAGATTGAAAAAGAAAGTGATGGACACTCGGGGATGCTGAAGTACAGGCATTGACACAGACAACTTCTTAATAATAATCCGAATAAGAGGTCTCTTTAAGCGGTGGCGGCATCGTGTGCAGGAATCAAGTAATTTACTAGAGCGTATAAAAGTTGAGAATTTATAAGAAAATGGTATAAAAGAGAAGTTCGTTAGAAAATTAATCGAGAAATTTAACAATTTGGATAAAGAGTGTAAGGTTAAAGAATTGTGGAAGCCATTCAAGAAAGGAATCGTGGATATTGCCATTGAAGTGTATGGTGTAAATAAAAGAAGGAAATAATGCAAGTTACAAAAAATGTGCGTAGAGGTTCAAAAAGCAGTGTCAGAGCAGAAAACATCGTGGCTAAATTGGCTGGAAACAAAAGCCAATTAAAGAACGCAAAAGACAAGAATTAAGGATGTAAACAAAACTAGGAATGAATATAAAAGGCAGAAAGGTGTGGCAAAAGAGGTTGTGGCAAGAAAGAAGGAGAGTATAAAGATGAATTTGATAGAAGGTTATTAACGATTTCCAGAAAAATATTAAACTCTTCTGGAAGTACATAAGAACAGCTAGAGGTAAAAATACTACCTCGCAACTGGAGTAAATCAGAAACCAAGATAGTAGTATGGTAAAAAAATTAAATGCGTTTTATAAATATCAAAAAAATACACAAGCACAGGCCCCTTTTAAAGACATGATTTAAAAATAAAAATAAAATTAGTACGATAGAAATTGTGTAAGTGTTAACCAGTATGAAATTGGGTGAACTGCAGGGTACAACAGGATAAGAGTTAAAATGCTGTTGGCTGGACAAAGCGTGGTAACTAAGCTGCTGTACCGCCTTTTTAACCTTTGCTGGAGGAGTGGTAGCGTACCGGACGACTGATGCAAGGCCGTTATCGTGCCGCTTTACAACAAAAAAGGTTCGCAGCAGGACTATAAGAACTACCAAGGTATAAGTTTACTCAGCATCGCCGGCAAACTGTATGCGCATAATATATTGGTTAAAAGAGTGACGAATAAAACTTATGTAAAGATATGGGATGTACAAGCAATATTTCGAAGAGGAAGGTAGTACAAGGTATAGTAAAAAAATTCTTGGCTAGTAGTCAAAAGGTCTATTGCGCTTTCGTAGACTTGGAAAACGCCTATGTTAGAGTGGTGTGGAATTAATTGTCGTCGACGTTTGTCTATATATGGGGTGAGCGGTAGTTTAATACGAACACTGAAATAACTTTACTAGGATTCCACTGCTTGTGCCAGGATAAACGGAGCTTTCACGGACTAGTTTGACATCGAAACTAGTTAGACAGGGATGTGTGGCTTCGCTATGGCTGTTTAACTTATACATAAACGATTGTTAAAAAGATTGGAAATAAAGTGCGTACTAATTAAAAATGAATGATTTGATAACCAAATGCCTTCTTTACGCCGATGATTAAGTCATATTAGTGTTATCTAAAGAGGAGTTGCAGGCGATGGTTATTGTTATGCATGATGACCTTAAAATCAAAGGGATGAAAATAAATATTAGCAAAACTAAAGTCATGGTTTTTGAAAGATAAGAAAGCATGACAAACTGGGAAGTTCTGATTAAGGGAGGAAGAGTAAAACAAGTAAATGAATTTGTGTACTTGGGTTCAAAGTTTACGAGAGATAGAAAGTATGACAGTAAAATTAAGTGAAGGCTGTTGGCAAAAAAACAAATGAATGGTGCCCTGCAAAACTTTATGAGCAGCCAAAACGTATCAAAATAAGGTACGTCTGGCTGTGCATAGAGGAGTGCTGGTTGCTACACTTATGTATGGTAGTGAATTCCATAATTGCTGCGGAGAACAGTTGTCTGAGAAGTATAGCCGAAGTGACTCAGTTAGATAAAGTAGAGAATAGTAAGATAAGAAAACGCTGTGGTGTGAAAGAAGATGTGGTTACATAGATAGATAAAGGAATGCTTAGATAGTTTGGACACGTAAAGAGGATTTATAAAGGAAAATTGACGAAACAAATTTATAAGGCGAGTGTGAATTGGCAAGTCGGTAGAGGTTAACCTTGGCGAACATATCTTGATCAGATAGATATTGTTAAAAAAAAGGCCAGGTCAAGAGTACCAACAACCGACCCACATGTATGAGAGCACTGATAAAAATAGAAGAAACGAAAGATGTATGTTAGAGGCGTAGCAAGTGGAAGGAAGTGGTCTTTGCCCACCCCTACGGAAAAAACGGGTGACTTTATGTATCTATGTAAAATTGCCTTAAACTAACATATGATTAAATTACAAATAGACGTCAAAATGTACGTTTAGAATTTAAAATTGTTTGACCTTTTCAAATAATTTTGGAAATTGTTTAAATACATAAAGTCACGCCTTTTTCCCATAGGGGTAGGCAGAGACCACTTCCTTTCACTTGCTACGGTTCGTACACACATCTTTTGCTTCCTCTACTTTCATAAGTGCTCTCATACATGCTCTTCGGTTGTTGGTACTTTTGACCTGGCCTTTCTTCAAAACAATGTTGATCTGATCGAGATATGTTCTCCGAGGTCGACCTCTACCGATTTGCCCAGTCACACTCGCCTTATAAATTTGTTTCGTCAATCTTCCTTCATCCATCCTTTTTACGTGTCCAAACCATCTAAGCATTCCTTTATCTATCTTTGTGACCACATCTTCTTTTACACCACAGCGTTTTCTTATCTCACTATTCTTAACTTTATCCAACCGAGTCACTCCGGCTATACTTCTCAGACTACTCATCTCCGCAGCATTAATCCTATTTTCATGCTTCTTCTGCCAAACCCAACATTCACTACCATACATAAGTGTAGGAACCAACACACCTCTATGCACCGTCAGACGTGCCTTTTTTGACACTTTCTGGCTATTCATAAAGCTATGCAGTGCCCCATTCATTTGTTTTCCTGCCAACACCATTCGCTCAATGTCACTGTCATACTTTCCATCTCTAGTAAATTTTGAACCCAAGTACACAAATTCATTAACTTTTTCCACTCTTTCTCCCTCAATCGAAACCCCACAGTTTGTCATGCTTTCTTCTCTTTCAAAAACCATTACTTTCGTTTTGCTCACATTTATTTTCATCGCTTTGATTTTCAGGGAATCATGCATAACATTAACCATCGCCTGCAACTCCTCTTCAGATAACGCTAATATGACTTGATCATCGGCGTAAAGAAGGCATTTGACGATCAAATCATTCATTTTTAATCCATACGCACTCTCTTTCAGATCTTTTAAACAATTGTCTATGTATAAGTTAAACAGCCATGGCGAAGCCACACATCCCTGTCTCACACCTTTTTTGATGTTAAACCAGTCCGTGCAAGCTCCGTTTATCCTGACACAAGCAGTGGAATCCTTGTAAAGTGATTTCAGTGCTCGTATTAAACTTCCACTCACCCCATACATAGACAATGTAGACCACAATTCACTCCTCACCACTCTGTCAGAGGCCTTTTCCAAGTCTATAAAAGCGCAATAGACCTTCTGACTTCTAGCCAAGAATTTTTCGACTATACCTCGTAAAGAAAAGACCTGATTCATACATTTTTTTCCTCTTCTAAATCCTGCTTGCATATCCCATATCATCTTCTCAGTTTCATTCGTTACTCTTTTGATCAATATTTTTGCATACAGTTTGCCGACTATGCTGAGTAAACTAATACCTCGGTAGTTCTTACAGTCCTGCTGCGAACCTTTTCCCTTGTAAAGCGGCACGATAACGGCCTTGCACCAGTCGTCTGGTACACTACACTTCTCCAACAAAGGTTAAAAAGGCGGTCCAGTATATTAGCTACCACGTTTTGTCCAGCCTTCAGCATTTCAACTGTTATCCTGTCATACCCAGCAGCTTTACCCAATTTCATACTGTTCAACGCTTCCACAATTTCTGTCGTAGTAATTTCACTTTCATTGCAACTTTCACTCATGTCTTCGAATTGGGCCTGTACTTGTGTATCCTCTCTCTCAAATAAACTTTGTTTAAAGTCTGATTTTAATTAATTTCATTGAATTTGGAAAATGTTTAAGAGGGTAGATCAGGTTAGGTTAGGGTATCGTATTCTTCATTTAGTTTTTTGTTTAATTTTTTTTTACGAAATACCTCGCAAGCCTTAATCCAATCTGTCTTAGAGTTTATTACGGGCCTGGGCGGCAAAAAATGCTCGATCAGAAGAATCTTCCGTTTATGCAGAATTAAGAAGACAAGAACAAGCAAGGTGACAATCTACTTTGAGAGCTGGTAAATAAACTTCTCAGAGACAAAAAAGGTTTGAGGGCCAAGTATCCCTTCGAATTTACATAAGAGCTTTTGAGACGCCTCTTCAAACGCATTAAATCGTTAATAAATTAACACTGATATTTTAAAATCTGCTTGAACTTTTGGGTGTACCCTCACGTAAACCTTTATTAAAAATAAATGTACCAGTTATGCTTAGGCGAAATATCGATGCTCCTCGACCATGTAATAGAACAAAGGCTTTGGATCACGCAATTGGGACAACATATACAGTGACCTACCGTTTTAATTCAAACGAGTTCAATTTCCAATCAAGCTATGTTTTGCTGTTACCATTAACAAAGCGCAATGGCAAATGTTGCAGGTAGTAGTGGTGCATTTGGAAAAGCCATTACCATGACCAACTATAATGTAGCCTGTTTGCGTGTGTCCAATGCCCAAAATCTTTACATATTTGCCCTGGACGGAAGAACATATAATGTATACAGTATAGCATCTTGGAATATTTTTTTTTGAGCTCTTCTAAAGATAAATTAATTTATTAAAGGTTGATACTTAGTTATTTAAAGTATTTATTTTTACGTAAGATATTTTAATCAACACTGGCAATCCTCCAAGTGGATCCCTGTTAAAGATACCACAGCTTACAAAGATTTGATCAAATCAAAACTAGAGAGCTTAGATAATTTAGAAGAAAAGCACTTGAACATAGATGATCTGAATACTTAAATAAATGTCGCAATACATAATGCCGCAGAGGAGTGTAGAAGCAGAAACAAAAATGGATGCAACGACGGAAAACTCAGACAAAATCACAAAGAGAAACAAAGAGAAATTGTAGATAAATACACGACAAATTATGCTGCATTTAGACAGTTAAACAAAGACATTTCCAAGGCTATCAGAAGAAATATACTACAATACCGAGCAAATATTCAAAGTCATAGAAGTTAATAAGAGCTACGACGGAAATTAGCCGTAAGAAAAAGAAACATAATCAAATTAACAGACGAAGAAGGCATTATCAAAACCAATAGAGAAGATATTCTCAAAATTACAGAAGCATTCTACGCAGAGCTGTATAAAAATAACATAGAACAAATTGGTGACCGCAAGCTGCCAAAAATTCAGAATGTGGAATCCGCAGACGTCCCAGATATATGCCTTTTAAGAGGCACAACTTCCTCTCAATGAAACAATGTCGTAATCGAGAAACTATCAACCTATTATCCTATTATCTCAGGTAACAAGCTGTTTATGAAAATCATAGCAAAGCGGCTTGCATCCAAGTCGGACCATTATCAACCGTGTGAACAAGCTGGTTTTCGCTCAAGCTACGGATAAAACGACCTTTTACAAACCATTAAAACATCAATAAAAAAGTGTGCGGAATACAACAAACTACTGGTGCTACAGCTACTACCGCTACAGCTTGCGTTAGACTTTATGCCAATACAAACAAATTTATAATACAACGTGGGATCCGCCAAGGCGATACTATCTTTTCAAAGCTATTTACAGCCCTGCTCGAATATATGTGTAAACTAATAAACTGGGACAACATGGCAATAAATATAAATGGGGAGTTTCTAAATCATCCAAGATTCGCCGGTGACCTAGTGCTATGGCCTATGTCCAGCTGTGGATGAACCAGGCTGATTGATGATGATGATTCCGTGCAATAGCCTTGGATATATCCAAAGCCTTCGACCGCGTTTGGCACCAGGCATTGTAAAGCAAATTATCTGCCTACGGTCTCCCAACCAAATTGCGCCAATGGCTTGAGAGCTTCATGCAAGATCGCTCCTTACATGTGGCAGTTGACGGTATTTCTTCTGATGCGTTAAAAACCAACGCCGGGGTCCCACAGGGTTCCATCCTGTCCGCACCCTATTTCTTTTACACATCAACGACCTCTTGAAAACCACCACGAACCCCATTTATAGTTTCGCAGACGACAGCACACTTGTCTCAACTTTCACATCCTATCGATCACTTTCAGTGAATGAAACAATTAGAATCAGGCAGGGACGGTTGACTCCATCAATAGAGATCTTAAAGCAATCGTCGAGTGGGGGACCAACAATCTTGTTCATTTACACGCCCAGAAAACACAAAGCGCCACGTTTTCGAATAAAGTGAATTCCTCAAATTATTCCATTATAATGTCCGGAAAAACCCTAAATCAAGTCCTTTTATCTCGATTTTGGGAGTCACGGTGTCTAATAATATGTCTTGGCATAACCATGTTGCTAACATCGCAAAGTCTGCATCCAGAGACTAGGTTTTCTGTGGAAAGCTAGAAAGTTTTTTAATCCTGATCAACTGTTGACGACATACAAGGCTCAAATCCGACATTTACTGGAGTATTGCTCGCACATATGGGGTTCAGCACCAAGGCATTCTCTTCGTCTTCTAGATTCCATTCAGAAAAGTGCCATTCGGTTGATAAACAGCTAAACTCTCACAGATACCCTTCACCCACTAGAACATAGAAGAAGAGTTGCAGACCAGACTTTACTCTACAGATATTTCCATTGCAGATGCTACAGAGAAATAAAAACTATTATAACACCACTGGCCACATTCAGCCGAAGAACTCGGCACGCTAATTAGTCTCACCCATTTACTCTCAAGATTGACACTACAAGGACCAATCTCCATCAAGAACCCTTCTTTTACAGGGCTGCTACGGAATGGAACAAGCTTCCAAAATCAGTTTTTCCAGAGAACTATGACCAGCAACTTTTCAAAAAGAGGGTCCACAATCATCTCCTTTCTATAATCCCTCCTCCTTCTAATAGTCGCAGTGCGGGCCGTCTGCGGCCCACACAATAGGTCTACCCTTTTTGTGACTATTTTTAGTAAAAAAAAAATAATGATCCTCCAAGTTTCCCGATTCCAATGAAATGTGTATGTTCCGTTAATATTTTTGCATATCTGTATTTATATTATTTATATATTAGTTGTATTAATTTTTTTAGCTCTTAATAAGCGACTACCTCTCTTTAGCGACCAATGCATGATTCCGGGGGTAGTTGTTATTAAGGGATTTTACTGTATTAGCTTTTTTAGTTTTTAATTTGTTATTTATAGTCTTTATTTTTAAAATATCAGCTCCCATGTATTACTTACATAATTTTTTTTTGGTTTTGAATGGTTAACCAAAATATTGCGCGGACTAATTTTTTCTTATACTGCGAAATAGTGACAACTGTTGAAAGAAGTCCAGTTGATCGGACAATAATGTGACTGAAACGAGTTCCTACACATTAATACCACCTAGTGACTATAATAGAATTGCACAACTACAAGAACACTTTTCAGTAAATCCCAAGTTGGGATATTTTAATGTCTTCCTCATTTTTCACTTGTTTTCTCGATATGGTAGTGCTGGTACCTATAAATGGAGACTTTTATTATTATCGGGAAAATTGATTCTATTAAATTGGCCAAGAAAGTGTCAAAATCCCACTACTTTATTGGTTGTTATTGTGTTTTGTATAAGGTCGTGTAGTAGTAGTTGAGTAGTAGCAAGGAGGCTATTAAATTATTTTTGTGCATGATCCCTGGGAATAACTCGCTTTTGCAGTGACGTATCAGTAAATAGAAAAAAATAACTGAATACCTACTTATTATTAAAGCTTTCACTCTAAAGCGTTCACTGCTTAGTTTAAAAAAATATTGACAACTTTCTAAAAACCTATTTCGTAAATTAAATTATTTTATTCTTTGTACATATCATTAGGCTATCCAAACTTCCTGTCAATGGATAATAAAAATAGACCAAATAAAAAAAAGCTTTTAATATGAATTAAAATATTGTCTCGTAAATCAAATTCCTGTAAAATTTATGTGAACTAATTAAAGCCAAATTAGTACAGAACTTGAAATTTTTTTAATCACACTATAAGTCATGACTTTAATGTCAATTGGTAACAACAAAAATAAACTTTATGGAAGAATGTATTAAACTTTTATGTCATTTACTGTTTAGTAATTATAAACTTAATAAATTCAAATTATTTTCCTGTTATTAACAAAAAAATTTGTAGCAAACGTGTATGTATCACGTTGGAAACATGGATGTGATTAGTAAGCGAAATTTTATAAATATCTAGAAAGCACATTTGATAAACGTTTAAAGTAAAAAATAAATTTAAAACTTATGTGTAAATACGGTGTTAATATTACAATTAAATAATTCGTCATTTCGATAAAAAAATTATAAATATGTAAATCTTTTTATATTGTAATAAAAATTACATACATACATGTCATGCCTTTTTTCCATAGGGGTAGGCAGAGACCAATTGCTATAGTTCTTACACACATATTTCGCTTCTTCTACTTTTATCAGCGCTCTCATACATGCTCGTTGGTTGTTGGTACTCTTGACCTGTCCTTTATTCGAAACAATATCGATCTGATCGAGATACGTTCGCCGAGGTCGATCTCTACCGACTTGCCCATTCACACTCGCCTTACAAATATGTTTCGTCAATCTTCTTTCATCCATCCTCTCTACGTGTCCAAACCTTCTAAGCATTCCTTTATCTATCTTTGTAACCACATATCCTTTTACTTTTTTTACTATTTTTCACTTTATCCATCAAAGTCACTCTGGCTATATTTCTCAGACTACTCATCTCAGCATTTTATGTTTCTTCTGCCAAACCCAACATTACCATACATAAGTGTAGGGACCAGCACTCCTCTATGCAAAGCAGACGTGCTTTTTTGACAAGTTCTGGTTGCTCATAAAGTTAAGCAGGGCCCCATTCATTTGTTTCCCTGCCAACACTCTTTGCTCAATGCAACAGTCATACTTTCCGCCTCTCGTAAACATTGAACCCAAGTATACAAACTAGCACTTTGCAGTTTGTCATGCTTTTTTCTCTTTCAGATACCATTACTTTCGTCTTGCTTCCATTTATTTTTATCCCTTTTGATTTTTAGGGCATCATGCAACTTCTCTTCAGATGACGCTATAATGACCTGGTCATCGGCATAAGGGCATTTGACGATCAAATCATTCATTCTCAATCCATACGAAATCTCTTTTAAATCTTTTAAAAAATCTTGTATGTATAAGTTAAACAGTCCGTGTAAGCTCCGTTTAGTCTGATACAAGCAGTGAAACCCTCATAAAGTGATTTAAGTGCTCGTATTAAACGACCTTTAGGCTTCTGGCCAAGAATTTTTCGACTATGCCTCGTAATAAAAAGACTTGTGCCATACATATCCTTCTTTTTTAAATTCCTGCTTACACATCCTATATCATCTCCTCAGTTTTCGTCACTCTTTTAATTATTATCTTTGCGTACAGTTTGCCGTCGATGATAAGTAAACTTATTCCTCGGTAGTTCCGTCAGTCCAGCTGCGAACCTTTTCCCTTGTAAAGCGGCACGATAACGGCCTTGTACCAGTCGTCTGGTACGCTACCTCTCCTCCAACAAAGATTAAAAAGGCGGTACAGCAGACTAGTTACCACGCCTTGTTAGGCCTTTAGCATTTCAATCGTTATCCTATCGTACCCTGCAGCATTATCCAATTTCATGCTGTTTATCGCTTCCACAATCACTGTCGTACTAATTTAACTTTCATTGCAACTTTCACTCATGTCTCCGATTAGGGCATGTACTGTGTATCCTCTTTGTCAAAAAAGTATTCCTTTAACCTTATTAAAACTACTATACTACCATCTTGGTTTCTGATTTTTTTCAGTTGCGAGGTTTTAATTTTACCTCCAGCTGTTTGTCTGTTCCAGAAGAGTTTAATATTGTTCTGAAAATCATCAGATAACCTTTTATCAAATTCATCTTTATCACTCTCCTTCTTTCTTGCCACAACCTCTTTTACCACACCTTTCTACCTTTTATACTCATTTCTTGCCATGTTTACATCCTCAATTGTTTCCTTTTGCGTTCTTTGATTGGCTTTTGTGGCAAGCCAATCCAGCCAGGCTTTCTTCTTCTTTGACTGATGTTTGAACCTCTTCGCACATTTTCTGTAACTTCTTTTTTTCTTTTACTTACACCGCACACTTTAATTTCTTACCTTTGGAATTATTCTGACTATGTACCTACACAGAAATTTTTTATTATTAACTACAATGTTTACCCCATGTAATAAAAATTATAAATAGTAAATATATTTATCTGATAATAAAAAGTAATCTTATTTTTATTTTCAATTTAGGTTAAAATTCAAAATTCAAATAAGGATACCAAAATGTGCGGCACGTATTTAAAAATAATTAAGAAAGGATCATTTATTACATTGATCTTATAATGAATCTCTCTTAAAAAAAAATTTAAAAAATCATTAATCCATTGCTTATGATATTATTTCCAATCTTATTTATTAATTTTTAAATTTTTAAAACCAATTGTAGTACTTTTTAATTGAATTTAACATACGTAGATAAAGGAATGCTTAGATGGTTTGGACAAGTAGGGAGGATGGATGAAAAAAGATTAAAGAAACATATTTATAGTGCGAGTTTGAATGGGCAAATAGGTAGAGGTCAACCTAGGCGAACGCATCTCGATCTGATCGAAATTGTTTTGAAGAAAGGTAAGGTCGAGATTACCAGTAACCGACAAGCATGTATTAATGCGCTGATAAAAGTAGAAGAAAAGAAAGACGTTTGTACAGGACCATAGCAAGTTAAAAGAAGTTATCTCTACCTACCCCTTCGGGAAAAAGGTGTAACCGTAAGTAAAATTGGCTACACTTGTTTGGGGAACAAATTTATAGGTTGTCGACACGTGGTCATTACTTACAAGGCAGATTTAAATAAGTTCTTATCTTTTGAATTATTCTGGCTATGTACCTACACAAATACTGTTTATTATTAACTACAATATTAACCCTATAATATAATTCTAAAAATAAAACATTAGAGAGCGCTAGCTTTGGCACTAAGTACTGCCTTTTTATTTTACGCACTATAAAGGAGACCTCCATTGTATACAGGAAATTTGATTTTAAACTACAAAAAAGTATTTCAATAACATAATAAATTTAAAATCATCTGATTATTATAAATACATTTTTCTTATAGGACGCTGTGTACTTTTCGGACGCGTTGTCGCGTATCCAAAAGCGTAACGGCGCCAGGCTGTCGCGCCAGCCATCCCCTCTCTCTTAATTTGATTCATTCTAAGCTGAGATTTCAATGTTAATAATGAAGAATGTTAATTATTATAAATTAGATATAATTTATATTAAATAAATAATATACGTTCAATATTTAATAGTTTTTACGTAAATCATTGGAAGTTATCACTTCTGTCAGGCGTCACGAGACGAATACAAATTTATAACAAAATCATCATAATTATATTAATGTTGAAAGATGTTTTTTTCATTAAACTTTTTTAATGACTATTCAAAAAATTCATTGTTAACAATTGAGTAGGTATCAAAACACGTAAACCGTGATTATTCTAGAAAGAAATCATGTTGTTAAATCTCATTTTTATGGTGTCACAATAAATTATTGAAGTGTGTTAAATATGGTAACCTATCTATCCGAAATTATGCCACCAGTTACCCAATAGTAAAAATCTCAGGTCTTAAGAAAAAAAAATAAAAAAACTTTAGTTTTACTTTAATTGCAAATTTTTTAATCAGAATAATGTTCTTTTCTAGCCATAGTAAAAGTAGATATTAACATGAAAATCCTAACGTAAGTGGTTTAAACGCTAGATCGTTACAACCAAAAATATCCGAAATTCGGGCACTTTCCTTTACGTAATATATAAAATTAGGAACTTACAATGAAAGTTTTCGCGTATTATTTCAATGATTTATTTAAAATATCAATTAATATTTATGTTAAGAGAGTAAACAGTAAACATTTTATTAGATTAGTTTAATTAATCAAAATGGGAAACGCACGTGTAGTAAAAATTTTATTAAAGCTACTATGAATGATAACAGTGGCCAGCTCTGATCTCACGGCAGCAAATAACCGGAGCAAACAGAGCATTCTAGATCGTGCGGCGTGTTTTTAAAGTCCATCCTACTGGCCGTCCGCATTCGACCTGTAGAGGCCATCCCAACTCGAACTATCAACTATCTCACCTTTATTGCACCTGCCGAACTCGTAAGAGAGACAAAGTCGACCGACGACCGGCTGCCGGCACACCACACTCTTGATTCCTAAATTCTCCGCTGATATCTTTGTCAGAACCACAGTACTGTCTGTTAACCCACTACTTTCTTAGCCTGCAACTAACCCAAACCAGTCCATTGTTCATTTTGACGACTAGCATCCGGTGGTTCGAAACTTGGTTCTAACGGAACCAAAACAAACCTGATAATTTTCCTCTTGGAGTTCTCCTTCAGTTGAATCACGGTAGTCCGTGGATTGGCACGATTGTGCGCTGTTTTTTGAACGATTGTGCGCGCTTACTGTACAATTAGCGATCGGAATAATTTCGGAATGTTTTTTGTGGCGTAGTGATTAGCGCTTTTTGGATTTTTTTTGGGATTAAGAAAGGGTTTTGATTTCGTGACCAGAGGCTGTGACAAATCTTAATAAGCAAAGGATAAATAATAAATATTTAGACAAATTTTTAAGTAGGTACCCAAAATACCTTAAATTTTAGTTCATTTTATATTTATAAGTACCTATTGGATACTGCAAATTATTCTTTATAATACTTTTACATGGCGTATTTTGCTTCAAGTCAATAAAAAATAAATATTTAATTTTTTACGTAAATTTGAATGCTGAAATATTATCTTCCAGTGGACATACATTAAGAGGAAAAATAACATATCTAATCTTTTTGGTAGGTTTTTGTCGTGATGTACTATTAAAGTCTTTTATTTTTCTTTAAATTAAAAAACAGAAAACATTTTATGCTAGGTAAATAAAATTCATTTTAGTTATAAAATATTAAGATATGTGTAAAAAATACAATTGGATATAATATTAAAAAAATACAAAAAAACTAAAAAAACCTATCGGTAATTTAAATTAAAATTATATTTATAATTATTGCAAAATTACACTTGATGCATACAATTATTAATTGTGTAGGTATAATAATATATTATATTGTACCTATACTAAAAAATAATAACCTATGTTATGCATAATATTATATAAAACAAAAGTTTCTTTTTTCAAAACAGTAGATGATATTTTTATCCTTTGTATATCTTATGTACTTAAATAGTAATAATAAATATCTACTGGCTACGAAAAAAAATTAAAAGATAAATACGTATTTTCCTTTTCATTTAAATTCGGGTAAACTATCTTGTTTGTATTTACTTTTAAATTAATTTTTAATAACACTTTATAAAAATATCTTCTAATACATACTTCGTACTCATAACTTAACAATATCTAAAAGTATGTCTTTAGACCTGAATTCTAAAGGAAATTTCTGCTTCTACATTTTTTTAGTTTTAACAATTTTCATATTCTCAGTAATAAAATAATTTCTAAACTATATATTATGTTTGTGAGTCTTAGAAAATAATAAAGTTAGAATTCTTGTAGGAAACCAGGAAGCCATTCTCGTATAGGTATCTATTTACTAGTACAGCACAAACTTACCTTAAGCATAGAGTATTATTACTATATTTTACTACCTCCACTAAGCTAGCAAGACCAAACTATACCTATTGGAATATTTAGTACCCATTTTTTTCTAATTTGTACCATCAATAATAATGTTGTACCTTGTGCCATGAAAAAAAAACCGGCGCTGCTACCTTCAATATTTAGTAGGACCATTAAAAAATAAGAGAAAAAGAAAATAAAAGACAGAAATGCAAAGGACTGAATTTGTAGTAACTTGTACCATCCCAATAAACTAAATATTTTGATCCATTCTACTTAAAACAACCCCTAATTAAACTCAGCTTTATTAAGCTCAAGAATAAAGTAGCCTTATCCATAAGCAGAATCAATCGCTACTTGTACATTTGATTCGGGATAACTTGTACCACAAAAATATAGAGTAAGATTTTATACCCCCGCCGCATGTTAATGATTTGTCCAATCGAATGTATAAGTAGCCATTGATTCTGCTTGTGAAAACGGCTACTTTAATATTGAGCTTAATAAGAGTCGTAAATAGTTTCCAAACGAAAGGCGGGAGTACCAAATTTCTAACGCTATATTTTCGTGGTAAAAATTATCCCGAATCGAATGGACACGTAGCTTTTAATTATGTTCTTGAAAAAGGCTACTTTACTCTTGTGTTCGATAAAGATCAGGGGTAGTTCCAAACTAACGGCGGGGGTACAAAATCTTAAACTCTATATTTTCGTAGTACAAATTATCTCAAATTGAATGTACAAGTAGCGATTGATTCTGCTCATAAAAAGGACTTACTTTACTCTTGAGTTTAATAATGCTGAGTTTAATTAGGGGTTGTTTTGAGTAATTTGGATCAAAAAAATGAATCCTATATAATCCCATAAATAGGTCTAGTTTAATTTTGATGGTTTGGTCTTGCTGCTAAATGGAGGACATTTTTCTTCCTTTTCTAACCTTCGACGTTAAGATCCGTATTAACATACTAACACTCATCTATTTAGACATTTCCTTCGTGGAATAATTAGTATTAAAAACCTATAAATTAAATATAGGTAATTAGCTTGTCGAATGTTGTTGATTTAGTGATAAATCAGTCTTGCAGGATCGTGATTTTAAAAATGTATTATGGGTCATATGAAACATTAAATTTAATACTCTATTCGTGATAAAACAAAATCTATATTGCTAAAAATGATGTAAAAGAAAAAATTGGTATTTCACAACCAAAGGAATATTTCTTGACAGAATGATTTTAATAATTTTTTTTATAAACTATTTAACTAAAAAACATTATTATGTATACCTACTTGTTACTTTAGAAATAATAATTGAATATAATGGTGGTATTTACAAGTATTAAAATTAAATTTTAAACCTCTTTTTAATTAATGATTTTTATTGTACTTTAATTGCATGTATACAAACGATATACGAGGTGATTAATATTATTACTTGTCAATGATATGTTTTTTGCACAGAATTGGGATGTCAGAAAGTTGGTTTTCCAATATTTTTACTGAATAATTGACTCAGGACATATGTAAATTGGTTTTTTTATCACAATATAAGAATATTTTAATAAGATGTTACAATTTTACAAAGCAAATAGTAAAATCGTTTGTATACCCACGATTAATTTACAAGGACTGTTGATTGATAACTTTAACGTTTGCTTGTCAGAAATTATCTTTATGTTTCGAAAAATCAAACAAAAACAACGAATCATTTTTAATAGCATTTAATCAGTCCCGACTTAAATTCCGAAAAAAATTCCCATGGATCAAAAAACTGCGTGGTCAACAGTTAAAATACAAGATTTCGACTGTTGATTTAAACCAATGCAAAAGTGATGTCACGCATCCTAGAATTAAAACAAGTTAAAGGGCTTTAAGCAAAAATAAAAAAACAGTACTACTTGTCCATCCGCTAATAATTAAAAATACAAATCAAAATTTTTTAAGTGTTCATTTAATAATTTTTAACTAAATGTTTCAAATTTACTTCAAATGATATTATTTAAAGAAATAATTTATTGCTCACAAATAATATTTTATTATTGATAAAAAATCTGGTAACACTTAAATACTGCTATTCAGGTTGAAATAATAATCGTCCAACGTATCAGATGAGATTTCCATATTCTCACGTTTTATCAGCATTAAGATGTCCTCTGCGTCTACATTAAAATGTTTAGAGATTCTTAAACATATATTTTAATCCAGTTGCTGCGTTTTTTCTATTTTATTCATGTTTTCTAATCTATAAAAACATCTAAATACAAAAATGTACAACTTAGTTATTAATTACTGTAGATTATTTATAGTTAAATACGCTGGAGTATAATTTTATTTTTAAATATTGTTTTTGTGTAAATTTTTTGTTTTTGTTTTGTTAGAGGTTGGGAAATTATTTTTATCAAAACGTTATTTATATTTATTAAACACTGTCATAATAGTATATTCTAACCGAGTACAATTACTGTAATTAAAAACTGGTGTATTGAAAATATTTTCCGTAATATTTTTTAATATAGATTGATTTGTAAAGACAGACTTAACAGTAGTGTAGCAGGAAACATTGGAGGTTGAGAGGACGGTTACTGACGAATTAGATCCTGTAATTGAAAAAACTAATTTACATTTACTCGATTTTGCAGAGCATTTTATATGTATCCTTTTGTTACTTGAGAAGATTTCCAGCCTCCATGCCATTTTAATATTGTCAGTAGTCACTGAAAAACGGCAAGGTAAAGTTTGCAAATTCCGCACCTCATTTTGATTTTTATAAATAGGTGTATTTAAAAAATACGTAATGGTAAGCAATCAAAACGCTTTCCATTGTGAAATTTATCCATGTATTAAAAAAAATAATATAAATAATGCTTTTAAACAATACAAATTCGGATTTATCTTAAATAATATGACTAAAGCAATTTACGGATTGTTGATTTTGTGTCCTCAATTTCGCCTAAGTTGCGGTATAAGAATCACAAAAATCATGTTCTGCAATAAATAAAAAGCGGTTATTACTCATTATTTATTTAAATTTAAATAATTTAAAATCAGTTTCGACAAAAGTAATATTATTTAATCAAATGTACTTAATTTCCAAGCATACAGAACAAATAAACCTATGATTTTCCCCTTCATTTGCACATTCTTTATGGCACCAAAAAGAATATTTAGTGCATCTGATCCATTTTCCCCAGCTTGGTCCACAGTAAGGTCAGGTGGCAGAAGATTATTTATCTTCCTCATCGTGAGATGAGGAAGATAAATACTTAGGGTGAGGCCTCATTAGTGCGTTGCGTTGCGTCGTCGCAACGGATCAACGCATTGTATGCCACACCTGCAAAAAATAGACATCCGTAAAAATAATTTCATTAAATGGGAGTATTTTCGTATCTTTAAAGCCATTAATTGCGATTTTAGCTTTGCGTGCTCTCAAGTAAGCTATACCCAAAATTTCTCCGATCTAATAGTGGTTTATGATACGACCTGTATGGTTATCAAGCCAAATCTCTAATTTCTGAGCATAGAATGTCTTCAGGTTTTAATATATCGAAAAATCGTTGTACTTTTTTCTAAATAAATCCTTAAATTCTTGCTCTAGAAAGAGCTTCTGGTTTTTTAAATGAAAGCACATAATGTTTCCTTTGAAATAAACATAGCCACTTTTTTATGACTTGATCATCTGCGTAAAGAACACATTTGACGATCAGATCATTCATTTTTAATCCATGCGCACTTTCTTTTAAATCTTTTAAACAATCATCTATGTATAAGTTAAACAGCTATGGCGAAGCCAAACATTTCTGTATAACACCTTTTTCGATATTAAATCAGTCTGTGTAAGCTCCGTTTATCCTGACACAAGTAGTGGAATCCATACACCATAACTTTTTTTTCCCACTACAAAATTCGTTACCTACTGAAATAAAACAATATTGGAATGATTTACAAAAAAGTATAATAATGTTAAATTTGTAGTATTAAAAGAAGTGACATTATCAAAAATATTACATTCGTGCTATCCTGGGTCCAATGCTCTTATTTACTTACAATGTAAAGCTTATAGCACCAAAGAAATAGATATTAAGAATCAGATAACTGCTTGATGTTAGCGTTACAAACATACATCCTTTGCCTGTGTAATCCAATTCTTTACAGTTAAAAAAATATACTTATATACAGTCGCAATTTTCTTATTCTTTAATTTTCGTTAAATAGGGAAAAGTGGCGTATTTTTCCAAATATTACAATTGAAACTTAATTGCAATATTTAACAAGATCATGCTGCAATATTTACAACAATTTTTTTATTAAATTTAACAAAATAACTAAATTTTCATAAAAAAGTCATAAAAACATCATGTTTTTATGACAATTTTTATTTTGTATAAAACATTTTATAATTGTTTAAAAGATTTGAAAGATAGTGCGTATGGATTGAAAATAAATGATTTGATCGTCAAATGCATTCTTTACGCCGATGATCAAGTCATATAAGCGTCATCTGAAGAGGAGTTGCAGGTGATGGTTAATGTTATGCATGATGCCCTGAAAATCAAAGGGATGAAAATAAATGTAAGCAAAAAGCAAGTAATGGTTTTTGAAAGAGAAGAATGCATGAAAAACTGTGAAGTTTCGATTAAGTGAGAAAGAGTGAAACAAGTAAATGAATTTGTGTATTTGGGTTCAAAGTCTACGAAAGATGGAAAGTATGACAGTGACATTGAGCGAAGGGTGTTGGCAGGAAAGCAAATGAATGGGGCACTGAATAGCTTTATGAACAGCCAGAAATTGTCAAAAAAGGCACGTCATGTTGTGCATACACTTTATAATAGTGAATGTTGGGTTTGGCAGAAGAAGCATGAAAATAGGATTAATGCTGCGGAGATGAGTAGCCTGAGAAGTATAGCCGGAGTAGTTACTCCGGCAACCTAGTTAGGTTGGATAAAGTAAAAAATAGTGAAATAAGAGAACGCTGTGGTGTAAAAGAAGATGTGGTAACAAAGATAGATAAAGGAATGCTTAGATGGTTTGGACACGTAAAAAGGATGGATGAAGGAAGATTGACGAAACAAATTTATAAGGCGAGTGTGAATGGAGAAGTCGGTAGAGGTCGACCTCGGCGAACATATTTCGATCAGATCAAATTAAAAATATTGTTAAGACTTTATAACAAAAAAAGAAAATAAATTCAGTACACAATATATTTGGTGATTTATTGTAAAGGAAAGAAAAATTACCACTCCAATGAAACTTAAAAATAAAATTTAATTTCATTAGTAATTATAATGATTAAATATATTTGCACTCAGGGATTAATTAAAAATTTCCCAATTCAAAAAATAAACCAATACATAATTCATCAATAAATTTTCTTTGAGTTGATAATTATAACATAATAATGCTGTTTCGAATAATTTCCAAAAAAGATTATCTTCTAGGTCGTGAATAAGCACATTAATCTTGAAATTTGCACCACTTTTCCCCATTAAGATCCAATTCTCTTATTCTTTCTTATGCTTAGATTTTTATCTTACATAAAATGTCTACCAACTGTAATTCTAGGCTTTTAGCTTCTATTAAGATCTTATCAAGCAATTGAATTAATTGATATCGAGATAGTTGCTAAATGTTTAAGAAAAATGGTATTTTAGAAATCTCGCTTTGAATTTGTAAAAACATTCGAGCCGATTGTATTGAATACCATATATGCCATAGTATTTAAAAGGATGACATTATAAATATAATACAGAGGGACCTTTAAAAAATGCTAAGCAAAACAAAAAGTGATTTTATGTTTTTAATATAAATTTTAATTTTAATAAATATATTAAATTATTTATATATTTTGTATTTTATTTACTAGATTTTCTCTTTTAACGAGTTATCACCAGTACACAGTGACGTAACAACTTTAAGGGGGTCCAACAAAAATTTAGGCAACCCGATTCTTTCATAACATAATTATTTAAACCCCATATCCTTGGGGCCAGGTACTCGTTAACGGGTACAGGTACTCTTTAACCCCAAGCTTGGATTTTATTTTAATCATTTATTTTACAGTTATTTAATTTTATAGATATACTATTTATATTTATTTATACTATCTATTCTGATAAATTAAATTTAATTATTTTTAATGAAATTATCTATAGAGTTTTACGGCTTTTACTTTTAAATATAAATAAAATAAATTGATAAAATATTAGAAAATTTATTATTTATTCTTTTGTTGCAATTGGCAAAAATTTAATTATAAATTTGTTTGTGTTGTATGTCAAATTGGAATATAATAATAATGGTAGTTAAGGGAGTTGGGGTATGTGGGCTTATGGAGTTTAGAATTTAAGGAGGTCCACACAATCTATATGAAGATTCGGATCACCTATATACATCCATTGTTGCGCCTCTGCCAATACAATTCGGTATTATTATATATATTATAGTATATTATAATTAGTGGAGATAAATGTACTATTTTGTCAAATAAGGTAGTGTTTAAACAAAAGGTTTTAATCATTTACTTACTTACAGTACTGGGATCCCACTAATTTATTTTTAGTTGGTAACGTTAACAATCGTTACCCTTCTATTGCCCTTCGTCATAGTACCTTGTCAATTATTAATAATTGATAGTTTTCCGTCATAATCTTCAAAATAAATTCAAGTAAATAAAAGAAATTTTCGTGTTCGACTTGAGCATAAACTAATAATATTAGAAGAGGCAGAAAAAAATCCAGTTATAATTACGAATATCTGGTAATGAAAACGGATTACTTCGATTCCTCATTATCCTTTGGGGTATTAGTTGTCTTCGATTAATCTCCTTTCGAATAATCCTGATATTCAAATCCAACATTTTCGGAAAACATTCAATATAAGTACTCTTATAGATGGAATTTGGAATTAATGTGTTTTTATGGGATTTTACAAAAACATTATAATACATAACCAAAGTTCTGTGATAAAAAAGGTATAATCAAGCCAAAGCATTTTCACAACACCTCAAATTTAATTGTTAATTTTCGAAAATTGCCGAATGTAGAGTCGTAGAGTCCAGCAGAGTCGCAAATTTTTACCAAATAATACGATAATAGGTTATAAAATATTAACAACCGATTGTCAGAAATTTAGTAGGATCCCGCAGCTGGATAGATAAAATTGGGATAAACTTTAATGTCGTACTTGCAATCAGATTTATTGTGATTTTCTCTTTTGTCAAAATTATGGTAATTGAGTACATTTGAGAATATCATTGACATCTAAAATTGATATCTGCTGCTTACCTCCTGAATTATGTAGTTTGATGTAGCAGATGTTATGATTATTTCAGTGGAGAAAACAAAGTAACATAAAATAAAGTCAGTTACCGCTTAAATAAAAACTTTAAATATTTGTTGAACCTAAGCAACAGTTAAATAAACTATTAATAATATATGTAATACGTTTTTTATTAATAATAGTAAAAAAATTTAAATAACCCAGCATTTTAAAAGATACGGTATATGTTCCTTGTAGTTATTATTTAAGTTTCTATTTTTAATTTTTTTTTAAGAATACTATAGATATATTCCAAAATATTTATATCTAGTTAAAAACTCCTTTATAATTTAAAAATATCGTTTATTTTAGAAAATATTTTAATTTTTCAAAACTGGTAGAAACATAAAAACTTCACAAAATTTACTCAAAAAACAACGAATCTTGATTCTTCAAGATATTTTTTATTTTGTGTAAACAAAATTTTTAGACTATAATTTTATTTTACTTATCAGTTAATGCGAATGACAACATTAAAGCAAACATTAATTTTAAATTATCATCCAATGTTTACAAAAATCCAAACAATTATTTTCTGTTTAGTTTCTTTAAATTGGTCTAGTACAAAATAATAATATTCATATTTATTTTTAAAATTAGTTTATGTCATAAATTCTATGTATCACTATATTATATTAGGTAGGTGCACCTAAATTAATATTAATGAGTACATTTAATAGTTGTGTTTTAATGTAATTTTACTAAACATTAGAAGAAGAAGAATTGGTGGTGATTACTCCAATGTAAATTCCTTAAACAATGTTTGTAACTAAAGTTTTCTTGCACTCAATAACAAAATTATTTTAAAAATATGAGTTTGTCGAATTTCTTATAAAGTGTTTCCTGATAGCATACTACACATGTGACATAAAGTAGAAGATATGAAAAAGCCTCGCCTAAAGACTTGATTCTAATTATCTTTTTTTAATGCAAGGCCTGAGGAAATCCGGCGATGTCGCTAAGAATACCTGCTCCACTAACACAACATGTAAATTGGTTGCCGAATTTAAGGGTTCGTTTAACCCCTCTAGGAAAATTGGTTAACGGTTTTTATATCAGAACCAAAAAAAAAACAAATGGTTCACTTTGACTAGTTTATTATTCAAAAGCAATATTTATACATACATACATATAGTCACGCCTTTTTTCCGAAGGGGTAGGCAGAGACCACTTCCTTCCACTTGCTACGGTTCAAACACACATCTTTTGCTTTTTCTACTTTCATCAGTGCTCTCATACATGCCTTTTTTCAAAACAATGTTGATATGATCGAGATATGTTCGCCGAGGTCGACCTCTACCGACTTGTCCATTCACACTCGCCTTATAAATTTGTTTCGTCAATCTTCCTTCACGTAGAAAGGATGGATAAAGGAAGATTAATGAAACAAATTTATAAAGCGAGTGTGAATGGACAAGTCAGTAGAGGTCGACCTTGGCGAACATATCTCGATCAGATCAACATTGTTTTAAATAAAGGCCAGGTCAAAAGTACCAACAACCGACGAGCACTGATAAATGTAAAGAAAGCAAAAGATGTGTGTAAGAACCGTAGCAATTGGAAGGAAGTAGTCTATACCTACCTCTACGGAAAAAAGGCGTGACTATATGAATGTATGTATATATGTATGTAATCTTCCTTCATACATCCTTTCTACGTGTCCAAACCATCTAAACATTCCTTTATCTATCTCTCTTATCTCACTATTTTTTACTTTATCCAACCTAGTCACTCCGGCTATACTTCTCAGGCTACTCATTTCCGCATCATTAATCCTATTTTCATGCTTCTTCTGCCAAACCCAACATTCACTATTATAAAGTGTATGCACAGCATGACGTGCCTTTTTTGACAATTTCTGGCTGTTCATAAAGCTATTCAGTGCCCCATTCATTTGCTTTCCTGCCAACACTCTTTGATCAATGTCACTGTCATACTTTCCATCTTTCGTAGACTTTGAACCCAAGTACACAAATTCATTTACTTGTTTCACTCTTTGTCACTTAATCGAAACTTCACAGTTTTTCATGCATTCTTCTCTTTCAAAAACCATTACTTGCTTTTTGCTTACATTTATTTTCATCCCTTTGATTTTCAGGGCATCATGCATAACATTAACCATCACCTGCAACTCCTCTTTATATGACTTGATCATCGGCGTAAAGAATGCATTTGACGATCAAATAATTTATTTTCAACTCATACGTACTCTCTTTCAAATTATTTAAACAATCGTCTATGTATAAGTTAAACAACCATGGCGAAACCACACATCCCTTTCTCACACCTTTTTCGATGTTAAAACATTCCGTGCAAGCTCCGTTTATCCTGACACAAGCAGTGGAATCCTCGTAAAGTTATTTCAGTGCTGGTATTAAACTACCACTTATCCCATACATAGACAATATCGACCACAATTCTATCCTTACCACTATGTCATAGGCCTTTTTCATGTTATGAACCTTCTTCCTCTTCTAAATCCTACTTGCACAAACCATATCATCTTCTCAGTTTTATTCGTTACTCTTTTAATTAATATCTTTGCATACAGTTTGCTGACTCTGCTGAGTAAACTAATACCTCGGTAGTTCTTACAGTCTTGCTGCAAACCTTTTCTCTTGTAAAGCGGCACGATAATGGCCTTGCACCAGTCGTCTGGTACGCTACCACTTCTCCAACAAAGGTTAAAAAGGCGGAACATTAGACTAGCTACCACTTTTTGGCCAGCCTTCAGCATTTCATCTGTTATTCTGTCGTACTAATTTCACTTTCATTGCAACTTTCACTCATGTCCTCGAATGGGGCTAAACTTTCATAGTATTCCTTCCATTTCTCTAATACGCATTCCTCTCCTTTTACCATACTACTATTTTGGTTTATTTATATAATAGTACCCAAACATTAAATATACCAAGTACATTATCGCAGTCTCAAAAAGACATTTTATATACATTATAAAATAAATAAGTTTCAACAATAAATATGTATGAATAATACAGTCTACATTGACTAGCTCATTATTTTAAAGGAACATCTATCTATATATGTACTAACATCAAAACTTTGTATTTTTACATACGTTTCAATTTGACATTCTTTTAACTTTTTAAGGAATGGAATCGGCAACCGCTTACTTTTACATCTGGCCAAACCCACCTTAATGCTAAGTGGATGGCCTTTTTAAAATCAACGAAAATTTGCCGTGGATCAGAAGTAAGACTATTCTTTTCATAAATCTTGCATTTAGGTATAAGCATGTTTTATAGCAGTCAGTTATCTTACTTGGTAGCAAACAAAAAACTAATGGAACATAATGGCCATTTTCGAGTCCGTGATTAGTAAAAAACTGTAAGAACTTTGTGCAGAATAAGAACGTTTCGTCCATATACAGTATATCCATATCGGTCAAAACACGTATGTTGCTTTCACACGTAAACACAATGATATTTTTTCACTATTGTTAATAAACAAAAATTGTTCACCTTTATTGGTTAAAAGCGTTTCGCCGTATGCACTGCTGAGAACTCCATGCACTTCTATATTCTTAGGAATCGGACCTGGAAGGATTTTGCGGCGACTGTTATAGATATTTCTTCTAATGCAGCCAACATCAGTAGTTGTAAGAGACGGTGGCAAATTTGTTGCTAAAGCTCTACAAATAATTTTTTTTCTGCTCACTTCTTTTTCGAATGCTCCGTGATTGTGCGTATCTTTCCTCCTGGATATCAGGTTTTCCGTTCTAATAGTGTAAAGCCTTGCGTTACAATGCAGATTCCTTTGGCAACACCTCCATGATGTTTTTCCACTTTTCAAGAGTTTGTCTTTGGAAACCGTAAAATTTTCGCACAAAATAAAACTTCTCCCACGTTCACTTTCAATAACTGACACCGACATTTTTCACTATGATTGACTTCGCTCGAAGGTAAAAATAGCAATGAATGAAAGCAAATTGACAAGAAACTGTTTATTTTAGATTTGAGGTATATATGCCCAATAACCATTAACTTATTGTTCCGAACCTACCGATGCAGGTTTAGGTTAGGTTAGGTTAGGTAGGGTTAGGTTAGGTTAGGCAGGTAGGTACTCATGAAAACTCCGGCGACGAATTTGCATGTCATTAGTATCGACCCTTTTCGAAATGCAGGTAAAGGGATTACCTTGGCGACCAATTTACATCCAGAGGTTATGCTTCAGTCCAGTCTCAAGACGAGGCTTTATAATTTTTGACCCTATCATAATGATTATTGCACTGGAAAAAACGATTGCCAACTTTATATTGACGAATATATCAGAGTATTGTCATTTACATGAATTATCTGTACCTAATCTAAGAAATGGTATCCAAATGGTACTCATAAATTTAAATGTTTAGATAAAACCAATAGTTAGAAAAATATTGCTAAAAAATTATTGATGTATCATGGCACATTAAATCCCTATCGAAATTCCACTAAAAATATTGTTTTTAGTTTACAGTTTGTACGAGTAATTGACCTTTTTCCAAAAATCCAACAGTTTAGTTAGCCAAACTAAAACTTTAAATCGCATACCTGTGTGATAAACCCATCAAGTTCCGTCCTTTGCATCTTTATCTTGTTAGACTCTAGTCTCTAGTCTGTTTATGTAAAAGCAGTGAAGTGGCAATAACATTGTACTTATGTTGCAACTGAGTGATTAGGATTTTTCTAAATTTCCGAGAAATGGACACTGAGAGTCCGGTTATATGGCCCTCATGGTGTTACTCAGGTAAGCTATATATTTTTTTTGTTTAAAAAATATGCATGCAGCACAAATATATTTTTGAAAAGGGGAAATTTTTAATGTATAAATATATCTTGAGACACTCTGTCTTTGCGCAATTTTCAGAATTAATTTTTTATGAAATTAATAATACAGTTTTATTTTTATCTTAATTTTATTAACATACTGGTTCTCCTGAAGATGTTGTCAAAAACTATTAATAAAATAAGACTAAATATTTCTCCTACTACTACTTTTTCTTAAAATACATTTTATTTTAAACTTGTGCAAAAAAGGTTTATTTCTTAAACTTAATAATTTGAAATCGTGCTGTAAATTGCGTTTAAGTCCAGTTTTTTTAAGAAAACCATTATGTAATTTGATTTTTTTTGCACTATTTTTAAAGATCAATAAATCCCGAAAAACCTATAAATAAGTACAAGCAATTTTAAGTTAATACAAACCTTCAAAATAAATGTGTCGAAATTTTATTACATTAGTTATTAAGCTACAGTGGTTTTAGTAAAGCCACTTTTGTTAAATTTAAAAAATTGGAAAAAACAAAATTTCGTTTGTTGATTAAACATTGTTTGAGTAGAAAAAAATACCATTCATGATTAATATTGACTTGGAAAGTGTAAAGGTAAGTACAGACCCGGCAAAAAAATATTGGCAACATGTTGCCGGGTGTTGTCAATATATTTGTAGATTGATGTGCTAACACTCTTGCACGTCCACACCAAAGTCAGTGTTGAATTAAAAATGGAAGAGACTATTGCTGTTGGTGCTAGTGCTGCTATAATAATAATTGCTGGTAATGTTTAAAAAAGGAATAGACGGTGGTAGCAGAGAGAATTTCTAAAACACAGGATAAGCCATGGGGATAACATATTGTCTGAACTACGTTTTTGTCCATATCATCTTTGCTAGAAAATTAAAAAACTGCATTATAAAAATAACTATACATAGCCGGATTTTATAGATGTTTTTCAGGATTTAGTTCAAGTTACAAACTTTTCAATAATAAACTTGTAACGGATAAATTTCAGGTTAAAAAAATAAAGCAAAGATAAATTTAAGGACCATTCAGTTTTACGTATTCGTAGGATTATTGCTTATTAAATGAGCTTTAGGGCATCTTTAATCACGTCTTTACTCTTATACAACGTTTTGAATCTTTTGTACAGGTTCATTCGCTATAAATTACCAGCCTCTTATCTTCGTTTTTATTATCTATGGAAAAAAAGTTTTACATGAAAGTTGAGTGGTTATGACTGAATTTTGATAAAATTCTATTGAAAGTACATACTGTCTATTGCATATTTCAGGCAATACAAAAAGTTACTATTTGATGTGAAACATCTAATGTTAAAGCGGCTGCTGGCTTGGTGACTGTCAGTCTTCCGTCAGACCCAAAATACCTTGAAGAAAATTTATAAAATGACAGAAATAGGTTATTATTTTCTCTTAAAATTGTTAGTCTCAAATTTACAATACTTAATCACTCACATTTTAAATATTTAAGAAAAGTATAAAGAAAATGTAGCTATACATAAATACTATAACATAATAGCGGACCTAAACTATAACTAAACTATACATAATAGCGCACCTACTTGTACCACTTGTTGAAAATTTTGTGTTGCCAACAGCACTAGCACGTACACACTAAGCGATGTTTTCCATTTGAATAGGGAACACGGATACATGCAACAATCAACAAATTTCTTTGTTGTCAAGCCGCCCAATGTTGCCGTGTATCTAACAAATACATGTTGCCAACACGTGTTGCCAACATTTTGGTACCCGGTCTGTACTTGCCTTAATAAGGAATCTGCTCCTTCAGAAACAACCATTCGTCGTTGATTTGCTAAATTTAAACAGTTTTGATGGATGCCGATGATGCTGAATGCTTAAGACGTCCAAAAGAGATGACTTCACAATAAAACAACATAAAATCCTCAAAATTATTTTGGACAACCGTAAAATGAAGTTGCAGACATGCTAAATATATCAAGATGAAGTATAATTTTTTCCCGTTTGCTGAAACTGGAACAAAAATAAAAACGCTTTAGATGAAAGCATTTTAAAGTAGCGAAAGACGTAACATTTGAGCGGAAGGTATATTGTCAGCATGGCATAATATTTATCGACAACCTTGAAAAAAAAGTCAATAATGAATAATATATAGGTTTATTGGAGTGTTTAACGGATTGATCCAAGGCTAAACGTCCTCGTGTCATCGAATATAAACAAACGATTAGAAGTTTCACTCTACGCTGTTGATGGATTTTAAGCCGACAATTTCTAGAATAATTCTGGCATGGACTTTGGACTTTGCAATACAGGCTGTCGCGAAGTGGAATAGTATACTGACTGGAATCGATGGGGTCGTTCGTCGAATTTGGAGATTTAACTGTACCTTCCAAAACTTTAATAAATTTTGTAATTAATTTAGAAAACATGTTTACTAAAAATGTTAACGACCTAGCTTGCAGAACTGGGGTAGGAGAAAAGCTCGAAAACAAACTTAAAAATATAGTTTTTAACACCCCTATTCCAATTTTCCTTATAATTATTTCCTTGCGATTATATTTTACACAGAAATTTGCGAATCAAAATATTAAAAGTTGCAAGATACAAAAAAAAATCCCAAAATAACTATATTGAAAAGCTTTTAATTTTTTCCCGCGTGTAAATACATTTACATACAAGCAGCTTTGGTGGTAAAATATATCCTAAAAAGTTTTATTTTTTTATTTAAGTATGTTTTATTATCGATAGTCTTTATTTATTTAGTTTATATTTTTATAAATATACTGTGTTTAAGAAAACAAAAAATAGGTTTGATTTATTTATGATTATTTTTTGTTTGCTTATTTCATTTAAAAAAAGGAGAGTGATAAAGATGAATTTGATAGAAGGTTATCTGACGATTTCCAAAACAATATTGAACTCTTCTGGAAGTCCACAAGTACAGCCAGAGGTCAAAATACTACCTCGCAATTGGAAAAAATCAGAAACCAAGATGGTAGTATAGTAAAAGGAGAGGAATGCGTGTTAAAGATATGGAAGGAATACTTCGAAAGTTTGTTTGAGAAAGAGGATACACAAGTACAGGCCCCATTTGGAGACATGAGTAAAAGTTGCAATGATAGTGAAATTACCACGATAGAAATTGTGGAAGCATTGAACAGTATAAAATTGGGTAAAGCTGCTGGTATGACAGGATAACAGTTGAAATGCTGAAGACTGGACAAAAAGTGGTAGCTAATCTACTGTACCGACTTTTTAACCTTTGTTGGAGGAGTGGTAGCGTACCAGATGACTAGTGCAAGGCCGTTATCGTGCCTTTTTAAAAGAGAAAAGGTTTGCAGCAGGACTGTAAGAACTACCGAGGTAATAGTTTACTCAGCATAGTCAGCAAACCATATGCAAAGATATTGATTAAAAGAGTAACGAATGAAACTGAGAAAATGATATGGGATGTGCAAGCAGGATTTAGAAGAGGAAGGAGATGTATGGATCAGGTCTTTTCATTACGTATTTCATTACGTATAAAAAATTCTTGGCTAGAAGTCAGGTCTATTGCGCTTTTAAATACTTGGAAAAAGCCTATGACAGAGTGGTGAGGAGTGAATTGTGGTCGACATTGTCTATGTATGGGGTGAGTGGTAGTTTAATACGAGCACTGAAATCACTTTATGAGGATTCCTCTGCTTGTGTCAGGATAAACGGAGCTTGCACGGACTGGTTAAACATCGAAAAAGGTGTAAGAGAGGAATGTGTGGCTTCGCCATGGCTGTTTAACTTATACATGGACGATTGTTTAAATTATTTGAAAGAGAGTACGTATGGATTGAAAATAAATAATTTGATCGTCAAATGCATTCTTTACGCCGATGATCAAGTCATATAAGCGTCATCTGAAGAGGAGTTGCAGGCGATTATTATGCCCTGAAAATAAAGGGATGAAAATAAATGTAAGCAAAACGAAAGTAATCGTTTTTGAAAGAGAACTGTGACAAACTGTGACGTTTCGATTGAGGGAGAAAGAGTGGAACAAGTGGATGAATTTTTGTAGTTGGGTTCAAAGTTTACGACAGATGAAGAGTATGACAGTTACATCGAGCGAAGGATGTTGGCAGGAAAACAGATAAATAGTTCACTGCATAGCTTTATGAACAGCCAAAAAGTGTCAAAAAAAGGCACGTCTGGCTGTGCATAGAGGTGTGTTGGTTCCTACACTTATGTATGGTAGTGAAGGTTGGGTTTGGCAGAAGAAGCATGAAAATAGGATTAATGCTGCAGAGATAAGTAGTTTGATAAGTATAGCCAGAGTGACTCGGTTGGATAAAGTAAAAAATAGTGAGATAAGGGAACGCTATGGTGTGAAAGAAGATGTGGTTACAAAGATAGATAAAGGACACGTAGAAATGATGGATGAAGGAAGATTGACGAAACAAATTTATAAGGCAAGTGTGAATGGACAAGTCGGTAGAGATCGACCTCGGCGAACATATCTCGATCAGATTAATATTGTTTTGAAGAAAGGCCAGGCAAGAGTACTAACATCCGACGAGCATGAATGAGAGCCCTGATGAAAGTAGAGGAAGCAAAAGATGTGTGTAAGAACCGTAGCAAGTGAAAGGAAGTGGTCTCTGCCTACCCCTACGGGAAAAAGGCGTGACTTTATGTATGTATGTATGTATTTCATTTATTAACTATGCCATTTATTTAACTAAAACATATTTGTTACTAAATATAAATAAAGTTCTCATGCAGATGCTTTCCCAAAAAAGATGTTTATTTGGATCCTTAATACTTTGTAGCGCCCCTATTTTTAATAAATATCTAACGGAAGCACTGCAATGACCTGTACCCCCTTAAGTAACGCTGATGCTTTATGATCTATTATTTAATAATTGGGAATCCCTTTCTGTCTCGGAGAAGTCTTTTATAGCTGAAAGCTTCGATACAGAGTGATACAGACTGATAGTATTCTTAACACAGTGCACGAGTAGCGAAAAAAAAAGTAATCTTGTCCGTAGTAACCGTGTCAAGTTGGTAGTTATAATGGCAAAACTACACGAATTGTGCTTCATTTTTTTTTGCAAACAGCATATTTTTTAGTTGAATATTACTTAAAAAGATGCTCCAGTAAAAGAGTCATATCAGAAACTTTTGTAACAAGGTATTCTTAAATAAAACTATTTTGATAAATAAAGTCGAATTTTATTAAAAAAAATGTCTGTTTGCAGTTAGTGTTAACGATGTTTTTTGACTTGGGAAGATTTTTTTCATCATAAATATCCTTTTTAGTCTAAAACTTTCTACTTTTTGTAGTAATTTGAAACTATGATATTTTGTTTTGGTATAAGACTAAGGTTTGTTTTTAATTATTTATTATGTATTTTAATACCTTATCATCAAGTAATAAAGTTAAAATAATTAGGCCTAATATTTTTATTTATCATATTTTGTCAATCCAGTATGTTGTTTTGTTTTGTGATCCTAAATCAGCACTTTCAATTAATGTTTCGAGCTTGAAAATAATTATTTACGACTTAATGTAATAAAAGAGCTATTGGTTTATTTTTTAATATTGAAGACTATTATGGTCGTAAATATCTATTAAATTTATTTTTAAATCTAATCTTTTTAAGTGTAAAAATTAAATCAAATAATTAGCAGATTAGACGCACTTAATTAATTTTTTTTAATTGATTTATTGTTACGAAATTAAATTTAAATATTTTAATTGATATAATAAAATTATTCTTGCTTTAAAAATTTGAAAATATAAGTCAAAGTATAGTGCAGGAAGTAATATTAGCTACTTTCTATTTCATAATTTACAGATTTGTAAAATTAAAGCTACATTTATTTTTAAAATAAATTTTAAACACTTTAACCATCAAATATTGGTTCCAATTAAGACGTTACTTAAATTTGACACAATCTTTTTTCTGCTCAACACAGAACAATAACTCAGAAATCTGTTCGAGATGCCACAATACCATTATCTATCAACCTGAAACACAGTTCCACTTTCCGAAAAATGACCTGTTCTACACAACTAGAAATACGAAAATCTTTAATCAGCCCCAAAAGATATTTGGATCAGTGGCGGCTAAAAGTGTTTCATGATATAAGACGAAACTGTGGGGATCTAAAAAACATGGTACCTACAGTGAAGGGAAATATAAAAAAATTTAGTAGCTGTATTTTTTAAAGTGATTATAAGTATTAGTAAAATTTTATTATTTTATTTTTTTTGTTTGCAAAAAATGAAATAATTTGTAGTAGAAACGAATACTCTATTTAAAGTAGATGCAACCTTTTATAGGACAAACTATCTTTGGATTTTAAACGTTGCATTTTAAACGTTCCATTATCAAGAATTTAATTTATTAGTTTTTTCCAATGTTGTATTTAATAACTTATTAAAAGTTGACAATTCACGGTTAACTTAACTATTACTTACTTAACATTTGTTTGCTAGTAATAGGCGGTGAAAATACTTTTATAAATAATTTGTGTGTTTTTGACGTCATATTAAAAAATGCAAACGGAGTTTTTTCACTTAAAAAATAAAAGAACTGAAGCTTAATGCTTCAATCCATAACCAAAACTAAGATTTGTACACAATTCAAATATTTTTGACATTGTCAAGGCAAAATCCTCATTATGGCTTATATTTCTATGATAGCTTGTAATAATATAAATTCAATAAATGTCTTCTACTTTCATAAATAATGTGTTCAACGAAGTCTGGTTATACTTTAACCAATATTCTTGAAAATCTTATTGGTTCTTTATGATAGGACTGACGGGCTAGAAGAATGTATAGTTTTTTAATACAATCGTACGAGTATCATTACATCCAAGTATTGTGGATCAGATTCTTTTATTATTACGGATACAGAATACGAAAAATACCAAAAAACAATGTTTTTAATACAGTCACTTGCAAAATAAAAGGGCAGTTAAGGTATAAAAAATATAATAAGGTACCTATTTGTGGCAGTGTAAATCTAAACAATTTTTGTTAAAATAACTTGCTTAAAAAACAATTTAAATACTTTCGAATACATTTTCTCGGTTTTTCTTGCATATTTTTAAAAAACTCCCCATATAACAAAATAAAGATTTACGAAAAAACCTGCAAAAAATGTATGAATAATTTCCGACTTTGAGCTTTATATCTATCATTTACAGAACATAAGTTGCCTTGCAAATTTGTTTTCGAGGGCTAGGGGTCTGTTTGTAGGAATGTTACTGATAAAAGGACTTATTACCCCAAGAAAGGATGGTTTTTGCATCCCTCCTACACAGAGTCTGACAGGTCCGTGAGGTCGATCGGTCACACAAAACCTATCAAAGAAATAGCTTTTCTACCTGTGCAGTGCCTTCTATAAAGAAGTTTATTATGGGTATGGGTACGGGTTGTTGTCGGGTGAGAGTAGACCATTGAAATTTTTCGATTTTACGAACTTTGTCCAGTCATTCAAGGGTCAACACTAATGGCTACTATTTACACAAAAAGTTGAAGGTCGAAATACCAACAGATTGAAAATAAACAGAAGCAGTGACGTACTTTCGTAGGTGTTCAATTTTATAATATTTATCAGATGGAATATTTACCAAACTAACATATTAAATATTTCTACACCAAATTCTTATAAGTTTAACCAATTTATATTCTTTTTAGCCTACTATTTTAAAATAGAATTTTTAATTTACAATCTGTAGAGCAAGTAATAGTCATAATTTTGTCATAAATAAAATGCAACTTGAACTTCATGTAATTTTGAGTTTAGTATTACGTTTAGAATACCTATTATCATTGTTTTTTAAATTTAATAGAATCTAATTTTTAAATTAATTCTTAGTTTAAGTTATACAGTTGTTTTCTGTACAAAGAGATTACCTTCGATATAATTTATTTAATGTTAATATAATCGATGCCACCTCTATATTTATGAACGATGAAAGTTTACTGTGTGTTGCATGAATTAAAGGAAAAAATAATCCACGTTTGTACAAACATTACATTCTAACAATTTAAAAATATGAGAAAAAATCTGTTGGAGTATTTTCTTTTAAAACTGGAATGGTTTACTATTTAAGTTTAGGAATTGTTTTTTTTTGGAAAAAATAATTCAGGTTTCGATTTCAACATGTTTTATCAATTTTTCTTAATGCTTTTCAATTGCACTACTTTTCACTGACGCAAATCTGATATGTGCTCGATTGTATTAAAATCTGGGGTTTAGGAAAGCCACTGCCAAATTTTGATATGTTTACTGCAGTAATAATTTTTAAAAACAATAACCGTATTTTTACTCACAATTTTGAGTGATACCTGTTTAATTATTTAACTCTTCAGCGGAGTAGGTATGCATTGTCCAGAATAAAAAATATACTCAAACAGCCTTTACCAAAATACCATTGTATTAATAAAACATACTAAAACTATCAAAATATTGTACGATCATTAAATCAGCTGATATTCCAATTTAATATCACTTTTAAGGCAAGTTTGGTCCCACAGTACAATAAAATAAAACTCGTTAAGGAAAATCTAATCTCTCAATTCATTATATAGAAGAATTAAAATTTGCTTGTGTCGTTACAAATGCAAATCAATTCGGTTGTTTTGCGTTAACCACCTGGCCTTAAAGATAATTCCTTAACAGATGGACTTCGTAGCCAATTTACTCAATACTTGTCAGTCCATCTTGGTACTTTTGAGTATTCTTGAATTCTTGAAAGCGCATGAGATGGAAAGAAAACAGAGACAGCGTGATTCTCGGTATTTACAGTAATGACCATCGACGCTGATGATAATTACTATAAAGACTCATATTACATCACCATAGATATACAGGATGTTCAATGGCTATTATTGGTGCTGTAAATGCAACAAGTGTCAAGGTGTTTAGATTTTTTTTATAAAGATGCTATTAATACAAAACGACCGTGTCGAATATCTTAATTGGAAGCAGAATTTAAATTTTGTCGACAACTAGGATTCGGGGTAAGACGACCAGAGCTTTTCTTTCTTAAAGCTTTGCTTTATAATAATTATTGCCGCAACTTCTGCATTTGTCTTCCTCTTTATCCTCGTTTTTACTTTCAGAAGTGTCACAATGTTATCACTAATAGCGCACTAAAGGCGTACTCAGGTGGGTTTAATGAAATGTTGCGTTTTTAGCCTTTATTAGCACAAGAAGTACAATTAAAGTCTAGTAAGACGGCATCCCGGATGTTGTTTCATCCAAAAACCTGTATAATTCTTAAAAATGAGTCTTAAGATATTTAAAGACAGCTACGTCCAACGACTGCAGATATAGATGTGTGTCTAGGCATTATGAGGAAAATGTTATTGCTTAAATATTCCAGCATTGCGACGTAATAGCAATGGGTAGAGTGACCATCGATCAAAAGAATCTAACCTAACCTGCAGGTTTTCTGGGCAAACATTAAGTCTGCATCCATTCTAGAAATAAATCTGAGGTTATATAGGCAGACTTTTGTGACATAAAAACACATGATCCTGAAGGCAAACCATCTTCGAATTCTTGTTTTTTTCTTTGACCTTTGCAGGGAGCATAAAAATTCCTTCCGCATTACAGCAAAAAATAACTGTAATGATTTTCCCTTTCTCTATAGAAGTTGACATCGATACTGCTTTGGAGCATTTTTTAAGCTAGAACATGTCCTGGCCGATTTTTAAGCTGCAATACAGTCTTGTTCATATTAAATATATGACCTGCTTTATCCAGCAAATTATTTTTATAAAGAGTTCTTTCAGCATCACAGGATAATCCTTTACTTCTACTTTGTTCATACCCTGACTTCTAGCGTCAGATACTCCTTCTGATTTTCTCAAAGAAATATCAGAATTTGTTTTCAAAAACAGTTAGGTGCAGCTGCAGTATTAAATCGATGTCAAGCAATTACTCTTAAATCAATAATTGTTTTTATTGTCCAATGGCAAACACAAAGGAAGGAAAAGACACTTTTCTCCAGTGTAAAAAATATGATTTTTTTTAACACCTTCAGCATAAAACAACCAATTAATAACAAAGAATTATAGTGTTTCGAATATATTAAGCGATCTTATATTTTTCAATAAATACAATACAAAGAGAATTTATTGTTACAAACAATAGCATTGGCAATGTCAACATCCTTTTGACATCTTCAGAAAGTTTGCAGCTCTGAGACCAGCGAAAACAGGTCATCGACGTTTTTTTTTTAAGTTATATAAAATCAAAATGTTCAGTACAGGTTGTAGGAAAAATTACCATGTCAAAAATACCATTTAACGTAACCAAATATTTAAAGTTGCATAATCCAGAACAATATTCCGGACATTGTTTGAGAAAAACATCTGCGTCTCTCTTAGCAAATACAGGAGGATTTTAACATTAAAGAAACATGGTGGTTAGCGCTCGACAAGCGTGGCAGAAGAAAATGTAGATCGGTTTACTGTCAAGAAAAGTCAAATTGCAAATCAGGTACTCCTACTCAGCAACAACAAAAGGAACTCCTTTATCGTTAATTAATCCCTCTACAATACGAATAACATACCCACCAAATTCTTGTCTCCAATTAACCTCGGCAATGTTACAAACTGTACTTTTAATTTTTTTAATTAGTCCTAAAATTGTCAATTTTTGTTAATGTACTTGTTGAAAGGTAACAAAAAAGGAATCTTCCTTCATATCTCAATATCTTATTTGAGATGTAAAATCTTTTTATTTTTATATAAAAAATGTCTCTAATTTTGTTATTGTGTGCCCACTAATTAATTACTTTTAATCGTAAACAAACACCTGTTTGCAAATTTAGAAAACTCGAATTAATAAGGCCTTAACCTATCATCGAAAGAAACTACAAAATAGTTAAAATTGTACCAAATTTTGAAATATAGCCCATAAATGTATTGTTATCGTTGTAGCGCCTTGTAATTTATTACTCTCGCTGAACGGTAACACACATTTGCAAACAAGATCATAAAAAATCGTGACGTAGACATACCGATGGTATACCGGCGTTGTAAATGAAACATTTTCAAATTTATTTTTTTAGCGTTTTTGACAGCGCTCATGCTGCGAAGAACGAGCTTCGAAAAACGAAAAGTGTCTTTAAAAAAATGGAAATTATATTCATGAAATACATGTGGGATAGATTAAGAGGCGGGTTATTTGCTCATGATCACCATCGTAATGTTTCATGCTAATGAGTGGGCTATTAAAAAGGTTGCTATTTATTACTTCAAAACAAAAACAAAATATATATCATTAAAAATGAATTCATTTTTTTTTAAATAATCTCCATAAAATTCAATAAACTTTTTTGAACCAAAGTAAAAAATCTCAAGAAGATTACAAAAAGTTAATTTGTTTGGAAGTAACCTATTTATATCTGTTAAAAAACGAGTGTGATCTGGATCTCATAAGACAAGAAAATTAATTGTGGGTATTAGGTTTTAGTTTTTTAATTATGAACGTCTAATTGCTCCATTCCTAAAACCGATGAAACTAACCAGAAATTTTCAGGGAGGTTAAGGAAATACAATGAAAAAAAATTTAAGCCGTAAAATTAAGCGATACTGTATAAAGCTCGATTTACTGACATGTGAATACCGGATTGCCATTCCAATCGAGGTCTTTCCCTTTTCCTTCTTTCACTTGGTTGCCAGTGTAAGACTTGTTTGGGCAATCTTGTATCGGGCATTCGTTGAACGTGGCCGAACCAGGTGAGCTTTTTTTGCTCGATATCACTAGTAATGGTGCCTTCAATTCCTATTTGTTGTTTTATATTGTCATTTCTTATTCTGTCCCTTCGGGAGATGCGCAAAGACTTCCTGAAAACATCCATCTCAACAGATTCAACTTTCTTTTTGTTCTTTTCGGTAATTCTCCAGGTTTCTGCTCCATATAATAGAGTACTTTTTATCATGGTTTTATAGATGTTAATTTTTCTTTTCTTTGTTATTTCTTTACTCCATAGTATCCCATTAAGGCATTCGATAATTTTTTTTTCTTGAATGAGCCGTTTTTCAAATTCCATTACATCAGTACCGCTATCATCAAAGGTAACACCCAAGTACACATATTACCGGCAGGTCAAAATCTTCTGATCATATTCAAGTTCTAGATGGGTGGGTTGATTCCCTATGCATAAATATTTTGTTTTATTTGTATTTACTGTTAAACCCCATTCTCTGTACTCAATAAGTTTTCGCATTATATACTCCATGTCGTCCTTGTCGTTAGTAAACCTAAGGTTTACCAAGTCTTAATGGTAGAGGTCTGAACTGCTCTATTTTGGTCAATTTCGGACTTACCAGCATTACCCTAGCAGTGTGCAGTCACAAAAAAACATAAACAATGAAATTGTCGAGAATAAAACAGAAGAAAAATACAAAATGATTATTACTAAGAAGGTGAAAAGCAAGAAAACCGATTTTGCTAATGTGACGAATGAGAATAATATTACTAGAAAATGCGATACCCATTCCGAGACAAAAATCACGTGCCAATTTTAGGAAGTTTATGCAATTATAGAGGCAATATCCAAAAATATTAAATCTGTACTGACAATAACAAATAAACCAAAATTGAGTTTGGTGAAAATGTTATCAGGATTGTTTTGTTATTCTAAATACCACAATAGCTCACCATATTGCAACAAGAAAAATTATTAAAAAAAGACAATTAATATTACCAAATGTTGATAATTTTAAATTTTGTGTTATATATTTATTAATATTTACTATTATATTATATTTAATATTTTAATATTATGTAATTGACTTTTTTCTATGACTGTTGAAAAATGGACTCTTTATATTTTTATGTAACATTTACTGGATGCATTACACAAAACAAGCCACGCCCCGTTTGTAAGAGTCATTACACAACGGGCTATGACCAATCAGCGACAAAGTAGATTCATTACCTACAAAACAATTGACACCGGCTGTACAAAATTGAAATGGAATATGAGGCATGCAGTGCAATGTTTGAATTAGACTCGTCATGAAATGTCATAATTTGACAATATACCTACCTACCTGGGGTTATTTAGAGCTGACTTTTTGTAAAAATTGATTCAGAAAGCAAAAACGAATTCAACTGCACTCCACCAGAAGTTCTAAAAGCTGCCAGTTTAAGAACAATCAGCCTTTTGCCCAAAATATCTAAAAAAAGGTATGAAATGGTTTACCAGATATTCATGGATTGGCGAAAAGCAAAACATGTAAATTCGTTTTCGGAGAATGTACTGCTAGCCTATTTTGGCGAATTAGCAGTTAAATTAAAATTAGACTATGCAGGGAAATTAGACTAGGCAACATGTGAGCTCCCCCGTCGAATAGGATTAACCTGGGCAGCCTTTGGAAAATTAAATTACATATTTAAATCGCACTTGCCAGTATGCCTTAAAATAAAAACCTTTAATCAATGTGTGCTGCCCGTTCTTACTTATGGAGCGGAAACATTGACACTTACAAGAAAGGTCGTAGACAAAATCCGAGTAACACAGAGGGCTATGAAGCGCCGGATGTTGGGCGTCTCTCTTAGAGACGGATCCCAAACGAAGAAATACGTTATAGAACAGGGACAATCGACGCTATAGAAAAAATTGCTACTTTAAAATGGAACTGGGCAGGACACGTTGCCAGATTATCTGACAACCGATGGACAAGACGTATCGTCGAGTGGAGGCCAAGGCAAGAAGCGTTCCGTAGTAGAGGCCGCCCACCTACCAGATGGACTGACGACCTGAAACGTGTTAGTAGCAATTGGCTGCAGGACGCACAGAATAGGGACAGATGGAAAAGACTGAGGGAGACCTATGTTCAGCAGTGGACGCATATGGGTTGGCGATGATGATGAGCTGTTAAATATAAAGCTTCCTCCTTGTGGTCATAGTATTCCATACTAAGAAGCACAATTTCAATAAAAATGATGTGAATATTGACAAATATTTAAAATTACGGGCATTTCTGTAAAGGAAATCCAAAGGATATATGCTAAAGAAAGCGAAGATATTCACTGCTGATGAAATCAACCAGTTCATCACTACATCTCCTACTAATATTATTCTCGCAACAAAGGTAAGGAAATTATGTGTTATTTATAAATTTTTATCAAAGATTTGTCCACTTAAATAAAAAAAAGTTCAAGTGATGTTAGACTTTCAAGACCTTGGATTGGCTGCTTTAGTAACAATACCGAATACAAAGACGAAAATCACCAGAAAATTCACAGTCGCTGACCGTTTTTATTCGCTTTGTAAAAAGTATATAGAGCTCCGGCCGAATCATGTTTTAACCAATTAATTCCACTTCAACCTCCAGAATGGTAAATGTACTAGTCAAAAAATTGGAATCAATAAATTGGAAGCAATGGGATAGCAGATAGCACTTTTTCTGAAACTTCCGAACCCAGAATTATATACAGGACATACATTTCGAAGATCATCTGCCACCATTTTAGTTGACGCAGGAAGTAATTTAACATCATTAAAACAGCACGGAGGATGGAAATCATCATCGGTTGCAGAAGGATATATTGACGATTTCTTGAAAAACAAGATAGATAAGGCACACAAAATTGTGAACTTCATTGTGGACCTTTATCTTCAAATCCGAGGTCTATAAACATCTTAAATAATACCTCCACTACTTCAAAAAATAATAACTTGAATCTGGAAATTGTGTCCTCTTTCTCTACTCCCTCTATAAATATTTCCAATTGCACACATTTCACCATAAATATTGTAGCCAATAAATGAGTTTTCATTAGCTTTTAAAATAAAATTGTTTGACAAAAACCATTAAAATTTGTTTTTTCAATAAAATATTCTCTAAATATCTCGTCCGTTTGATTTGAATGGTGAACACTCAGTTATGGAAAAAGTATAGTATTCTACTTTCGTGTAATGGCTCTTACTTATTCGTCTGCGGCTCACGTCGCCAACTTCATTCTCATGAGTAATAGCCATCATTACACGCTCGTTGAATATTATATTATATTACTTGACTAACCATCATGAGTTGCCGCACATCTCAACGAACTGCGAAGCACTGGAACTCATTCCTAGCTGAATTTTTCCTAAAACATACAGTCTCTAAAAGTTCAAGAGAAATACCAATTCCTACCTTCTTTCCCATGGTTCCCATGCTCTCCGAACATAACAGGATTCTCCTTGTTCTGGAAACCAGAAGATAAAATAAAATGCTGGTAAAGTCCGAAATTGACCATAATCATAAAACAATTTGGACTTTTACCACTTATAGTCCGTTCATAATTTGTCGATAGCACAAAATGTGCGTCCAAGTCATAAAACGGCCGTAATAGTCGTAAAATCATAGGCGGAGGTTCCTGAGGTGTTTATTCATGTCCGTACACAATTTGTTGATAGCTCACTGCAAGTTTGACCCTCATTAGGTTTAGTACGTTTTTGATCGCATTTAATTTACGGCTCGTTGGTGTTTCGGCGTCTACGGCAGTAATTAACGTCTCTAATATTTATTTTGCGAATTTTGTGCAGTGCGTGAGTAACTTTTTTTCATATTCCTACAAACATATACGTACCTTTCGTTCCTGCTTGTTTTGTTTGATTGCTTGCGATGGCTTCGTCATCATCATCAACATCATCAAGTTTTACACCGGTACTGTTGCGTACAGTCAGTAAGTCTGTCTATTCACCAAGAGAGAAGACTATTGTTTTGAACGTTCACGATGCTCTGCTTTCTCAGAATCCCACAAACACTGTTCAAAACATAATCAAGAGTTGTGCCCACATGACGGGCGTAGGGAAGTCAACAATATATAGGTTCCTATCAGAAAGAAAAAAACAAGGTATAGCTAACCCAAATACAAACGAATACTTAAAGAGGGGGAGAAAACCTATTGAAATTGATGAATTTGCCAAAAATGGTATTCGAAGGAAAATTCACGAATTTTTTTACAAAAAAGAAATACCCAACTTAAACAAAATTTTACAAGAAGTTAGAGACGACCCGGATTTGCCTCATGTCAGACGAACCAAATTGTGGCAAGTTTTAAAAGAATTAAATTTCCGGTGGGAGAAATCAGACCGAAAATCACTTTTGATTGACCGGGAAGAGATAATATGTTGGAGAAGAAAGTATCTAAGATCTATACGAAAATTTCGGGCTGAAGGAAAGCCAATTTACTATCAGGACGAAACGTGGGTAAACGCAGGTCATACTCTCACAAAAATTTGGTCAGATAAAAATATATCAAGCTCCAGGCAAGCCTTTATGGAAGGTTGGTCTACTGGTATTTCCCCACCCTCTGGTAAAGGCAGTAGATTAATAGTTTCTCACATTGGCAGTGAAAAAGGATTTGCTAAGCATGGTTTGTTGGAATTTCAATCCAAAAGCACAAAAGACTATCACGAGGAGATGACAGCTGATGTTTTCGAAGAGTATTTTGAGCAGATGATTGAACATATACCACCAAACTCAATTATAGTATTAGATAATGCACCTTATCATTCACGACTAGTAGAAAGACTTTCAACGACTGCGTGGAAGAAACAGGATATCATTGAATGGCTGCGGAATAAGTCCCTGCCTTACAAAGATGGAATGGTTAAAGCAGAACTTTTAAAAATTGCCCGGCAACACAAATCTAAGTTCAAGAAATACGTAGTTGACAAAATGGCGGAAAGACGAAACATCACAGTCCTTAGACTTCCACCCTACCACTGCGAATTAAATCCAATTGAACTCATTTGGGCACAAATGAAAAGCTATGTGGCTAGAAAAAATACGTCATATAAAATACAAGCTGTACGTGAATTGTTATATGAGTCTTTACAACATATTACAGAACAAAATTGGCGAGATGCAGTAAGACATGTAATAGAAGAAGAACAAAAAATGTGGGATCTTGACAATATAATTGATGCGACTGTAGAGACACAACCGCTAATTATTAACCTGCAAGACGACTCGGATTCCGAAGATGATCCTGTTTATTTTGAATTTGAATAGTTTTGTAAGTAATCGTAGTTTATATCATTTAAAAATAGGTATTAATTAAATAAATGTATCTTTTACAAATTGCAAGTAACTTTTTATTTTTAAATAAAATAAAGAAATTTTATTAAAATAAAAATACAATTTACAGTACCTACAGTTTAAGAATATTAATATATTTATTTATTTAAAGTAACGTAATGATTTAATCATATACTCTACGACACTGGTCAGTCACTTCCACTCAAAATACCTACATAATCAGATTAAAAGTTCTATAGCTGTATTGTATTTCTTCAGATACAAGGTGGGTTAGTCGAAAACATCTTAAACTGCCAGTTTTAGGTTGGTTTTTGTTATTATATCATACTACCTGTCCTCTCTGTATTTCAGTTCTCTAATGAGGGTCAAACTTGCAGTGAGCTATCAACAAATTGTGTACGGACTATAGACTTGGTAAATCTTGGGTTTACTGTAAAATGTTAAGATTTATTATACTTCCAGCTTTTGCATTAACATATAACCTTATAAGAATTTAAAAAGAAATCCCATGTACCTTAAATTTTGAATGACTTATCTGTAACGGACGTCTTTAGAGGTAATTTCCCTTTGTAACAGTTATTTTGGTTTAAAAGTACCGATAAAAAAGAAACAATAAAGAAAAGGGTGATCGGTAAAAAATCTACAGCAAAAATATTGTTAGATCAAAAAAGGGACACCTACTAAATTAATACACGTGTGCAAGGCGGCTTTATTTTATAACAGTAAATCTGAGGTAGTTGTCTTGATTCCGGTTAAATCCGGATGGGAAAAATGTGTTCCAAACTACCACCAAAGCCCAAATTCGCATTTACAAAATGGCAACCATTCACCTTGTGCCAAAACCAAAACTAAAATAAAAATCAACAAGAACGCACTCTCGGTTTAATGACAGCCAAACGAACTGACGACAATTTAACCATTAATGGAACCTACTTGTCTGCAAACAAAAATACACAGGACCGCAATGAGACATAATTGTAACAAATCTTTCAACCGTGATGATGGTATTTTCAAAACACGCATTTTGAACATACGTCTTTTCTTATATTCGTTAGGCAGTTTTTTCTACTTCTTTACGCTTAAATGTTTATAAAATATCTTATACATGCTGGAACTAATGGTTGGTGGAAGTAAAAATGTTTGGTGGAACTAATATATGAGGATGCCTTAATCTCACGGTATGTCACAAGATGATCTTTCTTTATCAGTTCACGCACAATATTGATGTTTTCTTGTACTACAAACGATTTTGTACGACCTTCACAAAAGTCGTTCGTGTGGAAACGACTGTTATGATTAGATTCCATAAACCAGTGATATACAGTGGTTTTGATGGTTCTTCATTGTCTCGCAAAGAAATAAGTTCATAGATGCAATGTTGTTTAGATAACCAATTTTAAAAGTTGTTAAAAATAATCACACGAAAATGTTCTTAAGTTAAATCGTTTTAATGCTGAGACAAAATATGCAAACAAAATAAATAGTGTCTGAATGTCAATGTCAAAAAGTTCTAAGTCCATATTAAGAATAAAAACAATATTTAAAGTTTTGTCTCATTTGAGCTTTGTACATTATTCTTAAATTGATAAATGAGACAAATGAAAACTTTCATTTATGGAAAGGTCTTATTTTATTTTTGAAGCTTGAAATAAACCGAAGTAACTGGTTTTATATTGGGATATTTTAAGGATTTCTGGGAATAAAAAATGGAAGTGACCTTGAGAATCAAGAATTATTTTTTATAAATATGTTTCTGTGTTTATAATCAGTAGTGTCCATTTGCAGACAATACTGCTATTCCAACGGTAGACGAAAATCAAAAAGAGGCTGCAATTCATTTGAACGAGACTTAAGACTGTACACATTAGCTTAACAAAAAAAAATTCAATAAATTTCATTTAAAATAAATAATTCAAAATTCCTTATGCTAATTCTGTTAAATAACTAGACATCTCATTAGACGCTAGACTTTGCTGAAGAGCCTGTTAAAGTGTGGACTTACGGGGTTTTGTGCTACCAAGAGTAATAATTTAACCATCCATAAATTCCATAAATAAGTAGTAAACATTTCGTACAACAGAAATAGTGATCTTTTTCAGGACCTCCAGATAGACCAGACTCACCAAACTCTCACAGAGTCACGAGTAACGGTTTCATTATCACGTGAACAGTGAGGTAATCCAACTCGTCGACAACATCAATTTAAGAAGAAGGCCCAAGAAAGTAAAGTCTTTAAAGTTAGTGATCGTGCTAGTAAAATGTAGAGATAAGTTTGGTTTTGTAATACGTATTAATCTTGTGAATTAAGTTAACAAACCCTGATACACTAATGAGTAAGACCTTAGTGGGTATTTAAGTTTCCAACTCTAGATAAGTTTGATTAAAATAAAATTATCATTGATAATTGTTTATCCGACTGTAATATTAGTAAGGCCCCTTGAGGGCCATTAAACAAAAAATAAATATAAATAATTTTTGAAAAAGATTTTATCTGTTCTTTTTTATTCAAATGTGCTTGCGGCATTATTGAATTTTGAATTAATTACGTATTTCATTTAGTGTCATTTTATATCAACGTTAATTAGTTTATTTTTATTACTTGTTTACGTGGCAAGTTTATTAAATTCGTTAGTTAGTTGAAAACTTTTAATTGACCAAAATTTACTCCCCGTAACATACACGTTTAACTGTATAGCTAACACTCGACGTTCTCCTTTAAAATGTCATGACAACAACTTTTATTATACAATTTGTATTTTATAATATTCAATGGTTATCACTTAAAACACTTGAACTCTAAGCAATAAAATACCGAAGACTTCTTGACCCTTTGGTCTTTTTTCTCTCGAAGTCTACCTGAATACAATAGTTGAATTTTTATCAAATAAAAACACTTTGACACGAAGACATCGACTGGTTACAAATTCCTGCAGGTAGTGTCGACTCCATCCGAATATTTAGCAGCTGTGATCGGTGGTTAATCAGTATTCAGGTACGTCGTCAAACACGTCTATTGGATCTCCATTAAGCTGAGGTTGACAGCAACACACATACGCGGAGTACGCTTCAATAAATGGGGCACATGACCAAAAAAATATTTGTTTTTACTTATAGTTTATGAAAAGTAACAAACCACAAAAATAACGCATCAATCATCGTATTTCGATCACCGTGATTATTACATACATACTTGTATATGTAGTTGTTTTGTGTTAAAAACTTTTTGAGTACCAGGAAAATAAAGGAATGTTAAAATCAAGTCAAAAGGACATACCATACCGTAGCCAATTTTTCAAATCGATATAAAACAGCTATTTTGAAAATTCCAATTATTATAAGAACAATTTATTTAAATAATATTTAAAGTAAAAATGCAAAATGTCAAGATTCGTGCCATTAAATTAAGGAGGGAAGGTGGTTTAATAAATCTATATATTTTTATTATGAAAATATATAATTGATAACAATCCAAAATAAGAAAAAATAATTTATAGTTATCATTTAAATTTTCAACCTCTACCGACTTGCCCATTCACACGCACCTCACCTCGTAAATCTGTTTCATCATCTGTTTCTTTCATCCAAACCATCAAAGCATTATTTTATCCACATCTTTTTTCACACCACAGCTTTCCCTTACCTACTATTCGTTACTCCATCCATCAGAGCCAGTTCGGCTTTACTTCTCAGACTACTCATCTCCGAATGCTTCTTCTGCCAAACCCAACATTTACTACCATACATAAGTGTAGGGACTAGCACTCCTCTCTGTACAGCCGGTCGTGCCTTTTTTGACACGTTCTGGCTGCCCATTAAGTTATGTTGTAAACTTTGAACACAAGAAAACAAACACATTCACTTTGCTTCACGCCTGGGTTTAATATAAATTTGTAGATGTTTTTAAAGATATGCTAATAAAAATGGTATCAATTTCGTGATTAGTATAAATAAAATTAGAAGTTAGTCCAGAGAAATTGGTACCTACATTTTTAAAGTTTACCTAAGAGATAATAATTTTCCCCAAAATATATTGAAAATTAAATTAAAGTTCACAAAAATTATAGATTCAAGTTTCTATTTTTTCGTACCCACTCACAAGTTTTTAAGCCTAGTTATACCATTTTATCTATGTTTATAATTAATGCGTCATATATGCATTATAAATGTTAATTTTGCTGCTGGTTGGATGAGTAGTTAAAATTCCAATTGGATCCTGCAGTAATTTTTACGCTGATTCTCATCTGATTTATTTCATTTTCACGATGATGTTGATCTAATTATTGTAGAGAAGATGAATGAAATCATAATTTTTATTTAACTTCACTTCATTCTTGCTTAAAAAAATGCTACCGTAACCAATTTTAAAATGGCTAGTTTAAGGTGGCAAATGAAGAGTTTTTTACGTCGAATTTTGTAGATTCTTTTTCTCTTTTTTTAAATTATTTACGTTCAGAAACAACCTGTCAATCTTAAAATGTGTGACCTGTTTTTTTTTAATAATTCAAATATAAAATTTACCAAGCATTTTTCCCATCATTTCCTTTTCAAATTGCTATTACAGAAGCTTTAAAAAATTCTGATTTTTCTCTAATCCTTATAATTGCTAGTATTAAAAGTTTGTAACAAAAATTGCTTTCTCCCGACAAAGCTTAGGTACAGCAAATTAAAAAACATTTAATGAATAAATATTTGCTGCGATTCCTTATCCTTGGCTTTGCTTCATTATATTATTATTATACTTTTGCAAAAAAGTCTTTGTTATCTAATAAAGTTTAAGGCTTTGTTTAACACTGTATTTAGATCAGTTTCTTTTAATTGGTACTAAAAAATATTTTCAAATATTTCCATTACCCACCTAATTAATTTTAATTATATGTTTTCCAAACGATGGATCTTAAAAATGTAAATATATCCAATTGTATATTTTTTCATAAAGTCCTCGTTGTTTATTTACATCAAAAGAATATATAAAAATGTTTTTTATAACACAATAAAATTATTTGTTGAAATAACCCTCAAATGTACCTACGTCTCTGTTAAAGTCAGACCAAGTTTGTCTGTCACTTCCAAGTAAGTGACAAGCTTCTGTCTGACATCCAACAATAGGCTGGTTACTGGTTAGTTGTTTTCTTTTAATGTTCGTCCAGCTTTATCTGTTTGACCCGTCATCGTCAATTCTTCACATGAGCATGAGCAACAATATCGTCGATATCGCTTCTGACCGGAATCGCAAAGTGGCTAGCGCACATTGACATTCATCATCGAAATTTTATTTATGAATTTGATGGTGTCATGCCTAAAAATTTACCGCAGTTAATGATGTCCTTCGATGATCACATTTGACCGCCGTAAATTTTTATCTCGAAAACAATTTTTATTTTTATTGTCAATATACTGAACAGGTTGCAACAAAAAGGTGTGTCTAATAAAAAGTAAAAAAATGTATATTTGAAAAAAAAAAAGAAATAAGTATACGCCAACTATTACTTCGGTTTTTATAAACGACTACAAGATGGAGAGCTATTAAGTTTAATTTTATGATCAAACAAAATATGGGTGATTGGGTAACAATCATTTGTTTGAAGTGCCCATCTTATTTATCATTTAAAGAATTTTGGAAACAAAAAAATTTTGATTAAAAATTCTACATTTTTAGAGTTAAATAATTTTTCATAGCAAACATGTATACCAAAATTTTCTTCATTGTTTTTATAACGAGATAAAATAAAACTTTTAGACAATAAACACGAAAATATTTAGCTTTTTATATTTAAGGCCCATGTATCTTTATGATTTAAAGATATTTTTAAAACTCAATTGGTTTTTTTTAATTTTTATTAAAAAGTTTGCTAAATTTGATGCTAAATTACAAATAAATAATTAAAGTTATGTTTTCAGATATACGCAATTAAAAGACAATTTAAGCGTTACTGTATTTATATATTGAACTGTGCTAATAAAAAGATGAAATATGATGTATAATAATGGGCAAAAAAGTAATCTTTAGGTTTTTCTAACAATAATTTTAAACGGATAAGACTAGGAAAAAATTAATTTAAATGCCGCGCTGCCATTAATTTCAACTGCCATCTATACTAATAAATAACTTGGCCTTAGTTTTGATAATAAATTTTATGGATCATAAAAAATTTTAACAAAAAAAATTTGCAATACAATTTTCGTAATATTTATTACATTAATTTTTTGGTTAAACACTTTGCACAAAAAATTATAAAAAATCTGGAATCGTAAACACAAACACAAAATATTAATTTACATGCATGGTCTGCTTTACTAGTCAAAAACCTAAACTCTGACCTTTTTTGTCGAATAAAAACAAAAAAAAATAAATTGCAATAAATGTTGGTTCTGTTATTTCTGTTGAAAAGTGAGTTGGTGCGGATAATTGTTAATAGTTTCAATAAAAAAATAAGTAATTTGATGCCAGAACAAGTAGCACAAATTGTGGCCTTAAGTAGTGAGAAAAAAGAGCGTAGCAGTATATAGATGAAGTTATTGGTATTAAAAAATCGAACGTATATAAAACATTATACATTTATTTCTTTATATTTTTTCAACCATTTTCTTTACGTGTCTGGACTATCCAAGCATTCCATTGTCTTTGTTTTTTTTTCTTTTCACGGGGCCATGAGAGACCTAAATAGTGTCGACCTTGATTGGTCCTTTGCCAACAAGGTTTTTAGATGTCCCATTTAGTGCCGCCTACTACCCTGACGATTTTTTTAGTGGTTGTAAGAAGACCCATTTCTTGTCTGCTCAATAATAGCAGGTCGGAGTTGAGTTTCTTGCATGGTCTTATTCCCAGTTTTTTCAAGTTTTGTTTTTCTGACATAAAATACCAAGCTTGAATATCTATCTTCTTTCACACCACAGCATTTATTTATCACACTATTCCTCACTTTATCTATTAGAGTAACTCCAGCTATACTACTTATCTCCACAGCATTGATCTTACTTTCATGCGTCTTTCCCCAAACCCAACATTTACTACCATAAATAAGTGTAGTGACCAGTACTCCTCTATGTACAGCCAGTCGTGCCTTTTTGACACGATCTGGCTGCTCATAAAGATAGGAAGTGTTGCATTTATTTATTTTCCTGCCAACACCCTTCACTTAATATTACAGTCATACTTTCTGTCTCTTGTAAACTTTGTACCCAACTATACAAACTCAAACACTTGTTCCACTCTTTCTTCTTTAATCAGCACCTTGCAGTTTTCCATGCTTTTTTCTCATTATCATTATCATTATTTTGTCTTGCTTGCATTTACTTTTATCCCTGGGCTAGTATTATTTTCATAGACAAGTCCAGATTTGCACTTTTTAGATCTAATAGACGTATTCCAGTCTAAAGACGCGAAGACTCTATTTGCACAGTGCACAGCTATGAATTTTGACGGTGGCTTCATCATGATATGGATCTGAATCTGTTTTGAAGGCCACACAGAGTTGATTTTATTTCGTAAGGGATCTTTATTAGCTGGTAGATATATTAGAGAGTTTCATAAAGAACATTGTTTGATCCTTTTATTGGTGTGAATTTTGTTCTCATGGATGATAAAGCTCGTCCGCACGTTGCTACAATAACAACCGATATCTTTATAAAATTGGTATTTATGTTTTAGAGAGGCCAGCAGTAAGTCCATGTTTAAACCCTATGAAGCAGTAACCTTTTATAAGTCGCGGCTCCTTTAAAATCCAAAATTATATTTGCGGGCAGTACCCTCACCCCCACCAGTAGGTAAAATACTCGTAATTACTCATACATCTGTTACTAACATAGGTATCACTTACAAAAACAATTAAAAAAAAAAATTTATTTGTAAAGATATAAAAACGTAAACATTTTAAGATTTTCGCGGTTCCCCTATATTGTCCTCGGCCCCCCAATGGTGAAAAAAATAATACTTAAAATTCAAAACGGAGTGTATTTTTACTAAAAGATTATTTGAAAAATTCTGAAAATAAAATTGTGTTTACAGAATAGTTACACCAAATAATTTAATGTGAATTAAAAATATTATTTTTATAGATGTTCAAAGTATTGCAGTAACCTTAGTTCAAGTATTATCATAAAATAAAATAAACATCGCAAATATCAGAAATCCATACTTAATTTGAAAAGTCGTAGGCATAATAGTATAAGTTGACGCAAAACTCGCGTGTTAACAAGTCGCTAATTCTAATGAAAGTGTTGAAATCAAATACGGAGATGTAACATGTGGCATGTCGCAAAGGTTATAAATTATTAGAAGAAAATTGTTAAACATTACTAAACATATGTTTAAACCTACTAAATGAAATTAATCTGCTTATCTTAGAAAACAAAATGTAAAGAAAACAATATACGTTTATCTTACAATAATTTATATTACCGGTGTCCCATAATTAATTAAACTTATACCAAACCTTATACTGAAGAAATACTTTGGGACTATTAATGTGGAATTAGACCCGGACGTTCAACTATCGGCCAGATTTTCACCATCAGACAGATAATGGAGAAATGCTGGGAATATGATCGGGAGTTACATCAAATGTTCATAGACTTCAAACAGGCATTTGATAGAGTATGTAGAATGAAACTGAGGACAGCAATGCAAGAACTCAGCTTCCCTAAAAAACTGGTCAGTCTGATAAGAATATGTATGGAAGGAGCACAGTGCAAAGTTAGGATAGGACAACAATACTCAGAGCCATTCGCGATAAATAATGGCCTATAGTAGGGAGATGCACTTTCACCAAAACTATTCAATATAGCTCTGGAACATATAATAAGGAGAGCGAGAATTGAGGCACCAACTTCAGTATTCCGTCGAGAAGGTCCCAATCTACTATTGGGCTTTGCAGATGATGTAGATCTGATAGGAAATAGCAGAATAAAGATGAGGGAAATTTTCATTAGATTCGAGAAGGAGGCAGAGAAGATGGGGCTCCAAATCAACGAAAATAAGACCAAATATATGTACCCAAGCCAGAGGGTCCAGGACAGAGTAAGAATTGGTCAGAATATACCTATCGGAGACCACAACTTTGAAAGAGTTAAAGAATTTAAGTATCTCGGAACAACCATCAATGAAGACATCACCGGATCCCAGGAAATAAACAACAGAATACAAGCGGGAAGCAGATGTCTCTACGCCCTTCAAGACCTTATAAGATCCAAAAAACTCACCAGGTTAACCAAGATCAACCTATATGTAGAGAGAAAAGTTCTCTGAAAAATATACGGGCCGACACGCGATGGCAAGACCGGAACATGGAGGAGGAGAACCAACAAAGAACTGGAAGAGATTTTCGGAGTCACTAATACAATAAAGGAAATAAAATCCAGAAGACTCCAAATGGGCTGGCCACGTGAGAAGACCTCCAGACGACAGATTATCGAGGCTTGTATGGGAGGGGGCACCAACTGGAAAAAGGCCGCTAGGACGACCTCGACTTCGGTGGCAAGATAACATAACAAAAGACCTGGAGGCTATGGGCATTAATAACTAAAAGGAGGTCTCGATGTGATTAAAAAAGCTACAAGATGGTCTATCCAATAATATTTTAATCAATCACAACAAATAATGACTCATCTTTTTTTTACATTCATCCAATTGAATTCTGCTAAAATCTTGAAAACCAATAAATACATGACAATTTTAATGTTTTAAGTTATTTTAAAAATAAAAGACAGTTATAAAAGAACAAGCAAGAATAAATATAGTCGGAATGACCAGCATAGCAATAAGTCAGGAAATAAAATTGCAAAACGTTTGTAAATTATTTAAAAAGCGTTGTTTTTAACTTCTACGTCTAAAAAATTAAAGCATTGATGTTTTTAAATATTTGCATTTTTTTTTAAAACAAAGTATAAATATAATATTTCTATTGATATAAATAATTACGTCAAAGTAAAACTGAGTTATAGTAACAGTTGCCACGTAATAATATTCAAATAACTAATATTTCATCAGGATAATTTTGAAAATTATGTCCTAAATTATAATAATCCTGGAAAAATTATCAAGAATATTATTTACCTTAAAATAAGATGTACCTACCTACATTAAGACTGCGTATACAAGTTGGAATTATGCTGCTAACTGTCGCTAAAACTGTCAAATACTTCCCGTGTAATAGTAAAATTCAACTGTCTTAAAATGTTTGCCTTCTCAGAACTGAATCATTAATATCTAAATATGCCAACTTTTGACCTGACTAGAATAGACGGACTTGCATTTATGGATTCCTAAAAGCACTGTTGGTAGGTAATACCTTCTAAGCATGAATCACATATTGGATTATTTAAATTTTAAGTTAAATAATTTATTTTGCTCTCTTATCGATAGTATGAAAATTTTAACTGCAACATTTTGGATAATATTGGAATAATGATTTGATATTGCAATTTTTTTTAATATTATAAATAAGTCTAGTAGGTAAATTAAATCTAAGGAATTGATATTTAAAAAAATCCAAAGATTGATTTTGTAAAAGGACATTGCTTATTAACCATATTTTTTACATTAAAATGAATTTGTAAATTAATATTTTAAATGACAAATAGCTATTAAAACATATATCCTGTGACTAAAGTACTACCAGGCCAAAGTACTACAAACAATTTTTTCCAGTGCATAATTTAAAGGCTAAGCAAAGCAAGTTGGACCTTTAATTTATAAAAAAATAGGCAACCCTGCTGATTCTTTAGCTGCTATTATTGCAAAAATAACAAATTTTTGCACGACTTAAATATATTATTAGTCAATCAGTTTCCTTCTAAATAAAGTTAGAGATGGTATGAGAATATATACAGAAAGTGCCTCTTATGGTACCTATTGGTGAAATTGGAAAAGACCTGGGAAGGCAGCTTTCAATTAAAAAGAGATAGGTTTGTCACCACTAAAGAGCAAAATATTTTTTCTTTGGCTTGAGCTGCTGTTCAGGTCAACAACCTTTTTTGGATAAAGTGTAGCAACATAGGAGAAGCGCTTCAAACGTTTTGTGCATAATTATTGGTTTATTGGTAAGCAAGAAGTAATTTTTGGTTGGTTAGTTATGTTAAATCCTAATAAACATTTAATTATCATTTGTAAAACTTTTATAGGTGGCCATCGAATATTATTTTGTATATTTTTTTCATAATTATCAATTTAGATGTTTTTTATAATTGATATCGTGAGGTTTATATATTAGTCTTCAATTTTGTATACATTTTTAAAAGGCTTGTTAAGATTTACATAAACATCCTGTGGGTATATCAATGTACACTTTTCTGTCTACAAGTTCTACTTTAGAGATCTTTTGGTTGGAGTAATAACACGATTTTAAAATAAATTAACTATTCATCAATTGATTTTATTTAAATTCCCCAATTAATTAGGTACAAATTGTTTTTTTTTAAATAATTAAGCAAGACGAAGCAGTTATAGCTTTCCAACCTTTATTTTTATTTCTTTTTTTTAATAATGATACTATTAACATAGTCCCATACATTAAACAAATAAGGAACAACGTAACAAAAACTTAACATTGCAAATCATTTAGAAATCTAGAATTCTTATTAATAATATTTCCTTACTATATTTGTGTATTTAGTAAATATTTAAATTAAGTTGTTGACATTTTACTCCTATTGGGTTGGTTTATTTAGTCCCTGCAAATGATTAAAAATAGTTGGCCCGCCTGAGCTTCGCATGGTAAATAAATCGTAAAACTAATATTTATCAAGATAAAATCTAGATATTACTAACGAACAATGTAGCTTTTAATTATTAAAATCATTTTTAGAATCGGTTTGGTAGTTCTAGACCTAACCCTTCGTTACAAAAAGATTAAACGTTTTTATATATTAGTATAAATATATTGCTAGTATTAGTTTTTCCGATTAGATAACTTACAAAAATAAAGTTTAAAAAGTTTCTAGCCAGACTAGCTCTAAATTTGCTGTAAAACATTAAATAAAATCTTCTGAAAAAGCTTTTGTTTAAACAGTTTTTGGATTGCAATATAATTGCCAGTTCCAAGAAAATTCGCTGGGAAATATTTTGGAAAATATAAAGACGATCTTTACACCCACAAACAATCAGCTGACAACGATTTTTTGTTTTTTTAACATTTAAATTATTTTATACTTTGAATTTAATAAGTATAATATTAACACCACAGTATATTTATTAATTTTGTGTCAGTTTCAAATTAAATTAATAGGTACTGAAGAAATTTCAATCAGTACAGTCTTAATACTTTTAGGTTGCTCTGAATATGATTTATATTCCCCAATAGTCATTAAAATATCTGTTTCAGAACATCTTATCACTAAGTTATCATCGGTATTTAATTGACAAATGTGGAAAACTATCTTTGTATCCGCTTCTTCATAAGCTGTACAATTTAAATCCTGCTCTACGCCTTTCTCTTTTTTTTCATTATGTTTTTCATATTTGTAGCATACGTCGTGATTAATACAAATTGTTTGTTCTCCTATAAATTGCGCCATGTAATAATTTTCCCAATCTTGGCAAAAAATTAAATTAAAGCCCCTTTAAAATGAGTATTTTTAATTCAATGGGAGAAATCATCCGGTTTTAATTGATCAGAACTGTGAATATGATAATTCTGATCCTCTATTCTGCCTCTCAAGGTGTGATCGTGGACTTTTATGAATGGAGCGAAGTAGCGATCAAATGCGATAATAATTTTGCGTGCATTCGATGATGTAACCATTGTGATTAATCTCTTTGAAATATTTCCAAATGATAATTAAACTTCTGTCATTGAATGTAAAAGAAAGAATCCGTCATGAATCATAACATCATACCATGCTGGACTACATTTTTTTCCACGATTTTTAATAATGCTAATATGTAATATTTTACAAATGGCTCCATCTAAATAACACATTGCTAGTGGAACTGGTGTTAATGGGTAAGTCAGTACTGCGTCAAGGTTTTTTCTAATGATAGTATTAATAGCTGCGCGAATAAATGACGTTGCATTCGTACTTTACCTGAAATAGCTAATTTCTTCTTAGGCACAGCATTGACAAAAGTTAACACTTTCGTTCTAGAAGTTGTTCTTTCAAGTCTATGAGGATCTGTAGTAAATTCTGTGATAAATTTTTTATGAAGTTCATTCCTTCTTGCTTCTATATTAAGCAAAAATTCTAATATCTCCACTCCAATTGCTTGCAGCAGAGGGTAGTATTTCTTCTTTATTCATATAAGTTTGTCTTACTCCATTAGGGTATACTTACTACAGGTTTTTCTACCTGAAGGCCAGAATAATAATTTTTAGGAAAGGTAAGTTAAACTACTGAGACTTTTACTGATTGAAATTCCTTGCTGCTACAAAACAAAACAAAAAATTGTCGTCAGCTGATTGTTGGTGAGTGTAAAGATCTTCAGTTTATTTTCCAAAAAGACTATGCAACGCTTAAAATGCATTGAGCGCGTAAAATGTTTATCACGCTGACTGACGGTCAATGAGGTTCATGCACGTGACTGACAGTTAATCCCCCCTCGTCAATACAGCTGACGATTATTTTTTTTAAAAATATAATTAAAACAATAATTTAATATATTTTTGCTCGGTATAAAAATCATCGGAGCAGATTTTTTTCCAATGACTTTTTCATGCTGTCTCCTTTAGGTCCACCACTATCGGAGCAGCTGACGTTCGGAGTTGGTATGTGTTAGGGGAAAACTATTATTGCTATGATTTTCAGCCAGTATAAAATGACTCGCTCCCGGACTATACAGATTCTGTTCTGATTATGTTCTATTCCAAAAGAACAAAATAGAATCCGGATGAATCATCACACATACACGCCGGGCGCCGGTCTTTCTTGATTCTAGCTCAGTCGCAATCTAGCGCTTGCCGAGAGAAGTAAAACGTACCTTCTTCATAAAAGTCGTAATGGATGATGATGAATTAATCTGTATTGCCGTGATTTGGCATGAAGGAAATAAAAATAAGAGAAGATAATGGATTCACCCTTTAAACCTTGCTAAATGGACATTCTTGCCGATCCAGATCAATAATTCTGTGGCTGGCCTTGGGGGGCTATCCGGTGTGGCTAGTGTGACTGCTAGAGAGAAGTCGTCTTTGTAAATATAACACTAGCAATGAGATATTCAAATATGACATCAGTATTTCCGTCAACCTTTTTACATATTTATTTGTATTCCTCATTTAAATCAATAAATCGGTGAGTCTTTTTAACATCGAGTTATAATGCTAATTAATTTATTAGAATGTCTTGATATGGATATTTAATTAAAAAAATTATAAAATAATTAGGTAACCGTGAATACAATTTAAAAAACTGGAATATTCTGTTACGAACTCGAATGCCATTCATAATGAACAAATATATCTGCAGAAAGTATTTCTGATAAATTATACAACTGGCAAAATGTTGTATGTGGTCATAAAATCTATTAAAAGTTCATGGAAATTAACGGAAATTCATCCGTTAACAGGCCGTTAAGGTGTATTTGTAAAAAGATGTATGGTCATTAGGTATGTTTTTTGCCAATTTTTATTAGCCAAGGTGGTTCTAAATAGAAATTGTAGAAGAAAATTTTAGATTTAATTATGTATTGTGGTTAAATAAGTTGTCTTTCACAACCATCAACGTTTTCGTTAATTTTTTTAAATGTCATTATTGGCAATTTTTTTATATGCATACCCTAACCAAATCTTTTTTATAAATTTTTTTTCTTTTAGCAAGTTTTTTCATTTCCTTTCGAAATAATTACCGCAGATATTTATACTTATTCTTCAAAAATTCAGTATACAATACATAAATTCAATATTTATTTTTGTTAAATAATTATTTGTCCCAAAAAAAAAAGTTTGATCTAAATTTGGATAAAAAACGACGACCGCCTGCTCTAAGCCCAGACCTATATCCAATTGAGCATGTTTGCGATACTCCTGGGAGGAAAACACGATCTCGTGTACCAACTACTACAAATTTACAGTAGCTTAGTGTCGTTCTAATTGAAGAATGGAATCAAATCGACCATGCTTACATTCAAAACTGAAATAAGAGCATGCCAAGACGAATTGCAGCTGTTATCCGTGCACGTGGTGAAAACACTTCGTAATTAATCTTTTATGTTTTTTACTTTGTTTTCAGTTCGTTTTTATTATCAAATTTATTATTTTAATTTATTATCAAATTTGTAAATTTATTGTTAATAGGTACTGTCGCCGAGGCAAGGAAGAGAAGCAGAAGAATGCTGAGGGGTGCCTGTCTCTAGAAGATCTTGCCGTGCCTCGATAATGAGATGTTGTTCTTCTTCGATAGTTGGGTCAGTCGCTGATTCAATTTATAATTGATATAATTGATAATCTTCATTTATTACACTTGTATTCGTTTTTTAATGAAATAAAACACTGTAATTATCATTTCTAGTATATTAAAAATCTGATAGATGGAGACGCCATTATTGTCGTCTATCAAAACATGATCGATTTTACAACTTCAGGCCTCGTGTACCGTCAGAATTATTTCACTGGTTGTCAACTTAAAACTGAATATGATCCATAATCGGATTAATATATTATTGTATAACCGCAGTTATTAATTTAAATTAAACTGATAATAAGTGCTACATGGCACGGCTTGGGTTTTAATGCGACGCTATGCGCTTGAGCACTGTGAACGAGGAGGGCGGAAAACGGAAGTCCGTCAAGAATTAGTTTTAGTTCTTGCTTGGCGCTGATGTCAGCGTTTACATTGGTTCAAGTATGACAGTTGTTGTATTGTTGTTTGCATATAGCACGCGACTAGCTGGGGCACAAGGTGGTTTTAAATCAAGGAATTGCGTGGAGAGCAATTCTACTGTTGAAATTTCGTGATAACGAAATTTCAATAAGTATCATAGGAAAAATATAAAAATGTAACGGTTTCCTTAAACCTTTGCATCTTTTACAAAAAGTAAGCTATCTATTGTAAATTTTTTTGCATAAATATATAATTTTTGACAATAAAGTGTCTAAAAAATGCTAAGTAAATTCAAATTCTTTGTGTTTAAAGAAAACACAAGGTTTATGAGAATTTCATTCAGATATTTTTGAACTCCACATAAAATCGGTTTATGTTGATTTTAAGCAAATTTATAGATATCGTTTTCAGTTTTTACATAAATTTCTAAAGGAATAAAGTTTATTAACAGTTTGGTGTTAACTTTACAACAATTTTCGATTTTAAAATACAATTAAAGCGATTAATTTTAAAATATTTTAATTATAAATTAAATTAACTTTTCTTTTTAATTTCAAAAACATTTCAAAAAACACGGTGCCTTTTATTAGTAAGCTTTAAGGAATGAGAGTAAATATAAGTAAGACAAAAGTAATGGTATTTGAAAGAAAAGAAAGAATGACAAAGTGCAAGGTGCTGATTGAGGGATAAAGAATGAAACAAGTGAATGAGTGTGTATACTTGGGTTAAAAGTTTACGAAAGAGAAAAAGTATGACTGTGATATTTAGCGAAGGATGTTGGCAGAAAAACAAATAAATAGAACCCTGCATAGCTTTATAAGCTGCCAGAACATGTCAAAAAAGGTACGACCGGCTGTGCATAAAGGAGTGCTGGTCCCTACACTTATGTATGGTAGGTAATGAATGTTGGGTTTAGCAGAAGAAGCATAAAATAAGCATAAGATAAATGCTACGGATATGAGTAGTCTGAGAAGCATAGCCGGAATGACTGATGGATAAAGTGAAGAATAGTGAGATAAGGGATCGCTGTAGTATAAAAGAAGATGATTGTGGTTATTAGTAAGAGAGCATTTAAATAATAAACTATTAAAAATATTGATCATTATTGTGAATAATTTTTGGTATTGAAAAATGCTAATTCTTTAAATAATTTTTTCTTAAACAGGTTAATCCTCGAATGTGATTATTTAAAAACTGTTCATATTATACCCCATACCAAAATTCAATGTTAACAAAGCATCAAAACACTATTGGTTACTATTACACACTATACTATACACACTGTACTATTACGCAAATACATGATATAAGGAGGCACAAGAGAGACTGGTCAGAATCCGTGATTAATTACATTTATTGATTTGATTATATTTGTGGCAATAAATTTTAAATAAAATGCTTTCATCGTGTAATTGGTATTTGGGTGAGCATTTAAACAAGAAAGATGCAACGTTATTACGAATCGGTATTAAAAACATCGCACTAACTATTAACTTTAATTAATGAAATGACTGGTTGACGGCACCTCCGTGCTATATGGTCATTTCGTCTTGTATACATAAACCTATATGGTGCTGACTTTATTGGCGAAAGTCAATTAAACACTGTCTACTCCTATAAGGAATTTCTTAATTATTTTATACAAAATCATTACTTTTCTTGACTTTTAGCTGGTAAATTGTTATTACAGTAAATAGCGTTTCATAAAATATCTATTTACAGCAAATACCATTCAGGTATACATTTCTTTTGTCGACCAGTCAATGAAAGTTGTTGATTTTCATTAAGGGGGTTACCCAACAAAAATAGAATTTAATTTATTAAAAAAGTTGTTAATTTAAAAAAACATTAATATTATAAAAAAAATTTGATCCACATTAAAAGATACCTTTTTATATTGTTAAACACTGCTACTTATAAAATATTTATTCTTTTTTATACTTTGTCCATTTAATCAAAATGCTATTCTACACAGAATTTATAAAAAAAAATTTTATCGATTTTTTACGTGGTGATAGACATTTCCCATATTTATAGTTATTTTCTTTTACTTTATGCTGAAGAGTTTTTGCCAAAAAAGACAACAAATAAATTTAGCTAAATATATATTATCAGGAATATCAACTTTTACCTAGATCTTGACGATTATATTTAAATTTTTGTTCTTTTCTTAACATTTAGCTAATTAAAACCTGTTTTAATTAGGTTGGTATCAGTCATGAGAGCCAACTAACCACTTAAAGATTTTGATTTATATCTGTTAGACTGTGTATAATTAACTCTACTAGGAATAAATAAGTTCATCTTTGCAGTAATATTTGGGAAGATCAGACTTTATAATTTCCCAAGTACTTGGACCGTAAAGAATGTTACCCACCTAAAATTTTTACTAATACTTAAAGATCTGAACTCCAAGTATTACTTTCTTCTTAATTTCTGATTTAGCTAGCAAGGACTAGAAACAAAACCGTATTAAACCATTCAAAGTCCATTGGCACAAATTATGTGAGGTCCCTAGTAGGAGGGCAAAATATAGCAATTTTAAAAAACATTCACATAATAATTAAATATGATTCCGAAAAAGTTTTATTGTTTACAAAAACACATTTTTAAATTTTGAGTTAAGATTCAAAGGAATAATATTCAAAATTTATATTTTTTTAAAATTTCATGACATAAAATAAAGATTATCCTATAAAAGTAAACATTATCATTTTCTAATTTTAATTTTTTTAAAAAAAATATTCATTATTGTAAAGACATCCACTATACCATCATGTACTTAGGCTAGGGTTGCCATACGTCCCGGTTTCGAGGTCCATGTCCCGGTGTCTCGGTCCAAGATTCATTTGTCTCGGTCGATTTAAAATTTACGAATGAATATATTTTTTTTAAACATGTAAGTCAAAAATAACGAAATGTTTCTAAGCGAAGCTACTAAGTACGGGTCAGCTAGTATCTAGTATTGATACGCGCGTGTGCTCCATAGTTAGTCGTGATTAATGTACTTCTGCTGTCCAGTGACAATATCCGTTTATTTGTTTAGAAGACTAGATTTAGGAGGATCGGTATTTTGAAGAGACAGAAAGAAAAGCAAATCTACTGAAAATGTGCCAATAATTGTTCGCCATCCCACCACACAATGCGCATGTTGAACGTGTGTGCTCATTAATCAAAACTCAGTGGTCAGATGAGCGCAATTTGCTTTCTATTGATACAGTGAAAAGCATAATTCAATGCATTTGAAATTATAAAATGTTTTGTATTGAATTCTATCATTATATAATCCTTCCTCTGCCAAACCCAACATTCACTACCATACATAAGTGTAGGAACCAACACATCTCTATGCACGTGCCTTTTTTGACACTTTTGGGCTGTTCATAAAGCTATGCAGTGCCCTATTCATTTGTTTTCCTGCCAACACACTTCGCTTAATGTCACTGTCATACTTTCCATCTCTCGTAAACTTAAAACCCAAGTACACAAATTGATTTACTTGTTCCACTCTTTCTCCCTCAATCGAAACTTCACAGTTTGTCATGCTTTCTTCTCTTTCAAAAACCATTACTTTCGTTTTGCTTACATTTATTTTCATCCCTTTGATTTTCAGGGCATCATGCATAACATTAACCCATTAATCGCGCATTAATTTATATTATATTATTTTAGATTTAGTACAGGCGCATCCACAAAAAACATCAAATTTTTCCAGTCGAACTGAGTCTCCCAAAATGATTCACCATTTATCGAACCTTTTTGCTATTGGTATACTTATTATCAACCTCTTGTTTGATTGTTTTTTGTCTTTCAAATATTTTAAATTAATTTTTATAAAATTGTGCAATTTTTCATAATAAAGGTATGATTGTCGATAAAAGTTTTGTTGTTTTTTTTTTGGGGTGGGGGAGGTGAAACATAACGAGAGGGAGATTGTCCCGGTCTGTAGTCCGAGAATTATGGCAACCCTAACTTAGGCCATTGTCCCATCAAAGCTGCGCAACAGCGACGCGACAACGACCCGATGTCTCCAGCATGTATTATTCGTGTTTAACGCTTGGTTTATATATACCGTAAACCCACCAACGCTCCATCACGAAAAGGATTGAAATTAATATCATGGCACAACATAAAAACATAAAAATGAATAGGAATTTTATGAAAAATTAGTAAATGCTGCAGAAAAATATACTTGGTTATACAATTATTATAAGTTAGCAGGTTTTTCTTGAAAATATGGGACCGTAAAAGCTTGGGCGGCAGTAGCCAACGAAGTAAACGACACAGGTCTGACTTTTTCAACCAGCTCAAGAAACAGTTCTTTTGACATCCGTTAAAATTAAACTTCATTGGATGTCTGTCGAGTTCCTTAGCAGCAACAAACAGTCTGTTTTTTTGGTTTATTGCAATAAAACGATGCACCCTCCATTTCCTTTCCTTATTTTATGAGTACCAGTATATTGCAATCACATCGTCGTCTTCGTTCTTTACTGAACTGAATGTATAAAACTCTTTGCTTCGATAGGACGACTCCACGTCGCCTGCTCGTGTCATGTCAAAATTGTGTCGCTCTTGCGCAGCTTTGGTGGAACTGGGGCCTTGGCCATTACATTCGTTTTTGATAATTTAGATCAACCAAGAGCTAAAGGGTTTAAGAAACATTAAAAGTGTTGACTGTTTTATTTTTATTTTACCCATTTAGTAAGTCAACGTGAAACTGCTGACAAATTTAAGTTGTTTTTTTAAGCAAAGATAAAAATTTCTTAGAATATTTTTTTACTTTTTTATAATCAATTTAATAAATTCTTTAATTACATTTTTTAAGTACGTTAATTAGGCAAATGAATATTTTAAAAACATAAATTTTGTTAATAAATCAGCTGCCTAAATAAAGTAGTAAATTAGTGACAGTACAAGCTTGATAATTGATTATTTCTTTTTTTTTAATCAGGTGTTGCATCCGTGGCTTATTGTATAAATTTTAGATAATTACTTTGACCTTCTTAAGCGTCAGCCAGAGGCGTTTCAAACATGTAATACTAAGGACTTTAAGATGCCGTGTTTAAAAAAAACCATATCTATATCTTTTTGATACACAAACTGTTTAATATAAATTTTGTAAAAGGTAAATACCTTATTTAAGACAAATTTTAATTTCTCCTACCTAAATATAAAAAATTCTAAATTTACTGGTTAATAAATACATTATTTAAATTAATTTCATATAGTTATTTTAAAATATTTTAATACATTTTAATTAAATAATTTTTTTTATCATTACTAAATTAAATTAACAGGTTAACCACCGAGTGTATTAAAAATACTTATAATTTTTTTATTTTTGGACAATAAATTTATAGTCTAGTCAATCTAGACTTCGGTGAACACAAAGGGTCGAATGTTATGTTTCTAAAGTTTAATTGGTGTCTTGGCACCCTAATAGTGAGAAACTAAGTAAATGCAACGACATTTTTATCGGGACAACTTTTGGTGACCTAAAAACCTCGAAATTTTCAGCCTTTTTTCAATTTTTCGCTTATACCTCGTTAAGAAAGCCTCCCACAGAAAAAATTATTTTTTTTCTAAATTAAAGTGCAATAAATTCTGCGTTGAATAATCTATTGGATCATTAAAACCGGCACTTAGAAGAGCTGTAACTCCAAAACGGTTAATCCAATCAAAAAAAGTCATGGAATAAAAGTTGTAGAGCATGAAATTCTGCGTTTAGAATTACATTTTTCATTAAAAAAGTTAATGTCTAATATTAAGTATTTCAACAAACAACCATTCTACCCTCATACTTAACTGTTTAAAACACTTTCTAGGTTCAACAACTGTAAAAATAACTTAATAATAGTGTTGCTGGCCTAAACACCCCTTTTTACCTCATTAAGCTATTTTTACAGTTGTTGATGAACCTAGAAAGGGTTTTAAATGGTTAAGAAAGAGCGTAGAATCGTTGTCTGTTAAAATACTTGATATTAGCCTATTGACTTTTTGGGGGAAAACGGAAAAATTATCGGTATGTACCTAAATATTGAGTCAATTTTAAAATCCTGATGATTCCTAAATGCAAAATTTTATGCTTTACAACTTTCATTCTATGATTTTTTTAGATTGGAGTGACTGTTCTGGAGTTACAGCTCTTCAAAGTGCCGGAAATGGATTTTTTTAAACAGTTTGAAAAAATAGCCGTTTTTAACGACCGATTGCTCCTAAACAGCCGAACCAATTTTGACGCAGAATTCAATGCACTTTAATTTAGAAAAAAATAATTTTTTCTTCCTTAACGAGTTGTAAACGAAAAACTGAAAAAATTCCGAAAATTTCGAGGTTTTAAGGTCCTCAAAAATTGTCCCGAAAATTTTTTTGTTGGATTCGCTTAGTTTCCCACTATTGGGTTGCCAAGACACCAATTAAAATTTAAAAACATAACATCCGACTTTTTGTGGGTAAACACCCCTTTTTATGTCTAGATTGACTGGACTATTACATTTACATGAAAATAAAATTGCGTAGTCTTATAAACTTAAGTTAAATTAAGAAATCAATTAAAAAAAACCAATCAATGCAAAATCTAGAATAATATTTACTAGTATAATTTAGAACCGTTATGTATAAAATAATACTCTTCAAGCTATCATATGGCAAAGAAGTATTTTCGTCCATGTGAAAAATGCTAAAGTCCAACCCATTCCGAAAAAAGGAAAGAAGACTATTCCTGCGAATTATCGCCCTATTGCATTGATCTCAGTCATATCCAAAGTTATGGAAAAAGCGATTAACATTGAACTCATCAAACTTGAGATAATTCATGACAGACAATATTTATTTCGACAACTTCGGTCTACTGGAGATTTATATCACTCAGCTCTGGACAAACACTATTGAAAAGTTTGGTAAATCCCGTGCAATAGCTTTGGATATATCCAGCCTTTGACCGCATTTGGCACCAGACATTGTTAAGCAAATTATCTGCCTACGGTCTTCCAACGAAACTGCGTCAATGTCTCATGAGCTTTATGTAAGATCGCTCTTTACATGTGGAAGTTTACGGTATTTCTTGTGATGCGTTAAAAACCAATGCCGGGTCCCTTAGGGTTCCATCCTGTCCCCCACCCTATTTCTTTTACACATCAACGACCTCTTGAAAACCACCACGAACCCCATTTACAGTTTCACAGACGACAGCACACTTGTCTCAACTTTCACATCGAATCGATCACTTTCAGTGAATGGTACAAATAGACGCAGGCAGGAACTTTGACTTCTAGATTCCATTCAGAAAATTGCCATTCGGTTGATAAACAGCTCAACTCTCACAGATACCTTTCACCCACTAGAACACAGAAGAATAGTTGCAGACCAGACATTACTCTACAGATATTTCCATGGCAGATGCTCCAGAGAAATGAAAACTCTTATACTACCACTAGTCACATTCGGCCGAAGAACTCGGCACGCTGATCACTCTCACCTATTTACTCTCAAGATTGACACTACAAGAACCAATCTCCATCAAGAATTTTTCTTGTACATGGCTGCTACAGAATGAAACAAGATTCCAAAATCAGTTTTTCCAGAGAACTATGACCTGCAACTTTTCAAAAATCCGGTCCACAATCATCTCCTTTCTATAATCCCCCCGTATTCAAATAGTCGCAGTGCGGGCCATCCGCAGCCCACACGTTAGGTCCACCCTTTTTGCGACTATTTTCAGTAAAAAAAAATATCATAAACGATTTTTGTTTCTTACGTAATGTAACTTAATGCATTTTTTACAATTTTTTGACGTATAATTATGTTATAATTATATTATGTTTGTAATTATAAGTATGTTATACGCCAATGGGAAAGCGTCTTCGCAAATTAGTAATATTTATTCACAAACTTTATTGATTTATCATGAACTTTCAACTCTTTAATTTAAAAAATTAAATTCGTGATCGTGGGAAAATGTGCTTTTAAGGTATTCTTTTATTAAGTACTTAATCAATGATGGTGATGTATGTAAATGAAGACACCAGTTATAAATTTTGTTTGACTTTTTATGGACTTTTCCTTTCGTTCAAAAAAAGCCTGTTTTATGATGGGCAGAAACGATCAAACTGTATATTTTTTACCCAAACTGCATGAACATGTTTCACAGATTTGGCTTTTGTTTGGCACAAGTTGGTTTATTTGAACCTTACATTAGATTTATAATGTTCAAATTTTTATATTATTTTTCAGAAATTGATGTTATGTTTTTTAATCCGTAGAATATTTATTTTATTTTTAATGCCATTATGGTAAAAATTAACACAATTTTAGACAAGAATTATTTGATCTCTTTCCTGATAAGTCAGACGTACACACCGTCGCTAACATTTTCATACTGATTGCTAACAGCGCAAACACATGTCGTCAAATTGGAGACAAATTAGATTGGTGTAGTTATTTACTTGATTTATTATTGCATATATTTATTATATTTTGTGCTGGTCGATTGGCTACCGTCAAGGTCGCTCTTTTGCATTGAAATTTGTTTCGCTAATATTTTTCCTTATCTATATATATATATATATATATTAATAGTTTTTTTATATTCTTAAGCATTACTTATTATATTAAACACTTTAAATTTTTTAGTAAAAAGATTTTTTGCATCTTGAAAAATTTGGATTTCTAATATTTTTAAGGTTCCTAACTTAAATCACTCTAGTACATTTTTTTCTATTAATTGCCAATTTTTTTGTTATACGTCTCGATCAGTATACCTTTGAAACCTCTAGCAACATATTAAATTAAAAATCAACGTGGGAATGAATAAAGTGGATCTTTGAAATCCTAGTACGTACAACAAAAGCCATTCTTTTATAAATCGATAATAGGATCGCAAATAATTTCATCTAAGAATAAAGCATGATTTTTGTATATTGCATTCTAATAAAAACTACTGACAATAAACAAGTTTTGTTCCAATAGTTTTAAAAAAACAAAATATGTTTACGAAAATGTATCTCTCATAATTACATTTTTTGTCCACGTCTCACCATCTCAACTTCACCCCTACTATAAAATAAATTAGGAGTGAAAACTTAAGGAGTAAAGAGAAAATTAATAAGTGTGAGAAAATATCTTCATTTATTTATATTACATTTATTTTATTTTGAAAATAATTTAAATACACTTTTTATATCAATCACACTTCATTTTAAAAATTTAAAAATTGGTATTAAAGGATCATCATCATTATTAGCTCAACAGCCCGTTCTGGGCCTTGGCTGTCGCAATTTTGAGCCTCCATCTGGTCCTATCCGTGGCAGCATCCTTCCAGTTAGGTAGACCAATACTAGTTGGTCCTCGTCTTCTTCGACCCTCTGGCTTTGTAGACAGTATAATCTTTGGCATTCTGTCTCCGTCCATTCTGATGACATGTCCTGCCCACCTTAGTCGACCAATCTTGATGACCGAAACAACATCTTTTCCTCCGAAGCGCTCATAAAGATTGTACAGCTCGAATTTGTACCGACGCCTCCACACACCATTTTCACGAATTCCGCCAAATATACTCCTTAGTACTTTCTTTTCGAATATTTGAATTAGGATTGTATCGTTTTTGCTGAGTGCCCATGTTTCAGAGGTATAGGTAAGCACTAGTACGACGAGTGTCCTGTACAGTCGAATTTTTGTACCACGACTTAGATTTTGGCTTCTTAAGTGTTTTCGTAACCCATTGTAACATTTATTTGCTAGTATGGCAGACCATCGACCTGCCTTAAACCATTGTATGTTTCAAATTCGTTGGATATATTGTTTTGTATTCTAACAATGTTCACGACGCTTGACATGGTCATTATTGTGAGGTCTATAAGCTTTTTAGGAATGAGCAGGTCATTCATAGCCTTATAGAGTCGAATTCGTATAATGCTGTCATAGGTTTTTAAGGATGTTCTTTGCAAATAAAAATGAGTTTACTATCTTATAAACCTAAAGTGCAGATATTTTTTGCAACTTTTTGTCAGTAACAATTTTTATTTACTGGAAAATATTACTTTTATGTTTTATTTTATAGCACGAGCTGTATATAGATTTTTTGGTGCTATAATATTGTAACAGATATCTTTTTCATAAAAACTTGTTTTCTTAATTTATGACCAAAAAACAGTATTAGTATCGAGATGTATTTTTGTTAATTTTTATTTTAAATTTAAGTATAAATATTGTTCTTTTTAAATTTCAATACTTTAATTATGATAAGTGTTTATTAATAAAATATTTGTCATTTTCAAGAAATAGTTGGGGTTTTGTATTATAAATATATTCTAAAGCTATTATCTACTACAAGCTATCGCTAGCGATTTTGTCTGTATGGATTGTAGATTAAATCACTCTCAAAATATTTAACATACATGCACACATATAGCCACGCCTTTTTCCCGTAGTGGTTACACTTACTCAGAATATCTGTCACACTATTCCAAAACTCCTTAACAAACTTACAAAATCACATTTAACTAGAAACATTTGTAAAGTCTTTAATAATTTATTAAAAGCCTAGCCTTCTTTAAATAGAGACATCTTATCAAAATAGATCCCCACAGATAATCTCCTGAGGTCGCCACTTTGGTAATGAAATGCCAATATATTCAAATGAACATATTACTTAACAACTTTTTATTACAAAATTACTTTTACAAACTTCTATAATCACTTAAGTCTTTGCCGTTAAGTAAAAGCCTGTGTTTTAATAAATAAAGAAATTTAACCAAAATCAGATATTCACATTTAAAATTACATACATCGCCACTTATCGGCGTAGTTAAAAAAATCGTTACTACTTAATATAGGTTTGTCAAAAATACTAACTACTACATATATAGTATGAATTTACTTGAAATAAATGTTTATTTTATATTGGTTGTGAAAGAATATGGTTTTATTGTTTTAACTCCGGCTCTCCTTATTGTAGCAAGATAAAATGTAAAAACGAATTATTATTAAAACCAGTAAAATTGATCGCAGTAGGGTCAACAAAACACGACGATTGCCAAATAACCCTTCTTGATAATAAACAAAGAAGTTCGTGCGAATATTATTAAGCGGGAATATGTAATTATGTAAAAGAAGTAAAGGTGCGGTTGGGTGGTAACCAATTCGGTTTAAATCGACACTTGACATCCGCTTCTTCTAGAATAAAATGAGGTCTTTTGACAGTTTACATTCTCTAAAAATATATCTGTACACCCGTTTTAAAGTTTAATTATAAAATTGTAAACACAAAAAGTTTTATCAAAATTAATCTACTGGTTTTTGGTGATTTGGAAATAGTGACAACTAGATAACATAGTTAAGTAAATATTTTTAATGAACAGACACACATCTGTTAAAGCTTTATAAAAGTAGAGATTAGGATATTTGGAATTGTACCATGTCACGATGAGAATAAACATTTTGCACATATTAACTTGTACTGCACGTTTTTAGGAGTTGGAGGAAAAAAGACTCATTATAGATGAGGGTTCTTCAGAAGGAAACTTTGCTATTACACTAAGTAATTTTCCCAAGTTAAATTGGCTTCTTAATAAATCTTTTAACATCATTAAAGAGTGTAGGGCCATTAAAATATTTTCACAAAATAATATTTTGAATGTAGTGTTCCTACTGTTTTCTTCTTATAGATACGCAACAATAGAAAATCACTATGGTGCTGTCAAATTATCTCTTTCTAATCGACATTTTCCAACTATTAGAGTTGGGTATCAAACTCTGTCTTTTCTAGAAGTAAGGAACTAACGCAACAACTTGTAACAATGGACACCTGTAACAGTTGATAAATGGTGATTGGCTCCTTTGCCACACGATGTCGCATTTGGTACACAAACGACAGTAACAACCACTTTTTATTTTCCATATAATAGATTTGAATGTCTCTTGCCAACAACCGAAAATTATTAATAGAATACAAAGAAGTTGGTAAATATATATTTTGTTAAAATAACGATAATGATTTTATGCACTGATCTAATTATTTGTTGCATGCCTTTCAATATAAAGCAAGTGATTCATAAATTAAAACAAATTATAGAAAGTACCAACTGTTTAACTGCAAAATAAATAACTCTTTAAACACGTTTTTATTAGTGATGTATCCTTCTGTTTTACTGCTTTGTATGTAAATATATGTATGACTGAAAACAGGTAAATCATCCTACGGTCAATCTTCAGCAGGTGTTAACATTTTTTAACCAAATAAATTCTTCGGCAAATTATTTTAGAAAAATATTCCAACAAATTACAATCATAACTCATCCAACTTTTTACGGCATACTAACAAGTTAATAAAATTATTAACAACACGAAAATAGACAGTAACGGCCCAGATTTTTTAAAACGTTTCATAATAAGTCATTAGTCAAGTTAAATTGTCCATGGGCATTAAAAAAATAGGTTCGATAAATAGTCGGAAAAATGTGAATTTCATCCATAAATACCAGACAAGGAAATAAACAAAAAGCTGACCTAACACCTTTTTTCAAGTTATTATAATTGTTATAAATTCTATCATTGTTAATAATTATGTATTCTTTTGATTATCCTGTAACTGCTTGTATGTACTTAACTTGCAATAACATTTTTTAAAAAACTATTTTTTAAAGAATTTGAATTTTTTTGTGTTCGTTTTACTACTAAATTAGTAGCCGAGCAAGGAATTTTGCAAAGAATATTTTAAAAATAATAATTAATTTTTTTCACCTTGAGTAGAATTCTGACCGAGCATCCCGTGTTTTTTATTATTTACACGTTTAATGGACTACCTAAATCTATTGTTACGTGAATTATATCAGAGTATCATTTATAATTTATAGGAATAATGCTGATTCCAGCATCATCAACTTTATATTCTTATCTTTTATTGTTGCTTGCATTTTATTCTATAAGGTATATATTCAGTATAAAAGTAGATCATTGTAAGATTTCAGACGATGAAGATCGTAGTAAATTGTAATTAATTATATTTTAAAGAAATAAATTTTTTTTAAAAACGACTTCAACATTTCGAAAAGTTATTTGGCGCAGTCTTATGGATTTTTAGAAATTTGCGTATCGAACGTGAGTTTTTCGTTTTAACGATTGACTAAAAATTCGAACCTAAAATACAGGGTTTGTCGTTGAGTGGAAGTGTTGTTTGGCGGATCCTTAAAAATCAGGAAACAGACTCTATCGCAGAACCAATACAACCCAAAAGTAAAACACCGGAATTTGGAACAGAATCGTCCCAATTCGCATAGAAGGCCTACACAGAAGAGACAAAATCGCAAATCTGGTGGTCATCTTTATAGAAGTATAAGTGAGATGTTCAAAGTCGTTTTGATTCTTATGTAAGTACAAGTTTATGGAAGATTTAGTAAATAATTCTGAGCAATTAACAGTAGAAATGAATAACTTTAAACCAGAGTACCTAAAGTGTATCCCCGAATTCGATGGGAACCCTAACGAATTGAATAGGTATCTATCTACGAGTGAATAAATTATAACTAATTTTTACGATTAAGCAAATCCAAACAATTTTCAAAATACTTTTATTTTAAATTCGATCATATCAAAATTACAAGAAAATGCAAAATTGATTATTAACATTTAGAACGTATCCACATGGGATGACTTAAAAAATATTTTAATTCGCAATTTTGCAGATCAGAGAGACAAAGCTTGTCTTAATAGAGATCTAGTTATGTTAAGACAAAATGAAAAACCACAACAGTTTTTTGATAGATGTTCAAATATATTAAATCTCTTATGTAGTTATGTTGACTCACACGAAGCGACTAACGGAGCAAGAAACTTAAAACGTAACCTATACCAAGATTTAGCTCTGAAAACGTTTTTATCCGGGTTAAAAGAACCATTAGGCACAACTTTACGTTGTATGAAGCCTAGTACTTTAAATGAAGCCCTACAATATGTTGTTAGAGAAGACAGTATTCATTATTTCCAAAAAATTTCAAACAAAAACTTTACTAGACCCCAAATGCCGTTAAATCAAAATAGACCACATCCACCAATGTTTCAACAAAAACCGAATTTTGTACCTAATTCATCTTTTAATTATCAAACTCAAAATAATCAATTTAGACAAAATTCATTTCCGTCACAGCCTATTAATATTTAACAACGGCCAAACATTCAACAACCAAGATTTTTAACAAACACATAAATTTTTAAACAACCGATAAATAAAAATGTTTTCAAGCCAAACCCTAATCAAGTATTTCCTAAATCAACTCCTATGAGTGTATCGACCAGAAATACTTTAAAACCACCATACGGTCAATCAACCTCCTATCAAAACCAAAATTTTCAACGGACTCCCACGAATACATTTACTAGAATGAACAATTTCAGTAAACAGCAGCCGAACTTTGTTTCTGAAGAATTATTTAATACAGAATGTAGTGAAGATCAATATTATGATCAATATTACGATCAAACTCAAATCGATCAATACAGTAACTACGAAGAAAATATCGATGATTCTCAAAATAATCAAAATGACGTAAATATTCAAAACCCTAATGAAAATTTTTTAGAAATGCCTCGATCGGACACGAACACTTAAACCCACCCATAATATCAATTAATGCATCGAATTCTACTGAACTTTCTTGTATAATTTTCCCGGAATACGATATAAAAATTCTCATTGATTCTGGAGCAACAAAATAATTTATTGATCCAGAAATTGCTTTTAAACTTGTTCCAAATTCAATAAAATATGAACCGTTTATAGTATTCACAGTTTTTCAGAAATCCTTACATAAATATAGTGTATCGATACCGACTCCAAAAATATTGAATCTACCGAAAACTAAATTCATCAAATTCTATCTATTTAAATTTCACAATATATTTAATGGTCTTATCGGAATAGACAATTTAAAATTTTTAGAAGCCAGTTTAGATTTTAAGAAAGGTTATTTAGTTACCCCTTATAATAAAATAAAATTATTGTTTCACTGCACACCAAAAGAGCTTAATCTAACAGTAACTCCAAGATCCCAGCAGGTAATAAAAATTAGAACTTCTATACAAAATGGTAAAATAATTATTCCTCATCAAAAAATTCATAATTGTGAAATTCCGGAAAGTTTAACTATTGCAAATAATGGTGAAGCTTTGACCACTATTTTAAATAACACTACAAAACCAATTACCTTAGACTTTTCTCAACCAATTACGGTAGAAAATTTTAATAGACAAGAACTTGAAAATTGCGATTTAAACCACATCGAAACTGATTATGCACAAAACCTTAATTTAGATCAAATTAGAACCGATCATCTAAACAAAGAAAAAAAATCAGCAATTCAAAATATATGTAAAGAATATTCGGATATTTTTATCAAGAAAATACGCCGTTAACATTTAATAATAGGATAAAACACCAAATTAAAACGACAGATGAAATCTCCGTATATTCCAGACCCTACCGATATCCTTTTATTTATGAAAACGAAGTTCAAAACCAAATTAAAAAAATGTTAGATCCCAATATTATTAGACCTAGTACCATGGTCATCACCAATTTGGGTCGTGCCGAAAAAACTCGATGCATCGGGTCAACAAAAATGGCGCGTCGTGATTGATTATAGGCAACTAAATTTGAAAACGATCGATGATCGCTATCCATTACCAAATATAACGGATTTATTAGACAAATTAGGGCGGTGCCAGTATTTCTCCACCATCGATCTGGCAAGTGGATTTCACCAAATCGAAATGGACGAACGCGACATAGAAAAAACAGCATTTACAACAGAAAATGGGCATTGGGAATTCTGAAGAATGCCATTTGGGTTAAAAGGAGCACCCGCTACTTTTCAACGCGTGATGGACAATATCCTTCGTGGCATACAAAACGAACAATTTTTAGTATATCTAGACGATATTATTATTTTTTCTACATCACTGCAAGAACATCTTGAACGGCTAAGAAACGTCTTTCAGCGACTTCGAAAATCGAATTTCAAAATTCTGCTCGACAAATCCGAATTTTTAAGAGAGGTAGCTTACCTAGGTCACTTAGTGACTCCAGAAGGCGTAATACCGAACCCAGACAAAATCAAAGCTATAAAAAATTATCCTATACCTAAAACCACCAAGCAAATCAAAGGCTTCTTAGGGCTATTGGGTTACTATAGAAGATTTATTCAAAATTTTGCCAAAATTACTAAACCACTCACTAAATGTTTGAAAAAAGGAGCAAAAATCGCCCACGAAAAAGAATTCATTTCATGTTTTGAAACATGTAAAAATTTACTAATTAACGAACCAATCCTGCAATATCCAGATTTTATCAAAACCTTTAATTTAACAACAGATGCGAGCAATATTGCTGTAGGAGCTGTATTGTCTTAAGGCCCTATTGGCAAGGACTTGCCAATAGCGTTTGGGTCCCGAACCTTGAATGATTCCGAACAAAATTATTCAGTTATTGAAAAAGAACTTTTAGCCATAGTTTGGGCTACAAAATATTGCCGGCCATATTTGTTTGGAAGTAAATTTAATATTGTGACCGACCACAGACCTCTTAAATGGCTGTTTTCCCCTAAAGATAAAAATAGTAAATTCACACGTTGGAAAATAAAACTGTCCGAATATACATACGATATTATATACAAACGTGGAACACTAAATTCAAACGCAGATGCTCTCTCAAGGGTAGAGATTGTTACTAAAGAGACAGACAATTTTTGGCAACAAGTAGATGACATATTAAAAGACGCTGAAAACTATAACAGACAGGAATCAAACTTATTTCCTAAAAGACCCATCAAAACTCCATCTCCTCAAAATTCCCTCATAGATCTATATACACAAAATATACCTATCCCTGAAACTATATATGAAAACGACGACAATAATAATATTTCGTTACAAGTTTAACCCGATCTAGATCCTCAAATCGAACCAGAATCTATCACTGAAGAACAAACAGAACGTATTGATAACCAAATTGACAACGATGATCATACTGTCCATTCTTATTCTGGAGAAAACCCAACTTTCGAAATTACCACCATAAACACAGCAGTTAACTATGGTCAAAACCAAATTATAATAAGTTCTGTATTATACTCTCCAACTAATCCCAAAATAAAAATTCTCTTTGAGAAAAAGAAACGCATAAGTCTTCAACTCTCACGAAATAATTTTGAAAATGATGTCATTGATTTTATGAAAAACTATATTAATCCGGACACGCAATATTACCTCTACTTTGAAAATCCAGAATTGTACAAACCATTTTTAGTAGTTTTACAAAAGTATTTTAAATATTCCTCTCTAAAACTTAAAAAATGCACTAAAAAACTAATTGATGTTACAAATAAAGACGACTGTAAAGAAATAATACAAAACTATCACGAAAGCAAAAGTAATCATTGATTAAACATTTTAACGTATCAAAGACAAATATTACTGGCCTTTTATTAAAAATTCAATACAAACGTTTATAAACGATTGTGAAATATGTCAACAAAGTAAATATGAACGACATCCTATTACAATTAAAATGAATACCACTCCTACCGCAAATAGACCTTTTAAAATATTATGTATGGATACCTTTACTTTAGAACAAAATAAATTCTTGACAATCATCGACACCTTTTCAAAATACGCCCAAGCATACTATTTGACATCTCTTTCCAGTACAGAAATTGTTAATAATTTAATAAACTTTATCTCCCATCATGGTGTCCCAGAACAAATTTTAACCGACAATGGAACCGAATTTAAAAATTCCGTCATTTCAGAACTTTAAAGCCTTCACAAAATTAAAATACATTTTTGTTATCCTAATCACCCGCAATCTCAAGGAGCTATTGAAAGATTTCACTCCACCATTATAGAACACGTGAGGCTACTCAACACAAGAGGGTTTTCAAAAACACCTATCACAATGAAAATGTCTTACGCCATCCTTGCTTATAATAATTCAATACATTTCACCACAAATCTAAAACCAATAGATATAATCAACGGGCATACAAATACCAATGATCCATTTAATTTATAAATTGATAGAATTCTCCTAAATGATTTTATTAATAATCATAAAGAACGATCTAAATTGCTTTATTCAAAAATCAACGAAAAACTTTTTAAAGAAAAAGAACAGCGTATTCAAAAAATAAATAAAAACCGAGATAACCCCGACATTTTTGAACGAAACCAAAAGGTGTACATTAAGAACCATAAACGACAAAAACAGGCAAATAAATTCAATAAACCTACAAAAATACAAGAAATAAATAGTGAAAACAAAACTGTTTCCACTAACAACCAAGTAAAGGTTCACATGGAAAATTTAAAACGTCCTCTAAAAAAGACCTTTAATTTTAATAATTAATCTAAAATTATGTCTTTTCAGTTTACCTGGAATCCTCAGATCCTTGGAAAAGGTAACAGTAAGAAACTTAGAAACTAACCCTGGTATAATCCCAATAAAACTTGGAACGACAAAAATCAAGGATTATTATTACAAATTAATCCATTATTACGATCTCCAACCAATAATTTCCGAAATAAATCAATTAAAAACTCATTCCTATAACTTAATATCTCTTACGAGAAAAATGACAGCTCAAACTATTTAAAAATATTGAACTTTGCTGAACAACAGGTAGAAGACAAGCTTACTGATATATTACCACACCCAGATAGAAGTAGAGCAACAACAGCGGTTCAAGCCCACTTGGAGTGGGAGAAGGAGTGGGGGGAAATTACATTTTTGACTTTTGACATTTTTGGCATTTGACATTTGACAGGGAGAGGGGTGGAGATTTCGAAGAAGAGAGTTCCGTAAGCAATGTCGTACGTTGAAAAAAATCGGCCCCATCGACGGGCATTTGATGGGGCCAACAATGTCAACAATGCTATATGTAAACAATTGCAACAATGTCATATGCCAACAATGTCATGTCAACAATGTCATTTTCCCCACTCCTTCTTCCGCCACTCCTGTCATATGCCAAAAATGTCATATGTCAACAATGTCTTTTCCCCCACTCCTGTCATATGCCAACAATGTCATATGTCAACAATGTCATTTCCCTCACTCCTTCGCCCCCCACTTCCCCCACTCCTTCTTCCGCCACTTCCCCCACTTCGCCCCCCACTTCTCCCAGTCCTTCTCCCGCCACTTCCCCCACTTAGCCCCTACTTACCCCCACCCCTCCCTCCACTCCAAGTGGGCTTGAACCACTGTTGTTGATCTACTGATAGAATTAAACGTGGTCTCATAAATGGTTTAGGTTCCATATTCAAAACCATAACAGGAAACCTAGACGCAAGTGATGGAGAACGCTACAAAAAATTAATAAAAGAACTTCAAATTAATCAGAGAAATTTGGCAACACATATTAAAACACAAAACTCTCTTTCCGTTCGATTGATTCAAAACTTTAATAACAATATTAATAAAATATTACAGAATGAAAAAATATTACAATCAAAAATAACTCAAATCTCAGTAATCGTTAAAGGTCAGGTATTTTGTGAAAATTTAATGTTTATTAAAGATATAATCCATTCAATTATCGGATTGTTTAATATAATATACTCGATAATCCAAGACATAGAAAATTCCATTATGTTCTCAAGACTTGGAAAAATGCACCCGAGTGTAATGAAAAGTAATGACTTCTTTAAAAAACTAAAAATTATAGAAAATAAAATAGGTCTTCTAAACATACTAGACATACATTTAAAAAATGTCTTACTTATGGAAAAACTCGTTAAGATAGAAAGCTATTCAATTAACAATAAAATTACATTTATTTTGAATATTCCTATCACGTTTTCATTCGAATTAGACTGGTTTCACCTGTACTCTGTACCTATTCTTCATAATAGTCAGTTTAAAGTGATTATTCCGAAAAACAAATTTTTGGCTTTGAATAAATTGTACTTCGCATATACAAACGACTGTACTAAGATCTCATCAAGATTATACTTCTGCGACAGAATGGACCTCCAAGAAATCCAAAATCAAAACTCCTGCGAAATTCAACTTCCAAACCTAAAAAACACTTCCACTTGCCAACAAACACGCATTCCTGTTAATCAACCTACTATAAAGAAACTAGAAGATTCCAACCAATGGGTAGTTGTACTGCCAACTGAAACAACTATCAAAGTCCATTGTTAAAACCAAGAAGAAGTCGTTACACTCCGCGGAACACATCTTTTCGAAATCCCAACCGGTTGTCAAGTTAACACACCGTTTCGAAATATTGGAAATGAGGAACACTTCAGACATCCAGGTCAACCGATCTTATTCCCGAACATAAAGATTTACCAAAAGAAGCCCCTCAAGTAGACCTTAATTTCGACATGGAAGACATCCAAATAGACGAATTACAAGAAATCAAAACCGACCTTTTAAGAAATCAACCAAATCCCTCATATTCAACGATTTTTAATACTAGCGTCTGGACTATAATTATTTATGGATTCTGCACTCTTTTACTTAGCTACATCGCTTACAAATATCTTATCTCCAAGTGGTGCAACAAGAACAACAGACCAACCCCAGGACCTTCAGATGTTCCAATCCCTCGCTATTCCTCTGGATTTGAATCTTCGGGGGGAGGAATTATATCATAGTATAATTTATAATTTATAGGAATAATACTAATTCCAGCATCATCAACTTTATATTCTTATCTTTTATTGTTGCTTGCATTTTATTCTAATAAGGTATATATTCAGTATAAAAGTAGATCATTGTAAGATTTCAGACGATGAAGATCGTAGTAAATTGTAATTAATTATATTTTAAAGAAATAAATTTTTTTAAAAAACGACTTGAACATTTCGAAAAGTTATTTCGTGCAGGGTTTTTAAAAATATTTACAAACAAAAATAAATTGCATTGAAAATCCAATAAAAAGCTTTGTTGCGCATTTATAAAAAATAAAGACTTAATACTAATAATGTTAATAATAATTATTGTTCGCATTTATTTTTAATTAAAAATGTTATTTTTTAGCATAATTGAGTTTACTAAACATTTTTTTATTACAAATAGTTAAAACTCTAGCACAAGAAGGAATAACTTAAAAATCCATTTAAATTTTTGTGCGATTTACCATTTACAAAATTTAATGTCGTGTTTATACCTCAAGTTGCCTGTCAAGAAAAATCACATTTTTAAGAAAATCGTTAAAAATATTATTTTGGTTAATGGCTGTTAGTTGCAAAATTATTATATTATTTTGTGTTTGATTTTGGTAAATTCGTTAAGAATTTGTGTTTTTTTGGTTTTATTAATACAAAAAGTCAGATTTTGACATTTTGAAAATTTTGGATAAGTTTAAAAATTTTCTAAAGTAGGGTAAAAGTATTTTCATTGAGATTTCAACTGGAATTTCCGTAAGTACATTTAATAATTTCCGATAAGTGTCATAAATTTAAATTTAATTTGGTAATATCACTATGTATCTATTTTTAGTATAGATTTTATTAATCTTTTAAGGAGATATGAGTAATAGTTGTATTAACTATAGCAAAAATGGCGGCGATGAGACCCGCCACCCAACACGTCTGGCTCCTCATAAGGGTAAAATGTGAACTGCGGATAGTCATGTGAGGGAAGGATTGAATGGTAAAATTAATGAAATTAACAGGATAATAAAAATAGACGGATTGATGTTTTTTGTGTGAATGAGACCAAGAGAAAAGGATGTGAAACCAATACATATGGTTCTTATAAAGCCTACTGATTAGGACTTCCGGAAACCAGCAGAGGTTGTCATTCTTCCTTTGCAATTCTGCATTCCTTTTGAATTTCATGGTGGATGGATCTGTATCGATCGCGATTATGAAATTTATATTTTGTACGTTGATCGATTAGGTTTAGAATATCGCCCGTCATCCATTCCTGTTTTTTTTTGTCTGCATTGGGCACTGGAGAGATGTTGATTCGTAATATGTTTGACAGTCTGCCTAAGATGCAGACATGTATTATTTGTGTCTCCTAAGGTGTTAGTTTTCATTAGCTCTTGTTTAAGTTGTTCTGAGACCGTTGTTGTTATAACTGGATCACTAAGTTTTGTTAGATCATACCTGGGTACAATTCTTCTCTTTAACGTTTTTACATACATTCATATAGTCACGCGTTTTTCCCAAAGAGGTAGGCAAAGACCACTTTCTTTCACTTGCTACGGTTCTTACATACATCTTTTGCTTCCTCTACTTTCATCAGTGCTCTCATACATGCTCGTCGGTTGTTGGTACTCTTGACCTGGCCTTTCTGTCCATTCACACTCGCCTTATAAGTTTGTTTCGTCAATCTTTCTTCATCCATCCTTTCTATGTGTCAAACCATCTAAGCATTCCTTTGTCTATCTTTGTAATCACATCTTCTTTTACACTACAGCGTTCTCTATTCTCACTATTCTTTACTTTATCCAACCGAGTCACTCCGGCTATACTTCTTAGACCAGTTATCTCCGCAGCATGAATCCTATTTTTATGCTTTTTCTTTCAAACCCAACATTCACTACGATACATAAGTGTAGGAACCAACACATCTCTATGCACAGCCAGACGTGCCTTTTTTGACTGTTCATAAAGCTATGCAGTGCCCCATTCATTTGTTTTCCTGCCAACACTCTTTGCTCAATGTCACTGTCATATTTTCAATCTCTCGTAAACTTTGAACCCAAGTAAACAAATTCATTTACTTGTTTCACTTTTTCTCCCTCAACCGAAACTTCACAGTTTGTCATGCTCTCTTCTCTTTCGAAAACCATTACTTTCGTTTTGCTTACATTTATTTTCATTCCTTTTGATTTTTAGGGCATTATGCATAACATTAACCATCGCCTGCAACTCCTCTTCAGATGACGCTAAAGAAGGCATTTAACGATTAAATAATTCATTTTCAATCCATACGCACTCTCTTTCAAATCTTTTAAGCAATAGTCTATGTATAAGTTAAACAGCCATGGCGAAGCCACACATCACTGTCTTACACCTTTTTCGATGTAAAACCAGTCCGTGCAAGCTCCGTTTATCCTGACACAAGCAGTGGAATCTTCGTAAAGTTATTTCAGTGCTCGCATTAAACTACCGCTTTCTTCATACATAGATAATTAAGAATTTTTCGACTAACCGGTGACTGGGTGCCTTGTTTCTTTGATTTTTAGCCATAATGATTTTACACGGAAAAAGTAATACGTTGGTTTTCCTTTGCCTTCCATATCGCAGAACTTTGATCTTACCGTTGCTCCAACTCTGCCCAAAGTTGTCTGACTTCTGAACCTTTCCAATGTAATTCATCTTAAGCTTCAGTTCGGTACTGACATTACTGCTTTTTCGCGTCAGGAATATTTATCGACTTTCCAGTCTAGATCCGTACGGTTCTGCGTTAACAGGGTTACCTCTGGTCGGATGTGGCTCTTCACCACGCACTACGGTCTTGGTTAGAGAGAGGCTGTGAGTCACTCCTGGACATGATTGTTGCGCGTCATCGAACCCTTAGAGCATTAAGGACCAGTGTCAACCCGTAAACTAAGGTAACAAGGTAAAAGAAGAGGAATGCTTTTTAAAGAAAAAAAAAAGGAATTCTTCGAAAGTATTTAAGAAAAAGAATACACAAGCACAGGCCCCAATCGGAGACATAAGTGAAAGTTGCAATGAAAGTAAAATTAGTGCGACAGGCATTCTGGAAGCGTATGACAGTATGAAATTAGTAAGTCTGCAGGGTACGGCAGGATTACGTTCAAAATGCTGAAGGCTGGGCAGGGCGTGGTAGCTAGTCTGCTGTACCGCCTTTTCAACCTTTGTTGGAGGAGCGGTAGCGTACCGGATGACTGGTGCAAGGCTGTTATCGTGCCGCTTTACAAGAGAAAAGGACTACCAAGGCATTAGTTTACTTAGCATCGTCGGTAAACTGTATGAAAAGATATTGATTAAAAGAGTGACGAATGAAACTGAGATGGTATGGGATGTGCAAGCAGGATTTAGAAGAGGAAGGAGATGTATGGATCAGGTCTTTTCATTACGAGGTATAGTTCAAAAATTCTTGGCTAGAAGTCAAAAGGTCAACTGCGCTTTAGTAGACTTGAAAATAGCCTATGACAGAGTAGAAAAGAAATGAATTGTGATTGACTTTGTCTATGTATGAAAGGTGCAGTAGTTTGATACGCGCACTGTAATCACTTTACGAGAATTCCACTGCTTGTTGTAATCGCAAATTTTCCTTTTCGATTTAATATCGATTTATAAGAGCTGGTTCTGACAATTGTATTAGATTATAATTTTAATTTTAAAGCCGTCACTGGTAGACATAGGGTTTTTTCAAATTAACGACAAGCTTACAGCCGATGTCTTCAATATAAATTGTAGAGTTTTGTTTGATACGATTTTAAAATTAGTACAAGTTTGGTTTAGTCAGTGATTACTATATTTTTAAATTAATGAATTGTTAGTTAAAAATTATAAAGGTAAGTTATTCTTATTGTAAAACTTTTCCAAAGAAAAGATACTGTATTCAAATCTTTTATTCCTATTAGGTTCTTTGGGGAAGTTATGTAGAGATTTGATTTTATTTTCCTGTAATCCGTAATTAACTGTAAGCTTTTGGTTTGTTTTTTTTTAACTTAATTAAAGAAAAAATTATTCAAAGCCGGTACAGTGAATTCCGAAATATTTAGTTAATTATTATGTTGGTAAGTTTTAATAAATTATTTTTTTAGTGACTGGCTAAAAATACCGAAGTCCCAAATTAAAAATACCGAGATACTAAACTAAGTACCGACGTATCTAAGTACCGGCGTAATTAAGTCCTGACGTGAATTAATACCAGATTGAGTGCCTAAGTACCAGACTGGATAACCAGATCAGATTAAGTACTGATGTAACTACCCAGAATATTCTTAAGTATAAGATAAGTCCGGATTGTTAATAAGGACATGAATTGATGCCCGGAGCATTTATGAGTATCCAGATTAGTGAGTTTGTGGTTCTCTAATATTTGTCGTACCTGATGCCGCACGAAGCTCATTTAGTTTTGTTCCAGAAGGATTTGAACATTTTTATTTTTTTTTTATTTGATTTTTTTATTTTTCGTCATTTTAATTTATACACAGTTGTTTCAGTTTTTTTTATTTTCTCTTCTAGGAATTGTACGCAGTTGTGTTTTTATTTTTTTTATCTAATAAATTTGTTATTTTATTTTGTAGCAGTTTTTAATTATTTTTAGAAATAAAATAACAAGCGATATCGAAGCTGGTCAAACACGGTGCTTGTTAGCAAGTATTAAATTAAGCACTTATTCTTTTATTTTAGTGATTTTTAAAAAAATCACTTGGCGCCCTATCGTGGTTTAGTGTTGTTGTTTATATAATAAGTTTAAACTTCATTTTAGTTTATTTGTTTAGAAAAAAAGAATAGATATATCGGTGAACTGACCTGTCTATTCCCTCAAATTTAATTTTACTGAGAAATTAAAGAAAGAAATTAAAAACTCACAACCCTGAATAAAAGTCTTTAGTTTTCTTCAACTTTAACCTTAACTTTAATTTTTTTTAAATAAAATAATGACTATTTCCTTCAATTGTAGTTCGTTACATTGTGTCAAAATAAACGGAGCTTATACGGACTGGTTTAACATCGAAAAAGATGTTATACAGGATGTGTGGCTTTGTCATGGTTGTTTAACTTATACATATACAATTCGTTAAAAGATTTAAACGTATGGATTAAGAATGAATGGTTTGATCGTCAGATGCCGCCTCCTTTACGCCAATGATCAGGCCATATTAGTGTCCTCTAAAGAGAATGATTCCCTGAAAATCCATGAAATAAAATTAAATGCAAGCAAGACGAAACTAATGGTTTTTAAAAGAGAAGAAAGCATGACATACTGCGAGGTGCTGATCAAATAAGACTTTGGTATAAAGTTTACTTGAGACAAAGAGTATGACTGTGACATTAAGCAAAGGGTGTTGACAGGGAAACAAATGAATAGGGCCCTGCAAAACTTTATGAACAGCAAGACCGACTGGCTGTGCTTAAAGGAGTGCTGGTCTCTTTATTTATGTCTGGTAGTGAATGTTGGGTTTAGCAGAAAAAGCATGAAAGTAAGACCAATGCCGCGTAGAAGTGTAGAAGGAGTGACTAGGATGGATACAGTGAATAATGATGAGATAAGGAAACGCTTAGATGGTTTGAAGGAAGATTGACATAACAGATTTATAAGGCGTTTGTGAAAGGGCAAGTTGGTAGAGGTCGACCTTGGCGAATGTATCTTGATTAAATCAACAATGTTTTGAAGAAAGGCCAGGTCAAGAGTGCCAGCAACCCTCGAGCATGTATGAAATCTCTGATGAAAGTAGAAGAAGCAAAAGTCTTGTGTAAGAACCGTACCAAGTCGAAGGAAGTGGTCTCTGCCCACCACCACGGGAAAAAAGCGTGACTATATGTATGTGTGTGTGTAGAAGATAAATATAACAAATAAAATAAATGGGAAAACATACAAATATTTTAAGGATTGTTTGCTTAACATACCGAAAACCATAAAATATAAGAAAAAAAGAAATATAGGTACTTACAATAAGTCATTTAAAAAAAATAAAAATATTTAAAACATTAAAAAAGAGTGAGTGATAGCTACCAGAAAGCATTGTCATGGATCTGAAATTGTAAAGTTACTTTATGGGGGTATCCAGAAACAATAATTTAAAAATAAATATAAGCTCAGGCAAAGGTAATAAAATATTCATATCGGAAGATAAACTCAACAGACATTGCAAAGGAATATCTGTGGTGTCTGAGAGTAAAGGTTAATGAAAAAAACAATGAAATATAAAAAGAAAAATAAAAAATTCCTGGTAAAATAATTTTTTAAATTCATAAAATTGTAATTGTTAGTTCTTCTAAAATATTTATAATCCTGTTCATTAATTTGTGTTATTTAGTTTATTTTTAATTTTTATAAGATCTTTATTTTTGTTTATATTTATACCAAACAAATTGTATTTCTTGCAGGCGAAACTTCGTCTCCAACAGAAGGATTTGAACCAAGCTCTCTACTGTATTCAACAACGAAGCCGCTTCGAAGAAAAAGAATGGATCGCACTATTAACAATGGTCCAATTACAACTCCCATATCTGCTCCTACAGATTTTGTTCTACACAACAATCATTTAAAAAACGAAAGACTGAGTCCGGGAACTCCTGACACTTCAAGCAGATCCAGATCCGTAACGCCTAGTTCGGCATCGCATCCGGATACTCCTCCCGCGCAAGAAAATCCGCTGTTAAGTGGAAGAAACTACAGCGACTTCATGAGGAGTTTAGCAGCAAAATATAATAACACAAACCCTAACGAGTAAGTAATCATGTTCCTAAAACCTTAGACTTCTTGATAATGTTCCATTTAATAATCATCTCAATTTAATTTACGAAAGTTTTTAGTTTAAGAGAATTTTATAAAATATTGATTGTGTAAAATCAACAATGTTTTGGTCCTATAATATTAAAGACACAAGTTTATTCTTTTAAATTTTTCCAACATTACACTTGCCGTTTTTTTGTTAGTAGCAAAAAAATGTTCATTTTTTTTTTAATTATAAAATACCTTAAAATAGATATTTTTTAAAATTACAATCTGATCTAAATAAGATCAATAAGCAACTTTTATCTAACCTAGATTAGCTACAAAAATACTTCAAACTAAGGACATACTCACTAGCATGCCTTAGATTCTAACAATTTTATTACACTAATATTATCGTGTACCACTACCGAACTATGCTCCGCTTTTTACGGTCACTTCACTAACTCGAAAGGCTTCGTCCTCTTAAGTCTTCTTACCAAATTCACATTGTCGAGGATCTGGATAACCTCGACGTTGACGTGTTGGAGGAGTCTTTGTTCGTGACTTCTGGCAAATTTTTCTATGGTCAGGTTAACGGTGTCTATTTCCAAATCTCTGCGGAGTTCACTATTTCTATAGTACCAAGGCGCATTAACAATGTTTCTAAGTACTTTGTTTTGGAATCGCTGGATGATGTCTATGTTACTTTTACTGGCACAACCCCACAGCTGGATACCATACGTCCATACGGGCTTAAGGATCTATTTATATAGTAGTATTTTATTGTAGTTTGACAGGGTGGAATGTCTTTCCAATGGCCAATACATCTTATATCTAATATCTAGCTCTTTTCTTTTCTTTTTTACATGAGCCCTCCAGCGCAGCCTCGCGTCTAGTGTAATACCCAAATATTTTGCAGAATCTGCATACGGTACTTGAGTATTATTAATGCTAATTCGAATTTGTTGTTTGTTTTTATTTGTAAAGTTGATGCAAACAGACTTAGTCTCGTTCAACTTAATTCGCCATTTTTTAGCCCAATCAATAATTTCATTAACGGATATTTGTAACTTTCTTACGACTTCTTCATGATCTTCGCCCACAGCTAATATGGCAGTATCGTCAGCGAAGGTCGCTATCGTGTCCTCTACAAAGGTCGGAATATCACTAGTGTATAGTAGATATAGGATGGGGCCAAGCACACTGCCTTGTGGTACTCCCGCCTTAATTTCTTTTAATTCCAAATAAGCTTCCTCATGTTTTATTCTAAAAACTCTATCTGATATATACGACTCCAATAATTGTGCATATTTTTTCGGCATAAGTTTACGCAGTTAAAAAAAAATGTTCATGAAATTAATTTATTTATTTAGGGTTATTAATAAAAATACCCTGAATCAGAATAATTTTAATAAATTCATTTAAAGTACTTGTGATACGCGATGCCAAATCTTATTAAGAATATTGTGGCAACATTAAACAACACAAATACGGGACATCATGCTTCATCTCTCTACCATTCTTAAAAGGAATCTTGTTACTGGCGATATTGATCTTGAGAAAAGGTTACACAATTTTGGGTTGCGTAATTGAGTCGCCGACAACCCGATAGGCTTCCGGCTAATTGGTTTATCTTTTGACCAATTAAAATTTTTTTTTTTGTGAGGATTGATCTTTACTCTTTTATTATAATCCCCATTTAAAAGTAACTAAAATAGAAGATGGAGTCTTAACAATAAAAAAAAAAAGAATATTTTCCCAATGCCAAGTTAAATAAAAGAAAACCAGATTTTTGTTCAACCATTTTATTTAAAATAGATGTCAACTCAAATTTCTATAAATAATAAAGTGAATTCGAAAAATCACTGTATTCTTTTTTTTGTGATAACTTTTACTGATAAATAAAAAGTTTATTTTGACAAAATTTATTTAAACCACAACCTTAAAAAACAATTTAACAAAAATATAGAAAAACTTGAAAATATCCTAAATGACCAACCATAAAACTTAATTTTAAATTCATTTATTTCTCCTCGATTATTTAAAACACTTCTACATCGTCGTTGCCTGGATAGAAGTATTAATAAATATAAATAATAAATATTTTATTGAGGCTTTAGCTAACTATGTTCTTTGCAAAGCCTTTTAGTTTTGACGGCTAAAAAATTCTTGCCATGTCTCAAAATGTTTCTTTGAAGCATACGTGATGTATTGGATTTAAGTTCCGTGATTACGAAGGCCACGGCGTAAATTCGATAGTATTATATGCATTATCATGCATCAGTACGAAATTCCCTCTAATGGTTGTGGCGTATGAAAGCACAGTTGGTAAAACTATATCATCAATGGACCTATTGACATCAAAAAAAATTACAGTAAATGAGATGGGTTGCTAAATGATTATTAGCAAAAAATAAAAACAAAATTTCAAATTCAACGCCTTGTATCTTTTTCCACAGCAATATTTTAATAAGGCATATTTAGTTCTACCGTTATGTTTTGGTCCAAATCACCCGCCCTTAGCGTATGTTCCATAGTTATGTATCACCCTATATAAGAGATTTCCACCTATGTACTGACTCATCACGATATCTCAAAAACTATAAGACCTGAAATTTGGCAGGAATCTTCCTTTTGCCATGTAAAGGTCAGCTAAGAACGGAATTTACAAAATTCCACCCCTAAAAGGTATTACGGGGGTGTTAATAATAAAAAATAGAAATTTTCAACTGTTGCTTCTACAGACCTGAAATTTTATGGCAATCATTCTTTTCAATGTTGACACCAAATAAGAACGGATTTTACTACATTCCACCCCTAAAAGGGATTGTGGGGTGTTAATGATGAAAAATAGAAATTTTCAATTGTAGCTTCTACAGACCTGAAACTTAATAGCAAAATTTCTTTTGCAATGTTAAGACCAAAAATTTTTACAAAATGTCTCCCTATTAGAGACTGCGGGAATGTTAATAAAAAAAAAATCTTTATCATCGCTCCTACAGACTTGAAATTTGGCAAGAATTTTTTTCTTTTGTGATGTAAAGACCAAAAAAAAACGATTGCAAAGATTCTAATGAATTTTTTGGACAATCTTTTGATTAGCTCGGAGGGTGATAGTGTGAAGTTTGTTAACAATCGGATTGACGAAAGAAGTGAGAAGAAGGGGTTAAAATATAAAAACTATTCTCTATGGAGTCCAAAACGACTGAACCAATTTTAATGAAATTTTTGGGCAATCTTCAGATTAGCCCAACGGGTGATCCAGTAAAGTTTAGTATCGATCTGATTAACAAAAGGGGTGAGATAAGGTTAAAATATAAAAAAAACTGGTGCGTGGCGCAGATGAAGTAAAACTTCACACTATGAATTTAGCAATATTTCTTGCAAATACTGCGTCAATGATAGTCTCCCTTTAAGTTGTGCTTTGTATTTACGGTAATATCCGAAGTTTTTCCTGTTAATGAAGTTGCATATTTTCGGGAACTTTATCTGTCTGCCTGACAGTGTAAATTTTATTCGAGAAAAAGTACATACATTTTTAAAGGATGTCCAGCTAAGCTAGCTTTTTTGAGGCAGTTTTTGCGAGTGATTTGCTATATATATATATATATATATATATATATATATATATATATATATATATATATATATATATATATATATATATAGGCGATTTTCGCGAATAAAATAATATTGTGTTAAAGGACGTCCAGCTAACCTATCTTTCATTAATAGTTTTTGGGGTCGCTGAGACATCTCCAATTTTGTTAGCACCCCTACGAAAAGGGTAGGAAGGGGAAAAATATAAAAACTATTAAAAACACCGATATAAGTGTCGAATTCATAGTCTTCGGAAGGCAGAGTCTGATAGTGACATTTCCAAAGCAGGCAAGCCTACGAAAGAGATAAAAAGGGGTTAAAATATAAAAACTATTAAATCTCCGATATTAGTGTCAAAGTTTTCGGGGTTCTGAGTTTCATAGTGATACTCCCAAAGAAGGCAAGTCTACGAAGTGGGTAAAAGGGTGTTGAAATATAAAACTATTAAAAATTGCTTATATTAGTGTCGAATTTATAATTTTTGAGGTCCTGACTTTAATAGTGACATTCCCAATTTTGTTAGCACCTATACGAAAGGGGTGGAAAAGGGATGAAATATAAAAACGGCTGATATTAGTGTCGAATTATTAGTTTTTGGGGTCGTTGACTTTGAAAGTGACATTTCCAATTATGTTATTACCCATACAAAAGGGGTGGAAAGGGAATGAAATATAAAAACTATTAAAAAGGCCGATTTTGTGACGAATTCAAAGTTTTTGAGGTCGTTGAGTATGATAGTGATATTCCCAAAGCAAGCAAGCAAGCTAACATTCGGGCAGGACAACGTCTGCCGGGTTCTGCTAGTAAAACATATTTCTTTTGAATAATCAGTTATTTTACCCCTCTTCCTATAAAAAAGAGGATTGATGCTAAATGTAAAGTTAGAAATAGCTTTTGGTGTGTCAAGCATTTTTTGTAATAAATGTTGCTGCGATTAATATTTTGTAGAATTAAAATTTATAACAAATTTTTTTCATTTTTAAGTGGTTGGGTTTTGTATTGATTTTTACGAAGTTTACAAATATTTATCTTTTTTTGGTTTATTTACAGCTATTTCAATGCAGCCAGAAATGGTTTTCCTCCATCGATAGACCCCAGATTTAAACCAGCGTTTCCGAATCTTCTTCCAATTAATTCACAAAACAAAGAAAATGACGTCAATAACAAGAGGCCAGACTTTTCAGTTATAAATCCATTTTCTAACGTAACAGGAGCAGCAATGTTTCCACCTTTAATTGACATGTCGACAACTCAAACACTCCTAGCTATGGTCAGAACTGCTAAAGAAGCGGAGTTACAGGTAAATACAGATTTAACTACATGCTAAATTGTTCATACCTTTTTCAATGTTTTGAATAAAAGATTATTAAAAAAATTTAACACTTATTTATACACTACTTTTATGTAGGTACCAAAACATTTTCTTTGTTATCGTGTGGACATAATTTCCTGAAAAGTCTCTGGAATGTTAATTTACGTAATAATGTTTAATTTCTAGTTTTTTTTATTTCTAGTTTTTTAGGATTCTAAGGAATCTATTTTGTCAAAACTATCATTTTTTGTTAATTTATTAAATTAAAACGGAGTTGTATGGGCTCCTAACGTATAAAAGTGGTGACTAGACAAAAAAACATCAAAATAATAGTCAAAATTTTTTAGGACAACCGTAAAATAAAGTTGCTAATATATGCTAAATGTATAAAAAGGCATGGTATGCTATATTTTTCACGAACCTTTAAACATCAGAAAATTCCTTTTCAAGACAAGTGGGAAGGTTGTTACTTCCATCGCATAATATATCACATAATTTTTACCCTATACATTAAAAAATTAAATACAGTCAAAACAAATATCGTTTTTGGTCATTTGAGCTGTGGGTACTTCGGCACTGGGGATGAAGAGCAACGAGAAAGCCGAAATTCTCGTGAAACAGGGAGCTGAATCTGCGTTTTTATGACCAGAACCAGTCTTTGGAGTCACCACAAGTGCTGCCAAAACCATTATTTCGAACTGGGCGGAGAGAATAAGACTCACGCACTGGTCTGATGCCAGTGTTAAAACATTCAAAGGCGTTTTTACTGAAACCCTCGAGAAACACAACCAAGCAATTCCTGCAAGGTAAATGAATGACCTACAAATTCTGACGGGACTACTCACAGGTTATGTTTTCTAAGATACCACCTCGTAAGAATAGGTCTGAACCAACAAACGAACTGTCGGTTTTGCTGCTTGGAAGACGAAAAAGCTGAACATATACTATGTTTATGCCCCTGCTTAGGAAGAATAAGGTTTAAAATATTTGGTTTTAACAACTTTGAACCTACCGGTTTCAAGAAAATCTTACCTCATACAACTATGAACTTCGCGAGAAGAATCGGATTGTGCGGTGAATTGTAACCTCTAGGGGTAAGCCACAATTGACCCACCAACGATCACAGTGGAAGGGCGACCTTACTACGCCCCACAGTCGATGGTTGCGATAGAAAAACTGCACTTATTAAGCTTCGATTTGCTTCTGCATTCACTGTATTCTCCAGATCTGGCATCCAGCGACTATTACCTGTTCTCAAGTCTCAAGGATACTGCAAGGAATCTAGAACATATGATAAAGTCATATCGGATACTAAAGCGTTTTTGGAAAGTACTGAGATATTGGGGTAGCATTTAAATAAATGTATAACTCTTAAAGAAGACTGTGTTGTTAAACAAGTGCACAATTTTTGTTTGATAATTAGTCCCGGGATTAAAAAAATTAGTTGACTAATTTGTGAATTTTTTTTTAATACAGAAGAATAATTTAACAAATTAACATTTTTTAACAATTTAACAATTTAACAAATGTTTCACAGTACAGCTACATGTAGTGTACATTAATAAGTTTATTAGTGGTAACAATTTTATTTATTGCTAGTGTCTTTAATAATTTCTACATCAGAAACATTTTCTTAAAATACTTTTTTTGTATCTACGTTTAATAAACGTTACCTTTAGAAAATCACAAATATTTTAGTAAAATTAACTTCTTAAAAAAATACTGGTTTAGATGCAACAAATTAATGGTAAAAGCTTTTAGATTATTCGAGTTTTGCAACACATGCCAAGGTAACAAACTCTGTAATTGTTTTAGTCGTTTTTTCCATCTTAATATTTCAGATAATGGTCACAAAACAGCTCATTTAGCTGCATAACATTTTCATCTGGTACATAAATTACTTTCATCGCTCTTTATTTTTATTTTTTAATAACATACAAATTTAAACGACTTGTGTACAATTGACGTAAACTTGTTTTTATTTATGTTTTAAATAAGTTTCTTCTACATTTATACTCAACTATCAATTTTTTTTAAATAATTTTATATTACCTACTAGCGGACCCGGCAGACGTTGTCCTGCCCGAACGCTTGCCTGCTTTGAAAATATTGCTATTAGACTTAGTGACCCCAAAAACTATAAATTCGTCACTAATATCGGCGTTTTTAATAGTTTTTATATTTTATCCCCTTTCCTACCCTTTTTTATGTGTGCTTACATAATTGGGAATGTCAATATTAAACTCAGCGATCACAAAAACTATAAATTTAAAACTAATATCGGCCATGTGTGATATTTTTTATATTTCAAGCTCCTCTTACCCCTTTGTATTATTGGGATAAAAACTATCCCATTTCCCAAGTTAGAGCAATAAATAAACATATGAAATATTTCTTTAAAATGTGACCATAAATTCGACACTAATATCTGCCGTTTTGATAGTTTTTATATTTCATGCCCTTCCCTGATCCGATCGCCACCAAACTTCACAGGAACACCAATCTGAAGATTGCCTTAAAATTTTATTAAAATCGATCAAGAGTTATTTCAGACTTTGCGATACGAACAAACAGCGATTCATTTTTATATTAGAGATATTTTTTAGCGTTTCTCTAGGATTTTCCCCTTTTTTTTTAAACCAGAACTGTGATTTAATGAAAGATAGGTTAGCTTGACATCCTTTAACACCTATTATTTTTCTATTTAAACCACCACTGTATCAAAGCGAGCAAAACAAAAAAAAATCATTCATTTTTGTATATTTTTAAAATCTAAATACGTGATAATCCGAATACATTATTTCTGAAATAGATCTGTTTTGCATTCCAACAAAACATATATTGTGTGTGTTTGTGTGAAATAGCACAATACAGACTTTCATGTAGCTTAATTTCTCTTTCTAAGTTACTCTTTCAAGCTAATTTTTTTCTGAGTCGACAACCAAATTTACATTAATTTGCATTATTAAAATTTAAATACGCGATATTCCGAATGTTATGGATATATCTTATAGATTCGAAACCCTTATTTAGTACCATATTATATATCTTTAATGAGGGGACCCGAGTTTACCGTACTGACGGGACGAACATCAAATGTTTGACAGGTAGGAACAGTTTGTATGAGAAAATTAAATTGTCGTTTTTAGTATTTTCCTTACAATTTCAGCATATGTTCTTACCGTTTAAACCTTTTCTGAAACTCCACAAATATTTCAAGATTAAAATTAGCCAAATCGGTCCAGCCATTCTCGAGTTTTAGCGAAACAAACGAACAGCAATTCATTTTTATATATATAGAATATAGATAATTACATCTCGTAAAATTATTATTTATAAATATTTGTATCAATTTAACAAAATAAACGGTATTTTAAAAATTCATAGCAAAGAATAAAAACAAAATGTTTTTTAACTATGATAACACTAATAAATCTCTATTTGTCGTACCTTAAGTATTTTTTATATTATTTTAAAAGTAAGTAGATAAAATGCATTTATTTTTGCAATTTAAAAGTAAAAATTTTATTTACATAATTTTAATTATTTACATCACTATATTACAGGGCTTACTCAAAAATGTAAAACGGCCAGATTCTTCTTCTCCGCTAGATCTCTCCGCAGCTGCACCTCCTGCGAAAAGGCCAAGAACAAAAACTCCTGTAGGAACTAGTCCGACTGGTGCAGGTGGTACTTTGACGTCAATTCCCAAAAGGTCAGAAAGTGAAAGTCCTAAATTACACGAAGACATCTCGAACTGGTCTGTGGACGATGTGTGCAATTTTATATCTGGTATTGATATTTGTGCCGAGTACACTCAGGTGAGTACTTACAAATTTCTTAATTACGCTTTTTTTTAATATTAAATAGATACTATTGCAGCAAATACTTTAAATCTATTTGATACAGGACTCGTTAAATGTTCATAAAATGAACTGTAATCAATTATTAAAAACAACAATAAAAAATATTACATTAATTTGTTGACAAAATATTAATGTAGCAAATAAAAATGTAAACGAAAATAATTTACAGCAAACATGCCTTATTAGCAATAAAAGATTATTTAAATTGGATCCATCTAGAAGAACCAGTTTAAAAATTGGAAGGTATGTATGTTTCAATAAGTTATTTTGGGAAAAAAAATAGTTTCATATTTTTTTAAGTATTTTACCTAGTGAACAATACATTCATATTTTGTCCTTGCTAAAAGCGAAAAATTTAATTTGCTTGCATCACTGTAAAAGTATAGGAGAAACTCTGCTAAACTGCTAATTAAGTGTTGTCATAATGTTACGGAAATTGGGTTTTTCTTGTCAACTTCTAGGGTTTTAATAAAAATCACTGTTGAACTAATAATCATTTTTATTAACAACTTTTACTGTTTGCCAAATAATTTATACATTTCTTTACAAGTCTATAAATTTCAAATTGCGCTAAAATTTGATTACTTGATCTATTAATTAAGTTGGGAAGGTTTTTATGTTGAAAGTATTATCGCTCCATAATTAAAGAAAACAAAATGTATTCAGTATGTTATCATCAATACCATAGTCGTCTCAACAGGAATTTTGCGTTAAAATAATAATGTAGACATAATTTTTATCTAGCTATTACTATATCATGTAGTTTTGTTAACAGGATATGAAAACATTTAGAATAGATTTTTGTAAAATTGTAGGAATTTTTTATAACTTGATATTTAATGCATTATCATATATTTCATTAAATCATTATATCTTGACAGCCACAACGCAAATCCATATTATTTTTTTAAAAATTTGTGATAAATAAAGTTAGTTTCGTCGTTCCTGGCCTGTCATTTTAGTGACCTTTCAGTGAATCAGCGAATTTAAATACATCTAGATGCATCAACATAGTTCATTTAAGTTTCTTTCTTGTATAAATAAAGTTGTGCCAGTTAAATTACTTAATGTAATCCGTACATCTTCTTCTTCTTCTTCTTACGTTAGGACTACGTCCTGTGTTTGCCTCAAAGGTTGCCCAAAAACAATTGGGACGATGAAGACCAGCTATCATACCATCTTTTTGGTGGGCGTCCAGTTGGGCGTGGTGTGTTGGGCCGCTTCTCTCTCACAATTTTTGCCAGCCGGTCGTTTGGCATTCTTCTAACATGGTCTCTCCATTCTCTTCTTCGGTTTCTTGCCCATCTTACTATGTCTTGGACTTCACATATTTCCCTTATCTCTTCGCTTCTTTTATGGTCAAGTAAGGTATAGCCAGTTATCGATCTAAGAATTCGCATTTCCGTTGATCTAAGAAGTCGCTTTGTAGTCGTGTTCTCCGCTCTGGTCTCTATCGCGTATGTCATAATCGGTCTTACACATGTCTTATATATTCTGACCTTACTTCTGGTACTCATGTGTTTATTTCTCCAGATTATGTCTCTCAAGAATCCTGAGATTAGAGATGCCTTTGTTGTTTGAGCTTTTACTTCCTCCTTAATATTTCTAGTGCTAGTTATATTAGCTCCTAAATATTTAAAGGACATCACTTGTTCTACACTCTGCTCATAGATTGCGAGTTTACATCTTCTCGGTTCTTTGGATTTTGTTAGCGATTTGGTTTTCTTGACGGATATTTGCTTATTGAATTCTTCAGCTGTTTTTTGGAACTTGTGTAAGAGTCTCTGTAGGTTGTCCTCGTCTTCCGATACGATTACAGCATCATCAGCGTAGCATATGATTTTTATTTCTTTATCTCCCAGTCGATATCCTCTCCCAGTTACTTTGACTTCATTTATAATTTCATCCATGATGATATTAAATAGGATTGGGCTTAGGCTATCTCCTTGCCTGATTCCGGTTGTCATAGGTATTTTATTGCTTAGCTTATTTGCAGTTCTTACATATGTGTAGTTGTTCTTGTTCAATTCTTCGATGGTCTTTATTACATTCGGATGAATTCTTCTCTTTTGTAGTAGGGCCAAGACGTCTGTTAACCGTACCCTATCGAATGCCTGGGTTAGGTCAATGAAACACGTGAAGGCTACTTTATTGAACTCAATGGCTTTCTCAGTAATTTGACGTATTATAAATATAGCATCTATAGTAGACCTGTTCTGTCTGAACCCTTGCTTATTTTCACATATTCCGGTTAGAGATATTTCTTCTGCTAGAATTTTTGTAAACAGTTTTAGTACAGCACTCAATAAGCTAATACCTCGATAGTTTTTAGGGTCTGCTTTCTCTCTTTTTTTGAAAACTGGTATCAGTATGCTCTCTTTCCATTTGGATGGAACAACCTTGACAGTAAGTATTTTATTGAAGAAAATCTGTAATTCGGCCAATAAGCTTTCACCTCCATATTTGATCATCTCATTCTTAATTTCGTCAATGCCCGAGGCTTTTCTGTTTTTTAGTTTTTGGACCATGTATCGTATTTTCTCCAAGGGAATAGTCTTTTCTTGTTGTTCGTTAACATTTCCAATGTCAGGCTGTATTTCCTGTGGTGGTAAGTTGTTTTCTGTCGGAGTGTATAGTTTTCCAAAATATTTTTCCCATTCTTCCGCCGCTATTTTTGTATTTTGTATACACTCATTTATTGGTTTTTTCCTTTGTCTTAGCAGGTTCCATATCTTCTTTTGGCCTCCATACAGGTCATGCTCCATATCGTTAGAAAATGTTTCCCAATGTTCCCTTTTGATTTTCCGAATATTCTCGTTGATCCTGTTTCTTACGGCTTTATAGTCATTATACGTTATAGCATTGGATCCGTATTGTAGGTACGATTTTCTTTTCTCTTCGGCCAGTATCTTAATTTCTGGCTTAAACCAGGGCTTTGAGTTTGGCTTTCCCCCTTTCTTAATGGTTCTTTTTCCGCATGCTTCTTCTACTGCTTCTAGTATGTTAGTTTTTAATTTGGTCCACGCTGTTTCTATGTTGTCAGTTTCTTGTATGTAATTTGCGGCAATTTTCCCTGCTAATCTTCGTTGGTACAGATATTTAGTTGACTCTCCAGATAGCGATTCTATATTCATTATGGTCGTTGTGTCGGTGGGTTCTTTACGGAATCTTTGGGTGTTTGTTTTTATTTTTGCCATTACAAGACGGTGGTTGGTTCCAGCATTGGCGGAAGTTAAAGCTCTCACATCTTGTATCGTTGTTGGGTGGATATCCGTACATAGTTTACTAAATTTTATTGTTATTTCTTCACAATAAATTACAGTCGATTCTTGACAGTTTGTTTACTATATAGAATTGTCAGTCTACATTTTCGGAGCGAGGGACCGGTCACTTATTACCTTAATAAAATTATGTATTACTTATTGGCAACGAGGTTACAGGCATAATTTTCTAATCTTGTTCGTTAAATTACCACGAAGCCGGCCACGGCAAGAAAGCTCCCGATGGAGCGGATTCGACTTGTAACTGGACTGCGGATAGACAAGTTGTACGTGATACTAATACTTAGTCATTGAAAGACTAAAAGCTCTTAAGGAAAGTTGTCTAAACATTAAAGTTCTGATCATTGATGACAAAGATATCTCAGCTAAAGAAGGACAACTCATTCAGGCTAAAAAATGAACACATTTTCAGGCACTTTAGAAGCATATTTCTTCCCATTCGCATAATATTTATATATACCGTCATTTTGTCATCGATACTTTAGATTTTTCAACTATTACTCAAAAATCTAGTCTTTATGTTAACTATTTACTATCAATAGTAATACCAAAAACAAATACAAAGCAATTCCAAAAATATTCAGGCATTATTTTGCGATAAGACAAGCCAGCTTAAAGATGAACAGCAGCCCTCAACATCTGGAAAAAAAATATAGAGCAATGGCAGTTTCGTGCTAATCAAACTTTTAAAATTTTAGTGATAGCACTGACATTTTTTTTAAAATTGATAAAAATGGTTTCGTTTATCACATGAGATCAAATTATAGAGGAACTACCAACTCTGAAATTAAAAACGAAAGGACAGTGGATCATCTTTTTAATTTTTTCTTATAATGTTTATTTTAAACAGCATAATATCTTTTGTTTTATTGTCGAGGGGCGTTATTACGTTTAACGATGCTAGTTAACGCTATGATAGTTAATCTGCTTCTTTCTTGTCCCTCCCTTCGGATTCAGATCCGGGCTATTTGGTGGCCATTGCATAACTGGTAAACCAACTTAATTAAGTTAATCGAGTACCTCCCCAGCTAAGTTGGGTCGAGCGTTATATTTCATTAACAGAAAATTGGGTTCCAAACAAGGACCGAAGGGCATCACATGTTTTTTACAATATTATCAAAATAGTAATTATCATTCATGGATCTCATACGGACAGGAACTAATTTTGTGCGAGTGTCAAGGCATATACACCCCATAACATAACAGAGCCACTGCCGAATAAAATACTTGCATAGATATTGCATATTGCATAGATATCTCTCCTGGTCTTCGCCAGACTCGTTCACGACTATCTGGATGTTTAAGGCTAACTCTAGTTTCATCTGTGGATAAAACTTTTTGTCCAATTATTCAGCAAGACTAGCTACCACATACCTGTCAAGCCTTCAGCATTTCAACCGTAATTCTACCAAACCCTGCAGATTTCCCTAATTTTATACTGTTCAACAATTTCATAATATCTTTTATACTAATCTCACTCTCATTGCAACTTTCATGTATCTTATTTCTCAAATAAACTTTCAAAGTATTCCTTTCGTCGCTTCAGAACGCATTCCTCTTTTCTTACCATACTACCATCATGGTTTTTAATATTTTTCAGTTGGGAGGTCGTAATTTTACCTCTGACTATTTTAGTAGAATTTAATGTTGTTGCGGATAAATGTGTCTATATATTATTTTGTTAACCTTTATTAGGTAAATTTTACCATTATTTTTTTCTTTGATGTAGAGTTTAAAGCTCTTATTACTATTACCTTGGGGGTTATTTAAAAAAACTATTTTTGTAATATATTTTACTCCAACACATAAAGAAGGTAATAAAAACTCAAATGACAAACAACAATTACGTCATAGATGGTACCTTAATTCAAGAGAAAGTCAATTTAGGAATTGTTAAAACACCATTTTAATTTTTTAATTGTCAAAACAACATAATTTTTTCTTGAAGCTTTTGTGATAGTGTAGGTCACTATTGATAAAAAAAGATGGATTAAGCGTTTCATTTAATAATAAATTAATGGCCTACACGTCAAAATTCAACGATTCAATTCGCTTTATTTTTAAAATGAACTGTCAGTTAAACTGGTCCAAATTTTGTTCGATTCCGTCTCTGCAACCACTGGTAGTGAATCTCCGGTGCTGAAGAAGTCGCTTCTCAAAAGGCCGGTGGTCACGTTCCGGGTCTTTCGTTTTTACCACCGTGTCACGTACAAGAGTTTACGCGAGAACACATCTGTACCATTGTACCAGCGTGAAACATCTATAAATGACTTTTATTTCAATGAAGATCTCTTTGAATTATTGGAGTATTCCGATCACTCGTGACCGCTATTGTATCGGATCTAATCGCTTTGGTCGGTCTCGGAATATTCGTTCTTTTAAATGTGCAGAGACTTTACGAAATATTCCGTCATATAATATTAGGTATTTACGATATGAGTATCGTAACGTACTATATTACGTTACGAGATAGGAAAATTGACCAACGAGCCCGACAGGTGAGTTGGTCAACTTTAATAATTATTGTTCTAAAATTTTGCGTTTTTTGACATTTGACGTAAATAAAATTAAAATAATCAATAAGTACTGGTGTGATACTTGAGGAAAATTTTTAATTTACTTCGCATTTTGATACAGCATACATAAAAATGCAAATATGCTCAGCCAATGAGATGAATTTAAATTTAAGATAACAAAAATACTGTGTTGCATACATAAAGTAAATTATGGATGAATGTAATTATTAAATTTTATTTTGATACCTATAATTGATGGAAATTATAAAGTATATTTTTAAAAAAATCCAAGAAGAGAAAAAATAGAAACGAATACAATAAAGCGAATTTTTACTAGGTTTATTTAATACAATAAAGTACAAATGTATTTAAATTACATTAAAAAATGTCTGTGTGCAGTTCGCAAGCTGTAAAAGTTAAATTTCGGAAAACAGAGCAAAGACGACAACATTTACATACATATAGTCACGCCTTTTCCTGTAGGGGTAGGGCAGAGACCACTTCCTTCCACTTACTACGACGGTTCTTACACATTTCTTTCGCTTCTTTTACTTTCATCAGTGCTCTCATACGTGCTCGTCGGTTGTTGGTACTCTTGATCTGGCCTTTTTTCAGAATAATGTCAATCTTACACGCGTTTTAAATCTGTTTCGTCAATTTTCCTTCATCAATTCTCTCTACTTGTCCAAACCATTTCTTTATCTATCTTTGTAATCACAACTTTCAGGTTATACTTTTCAGACTACTTATCTCCGCAGCATTTATCTTATTTTAATCCTTCTTCTGCCAAACCCAATATTCACTACCATACATAAGTGTAGGGACCAGCACTCCTCTATGTTACAGCCTTTTTTGATAACATTTATTATAAAAATGGCTAAATTTTATTTATTAATCCATTTCATAAAAATAAATACTCGTAAGTATATGTACAAAAAATATTTGTAACAAATATCTTTCTTTCATCGTACCCCTACTTGTATAATAGTGCGCGGCTGACTTAAAACATTATAAGAGTGAAATTGTGGAAGGCCATGACAGCACTGGAGGTACCAAAAAAGTTAATTAATTTTACTAAATCTTGTGTAGAGGTATCTGTCCCCACTCCTATTTAACAGCGCTATGGAGAGCATCATGCGCAAAACAAATACAAAAACGCTACTCTTCAGAAATCAAGGTTCTCGCATTATACTGGCTTTCGCTGATGATTTAGGTATAGTAGGAAATACAACTATTAATGTCAAGGAAGAATTTATTAAACTAGAAAATGCTGCAAATGCTGCCTACGAATCAACGAAGATTAAACTAAATATTTAGCTACAATAAGAACAAAAGGACGAGGCAAAATAGGACAGAACGTGATAATGGCTAAGTATAATTTACTTCGCTCCATTTTTTATTTCTTCCTTGTAAAATCTTTCCTATTATGTCGTTCCAGGTTTTTCTTGATCTTCTTTTTTTTCTCTTGTTTTGTGTTTTTGCTTCATAGATTTGTTTAACAGGTCTACTATTTGGCATTCTCTGTACGTGTGTGTGTATATATACTGAGTGTTCTACAATACTCACGCACTTTTTTTAAATGGGAAAATAAAAACAAATACAATAGAGCATATGTTAACTAATTTCACAAATCACATTTTGATGGTGGTAAAATAAACACATGATTAGTATTATAATATTAATGTTTTTACCTGAATATTTCAGAGTATAAAAAAATAAATACGAATTTCCCTTCTTTAAACAACAAATTAACGTTTAGTCTGTAAATTAAATATGCTGAAAAGTTACCTTAGTAAAAATAATTAGTGAAATTGAAAACTAAACTATAACACTATACCTAATCAGTAATCCAGTATAGATTAAAATAAGCGATTAAAATTGCTTTTGTATTTACTTTTTTGACACTAATTATATTAGATATACCTTATATTTAGATTATCGTGAATAACAGAATACCATCAAACCAACGAAATATGAAATCTAAGGTGACGTTAATTACCGCCAAATACCAAATTCTTCAACGAAACTTGACGTACGAACTGACACGATACTAAACGAAGAATCCTTCGGTTGGTTGGAGCATTGTGAATTCTGATTGGCTGGGTATGTTTGCATTTTATTGTATGCCTGCCAATGACAGTTATAATATCCTTTCGATGTAGAAAATTTTGTAAACGCAGCAATTTCTACCATACCATCAATTTTAGTTTATGACAATAATTAAATTAAATGTAATTAACATGTTTGATTATGACGTTTGTTAATATCAAATACATATTCGAACTATTGATCAATCAGGACAAACTGCGTTTAACGTGTTTATGTCCTGTACGTTTTACGCCAGATTTATCAAAATTCTTCGCATGAGAGAATAATTATTAATCCCATAATTGCTCATTATTCATCAAATCTACGACCACTTCCTGACTCACAAGTAACAGAATAAGAAGTTGGAACTGAGATGCGTAATTCCATATTATGGTTTAGAATGCACCTTTTTTTTATAAATCGGCTGTGGGAATGATGGTCAACAAGATCCGTGTGAATTGTAGCAGATATTTCTGTTTTAAGAGTTGGGAATACTAACGGCAAAAACAAATAAATCAAATAGTTGTGGTTGGCTTATTCGATTCGGTTTGATGAAAATTTCAGCTCAGTGAGATGCGAACCAGAACAGTAAATGGGATGTCTTTGAATAAAAAAAAATATTTCTTTTTTTTTATCGGATTTTTATAAAATAAAATCATAACAAAACAGATATTATTAAACAGTTATAATAAAAAGTTTTCATAGAGACAATCAGAATCAGCAAACTAAGGTTTCAAAAATTAAAACAAAAATTTGGTTTGTTTGCAATCTGTCCAATGCCCAGTTTGAACATTTAAAACTCATTAAAACAAAATTCCACATTTTTTATGTAAGTGTAGATAAAACAAAGTTATATTCAAATATTTAGTTAATTTCAAAGAAACATAAAATAAATAAAAAACAAAATAAATAAATTCAATAAATATTAGAACTTTAAAATAAAAATTTACAACAAAAAGTCAATTGTTAGAAAAATGGACAATTCAATTGGTATAATCACATACCTACTAGGGAGAAAATTAACAAGAGCAAGAAATTGCAAAATTAGGTAGAGAAAATAAAAAAAAATTTAGAAACAGAAAATACTAAACAAAATATTGGATGCCGTTAAAAAGAATAAAAGCTAACTAAAGAAATCTAAGGAAATGAATATTTAATGTTTATTTAAAAAGGCAAAACAAATAAAATTCAAAGTTTGTGAAAATAAAAAAAAATAATAACGACGTTCAAAAAAACAATGATACAAGAATAAAAAAAAAACATTTGATAATAGCAAGTATTATAATTTTTAATTAAATAAAATAAGGTATTATTGCCAGTAAATTTGCTACAACACATTAAAAACTATGAGCAACACCGTTAGTTCTTGATAATGTAAAAAACAAAACAAAAATAAATCTTAATATAGATGTTCAAAAAGCTCACTTCGAATGTCTTGGCAACATCCTAAAATAAGCCAAATCTAGTGGATTTCGTATCCACACTTTTTACAAACCTTCATAAGAAGTCTAATAGCGTATAATCAGGTGATCGTGCTGGCCATTTTATCAATCCTTGCCTTCCTATTCATCGATTTGGAAATATCTATTAGGTCGAGATACTGCCAGACATTACTTTAATTAGGTAATGTGGCGATGCTTCATCTTGCTGAAACCATATTATATTTGCTGGAACTTGAATTGCAGATAACGAAATTCAAACGACCAGTATAACACTGACAATGACGTTATGATCATAAAATTGTCACGTGCCTATTTTTTTTTCTTCTCCCATCTGCCGTTTCATTATTATAATAGTCTGCATTTGGGTTCGTTGTATGTAGTGTTGCCTATGTAGTAGTGATAGAATTCGATTATTGATAGCTGTGACATTTTTGTCTCTCTTATTGGACTTCGCCTTGATTATTGGCCTCGATTGTCGTGTGTTGTTAGATATATTATTGTTGGTTTGCTTGGGCTGGCAACTGATGCGAACGAGCGCGTTTATGAACTAGGGACTTATACATGGAAAGGTTGGCTGACGCGTGTCCCGGGACATTTTCTGATGTCCGGTCTGGGAGCGGGCAGGGATGATTCGTTTGGTGGCAGTGGTGGAAGTCGGTTGAGAGTTTTTGGATCGGTTGAATATTAACACGGGAGCGGAACTTCTACGGTTTCTTCTTCCATATCTGGCTGTATTTGGGGCCATCTTTATTGGATTAGGAAGATAAACCATTTAATTCTTAACTTGACCATTCTGTCGTGCCTATGTGGTGAATATTTTTGGATATTGGGGTCGAGTTAAGATCACCACTTGTGGGATTTGATGAAGTGAAGCCATCGTGAAGTACCACGTGCCGTTCCATCCACATCGACGATAAATTTCAGCGTTATAAAGACTTGCCTGGTAATTTTAGCAGAAATTATTGATAATACTATTTGGTGTTTCGGTTCTTGGATCATCGATGTTACCGTGACGTCTCAGTGAGGTTTTCAATTGGTTACATGGTGTGGAGTTTGATTTTATCAACTTATCAGTTATTATGTGCTTGATCTAAGTGTTTTCAATAATTTAAAAGTAACAAGTTATTCTCATTTAATTTGTACCTGCTCCCAGTGACGTCCCAATAAAGTTTTCAATAGTTTAAAAGTAACCAAATTATTTTTCGTTAAATTTGTACCGGCTCCAAGCTGAATTTGAATTTATATATCACTGAATATAATTTATGTGGATATTGTAAGGGTTTTAAAATATTATTTTTGTAGCAAGTCCATTTATTTGGTATTTCTTTTTTTGTTGTGTTAATCTTTTGCTATCAGGAGTTTTATATAAAACCAATTATTTTCGAAATTTTAAATATTGTGAACATTTTCTTTTTGTTGTTTTTTTTTATTTTAATTCTCTTTTGTACCTCATTAGGTTTTTATTACTGTCTGGAAAATTGTTATAATTAATTTAAATATTATTTTAAGAAAGTGTATTAAATTCGTTTAAACCACTTTACGAAAATACAGAATTTATTGTAAAAAATCAGAACATCATTTTTACTTAATTAATATATTGCAGTAATTGTAAATATAGTTTTATTTATCTAGTTCACCATAATTGTTTGTTATTTTTCGCGTGGCTCTGCTGGTGCCTACAAGACCTAGGGGTTTCCGGCTTGTACCGTTTTAAGTCGGTGGCGCGGCTCACTTTTAGATTTTTTTCTTCTACCCTCTACGGCTGAGCTCGGGCATAATTTGCCAGTAGAGAGACCACTAGCAGAGTACTCTTTAGAGAACCAAAAAAAGACGTGGCAAAATATTTTATTTAGGCTTTGTAAACAAAACTTATTTTTTATTTCTTATTTTTTAATTGATACCGTTTAAAAAGAACACTGCAGAGGTTTTTATCACAATATCAAGAAACGATATTAATAGTTGTTTTTAGTATGTTGTAGCGAATTTCGTCAAAAAGATTGATTATTTTGTTAGTAAGACTTATTTTGCTCTTATTTTGGTTAGTTTTTCAGGAAGAGGATTAGAACTAAATGGTTTTAAAAGAGTAAAACTAAATTCTCTCACCATAAACAATTTTCTTTATTGGACAAAGTTAAACCACACCTGTGTCTGCATCAAGTCTAACTGGAAGCCTATCAGGTTGTCACTCAATGAGGTATTCCATAATGGGGTAATTTTTAAGACTCATTTCGCCGGATAAATTCAGTTACCAATTGAAGCAAGTGTAAGGATAATTGAGTTGACGAAATTTATGTTCGGTGAAACAATTTTTACATGGCAATAAATTAAAATCGTAAATAATGATTTATTAAGACAAACGATGTTTGGAAGAAAATAATTTTTACTAATTATACTTTCTAGTTTTGACGTTTTTAAACAATCAAATCACAAAAGGTCGTTTTTCTTTGAAGTAAAATAATCACAGTTATGGTCAAACTATTTAGTAAATACGCTCTAATTAGCATATAACGTGTAGGATTGCGGTCATAATTGGAGTGCTTACAAGAAGTCAAGGATTAATATACATGGTTAATAGTTGGGAAGATTACTGCATCGGTTTTTATATATTTATTATTAAGTTAAAAATAAAAAAAAGTAAGTTAAATTTAAAAGACTGGAAGAATAACTCAAAAGTTACGTAAACATTTTTTATGATGAATCCAAATAGGCGATACTTATGTACAAAAAAGTCCCAAAAATATTAAAGAGAAAAAAACACTTAATAATTAATTTTAATATGTAGGGGATTCTGTTGTACGTTTGACAGTGTTGTACCTAGGACAATTGTAATTATTAGAAAACTCCCGCGCTTTAAAATAATATTGTCTATTGCAACCGAAGCAACCTTTGTCAACTCTAATATGAAGTTAAGTGAATCGCCGGCGCTGTATCAGTGCAGATAAAAAAGGTATTATGTCTTGCTTAAAAAATACGTTTTGCCTATTTATTTAACACAATATGTATTTATACAAATACTTTTATTTACATTCAAATTTCAGTTTATGTAGGTAATAGATGTTATAGGTGTTTTAAGCTAACTTTAATTTTGAGTTTGTCTTTATAGCTTGTAAAAAAAATGATTGAGATTTTAAACCTTGGCTCCCAACTATCTATGTACCTTAAACACTGGCCTAAAAATTACCCTAAGTAAAAAAACTTGGTAAGGAAGAGAAGCGAAAAGTAGATAAAGTAAAGAGAAAGGTATTTGTTGAGTCTGATTCTGGAAAATCGAGCTGAATCGAGATGAACTAAGTGATTAAAAGAAAGAAAAAGAAAATATTAAGTACATGATTGGAGACTTTGTAATATTTATTTAAAAAGAATAAATAAATAAATAAAGTATCTAAACGAAGAGGGTGTTTTCATAAAGTCAAGTCTACTTGATTAAGAGATTATAGAAGCATATCTCTCCAAATATGGAAACAATAATCCAAACTGTTATTTGAATTTTGTAAAGTATTTGTAGATTGCCAAGCCAAAGGTAATTTAGAATATTAACGTTGATAGTTTTGTGTATGAGCCTAAGTTTTTACACCCTTTAAACCAGCAATAATTATTTAACATAGAACATAGCATAACATAGCTCTCGATTTCTAGTCATTCACAAACAGAATTCACCAAACTGTTTGTTAACTAGACGTTTTACTCGTCATTGCCCAGGATCAGCATCGTCAAAAATAATTATAAATATCACCATTAAACACAGCGACCCCTAAGGCTAAATTTTTGCATCCTTTGAACCAGCAGTTGCGACCTCGAAGGCTATGAATTTTACACTAATATCGGATTATTTTTTAAAACCAATATTAAAAATATTTATTTTTTGCTAACCAATGGATAAATAAAAAATAAATATTAAAATAAAAAAAATGATAAAAAATGACGACACACTTTTTCTGTACTTATATTAATAAATAAATATTTAATTACGGTATTTTAATTAGTGTATTAATTATTAAATATGCATTTTAAAAAAATATTCTTAAAGTGAATTAATTAATTTTACTAACCATATGTTTTTTGTGACTTTCAAATTTTAAATAAATTTAAAAGAATCGTTAATGAAATACCAGCCTTGACCAACAATGTAAATATAAATAATGTGTTGTCTTTTGTAATAATTAATTTATTAAACACTTTTTATTACTACTTTTTCTTTGCTACACAAAATATTATTTTGTAATTTATTATTTTCACAATTTTGTTAAAAAATATAAACGACAACGTCTTTGCACATAAACTTTCGATATATTTTAGTGTAAAGGGCATAGTCAGACTGATGTAAGTTTGTTCACACAGATCTTGAAGAGTTAAAGAATAGCAGCGTAAAAAAAACTCCCAAATAGAGGTGAACAAAATATTGTTTTATTTTAAAATTAAATTTCACGAAGCACAAATATGATGTAAAAATAAAAATGATTGGTATGTAATCGACCGGACTAATAATCTAGAAGTGGATGAAAGTTGTTCGGTCAATTGAGGAGAGCAAAGCAGATCGAATCACCTCGATACGTTTATATAAAAGGCATTCTTCGGAATACATTAGGCCACCGAGCTGGTTTTTTAAATAACTACGATGACGTTTTGATAATAAATAAGTGTATCGATTCTAAAATTAAAACTAGATGCTGCTGTTAGATGGAATTGTTACACGAGTGGGTTCGGTTTGATTTACATGGTGATTAACGTTAGTCTACGCACAATTCGACGACTTATTAATAATAATTCATTGCAAGGAAAAATTAGTTATTTATTTAAAAAAAATAAAACTTTTTTTTTAAAAGATAATTCAGTTATAAGTTGGTTAATACGAGCAATAAAAAAGCCAATGAATTAGCAAAAAAATATTCAAAGGAACTAACAATAGGTCCAGAATCATTCTGCGGTTATACAAGACAACACATTAAAGCAGAAAGTAATAGATGAAAGCACACTGGTATAACTTAAAACAGGCCAAATGTCTACTGGCCTGGAAATACTGTGGGGACAACAGTCTTTTACTCCTACATATAAATGACTTAAAATTGCTAGTTGGAATCACTACAGGTCACCACCTAGTCAATGAACATCTAAAAAAGATGGGCATGGTGGAGAATTTGTTCTGCAGATTCTGCGGCGAGGACAAAGAAATGTGCGCATCTTTTGATAGAATGTGAGAAACTATCACAAAAAAGAGTAAGATCGTTCGGCAAGGCAACTCCTACCTACGCAAGATCACTGATTTTGCACTTTAAAGGGTAAATTGGATCCAGAAGACACCTTACAAATAACCTAAGAGATGACACAAAAGATCTTGAGGTCAAGGTGCATTTGTGAGGCCCGTCCCTATTGTTAAATAAAAATAGTAATATTGATTTAAATACAAGTACCTATACACACTTGCGAAAAAAAATCGTAGCGATTAAAGGTTGCAACATACCCTATTTTCGCTTCGATGCGACTCTTGGATTAGATTATCGAATAAATTACACGAACAGGTGTGGACATGTACCCATGATAGTTTAATAGCAGTTCTGCAATTGGCTTATTCCCGTCTTGTAATTTTACTTGTTTAAATGTATGATAACTAAGTTACTAGATTAGATGAATGCATATTAAAAGTAATATGTTATTGATAGACTAATTTACAGCAATACGTCAAAGCCATTTTTTATTATTGGTATTTCTAAAAAAACTTCTCTGGGTGCTACATCAGCATGACTAAAGTATGTGTCGAAAAGTCCCATGGTAGAGTTTCAACGCCTTTTCTCATAAACAGTGGTCCCAAACAGGGTGACGCCTTGTCGCCCCTGCTGTTTAACATAGTACTAGAGAAAATCGTAAAAACGGCAAACGGCAATAAAAGAAGATTTTTTTATACTAGGAAGTGCTGCAAAAAAAGTCGGTTTAAAAATTAATGAGTCTAGAACTAAATATAAGGCAACGGTAAGAACCGGTCGGCGAGATCAAATTAGGTATAATGTAACCATAGGTACATATAATTTCGAGCGAGTGGAAAACTTTAAATATTTGGAAGCTACAATAACAGCAAATAATAACATGACAGAAGAAATTAACATGAAAATACAAAGTGTGAATCGCTGTTACTTTGCACTACAGAAAATATTGAAGTCCAAAAAAGTGACTCGAAGAATAAAAATAAGTATCTACCACAGACTCATTAAGATACATGCGTGCGACACGGGATCATGACAAAACAAAATGAAAACCGACTAAGAATAGCAGAAAGAAAAATCCTTGGAAGTATATATAGGCCAGTAAAGGACCAAAACTCAGAACAGTACCAGATCAGAAACAACGGAGAACTAGAAAACATATACCGTCAACCAGATTTTTTTTTTTTTTTAAAATAGTCGCAAAAAGGGTAGACCTATCGTGTGGGCCGCGGACGGCCCGCACTGCGACTATTAGAAGGGAAAGGGATTATAGAAAGGAAATGATTGTGGACACGCTTTTTAAAAAGTTGTAGGTCATAGTTCTCTGGAAAAACTGATTTTGGAAGCTTATTCCATTCCGTAGCAGCCCTGTAAAAGAAGGATTCTTGATGAAGATTGGTCCTAGTAGTGTCAATCTTAAGAGTAAATGGGTGAGACTGATCAGCGTGCCGAGTTCTTCGGCCGAATGTGGCCAATGGTGGTACAAGAGTTTTTATTTCTCTGGAGCATCTGCCATGGAAATATCTGTAGAGCAATGACTGGTCTGCAACTCTTCTTCTATGTTCTAGAGGGTGAAGGGTATCTGTGAGAGTTGAGCTGTTTATCAAGCGAATGGCTCTTTTCTGAATGGAATCTAGAAGACGAAGAGAATGCCTTGGTGCTGAACCCCAAATGTGCGAGAAATACTCCAGTAGAGGTCGGATTTGAACCTTGTACGTCGTCAACAGTTGATCAGGAGTAAAAAACTTTCTGGCTATCGTGAAAATGGTTAAAGCTGAAAGACTTAGATGGGCCAAACAAATTAAAAGACAAAATGACGAACTAGTGGTGAAACTAATATGGGAACAGAATCCAACCGGCAGGAGACCACTTGAAAGACCCAAATTGCGCTGGAAAGATAACCTGTTGGCAGACTTAGGAACCCTAAATATATCCAATGCTAACACAGCTTGTGAAGGATAGAAACCAATGAAGGCAAATCGTAAAGTCAGCTAAGACCCACCCTGGGTTGTAAAAGCTACAGAAAGAGAGAGGTGCTACATAAATCTTCAAGTAACTTTTTGTTTGCGTCGTTTACTTAAATAAGAAAGATTGCTTCTTTTGCACTTTTGTCACATATTAACAATAAGATAAATAAGTTTAACGTCAAATTTGTATTCAACTCGACATTAAATAAAAAATATATCGATGTTTGGACACGTACAGGGAATGGATGAAAGAAGATTGACGAAATGGATTTATAAGTGTAAATGGGCAAGTCGGTAGAGGCAGACCTAGGCGAACATATCTCGATCAGATCGAAAGTGTTTCAAAGAAAGGACAGGTCAAGAGTGCCAGCAAGAGACGAGCATGTATGAAAGCGCTGATGAAAGTAGACGACGCGAAAAACACGTGTAAAAACCTTAGCAAGTGAAAAAGTGGTATCTGTCTACCTCTACGGAAAAAGACGTGACTATATATTTTTTTTTTACTAAAAATAGTCGCAAAAAGGGTGGACCTATCGTGTGGACCGCGGACGGCCCGCACTGCAAATATTAGAAGGGAGAGGGATTATAGAAAGGATATGATTGTGAACCCGCTTTTTGAAAAGTTGAAGGTCATAGTTCTCTGGAAAAACTGATTTTGGAATCTTGTTCCATTCTGTAGCAGACGTGTAAAAGAAGGATTCTTGATGGATATTGGTCCTTGTAGTGTTAATCTTGAAAATAATTGGGTGAGACTAATCAGAGTGCCAAATTCTTCGGCTGAATGTGGCCAGTGGTGTTATAATAGTTTTTATTTCTCTGGAGCATCTGCCATGGAAATATCTGTAAAGTCTGGTCTGCAACTCTTCTTTTATGTTCTAGTGGGTGAAGGGTATCTGTGAGAGTTAAGCTGTTTATTAACCAAATGGCCCTTTTCTGAATGGAATCTAGAAGTCAAAGAGAATGTCTTGGTGCTGAACCCCAAAGGTGCGAGCAATACTTCAGTATAGGTCGGATTTGAGCCTTGTACGTCGTCAAAAGTTGATCAAAAGTAAAAAAAATTCTAGCTTTTCACAGAAAACCTAGCCTCTGGTTTGCTGACTTTGCGATGTTAGCAACATGGTCATGCCAAGACATATTTTTACACACCGTAACTCCCAAAATCGAGATGGAGTGACTTGATTCAAGGGTATTTCCGGACATGGTGATGGAATGATTTGAGAAATTTACTTTCTTGGAAAACGTGGCGCTTGTGTTTTCTGGGCGTTGAACTGAACAAGATTGTTGGTTCCCCACTCGACGATTACTTCAAGATCTCTTTTAATGAAGTCAACCTGTTCCTGCCCAAGTCTATTTGTATCATTCACCGAAAGTAATCGATAGGATGTAAAAGTTGAGACAAGTGTGTTGTCGTCTGCGAAACTGTAAATGGGGTTCGTGGTGGTTTTCAAGAGGTCATTGATGTGTAAAAGAAATAGGGTGGGAGACAGGATGGAACCCTGGAGGACCCCAGCATTGGTTTTTAACACATGAGAGGAAATACCGTCAACTGCTACAAGTAAGGAGCGATCTTGCATAAAGTTCATGAACCATTGGCGCAGTTTGTTTGGGAGACCGTAGGCAGATAATTTGCTTAACAATGCCTGTAGACCAAAGTTGTCGAAATCCATATTGTCTGTCATGAATTATCTCAAATTTCTCCAGATATTTGATGAGTTCTATGTTATCGCTTTTTCCATAACTTTGGATATGACTGAGAGCAATGCAACAGGGTGATAATTCGCAAGAATAGTCTTCTTTCCTTTTTTTGGAATGGGTTGGACTCTAGCGTTTTTCCACATGGACGGAAATACATCTTTGCTGTATGATAGCTTAAAGAGTCTACTGAGAACTGGGGTAAGCTCTTGAGCACAGGTCTTTAGGACAATTGTCGGAATTCCACCTGGTCCTACTGCCTTATTAGAGTCAAGATTTTGTAGGATTTTCCTGATAGTGCGATGGCGGATAGGTTCCTAAAAGTAATTACAAACAAGAAAAGGCCTACCACCCTTCAATATTGGCCAGTAAAAAGAGTATAATTGTTATCGTGCATAAATGCAAATGCAGTCTAAATTAAGAAAAACAAGTCATGACCGCTATTAAGATACGGATTTAATTATGAAAGTATCGGTAAAATTCCAATTAGTTAAACAGAACAATTGTTGCTATAGAGAGCGTTAAATTTGAACAATTTAACCAATTTATTAAATAATTATTTTTCAAGTTAGTGCTTGACTAAAAGTAATTATTAAAACAGAAATTTATTGATTTCTCTTTGCATTCTTTTTACAAATCTAAAATAAGTTGTTAATTAAAAAAAATTTACTTGCAAGAATTCTTTATACCCATCGAACTGTATAAATTATTTCGAAATTTTAATGAAAACCTAATGTATAGCAAATTTTAAAATCCAATTAATTTAAAAACTGTTATTTAATATATTTAAAAAATTTGCAACAATGTGTTTGAATTTACATATATTGTTTTAAAGTCTGAAATTATTAAAATTATAAAGATTTAGAGATTTAGTGAAAGGGTAAGTCATTGCAGATGCTAATTTTAAAATGTTAATTTAAGTATTGTTACGAATAGTGACCAACATCTAAAAAGGCAGGACCTGTTCAATTCATCGATCGAGTGTTCTGGCGCATTCGTCAAAATCAATCATTCTAGATTGGTGTGTTCTGGAGATTTAGAGAATGTTTCATGACAATATATAAAAACGAGTATTGGCCACGGAGAATTAATTGATGAGTTAGTTGATTGATAAATGGTAGTTAATGAGTGGTGAATTGGAAATAAAGAGAAATCGATATTAGTGGAAAATAGATAGTGACTTGGAAATAATTTAGTAAAATAATTAGTAATTTGTGAGTGAGTTAAAAACTGTTATTCTTAAGAGTGTACCACTGATTAAACAAATTAAAAACCCCATCGGCGCGTAACAGTATAAATGAAAACTCTGTGCAAGCTTTTTTATCTGTCTCTAATGCCAAATTGGCGGCTGCTATGGATGTGGCACAAATATGCTGATACCAGTGTTATGCAAAGCCAAAACTACTATTAAAGAAACTGTTCATCTTAATGAGATATTTTTTTAAAGCATGTCATTAAATAACAATGCTCCACAGAAATGTGAAAATAATTTAAAATGTTTTATTTTTAATTTTGACCAATTTTTTTGCCATTTAAAAACAATACTTTTTAAAAATGTGGAAATAATTTTATAACTAGTCGTAAACGTTCAGGAAATATTTATTGGAGATCAAAATGTTTTTTTTTAAGTTAAATATACCTTTTAATAATGAGTTAACAGGTTATAATAAACATTTAATATTATTTTCACGTTGTATAAATTAGCGATTATCGGTCACGTAACTTAATATCATAAAAAAGCAGGAAACTTGATTATAATTTTAAAGCAACTAATGAGATGAACTTCCTGTTTTCCTGTGCAGTTTGTTTTTTATTTGTAATTGATTTCCTACTTTTGCAGCCATACACATATGATGCTCTGAAAAAGTTTACTTGCTGCTAATCTTCACGTAATAGCTTTTTTTTAGTTATTACCTAACAATTATTTATTTTAAAATATATTTTTATAGCTATTAAAATCTGCGATTAAAAAATATTTGTTCTACTGTATAGGTATTTGAAATTAAACTTTTATGAAGGTAGACAGTTATTTGATATTAAATGATGAAAAAAAAATCATTTATAAATAATATAAGAAATAAAAGACAGGCAACCTTTTAAATAATTTTATATTGTGATTAAAAAATCTATGAATACGATTTTATTATTTCATAAGTTACTAGAATCAATTAAAAAAAAACTATTTGTCCAATCTTTCATTTGTGATTATCGTTATTTAGTCCCTATTTAAGAAAAATACTCTAGGCTGGCAGGAACCGCCAGTCAGTTTCTTACCACCATTTTAAGAGAAAAGACCGATATAGTGTTATTAAAATTAAAAAAAATAATATTTTTATTTTTTTTTTATTTTTAACAATTACCCTTGTGCGGCATTGTGTTAAATTTACAATCTAATCATAAGATCAATCAGCAACTTACAGCTAACTTAAATTACTACTCTGTAACTATCTAAGGTCTTACTCAACATCATCCTTAGATTTCTAATACATTTTGTACACTTATTAACGTACACTTCAACACGCACATTACTCTGCTTTTGACAATCACTTTACCAACTCGTAAGGTTTAATCCTCTTGAGTCTTCTCGCTATTCCTGCAGTATCAAGGAGCTGGATTACCTCTACATTGGTATGATGATGAAGTCGTAGTTCATGACTCGTGGCAAATTTGACTATAGTTTGGTCAACAGTATCCATATTCAGATCCTTATGGAGGTTACTGTTTCGAATGTACCAGGGTGCATCCACGATGTTCCTTAGTACCTTGTTTTGAAATCTTTGAATGATTTGTAGACTATTTTGACTAGCCCATCCCCATAGTTGAATACCATACGACCAAATGGGTTTGAGTATTTGTTTATATAGCATAAGCTTGTTGTGTACAGACAGAGTGGAGTTTCGTCCGATAAGCCAATACGTTTTTTTATATTTAATTTGAAGCTGTTCCCTTTTCTTTTTAATATGAGCTTTCCAGCGAAGCTTAGCATCGAGGGTATTTTGCTGTATTTGTGAATGGAATTCGTTTTTCATTTATGTTTATAGGTATATGTTGTTGAGCTCTATTGGTAAAGTTTACGTGTTTAGATTTGGATTCATTAAAAAAAAAATAATAATATTAAAATTGTAGGTTTCATATTTAGAAAAATGCAGACATCTGATAAAATCGTAAATATTACCTCACATCCAATTTCAAACGCATACACTGCAAATTTACAGATACGTATTCATTTTTGCCTATATGCAATAATATTTATTTATTTGGCTGTAAAAAAAAAGGTTATTATTAATAATATTTTACCAACTAAAGTTTTTAAAAAGAACAATTCAAATGTGTAAATTACAAAAACAAGGCAACATACTGTTAGACTGTTCAGTAGGTACTTTTAGCTTAATTAATATGAATTTAAATAAAATGTTAGTTTATTTATGGCATGCTGTTTTCACAATTGTCGGTGTCGGAATATCCGCCTGTTAGCACATCGTAAAAAATATGTGTTACTATAAAGAGAACAGTCAAAGAATAACGTCACATTTAAACTATGTACTGCTTTTGGCAAAACCACTCTTTTGAAGTGCAAAAGAATTTATTGAACTGTTCCCAAAAAAGTATTTTTTAAAAAAATCTCTACAAGTAATGATATTACTTTATATTTTGTCAATCTACTTCGTTCTTTTAAACTATTTTAACTCACACTCTCAGAAATATCATATTTTCAATCCACATTTTAAAATGGTGTATATTATCTTAAAACAAATTATAAAGTGGCAAATAATTAATGCAGATATGGCACGACTGACTGTGCATAGTGGAGTGCTGGTCACTTATGTATGGTAGTGAATGTTGGGTTTGACAGAAAAAGCATGAAAGAAAGATCAATGCTGCGAAGATGAGTAGTCTGAGAAGTATAGCCGGTGTGACTTTGATAAATAAAGTGAAGAATAGTGATAAAAGATGGATAAAAGATTGAAAACAGATTTATAAGGCGAGTGTGAATGGGCAAGCCGTTAGAGGTCGACATCAGATCGACATTGTTTTGAAAAAAGGCCAGGTCAAGAGTACCAACAACCGACGAGCATGTATGAGACTGGTGATGAAAGTAGAAGGAGAGAAAGATGTGTGTTAAAACAATATCAAGTGAAAGAATGTGGTCTTTGCCCACCCCTACGAAAAAATGGCGAGACTATATGTATGTATTTATATTTTATCGTACTGTGATGCCGGTATTGGACATATAACAATAAAACCACATTTTTTTACAAGTAAATGCAACCAATATAAGATAAGTACCCATTTTTAGTAGTTTTTGAATTTTTGTGATATTATTATAAAATCAGCGGTTTTCTTAACTTTAACTAAAGGTGTGGCATTTTAAATGTGAAGATCTGATTGTGATTAGATTAATTTATAGAAAGCTGTGCTGTTACTAAATGTCAAATACTTAACAGAAGTGAAATTAATTAATTGTGATTTTGGTAGTTTGTTAAATTAAAATGTTGAGTAAAATGTTTGTGGGTACTCTTAAAATACTAAAAATTAAAATGAAGAAAGAGATTGTGTAAACATTGGTATACCATAAAAATTGATCTTTATTTTAAAAAAAGACAAGGAATCATCTCTTTATATTTCCAACATAGCTTGTTTGTAAAATGTTACGATGACGCCATTAAGTAAAAGATTACTATTAATAACGTCTATATTTGAAATTAAATTAAATAAAACTATTATAGAAAATTTTGCAAGTTGTAGAAATTTAATTTTAATTTTACGTTTATGATTAAATGATTATCGTGTAATAAGCTATAAATTCTTACATAATTCTCGTCTAAAACAATTACCTTATAACAAAAAATATTGATCACATCACCAATCATTGTTTCCAAGTCGCTAATAGTACGAGGGCAAATAATTAACTCAACATGGTAATACAAATTTATTTTTATTGATTAATATCTATTTTTCAATAGGTATAGCCTCCTTTCCGCTTGATACACTTGTTCCAACGATTGTCTAACTATTTCAAGTCGTTCGAATATTATGATTCACCAACACTGCAAAAAAATGTTTATTGTCGTCAATGTGCTGCTCCTTTTCTTGCAACCATTTCTTTGAGAAAATAAAATGGTCGCAGTAAGCTTAATCTGGCGAATAAGCTGGATAGGGAACCAATACGTAGCGGGTACGGGTGCCGGATATGTGTGAACCTGTGCATTGCTTTGATGGAAGAGCACTTTCTTACTCGCTAAATGAAAAAGTTTTCCTTTAAAATGTTATTGAAATGGTCCAATTAAGCTCTGTCACCTTTCCGACCTACTTTACGGTATTCGCTTTCTTCTGAGCTACTTTAGTCGGTGAAATCCATTGTTTCGACTGTCTAAGGTGCTTCATATTTAGTCTACAGTAATGAATTTACGCAGTAATTCAATTGAATTACATTTAAATATATTCAAATAATGCGATAAAAATAATAATAATAATAATATTCTTTTTTTTGGAAAAATATTACCTACATACATAAAATCTGTAAGCAACAGTTAAACAAAATAACGTCAGAGGTGCCAACGAATCTAATCTAAATTATTTTGTGATTAGTGAAAATAGGATTAATGCTGCGGAGATGAGTAGTCTGAGAAGTATAGCCAGAGTGACTCGGTTGGATAAAGTAAAAAATAGTGAGATAAGAGAACGTTGTGGTGTAAAATAAGATGTGGTTACAACAATAAATAAAGGAATGCTTAGATGGTTTGGACACGTAGAAAGGATGGATGAAAGAAGATTGACGAAACAAATTTATAAGGCGAGTGTGAATGGTCAAGTCGGTAGAGGTCGATCTTGGCGAACATATCTCGATCAGATCAACATTGTTTTGAAGAAAGGCCAGGTCAAGAGTACCAACAACCGACGAGCATGTATGAGAGCACTGATGAAACTGGAGAAGGCGAAAGATGTGTTTAAGAACCGTAGCAAGTGGAAGGAAGTGGTCTCTGCCTACCCCTACGGGAAAAAGGCGTGACTATATGTATGTATGTATGTTAGATAATCATCTGTCCTGTAAGATTATATCTTTAAAAGTGTCTTAAACAGACTGTTTTTATATTTTTCTGTTTTTTTTAGCTTTATTCTAGTTGACATTTTATTCAACGTTTTGATACAATTATAAAATGGACCTTTTTCTGTCATAGTTAACTTATGTCTTGGATAATTATAATTAAAATTACATGTGTAACTTACAGGAGTCAAATATATGTTTGTTTTTAAAGAAAAAATAGTAAAATCTCCTGTATATACACTCTAGTTACAGTTAGTAACCTATTTAATTTGAATTTTTCTCGATAGGTCTCTTTACTTTTTAATTGTAGGATTAATCTAAGAGTTTTTTTCGGGATAATATAATTAATATAATTCTTTTACTACCTTAACTACTTCCATGAAATATTATGTCATATCGCATCACCGATTTAGGATTAGCGATTAGGATTAGCACAATTTTCAATGTTTCCCGATCCACATATTGCCCTATGACTCTCATGGAGTATAAAACTGCATTCAATTTTTTACTTAAATAGTCAACATGACTGTCAAAAGAAAGTTTGGTCAATATACAAGCCTAGAAATTTGGTATCATTTGTTAAGTGTAGAGAGCTATTTGAAAGATGAATTTTATTGGGTGTTTCGAAGTGTGCATGATTTGTTTTAAACAGGATGGTACTAGTCTTCTCATTCAGTGTCTCAAACCACTGATTTTCCCCTGCGAGTGCTTTATTTGCTTCCGCACTAAGCCTAGGAATGTCTTAAGCGTTCATCAGCAAGTTTGTATAATTAGCATAATTCGTCATTTTGCATTTCTCGGATGTTATTTTTTCCAGATCATTTAAATAGAGCATAAATAGAAACGGGCCTGTTGTACTCCTCTGAGGTACCCCAGATTTGATATTTCTCGAATTAGATCTCATTATTTGCTTATCTTTTCAAGTACTTCCATTTGCTTTCTTTTTGATAAAATATGATTTAAACCTCTCTAGTGCTGGCCCTGTAATGCAATACTTCTCCAACTTATGAAGTAGAGTACAATAATTTGAGCAGTCAAATGCTTTTAAAAGGTCAAGAAATAACCCAAGTAAAAGTTCATCATTTCCTAAAGAATTCAATCTATATTAAATGAACTGGAATACAGTTTAAAAGATTTGAAAGATAGTGCGCATGGATTGTAAATTAATGATGTAATCGTCAAATGCCTTCTTTACGCCGATGATCAAGTCATATAAGCGTCATCTGAAGAGGAGTTGCAGGTGATGGTTTATGTTATGCATGATGCCCTGAAAATCAAAGGGATGAAAATAAATGTAAGCAAAAAGCAAGTAATGGTTTTTGAAAGAGAAGAATGCATGAAAAACTGTGAAGTTTCGATTAAGTGAGAAAGAGTGAAACAAGTAAATGAATTTGTGTATTTGGGTTCAAAGTCTACGAAAGATGGAAAGTATGACAGTGACATTGAGCGAAGGGTGTTGGCAGGAAAGCAAATGAATGGGGCACTGAATAGCTTTATGAACAGCCAGAAATTGTCAAAAAAGGCACGTCTGGCTGTGCATAGAGGTGTGTTGGTTCCTACACTTATGTATGGTAGTGAATGTTGGGTTTGACAGAAGAAGCATGAAATTAGGATAAATGCTGCGAAGATGAGTAGTCTGAGAAGTATAGCCGGAGTGACTCGGTTGGATAAAGTTAAGAATAGTGAGATAAGAGAACGCTGGGGTGTAAAAGAAGATGTGGTTACAAAGATAGATAAAGAAAGATTGACGAAACAAATTTATAAGGCGAGTGTAAATGGACAAATTGGTAGAGGTCGACCTCGGAGAACATATCTTGATCAGATTAACATTGTTTTGAGGAAACGCCAGGTTAAGAGTACCAACAACCGACGAGCATGTATGAGAACACTGATGAAAGTAGAGGAAGCAAAAGATGTGTGTAAGAACCGTAGCAAGTGGAAGGAAGAGGTCTCTGCCTTCCCCTATGGGAAAAAGGCGTGACTTTATGTATGTATATATGTATGGAATACAGCAGTTGGTCTTGATTTACCCATTTGATATTCATGCTGAAAACTGTTTAGCTAATCACAAATTACCATAAAGTTCATAATTCTATTACAAACTGTTTTAAATATTTTTGCAAATGATGGTAATAAACTGATTGGTCTGAAATTTTTAAATTTCGTAAGATTAACCTTTTTATGAATAGGTTTACCTAGAGCTACCTTAAATTATTTAGAAAAAACCCTATATTTCAAGGAATTATTTATTATTTATATTAGTGGCTGAATGAACTGATTGACTCATTGTTTAATAATTTTTGTAGGAACCTCATTTACCCCACTACTCATTTTATTTTTCAAATTTTTCCCTAAATTCAAGATTTCTATGCTATCAATCGGTGTTAAAAAAATTGATTTTTTACTAAACCTTATTATTTACAAAAATATTGTATTAATCATTTACCACTTGCTTCACCATGTTAAGGAGTTAGTCATTGTATTCATTTGCTATTTCTCTTGCATCTCCCACAACCTGCATACTACTGTCTGCTTTGTTGTAATTCGTTTTGATATCTTTTATTATCTCCATACTGCCTTAGATTTATTACCTAAATTTGTGACTTATGATTGATACATATTTGTTCTTAAATGTTGTAGTTTTTCATTATATTCTTTTTTTATTCATTGGTATTCGTCTATATAACTAGGATCTGTGGTATTGCACACTTATAGAATATCTAATCGATTTTTGCATTCTTTTATACAATTATCTTGTTGTTTTTTTTTCACTACGGGAACTGTTTATTTTAAAAAAGAAGTCACCAAAGAATTTTAGAAGTAAATTCATGAAGACGATATGCCTGTGGCCTACACAAGCTAGCGCAATTTCATTCGTTGATCAGTAAAAACAATAAGTGGACTTTATCGATGATTTATGGCATAGCAGGTTTAATTAGACGTCCTGAACTTCGCCGACGTCTATCACATGTGAATTCATTAACCTAAACAGTCGCAAATGCTGTCGCTGGGAATGATGTATAATGAACACTGTCCAACTTTGATTTCTTTCGGCGTAACATATATGTAGATTTTTTAAAACATACAAAGGTTGTTTAGTTTAATCGTCTACATAAATGAAACCACGCGATGAATTCGCTCAAAATTTGACAGTACATAGCTTAAAAATGCTATTTGTCAAAAAGTAATGTCACATCACTGCGAGTGATCTCTTACGGACCTTAGAAGCACTAACCTAACCTAGCCTCGTATTTCCATACCTCCTTGAATTTATGAAAAGCTTTAAATTTAAATAAGTCTTAATATTTAAGTATTTTTGTGTGGTTTATGGTATTAATATTTAAACACATCAAAGTTGATGAAACTTTGATAGTAATATAATAATAATAGTAATAATAATTACTTTATTACTCTTATTACTTTATTATTCTTTTTGTATGGAATAAATTTACATGTAAATAATTATTCCTTTAAAGAACCAAATTTTTAAAATAATTTTTCATAAATTTGGGGTTTTTTAATAAATCCATTTACGCAACTTCATTTTGATTTAAAAACGAACTGCGCTGTAACTTGGTAACCGTTTCGCTGTCGTATTATTTCATCAACTCAAAACTGATTTATTTTATGACCTTCACATTTGCGCCGCTGAGATCTCTACACACACACTCACATACATACATACATTTAATACAAAAGTGGCCACCTGTTAACAACAGTAAAGGTAACATTAATCAACCGTCGAATACTAGCTGTTGACCTGAATTAATCAAACTTTTTATATTTTTTGTTGACAAAAAATTAATTGACAGGATATTTTTTAGGCATTTACTTTTATTAGCCGCATAGAAATAATTACAAAAGACCTTTACTGATTAAATCGTGTAAATTGTTGATCAAGTTGGTATCACTGACTAACTAACCTTAAAAAATCAGAAAATATTCTTTGTTTACTTAACATTGAACAGCATACCTACAATTATTTTGATTTAACTACTAATTTAAAAAAGAAACATTTAGGATTGCTTCTTTTAAGTACACCAAATATACTTTTTGCAAAAGTTTCATTTTTTCTGAGAACAAATTAAATGGGTATTTTTTTTCATTAATTAATTAATTAGGTATTTCTATAAAACATAAAAGCTTTAACTAGTTAGTAACTATTTACTTGTTTTAAATTAATTTTAACTTTAATATCGCAATTAGTGCAACTTGCTATGGCGCTCAATAAAACGACTTAGGTTAGGTTAAAACGGCGGTTTGGAGGGAACCCACTTAGGCCTTTTGGCCCGTTGTAATACCATGATGGACGGCGCTGCCTTTCCCCTCTACCGTGAGCACCAGTTGGAAATTTTAATAAAAAGTCTGAGTTCTTTGATGCTTATTGAGTTAAGATCAGATAAGTTATCAAGAAGATGTTCCGAGGTTTCCTCCTCTTCCTCATCGTGGTATCCTCATCTCCGTATCATGGTAAATGTACCATGTCTGACGATTGTTAAAGGATCAGGCTAGATTTTTCACAGATTTATCACACGTTAATACTTCTATGCAACAATTTGGCATACAGTAACTACAAATATATAGCCTTTGTAAAATAAAGCTATTATTTAAAAACACTATATTTAATTATGTTTCCTCTATATTCCTTTGTATGTAAATTTAGTATGACTTTAGCAACCTAGCTTAAATGTTGGCGCGATAAAAAAATAGTCTTTTTTGGTCAAAAGTTAGTCAAAAACAAGTTAGTTTTAAGTAAATGAAATTTGTATGGAGGAGAAAAGAATTAAATCAACTCCTGGGTTATAATAGCAGTCCAGATACAGCAATAATTAACATTCCTTGCATTTTGTTTGCTCTTATATATAGTTAACAGCTTAGCATCTATTTTATCTTTTTCTTACCTTTCAACCTAGTTACTGGTAACTGACCAGTATTTACTTGAGGAAAGTGTAGTTAAACCAAATAAATGAATCGGCGCGAGTCAAAAAGGTCACAAAAAGGATTATCAATCACATGTGGCGAAAGGAGTCGATTCAAATGGAAATATAGAAAGAAAAAATTTTTTTTAGAGTCCGGTTCTCTTTCGTGCCGCGTCTAGGAAATGAGTTTCTTCGATTTGTTGAACGTGAATTTAATGGATTTAGAAATGTTTGTCGGTCGTTTCTAGACAAGATTTTATCTGAATTTATGTACCTCGTTATTGAAAACAAGGTTGAGATCCAATGCATTGGTAAATTATTATTATTAGAATACGAACATTTCCAATCGATGATACGGTTAAAGAAGATTCATTCTTGGCACGCTTTCGGTAAATTAATCGTACAATAATTTATTTATTTAATAAATTTGAATTTAAGAAAACTGCAATAATCACTGTAATTGGGATTTTTTTGAAACATTAATAAAAAACCATGAAATAAAATCTTCGTTTTCGAAAAATTCCCTTTTATTAATAGGAATGTTATGTAAAACTTTTTTTAGCAAAACAAGCTTTTACCTGCGACTTTATCTTTGATTATAATAAATATATTTTACCAATCATTACATTGAGACGAAATAGAAACAAATAAAATAAAAATATGACTACTACTATAACGAATCCTTCAACTAACCGTCGTTGTTTCGTAGGAATGGATTGAATTACTTAAAAACTTTGACAAGTTGAAAAATATTTAATGACAAATCTATTTTATTTATTATAAAAACAACCTTGACAACAGAATACAGAGTCTTCTTTCTTAACATTTCTTTACAACTACTACTACTACTACTTAATTAAGGCTTCTCTATAAAAAAACTTTCCTCCCCTTAGACCATGTGATCTTTTTATATGCACTGACCGGCAAAATGATCACATTACATAATAAAATTGCTCTGTTACAATTTAAAAAAGGTAACTTGCAAGTCATACAAGAACATACATTTTTAATAACAACACTAATTAATTATCTAAATAATATTTAAATACTAATTAACGAATAACACGCAAAATAAATAGATCTTAATGTTAAAATAAAAATTACCCTTAGGTGTTGGAAAATTTGCTTAGATCTAAACAATTTTTTTTGGAAGTTTCACACCTTAGGTTTACTTCTAGTACTGGAATTACCTCCTCCGGGAATAATAGCTCCTCTTGGATCTCTGCGAGATCGATTTACTACCACTCATTATTATGCCTCGGGAAGTTGGTGAAGTGTTTGGTGACGTTTTCGTTTTGATCCTTCACCCAAGTTTGTCCCAAACGTGCTCGAACGTGTTTGAATTTGGACTTTTTCAAAGTACATAGTCACCACTCTAGCAATGTATGGAGTATCATTGTCGTGCACAAAAAGAAAATCCACCCAGAAATGATACCCAGCTTGGCTCCAACATTTTCGTTAGGTACTGATGGGCAATTATGGAACCATAAGCTACAGAAACGAGATCTGGTTTAGCCTGGAATTAATTCTTTCTTAGACCATGACGGAACCTCCACCAAAACTTTCCTAACCGGTCATCGTACATTCTGCCTAAAGCTCTCCGAGTCTTCTGCATATCTTTAAATCTGGATTCATCCGAAAAAAGCACTCTATTCCTGTCATCGGCAGTCCAATAAATATAATTGCGGGTAAATTGTAACCTTGCTATTTTGTGATGTGTGGCAGCAATCATTTGCCTTTCTTTTGCTGGTGGTTTAAGTGATTTCTTTTATTCATCTTCGGATTGTTCTCCCACTCATTTCAATATTTCTGGCATTATAAAGCTCATTCTGGAGCTGTGGTTAAACGTCTATTTCACACTAATATTTAAAAAACAAATCGGTCATCAGCTTAAGATGAGACCCTTCTGTAACCTGTTTCTGGCATCCAATAAAATTTACCAGTCTCTTGGTATCTTCCAATAATTTTGGAAACTGTCGACTTGTTTATTCCTACAGTTCAAGTTGTATAAAGCTTACTCCTGCCGTCATTTAAGAATGCTATTATCTTTACAACTTGTTTATCTGTTAAGTGGTAGCTGTTTCTATTCATTTTTAGTTATCCTGCCAAAAATCATTAAATAAAAAAAACAACTTACAGAAATTTCTTAAAAATTTCAAGTTAATTGTTCTTGTAGCATTTAAAAACCTAGCAATAATTTGGACACTTTAACGTTTCACCTGTGTTGCAGTTGATTTCAAATAATCCATAATCAACTCCTGAATTTGGCATATGATAATCATTTTCCGTTATGCAGTCAGTGGTTGATTTGAAACATAACCAAAACTCGTCGCCTTTAAAGTGATGCAATAATTATGCCGGTCTGTTTAGTTTCTTAAATAGGTTAGATGATGAATTAATTAGAATTAAGTGTACCCAAATCGGTGATTTAGAGTCAGAGACACCTATGGTAGTTTTTTTAAATCTTCAATGCATAAATACACTTTTGTTACAGTTTTTTAATATGTAGTGTCTTATGTTAGCCATTATCCAAGCCTTAAAAACCACTATTACTATTATAACTTTACAAAAAAAAAACTTAACTCCTGGACCAGATTTACGCAGCAATATGCAAAATCCAAAAAATTAATTTATCATTTTCTTACGTCCGTTTTTAACGTTTAATAAGTATTTGAATAGTAAGTTATGCATATTTTGTCTCGTTGTTAATGACAGCTATTAAAACAATTCGTTAAGATGTACAGTTTTAAAAATTTGTTGGAGGATAAACAATTTTGTACAGTAGGTACTTGCAATAGACTTTCGTTAAAAGTAAGGTTATAAATTGTTCCTGTTTTGAAAGTAATACATTTTTTGTGGTAGACTGTTTAAATTTTGACCCCAAAAAATTGGAGAAATGAATCGAGCAAGAGGTAGTGTGGGCCTTATATTTATTGGATGAAGGATATTGTCCTCGAAATCATCAAAATCGTTCTGTCAATAATTGGAAAAAAGTTTTTTCACAAATGAAACTAGGGTTACCCTAAAACATCCAGATGGTTGCGTACGAGTCTGGCGAAACCAGGAAAGAGGATTGCTCGTTGCAATAGCTTTGCAATGATTCCATTTGGCGGTGGCACTGTTATGATCTAGGGTGGTATATTATTTGACGCTCGCACAAAATTAGTTCCTGTCCGTACGACATCCATTAATGCTAATGACCATCGTAAGAATATTGTAATAGAAGATGTAAAGCCTTTCGGCTCTTTTTTGGAACCCAATTTACTGTTTATGCAAGACAACGCTCAACCTCACATAGCTGGGGAGGTACTCTATTATCTTAATCAAGTTGGTATACCAGTTATGCAGTGGCCGTCAAAACGCCCGGATCTGAGTCCTATCGAGCATTTATGGAATTACCTCAAGAAAAATGTTAAACGTCAAATACCTGCATCTAGAAATCTAAATAAACTTATAAATGCAGTTATCACAGCATGGAAACCAATTTTTCAAGATTTTATAACACACGCTACTAGTGTGGCATTTACAACATAAATTTTGTTAATAGTGCCCTATTTACACCATAATTTATATTTTTTCAACATTACAATTTTGTTAATAAGTCTTAAGAATAATTTTTATTTCAATTACAGAAAGAAATATTAAAGCTAATTTACTTTGAAAGTATCCGAATACATGTTTTTTACTTTTTAATGTAACCAATGTCCATAACAAATTATTAAAATGTTAAATGTGGTTTTATTGTTATATCTCCGGATCTCGTCATCGTGGCGATATGACAAATAATATATACCAGTCACCAAAATCGGTCCCATAGTTTTTTCTCGATGCTTAAACAAATAGTTAGACAAAAAATCAAATACCGGTGATTTGAAATCTGGGATATTTAAACATTATATCGCAACTTTCTTTTGTTTATCCCTAATGTATAAATAAACACACTTCTGTTACACTTTTATAATAGTGTAAATTGAAATTTAATTGTTATAAATGGAGGAATATAGACAGGATTTATGTAATTTTACAAACTTTATCCGCTCTCACTAATGACAAACCAGTTTTTTATTCTTACCAACCCCAGTACTGATTTAGTTTTTTTCTATTGGAGAGTTCAATAGGTCTCGTCTCGGGGCGCCCGCATCACTTCATCATCAATTCCATTAGTGCCCGCTGTTTTGCATTTTCATAGCGTTGGCAGAGTACTGGCAGAATGGCTATAACACCGACCATACCGACTGTGATAGTATCTAGACAGCTCTGTACGTTGTTAGAACGATCATACTTTGTTTATTGGATTGACCAACGCCCTCTGGATTGTCTGTGTGTACTTATGTTATGACTGGTGATAAGTTATGGGCGGCATCTACACGTTTAATTTTGAATCTATGCCGACATGTCGGTTATGTTTTTTACAAGGTTGTCACTTAATACCAGTCGGTTGAAACAAGTACCTATTTAATATTAAATCTTACTACTGTCATATTTTTAATAAAAGATGTTAATTTTATATTTCACAAGTTTAATAATTTTATGTGTACTCAGAAAGGCCTTCTCTATATCTCTCGCAAAAGTGACAGTGACATTACTAACACTCCCGACAGCGAGTCTTTTGAGAGCTGCATTATTTTTCTAATACACTAATACACTTTTTTAAAATAATTTATATTCCAACATTTTTCAAGAAAATATGATGCTAAGCTACACTACGTAAATAAAATAAACTTTGTAAAACCTACCAAGTTACGTAATAAAAAAATAATTTTTTTTAAATGTTTGTTTTTTAATTTAAAATTATCAATTTACATTAAAATTATTTTATTCGCATTTGTTGAAGAGTACTTCCAAATGCATGTACATCTTTAAAATAAAGTTTTTATTATTTCGTTTATCATAAATGTGTACGAACTTGTAGTTGTTTTGAAGGTGCACATCCAACACGAGTGTACATTTCTTTGTTGCGTTGCTGCCACGAAGTGGGATCACCGAAAGCTTTCTGTTGTTTTTCCTTGTTTTGTTTTATTTCTTCATATTCGTTGACATCATCTAATTTTAATTCAATACTTGTTGGTGGTCTGCGTAACATTGTTGAGATTTGTTAAATTACAAATTTAGTTTTCCAGCACTCATCAAATAATGTACTAAATAATAATAATAAGAAATTTTTGGAGACACACTTCTTATTTTGCTAAAAAATGGTTCTTGAAGTATTTAGGAGGTTTTTATATTTTATGTATACATAGCAAGATCTTTGCAATATTTAAGTCTTTCATGAAAGTGGCAGTTACATTACTGACACTCCTGACAGCGAGTCTCTTGACAGCTGTGTTTCGTTTCTAACACATAATTAATTAAATCATTTAAACCGGCCATTAATGCTGTAAAAAAATATTTTCAAAAAATTAAAATGAAAATATAAAAAAAATTAAAAAAAAACAAATTAGGAAAAAAAATTCCATATTATTGCTAACACTTTTGATACATTTTTGAATTTGTATTTCTTTTTTTATTTATTAAAAATAGGACTTATTTAATTGATTTTACGAATTAAATTTAAAGTATAATAAGTAATAATACGAATTATTATGATTTATGGTTTTTTGGGGAGGTTTTTTTTATACCCAAAATTGGAATGATACAAAGAAGATAAGCATGTCCCCTGCGTAAAAATGACAGATGTTTACATAAACATATATTTTAAAGATAAGATATTTTAAAGATAAATTATTAAAGAAATGGATCTGTCAAAGGTTAACACTTTATTTCCAAAAGAGCGGATGTCGAGTGCCGCTTTAAACCGAATCATTACCACCAACCACACCTTTACTTCTTCTTAATGATTACAGATTCTTACTTAAAAATATTTGCGTAAACTTCTTTGTTTATCGTCAAGCAGGGTTATTCGGCAACCGTCGTGTTTTGTTGATGTTCCACCATACTTCTATTAATTTAGCCAGCAGTGGCTACTTTAAATAGTAATTCGTTTTTATTATGTGTTTTTGTATGAAAAAAATGTGGAACGCTTCACGATTTTGCGTGTTATCCTTGCGCAGGGTCCATGCTATTATTATTATTCTTAGTAATTGGACTTGAAAAAATTATAAATAATATTTTTTTATGATCACCCGAACACACCATCTCCAAAAATCATAATTATAATTATTATACTTTAATTTTAATTTAAAAACTTTTCTTTTTCATTTCTTTAAAAATTCATCAATATTTTTTTTAAATTGCTTGTTTTCTTTTGAGGTATTTTTAAAAAAATACATCATCCAATAACAGTTCACGAAAAACATGTGATAAATGTTGTTTTTGTACTTTTAAACTAAAAAAACAATTGACCAGATATCTTTTTTAAAACTTTTTTCCTTTATTAAAATCCGTCGTCAAAAAAATTATTTGATTACGTGCATTTTTGATGTTTTTTTTTTAAATGAGTGAACCCCACTTCCAAATAATTACCATAGTTATGAATTTATTTCTTTACCTTTTATTTAATTATTTTACGGCTAAAATTGATTGTGGAGCATATTTACAAGAAACATCCAGTAACATACGATTAATCTGGTATCGATAGGCTGCAGGCGAGTAAGATAAATAAAATAAAATAACTAAAAAATCTAAAAGAAAATCTGTATGTATGTATAAAAGAAAGTTAATCTAGCTTTGTAGTTTAGCGTCACGCTATAGATCAGGACCGCTACCATTCAGTCGGATCTAGTGACCGGAACGAACTGTGGTTGAATTTCAATTGTTTAACCGTTCGCTCTAGTAGTCCATGAACGATGACCGATGATAAAATAATCTCTGCCTTCAATTTTTATCTATCTTTGCTCGTTCTGATTTATTAACTATGGCTTGTTTGGTTGCTTTGTATTCCAGTTATTAAAAAGTTTACTTTATAAGAAAATAGAACCTACAGTGTGTCCCATTTACTCGCAGGAAAATAAATTTATCAACCGGCGATTTCAGACTGGATTAGTTTACACAAATAAAGCATTGTTAAAAGGTTTTCCATTCTGTTCACGCTGCAAAAGAAAATTGTCGTTATTTCATTAACTATTTGTTTTTAAAATTTATCTGATTTGTTTTTTGGATATAATTTGGATTCGCCCCTAAGAGGGGCACACTGACGCTCAGACGACAAAGTGTAAAATTTGGTAGTATAATATTGTTAGCTTTATCGTAGCAACAATATTCAGCTTTGTCGAGGTCGCGAATACCTACAAAACCATAGTAGTAATATAGTAAGTTTGGTCGAAGTAACATCTTCAGCTTCGACGTAATAACGTATTTAGCTTCGTCGTAGTAACATATTCAACTTCGTCGTAATAACAAATTCAGCTTCAGCGTAGTGTTACAATTTTAGCCTAGTTTTTTCGCGTGTAAAGTTAAATTATTCGAAATATCGTCCCGGCTCTTCGCAGTATCAGGAGTAAGATTAAAGTAAAAGCCTTTCATTCCACCATCCTTTCATTTTCAATATTTCCTGGCCGTTTACCTTACGATGAGTATCAAAGGCAAAGAGACGACAAAGGTAAGCCGTTTTTTGGGTAATTATTGTATATTTCAATATTTTTTACTCATCTAATTAATAGAGTCCGCTTTAATCAAAACATTGGTCGAATGTTAATACTATCTAAATGTTTTTGGTAATTTAATATTTTTTTAAACCCGTTAAAACTAAATGAAGATTAAAGACAACATATTTTTCCCGCAAAGACTATTTTGTCCAGGCCTACCAACCATCTTCAGAAGATTGTGTTCCGTTTTCATAATTTCACCTTAAAAAAATTATCCTGCGAGTTTCTACTTCTCAAATTATCAATAATATTTCCTCCCAAGAATAATAAGAGATTCCTTGTTAGCTCCGAAACAATGCAGAGTACATGGGTAACTAACAAGCCTTCCTGAGGGATTAAGAGGAGCAACTGACTCGACTAAAAAGTCTTTCCTCTAAACTATCTCTTTAAAAAAGCTCGTTTGGCACCAGTAAGGAATAAATTGTTGTCGTTGTGTACCACACAAAACTTTATAATACGTGTAAAACTAGAATGCACAATTAACTCTGGAAGCGGACAGATCCTGAAGGCATTGGCGAAAAATAAAAAGGTTACTCTTGTCTGGATTCCTGGTCACTTGAGATTCAAAGTCAACGAGAGGGCTGATAAACTGGTGAAAGCTGGATCGAAGACTTAGTTCATAGGCCCAGAGCCGGTCCTAGAGATTCATTTCTGTCTGGGCAAAAGAAAAATTCGGAGCTGGCAAAGGGATCATAAGTTAATGTATTGAAAGATAGAAACCAGGGACAACACCCCTAATTGTGGATTGTGTGAAGAGAAGAAAAACAGCCTCCACATTCTCATTCAATGCACAGTATATGCCAGACCAAGGTTGACTTTGCTGGACTCAGCTTTTCTTGAGCCTGAGCAACTAAGGCAGTTACCGATCAGCAACCTGATCCTATTTTGGAGAAAAACAGGTATAGCTATTAGGTGGAGATGCAATCGACGTTGTATGCGTGCCGTTGGTGGGATTTGAAGGAAACCGCCCCCCTAATTTATTATTTTTATGGGTAAGACTTAAATAATATTATTTCTTATGTACCTACGACTAAGTTCCTGAGGTGGCTGCTAACATTATTTCAGAATCCACGAAGACAACGGCTGAATGGCGGCCATTTTTTATTTTATTGTTAATCTTATAAAAATCTAAAATTGTATTTGATAAATAATAAAAAAAATTACTTACTTAAGTCACATTTTTTAGTTTCTTTTTCTTGTAAAAAAATACACATTATTGCTGATAATTGTACGGATCGTTAAATCATGTCAGCGGAATAATCAAAAACTTTTAATTTATTTAAACCCTAACGAAGGTACATTTAAAAGCATATTACTACTAATTTTGATAAAACTTTTACGTAATATAAAGGTATAAAATAGGTACTGATTTTTAATTATATATTTTTTTATTTATAAATTATTTCTGCTCTTAACTTTTATTAAACTTATATAACATTCGCTTACGAGACGCCACGAAATTAACTAATTAATAATAATTAATATTAAAAAGAAGACATTATTTAGCAGCTAAAAATTCTATTAATACTATTAATTTTGATACATTTTTTTAAGAGTCTAAGCAATTTTTTAATTTTTTTTCTTCAATGCATTTTTTTTATTCCTACAAAGTTTTGGATAATATATTTTTATTCTTATACCCATTTTCTTTTTAATTTTTGGCTAATACATTTATTCCTTTTATCCACCTTTTTTGCTAACCAAGTATTTCTTGGTCATTATTTTTTTCTTTTTTGGATTCTATTGATGATTTGGATTTACGATTTTTGTGTCTAACCATTTAGGTTGTCTCCTTGTTACCTAATGTGATTGTTTCTTGGTGTAGCTGATTTTTGTTGTCTAAGGTATTACATTTATTTTGTTTTGTTTTTCCTGCCATTTTTTTAATGACTTTATTTCTGTAAGTCGTATATTTTATTTCATCTTTTTGTTTTGTTGGTTATTTTTATACTTTATACTTATTTTATGGAAGAAAGAGCTTACTAGAAATAATCAATAAAGCTTGGATAAAAGAAAATATACTAGAAGAATGGAGAACAGCTCTAATAACACCAATACACAAAAAAGAGGACAACAAAAACTGTAATAACTATAGAGGGATCACGCTACTGAATACCATAACAAAAATAATGGAACGAATAATCAACAAAATAAGAAACAAAATAGAACCACAACTTTTAGAACCACAAAGTGGGCTCAGATCCGGAAGAAGCACACAAGACCACACTTTAACGATAAAAGAGAAGAAAACCAAAATATATATTTAGCATTCATAGACCTAAAGACAGCTTTTGACAAAGTACCTAGAACAGAAGTATGGAAGAGTTTAAAAAATAGAAACATCGATGACAAAACCATAAATATGATAAAAAAAATATATGGAAGTAATAGAAATCATGTTATCAAGAATAACATGAAATCAGAAGACTTCAAAACAAAAGAGGGTCTGAGGCAAGGCGGATCATTAAGCCCAATGCTGTTTAATATTTTCATGGACGATATCATCAAGGAATGTGAAAGAAATATCAAAAAAATGTGCATTGAATACAAAAACATGCAAAAAATGGAGATAGCTGAAGCAGATGACATAATACTGATTGCTGAAAATGAAAAACAATTACAATATAATATAGAAGTATGGAATGAAGCACTAAAGAGAAAACAGATGAAAATAAATAAAGATAAAACCAAAGTAATGACTATAGGAGACGAAGAAATAAATATTATGATAGATAATATAACAAGTTAAAGAGTTTAAATATCTAGGAGTAACAATATACGAAAAGGAAAGAGAAGAAGCGGAAATCAACGACAGAATTGAGAAAACCATAAAACTGTATTATGCAATGAACAGGAAACTTATAAACAAAAAAGAAATTTCAAGGCATACAAAACTAAAAATATTCAAGACAATATATAGACCTGTATTAACATATGGTTGTGAATCTTGGATATTAACAAAAAAAACCAAAAGTAGAATGCAAGCAACAGAAATAAAATATCTGAGAAGAATTAAAGGAGTGACAAGAAGAAATAAAATAAGAAATACACAAATAAGAGAAAAAGAGGAAGACCTAGAAAAACCTTGAACGACATAATACGAAAGATTTTACAATGAAGAAATAAAAAATGGAGCGAAGCAAAGACATTGACCAGAGACAGAAAATAATGGAAGAAGTTTATAAAACAAGACTAAAATGATAACCCGACACCCTAAGGGTAAAAGGTATATATATATATATATATATATATATATATATATATATATATATATATATATATATATATATACGAGTACTTATTTAATTTTTCTGTTAATATTCATTTTTCGTTTTTTGAATTTTTCTGCCAGATTTTCACTAATTTTTTCCTATTCTCTTGTATTTCAACCATTAGTTATGTCAGGATATATTTTTTAACTTTTCTCAAATCTTACGTAAATGTTAAACTGTTTTTTAAAAATTATTAATAAAAATATCACAGCCAAGAGCGGTTAGAATCGTTTATATTTTCTGTATTGTCGTATGCATTCAAAGAAACAATAGAACGCCTAGCAATAAGAAGATATTCGTTACAAGAAAATCGAATCTAGAACTTGAATGTATATGAACGCACTCTCACACACACACACACGCATATAAGGGAGCGGCAAAAAAGACCGCTTACTGGTCATAGACGTCGTGTAAAATAAAAGGAAAAAATTAATTACCTCAATATAGTTTCTAATAAAAAACAATCTAGAGGTACAAAAAATAGCTAATTAATCTTTTTAAAACCACAATTTTCGTGCCCAAATTTTTTACAAAAAAATTGCAATGGAAAGGATAAGTGGTGTACTAGGATACTAATTTTTTTTAATTATATCTAACATAAAGTACTTACATAAACTGATTGTTATAGAACATCTTTTGGGTTGCTTTTTGAATATTTTTTTTAAACAATTTAGAAAAACATTTATGATTTATCTACTTTTGCATCCATTCAAACCAATTCTTTCAAGGACTTTTTCACTCTCAAAGAGATATATCTGTATAATGTAGTTTTTAACCGTTTAAAAATATTTTTAGAGGTAAAAATTGCTGTTCACATTTTTTTACATTTGGAAATTTGTGGGAATACCTACATAAAATATAAGGCAATAATTTTTTTGGAAACATATTAATTGGTCGAAATGTGAGCTTTTAATGTTTTAAATACAATGGTTTTTTAATGTAAACTGCCATTTATATTGTTTTGTAGTTATTTTTCGTCAGCAGCTGTACTTCTTTTGTAATTCATTGCATTACCTTGTACTTCTTTGTGCTCTTAAAAACATACCTAACATTTTGGGTTGCATCCAACTTGAAACTTTGGTGTATTTTGATGCAAATTTAAACATTTTTTGCAGTTCCTTATTTTTTAAAAGCAAGTTACTATGTATTCTATATTAAAATTAATAAAAAGTCTTAATCTAAGGTTTCTTTAGTAAAAGCAAATTACTATCTATAATTATAATAAAAGATAAATTTTATTTTTAAAATTCATAGTCTTGCCATTGGATTTACCAACCAATAAGAACAAATTGTGCAATTATTATATTATGTGCTATTCTTAAATACACACATGAATATAATCTAAGGAGATTTTATCCTAAGCTGGAAATTTTCGATTAAATTAAGGTTTTCAGACAATAAATTAAGGCAAGTTAATTTTAAGAAAGTTTATTTGAACACCTATTTTTTATTTAAAAAATATTTTTAACAAAAATAAACAAAAACTTAAAAATAATCTAAAATAACCAAATAAAAAAATTAAATTTAATTTTGTTCCTAAATAAAATAAATTAATAAGTGGTGAGTCCTCCTCGATTATTTAATATAGCATTTTTCTTGCATGGATAGAATCAAGTTATCTTTTTCTTGTTGAGGTATAGCTATTCATGCTCCCTGCAAAGCCTCAAATCATTGTTGGCGGTTCTGAAAATTCTTACCAGTTTTTAAAACTCTTTGATAAATATTTGGATTTAAGTTCAGTGATTGTGCATCCCACTGCAATACTTCGATACTATTATCATCAAGAAAACTTACCAATGTGGCCCTATCATGCATCAGTTCAAAATTTTCTTCAATGGCTGCGGCATATGGAAGCACAATATTGTCTAAATATCTCATTATTGAACTATTGGAATTTCAACATCTTTGCTAAAGCGCCTCTTCATCTTTTATAAGAATGAAACTCCTGTCCACACTCTTACACGCCTTAAGTAGAGAAGTACACCAAATTTTGTCTCGTCTGAAAAACAAATAGGACATTTTTTCATAACAGCCCAAGCTAGATAAATGAAAAGCGCGACTGCCTCTCGATAAAGACCAACATCTCAACGGTCTTCTCGATCTTAAGTGAGCTTCATCCAAACGATTTAGGATAGTCCTGAAAAAAGCTTGTGTTCCATGTGTTTGTATGTGTTGTTTATTGTAGTTAGATAATTGCAAAAAGCGATCTTCATTATGGGTTGTAGATATCTCAGTTATATGTCGAGTTTGTAGATAATGGGCATTGGAGTGGAAAAATACACCTGCCTATGGCTCTCAGCATTTTTTGTGGTCTTTTCATGTTTAATTCATAAATTCATGTGATAAACTGTAAACTCAAATCAATACCAACACTTTTTTTGGTGTTTGATACTAATAAAATATAGAATTACAAAACGAACTTTTTGTGAAGCTTTTTTGTGCTAAAAATATTAAAAAATACAGTGACAAAAAGTGTGAGTCAAAAATAATATATATTTTATGAACTAACTTAAAAATATTTAAATAAAAATTAGTATCTACGGTTAAGTTTAAAATTAATTATTATTTGAATATAATTTATAAAATATAAGCCAACTTTACCAAGAAAATTGGTTTTTTATTTGATTTTTTTTATTTTGTCAAGTCGCTGTCAAGTTGTCAGTTACATTTTGTCATTTATATTGAAAACCAGTTAAAATGTTTAATGGTGTTGTTAGTTTTCATGCATTTTCTAGTGAGTGGGGTCAACGATAAATATTTTATGAAAATTATATTGAAAAAAAAATCTGCATTTATTTGCTTTTGTTTGATGAATGGGTAAAATATTGTTCTGTCACGTATAGTTAAACCTCAACGTCTATGGCTTGCATAAAAAAAGGGGCGACCCAAGGGGGGCACAAGATGTGATATCCAGGGCTCGGCATGTGACCCGAGAGACCGCGCCCCTTTTAAGTCTGCGAGGTCACATGCTCGGCTTCGAACCAGATCACAGATCACCAGTCGCCTCTCTCGGTACCACCGGCTAAATAACCTGTCTTGTCTTTTAAGAATTGACCACTAGATATTACTTTTTACTGATCGTGTACGGGTGCTCGTCTTAAGTTCATCCCACACTTCTAACTTCTTACATCAAATAAAAGATCTACAGCAAGATTTTCAAACGTCCTGAAATTAACCAGATATCATAATGGTCATTTGAATTAAAATTTTCCACTGCCAATAATTTGAACTGACCACTTCAATTTGATATATTTTGCAATAAAAATATAATTTTTATGAGTTCGCAATTTAAATCACAAATGTTGAAAACAGCATTACTTTTATTTGTGAAAAGTCAACTCGTTGGTGCAGTCTTGCATTAAAAAAGTCCAGACCAAATAATTCTTCCAATTTTATTAAAGAATAAAATTCTGCTCCTAAAAAGAGTTCTAAATATATCCTGTCTATTATTTTTTAAGTAATAAAAAAGGGTAATAAGTACTTAAGGTATATAATAAATAAATATATATATATATATATATATATATATATATATATATATGGGAAAAAATTTTATTCCAATGAGATTATTTCTTAAACAAATTTGTGAATCCATTGGAATTTAAAATTCATTTACCAAAGAAAAAATGCGGGTTACTCTTCTTATTTACTATTAATGTCTCCGGTGTCCGCCAAACGCTATAGTAGATTTTTACAGTTAAACCAACACTTCATCAACACATCATTTTTATAGGATAGGTTTTGTTATCATATTCTTTTTAATAACTAATAAGTTTTCGATCCTTTAATTCTGCTGTTAAAAAAAACTTGTTCGTTAAATATATGCTCAATTTAAACTTCTCTCCACAAAAGTTTAATTCTGGAATCCTTTTTTGTATTGTAAGGCTTTATTTTGTAAAAAAATCCACATACTAGTAAAAAAATTCAGATGACACTTCACCCATTAATGAAGACTTATTCAACAATCTCTCCTCTCACCTCAATCAAATTCAGTAACCAATTACTAGTCACCGACGAAGTTATATATTCAGGACTAGTACTCAATCATAAACTCACATGGAAATCACACCTAAAAAAATCAATATAAAGATCCGCAAAGATGAACTAACTAATTGGATGCAAATCAAAAATGTTCGCAGAAACAAACTCTACCTATAATATTGTTGCGATATTTGATCTTTTAACACTGAATACAATAACTGAACAATTTATTTTATTAATTCTCACAATCAGTTAGATAATTACAATCTCTATAAAATCTCTTTATATTACTTAATATATAACTGACTTCAAAAACTTAACTATAAAATTAAACTTCAAAAACCTAAAACTCGATCAGCAACATTCCTTTTATATGGGCAAACAAACTATTCGAGAATACGGACGTCCATTCTGGAAGAATGAGGAACCAACGAGAAGATTCTTTCCTAAAATATTGAGCGTTTGTTGTTACAAAACAAAACATTTTTTTTCATTGTAGTCGACGCGCTGTCGCCTCAAGGCAACAATCGACAGGGACGGACTCCACAATTCGTAACAATATGTTGGCCCTAGGACTGAAGTAATACATTTAGTAATGTAAAAGAGTTGTAAGTTTGTTCGCATCAATCAATCCTTAGGAAAGTGAACTGTATCTGATAATTGACTCAAGGCTTGGTAAAAAGTAAATGATTCAAAAATATATCATTAAAAATGCAAACATAAAATCGACTTGCCATAGGATGGAGACTTTAGATTATGAGGATGTACAACTTAAAGGATTTCTTACTCTAGATATCTTCAATCGCGATTGAGTGGACGTCAAGCTTGTCTATGCTTGTCCAAATTAATACAAAATTTGACTGTTATATCTTCTTTTTGAAAGTTCACTATTTTGCAAGAACAATGGAAGTTTTTAAATTAGTTTAAGCAATAAAGAAACGCAATTAAAAGCTAACTGCTTTGAACAAAACATATAACGGAAGATAATAGTCTTCAACAGGTGATTTAACACGTAGCTACTGCGGCCAAAACTAAATATATGCTATATGCTAATGATTGCGGGAAACAAAATAGGTGGACGAGGCCAGCGGCATGGAGAGTTCCACAGATCCAAGAGTGGTAATAGGAGTACTACCCCCTAGATAGCAGTAAACGTTCGTTCCTAGCAAATTATAGCAAGAAAGCAAGGCAACTCCACCAATTTGCACAAAGGTTATCACTGGATAACTTCACCACTTATGTACGTTTTGTACTAAAGTATTGTTTTACAGATTAAACATTAATTTCTATATAGTTTTAATTAGCAAACATATTCATTTTGTAACTTTTTCGTCCAATTTTAATGCAATAAATTAAAAACTTAAATTGCACAAAATCATAACAGATATATTTGTGATAGTACCTTTATCGCATATAATATTAACAAATGTAAACCGTATACAAATTCATTCCGTAGATAATGTGTCTCGAACACGTTTGAAATGCACATAAATATAATAGACCTTAATATTACATACTAATAGCGTTAAATTTTATTTTAGTTCTGGTTCAAATCAAACACCTGCAAGAACTGACGATACAAATTAATTTTTTTTTAAATTATGATTAATCTAATTTTAGATTCGCGCTTGTCAAATTGAAAAATATTGTATTAAAAGTGAATCCTTTATCTCCGTTTTGCTCCAATTTCAGATTTACTGTAAAATTAAATTTTATTCCGGATGAGCACGTGACTTGGTATTTTTCAAGAAGTTACGTTTATAAAACTCGAGCAAATGTCGGAATAGAATCATACAAAGGGAAATTTCCTTGTTAAATAATACATTCCTTTACTAATAATGTCACGTCTCTGTTACAGTCGTTACAATTTTATTATTATTATAAGTAACTTTGAATTTTATCTATTAACAAAGCGACTAAAAATAAGATTACTGTAGCAAAACTAGTAAAGACAAAACCAAACTCATGGTACTTGATAGAAGAAACGCAGTACAGCTAAACAATCTGCCTCCAAATATCGAAACGGTTAATGAGGTTCATCCACTCATCTACTCCAACACAAGAGAATGCGAGTCCGAGATAAGAAGGCGTATAGTACTATTGCGGGCAACTATAGCGAACCTGGGAAAGATATGTACTGACAAAGAGATAACCAAAAACACAAAAATGGCTCTAGTGAGATCTTTGTTGTTCTCCATATTTTCTTACGGATCCAAGTCATGGACCATAAAGCTGCTGATAGACACCGCAAGAAGCATTTGAAATGGGTTGCTGAAAAGAATGTTGCGCATTTCATGGACGGCAAGAAGAAAAAACCTGTCAATTATTAATGAACTTGGCATTACAGATCGACTATCTACCATGTGCCATAGACGAATCCTTCAATATTTCGGACACATCACACGCAGAAATAGGAATAACCTGGAAAAATTCTTAGTACATGGCAAAGTAGAAGGCCAAAGAACTAGAGGCCGATCTCCGCCACGCAGGCTGGACCAAATAAAGAACATCACAGGTCAACCATTGCAAACGAATATCCGCGAGGTCGAAGATCGTCACCTTTCAAAATGTAAAGTTTTTAGTTGCAAGTAGCCATAATGTCACGATGCTTCAGACATGAAAATACGAGGAAAAAGACGAAAATATTCCATCACCCTTGTACCCCTTTTGTAGAGGAACTAACAAATTTGGAAATGTCACTATGAAACTCAGCGACCCTAAAAACTATAAATTCGATACTAATAGTGTAATAGTTTTTGTTTTATCTCCTTTTCACCCTTTTGGTAGGGGTACTAACAAAATTGGAAATTTCATTGTTAAACTAAGTGACCCCAGAAACTATGAATTCGTCACTAATATTGGCCATTTTTGATAGCTTTTATATTTCAGCATTCTCTTCCCCTTTTCGTAGGGACTTGTCGGGATTAAATCTATCTTATCACATTTACAATTTTTTTTTAATATTGGTCCAGCGGTTTAGAAATGCATAAATGACAAACAAACACTCCTCTGTCCAAACACTATTGAGACATGACCAATTAAGTCATAATACCTGGCGGTAAAAACTAATAGGTTACACCTTCCAAGTTAGTAATGGTGTTTAAATTGATTAGATTTTATTAAATTAGTTAATAAAAAATAAATGTTGAAATATTTTCGCGTCAAAAATCGAAGTCTGTTGTACGGTTAGAGGTTATCAAAGTAAAGCTAGTAAAGTTCTAAATGTTATTTTTAATTATTTTCCAAAGCCTAGCAAGCGTATTGGACATACTTTTATTTTTTTTAAAAAATTGTTAAATTAAAAGCATAAAATGAATTATTAAAATTAAATAAAGTTACACCACAAATAAAAGTAAGTTGTTGACATTTAAAGAAAAGGAACTATATATTACTAGGTGCCTACGTAAAGTTTGTCTCAAAAATGTAAAGTTTAAAGTAGCATTGTCAGTTTTATAAAAGGTTATAAATAATTGAATGATAAAATTGATGAAATTTACACGATGATAGAAGAAAGACGGATTGATGTTCTTTGTGTGAATGAAACTAAGCGAATAGGATGTGTAACCACAACACATGGACCTTATACAGCCTACTGGTCAGGAGTTCCGGAAACCAGCAGAGGTTCTCAGGGCGTTGGTGTGATACTCTCTGTGACTGAATTTGAATGTGTAAGCCCAAGACTCCTCTGGGTAAGGCTAAAGGTTGGTCTTACTTGTATCTTTTTGCTAGTGGTTTATGCCCCACAAGATGCGCAGTGGAACCAATCTTTAAAAGCCCAAAAAGAGAGGAGGTTTTTGGGATAGTGTGACAGATATTCTGAATAAGTGTAACCAGAATGAAAGAATTGTAATGTTGGGTGATTTTAATAGTTGGGTAGGAGTAAAGCGTAATGGATACGACAGTGTTCTGGGAATGTACGGTGACAGCAGAGTAAATGAAAACGGAGAAAGTCTACTTAAAGTATGTTTGGAGTGGAATCTTATTGTAACAAACACAATGTTTAACCATAAAAGGATTCACTTGTACACAAGACAAGAAGGATACCAGAGAAGTATAATTGATTTTGTAATTGTGGATGAAAGATTAAAAAAGAAGGTGATGGACACTCGAGCATACCACGATGCAGATATTGACACAGACCACTTCTTAGTAATGAGCCGAATAAGAGGTCTCTTTAAGCGGTGGCGCCATCGTGCGCAGGAATCTAGTAGTGTTCTAGAGCGTATAAAAGTTGAGAATTTACAAGTAGAAGATATAAAAGAGGAGTTCGTTAATAAATTAATTAAGAAATTTACAATAATAAACAAAAGATGCGTTTATCAGCTTGGTTTATAAAATCAAGAGATATCTATAATAACAATAATTTATTAAAAAACCTGTCAATTAACACATCTAAAAAGTTTATGTCCATTTTGTGATGATAGCGCCGTTAAGGTCATTTTGGTGCTTTTGGTTTAAAGAAAAGCTCTAAAGCCTTAACACAAAAAAGTGTTAAATGACAGGTCAAAATAATAATAAACAAACCTTGGGTTATTTTAAAACAATATTGAAATGAAAATGGACTATAATAAAAAATTTTTTTTGTGCAAGTTTTTACTGTTAAGCTTAAAAGTAAAAACACATTTTTTTGCAGAGTGTCTTCACATAAAAGCTTTAAGCACTTAGGATTTACCGGTTAGGAAAAAATTGTATGTCAAAAAACACCAAAACATGACATGACATAACAACCGTTGACATATGTCTCCTTGTCAACTTATGTTGTCAGTAGACGTTCCTCAACTTGATTTTAATTTTAATGTTTTCAAGGTTTTTAAAAATTTTAAAATGATAAAATGTACATGTCTTTAAAATGATGTAATTTAGTTACAATTTTATAATGTTTTGTTTACCTTGAAATGCTCATTTTTTGAGCTGTAGTCATGTCCTCTTCATGTTTAGTCTTTAGTAAACAAATTTGTGACAAAAATTTCTCATGATGATGGCTTGACGCCAAAAACGTTTAAGAATTGGCTTGTAATAATTAAAAATTTGGGTGTACTATAGCATTTTTTTACCTATTGATATCTTGAATCAGATAAACGCCCGATTTGATTCAGATCAGGTGTTTTGATGGCTACTACATAACTGGTATACCAACTTGATTAAAATAATCGAGTGTCTTCTAATAAATTCTTTAAAACTCTAAATCTAAACAAATTAGCTGTCATTTACAACGAGACGAAATATGCATAGCCTACTATTCAAATACTCGATAAATTTCAAAAACGGACATAAGAAAAAGATAAATTTATTTTTGGATAATTTTGTATTGTTGCGTTAATTTTTTCTAGGAGTTTATTTTAAAGATTAAAGATCAATACCTACTAAAAGATACATACATACAGTCACGCCTTTTTGCCATAGTGGTAGGCAGAGACCACTTCCTTTCACCTGCTACGGTTCTAACACACCATCTTTTGCTTCCTCTACTTTCATCAGTGCTCTCATACATGCTCGTTGGTTGTTGATACTCTTGACCTGGCCTTTCTTCAAAACAATGTTGATCTGATAGAGGTATGTTTGTCGACCTATACCGACTTGGCATTTACACTCGCCTTAAAAATTTGTTTTGTCAATCTTCCTTTATCCATTCTTTCTACGTGTCCAAACCATCTAAGCATTCCTTTATCTATCTTTGTAACCACATCTTCTTTTAAACCGCAGGTTTTCTTATCTCACTATTAAGTCTGATTGGTGTTGTCGAGGAGCTGGAAGGAGCTGTTCTAGGAGTCGCTGTTCATGACTCTTGGCAAACTTGTTGATCGTCTGGTCAACGGTGTCAATCTCCAGGTCCCGATGGAGGACTTTTTCTGGAGTACCAAGGAGCATTGGTGATATTCCTCAGTACCTTGTTCTGAAATCCCTGCATGATCTGGGTGTTACCTTTTTTTGGTGCAGCCCCAAAGCTGAATACCATAAGTCCTAATTCTTTTCCTTTCTTTTTGACATGGAGTTTCCAGCGTAGCCCGAAAATTTAAAAATAATTTTTTACTTTTTAATCTGCTACAAATATAATAACTACGGAAAGGAGGTTAATCCGCCTTATTTAGATTTAATAAGACGTCACTGAGATCATCATTTTTTATTTGTCAAGCTCTTCTATTTGTTATCCATACCAAAAGGATTAAAAAAAAGATGTTAATCTCCCATTTTGGCCTATACCAACTATATTATCTTCTTACCAGAGCCAAATATGAGTGCACAATTTTCAGGATGATTAGTTTAAATTCTTTGTTTTGAGTAAATAAATTTATTTTTTATTTTATAATTTAGATTTTTAGCATTATTACATGTGTGCATAATTTTAATAGTCCTGTAAAGTTGCTAATTTGAATTAATTAAAATGTTTTTGGAACAACTAAAATATACGACGTATACGCCAATGATGTTATTGCTGCGTCCCCGTTGGACAGTTTATAAAAAAGTTGCTGCTTGGCTATCGGCAGCTATATATACATATAAAATAAATAGCGTCCGGTTGTCTGAACAACCTTTGCCATGCTCTCTTTTTCTAATCTAGAATCGCTGGTCATTTCAAATGTCATACCACGGAACAGTCTAAACACTAAAGAATTATTATGAGAGATCGATTCTTTGCGTTCTCTTCAACCTCGTCAAGGCATACCGAGATAATTGCGGTTGATATTGCGGGCTACTAGATTCTACGTTCTACACGGTGGCTTGCTCTTAATTAGTCTAGCTGCAGGGTATAACTAAGTGTATAAGGAAAAATTATGAAGCAGATAAATAAAAAGGTATTTTATTACCTGTTTTTTGTTTGGCTTGCTATTAGACTCCACGCAATTGGCGTAAGTTACATCAACTGTCCCTAATATTTTCGTTCTTTTATGTGTTACTAAATACATCAAGAGCTTTGATTGCAAAAATCCTTATACCATAGAACTCTAAACACCTATAGTTTCTTAATTGATCTCTACGGAAAGTTTTTTCTCTTTTTGTTGGTTCTTTAGTGGATTTTTTCAACATAATCTGAAGCAGTTAATTTTTTTTTCCGAAAGATAGGAACCCTGATATTTTAGGTACCCACCTTTATATGCACGCAGTATGTTAATAATAGTTTTTTTCGCCACACCAATGGTTTTTATGTATTCTTGCTGTTTTGTTCGACAGTTACGTGTAAATTTTAGCATTAATTCATGATGAGTTTTTTAGCCCGTGTTTATCCTAATGCATTTGTTCATAATACCAGGGAATTATTTTTCATTCATTTATAGATGTTTGTCTTTAGTGCTCATATATTGGCAATGGTTTTTATCTGTTTTTATTTTTATGATCTAATTATACTGTTATCAAAAGTAGTCTGTTTTAACTGTTCTTGTAGTAACTCCAAAACGAAATACTGTTGTGAGTTAAAATAATATTACATACCATAATCTTAAATAAAACCACAATATCTACTAACATAACCCTAAAGACTTCTGGTCTCTTTGTTCTTTGTCAATATTAAAATTTAAAATAAAATTTCTTGCAAACATTTTTGTTTTAAGCCTTTTTTATTTATTCTTACTTTGGAGAAAGCTGCATTTGTTTCCCGTAACTAACGTAAAAAGCCATGGGCATAAAATTTTATTTTCATGTAACTCTTATTTATGGAGTGAAACTACCATAAAATATATAAAATATATAGATGTAATTATTTTCAAATTGTTGATTATTCACTAATTTGAAAAGCTCTATAGAAGTACTCTGAAAAAATGTACTTAATTCGTCAAAAAAAGTTCATAAATTTGTAAAATCTACTATGAGATAACAAAAAGCTATTTTATAAACTTAAGGTAATTAAATAGACGCTATCCGATTTTTGTGAGGAATTTGGCAATTTTTAGAATAAAAGTAACTATATTTAAATTTTAATTTAATTAAAACTATCCACATTGTCAAAAGATTAGCAGAACAAAAGTTTTATTTTACCCCAAACGAAAATTAATATTTGTAATTAAATAACTAATTTTATTTAGTATTATTGATTAATAAAACAAAAAAAAATATGTTTCAGCAGCCACCAAATGCCACCTACCTCCCGGTCGCTTGCACATTTATTACGGAAAATTATGTATTTATATATAAAAATTTCTTGGCTAAAAGTCAGAAGGTCTATTGCGCTTTTATGGACTTGGAAAAGGCCTATGACAGAGTGGAGAGGAGTAAATTGTGGTCGACATTGTCTATGTATGCGGTGAACGGTAGTTTAATACAAGCACTGAAATCACTGCTTGTGTCGGGATAAACAAAACTTGCACGGAATGGTGAGAAAGGGATGTGTGGCTTCCCCTTGGCTGTTTAACTTTAAATAAACAATTGTTTAATATATTTAAAAGAGAGTGCGTATGGATTAAAAATGAATGATTTGATCGTCAAATGGTTCCTTTACGCCGATGATCAAGTCATATTAGCGTCATCTGAAAAGGAGTTGCAGGCGATGGTTAATATTATGCATGATGCGCTGAAAATCAAAGAAATGAAAATAAATGTAAGCAAAACAAAAGTAATGGTTTTTTAAAAGAAAAGAAAGCATGACAACCTGTGAAGTTCTGATTAAGGAGAAAGAGTGAAACAAGTAAATGAATTTGTGTACTTGGATTCAAAGTTTACGAGAGATAGAAAGTATGAAAGTGACATTGAGTGAAGGCTGTTGGCAGAAAAACAAATGAATAGGGCACTGCATAGCTTTATAAACAGCCAGAAAGTGTCAATAAAGGCACGTCTGGCTGTAAATAGAGAATTGTTGGTTACTACACTTATGTATGGGAGTGAATGTTGGGTTTGGCACAAAAAGCATGAAAATAGGATTAATGCTGCGGAGATTAGTAGTCTGAGAAGTATAGCCGGAGTGACTCGGTTGGATAAAGTGAAGAGTAGTGAGATGAGGGATCGCTGTGGTGTAAAAAAAGTTGTAGCTACAAAGATAGATAAAGGAATGCTTGAATGGTTTGGACACGAGGAAAGGATGGATGAAGGAAGATTGACGAAACAAATTTATAAGGCGAGTGTGGATGGACGGAAGTCGGTAAAGGTCGACCTCGGCGAACATATCTCGATCAGATCAACATTGTTTTGAAGAAAGGCCAGGTCAAGAGTACTAACACTCGACGAGCATGTATGAGAGCAATGATGAAAGTAGAGGAAGCAAAAGGTGTGTAAGCAAGTGAAAGAAAGTGGTCTCTACCTACCACTACGGGAAAAAGGCGTGACCGTATGTATGTAAAAAATATTTAAATCCAATTGTTTTTGTTAGGAAATAATTATTATTTTTAAAAAAAATATGTTTTAAATGTAAAAATAACAAACAAGACTCCAAATTTAATTAAAGGTTAAAAGACCTCTTTTTAGAATTTATTTAGTATTAAAATTTATTCATTCAATTTTAAATTGACATGGTATATAAAAAATTTTTGGCTAATAATTTATTTCACCAAAATAAAAATTTTAAAAACTATAATATTAGTCCTAATTTTAGTACATTAAATATATTTCTATTAGAAATAAAAACAATTACGTCAAACCATTCTTCCTTTCCAATACAGCAGTAATAAATCGACCTTGGTTTAAGTTAAGTAAGAGTTAAGTCTGTAACTGTACAAATAAATATCTTTTAACACTTTGCCATAACCATAACCAACGCACACGTACGTAGATATCTGCAGACAAGCCTGTACGCCCTTGCTAGGTCACGCAGAAAGGTCAAATGAAAAATACACTGGGTGACATTTTGCCCTCGAGTCCACACCTTGATATGGTTGTCATTGTTCGCCACACACATTTGCATGAAATTCTATACAGAATGCATGGTGTTTATCAATAACTCAATATATACAGGATGATTAAATCGGTTAAATAAAGACAAGATTTTTAAAATTTTCAAAAATCTTTATCTAATCCTTTACTTTCTTTTAATTTCTATGCACACTCAGTCACATACTATGCTTTGTTTTTTTATACAATTCACGGGGTTTAGGACTTTAACTCTCTATAGTTTTGATTTTGATTGTCCAGGACTTAAGAGCTTCTAATTTAAAATGTAGCTTTTACCTTTACACCTTTTGATTTTTTTCTTAACAGTGGTATCTTTAGATAGGTGGAAGTTGCGGGTATATTTATTATTCTCTATATACTTTACAGCACCTTGTTTTAAAATTATTTGTATAATTTTGTTATTGTTGCTAGTACATCTTCACAGTTGGATACCATATAGCACCTGTTTTAGAATTTGATTGTAGATCAATATCTTGTTAAATAATTATGTTCTTTTGGAAATCCGTTATGTGAGCCAATAATATTTTATTAATTAAGGATTAAGCTCAGTTCATTAGCTATCTTTTTACGAGTATATGATACTACCACAGAAGTTTGGCGTCAATAGTCAAACCATGGTGTTTGACCTTCATTTGTCCACTATAATATTATATTGTTGAAGTTTTTTATTTGGTGGTTCATTTCATACGGACAAATAATTAACAACATATTAACATAATAATAATTAATAATCTATAATAGTGTTTTAAACATACTATATTAAACTACTTTAATACCTTACTAAATACTGTCAAGGCATAATGATTGATAAATTCATTTTGGTACAAAAACTGTTTAAGTTTGTTTTTGGATTTTGTTGTTTTTCAAATAAATGAATTAAATTTAGTAAATTTCCTTTCAAATGAATAGCAATTTAAAATAATATAATTTATTTTTTAATCACATATTACAAATTACGAAAATAAAATATTACTAACAAACTTGTTAATTAAATCGGATCTCCCTGTATGTTTGTCATTGTTTGAGTACCACGTAACGCATGAAATTTTATTTAGAATACCAACGTGCTGTGTCGACATATATGCGAGTGTTAAATGTGAATCGAACTTGTTGCTTTAAACATTACAATAAATATTACAACAATTGTTTGTTGAACAAATTTTTACACGCCCATTCGATATACCCAGGACATTGTTCAACGATACAACTATTGTTATACAGGCAAAACCTTATTTTTAAAATCACTTGTGTGCATAATTTTGATGTCAAACTTTTTTAACTGTGACTTTTATTATAAAAAAATTAATAGTCATTTGGTTTTTAACTTTTAAATGATTTTAACTAACATCACTAAAAATTCTATTTGTAAATAATATTGTTAAAATATTGTTATTAATAAAAGACTAAAGCAAGGTCATTTTATTTAACTTCCTTTTGAAAGTAGCATTAATAGAAAAAGGAATTAAGACAAAATCATACATAACAGCAGTGTTTAAATTACGCCAAATGCAAAAACCAAACTAAAGAAACACAAGATTTAAAAAAATTACTGGTTTGAACATTAGCAGCTAGAATTTTCAAATAATTGGAAAACACTTGTGTAGTTAAATAGACAACTTATATTGGTTTATTTATTAGTAAAAAATATGTAAATCAAATAATTTAAAAATAGAGAAATTATTATTAAAGATTACGCACCAAACGTTTACTCTTAATCTATAAAGACGCGGATTTCCAGTGCCGATTTAAACCAAATTTGTTACCAATGGCGTATCGTAAATATTTTGTAACGTTTTCCGAATATTTATTTATTAGAAAATGTTTTGGAATTGAAAATAAATAAAAAAATTGTAAATAAATAATTTCAAAAATTCTAGTTTTATTTAACAGTTCAAAACTGCCAGTTTATATTAATTTAATTTGTAAAATAATCATAACTTAGGAATAAGGGGTAGTCGAGAAACAAATTTAGTGAACTGTATTTTTATATATTTACAATGGAAAATCTAAAGAATGGTACATATAAAGAGCTTAGACCCACCTGTTGAGCTGGAGTTTCTTCCTATTCCTTGAAAATGACTTCACTGATGAATTTACTGCGGGATAGAGATATTTCGGTTGTCGGTAATTTCGAAAACCTTAAATATCATTAGTCGAAAATGGGGTAAAACAGATAGTCTTGTTCAATTTAACTTGATTGTCTTGACAATCGCTTTGACGTTGCACACACGTTGTACAAGTGGTTTTTGACGTTAACGTCTTTGGTGATCTGCGACGTTTTTAGGATCAAACCACCTTCTTTTCGCACCTAAATCTGCCATTGGTACGCGAGAATTAAGAGATGAAAGGTCATTCGAAATTCAGCTACATACAGGGCGAGAGAATATACACGGGGACTGAACAAGGGGTATGAAACGATTTCAGAGAAAAGTAGTAGAAACATTGAATATGTCTAAACCTGTACTTTCTTGATTATTAATATTTTATATCGTCACTGCCCAGCGAATGCCACAGGACGTTTATCCTTCGCAATGGGAAATGGGTTAAGGAATGTTAGGATAAACATGTTAGAATTTTGACAATAATACAGAAATAAAAATTCTATTACAGACAAATAAACAAAAAAACACTTCAACTTATTAAACTTAAGTAAATATTTAAAAACACTTAAACAACAAAGAATAATTCCAAAGAACTAAAATAAAAATCCGAACATAAAATAAATTCCAAAAAAAAACCGGTAAGAAAAGCTTATGTCCAAAGATTAAATTGTACTTTAAGTATAAATTAAAAGTAACATCAGAGTCTCCTCTACTGTAAAATCACATGCTGGCCCTGGTTTTCTTCTTCATTTAGCATATCTTCTTTTTCAACCAACTGAGTCTCATATTTTTGAGCAGCTTTACATACATGTTACCACTCCTCTACAGTAATATTATTAACATTTTTATTACACATCTTCACCAAAAATATATGCGCATACTGTTTATTTATCGTCAAGCAGGATTATTCGCAATCCTCATGTTGGTAGATGTTTAATCCCACTTCGTCGAATTTAGATACGAGTTGTCCCTTATAATAGTAAATCATTTCTACCCATAACATTATTGCCTTAAGGATTATAACAGTTCCAACTATTTAAATATTTTGGAAATAAAACTGTTTGTTCGATATGTAGTAAAATATAGAACCTTAGAAGTAATAAAAAAACTACCTATCGCTACATTTATCTTTATAGGCTCTATCACAAATAACAAACGCTCTTCAACGTGCAACTCCAGGCCCTTAGATTTTTTTAAACCATCTTTATAGGTTAATCAAGGATCGTAGACCTATCAGATTAAATGAAAAAATAATTATAATTTTTAAGGTAATAAGACCAAAAATAAAATTTTTGAAAAAATTACCTATCTAGTCGTACGACGTACATGGACTAATTTGACTGCTCTATACTACTACGAGAAATGCCAACACAGATAAATTAAGTCAGTCCAATTGATCTTTGTTTACTTTACTTTTATTACAAAAGATATACTACAAAGGCAATGACCAAGTACACAAAAGTACCGTGGGTGTCTTAAAGGATCTGAATGTAACTTAGTGATTACTATGCGAATTAGGATAGCGACTACACTTGTCAGATAAATTTATACTGTCATAGTAAATATGTTGTTTTCTGTTTTATTTTAACTTAAATCAATTTATTTAATTAAAATTTTTTTTAGAAATTGGATACCAATAACAATCGCAAATAAAAATAACTTTGGTTGATTAGCAAGGAGTCAAGAAAGCATAAATTAAAATAATTTTTTATACAGTGGATTCGGTACTCTTTTCTGTAAAAACCAACTTTTTTCATGAGGAAACTTTTCAGCAAAAGGTAAAACTGAAATCTAACTTCGTGTAAAATATTTTGAATTATATATCCGTAAAAGGTTACTGTTACTGTAAAATAAATTGATGAAATATTAAAAGTAATATTGAACTTACTTCGAACTTTAAGTTGGGTAAAAAAATGCCTACGTACGATGAAAATGGTCGTCCTCCTGGGTGCAATTATCAAAGTATGCGGCCTCCGTTGGCGTATAGCCAACATTGTGTAGGTAGGTAGAATAATCTACACTGCAAAACAGTATAGTTTACTAAATTTATCTTAAATCAGTCCTAATCCATAAACTCTTACAAAATTTATACTTAACTTTAAAAAATGAATAGAAGTTAAGTATTACTTTGCAGTATTGAGGACAATACAATTATTTATTCTTTACCACTTCTTCATTGTATTATTATTAATTTGTAATTATTTTATTGCTTAAAATCATTACGAATTAGATAAGGGTTGTAGGGAAACCGAGTACTGAAAATATCGTGGAGAAATCGGGTTACGAATGAAGAAGTTTTGTCCCAGCTAAATACTCGTACTACAAAAACTTACTGTCCATCACGAATAGAAAACTGTTGTATTTTAGCCATATAATGAGGAATAACAAATATCGTCTGCTTTACTAAGTTGTTTAAGGGAGAATTAAAAGAAGAAGAGCTCCTGGAAGGCGAAGAACATTTTGGCTTAAGTGGTTTAGCAAAAGCACAAAATCCCTGTTTTAAGCCGCAACCTTCAAAATAAAGATTGCAATAATAATCGTCCATATTCAATAAAAGAGGCATGTAAGTAAAAATGCCAACAGAAATTAGGGTTACCTTTCTTTAATCACGTTGGTGCAATAAACAACTCTTTTCTCATTGCTTGCGAGAAACCATGTAAACAAACTGTAGATACTAATAAAACTAATGCTCTTTTGGTAAATCCCAATCTATAACCTCTATTTGTTGTTAAAAAAGGTTTATATAATTTAAAATAAGTGTTAGTCGATTAGGATAATTTTTGTAATAAAAGTGAAAACAGCAAAACGAACTTTAAAATTTGTTATACGACGTGTCAAAAGAATAAGTGTATTGTTTTCTTGATATGGTTGGCGGATACTCGGCCATTAAGCGAACCTGGAAAGTGAAAAGAAGAAGTCTTTCGTGCAAACGCACGCGAGTTCTGGGCGTTGTAAGAAAGATTGGTGTGCTAGTAGCCTAAGGCAAACAGGGCTCATCGGCGGCACAATGCTGGGCCTGTTATTAAGGGGGCCTCCGGGCGCGTGCCCGGCTACGGCTACTGCCCCTCGCGGCATTTTAACGTGCAGGTTTGGAATAAGGTGGGCTATGAAAATCAGCATACGATTTTTTTTTTCATTAAAGCAATTTGCAAACGTGAATAAAAATTATAGCTTGGGGATAATCTAGCATTCGGTAAATTCATGCACGCGTTAAATGATCTTTGTTAAAGGAACATGAAATAATTATATAAACTCATAAGAACAATATTCTTTACTTTTAATTTTTTTAAACTCGTTGAAATAATAAAACAATATACATATATAGTTGGAAACTTTTTCGTTAATAAATTTAAATTTATTACTTAAAAAAAGTACTATGTGTTCTAAATAAACTTACGTTATCTCAAATGTTGTTGACATTTTGAATGGCCTATTTTTTATTGTTAAAAATACCAAAACTTGATTTTTTACATACATCTCGCCTTTTTCCCGAAGGGGTAGGCAGAGACCACTTCCTTCCACTTGCTACGGTTCTTACACACATATTTGCTTCTTTTACTTTCATCAGTGCTCTCATACATGCTTGTCGGTTTATGATTCTTTTGACCTGGCCTTTCTTCAACACAATGTCGATCTGTTTGAGATATGTGCGCCGAGGTCGACCTCTACCGACTTGTCCATTCACACTTGCCTTATAACTGTTTCGTCAATGGTTTTTTGAACGCAGTTTTACCATCAAAAATTTAGATAAAAAGTAATGCCTAATAAAGCCAGAGTAAAACAATTAAAGAAAAAAATTTATATAGTCAACACCAATTGCACTAAATAGAAAAAAGAACAATTAAAGATAAAAATAAAATAATAATTTTTATAGACACTAAAAAGCTACTGATACTTACTGTACTATGCTCTTATTGAATCACAACTACAGTACGGTATATTGGGCTGGGGTAGAATAATTAATAAAAACTTTAAAAACTTAATGTCGTACAAAAATAAATTATAATATATCATGGTATTCAATCTTATACAAGAAACGATTTATGCAGAGATTCCCATCTTCTTGAAATAAAACAACTATTTAGTGTATTTTAAGATATATAAGAAAAGAAACCATTATGTTATGACCCCCAAATCACATTTATGATAAAAGAGTAAGAAATAAGACTTTGACAATTCCTCAATGTAATAAAATTAGGGGTCAACGAAATGCGACTTATGCGACTATACAACATGTTCCAAATTTCATTAGGAATATCGATAACAAGTACCTATATTTACAAAAAATAAAAGGTAAAAATGTGGATGTGGATTTTTTCAAAATCAAAGTTGGAATTCATTTAATTAATGAATAAATTATCAAATTAAGAAATGTCAACATTTTATTTTGATTGATTGATTTAGGCCACGGCCTACGATATACAGCTACACAGTAAACTAGATTTATTATTGTTGATGACCTGCGGAGTGTACAGGGTCTTATGATTATTATTTTTTTCTATTTGACAGTGAGATGATGTTGAAATAATTTTTTTTATGATTTTCACTAGAGATATGCCTCTTAATTATTTAAGATGAACGTTGGGACGGTTTCATTTTTAATGTGATTCTTAAACTAATTTTATTTGTAAATTAAGTACCGTATTCTTATAAAACAAAAATTATGGAAATAAGAAAGGATATAATTATAATAACTAAATAAATGAAAGATATTTACATACGAGGGTCACCTTAAATGTTTTTATAAATGTCCACTAAATGCAATTACTAATTTTGTAAAATGTAACAATAACAACATTTCTAAAACTATCTTTTTTAATTAAAAAACTTATGATTTGTGAGAAATTTTCCTTGCAGTAAAATTTGTTTATAATTCCTCTATAACTATATTTTAAAAACTAAAATGTAAAATGTATTTTACAACTTATTTTTTTTTAATTGTTTTAAATGATGATAAAAAATCTAACCTTTACGCAATTATTTTTGTTTGAAAAATTGTGTGTCTTAAGTATGGTAAAATTGATGGAAAAAAATGATTTGATATGAATCTCTTGTCTTGACGTAGAGATGAAGTTAACCTTGAAACTTTTTTCGACAAAAATCCTTGGCCTTGATCTTAGGTTTGAATTACATTTACCAGCAAAAGATCATTGTCAATACAGCATTACAAATCATTGGCATTGATATTTAAAAAACATTTCAAAAAATAGTTTTGCAGATATAAAAAATGAATTTAATGAATTTAATGGTATTAATCTTTTTTTTATTTTTATTATTCTTTATACTCAAGAGGCAGGTTCCATATCTCATTTTGCATTTAGTCCCCCAGCGGGACATTTGTACACCCCTTATACTCCTGCTAACCCTATTATGATACTACTGCGTTATAGAAAGCCTTTATTCTCTTGACAGGTTTGTCCATTATTTCCTCCGCAGGGCAGAAGTGTGCTACCAGGCATGCGAATTTCTTGCTATGAGTCTTGGTCAATCGGAACGTTTAAAAAAGGGTTTTTTGTTTCTCATCAGATCTTTTACATCAGAGGTTCCCAAAATTTTTGTCTCGCAGACCACGTGCCAATGATTTTGGTTGGTTGCCAATGAGTTTTGACGACTGAAACAATGCTACTCACTTTAATAAGTTTAACTGTTGAATAAAAAAATAAAAAAACTAAATTTACTAGTTAAAATAATAAAAATCTATTAAAATAACTATAACTATGCAAATAATAAACGCTTCTAATGTAAAGCGTAATCCTGATGCTTTAAAAGAAATTTTTTTAATATTTGGCTTTAATTTAGTTAGTTTTAATTTTTAATCTTTTTGGTCAGTGATTTCTAGTCTTATAAAAAGATTGGCAACCGCGTTGATACCCCTTCCCACTAGGTGTAAAGATAAAAAGCTATTAGAAATTGTCCCGCGATAGTTCATAATGCACAATAAGTAATAGGTGTGTCCCTCAGCAGATAACATAGCTGATATCCCTTTCTGAACTTCACCATAAGTTCTTCGTTAGTGCTTAAGCAGATCAGTTTTTGTAATTTGACATCCGTTTTTTAAATATCGCCATATAGTTTAATAATCCTATGGTATTTCCATGGTCCAAACAACCTCAAACCCAGTTTCAAATTTTGTGTTAAGGACCCCTAATTATATTTCATCCTCCCCCAATTTTTGTTTTTCCTAACAGGGACCCTTAGCACTTCTTAGTCGACTTTTAGGGGTCTATAGAGATCACTTTAGGAAGCACGGCTTTATATTTAGAGCTTGGTGTCAAGCCTACAATATGAAGGTGTCGATTAAGTCGACAATGATTTATTAATTTTGGTTTAAAAAGTAATAAATATGAAAAAGATTTTATTTTGCATAAAAGAAAAAAAAAAGAAAACTAAGGAATATTTTTATTGGCTTTCGCGTCCAGTGCAAAGTAGAGTTGCAGGTTACATTTCCGGACTTTTATTTCTGCTATACTTACCCACTTTCCATGTCCGCCATGTCACATTTTTAGATTTTGTATTTCCAGTGGTTCGCCATCTGAATTGCCTTTTCACTATCAGGTCCTCATGAGTACAGGTTTGGCTCAACTGTTCAGTGTTCACAGACGGTCTGCTCCTGTTCACACTTGCATTTAGCGTCCTCAGTGTAGCCCCATTTTCTAAGGTTGGATCTGCATCTGGATAAGCTGTATCTAAGGCGGTTAAGTGACTTCCATGTGATGTACGGTAGGTTAAAACCAGGTAGAGGTTCTTTCTTTGGGCTTATTAAGGGTTAGGCAATGAAAGACTCCATAGCTCCGATTTCCGAGCTTCGGTGTTACTGCTTGATGTGGGGTCGGTGGTATGCATAAAACTTTTCCTAGATTTCAGCCGAAGTGGGTGGTTTTGATGGATGTACAGGGGGTGTCTGTTGTCGTTTCGCTGTTTTCAGCATTCTATTTCCGCGGCTCCTCTACGTCTCACATGCGGGGGTGCAATTCCTGCAAATGAATACAGCTTGTGTACGGGTGTACGTCTTTAACTTTTGAATATTGCGCAGTACTGTTTCATTTAATATTAAGCAATTAAATGCCTCTTTAAACAAATCTTTAGCTAAAAAATCTTTCAAAATGTTGTTAATTTGCAGAATGTATTCAAGATTATGTGGCACCTGTAGGCCAATATAATGATACTTTCTAACTTTACACACATACGTAGCTATATGACGGATAAATTTTGAAGCCCTTGCGACATTACTACTGAAATTTTTTTTACTATTAATAATTAAGTAATAACTTTTTATCTTATTTTAATAAAATTAATTATTATTACAAAACTGTATTATGTGCATCATTGGTTAAACATCAATTTAATCAAACGAATGTTTGAGATTGTTGGCTTCTGTATGTAAACAAAAGACAAGTGGTAATTAAATATAGTCAAGTATTTAATCATCCTTAATAAGCACCTAGTAAACATATTTTTCTGCAAGATAATATATTCTACGATAGAGGCTTGGAAAACATTTCCAATCGCCAATCGTTTTCTTTAAACATTGCATCGACCGAAGAATTTAATAATTTCAATGCAATAATTACAATATGACCTGTTAATAACTAACCGCAGAAGCAAAACATGCACGGACTATTAAGTTGTTGTCGACCAGAGGCGTCACAATTATAGTACAACGAAAGTACTTTTGAATTTTTTCCTTGGGTATGATTAGTTTAAGGAAGGGCACTCGTCGCATCACTTTTTGGCAGATGTTATTCATGCGGGTAGAAATTTTAGAATATTCGACTTTGTAAAAGCCGAGATAATTTAAATAAATGTAATACATTTTTTGCGCTCAGTTATCATTTGAAAAATGTAGATCACGTCCGTCTGACTATTTGAAAGTAATATTTTTTTACGAGTTCTTCACAGCTACGAGAAAAGGTTTAAGGATCTGGCACGCTTTTACGATTAAACAAAATTAAAAACATACATCCAAATAATCCAGCAACGTAGAAAACTGTTGTCACTTTCATTTCGTCGGTAAAATGACATAGAGATGTATTTGAAAATCTTGGTTTTAAGATATAATATCATAATTAAAAGTCCTAGGTGTCCCATAAATTACCTGACGTAAATTTTCAACCAGATTTAGACTATTTCTAATGTAGTTGCTTCTTTTTAGGCTTTGGTAGGTAATTGGAAGCCAAATACCCTTCAAGGAAAATTCAAATGTAATTACTTCCTGCTGTCAGTGCTCCTTTTCATTTATCATTTCACTTACGTCTCTTGGTGATTTCACTTTGCACTTGCTTGCAGTGGATAATCAAGTTCTTTATTAAAACAATAATGTAAAATAATTTTTATATTAACTAATTTTGATCAGGGCGTAAAAACTGATTAAAAAAACATCACAAATCTTTGCTCCAGTTGTGCTACTAAAACCTTAAAGAAAAGAGATTGACATCAAGTTCTTCTTATGCAAATGTAATTAAAGGAATCTGGTAATTATTTTTTTTAATCAACAAAATTACAAATAATCAATCATAATACGAGACTATTGTATGTAGATAGTCTTCCTTGAAACAGTAGATTGCAGTGCAGACTGAACCAACACAGCTGAGCTAACAAACAAGTGACTAAAGAGAAAAAAAACGAGCCCATATTGCAATTATTAATAGAGGGGTCACTACTTTTCAGTTTAACTCACAAACGATTTTGCGGAGCATTAATACAACTATGGGGTTATGTTGTTATTATTTATATAAAAAGGTATTTTATATGCAAAAAATAATCTTAGTTTGATTTGCAGGTAATAAAATTAAAATAAATTAACATTAATTTTATTAGGAAATTATTTAATTTGTTAATTATGGTATATAAAATCCCTTTTAAAATATGAATGATCGGCGACTTTGAACGCTATTGCCGCGATAAGTTTTTTATGAAGCAACCGGTATAATATAAGAACGTCATTAATTAAAGCAAACTTGTTCATATAAAGCATAACATCCTGATCTTTTACTACTGCCGGACAGGAGGAGACTGAACCAATAAATAATTTGCAAAGATACAGAGTGGGTTTGCGACACGAAGGAAATATTATTCGTAAAATATTTATTTCAACAATCAGTCTTAACTCCTGACAAAAGTTTAAATATTTTTAATTTAATCTTTCGGTAGATTAAATCTTTTTTACAACTAGAGATGTGTTTTTTACACTAAAACAATTTTTCTAAATAGTTAATTTTATAAAAAGTTTAAACAAAAAAAAAGCAATTAAAGTTAATAATTCTTTAAACATTTGCCGTGTCCTTAAGGTAAAACCTAAGATTGGTTTGCTAGGTGAATGCTAGTAAAATTCCACAATTGACAATAATCATAGAACAGTTTGGACTTATACCATTAAGACTTGGTTTCACTGGACAAAATTTACCGTAATTCGGGCTATTACAGTAACAGATACACATCATTTAGATATTTTGAAATACATTTCTTTAGGAATTAGGAATATCAACAAATTTATTATTCCTAATACGTATATCAACAAATTTAATATTCCTAATTCCTAAAGAAATGTATTTCAAAATATCTACATGGTGTGTATCTATTACTGTAACAGCCCGAATTACGGTAAATTTTGTCCAGTAAAACCTTAGATTTACCAAGTCTTAATGGTATTAGCCAAAACTGTTCTATGATTATTGTCAATTGTGGACTTTTACTAGCATTCACCTAGCAAACCAATCTTAGGTTTTACCTTAAAGACACGGCAAATGTTAAGTTGGCAACCATAGCAATGTGCAGTCGGAAAGGGCAAAGACAATATAACTGCCGAGAATAAACAAACGCAGAATACAAAATGATTATTACTGAGAAGGTTAAAAGATATTGCCAATGCAATGTGACGAACGAGAATAATATCACTAGAGAATGCTATACCAATGTATAGATAGAAATCACGAGCCAATCTTAGGAAATTTTTGCAAATACAGAGGTAATACCCAAAAATATTAAATCTATACCGACAATAAAAAATAAAGCAAAATTAAGTTTGGACGAGCAGAAAAAAATGGAAGCTACGTCAGCTGAAAGCAAATAACAATACCAAATGGTATTTTATTTTTGTTTATTATATGGTTCAATGGTTTACAAAATGTAGTTGACTTGACTAATTATCTTAATGGTTTAAATACCTACCTACTTATTATATGATTAATTTTCATATTCTATTAATTTTCTTACCATATCTCTGAGGTATAAGCTGAGTTGTGATAATTGAATGCTGGTAAAAATCCAAATTAAATAAAATCATTGAAAATTAGTACTTTTATCAATAAGACATGGTCAATCTTATGATTTACTGGATAATCTTAAAATTAACCATAGTTTAAACTTTTACAGTAGTAACATGTTAACAAGAACTAAACAATAGGTAATTACTATAATTCATTTTAATTTAATTCAAACCTATTTTAATTTTTTTATGTAATCGTTTTTTTGATATTTATTGAAGTGAGTACTTAAATATTAACACTTTTTCATGTAGATGGGCCAACATTTTGTTCAAATTAGGACTTAAATTTAATTGGTAATAAAATAATCACTACAAATGCTTATCCAAGTGAACAAAATCTATTTTAAATATATTCAATCTAATCATTTGATGAAATCCCATCGACAGAATCATTAAAAAACTATTTTCACATCAGAAAAACAAACTACTTTTGGTTTTAAATTAAATAACAAACCAGATTATTATTTTATTGTTATAAATATTATTATATTTCAGGTATTGTTTTTATATTTTGTAAATACCATCATTATTATTTACAGAATTTTAGTAAACAATAAAGGAATTCACATTCAATCATCACCCTGTATAAGATAAAAGAGAGCACCTAGTTTATATTCGATATTATTTGTCATCATTATTTTTTTTAGTAGAAGTGAACAACCTGGCATAGCTCTATAATAAATCAGTGCTTTTACTCTGGCTTCAAACTTTTTTTAATCTCGAATGTTATACATATCTAATATTCTTGCATGATTTACATATCGAGTTCAGAAGTAATTTAAATAATGATATAAATTATAAAGGTGAGGTGTGAGAATAACAAAAATGCTACAGTAATTTACTACTACTTGGCTTGAATACAAACAGACGAGGTTTGCACAAAAAGTTAACCGCTAAGTATTATTTAATCAAATGACTATGATAACACCGACAATAAACCATAATGTATATTTAACATATTTTATTAAAGATAAAAACATTTTATATATTTCCTACAACATTGTAATAAAAACTTAGCATGTTAAAAAAGATTAAAATGTATATCAATATCCAAAGAAATTTTTATTAATCATTGGTAAATGGGGAATCCAATTTGTGGAACTCATTTATTTTTAATTTTTTTATTTGTTTTTATCTTCCTAACTGCTATTAATTTTCTTTTCTCAACAATCTAGTTCACAGTTTTTATAATAAAATTTCATTCTATTCTGTCTTTTCATCCAAGAGTAAAAAATCGCAAGCACTCTTTAATATTTTCAACAACTCTATAAACAAGTAGTAAGTCCAATTAAATTCTTTCAAATTACAGTTATATCTTTTTATCCGCCAAACAATTCCTAGCAACTATTTTAAAATATGACGGATTAGCCCTTCTTAAAATTTATTTTAGTTGGTGTGATGCATTTACTCTATGACCTCTCTAAAAGTTGGAATTTCTCTTTAAATTTATTTTAGTTGGTGTGATGCGGTTACTCTATGCCCTCTCTAAAAGTTGGAATTTATCTTTAAATAATGTCGCGACCCTCGTATACTATAATCTAGTTTTAAATATAGCTGATTTGTTTTTAACTGGTTTGAAAATGTGTTTATCACGTTGTCAATAGTAATGTTTAGCTTAAGGTCTTTCCCATCAGATTAAAATAAAAACATGTCTATTAAATGTGAGCCCTAATGGATCCGAAATAATACCACATCAGGTTATGTTATATAAAATTTTAGATAAGGTGTTAAACTTTTTATTGACGCTGACGTAAAAAACTGAGGATCTAGAACTTCGAAGTGATTTCTGCAACTTAAAAATGATCGTTAAAACATAGTTACGATACAGCGTTGCACGACGTTCCGATTTTGGCGGGACGTCCCGACTTTTAAATCAAAATTAAATGTACCGCGCGGGACAGGCTCAGTCCCGCTTTTTGGGGATAACTCGACCGTGCGTGAAATTATCCTTGGACGTATTAGTGGGTAATTGCAAAGACACCACTGTTACCACCGCACAGAAATGGCACCAGCTCTTTCAACAGTTTCCAAAAAAAGATACCAGGAATATGTTTAAACTAGTGTGTTTTATATTAAGTATTCCAACATCAAACTGCTTTACTTAACGCTTTTTTTCCTAGATGAATTTAAAATGGTCGGATGCCAGATATAAATGCTCAGTAAATTTAATAAAAGCAGAATTACTCATCCAGTTTAATCTACAGCTATCCTGTAAAGAGTTCTTCATCTTTATTAAAGAGAAAAAGGAAACTTTAAAAGAAGTTGAATCTTCACAGAAATATCATGAATATTCTTATAAATAATTATTCTCTTACTGTAAATTGCAATTTGTAACACTCACTCCACAGACTATTGTTTGAAATGCCATATTTTTCTAATTAATAAAACTTTTTTGATTTTGATTTGTTTCTTTATTTTTTTTATTCAGAAGACGAATAGGACCCAACAATTTAACGATAGGGTATATCTGATTTAAAATATTATATTTTTATTAAAATACATTTTCTATGGCTACTTTTGCTATCTATTGTCACGCAAACGTAATTTGAATTCAAATAAAAAGATAAATATTTAAAAGCTTCTGATTATATACGTTTTTTTACTTTGTCCCGCTTTCGACGAAAGAATCCCGCTTTTTTTACTCAAAAAGTCCCAAAATCCCAACTTGGAAAAAAAAAATCTGGCAACGCTGTTACGATAGTAAGATTCAAAGAACACACGGCTTCTTCAGAACACTTTTGAGTGAATTATTTTATTGTTGTTTATTTTTTTAAATTGTTTTATCAAATAGCAAAGATTTACTTTCTTTAGATAAAAATATTATTATTTAAAAAATTAAAAAGTTATACTTGATATAACAAATGTAAATGTTTTAATTAATTGGCATATTATTGCATCGTCAATTATTACATAGATTTATAGGTACTTTACGATAACGCAAAACCAACATTTAAAGTACTCATTTCTTAACACAAATGATTGTTCATTAGCCCACCGTAAAACAGTAGTAGATCTTTTTTGATTTATAAACAACTATGTACTTTGCTTGTATTAACAAACTAGCACACGTCCACGCTTCCTTTGTGTATTGAGGATAATCTGTACAAGGGAGCTTGTGGACTGTTATTTTTAAAACCAATAACAAAAAATTAATTTACATACAAAGAGAAATTTTTAGGTATAACATTAAGCCACTCACATGAATTTTGCTTAAGTTTGGAGTTTTGATTAAAGACTCCGGTGTCGGTACTGACACAATACTGTATTTACAAGTATGTCTCTAGGAGACGAGAGTTGAGTTGTTTGACTTGAGTTTGAGTTGTTTTGTCACGAGTGTCGAGTTTCCACCTTTTCCTCTTGTTTGTTACACAAGTGCATTACTTCGTCATACAACCGTAGTTCAAGTGACTTAAATTGAAAAGAATCTCTCGTCATTACCCCGTGTTAACATATTGAATTATACATATATACATATAGTCACGTCTTTTTCCCGTAGGGGTAGGCAGAGACCACTTCCTTCCACTTGCTAAGGTTCTTACACACATCTTTTGCTTCCTCTACTTTCATCAGTGCTCTCATACATGCTCGTCGGTTGTTGGTACTCTTGACCTAGCCTTTTTTCAAAACAATGTTGAATTGATCGAGATATGTTCGCCAAGGTGGACCTCTACTGACTTGTCCATTCACACTCGCCTTATAAATCTGTTTCGTCAATCTTTCTTTATCCATCCTTTCCACGTGTCCAAACCATCTAAGCATTCCTTTATCTATCTTTGTTACCACATTTTCTTTTACACTACAGCGTTCTCTTATCTAACTATTCTTTTCTTTATCCAACAAAGTCACTCAGGCTATACTTCTTAGACTACATTACCCCGTGTAAACATATTGAATTATACTGGATGGTAATAAATAAGAGATTGTTAGGATACATTTTTATGTAAACGGAACATAAACTTTATGAAATTCACTAGTGCAAAGTCTTCTGGAAAATTTAAGGAATTCTTACAAAACCTAAAAATTTGATTTAAAAACTATTTTACAATTTAAACAAAATAAAAACTAAATACATAAAGTTTTGCCATATTTTTTGTGTTTTAATTATTTATTTAGTTTTAATAAAATGTTGATGTATTTATAATATTGGAAAAAGCAAAATTTAAGAATGTAACTGCTCTGGAACGGCAAAAGCACAATCTTCAAGATAACTTGAAAGATCTACATAGCAACAAAAAAGATAACCCACTTACAAATTTTTTGATATCAAAGATTACCCCACCCACAATAAGAAGCGAAATAACTGGCTTCTGCCAATTTTATTTTTGTATGCGCTTGTCTAAACGACGCCATTGTTATAAGATATTTGTCATCGATCATCATAACGTCGACAAGCAACTTATTTTAGTCAACGAAGTGTTTTGAATTTTAATTGTAATTTTATTTGTCTTGTTTGAAAAATATTGTGTTTTGTCTGAATTGTGAATTGTTTGAGCTGTTTAATTATAATTATAGTCATGGGCGGTATTGTGGTTGCCACTCAAGAACAGCGGAAAGTTTATTTATGTTTGCATTTCCCAAAGACCCCCTTAGTTAAGCGCCTCAGGTTTTATTTTAATATCTACCGTATCCTCATTCCTTTTTTTTAATACGTCTATTAATAGCAGTTCTCATTTTAATGCCAGACATTAAAAATTATTTTTCATATATTATTATTAATTAACAGTGTTTCGGTATTTTGTCACAATGTACTAAAAAAATATAGCACTAGATGTTTTTATTGCTTAAATCTACTTACATTTTAATAACTAATGGTGTAACATTCATAATCTTGTATCTCATACAAAGTTGTTGTAACATTGTCAACATTTAAATATTCTTTTCAGTGTATTCACTAAGCTATCTGTCAACATCAGTCAGTCAAGGTCATACATGTTTGCCCCTCCCCAACATCAAAAAGATTTTGCCGGCTTTCACTTCTTATTTTGGGTTGACTATTCTATGTTAAAATGCTTAGTAGTATTTTTAAGAAACCCTTGTAACAAGCAATTTATTGTAATGCTAATAACTCGTAGAGGATAATATAGTATTTTCAAATTAAAAAAAAGTATTGGTGATATCGAATTCATTTTAAAATATATTTCTGGGATAAAAATCTAAGTTGGATTTATTTAAATTTCAAAGATTTTAAATACTTATTATTAAGTAATCAATTTTTTTATAGTAACACTAAAAAACTGTAAAAAATATTAAAAAAATATGACCTCTGATCTTGAAAATAATTTCCAATTTTGGTGATATGGATTATCCAAATCACTATATCTTATTTCTTTACGCGATCCTATTAGTTCGTCAAATGTTTCTTAATTATTGCTTTATCTATAACTTTCTTTATTCTTTAATGTTAGTTACTTCAGGTAGGTAATAATATTGTATAATGGATATTATAGACTATTCCGCATTATGATTAATGATTAGCGAACAGTTTGAATGAATTGTGGCGCAAGCCGTGCATTATACCATCAACAATCATGATCTTCAAAACCCATCACTTTGCCCATTTATTAGCTGATTCGCGTGCTTAACTCAATGCTTACACCACGCGAACTCATTCTATTATTTTTTATTTTTCCTTTTCTTATTAGTATGATAATAAACTTCTTTCTTTTCTCGAGCTAAATGCTCCACTTCTTAGCAACGGCGTCTCGCTTGTTTATTTGAAAAGGATTGAATAATTATTCTATAGAAATTAGTATCACTAGACGGGCCTGGGGGTCTTCCCGTACAGTGAACCTTTTGTTAGTTTGGTTTTATTTTGATTTAAATAAAATAATCCAAAAGAATAATTCAATATCATTGCCAGTAATAATTGTTGTTTGTTGTTTTAACAATGGTACCTACTGTTCTTGTAGCAGTCAATTTGCAAACCATTTTTAGTAAGTCCACAACTGCACGTGTGCATTTACAGTAGTTTGCTAATTGTTCTCAAACTGTTAAAAACTCTTGCAGAAACAAACCTGGCATTCCAGAAAAAGTAACTATTTTGCACAGAGCTTCAGCTAAAAAAATGCTAAATAAGATAACATAATTTCTGAAAAAGCTTCTAAAATAGCATACGAAAGCCCTTGTTTCAGATTCTTAAAATGAAAATTATTTTTTCCGCTAATTTCATATTATAAAATAATTATGCTAAACTATACTTTATAATGTTGGTATGTTTTTAAAACTTTTTCTTAAATAATATTTTAAATCGACGCACCTGTTTCTTTGTGCTCATGCTTGATGGTCAATTGTTTCAATGCGGCCAGCTCTTAATGACGTTCTAATTAGTCAGTTCAGGCACTTGATTTTATATTTGATTTTATCTTTTACGTAAAGATAACAACTTGTGAACTATAGATTTTTTATTTATATTATAGATACATATGTTAATGTTTTTGGGCAGGTTGAAAGAAATATTTATTTTTAACATAGAATTGTTGGTTTAATTAAGATTGTAACTAGTTAAACGAAAACACGGTATGATATATTTTTATAGTTTAAAAAACTGCGTGTAAAATAGAATAAGAAAGTGACCTTTTTTATTTATTATTTTAGGTATATCATAACAAAAAAGTAATTACAAAATTTATTTTTAAATCATAATTTTTGTATCTTATAAAAAATGTTCTGATTTTCTATTAATATTTTTAACGTAAATTGGTAATCAATATCAAGTTTTATATACATAAAATATTTGGATAAATTGTCTATTTGGGTGGGGTGGACTACAATTTTTAAGAGTAGATTGGATTACGTTCTTTTTACTGCTTCTTTACACAATATACTCGAATGTAAATAATTCAAGAATATTTTTTTTTATTTGGAAATATTCAACTAAAATGAGGTTATATAACCAATAACCATAATTATACCATATTTTTTGTTAAAGAAGATTTACATGGCTATAACCTAAAATATCCAAATAAATTTTTATTCAATATTGCACGAAAATAAAATAAATTATTAAGTAGTGTCTCTTCGATTATTTATAAAAGCTCTACTTTATTTTTGCATGGATAGAATCAAGTTATCTTTTTCTTGTTATAAGGTATTCATGCCTTTTGAAAAACCTCAAATAATTATTGGTGGCTCTGAAAATTCCTGCAACCTATCAAAACTTATTGGATTTAAATCGGTCAAATTATTTCATTAATATACATATTGGGATTTAAAAATGTTTACAGCAAAACAAGATCAGTCCTAACTCCGATGCTGATTTCGCCTCAAACCATTGTTGTACCTTCCTTACAAGAATGAATCTTCTATAGGTACATTCTGAAAAAGTACTTCATTGTCCGTTATTTTCCAAACTCTTACACGTCTTTGGTCAGAATGATTTCATGTGGATATTTTACCATGACACACTTGTTCCTCGGCCCAAACTTAACCAGTAGCACAGTTTCATTCGAAATTGACATCTCGCGATCTTTTCTATCATAAGAGACTAATGTACTAACGATTTATAATGATCATTGTAGAAACTTGTGTTCCTTGTGTTTGTGACAGTTTCATTTGTAACTAAGGTGACGTTATCGTAGGATTCCTTCTTGTAGCTTATTGTAAATAACGATCTTTATTAGTGGTTAAAGATCTCGTGTGTCCTTTGTGTCTTTAAGATACATCTCCAGTTTTTAAGTAATGGCAATTTAAGCGGGAAATTGTGCTTTTCGGTTCTCTAGGTTTAGTTACATCCCAGAAATGATGTTCGCATCGAATATGTAGAAACATTGCTTTGGAGGATCAAGGTTCAGATAACTTTGAATAGTCAGCAACAATCTTTTTTTCAAATAATGTAAAAAAGAAAAATCAACCGAAATAATCAATGCCAGCAGCTCTTTCACATAACTTCCATCAGTATTTTTTTTGTGTTTTTAAATGTCTAACAAAAAATAGGGAGGTAACAAATATTAATCGTCCCAAAAATCTGTTGAATAAAACATTTAAAAACCATGTTTTGGAGATACCATCTTTAAAATTAAATTTTTTTGAGAGTTGGTTCAAAGGCATGCAAATATATAAATACTAAAGGCTAATATTTTGAAATTGAAAATGTTTCCTTTTATTGTCCTTGTTAAAATTTAAATTAATTTTAAAAATATTGATTCGATAGTGTTATGACAACTAAAAATCCAATGTAAATTATGACTATTAGTTAGGTATAAAAATTTTTGTTAAGTATCTTTTATGAATGATAAATACAAAATTAATTTAAAATTTTTTGCGTTTATAAAATTATCAAGGTGTTTCCGAGACGGTAGTAAAACGAACATCTATTGGATGATTATCTTATAAATGAAATGCCTCGTACTTATATGTTTTGTTTTAAACAAATAATTAGTAAGAAAATAAATTACTTTAATGGATTAGAACACCCACGCACGTGTTTTACAAATTTTTCCAAGTTAATAGGTAAAGCAGCTGTTTATGGTTAAATAAATTACCTTTTGCGGTTGTTCTTGGTCTTGTTTTAATTAAAATCATTTTAATTACCAAAGCTATAAACGTAATTTCAATGGTCTATAAAATCCACCTGAGTCTCTCATTTGAAACATTAACTAATGGCAGAATAAATGCTGAAAAATTTTTCTAAAATATTTTAAACGTTTAGATATTATTTTTATACTTTAAAAGTTTGATAAATTACAAAAATAATTACACCAATTAAACTAAATTGGGTTATTAAAAGAAAGAAAAACTTTTTAATTAGGTTAATTTTATTATTTATTAATTATGCTAAAAATAATATTAACATAAGGTAAAAGTAATAAATAAATACTGTTGCAACTTTTAAGCAACCCACGTTGCGGATCTTATTTTGGGTGGTGGGAAAATGTTGAAAGTGGTAAAGTAGTTGGTACTTAAATCTTTTTAAATAAGATGAGAGGGGACAAAAAGTAATAACACTGTATTTTTTAGAAATACGCACACTATGAATATTGATATGTTTATTTTTTTGGTAAGTTGGTATAACTGCTGCAAACAACCGATATAAATTTCATGACATTTGCCTTATTAGGTTAGAAATTAAAATGTTTTTGGTTTGTTGTCAGCGATTTTAAAAATAAAAATTTCTTGTTGTTCTAATGCATTAAAATTTACAAAAATGTTCCGGTGATGAATATTTATCAAAATCACAAGTTTTTAAGTGGTTTAAATCATTTGGCGAGAGTCATGAAGCAGTCAAAGACGAACCTCGATCAGGAAGGCCATCAACCTCAAGTATTACTCTATTAGTCTAGGGCCATTTGAACCCTGGTAGACTTTTTGCCTTGCCGATTTTTCTTCTTCTAAGTGTTCTTGACCTCTGCTTCTTCTTTAATGATGTTAATTTGGTGCATATTTTTTTTAATCTGATATTTCTATCTTAGTTTAGGACGACCTATTCTTCGTGTTTCCATGATTTGTGATTTTCAGATACTCTTGATTAATTTTTCACCACTTCTTTTCAATATATTTCCCGTCCATCTCATTTTACGACTTTATTTATGTCTGACTCATTGAATAAATCTTTGATTTCTTTGTTTTTTTCAAACCTACAAATTTTATTCTTAAATACTGGTATTACAAAACACCTTTTTTATTATTTTATTTTCACTAATATATTTTTCGAATGCTTTGGATAATGTCCATACTTCTGAACCAGGACTGCAGGATTATTGTGTCATAAATTCGAAGTTTAGTGGTTTTAGATAATATTTTATTTGACATTCACCTCAACTACTACTACTGATAAAGACATCAACAGAATCAAACAAGAAGCTTGTACCTTAAGCTATTCGCGTCGTTTACGTGAGTTAAATCATAAAAACCGACCAGAATTATGGCGAAATAATTCATGGTTTTTGCATCACGATAATGCACCATCGTGTTCTGCCATAATTATTCGTCAGTATTTAATTAAAAATCAAGTAAATGTCATTTCGCAAGCACCATATTTACCAGATATGGCTCCATCTGTATTTTTTCGATTAAAATTACAAAGTAAATATCGTTTTGAGTTTATAGAAATCATACAAAGCTAGCCGCTTTGAAGGCTATACCGGTAACTGAGTATAATAACTGTTTCAAAGAATGAAAAAACGTTGGAATAAGTGTATTTAATGAAAGGAGATTATGTATTTTAAAAAAGAAAGTTTTCGTGAGAGTCCTCTATTTGGATGTGACATTTTTTTTCCATTTCCTTTTCTTTTTAAAAGAAGTTCCGAAGAAGATGGTTGAAATTCCAGTGTGCAACAAACCAGTTGGGGATTAGCGTGGTTAGAGATATCCAAATTTAATAACCTATCACAAGTCTTCTTACGGTTTTTAATTTGTCAATTTGTCAATTTAGAGCCTACAATATTACGATATACATGGACAAGTATTTACAGTTTTTAAAGATGGTAAAAGTAATAAATAATTCAGTTTCATAACACACAAAGCCACCTACCGGAAACTTCCAAAACAACAAATATTTCTTTAACCTACTTTTAAGTAAAGTTATTGATCAAAACCTTTCTTTCTTTTACAGACATTTCGTGACGAACGCATAGATGGCAGTGGTCTTCCACTTCTTACCGAGGACCATTTAACGAATACAATGAATATGAAGTTGGGACCCGCTTTGAAACTTCGTTCGATTTTAGCGAAAAAGTTGGGATCCTGTAGTGTTTGTTTACACTGTAGTCATTGTCATAATTCTTCTTCGGGATCACCTGAGCCCGGACACAACGCCGGAAACACATCTGATTCTGGAGGAGCGTCATGAGTACCGTTAAAATTTAAAAAAAAAAGCTATATAAACAAAAACTCGTACAAAAAATACATTGCTAGCGTTAAATAAGTATAATGTTTTAATAGTATATTACATAACAAGAGTTGTAAGAAGCATATTACGCACGACTAGAAAAAGTTACGCAAAGTTGCGTAATTCTAGAAGTGCGTAATTGTCTTACAACTCGAGTTGTGCACTATACTTTTTCTACGACCGCATTCATTCCCATCAAAAATTAGGATTCCATTGAGTGAAAATATGTTTGATCAATCAATTAAATAACTACAAAGATATTTAAACTATTATACGTTATTATATTACTTATAGTTTACTTTTAATTGTTATAATTATTAATTGTAACTGCGCAGTTATTAAAAACAAAAGAGGGCGGGTTGGTTGACTGATTTTTTGTAATTTCAAACATAATACTATTGTTTTCTCTCATTGTAGTAGTATTATTAATGGCACATGTAATTTTTAATGAGTTGGCAGTCATGTTCTTCACAGAATTATCTACATAGCTCTCGGCCACTGCTGATGATCGCCAACCACCGTGTCTCTTTAATGCTAGCATATCGCCACCAGCATCTACAAGAATTGTGGCTAAAGAGCGCCTAAAGCAATGGCCTGTGTATTGTTTGGGATTCGCTAAGCCCAGATATTCTGCCACTTGTTTTGGCATACTGCCGATTTTGTTTATTCCAACACATTGCTTATGCATTTTCCATTTACGAAATTCAAAAAGAAAGGCAAAGTCTAAACATCTTGTCCTGCAGGGCGTAGATTGATGTAGTTTTTAGAAATCTGATAAAAGAACTCGGAAACGACAAATGAAAGTTGTGTTTTGGTTTCTGATTCGGCAATATGAATTATCAGACATTTTCCCGTATCCTCCACGTTTTCAGGCTTTAAGTTGCGTAACTTCTGCTTTCTACAAGCACCACTTATACCGAAAATTAAAACTACCTGAAATAAAAAAGTATCAATACTTGCCAGTTAATTTATATAATTCGTGCATACCTTCGTGAGCAGATATTTGCTATCTGGAGCGTTTTAAAGAAAGACATTGATTTCTTTTAATGTCAACGTTTTCAATTTCTTACTCTTGAAACCATCTGATTTTCTTTTAAGCAAAGCCAACAGTTTGGGATAAGTCGCAATGTTAATGTTATCATGGTTTATGTTTATTGTTGACCTTAGCATTGAATAAATTGACCAAAGTTACGATGGCTTTATTTCTTTGGACAGTTCTTCAAAATATGCTAACGTAACATTTTCTGAAATTAAACTAATTTTGTGATTATGTTTGAAAATACAACAAATCAGACAACCAACCCGCCCTCTTTTGTTTTTAATAACTGCACAGTTACAATTAATAATTATAACAATCAAAAGTAAACTATACTAAGTAATATAGTAACGTATAATAGTTTAAATATCTTTGTAGTAATTTAATTGATTGATTAAACATATTTTCACAAAATGGAATCTTAAATTTTGATGGGAATGAATGCGGTCGTAGAAAAAGTATAGTACACAATTCGAGTTGTAAGACAATTACTTACTTTTTCTAGTCGTACGAATATGCTTCTTACAACTCCTGTTATGTAATAATCTATTTCATAACATTTTCACAGATATTTTATGGCTTTGAATGTACATATATTAATATTTCAGCGTTTTAAAATAACTTTAATTTGGTCCTCGAAGAAATGCCAAACTGTAGAAACCATTTGATAATATTGGTAGAAAATATTGGCTTAAAAATTAATTGAATTATTCTTCTAACTATAAATTCTTTTGGTAATAAAATATTTATATATCTTTTTGTAGCTGATTTTAAAACTTATAAGATCAATTTATAAACCACTAAAGGTAACGACATTCGATACAAGGTCATTTTAAAAAGAGTCAAATAATGGTAACTAATATTGGCAAGCAAAAATAAATTAATCAAATATTACATGTTTTTAATATTGATTTATAAACATTATTAATAAATGGGTATCAATAATTTATATGGGTATATACCATACTATTCCCAAATGGTACGAAGTAATAAATCCTACTGAAATTTTTAAATTATTGACTAAGACAGCAACATGCTGATCTTTTTAATCTTGTTTTGTTTCATAACTTGAAAATGGCTTATATTATGCCGAAACGTACGTCGTTTAATAAACATAATTAATAACATTCAATAATAGACTTTTATTTTAAATTTTATTTGGACCAAGAAAAACAACCAAGGAATTACAACCCTACTTATAAATGAAAAACGCTAACAGAGTGGTCAAACAAAGTTTTATAGCAACAGCTGTTATGGTGTGGATTATTAAATTTTACTTGAGCCACCCTGTTTTTATTTAAAGCGCCGCCGCAAACAAAAGGTTTTATTATAAAAAGGGTCATTTCCTACCAGCAGTGGCGTAGATTGTAGATTGTAGGGGGGGGGCATGAAGGCTATGCTACCTCTCAAGCACTTCAACCTATCAGATATTTTGTGCAGCGGTGTAACTATGGGTATTACTATATAAACTTAACAATAATATTATTTTAATTAAAAATTCTTGTTATACTTACTACAAAAAGTAGTTAGACGTATGTAAAGTGCCGCGGGCTTTATTACACTCCACCTGAATTATAGCGTTATATATTTATCAAGTCCTTTAAATGTTGCTTCAAATTACCAGTAATCTGTTATTATTGAGAAAAACCTATTTTGGGTATTAGTTAGGTCTTTGCCGAATAATAAATTTATTATTTTTAAAATTATTTTTTTAGACTACGGTGTCTTAATAATTTTTCACCTGGGTAATAAAGGGTTAAATAAAAGATTTAACTTTTTTTTTTAATGTGCCATCTCTTGGATATCACAGTAGCAAATTATTCTCGATCTTCGGCTGTTATTATAAAATCATCGAAGTTAAGGCCAGTCAACTGACGTATGTTTCTCAGCCATGACAGTTTCTTTCTTCCGAGGCACAGTTTTTCTTCCTGGTAATGGTATAGGTGGTTGCGGACTTTTACTTGACTCCTTAATTTATATATTGATCATTTTAAAACTCCCGTCTATTGCGAACACATTTCCACCACAGTATTAACACTATACAGAGGATTTTGGTACATTAAAAATAATAACGGGCAATGGACATTTGCTCATTGTTTTACTGGAACGAAAACTAAAGTAGCCATTTAAATTGATACACTAGGTATAAGTGACGACACAACAATCAGCACGAGGCAAACAGGCTTTGACATCAATGTATATTCTTCAGGTAGTAATATTTGGTGTATTTATACGGGTTCTACCTCAAAGATAAAAAGTGCGTGTGCATCACATCCTACTAATATTTAAGATCACCCTTCCACCTGGGTACTGAACAATAAACATTGAGTGTAATTTTTTGTAATGAAAGGCGTTTCAGTTCCTAACTACGGTAATAAAGGAATCCATTTTTAACTAGATGTCTTTCGTCACCCGTAGCAGTTACAAACAATGTCACTTTATGTTCCAAAATTAGAAAAATTCATTTTCCTTTTTTTAACCAACACAATTATATATGCATATGCAACAGCCATCAGTAAATGATTTATTACTCCGTACGATTTCGAAATATAGTATGTTTAAGTTATAAAATTATGAAAAATAATTTAATTTAATTTAAAAAATGTTTACAAATTTTGTGTAAGAACTAAATTAATTTTAAATACATTATACATTAAGCAAACAATTTCATTTTTGTATCTGTATCTGAATAAATTTAAAAATAAACATCCTACGTATATTGTCAAAGCAAATTTTTTTGTTTTTGATGAAATTTACGAATTTAATAAAATTTATGTAATAACGGTAAGAAAATAACAGGTATTTTTGTACAAAGTGTCTTGAGTATAGCTTTTCTTTTAAAATGGGACTCAATGTATTAGATAAGAATATTTATTTAATGTCCTAAAAGTGATGCAATATTTTAAATAATTTAAAAATGTTACTTTATTTATAACAATATAAACCTTTCGCCGGATAAATAAAACCGAAAATTGTTGGTGAAGCACGCGATAGGTTTATGTATTAGAACTATCTTTTTTATACAAAAATTAATTGTACTATTTTAAATGTTATGTAAACGCAAATATATTTTTATATTAAAAAAATGGTAAATAATGGTTTACAAAACAATTAAAATTATGACAAATTTTTTAAATAATCTAAATGTGTAATGTAATAAGTATGTTGTGGTTCCTAAAATTTTGTAAATTAAAATATTTTTCTCTATAAAAAACCTGATATCTACAACGAAAGCTTAAACGTTTAATTGCTCAATATATATATCATATACATGTACATGTATTATAGTTTTGATACTAAATACTTATGTTTAAAGTAACTATAACGTGTTTATTTATACTTGCTGCAAACTATTTTATAAGATTATCATGTTTGAGTATTTTGTTTTGTTTTAAATATGTCCATATAAAAAGACCACATTTTCTTTTAATGTGAAATAATTTGTAGTTCGACTACTAACCAAAAGATGGAAAGTAGTTATGAAGAAATTTAATATAATTTTAAAAATATCAATTAGTTTATTAGCAAGAATCACGGATGGTGCAGCATCAGGTGTCTAAGAAATTTCCAACCACTCCGAAGGTGAACAGCAAACAAAATAAAGCATTGGTTTCTAGCTGGTTAATAATTCTTTTAGCTCAAATGTGATTCTTTTTAATAGCTTTAAGGTTCACTTTAAAAATACTGTTTTGCTCCTCAGAGTTCTTTTTAGTGTTTGAGCAATGTTTCTTTACAGAGATACATAGTGTAAAGCATGAAGAAAAAACATTACCAAATACATGTATATTTGTAGTGAGCACTTTAAACTGGAGATTTGATAAAATACAAAGTTTAATTTCCGGTTCGAATTCTTTAGTTTCTGAAACTTAAAATAGAAAGGAAAGAACGCTGAAAGTGAATACATAATAATTGACAAACCTATACATCAAAGACTAATATTGTTATTTTTATAAGTAAATACATTTGACAAGTTGATCTAACATGATAATGTTAACAAGATACATAGAAAAAAATTAGTGCGAACATTCAAATAGTTAAATAGTTTAAAATAGACAGTTTCTTTCTCTTATAAGGCTCCATTTTATCACTAATATACTTAAAAATATCCAAAATACTTATCCTAATCTTAGGTATACACAAATGACTTTTATCTGGTATTGATGATGTGAAAAAGCATCTGCTTAAGAAATTAAAAATCGATATAACTCATGTAAAGTACCTTTTCTGCTTTTTATAAAAGTTGTTTAATTGATATCATGTTAAAAAAAATGTTTGAAATAAATATTTTGTTCAATTTATATTGAATACAAATTAAAAATGTTTGTTGTTTACCTACAGTTGTAAATTTGATGTTTTATAAACAGTTAATCAAATAAAGTCGTTATACACACTTAATAAAATATTCTTTCAATTATAAATTTAATTTTTTTAAACCCATTGGAGACACGTTGAAAAATACTTTAAATAGTGGTAAAATATAGTTTTCCCCTATTACCAAAGGCGTGCGCTAGGGATAATGATTCTCGTTTCTTCCCACTTACATTGTACGCCGCTGGCGTATTAATTATATAAGCATATTTTTTATTCTGAATTTTAAAATAATAATACCGGTAGAGTTTTTAAATAATTTTATTCTATTTATACATACATACATACATATAGTCATGCCTTTTTCCCGTAGGGGTAGGCAGAGACCACTTTCTTTCACTTGCTACGGTTCTTACACACATCTTTTGCTTCCTTTACTTTTATTAATGCTCTCATACATACTCGTCAGTTGTTAGTACTCTTGACCTGACCTTTCTTCAAAACAATGTTGATCTGATCGAGATATGTTCGTCGAGGTCGACCTCTACCGACTTGTCTTTTTAGACTTGCCTTATAAATTTGTTTCGTCAATCTTTCTTCATTCATCCGGCAATACTTCTCAGACTACTCATCTCTGCAGAATTAATCCTTTTGTTGTGCTACTTCTACCAAACCCAACATTTTATTTATGTCACTAGTTTTAGTAATTTGGTCATAAAAAATATTAATCCTAGTAAATTACTTAAGAAATTATTTAGGAACCTTACCTTTAAACGCAAATAACTTTAAAACTACTTACTCTTTCGCAATGAGACAAGATGATGTTTACGTAGAAAATATTGCGGAAGGTTTCTCTAGTTACTATATGGTCAATTCTTAATAAAACACCCTGTATAATATACAAAATAAAGTGCACTTCATTAATTTGTGATCTTTTTTTTAACCACATCATCATCATGCAACGTTGTCTAATTGGTAAAGTAGTAGGAGAATTTAAAAAATATGTAAAAATTATATGAAATAAAATTTTCAGTGATGACTCTTTAATGACTCCAGATCTTTTTATTAAATATTTTTGTATATGAATGAAATATTAACTTGATTACTACTTTTTAAATTTAAATAACTATATACCAGTAATAAAAACCTATTTTATTGACAGGTAATCAATATTTTATAATTACATATCCAAAAAATTAATATACAAATTTCAATGCAAAAATGCTTAAATGCACGAAAACCAGTCGACCAGCACAAAATATATTATATATTTGCAACAAACAATCAAATAATTAAATACACGACTCCAAATTGAACTATCCCCACCTCATCGACATGCCTCTGCGACGCTAGAAATCACGAAATTAGTGAGAAACGCACTTCTGTTCTATCAGAAAAGAGACTAAGACGCATGTAAAAAAAATTTGTTTACTCACCCTCACCATAACTGCCCCAAAAACAAAATAAATATTCTACGAATTAAAAAACATTAACTTTTAAAAAATAAAATAAAAATTTAAACTCTGAAAGAAAACATTACAAATCTAATGTAATAAAACCACCTTGTTGAGCACAATAGCCAAATCTGTAAAACATGGAATTTTGTGAAACCACGATGGAAAGGCATAATGAAAATTACAAAACATATTATTTATTATATATATTTATCATTGATTTGAATATTTTGTTTAAACCTTTGTTGTGTTAGATTTGTAATTTTTTTTAGTTTATTTTTCAGAAGTTAATGCTATGTTGTTTAATTCGTAGAATATTTATTTTATTTTCGGGGCTGTTGTGGTGAGGGTAAGTAGACACATTTTTAGAAGAGAAATTTTTTGATCTCTTGCATGCGTCATAGTCTCTTTCCTGATAGGTCAGACGAGCGTCGCTAACAGTTTCATAATGACTAATTTCGTGATTTCTAGCATTGCAGACAATGTCGACGAGGTGAGGATAGTTCAAATTGGAGTTGTTTATTTGTCACAAATATATATTATATTTTGTGCTGATCCACTGGTTTTTGTGCTTATCAGCATTTTTCATTAAAATTTGTATATACCGCAAATCTTTTTTTATATCTGAATAGATAAGAATATTAGGCAGTACTGTTTTCTAAAATTTAAAGAGAAGTAGCTTTCTTAAATGTATTACTACTGAAAGCTTTATTTAAACTATAAATAACCTAAAACTTTTGAAATATTACAGGGCATCATTTGCTCTTGACCATTTGAATACGTTTTTAATAAAATATTAATTCTCATAACCTATTTTGGTATATTTAAATTTTGTTTAATTTTTTTATCCAGTAAAATTAAAAACAAGTGTATTTGATAAATTCCAAAAGATATATTGTGACAAATTATACAAACATTTTTAAAACAATTTATTTAATTAATGAATTAATAAATGATATTTTTTAAAAGTTACGTTGCTAATGATATTTAGAATAAAAGGGGGTTCAAAATTAAAGTTCAATGTCTTAATTTATTTAAAAAAAATGACTTTTTGGTATATCCAAATTATTACTGAACAATAGTTAATCTTGTAAATTATTTTTGCAAATAACTAATGTGAAAATATTTTATTTTTAAATAATTATTTTTTTACTGTTTTAACCAGTTTGTAATTGTACAATTAATGATAGATAATAGACAATTTGATTATGCTAATTTTCAGAATTTTGTATATACTATTGTTTGTTATATATTTAAGTTTTAATTATGTACCTTGAATTTTTGTCAAAGCAAACCTAATATAAATTAATTTAAACCTTAGGATTTTCTTTTCTCGTGACCAAAAAAATTACGACTTTTTTTTTCGACAACATCGTAGTCCGTTAAATGATTGTAAATTCAATTAAAAATACCCACATCTTGCGCAAATATCATATTGAATTGTGGACCTGATACATTATCATTTATACTGCATTTGTTGTCTCGCAACCGATGATGTTTATTATAATTATTATCTGATGGGGAAAGGTACTCTGGTTAGTGCGACGGTTTTGAGAATTAGACACTACGATATATTTAAATAAGTCAGCAGCATTATTTTTAACATTTGTACATTTCTTTATGTTAATTTTTATTGGAATATTGACCAAAAACCAAAAAATGTACAGTAGAAAACTCGTTTAAAATGGCAATCTCTAAAACAAGATGCAAACAAATAATTTTTGTATAAACGACTGTTAACAACTAATAAGTTTGGTTGACTTAATGCTTTTTAATCGTTGTATTTGACTGGTATGACCAGTATGACACAATTTTTAATAGAATGCTCTTATATCTTATAAGTGTTCTTTGCACTGTATGTTTAAGGGAGAGCAATAAAATGTCACGCTAAATAATAATATTGAATATACAATAGGAGTATTTCAAATGAGCATAAATAAACAACTATTTTGGAAACTCTGAAGTTCCGCTATACATATTTGCATTAATAAAATGACTTTAAAATAATATTCGGTAGGACCAAATAAACCCCAAAATTTATTATGTATACAAAATATTTAGACTGACTGTGAGTTAGAAATATATGGTACCTTGAATCACTAAGATTAGTATAACTTTGCAGTAATATGGGAAACCAGATAAAACCCTGTCTGCTGATCTTTACTTTGGTTGGATCGTATAAGTGGTCTAAATAAGGGTGATATATTTTTTTAATTTTAAAATTCATATTTTAATTTTTGTGTTTTGATATTAAAAAAAATTATGCCGTAATGCAAAAATAAGAAGAGTTCGTCAAGGCTGCACTTTTGTTTAATCCTTAATCGAAGTACATTTTTCGTAAATTGATTAGATATATAAATAAAGAAATTAAAGTAAATGGATCTGTCATTAACAACATTCGATATGCTGACCATAAAACACTTTTAGCTCACAACTTCAATGATCTACATTATCTAACTCAGGAAGTAAATAGGCATAGCAAGCAACTTAGTTCTAACATCAATAAAAAAAGACTAAATTTATTATTGTCAGTAGACGGGGAATCCCATACCAAAAGGTTGTCAAAGTAGATAACGAACCCATTAAACGTGAGTTCACTTTTAAATATCTTAGTTGCTGGCTGATCCTACTTTTTCAAATACAAAATACAATTCTTGAAATGCTAAGTTTGGTCGGTGCTACTACAGAGGTAGAGATTTGGACGTTAAAAGTTGCCACGATGAATAAGTTAGAAGCGTTTAAAATGTGGTGTTAGAGGCGTTTGTTAAAAATTTCTTGGACAGACAGAGTCACAAACGTCGAAGTGTTAAAAAGATTACAGAAATGTGTAAGATAATTACTTTTAACTGTCAAGTGTCGTTCATACATACATAAATATAGACACGCCTATTTCCCGTAGGGGTAGGCAAAAATCACTTTCTTCCACTTGCTACGGTTCTTAAATACATGCTCGTCGATTGTTGGTACTCTTGACCTGGTCTTTTTTTAAAACAATGTCGATTTGATCGAAATATGTTCGTCGAGGTCGACCTCTACTGACTTGCCCATTCACACTTGCCTTATAAATCTGTTTCGTCAATATTCCTTCATCCATCCTCTCTACATGTTCAAACCTTCAAAGCATTCCTTTATCCATGTTTGTACCTACATATTTTACACCACAGCGCTCCCTTATCTCACTTTTCTTCACTTTATCTAATCGAGTCACTCCGGCTATACTTTTTAAACTACTTATCTCCGCAGCATTAATCTTATTTTCATCCTTCTTCTGCCAAACCCAACATTCACTACCATACATAACTGTAGGGACCAGCACTCATCCATGCACAGCCAGACGTGCCTCTTTTAAAACGTTTTGGCTGCTTATAAAGTTATACAGGGCCCCATTGTTTTCCTGTCAACACCCTTCGCTCAATTTCACATTTATACTTTTCGTCTCTCGTAAACTTTGAACCCAAGCATACAAACGCATTTACTTACTCCACTCTCTCTCCTTTAATCAGCATCTCGTTGTTTGTCATGCTTTTTTCTCTTTACCACTCCTCCAACAATGGTTAAAAAGGAGGTACAGCATTTCAACCGTAATCCTCTCGTACCATGAAACCTTACCCAATTTCAAATTGTTCAACGCTCTCACAATCTCTGTTATACTAATATTACTTTTATTGCAACTTTCACGCATGTCTTGTGCTTGTGTATCCTCTTTCTCAAATAATCTTTTGAAGTATTCCTAACATCTTTTTAAAACGCATTCCTCTCCTTTCACTATACTATCATCTTGATTTCTGTTTTTTTCCTGTTGCTAGGTAGTATTTTTACCTTTGGCTGTATTTATGAACTTCCAAGAAAGTTTAATATTGTTTTGGAAATCGTCAAATAACCTATTAAATTTATCTTTTTCACTTTTCTTTTTTCTTGCCGCAACCTTTTTTTCCACATCTTTCAAACTTTTATACGGCAATATGTCGAAATGTATTCGCTAATGTAGCTAACATCTAGTAGTGTTAACAATGTGATCGCCAACATCCAGTAGTGGATAGGCAACAGAAGAACAGAGTAAAACGCATGTTTTTTTCCTTGGTGACTTCTACAGCATCTCTTCTCTTCTGCTGCTAAGAGAAGGTGTGTTTAGACGGTCTTGCAGGTATCTTGAAAGTAGGTTTTAAGTACTTGCGCTAAAAAAAAAAGATGTCAAAAAACATATTTATATATAGGGATAAAAGTAAAAGGGTTTTTTTTGTAAGTATGTAGCAAAGTCATTCATCTGGCAATGAAACACTATTGTTGGCAAATGTAAATTTTTTTTTAAACCAAGGAAACCATAAAAAACTGCTTTTTGCTGGAACTTTGACCACCGACATGACGAATAAGTATTTACATTACATAACAATCTTGCGGTTGGGCCTTTGGTGTCGGCACCTATGTCACCTAGATCTTTTGATCCTCTGTGACTACCGCTGTGTCTTCAGGGCATCAGAATTCTAGTCCGCTGAATTTGGCAAACCTTAGGATTTTTGTTAGCCCTGCCTCTTTTAGATCGCTTGGATCCATAATCATACGGCCCCAGGTTTGATACCTGTACCCCGCTAGCATCGGGCAGTGACACAGAATGTGTATACTGCTCTCCTCCTCCTCTCCGCATAGTCGGCAGTTTTTCTCGGCCGCTAGTTTAAGTTTGAAGAGGTGCGCACTTAGTGCGATGTCTCCTGTGAGCAGGCCAAGCGTGCTGCTTGGTCTACTCCGGTCCATCGTCAATAGTGCGTCAGCCCTCTTCTGGAGAGGTCTTTTCATCAGCTGTTTTGATGTTCTGCAGCCAGTATTTGCATTGCACTGAGAAATATGTTCTTGTTCAAGGGTTAGTGTTAATAAATGTTTTGCTTCGGCAATTGGCAATCCGACCAACCGGCTTCTTGGTTCCACAAGGGTCCCTTTTCTTGTCAGTTCATTGGCTACCTCGTTGTCGTTTATCCCTGTGTGTCCAGGAACCCATGTAAGAGTGACTTTGTTTACCGTCGCTAACTCAGTGAGGGCTTGCATGCAGTCCCACACCACCGATGATGTTGTGGTGTTACTTACGAGGGCCCTAATGGCCGCGAGACTGTCTGTGAGAATATCAATCTCACTGTTGGTCACTCTGTTTTCTGTCAGGTGCGTAGCGCACCTGAGTATAGCATAGACCTTAGCCTGAAAGACCGAGGCGTTGAAAGCAGCTCCAGTTTTCATCTCTCCCTGAGCATTTTGCTTTGTTGAAGGCTTTCGTAACCTCCCTCCTGAGTTCCGCCAGGGTGTTATTCCACCATCGGACCTCGGAGGTTTGGTTTCTAGCCCTCAGCATGCAGTTTTGTTCGAAGGACTCCTTGATAGTCTAGGTCACTAATTGAGCCGCGACAAGTTGGTCTTTCGTGTGTATTCTTTTGGGTATGTGTTGAAGCCTCATGCGAAGCTCTCCCTCATATCCTTTCCAGTTAGTTTTATGTGGGTTTCTTCCCCAGTTTATTTCCGGTGTGTAGTTTAGGTATAGGCAGATTTGCCTGTGGTCAGATCCCGTGGGTTCACTAGAAACCCTTCAGTCTCTGACCTGGCCCGCCACACCCTTGGTACACAACGTGATATCTATTACTTCTTGTCTTCTACAGTCCAAAAAGGTGGGTTTATTACCTCTATTTAAAATAATGAGTTGTGCTCCAAGCACAAAATCGTGGAGGCTTTCCCACCCTCTGGTTCACGTCAGTGTTTCTCCACGCTATGTGGTTTGCATTGGCGTCGGCACCCAGAAGGAGTTCTAGCCCCTGCGCTTTGGCATATTCCGTCAGTCTTATGACCGATTCTGGAGGTGCTTCCGCGAAATCGTAGGGCATATAAGCTGACCCTATTAACAATTCAGCTTGGTTTGTGTACCCTTTGGGTGTTGTTATTCTTATTACAGTTAGGTCGCCACCGCTTAATTGGGGCATTAAAGTTGCCTGTGCTCCCTTTACTATAATGCACCTTTTCTTGAGTGCCCGCATAAAACAATAAGTATTTAATATCGTAAGATAATATTTCATGAAAAAGTGATTTAATACAATCATAGCAGCAGAAGGATGGAATAACTTCTAACTAAAATCAAATAGGAAAATGTTTCGTTGGTTTCAGTTTATTTATTAAATTTGTTGTCAAAAGTATAAAAGTATTACAGTGACACTATTGTACAGATTACAGATCAAAGTTATCTATTTAGAATATTGTTTTTTGGTATGTTACTATTTAAAAAGTTAAAAAATGTTGATAGGACAAGTTATATATAGGTAGAAATCGTATATTACCTGGAACACTATAAAAAAAAATTGAGAAGGCAAGGAGCGTTCATAGAATATCCTTTATGAAATAATACAATAGTATTACGAAGATGATCAAAGAGAGAAAATATAATGTTGCAGAACTGAAAGCTACTTTAAAAGGATTAGATATCAGGTATGAAGAAATAAGTGCCTTGGATAAAGAAAAGTTCGACCTTATGCTAGAAGATGATGCTTCAGAAGAACAACTATTGCTTAAATGTGAAGATGCTAGTGATTATTTAAATAAATATCATTTATTGAAGGAGTAAGTTGTATTATTGGAGGAGAAGCAAAATGATGAAATGTCTCACGTTTGTAATAACTCTGTAATTAGATAATTTAAGATGTCACAGTTAAAGTAAAGTAATTTGGTGGAGATCTACAGGATTGGTTACATTTTTGGGGCTTATTCAAGAAATTCGACGAAGTTTCTAGAATTGATAACGAAGATAAGTTCAATTATCTCATGCAGTCCACAGAATCCGGTTCTAGAGCGAGAAGAATTGTAAAAAGTTTTTCTCCTACCGCTGAAAACTATCCCAAAGCAATTGAAGCTTTGAAAAGTCATTTTGGAGTCCATTTGTGTTACTACTGATAAATGTTCGTCAATCATCTATCCGCTAGTGAAGTCATGTTTGCCATAAGAAGTGATTCGAGTTTGGTAGAGATCTTCTACTCCTACGGAGGCAAAATCAAAGGACAAGCTAGATAATCTAATGAGTTTCATCAGATCTGAGGTAGGGAACGAAGAGAAGATTGTAATGGCTGTGTCAGAAGCTGGATCGCTGTCTATAAAGAAACCCAAAAAGAAAGTGGTCATTAAAAAGGAGCTTACTTCTACTGCAACAGGATTACTCACCTCGAGTAATAATCTATCCTTATGCATTTTCTGTAATAATAGTAAACATAAGAGTTTTGATGGCCCAGAAGCCAAAAGAATGGCTTATAATAACAATAACATTTTTCTGAGACCTGGACATATTGTTAGAAAATGTAGACTACATATCAGATGCGATAATTGTCAAAGAAGACATTTTACTATTATGTGTACAAGTCACAATGACAGTAAAAATTAAAGTAATACGTCAGTATCATAACTTGCAACTGCCACAGAGAATACTCTAGCCAGTTTTAGTAACTCACCCGAAATTTGTTACAAACACTTTTAGTTTCATTAAAACAGCAATTGAATTGGGTTGTATGTCTGTTGACAAAGAAAAGGTGATTAATTTTTTTTTGATGGTCGGAATACTGGTGGGAGCTATCATACGACATATATAATACATGTTAGCAATCTGGATAAAAGTTATCATTGCAATTTCCGTACCCTGGATTAAGATACAATTTGTGGTGGAATTGTCGCATAAGATACAAATACTCGCAGTAGGTAGTTAATCAATGCTGGTATTGTTTTGAATGATTCTAATCTTGGCGAGATTGAGGTATTGATAGGTGCCAATGTGGCTGGTAAATTGCTTACTGGAAAGGTAGTGCCATTTCATTTGGAATGACGGCGATAGAAACTCACTTGGACTGGACATTAATAGGTAAATATCAGGAAAATAAAAAAATTAATGTTTTTAGTTTTAGTTGTAGTTTTAGTTTTAGTGAATATACGAGATTTTTGGTATAAAAGATCCTTTCGATAGTAAATCCAGAGATGACATTAAATAGGAAGTATGGAAACATTTTAAAGAAACTCTGGATATCAAATCAGATGGGAGGTATATTGTTCAACTTCCTTGGATCTTCCAACTAATTTTTAATTAGCTGTTCAGAGACTCGAATCCTCGACCAAAAAACACTTAGAAAAGATTGTCACGTGCCTATTTTTTCCCATCTGCCGTTTCATTATTGAGTACGTCTCTGATAGTCTGGCGTTCGTAATTAGTTTTGCATACCGTATTTATTCGTTGTATATAGTGTTGCCTATCTAGTAGTAATAGAATTCGATTATTAATAGCTGTGACATTTTTTCTAATCGATGGGGATTAAGTGGGTGTCTCTGTTATTAGACTTCGCCTTGATTATTGGCCTCGATTGTCGTGTGTTGTCAGATATATGATTGTTGGTTTGCTTTTCTGTGTGAATGGGCTGGCAATTAACACGGACGAACGCGATTATGAACTAGGAACTTATTTTTGCAAAGGTTGGCTGACGCGTGTCCCGGGTGATTTTCTGATATCCGGTCTGGGAGCGGGGAGTGGTTATGATTCGTTTGGTGTCAGTGGTGGAAGTCGGTTGAGAGTTTTTGGAACGATTTGATATTAACACGCGAGCAGAACTTCTACGTTTTTTTCCTTCATATCTGGCTGTATTTGGGCCATCTTCATTGGATTTTGAGGAAAAACCATTTAATTTTTAACTTGACCATTCTGTTGTGCCTTTGTGGCGGAGATTTTGGTTATTGGGGTCGAGTTAAAATCACCACGTGTGGGATTTGATTAAGTGAAGCCATCGTGAAGTACCAGGTGCAGTTCCATAATCAATCCGGCCACATGATTAGAGAAATCGTATACTCACAGGTTACAAGTGATTTATTTTATAACATTTAAACGACGTGATTTGTTTTCGACACCGTAATTAAGTCTTGTTTTAATTTATTAATATGGTACACTGTTGAAAACTATTTATTACATTGGATAATATGCCGAGTCTGAACTTTGTTTAAAGTAATATTCTCAATAGTTCTTTGTGTCCATGTAAAAAAACGTTTATTCATACTTATTTGTAAATATCCTACAATATTGCTCGTTTGAAGGACAGCTATCGTAAAAAGAATTATTTTTGAAATAAGCTCGGGTGTTTTAACAGTGTAAATCTTACAAATACTACGTGGTGTTTCTGTTCTTGGATCATCGATGTAACAGTGGCGTCTTAATGAAGTTTTCAATTGGTTACATAGTATTGAGTTTAATTTTATCAACTTATCAGTTATTATATGCTCGATCTAAGTGTATTCAATAGATTAAAAGTAACAAATCATTTTTCGTTAAATTTGTACCGGCTCCAAGTTGAATCTGAATTTATATATTACTGAATATAATTTATGTGGTTATTGTGAGGGTTTTAAAATATTATTCTTGTTGCAAGTCCATTTATTTTGTATTTCTTTTTTTTTGTGTTAATCTTTTGCTATCAGGAATTCTATATAAAACCAATTATTTTTGAAATTTTAAATAATGTGAACATTTCTTTTTTTTTGTTGTTTTTAATTCTCTTTTGTACCTCATTAGGTTTTTATTATTGTCTGAAAGATTGTTATAATTAATTTAAATATTATTTTAAGAAAAGTGTATTAAATTCGTTTAATCCACTTTACGAAAATACAGAATTTATTGTAAAAAATCAGAAAATCATTTTTACATGATTAATATATTGCAGTAATTGTAAATATAGTTTTATTTATCTAGTTCACCATAATTGTTGTTGTTTATCGCGTGGCTCTGCTGGTGCCTACAAGACCTAGGGGTTTCCGGCTTGTACCGTCCTAAGTCGGTGGCGCGGCTCACTTTTATATATATTTTTTCTTCTACCCTCTACGGCTGAGCTCGGGCATAATTTGCCAGTAGAGAGACCACTAGCAGAGTACTCTTTAGAGAACCAAAAAAAAAGATGTGGCAAGATGATTGTTAGTTGTCTAAAGGTATAATTGTTTTTTTTTATTATTAGAAGGAGGAGGAATTCTAGACAGTGGACCCGCTTTTTAAAAAGTTGTAGGTCATAGTTCTCTGAAAAAACTAATTTTGGAAGCTTGTTCCATTCCGTCGCAGCCCTGTAAAAGCAGGATTCTTAATGGAGATTGGTCCTTGTAGCGTCAATCTTGAGAGTAGATGAGTGAGACTGATCAGCGTGCCAAGTTTTTTGGCCGAATGTGGCACGAGACTCACCAAACTTCTTACTAGTGTTTGTCCAGAGCTAAGTGACATAAACCAGCAAACCTCCAGTTGACCAAAGTTGTCAAAATCCATATTGTCTGTCATGAATTATCTGAAATTTCTCGAGATATTTGATGAGTTCTATATTAATCGCTTTTTTTTATTACTTTGGATATGACTGAGAGCAATGCAATAGGGCGATAATTCGCAGGAATAGTCTTTTTTCTTTTTTTTTGGAATGGGTTGGACTTACGCGTTTTTCCACATGGACGGAAATACTCCTTTGCTGTATGATAGCTTGAAAAGTCTACAGAGAACTGGGGTAAGCTCTTGAGCACAGGTCTTCAGGACAATTGTTGGAATTCCATCTGGTCCTACTGCCTTATTAGAGTCAAGATTTCGTAGGATTTTCCTAATAGTGCGATGGTGGATAGTGGATAGACGAGTTTATTTTAGGTATCGTTGGGGGTTTCTTTCCCATTGGTATCGAGGGTTGAGTTAGAACTAAACATTCCGGCTAGCAGATTCGCTTTTTCCTTAAAAAATATGGCTGTCGTGCCGCCGGACCTCTCGAGTGGTGGTTAAGAAGAAGTTGTGAAATTCTTATTTATGGCCTTAGCCAAAGACCAGAAGGTCTTTGATTCAGGAGAGGCATTGACAAGCTTATGTCGTAAGATTTTTTGGCAAGGTAAATCGTTCTATTGAAGGTGTTCTTCGCGTGGACAAATGCTTCTGGGTTAGCAATTGTCGGGAATTTGTACCAGAGTTAATATGCTTGATGTTTGTCACGCACCGCACGATTGTATTCTTGATTGAACCAGGGTTTGGGGTTAGAGATCTGTCTTGCACCATGAGGAATGTATGAGTCCATACCTAGCATTATGATTACGGTGACAGATTCTGTACAAAATAATAGGTCTTGTAAGCGAAAGCAGACATCTTTCCTTGGAAATAATAGGTAAAAGTCCCTGAGTTTATCCCATTTGGTTGATCTGTAATACTAGACAATAGATGTACCGGACGCTATTTTAGACGGGGTTGTTTGTTTGAACGTGGCTGAGATGAGTTTATGATCATATTTCCTAAGTGGAGCGGTTAAAAAGACTTGTTACTGGTCGGGATGTGTCGTGAGGAAGAGATCAAGAATGTTGGCTTGGTGATTGGGGTTATCGGATATGCGGGTAGATTCTTTTACTAGCTGAGTCACGTTGTGACTTATCGCAAAGTTCTTAGCTTCCAGACCGGCGTTGTTGGTGCGGTTGGGTCTTAGCCACTTTGCGTTGTGAACATTAAAATCACCTAAAAATATGACTTCTATGTTAGGGTGGTTAGTTTGCAATAGCTCCAGCATGTAGGAAAGATGTTAGAAGAGATTGACGTAAGGAGGGTTGGTAGGAAAAATATACAGGTAGCACAGACATTTTGTTGATTTTTGTAAGGTTAACTTAAACCACATGACCTCTCCGTCCTTTGGTTCTAAGTTCTCCTGTCTATAACAGGAAATATCGCTGCGAGTTGTCGGTCTTGAATTTGAATCTCGTTTCGAGTTCGAAACCAGGACACAAAAGATGCGTATTGTTGGAGGAGGTTTGAGTTGTGTCTCTGTCAGAGCCAGTAAATAAGGCCTGTTAGTTTGCATGTGGTGGTGTACTGAATTAATGTTGAGGCCTCAAATATTGCAGAAATCAATTCTAAAGTTGCTTTTGGGGGAATTATTAGCAACCGCAGTTGGAACACCTATTTTTATTGGACTTTTCATGATTTGGTTTAAAAAAATATATATAAGAAAATAGAAGAGGAAGAAGAAAAATAGAAAAAAAATGGCAGATATATGGGCTAGCTACTACAGAAATTCCTGCATCCAGGACGGTCAGTTGACCTCGACGGACTGTGGCCTCGGCAATGTCCCCCGAATACACGAGCTCGGATCCCCTTTTAGTCACGAACTGGCAGAACAGGAGTATCGGGATTATACACCAATTGATGTGGCAGCCTCCCAGAGCGTTGCCAATGGGTTGGGGCCACTGTACTACTTAGCGTCCAGCCTGCGGAACTGTTTCAATGCTGTACCCTCAGCTCTAGAGAGGACTGACTGATGCCTGTATGCTTCCATTCGAATATAAACTAGAACACATTTTACCCGAGGTACCGGTAACTCTGACCAAGTGCCAAAACATGACTAGTCATTTTACGGCACCTAAAATCAGAGCGGTGGTGTTTTACCGGGCCATGGAGGGTGAACCATTTACCACCTACAAAAGTTATACCACGAAAATAAGACCAGTTTTCGATGTTTTAGTACACAGGAAGGGGAATAATTGTCTTGTGAAAGATGTTATCTTGATTAAACTGATTCCTTCAATTTTATTTAGATTTAAAATAAAAAAGGGTAGTACGATCTCTGACATACGTAAAGCATTTTTGCAGATTGATTCTGATCGTAATATTTTGAAATTTCTTTGAAAAAATAGTAAAGGAAACTTGAAAGTCTACAGACATTGTCTTGTTGTATTTGGAGTAAACAGTAGTCCTCTTCTTCTTGGAGCTGTTTTTCAACATCACTTAGAGAGAATATTAGAAAGTTCTCGAAAGGGAGATAGTGGGTGCTAACCATAGATTTATACCAATTGTTATTGAAAGAATTTCTTCACAATATTTCATTAAATGAATTAATAAAATAATTAATTTATCATTAGATGGCTGAAAGTAAACAATGGAATTTTTAATCATCATATAATAAATTAACGAATATTTCTAATGAAAAATTTAGTTAATTTATAACTTTAACCTGTCAAGCTTTATGAAGGTGATAGAACTTCTCAAGAATAGTTTCTATTTGAATAATTGTGTGACCAGTGTGGATAGTAAGGTAGAACTTTATCAGTTCATTGAGGAGGCCCGCAAAATTATAAGTGAAGCTAATTTTTATCTAAGAGGCCGGGAATATAGTTGTCTTCAGTGGCTTAGAGGAGAAAATTAGGTATTAAGTGTTTTGGGTCTACAATGGAATAGACGAGTGGATAGTTTGTTGATTTGTTCTGATAGTTTGAAGAATTTTAACTTTGATAAAGTTACTAAAAGAACTTTATTATCCGTATCTCATAAGATTTTCGATTCCAAGATTCACTTGTCTCGTAACCTTATATACAAAGATATTGACGCAAAAAACCTGGGAATGCAAACTAGGATGGAAAGATGAGTTAGATGAAAATATCAAGAAAAATTTATTGAAATGGGTTGAAAGTCTATGTTATTTAACTGAAAAACAAATCTGGGTGAACTAAGGCATATGAATTCCGCATTTTCAAGGCAATAATTGACTGTCGGAGAGATAGTGCTCATTGGTAATGATTATTTGAAGTGAATAAATTGGCCGTTGGCACGAGTTATCGAAGTATTTCCTGGTTAGGTTAGGTTGGGTTAGGCTAGGTTAGGTTAGGTTAGGTTAGGTTAGGTTAGGTTAGGTTTTGCCTACGCGGATGATTTAGCACTGGTTGTAACGGCGCAGAAAGAAGAAGAGCTCATATACAGGGTGGAAGAATCGGCCAGAAGAATTATTGCGTGGATGGGAGCGAACTGATTGGAGGTAGCAGCTGAAAAAACAGAAGTAGTGATTCTCAGGGGACCGCGACGACGAGACGTCACCTTCGATATTGGAGGAGAACGGATTAACATCTCCAAACACGTAAAATACTTGGGAATAGTCCTTGACGACCAACTGAGCTTCGGGGAACAAACAAAGTGGGTCGCAAAGAAGGCGGAAAAGAGTGTGGCCGCACTCTCTAGGCTAATGCCTAACATTGGAGGGCCAAGTAGCTGCAAGAGAGCGGTGGTAAGTGGGGTTGTGCAGTCAATACTACTATATGGAGCGCCAGTGTGGCACGGAGCAATGAGGGTGGAGACGTATAGGAGAAGGCTGACGGCGGTGCAGCGAAGGATCCTCTTGAGGGTCGCCAGTGCGTATCGAACGGTCTCTACGAACGCCATTAGGGTAGTAACTGGAACACCACCGATCGAACTACTAGCGAGTGAGAGGAAATACCTATATAGAGTTGGGGATGGACAGCAGGCAGAACAGAAAAGAAGAGCAAGACAGCAGACTCTGGAACAGTGGCAAGATATTTGGCAAGAGGGAACGGAAACGGCACAGTGGACGAAAAAACTAATACCCGATCTTAGACCGTGGGTGATATGCGAGCATAGGACAACGGCATACTTCTTAACGCAAGTTTTGACAGGCCACGGATCCTTTGGGCGGTACACGCACCGAATCGGGATGACGGCAACCCCGAAATGCCGTTATTGTGAATCAGAAGATACGCCCGAACACACAATTTTCAATTGTCATAGATGGGACAACTACAGGACGGAGCTGGAATTGGGTGAGGTTTTGAACACGGATAACATCATACAAAAGATGATCAGCAGCAAACAAAACTGGAACAGTATACACTCGACGCTAAGGAAGATAATGACGAAGAAAGAACAGGAAGAAAGACAGGGGCAGAACATCTGAACAGTACGCCTGACATGCACGACGTATGTCTAACGACGATTCCGACATGTCAGGAGAGAAGGGGGGTTTTAGTAGGAGTTGCGCCCGACACTATCACAGCCATAGAGCTAAAGCAAGACTGTGGTGTCAAGCGATTTCCCCCCACCAAAAAAAAAAGGTTAGGTTAGGTTAGGTTAGCTTAGATTAGGTTAGGTTAAGTTAGGTTAGGTTAGGTTAGGTTAGGTTAGGTTAGGTTGGGTTAGGTTAGGTTAGGTTAGGTTAGGTTAGGTTAGGTTAGGTTAGGTTAGGTTAGGTTAGGTTAGGTTAGGTTAGGTTAGGTTAGGTTAGGGTAGCTCGTTTTTAAGACCGATACAGAGAAGTATTTGGACTGAAAATGCATTATTACTCCTGGTGAAGTATTGTAATTTTTTATTTCTGTTTGTTTCTATAAATACAAAATACAAGGTGGGAGTGATGTACAGATTACAGATCAAAGTTATCTATTTTAGAATATTGTTTTTTGGTATGTTACAATTTAAAAAAATGAAAAATGTTGTTGAATAATTAACTTTTTGATTAACGTCAGAAAGAATATATCTTTAGATAATTGTGAAGGTTTTTCAATATAATAAAGAGCTTTTTGCTTTAAAGTGTCCCTATTGAGTTGATTTATACAACCATAACACGATGTGAAAGCTGCAAAGAGATATAATTAAAGGGTACCTACACAGGGTCCTATGGCTACATGAAAATTGATAATATTCAATATCCTTGAACTGATCATTTTAGTGTAGGTACAAGCTCTACCAGCAACAATAAATAGGATCAAAGAGAACACCCACCGTTTAAGTATTGGTTGGAAGAAATAACCAGCTGCAGTCTTGCCAAGAACAACTAGGATACTCTAGCAAAAAAACACAACAAATACTTAACTGATGTCCGAGAGACTACACTTCCTTATTTCACTAAGCAGAGGCTGCGAACAAGAAAGTGATGAACTCTTGCTCTGTGACTGTTCTGCTATCACGTCAATCAGAGATCTATTATAAGAAAAAATGGCCAACCCTGGTTGAACTGAGGAAATTTTTCTTAAGCAATGTTATCACCTGCTTACCCTACTAGACTTTTAGAGAGGAGTTTGATGTTCGTTAAGTTTTTACAAAAGTGTATAAAAAAACAACTTTAATTATCAAGCACTTTATTTTAAAATGTTTAATAAAACTTGGATGTAGGTAACTGAATGATTTACAAAATTTGAACTTTTCTTACTATTAAACTTGCAAAATCTGCTATTATTATAGTTTTATACAGTTGTGAATATCTAAGTGATTTGTAAAGTAAAATTTATTGTGTGAAAATATTGGAATAAAAATTGTTTAGTTATTGTACTGAACCCGAGGAGTAAATATCGTAAAAATATTATTTAATTGCGCCTACGATTTAACATTTTAATTGTTAAGATCGCTCGTTGCAAACGTTTGCTTTTATTTTCCATGTAGATCAAAAGATGTCGTTGTTACGGCATAATTAAAACAAATAGGTGCAAATTATTACAATGTGTTCAATAAGAAGATTTCTATGTTTGCCGCCTCCTTGAAAGTGCCGCCTTTGTGCGGCGACGCCCTGCACGCCCGTTTCCGGTGAGCCTGGTTACAGCTATTAATAATTTGATACTTTTTAAAAATATTATTAGTTGTTTTATCGCCATTTTTTTAAATAAATATTATGAAACGAGTGAATTATACATTCACCAAGGTGGGTTAAAGGTGGAAAAGACAAAATACATAATATCAAAGGAGCGTTAGGTAATAAAAAAATTTTAATAAGAGGCCTAATAGAAACTTCTAGTTTATGTGCAATATCCACTTTGTTTACGCTTTTTTAATTGAATTTTGAAAATTTCCTCTCGAAATTTAATTTCCAAGCACCTATTAACTTGCCACTATAATTTAATATTGAATTTGCATCCCTTTTAGAGTGTCAGTTGTAATTTTAATTTTGAAGCGTTTGTACCCAAAGTATATTCGCAACCAAGAGTCAGCGTAAACAAATGCACAGCGCGCGGAAAATGCTCCCCGATTGGTCTGTAAGCCGCAGAATATTTGGTTTGGCGAGGCGGTATTTGTTAAAATAGGAAATAATTGCGAAGTAAATATTTGTTACTAATATAAATTGTTTAAACTTGCCAAGTGACTTGTTTGAAACAAAAATAATAAGTCAGTGGGTTTTAATAAATATTATAAAAATGAAATATAATTTTCCACGTGAAAGGCTTTATTTCAATTATAAAGTTTAATAGTATTTAAGACAGGTCCGGTCTGGGGAACTTCGGTATTTTGTTGTTTTGATTGTACATTAATGCTCCATGCACTGCGTACTGAATTGCCAAATTTCCGAAATTGTTAGAAAATATGAATTTACTCAACAGTAAAATACTTTTTTTTACCATTCATCCGCTTGTTCACACTCATTTCAGTTTCTAAAGTTTCACTTTTCCGCACTAGTGCAGAAAACTAAAAATATGTCAATTTTAATGTTATTTAAATATATTTCATTGATTTTACCTGTAGTTATCACTATTCTCACAAATATTATTCATGCAATACCCTATGGTCGCATACTTGATGGTGAAAATGTTAAGTTAAAATAAAACAAAACCTAAATAAAAGCAATGTAAATAATAATTCAGTGATACAATACCAACGGCTTTCTGACTAATTTATTAATAAGTATGAACGTCAAGTCTCTCAAACATCTATAGGGTATATAATATAAAAAAACATAACATTCTACTCTCTCAAAGTAAAGTGAATACATATTCAAAATATATCATGAAACTAGTCGGCTACGCCTATTTGGCAAAGTTTACTGACAGGTCTTCTGAGGGTGCCAACTCCTGTCCTAACATCAGCAACTCTTACTGTGCCGTCTGTACCAGGGTGAGTGGCAACTATTCTTTCTTTTGGCCAACTATTTCTGGGACCTGAATTATCAGCAATCACTACCAAATCATCCACTTTCAGATTCTGTGGATTTTTAAAGCACTTCTTTCTTAAATTCAGACCAGGTAGGTATTTTTTCAACCACCTATTCCAAAATTGGTCTGTTAAGTTTTGACATATTTGCCATTGACTTCTCAGATTTGGATTGAAAATTTCCAAACTTGCAACTTTCTTTCAACACTATCTACAGGGATTTGTTTACAGTTTTTATGAGCCCTTCCCATACACCACGAAATTTGGGCTTGTTGGTGGTATAAGTGCCATTTTATATTCCTCATGGACAGTTCTGTTGTAACTAGATTTCTTTGTCAATGAATATCCTCTACTAGAAATAAGTCGTTTAATGGCTAATATTGTTGAATCCGTATCAAGTGAATAAGCCATCTCTAAATGAACTGCTCTCACAGCCATGCATATAAATAAAACTCCATAGCGTTTTTCAGTTCTTAATCCTATTCTCACTTTCATTGGGCCAAAATAGTCCACGCCAAAATTTGTAAATGGACGAGCAAATCCAGTAATCCTTGGGTATGGTACCCATTTCAGGAACTTTCGGTTTTGAAATTCAATTCTTACAAAATAAACATCTGCTAAAAGCCTTTTTTACTGCACTTCTTAAATGAGTAATCCAATACTTTATTCTGAGTTTATAACTGTTTCCAAAACTTATTGCAAGAATTTATTATGATAAAAATCGATCAGTAGTTTAGTATATCGATGTTTATGAATCATAATTATTGAATTTTTCTGATTTTCGTCTAGATATGGAACATGTTTCAGACGTCTCAGTGCGGTATTAGTCGATAAATTTTACTATTTTTTTCGATTTTTTTATTATCAAGCAAAGATTCGTATTCTTCTGTAAACATTTCTTTCGGAACTTTTATAATCCATATTTTTTCTACTTCCCATAATTCTTCTGGATATAGTTCCGTAGTCGATCTCTTCATATCCAATTTCTTTATCGATATTTTACAATTCTTTGTAAATCGTAAAATCCATGCTGTATATCTGATTAATTTCATCCATTTTGAAAATCTTTCAATTTCCGGAAATTCTTTCCCTATTTCTCTAATCAGTCCGACAAAAATGTATCGTTTCTTTAATTCCATTGTACTTCTCTAATTTTTATCAAAAGCTTTTTTGTGCCAGTGTCCTCAGAAAATCTGGACCTTAGAGCCAAAGATCAACATCATCTGTCAGCTACATTGTTCTTAATGTCAACCCATTTCCATGATCCTTTTTTGTTTTTGCCAAAATTTTCTCAACTCTAAAAGCTACGAATTGTTTATACATTCTAGTATCAGAACGTTACCATTATATGTTTTGTTTTGGAATCACTCCAGAGATAACTATTGTTTATTGAAATACTTTGTCCTCTCTCAACGACCAAGTAGATTTTTACTCCCAAAACAGCTGCCATCAATTCTAGTCTGGGTATATTTATAGATTTGAGCGGGTCTCCCCGAGCTTTCGATGTTACAAAATCATTATTCCAAATTTCATCTATTCTATATCTAAAGTATGCTATGGCATAGAGCCAAGCTCTTTCGCTTGTGTCGCAAAATATGTGTAGGCCTATTGAAGATACAGGATGTTTAAGCTTCCTAAACTCTTTAGTGCTTTCAACCATTTACACCATGACACCTTCAAGTCCGAATTAATAATTTCAATCCAGGATATGTTTCTTCTCCAAATATTTTAAAGTAGAATTCTTACATGTACCACTACGTTCATAGTGAAACCCAAAGGATCAACTATCTGCATTGAAATTATCAGAATCTCTCGTTTTGTTGATATTTTCAGTCCACTCAGTATATCTGAATTGGTGCTTCCCACCATAGTCCTAGTACCTTTTCTATTGGCAAAGTATTGATTGCTGAAAGAGTTCTATCTGATGAATATCTCAAATCTTCTGGAATCATTGAGAACACTTTTTGGGAACAACAAATCCAGGTGCAAATCCGGAATCCACCATTTTTATGTATTTCTCGTATTTTCTGCAAAGCGCTTTCTTGATTATCTTCTGCATCCAAGTAGTCATCCATATAAAACTTCTCTTTTATAGCTTTTGCAGCGTTCGGATATAATTGTTTGAATTCTTGAGCATTCTTATTCTTGACAGCTTGTGCTAAGCATGGAGAACAAGCTGCTTCAAATATAAGTAAGTCATTTCATAGATTTCTATTTCTATGTTGTACCTCTCCATAAAAACCTTTGCGTTTGTCTATCTTCTTCTTTTACCTTCACCTAAAGAAACATTTCTTTTATTCTTTTCTCTCGGAATTTCATCAAAATTTCAGGTAAACTGTCGAAATAATTAAGACCAATTAATAGATTATTATCGTTTACACTTACATCATTACTCTTGAAAGCAGCGTCGAAAACAACTCGTATCTTTCCAGGTTTGTTCTGTTTGTAAACAGGAAAATGAGGAAGGTACCATGTTTTTTCTTTTTTTATATCCTTTTCTGCATCAGTCAATTTTCTTGCATATCTTTTTTTTATAAAATCTTTAATTGCTTTCTAATAGACTTCTGCAAATACTTCATAACCGTCCATCTTTTTCTCTATTGTCTTCAATCTCTTTACAGTATTATTAAAACCTTTTGGTAATTTAACGTTTTTCATTAAAGTAGACTGTGGAAATATCATAGAATTCTAGAGAAAAATGTTTTTTAACCAAATTATGTAGATCATCATCATAGTTCTTGCTTTCACAGATATGGATATCTATCGATGTGATTTTTCAATGGTAAATTTCCATGTAATATCCATCTAAGCCAAGTTTTGGATACTGCTGGACCATTATAAGATTGATAGGCTATTTCTTGTCCCACTATGAGAGACCAATTGTCTTGTCCTATCAATATAGTGGGTTTATCATTATGCAAATTCTCGATTTCAATATTTTTCTAGAAATCATAATCATTCTTCATTGTTTGCATGTCAATTGTCTGTACTGGCAGTTTTAAATTCTTTATTATTCTGGCATTCTCGATGAAAAATGTTTTCTCGGCATGTTTTCGTTTTATTTTCAATGAAACTCTTCTTGACTCCTTTTCTGTTTTGGTAGTATTATTTGTTCATTTCATTACTTATGGATCTATGTTTCCTCTACACTCTAAAGCATTTGCTATCGATTTTTTTATAATAGTGATTATGGAACCTTCATCATATAAGGCAAATGTTTTTATTTTTCCTCCATAAGCATCATCACATAATGCAAATGTTTCTATTTTTCCTCCAGGGCCTACCAAAATAATAGGAATTATCTTTAATATTGCAATATTTCTGTTTTCTAGATTCTGGCTAATATGGAATACAGCTTGATTAATTTGATCTCTAGCAGCAACAAAAGTCATTGCAACAGGCTCTGAGTTGTGAAGAAGTATATGTTGGTATCTTGTACATTATTTTACGTTACAGGGTATGTTCTTCTTGCATTTATAAGTCTGATGCCATGGAGTAAGACAAGAAAAACATAACTTTTTCTCAACAACAAGTTACCAAGAGAGTAAAGTCACCCATTATTAGAAATGGTGTTGAAATTAGTTGATCTGTTATATTTTCCAGTGCTGCTAAATTCCAGTTAAAATAAGAAAGGTATTTATTGCAGATTGTCATTGGGTATGGGTAATCAACTCGTATTGCGAACGCTTGTAACTCAGATTGTAATGGTATTTCTATTGAAGGGATGTTGCTCTTTATAAAGATCGCTATGCCACCATGCGCACGTACATCTTGTTGAGCGTCTTTTTCAAATGATTAAAATCTCCTTAAGTTGAAGGAAACATTGGGTTTGAAGTGGGAGCAGGAATTAAGGTAGGTCCCTTGTCCGTTGTTAAGTACTACCAGGGCTTTATCATCTATTAAATTTTTGATAATTCTTCCCCTAGCATGTAGTCTGTGGGATCCCCATTTTAAATTGTGGGAGTAAAGTCACCCATTATTAGAAATGGTGTTGAGAGTTGATCTGTTATATTTTCCAGTGCTGTTAAATTCCAGTTAAAATAAGGAAGGTATATATTGCAGATTGTCATTGGGTAAGGGTAATCAACTCGTATTGCGAGCGCTTGAACTCAGATTGTAATGGTATTTCTATTGAAGGAATGTTGCTCTTTATAAAGATCGTTATGTCACCATGTGCACGTACATCTTGTTGAGCGTCTTTTCCAAATGATTAAAATCCCCTTAAGTTGAAGGCTAACGTGAGGTTTTATATTGATATTAGAAAATCCAATTTTTTCAGTTTTTAGTAGTTTTAATGCTTGTTGTGCCGATACGGTCTCTACTAATAATCCATTTTTAATTTTTTCAATACTCTTTACATTTCCTACAATTCTAAAAAATTGTTTCAATAACAAGAAGGGACTGACTTTATCAAAATTCCCTTCTTCTGTTTTTCCAATTACCAAGAACCGGGGAATTGTTTCGCCTTTTCTTGGCTAAGTGGCTGTCTTTTACCCATTTTTGAAGAAAAGGACTTCTTATTATTATAATTATGTTTTTTTTTTAGTGTGGGCACTTATTAGCCCATCCACCGATAAATCTAGTTCAATTTTTTAAATATCTCTGTAAAGGTAATTTGTTTTAAGAAAGGTAAGTACTTTTTTCGCTGTATTTTTATTATCTAAACATTTTTTTAAATTTTCAGGTAAGGATAGCTGCTGCCTGCTAATTACATATTTGGGACAATCTATTAGAACATGCTGCACTGATAAGGGGGTTTGGCAGGTGTTGCATAATGGTTGCCTTTGTCCTTTCAGCATATAGCACGAGGTAAGTCTTGTATGACCTATTCTCAGTCTTGTAATTATGGTTTGTTTCTTTCTGCTAAATTCTGTAAATTTGTTTTCTCGTTCGATAGTTGGCTTTATTTCTTTGAGCTGTGTTTGTTGACTTATCCATTCCCTTCTCCATTCTTGTAATTTGTTTTCTTTTAAGTGATTTTGTTGATCTTGACATCTAACCGAAATATCTTCAACATGTTTACTATTTGGTGCATGCTTGGCAGATTCATCTACAATTTCGTTGCCTTTAATCCCCACGTAGGGGGAGTAAGGGGTGACGGCAAAACAACGGATAAGTCCGACCCAACTTTCAACCTCGCCTGCACGTGGGTGCCTGCTAGAAAACCAAAGAGGCTCTGACGACCGAGTCATGGCGGTAGAACCATTACAACAGAGAACTAAAGAAATGAACGGCTAAAACCCCCGTAATGATAGTACATCAGAACACATGGCCCTAAGTCCCCGGCAGCTCACTTACCCCCGACCAAGGTAGCGAAAGGACAAGGAAGCAAGCAGAGTGTGCGAAGAATCTCCGGTACAGGATGGGCTACCAAAACCGAAAACTGACCATCGCTACTCTAAATACCAGAACGCTATCAAAAACCCAGAAACTACAAGAACTCTCCCATATCAAATGGGATATACTAGGAATAAGCCAGCATAAAAGAACAGATGAGGAACAACTAACACTTCACTCAGGCCATTTGTTACACTACAGAGGAGGCCAACACATAAACAAAGAAGGATTCGGGTTCCTAGTACACAAAAAGCATGCTTATAGGGGACTTTAACGCTAAATTAGGGCATAAGGAAGACGAAACCGAAACATCGTTGGAAACCCACGGATATGGAGTAAGGAATTAGAGAGACCAAACGCTTCTATTTGCAATGAACAGCTTTTATCGCAAAACTCCACAGCGAAAATGGACCTGGGCCAGCCCCGGCGGTTCTACAAAAAATGAATGAATGAATCAATGAATGAATCAACTTTATCATATCTAACAGAAAGAAAATAGTGCGAGATGTAACTGTGCTGAATAAGTTCTCAATAGGCAGCGATCACAGGCTGGTCCGATTCAAAATCTCAATTAATATCAAGAACGAGCGGCGAAAGCTTATTAAACAACCAACACCTAGCAAATGGAGACCGCTTAGAGATGAAACCCAGTATCAACATAGAATAAAATCACAGCTGGCACATATGGAAAATGTTTGAGACCCGAATATAGAAGACCTGAACGCACTTATTACTAATTCTTTAAAAACTGCAGTAGAAGAATGCCAGACACAAAGCACCCCACGAAACGAAAAAATCAGTACAAGCACTAAACAATTAATGGAAAGGAGAAGAAATCTCACACATAACCATACAACAAACGCAACAGAATTAAGACGCCTAAATAGAGAAATATGCAAGCAGTGCGAAGGAACACAAGAACATACAACACAAATAAAATATTAGGTAAATAGGTAATTGAGCAAAATAAGGGCATGAAATCACTACGGATGCCATTCTCCGAAGGCAGGAAAAATATCTTCAAACTAGCAAAACATAGTGGCCAAATAATAACAAATAAAATGGAAATATTAAAGGTTGTAGAAGACTTCTACGCGACACTATATAGCGATAAAAGTGCAGTGAGCTTGGACACCAACATAAATGGAGTGCAAAATCAAGGGTCCGAGGATATTCCAAATATTACCTTAAACGAAGTAAGAGGGGCACTAAGATATATGAAAAACAATAAAACAGTTGGCGACGACGGCGTAGCAATAGAGTTTCTAAAAGCCGGCGGAGCTACGTTATTAAACGAATTATGCAAGTTATTTTATGCTTGCCTACAAACTGGGACAACACCTTCCCATTGGGATCGGGCAATAATTATAATAACGCATAAAAAGGGAGATATCACCAACCTGCAAAATTACGGACCCATTAGTTTGTTATATATATGGTCGAGGAGGATTACGTCAGGCTTATTGGCTTGTATCTGCCTGAGGGTGGGAATAAGAAATTCCAATAAATTCGACACCTCTCATTCTCCACAACGGACTCAATATCCCCCGGAGCATAAGGCAGCACTGGAGTTTCATCAATACCGTACGAGTACCTCAGATGATAGATAGCACTCATAATACCGCATTGTGTCCTTGTAATGCCCGCCTGACCTTAGGAATGCAAAGGTCAGTTCTTTGGATAAGCCCCTGTCTTCGATGTTGTTGAAGAAGACAGAATGTAGAGGCTTATCCATGTGGAGCTGCAGAGTTTTATCAACTTCTGCAGCTTTGATGCGGGCTTTCCTTAGAGCGGGGTCGAGTTTAGTGACTAAGTCAAGCGCTTTCCGCTCGGAATCGAAAATCAAAGAGGGGTCCAAACTCCTGATGACTTTGCAGGCGGCATCAAGAACCATTCTGTTATGAAGTTACTCCAAACTTAAGAGTCCACGGCCTCCCTGCTTTCTTGGGATATATAACCGTAGAACGGACGAATTTGGATGCAAACTCCTATTTAGGTGCATCATCTTGCGAGTACTAACTTCAAGTTGGCGCAGCTTAGCCAAAGTTAACTTCATTATTTCAAAGGAGTAGAGCAGGATTGGAACAGCAAGCATGTTAGTAGCTGCGACTTTATTTTTGCCCGACAGTTCCGAAGACTGGATCTGTCGGAGTCGCTGCCTATACTTGTTGCGGAAAGCGTCTTTTACCATTTGTGTTTCCTTGATGTGGCTTTCCTTCACACCCAGGTAGGTGTACGTCTCTCCGGCATCCAAATGATCATGCTTCCGTCCACTAGCTGTGCGTCCTTGTTGAATTTCTCGCATCGTCCTCTCTTAAGATGAACCAGTGCACATTTGTCCATCCCAAATTCCATTCCAATAGCCTGTGTATACTTCTGTAATACCCTGATAGATTGATCTAAGTCCCTCTCGCCAGGAGCATAAAGTTTAAGATCATCCACATAAAATAAGAGGGTGGCCTTATGCCTCCGGTGATTGGGTGGTCCGCAATAATAACGAATAATGGTAACAACGAGATGCAAAATAAGAGAGGACTGATGATGACCGGCTCTGTCTGGACTTTCACATTACCCGATATTATGGTAAAGCGAGTCCTCCAAAGCGGCATCAGTTGTTCAATGCATCTTACAATCGGTTCGGGTACCGAAAGGCACTTGAGCAGGTACACGAGTAACTCGTGCGACGTTGTATCAAATGCCTTTCGATAATCGATCCAGGCCATAGAAAGGTTCCGCTTGTACTGCACGGAATTCTGCGTAATAGACCTATCTACCAGCAGGTTCTCCTTGCAGCCAGCGACACCTCTCTTCGACCCTCGTTGTTAATATATCCGCTGATAAACCGGGTCTACTACTAGGAGTATGCGCATGTACAAAATCCGTGTAAACAGCTTGTCATCATCATCATCATCATCAATCGACCAATCGCGTCCACTGCTGGACATAGGTCTCCCGTAGCTTTTTCCATCCTTGCCGATCCTGTGCTGCCTTTATCCAGTTGGTCCTTATACTTTTGATGTCGTTGGTACATCTGGTTGGTGGGCGGCCTCTACTTCTGTATGCGTCTTGGCGCGGTCTCCAATCAAGTATCCTCGTTGTTTAGCGATTGTCCGAAAGTCACGCCACATGACCGGCCCAGTTCCATTTTAAGGTTGTTATACGAGTAACCGCGTCTGTCACTCCGGACATCTCCCTTAATGTTAAATTTGGGATCCTGTCTCTAAGCGATATACCTTACATCGACCTCTCCATTTTCCTCTGCGCTATACTCATTCTATTTGTAGTGTTCTTTGTGAGGGTAAGTGTTTTAGCTCCGTTATGTAAGCACAAGCAACACGCACTGGTCAAATACTTTTCTTTTTAAACATATTGGAATGTCTAACTTAAAATTATTGTGCAGCTTTCCAAAGGCCGCCCATGTTAGGCCTATTCTTCTCGATATTTCACGAGTTTGGTTGTCTCTACCAATAGAGATTTCGTGACCAAGGTATTAAAAGAGCTTACTTGCTCTATGCTTACTCTGCCTATCTTAATTGCCTCACTCATTACAGCCTAACACAAGCTTTCGCTCTTTGGTACACGTATTTAATGACTTCGATGTATCTATGATCGATACGGCACTCAGCAAGAGCTTGTAGTATTTTATGCTGGTCTATCGTGTCTAAAGCCTTCTTGTAGTCGACGAAAATTATGCAGAGGGGTTTATTATACTCGATGCATTTTTCGATAAGTGACTATTTGTAGATGGTCATTTGTGCCAAATCCGGCTCGAAACCCAGCTTGCTCGTGGGGTTTAAATAGGTCGAATTTATTTGTTAACCTCTTGTTATGATTCTTATAAATAGCTTATATATATATATATATATATATATATATATATATATATATATATATATATATATATGCGATAGCAAACTAATGGGTCTGTAATTTTGCAGGTTAGTGATTTCTCCCTTTTTATGTAGAATTATAATTATTGCCCGATCCCTCCCATTGGAAAGGTTTTGTCCCAGTTTGTAGGCAAGCATTAAATAACTTGCATAATGCGTTTAATAACTTAGCTTGTAGCATGCGTTTAGACAGGTTATTGGTCTATAGTGCTTTGGAATCTCCTTTCTTGGGTAGAAGCACGGTTCGCCCCTCGATAAACCACTCCGGTATTTGCTGTTCCCCATTCAGCCAGTCATTAAATATTCTGGCTAAATGGTGGTGGGTATGAAATAACTTTTTTCACCAATAGTTATTTATCCCACCGGGACCTGAAGCAGCAAAAGTCTTTGTAGCCGTTAGGGTTTTTCGTGACTCGTCCATCTTAGTCAAGTCTTGTGATCGCAGGGTATTTATGTTGAGTAGGCTCCTGCAATTCCTGATTTGGCTCACCTCTGGTACTTGGACCCTTCATTCGTCATTTGGCAAGACGGGTGAAATTTGGTGTTTTTCCACCTCGTCGTCCTGCCGGAAAGGGACTCTGACATACTGCCTTACGCGCAGGTGGGCTACATAATGTCGAAGATATTGAGCCGAGAAGGCTGCATGCTCCGGGTGAAGTTTTTTTTTTTTTTATGAAAATAGTCGCAAAAAGGGTAGACCTATCGTGTGGGCCGCAGACGGCCCGCACTGCGACTATTAGAAGGGGAAGGGATTATAGAAAGGAGATGATTGTGGACACGCTTTTTAAAAAGTTGCAGGTCATAATTCTCTGGAAAAACTGATTTTGGAAGTTTATTCCATTCCGTAGCAGCCCTGTAAAAGAAGGATTCTTGATGAAGATTGGTCCTTGTAGTGTCAATCTTGAAAGTAAATGGGTGAGACTGATCAGCGTGCCGAGTTCTTCGGCCGAATGTGGCCAATGGTGGTACAAGAGTTTTTATTTCTCTGGAGCATCTGCCATGGAAATATCTGTAGAGCAATGACTGGTCTGCAACTCTTCTTCTATGTTCTAGAGGGTGAAGGGTATCTGTGAGAGTTGAGCTGTTTATCAAGCGAATGGCTCTTTTCTGAATGGAATCTAGAAGACGAAGAGAATGCCTTGGTGCTGAACCCCAAATGTGCGAGCAATACTCCAGTAGAGGTCGGATTTGAGCCTTGTACGTCGTCAACAGTTGATCAGGAGTAAAAAAATTTCTGGCTTTCCACAGAAAACCTAGCCTCTGGCTTGTCGACTTTGCGATGTTAGCAACATGGTCATGCCAAGACATATTATTGGACACCGTGACTCCCAAAATCAAGATGGAGGGACTTGGTTCAAGGGTATTTCCGGACATTGTGATGGGATGATTTGAGGAATTCACTTTCTTAAAAAACGTGGCACTTTGTGTTTTTTGAGCGTTGAACTGAACAAGATTGTTGGTTTCCCACTCGAAGATTGCTTTAAGATCTCTATTGATAGAATTAACCTGTTCCTGCCTGAGTCTATTTGTATCATTCACCGAAAGTGATCGATAGGATGTGAAAGTTGAGACAAGTGTGCTATCGTCTGCGAAACTGTAAATGGAGTTGGTGGTGGTTTTCAAGAGGTCGTTGATGTGTAAAAGAAATAAGGTGGGGGACAGGATGGAACCCTGGGGGACCCTGGCATTAGTTTTAAACGCATCAGAAGAAATACCGTCAACTGCCACATGTAAGGAGCGATCTTGCATGAAGCTCAAGAGCCATTGGCGCAGTTTGGTTGGGAGACCGTAGGCAGATAATATACCCAACAATGCCTGATGCCAAACGCGGTCAAAGGCTTTAGATATATCCAAGGTTATTGCACGGGATTCACCAAATTTTCAATAGTGTTTGTCCAGAGCTGAGTGACATAAGCCAGCAAATCTCCAGTAGACCGAAGTTGTCGAAATCCATATTGTCTGTCATGGATTATCTCAAATTTCTCCAGATATTTGGTAAGTTCTGTGTTAATCGCTTTTTCCATAACTTTGGATATGACTGAGAGCAATGCAATAGGGCGATAATTTGCAGGAATAGTCTTCTTTCCTTTTTTCGGAATCGGTTGGACTTAAGCGTTTTTCCACATGGACGGAAATACTCCTTTGCTGTATGATAACTTGAAGAGTCTACAGAGAACTGGGGTGAGCTCTTGAGCACAGGTCTTCAGGACAATTGTCGGAATTCCATCTGGTCCTACTGCCTTATTAGAGTCAAGATTTCGTAGGATTTTCCTGATAGTGCGATGGCGGATAGTGACCTCAGGCATTGATGCGTTTATTCTAGGTATCGTTGGGGGTTGTTTTCCATTGGTATCGAGTGTTGAGTTAGAACTGAACATTTCGGCCAGCAGATTCGCTTTTTCTTTGGAAGATACGGCTGTCGCGCCGTCGAATCTCTCGAGTGGTGGTAAAGAAGAAGTTGTAAAATTCTTATATATGGCTTTAGCCAAAGACCAGAAAGTCTTTGATCCAGGAGGGGCATTGACAAGCTTGTTGCATATTCTCGTGTTGTAGGATTCTTTGGCAAGATCGATCGTTCTTTTGCAGGCGTTCCTTGCGTGAACAAAGGCTTCTCGGTTGGCAATTGTCGAGACTTCACACCAGAGTCGATGTACTTGATTTTTATCGCGTACCGCACGGTTGCATTTTTGGTTGAACCAGGGTTTGGGGTTGAAGATCCGTCTTGTACCATAAGGAATGTATGAGTCCATACCTAGCCTTATGATTTCGGTTACAGATTCTGCACATGTTGATGGATCTTGTGAGCGAAAGCAGACATCTTTCCATGGAAATGATAGGTAAAAGTCCCTCAGTTCATTCCATTTGGCCATTTTGCCAGACAATAGAGGTATCAGGCGTGATTTTGGGCGGGGTTGTTTGTTTGGACGTGGCTGAGATGAGTTTATGATCAGATTTACCGAGCGGAGCGGTTATAGAGACTTGGTACTGGTCGGGATGTGTCGTGAAGAAGAGATCAAGAATGTTGGTTTGGTGATTGGGGTTATCGGGTATGCGGGTAGATTCTTCAACCAACTGGGTCACGTTGTGGCTTATCGCAAAGTTCTCAGCTTCTAGACCGGCGTTGTCGGTGCGGTTGGATCTCAGCCAGTTCGCGTTGTGAACATTGAAATCACCCAAAAATATAATCTCTGTGTTGGGGTCGTTAGTTTGCAACAGTTCCAGCGTGTCGGAAAGATGTTGAAAGAGGTTGACGTAAGGAGGGTTCGTAGGAGAAAGATACAGGCAGCAGAGAAATTTTGTTGATTTTTGTAAGGTTAACTTGAACCACATGACCTCTAGGCCGTCCTTTGGGTCCAAGTTCTTCTGTCTACAACAGGAAATATCACTGCGAGAGTAAACACAGAGGCCGGTCTTAAATTTGAATCTTGTTTCGAATTCGAACCCGGGACACAAAAGATGTATATTGTTGGAGGAGGGTTTAATTTGTGTCCATGTCAAAGCCAGTAAATGAGGCCTGTTAGTTTGCAGGTGGTGGTGTACTGAATTAATGTTAGAGTTCAGGCCTCGAATGTTGCAGAAATCAATTCTAAAGTTGCTTTTTGGGGAATTATCAGCAACCGCAGTTGGAACATGTATTTTTGTTGAACTTTTCATGATTTGGTTTAATGGTTTGATTTAAAAGAAAAATATGAAGAAAGAAAAAAAAAAAAAAAAGTAGAAGTAAGAGGAAGAAAAAAATAAAATAAAATAAATAAAAAGGGGAGCAGATATGTGGACTAGCTTCTACAGAAATTTCTGCATCCAGGACGGTCAGTTGACCTCGATAGACTGTGGCCTCGGCAATGCCCCCCGAATACACGAGCTCGGATCCCCTCCAGTCACGAACTGGCAGAACAGGAGTATCGGGATTATATACCAATTGATGTGGCAGCTTCCCAGAACGTTACCAATGGGTTGGGGCCACTGTACTACTTGGCGGCTAGCCTGCGGAACTGTTTCAATGCTGTACCCTCAGCCCCAGAGAGGCCTGACTGATGCCTGGATGCTTCCATTCGAATATAAACCAGAACACATTTCACCCGAGCGACCGGAAACTCTGACCAAGTGCCGAAACATGACTAGTCATTTCACGGCACCTATAATCAGAGCGGTGGTGTTTCACCGGGCGATGGAGGGTGGACCATCTACCACCTTCGCCACAGAGCATGCATCCGCTTCATGTATTCCCTACGTGCAGGCTCGCACTCTCGTAGCACTGCAGAAGGTCGTCCCTGAGATCATCGGTCCACTCAAAGCATCCTTGTTCATTGCGGTCGTTATCGGGCTGTGCGTCATGTTGGGTCCCACCACCTTGCCTCTGATCCCTATCCGAATGGGATCGGTTGTGGGGGCCCTCTCCTTGGTTGTCTTAAACCAGAGTATTTGGGCTCATCAGGTGGTTAGCCTTTCGAGCCCGCGGCCGACATAAGACTGGAGCCAGTGTTCCCCTCCCGGGTGCGCTTTTGCTGCCGGTCCGATTTTGCACCCTCATTATTATTATTATTATTATTATTATTATTATTATTATTATTATTATTATTATTATTATTATTATTATTATTATTATTATTATTATTATTATTATTATTATTATTATTATTATTATTATTATTTAATTAATTAAATCCCAGTCACAACTCTGCGGTTCCGATACCTCGCAGAGTCGAGCTGGAGAGAAACCAGAGCCTGTATTGTGTAATAATAAATCAGCTCTAATAAATCTAATAAACTGTTTAATACGTCGTCCAGGTGCATTGATTTACTCTGATCCTTATGGGGGATTATGGGAATTAAAGTCCCCAACAAGATGGAATGGTGTTGGTAATTGTTCTACGATGTGTTCTATATTTTGGATTTGCCAGTTGTTGTCGGGTAGATAGATTTTACAAAGAGTTACAGGAAATGGTACAGATAATCGGATAGCAATAGTTTGTAAATCTGAGTTTAAATTGATTGGTATAAAGTAAACGTCTTCCTTATAATAATGGCAACTCCTCCTTTAGCTCTTACGCCAGGATCCACATATTTTCTAACAACACAGTAACCTTTAAGTGAATAATATTGATTAGGGCGAAAATGTATCTCCTGGAGACAAATGCACATTGCTTCTGTTTCGGATAATAATAATTTAAGTTCACTATGATAATGTACACATACGTTGCAATTCCACTGGACTATATTATGTAATTTTAAATCGATTTTTAAAGCAAAAAAAGGGGGGAGTAAAATAACTGTAAGTAAGGCTGGTAATTATTAGAGGTATTGATCACTTATTCGACGATTCATTTTGTGGTGAATGTATAGTGCAGAAAACAGTAAATTCATTGTAGTAAAACATTTAAATAGTCTCATGTTTCTAATTACGAATCCGAGAATGCGATAAGCGCTTGCAGTGATTTTATCAATATGCGCAGTAAAACTTAGTTTAGGATCGTAATAAACACCAAGATCTTTAATTAGGTCAGGTCGTACCAATACCGAGTTATCTAAATTATATTGAAACACAATACCTAACTCCTTCCTGCAAAAAGACATGACACTGCACTTACTGACATTTAGGTACAACTCATTTTCTACACACCAGTCATTTAGTAGTTCGACATTATTTTGGAGTTTAATGCAATCATGGATAGAATCGATTCTGTGAATTAATTTGAGATCGTCAGCATACAACAAAGCTTTTACGTCAATTTTAGACAGAATGTCATTAATATATAAAATAAAAAGAAGTGGCCCCAAGACAGAGCCCTGAGGCACTCCAGAGGTTTGATAAAAAACCGTTGAATTATAACCAAGACATTTTACAAATTGCGGTCGATCCGATAGATATGATTTAAGGAGATTTATCAGTGTTGGATGAAATCCTAGTGTGTCCAGTTTAACAAGTAAAATATTGTGATTAATTCTATCAAACGCCTTGGAGAAGTCAGTGTAGACTACATCTACCTGACTTCTTTCATCTAACGTCTCTGCAATGAATTGCGTTTTGCAGAATAAATTGGTGATAGTTGACCTACCCGACATAAAACCATGTTGGTTTGGTAAGATAATATGTTTAACCTTATTGGAGATATATTCATGTATTGCTATTTCAAACACTTTAGAAAAGTTATTCAGAATAGTTATTGGCCTATAGTTGGTTATATTATTCTTATTACCCTTTTTGAAAATAGGACATATATATGAGGCCTTCCATTTATCTGGAAAATTGGAATTTTTTAAAATGAGGTTGAATATAATTGTTAATGGCTGAGCCAAAGCTTGGCGGCAGTCTTTGATTAGGTAGGCAGGTATACCGTCTATTCCGGCAGTGGTTTTTGGTTTCAATTTCTTTAAGGCAGCCAAAACTTCTTTCTCAGAGACACTAGTAATATTTATAACATCATAATTAGTCGGATCATTATGATAATTATTACCATTGGAAATCGTATAATTGCTTGAGAAAAGCGTACCAAAACCATTAACTATATCCTGAACGTTGTCTAGTTTTACATTATTGAAGAACATAGTATTCGGAATTGTCGATGATACGCCTTTTTTACTGTTAATAAAGTTCCAGAATGATTTAGGTTCAAGCAAAATGTTTTCCTCTGATTTTTTAACAAAATGTTCATATGCTGTTTTAATTTTCAATTTTACTTTTGATATACATCTCGAAAAGTCATGATAAACCTGAGGGTTTCGAGTAAGTTTATATTTTTTGAATAATTTATGTTTAATTCTAAGATTTTTAATGATATCATAGTTGTACCAATGCGGATATTGTTTTTTAATGAACCTTTTTTTGGGAACATATAGTTCAAAAGAATTATTAAGTTTTCCATAAAGGAGATTTATGCTGTCTTCAACATTAGCGCAGGAGTTTGAGATAGTCCAATCAATATCTAGTATAGATTGGTACAGAGCTGGGAGATTGGCCTTTTTGAAATTATAACCTGTGCCTGATTGAGGGGGTAGGAAGTTTTTATATTTAATAGGTAAATCAATTGTCAGAGAAGGATGGCGAATATTTTCTGGAAGTAGTGTGTCTAGTGCTTTTTCCACTTTACACTCGTCAACATTACATAGAACTAAGTCGAGAAGACGATTGTTGCTGTTTAACACTTCATTAAATTGGGAAAGATTGTAAAAATTTTGAAAGTTGATTAGAGACTGTACTATCCTAGAAGCATTTAGAAATTGAGAAGATTTAGATACTGCATATTCAGATATATTAAAGTCACCAACAACTAATAATTTATTATCATATAAGGTGTGCAAGGAGGAGATTCTGTCAAAGAGTATGTCTAAATCACTGGGAGGGACTCGAGGAGGAATGTATAAATTTACAATCATTAAGTATTCATTATTGTATTTTACCGTTACTGAGATCATATCTATTGTAGGCAAGTCAGGAAGTAGATCGCGTGTATTTATCTCATTAGCAGATACTAAAAATTCTTTTTGCACCGCTAGCATACAACCCCCGCCCCTAGCATTATTAGTTAGGTGGTATTGTCTGTCAGAACGAAAAACATTGAATTCTTGTATATTAATAAATTCAGAGTCAGTTATTGAGTCAACCAACCATGTTTCAGTAAGAGCCAATACATCGTATTGCACAGCACCAGCTGAGCCCATATAAAGATCTTGGGTCTTCGTCCTTATACCCTGCACATTTTGATAATAAATAGTTATTAAATTAGAGTGTGAATTTTTAGAAGTATTCTTCAATGATGATTGCTATTTAATCGAGAGGATATTGTTTTTAAATTTAGTGAGGGTTTCTTTATATACATAGCAGTTATTATTATCGATAGCTGTATGATTAGCGGGAACTGGAGCATTTGTAGTTTTATTGTAATTATGGCAATTAATGCAATATTGGTTTGTTTTTGGACAGTCTTTAAGTTGATGATTCTGTGCACACAGAGGGCATAAGAAAATAGATGAATTACAATTTTTTGAAGTATGATGGTATCCGGAACATTTGAAGCAACGTCTTAAATCTATAGCGTCATATGTATTACAATAGTCATAACCTACGAAAAGTTTCCCCAGAGCTAAAATTTGTTTATAAGTAGATATGTTACATTGTATAACTGCCTGATGCAGCTTGCTATTTTTCTTTAACGGAAAGTTGAAAATTACTTTGAGATCACCTGTTATATCATTTTTATTTTGTATTTTTATACGATTAACAAGCTCTTCATCAGACAGTTTTTCCGACATGCCTACAATTTTAAATCGTGGATTTAGTACAGGAACTTCCTTAATAGTATATTTGTCACCTAGCCGCTCATCAACCATTTCCTTCAGTTTGTCACAATCTTGAGAATTATCACAGCTCACCATTAGCCCACCGTCTTTAACACTAATTGCTTTAGTAATGTTTATATTCGTAGAAACAGGGTTGACACTTTTAATCAAATCATTTTTTGTTGCAACAGAATCTTGTTTATTTTTTGGTCTGATTATGTAAGAAGGTTGTTTTTGGACAACGTGAGAAAATAGAGGAGTAGGACCAGGATTCAAATGAGGGTTGGTAAAAGCAACATCCGATCGAATCTTCGGCAGTACCTCCTGATTTAGCTCATTTCTTAGGGTATCTAGAATTTCTTCTTTTGCCGCAAGTAGATCAACAATCTTTTTTTGAATCTCTTTTTGCATGAACTCCTTAACAAATTTAATGGATTCAATTATTGTTAACTGATGCTCATAATCTTTTCTTGTACATTTATCCCCAATATCGCATTTCTTTTTACATTGGTTGCATAAAAAAAATAGATTCTTACTTTTATCAAGCATAGAAAATTCAATACTTGTCAATCCTACACATGAATAATGAAACCATTTTGAACATACACCTTCACATCCAACGAATCCATCACCTTTCATCATTCATTGTTGAATATTATGTTCCACCACTGGTAATTAATATACGATTAAACATCACCAAGACAAAAACTGGACTTCAGTAGAGAATTTGAGGAGCAATTTAAATGTTTATCCAATAAATCGGATGATAACGGTAACAAAACAAATCGAATTATTACTCACATGAAGCAGCACATTTTAAATTGTACTTTAATCTAGAAACAATAGTTTTTCAATGCAGATTTCCACCAACTTTTTTAGTTTTAGCACAGAGCGATAAAAAACACGGCCAACACAGCAACGTATTATAGTTTTAACCTAAACATATGAGTCCCTATATCTTATAGATACAAATTATAAAATTCTTAGAATATAAATGAACGTCAAAAACTCCGCCCCTATTTTCATTTAGTCGCATGACCTTGAGTAACATCTGTCTTCCATTCAATTGTCAGCGTGGCGATGCTCATATACCTGCTCCGTTTTAAAGGTCTCATACAAAATACTGTTAGTCGTAAGCATTCCTTCTTAGTGACAACTCGTGGCTATCGCTTATATTTTGTAACAAAGTTTGTGCATTTTACTGTTTTTAAAAAAAAAATGTCGCATTTCTGCTTTATTTGTAGTCAACCTTTGACTGAAAGTGGAGTTGTTACTGTTGATCGCGACATAAAAGCATTAATTGATGCAAGTATTGAAAGAGGTGATGAGTTTTCGGAGTACCTGAAAGACCAGACATCTCTAAAAATTCAAGTGCAGTGTCGAAAAAATTATACTCGAAAAAGTAGCATTGATGCCGTGAAAAGACGGCGCCAAGAAGAAGAAGCTGGTTCATCAAAAATAAGTCCTCCTCGTACTAGAACACGAGTAAGTGAAACTACATTTTGCTTCAATCAGTGTTGTTTATTTTGCGGCAATGAATTAAATGAAGAGTTGGAGAAGAAAAAAGCACTGCAGTACCGACGTAAGATTTTTAAAGTGAGTAACTACACATTCGTTCAAAGACAGTATTCTAACTATAGCTAAAACTCGTTGTAATGATGTAGCCAAAGCTGTTGCTGCTCGAATTGAATTTGAATATGATTTAGTCGCTGCCGAGGCTAAGTATTATAACGATTGCTACAATTTTTTTTTGAAACCGACCACTGGAGGTAAAGTCGGTCGTCCTCAAGATGAAGCTACAAATATTGCGATGAAAGAAATATTTAAGTATATTGAAAATAACGATGATTGTCAATTCACATTAGACGAATTGAAAAGTATTTGTAAAAAATCAACAGTAGATAATAGAACCATTAAAATGCGATTGAAGTTGGAGTATGGTGATAAAATTATTATTACAGAAAAATCAGGATCATTAACATTCGTATGTTTTATTGATAGTCACCATGATTTGGATCGAAACGGCTTATACAAATTTTTTCATCTTTTGGTTTGTGCGCATCTTATAATGATACGATGATGTACGAGGCAGCAGCAGTTTTTCATCGTCCATATCTTATCACCTGAAACTGGCACATTTATTCAATATGTAGCAGATAATGCTGATATAAATGTAAATACGATAGTCGGTCATAACACGCTTCACATTATAGGTATTATTCAAATTGTTACTCCAAAAACTTCAGTTGTACTAGTTGTACTATAAAACGAATAAAAGTAGTCCCATCAGCAAAGGATTTCGCGGCAAAAGCTCATGTGCCAATACAGGTGTATGAAAATAATGGTGTAGTAGGTTACAGTAAAATAAATGTCCGAGATTTTGATTATGAAAGTAGAGTAAGAGTATCTTTACTCGTAAAAGTCGACGTGATATGGTTCTATGGCAAATGGAGAAATCTATCAATTCCCGGTTGGAATGGTTTTATTGAACATTTAACAAGTAATATTATGAATTTTTCAACATCGAAAATTTCATTTTTACCATTTATTCATCAACCAGCTAGTAATTACAATACAATATACACCACTTTATTTTGTGCTTCAGAAAATGCAAAACGTTATGATCATGATGTATGCCAGCGTTTCTCAAACTGTGGGGCGCGCCCCCTAAGGGGGGCGCGTTTACATGATTGGGGGGGGGGCGCAGTACAGATTAAAAATAAAATGGTATTGATAAAATGCTACAGATAGATTTTTAAAAAATCTTTATTGAAATTGTACTTACTTAATGATGACAAAGAAACATTCTAAGGACTAATGGCTAACATGAGCTTGTTTTAAGGCGCACAACTTCTCTAAATTTGGTTCTATGTTAGAGATGGCCACTCTGAGTTCATTTTCTACTTGAAGTTTATTTCTGTATTTAGATTTCACGACAGCAAGTGCAGAAAATCCAGTTTCACAAAGGTAGGACGTTGGAAAAGGCAACAGAATTCTAAGCGCTTTGGCTTTTATAACGGAGTAGTCGTTCGGAAGTTCAGTCCAGAAGTTTGTTAAAGATTTGTTAACAAAGTTTGATTTTTGTAAGGGATTTGTTAAAATATCTATCAGTTGTTCTTCTTCTTGCAGTGATAGTCCGACAGGTCTATTTTCGAATGGATTTAAAACCCAGCTCCAGTCTGACAACTTGATATCTTTCTCTGCAAAGAAGTATCGCTTGAAATTCTCAGTTAAGCTTTCTAAATGGCTTCCTATGGTTTTTAGCATCACAGCTTTATGAATATCTTCCAATGGGGAATCTTGCACAAAATCGCAAAATGTGGGAAACATTTCCAAACTGTTTTCTTTCAATTTGTTATGCCATAACTGCAATTTCTTACAAAAAGCATCAATCTTTTGACTTAAATCAAATATATTTACGTCTTTTCCTTGCAGCTGAAGATTAAGTATATTAAGTTTTTCAAAAATATCTACTAAATAAGAAAGCTTCAGTAAAAATAATTTGTCGAAAAAATCTGTTGAATGCTTGTGACCTTCCTCGCTTAAAAATATCGCTATTTCCCTTCTTAATTCAAAGACACGCTTAACCGTCTTACCGCGTGACAACCATCTGGATAAGGAATAAAACAACAAAGATTGATGCTCAGCTCCCATATCTTCACACAGAACAGAGAACATCCTTGTTTTTAGTGGTCTGGTTTTTATAAAGTTAACAACTTCAATAACTACTGTCAAAATCATGTTTAGTCCAGGGCTTAGCGATTTTGATGCTAACGCTTCCCGATGTATCATGCAGTGCGTCCAGATAATTTCTGAGCATTCCTTTTTTACTAGCGCTTGTAAACTGTTGTATTTACCAGACATGGCTTGAGCTCCATCGGTGCAAATCGCAACACAATTTTTCCATTGCAAATTCATTTTAGTAATAGAATCATTTGTAATCTTGAATAACTCGGTGGCTGTAGTTCTTCCTTCAATCTGTTTACAAAACAATAAATCTTCACATATTTTAGAACATTGACAGAATCTAATGTAGCAAATCAAATGGGAATCATTACTAGAGTCAGTTGCTTCGTCAAGTTGTATAGCAAACAAGTTTCCAGTAAGCTCAGATTCAAGCTGCTGCTGCATATCAACTGATATATCGTTAATTCGTCGACAGATTGTATCATTTGACAGAGGAATATTGTTAAGTTGTGAAGTAAAATTTTCACCAAACATTATTTCTACAATGTCTTTGTAAGCGGCTAAAATAAGTTGCTCTGCAATAGTGTGCGGTTTTTTGCATTTAGCTACTTTGTATGCCACTTTATATGATGCCAAGAGAGCCTTATCAGCAGCAATCGGAAATATATTCATCAAAAAGTTTCTGTGCTTTTCCAAAATGCCAAAATCATATACTTTTTCTTCATGCAATAACTGGCTGCGATACAACATTAGCATTTTTCAAGAGGGGCAAAACAACGGTTTTGAAATTGTTCGAGAAACAAAATTTAATTAATTGTGCTAAAGTTTTTAAAGATAGTAACTCTACTCCAGAAGTTATAATCACTCATTGAATTCGCTTTCTTCTTTCTATGTACGGAGCTCCAAAAAAAGTTACCTGCTTGGATAAACTCTGATACTTATCTTTTGCAAAAAAAACTTATAATAAAAAAACAAGTGCAATTAGCTTGTCTACCCCCAACCTCTGCTGCTGCTCAACAACATCTATTCTGGGTATATTATCAAGTTCAAGTGTGGCTTGGTAATAAAATGAATCCAGAAGACTGGGGTTGGAAGTTAGTTGACAATGCATTGGAACCAATTCATACGTTACTCCCACCTGCACCAGAGAAACTCCTTAACACAATCTTTTGCAATTGCAAAAAAGGTTGCAATGCTAAATGCGGCTGTTTAAAGGTTGGACTGTTTTGTTCTTTAGCATGTACCAATTGTCAAGGACAGTCGTGCTCCAATGTTGAATCGATACTAGATGAGGATAATTACGATATCAGTGATGAGACATATGATGCATCACTTTTAGAACATATTTGTATCCAGGAATATGAAGAAAAAGAAGATGAAGAAATAGAAGAAGAAGAAAACGAAGACAGTACACTAGAAATTCCATTGGATTATTATGAATCCGATGAATAATTTTTCCAAATTATTTTTTCATTTATATATTACATAATTTACACAGCTTTCATCATTTTCAATACTCAATTTGAATTTAATAGGATCACAATAGATCGTGGAATAGACCTACCGGGGAAACCACGTTAAAAAAAAGCGCCAAGCACACTACCTCATAGGTGGTGTGGAAACGTGTGCATATTACGAATAAAATATTTTTTTCAATTCTTTCAACCGCTATATCACGGAAATGGCAATACTTATGAAAAAAAGTGTAGATAAATTTTTAGTAGAAAATCGGATGATCTACAATTTTTACCTTAACTATTTTTGCTGTAAAACTCACCGTTTAGCTGGAAAACGCGAAAAACCCATTTTTGCAAATTTTTACAATCAATAAAATTTTTTGCACAAGAGGGATTGATGGAGACTTTTCACAATTCGTTTATAATAGTATTCTGAACATTCATACCAATTTTTAGCTCTATGGGAATTTTTGTAACTTTCAAAGTCTTATTTGACTGGACTATATCATTTGTTTTTGCAGTGGATAATCTTGAGAACATGTTTGTATCTTATGTTAATTTTTTATAGAAAAATGTTCTTATTTCTGCCAATATTTTGATTGTATTTTTCATCCACTTACTTATTGTTATGTTTATATTTGCAGAGTTTGACAATCTCAATAATCTGTAAATATTTTATGAATTAGATTTTTTTTTATATTTATGTTATTACTGTCGTATTGATGATACATATACTGTTATTGATAACGCTCATTTGAATATTTTTTAATTTATATATTTTTGTAATGTGTTAGGGTAATTTTACCGGTTTTAAATTCTTTTATATGTGAAAACTGTTTTAACCATTTAAAAAATTTTATATCCTTGAATTGGTAACACTTTTTGAACTCATAACAATGAATAATTTAAAAAACAAACGAAGGAAATTAAAATCTGAACTTACAAGAATTGAAAATTATGTTGGTGTTCTTACAGGCCTTGAAGAGGTGTACATTTTGCAAGTAAAATTAAATAATTAAAATGATTATTATACTCAGTATGAAGATCTTTAATTAGAAATTGACACTTTAGAGGAGCCCGATTTATCGGCAGATAATAGAGAAACAAATATTGAACATTCAACTGCTGATCGGTTTAAAATTCTGATAGCCGAATTGGAGTCAATTGTAACTAAACTAAAATTTCAATTGAATTCAAATGCCGTCCAATCGGTAAATACTACTACCAATGTCGCGCTACCTCAAATTCAAATTAAGCCCTTCACTGATGAGCAGCAGGAATGGGCATCATTTTATGATCCTTTCACTTCTCTAGTACTTAACAATTTAAAACTTAATTCCGGTGGCGAAAAATTATACTATCTAAAAAGCCTGCTAAGAGTGCATCCTTTACAATTGATCAATTCATTAAGTGTTTCCAATGATAATCTGAAAGTAGCTTTGGATGTGTTAAAAAATACTTACGATTACAAGACTAAGTTGATATTTACTTTATTTCAAACATTAATTGAACAAAAACCAGTGTCGAAAAGTGGTTCTGCGGAATTAAAAGAGTTCTATATTACTTCACGTCAGGCGTTTGATCAAATTTTAAACATAGGTCTTTCCGATAAAGTCAATTTTGAATCATTGATAATTTTTTTGCTGAAACCAAAATTAGATTTTTAATCCAGAAGGCAATTAAAAGCCGAAAGAGATGCTAATACTAATCCTACAGCTGAAATGTTTTTTGAATTTTTAAAGAAACGACAATTAGTGTTGGATAATTTAACTTTATTTGAAAATAGTACAAAAAACAACACTACTCGTAACACTAAGGTTAGTCTTATATACAATGTATCCTCATCCAATCAAAACCATGTTAACAGTAACCACACTCATTATCCTAGTTATCCTAGCACTACAAAATTTAATTGCTCTTATTGCAATAATCTAAATCATTCTATATACGGTTGTTCTAGATTTCTTTTATTAACTCCTTCGGAAAGATATCAATTCGTAAAAAGAACTAAACTTTGTGTAAACTGCCTGGGCGGGATTGCCACCTCTGATTGTCGATCGGCTAAAATTTGCATTTCTTGCGGTTAACCTCATCATTCCTATTTTGATACGCAACCTACCAATTCGAGGTCCAGGTCTTATTCACGCAATATTTCTATGCTATGCTATGCTAACCTAAATTCTGCATCCACATCTCAAGGTGATAGAACTTTTACTTCGCATGTTAGAAGTTCTAATTACGAGGGAAATTCGAACATTAGGAACCCCCACCAGTCTAATACTCGTGGTCCACTTCGAACTCAATCCTCAAATGTTACGTTTTCCAATGATAATTCTACTCCCCAGGTTGCTTTATCTACCTTATTAACCGAAAATAAAACGGTATTACTTCCTACAGCTCTTATAGCTATAATATGTCCCAACGGTCAAACAATTACGGGGAAAGCTCTTTTGGACTTGGCCAGTCAAATGAGTCTAATAAGTCAAACATTTGCACAACAGTTGCAACATCATCACATCACATAAATATTACAAGCGTAGGTAACACTAAATGTACTAATAGTTGTACCCAAGGTAATAAACACTGGTATTAATCAAACTTTATTTATTGAGACCCATTTAGGTTTGGTGGTAGCTGGTCCAATTCCACAAAATCAAAATTTAAAAACCTGACTTCTCTATAGCTCGAAGAGCTATCTTATCTCAAACTTACATGGACGATATCTTATCAGGCGTCAATTCTGAGACTAAATTGAATTAACTGTATCATGAGTTAAATTCTATGCTAGGTAAACATGGTTTTCAGCTGCATAAATGAAAATCTAATTTAATTGATTTATTAAAATCCGTTTCTGAAATCCCAACTTCTGATTTCGAACTCAATCTAGATAAGGTTACAAGCAAAATTTTGGGTATTCAATGGAATTCAAATTTTGATTTATTAAACATTAAAATCAACAACAATAATCCTAATGCTATCACTAAACGCTCCATTTAAAGTATTATAGCTAGTACCTATGACTCCATGGTACTAGTTAACCCTTTAATTGTTTTCGGTAAAAATATTATGCAATCCTTATGGAAGCTGAAGATACCATGGGATGAAACCATGTTAAGTATGGTCCGTACTGTTGTATGATTTGAAAGGCTGGACATTGAAGGTTAGCACAATAAATAGGCTGGGAGCATTTGAAATGTGGATCTATCGAAGAATGTTGAAAGTCCAATGGATAGCAAAAAAAACCAACAGGGAAATTTTAAGGAAATGCTGGGCACGATAAAACGCAGGAAAACAGCTTACCTGTGACATGTGTTACGCAACGAAAGGTACCATTTGTTGCAACTATTAATAGAGGAAAGAAGGGGTGTAGGCAGAAAAAAAATGGCGTAGCTCCGAAATATCAAACATTAGACAAAAATAGGAACCACAGGTAAATTAATTCACATTAACGGAGATAGGAAAAATAGTCAGAAGTAATCGCAAACATCCATTAATGGATAGCGGCGAAAGAAGAAGAAGATTTCTCACTACATTCCACTAGTTTATGTACTTTTTAATTTTGTAATAAACTATAAAAAAATATTAATACTGATAATACACAAAAATAACTTTCATCGTACGCCTAAGTAAACTATTTAAACGATAGTATAATGTATAATGTATGCTATCTTATTCTCTCGCAGGCTTCATGTTATAGATTTATGTGTCCCTTTTTTTCATTTTTTTCGTTTTTCGAGTTTGAAAGCATAACGATTCTAAAGAATTGGTTAATGGTTTTTCGGGTATTTTGGTCATTGTAGGTCTGAGTTTATACTCAACGTTTCGCTATCTCTAGTGGATGGCATCTTCTGGAGATCAGTCTGCTTTTTTAAGGCTGACGGTACATTCGTATGTCATGATCGCAGGTTGTATACGTTTTGGTGAGCGGGGCATATTTGAGGGCTGTTCAGAAATTGGTCACGTTTCGGAGATTCATTCTTCTTATTTTTGTAAGAAAGCAGCGTTGTATTTTTAAGTACAGGTACCAATGTTTTATTAATTTTAAGTGTTTCCTCAGATTTATTAAAGTTCTGCTGGTGTTTATGTATTTCAATCGCTTCTCTATAAAGCCTTGGGTAATATTCAAATGTAAGGGGGAGTAAGGGGCGAAGGTAAGAAAATGAATCACCAGCTCAAATGTCAACTTCACCTGCTCGAGCGACGGTTTAGACCATCCGGTGCACCCTGCCAGAAAACAAACGAGGCACTGACGACCGAAAGATTGCCGGTATAAGCAATCCCCCTCCAACTTGTCAACAGCTTCGGGTGGAAGAACAAGAGGAGGTAAGGGCACTCTTTTGTCCTGGGGTTAAGAAATTGGCCCTAAAGGTGGAAGAACTACTAAGTAGTCAACATTATCTTTAAGCCATCTAAGAAGATCGAAAACTATCTGAAATATGCCAAGGACACTAAGTTCTGCAGGTGTAACGAATCTCGCTGCCGATGAATCCGCTGGTATATGTTGACCATCTATTGCAGATTGAGATCCCATTAGCATAACTGGATCATGTCGTTCTACCTGATCCGCTACATGTTCCTGGTTACGATTATTTTTGTCATGGTTTTCTTCCTGTGGCTCCAAGTCCATACTTCCACCATCAACGAATGCAGCCTCTGGTATTACTCCATCCACCGCAGGTTCCCACCTAACTGTTTCGCCGTCATCATGTGCCATTAACCTTGTCATACTATCCCTTACAGCATCATCCGTTCCTTGATCACTGACCCCACGACTTCTTAAAAATAGACGTATCGGCCCAATTTCTAAAAACTTCGGCATCGTTTCTCGAACTGGTGGAATTTCATCTACCCTGGGATTCCATCTTACATTGGGAATACCGACGCTACGTTGATGATGTCGATTATTTTGGCTATGCAACGCTGTATCGGGCCCAATGGGTGACAAACGCAATCCTACCATGATCAATTTTAATTGAGAGCTGGGCAATGTCATTAACCAAGCCATTTCCGACGGTGGCGCATTTATGCGCAATCTATCCGCAGCCGCCATTTCCATTGCTAAGTTATTTGTCGCAGTATCATCTACTTGGTAATCAGTTCCATCTGCACTTTCCTTGATGTTGGTCAAATCGCCATTATCATCATTTTCTCCTCTCAACCGGATCAGTCTAACTTCATCATGAGCATTTACACCTTCCCACCTATACAATTCACTATCCATCATTTTAAAAACCAATAAGAACTAGCAGACAATTATAATTAGCTTAGTATACAAGAAAGATCAATTTGGGTACTCTCTCAATTTGAGTATAATTCTCCGCAATTCCCTAAAATTCTATAAAAACTTCTATCAATGGCCCCCCTGCCCCACGTTGGGCGCCTTGTGACAGTATTAATAGTTTGTCCACGGTGGAGTAGCAGAAAAACTAATTAATACTACACTTTAGCTAACGATTCCTAAAAAAAATCCAGAACGAGTCAACAGAATTTCCTTGCCTCAGCCAATCTCAGGCTGGGTTAGTGCACTTTGGGCGCCAATCGGTTTTACCCTAAAACGGATAAAAGATTTAAAGAAAACCTAAAAACTAACCAATAAAAAAAAAGGGCCGGACTCCAGAGAAATAAATTTTGTGGAGAGAGAGAAGGTACATCTAATTACTTACCACGAAATGATATACTTAAGTAATGCTGATTATAAAATTTATTACTCATAAATTAAATCGTAAATATATACAAAATTAAAGTTTTAAAATAAATAATAAAAATTGTTTGAAACAGTTAATACCCAGTTAATACCTAAACCACAATTCGCGAGCACGCAGATTTGTTTAGGCACACACTCAATCAAGTACTGCAATACCGTACAAGAAGAGGTAATAATTTTCCAAATCGATGCACCAGTCAATTATACAATCTCACGTATTTTATTAATAAAAATTTGTAAACGATTTGTATTAGACACACGAAGTTCACACAATAATTTTTATTCCCAAGGTATTTTTACAAATTAAAACCTCATTATTGCCGGTCGACAAAATCGATATCGAAATTTTAATTTTCTTTTTGAAAATTTATTTTTTAAAAAAAATTATAAAAGTTTTATTTACGTAAATTAAAACTATACCTTGTAACAGTTAGAATAAGAATGAATAATATAATGTTTTATATCTAAGAGCTTATGAAAATGAAACGTTAGCTAAATAACAATATTCTAAGAAATGTGTTTTATCTACGCTGATGTTGCAGTTCTCAGGACAATAGGTATTATATAACTCCTCCCTCCTTAAGTTTCGAAAAGTATGGATTGACTTTTCGAATGGGTCCTATCGGCTTCTTTTTCGTTTTTCTTTTGTTTTCTAAAATTTGAAATTCGATTTTTAAACTTAAATACAGTTAATATGATGAGTACGATGAATAATAATCCCAATATTGTCCAAAGTATCGACGTATGGTAATTGGTGTTGAAAATTTCTTCAACTGGCTTTAATTTTCTTAAAATTTCGTTAATTTCGTAAAGGTTATCGAAATCGATTTTCAAAATGTTGGATCTTTGATTTTGTGTGGATGTTAGAATTCGGGTTGCTTCAAATTTTGGTAACACAAATGGTTTTCCTCGTCTAAGTTGGACGTTGTTTATGAACCTCTTTTCATTGGCCCAAATTTCGCAAGATTTTGGTATTTTGATAAAAATTGGTGTTGTTATTTCTACGAATTAATTGGTTTTGCATTTAAAAAGAATCTTTTCTTCTTTGGATGGTATTATTAGGACTTGGTCCATGGTAACTTGATAGGTGATCATTTCTTGAACGTTTACGTCTAAAATATGGCAGATTTCAGGGGTATTGCCCTCTAGTAAATTAAGGATACAATTGTCTTGTGGAGTAAGACTTTGTTGACAGTAATGGTTATTTTCTAGCGACGTACATTCTTGTTTTTGGAACTGGATTTCCTTTTGCTTTCGTACCAAATAGGGGTAAATAGGAGTGTACATTTTATGGTCTTGGATTATTGGGTTGAAGTGGTAAAATTCGAAGGTTTCAGGTTTAAGTATAGGAATATGTATAGCAAAAATTAATTTTGAATCAGAGATTGATACTTGAGTACCCAAAAATTGATAATAAGTTAGAATACTTTTAAATTTTGGTATTTGTTGATCATCATATATTTTATGTAAATAATTATTCATATCCATTATTTCTGAACTAGAAATTATTGAATTGTGTAATGAGTTAGTTTTGAAAATACAATCGCGTTTTCTAAATTATCAATAAACGTTATTGTCGATTGACAGTCTAAATTAATTTGGGATAAAACGCCTTGAAAACTTAAATAGTGTTTCAATTTTATTATAATGGAGGCTGTAAACCTTTCTAAATCATCATTAAATTTTTCTTATTTTCACTTAAAATGGTGATCGATTTATTGTAATGGTCAATAAGTTTTTTATAAAGTGAAATTTGCAAATTTTTTCGTGTATGAGATTTTTTTGATTTTGTTGTAATGAGCTGATGGCCTTATCGTATCTTATTTTGTCATCCAAATCAAGATTCCCAAAAAGCCATTTGTTTATTTTACCGGCGGCATTAATTAAGCCTCTTCGGTTTCTGATATGGGGATTTAAATTCTCTAATTTTTTCTGTACAATATTAATTAAATATTGTGTTCTTGTTAACATACTCTGAGATAATGTATGATATGATAAGGGGTTTGTATAATTAACATGTAAAATACTTTCTTACTAAGCTAAAGTGTTGCACTAAACTATCTAATGCTTAACTAATAGTGTAATTTGATAAAATAAAGTTTACAAAAATCTTGAAGGTCGTAATTTTTAAATTCTGTACCTACATAACTTTATATTTATATTTCGTTTTCCTCGCCAAATAATTAAAATTCGATATTCTTATTATTATTAATATTAAAATTTAAATTTATAAACATATTTGTTCGGATACTTTTCTAAATTTGGATTCATCAACTTGTTTATTTCCTTATTCTTTTCATGTTATCTTTTTTTTTTTATCAATCAGTCCCATTTTAATTAGACAATCTCCTCTTTCCCTAATTTGTGTTGTTTTATAAAATACAATTTCTAAATATTTAAATATTTCTTTATTGTATCTTTCGCTTCTATTATAATTTTCATTTTTGTTTATACCATGACTATTAATAATATTGTTTTGATTTTTATTCTTTTTTCTTCCTCTTGTTTTATTCTTCCTTGATTTTCGATGAAATTTTTTATACTTTTGTTTTAAGTCGAATTTTGGTAATATAACATACAATCTAAGATTTTCGAATATTTTTTCTCTGATAATTTTTAAATTGTTTATTTCGCCACTTGTAAAGTATATTTGTTTTTTATGCATGTTTAATGGCTTATCTGTTATAGGTATTGACATTATAGGTTCTTCAATAGAGGTTTGAACGGTTTCTAAATCAGAATCACTACGATTTTTCTCTAAAGTATCGTGTTTTATCGGAGGGTCAATTCTTACGTTAGATATTATATTTATTTTTGGTTTATTTGGTTTAGAATTATTATCGCTTAAAAGGTCTGTAAGATCGATATTATCTAAATTGGGATGGGACAAGAAGAATCAATAAGTTCTTGGTTTTGGCTAGTTCTATCTAATTCTCGATCTATAATTTCATCGATATCACCTAGATTTACATCTAATGATGCGGTTTCTATAGTATTTAGATCTGGGTAACGAGAAAGAGCATTTGCTGCTTGGTTACTTTTACCTTTTAAATATTTTACTTTTTTTTTTTCGTTATAATTACTAACAAAGTTTTCAAAGTGAAGAAGTTCGTATTGTGAAGGCTGAAAAGAATTAATCTGTCTATATTTCAATGGTATTTTGGCATAAGGTCCGATTTTTGTTTAACGAGGTCAATATTTAAGTTCATATCTCTTAAATCTTTTACACCTATTACTCCATCAAAAAAATGGTGGAAGTCGTATAAAAAAATAGTTAATATTATAGATACATTTAAATTTAGGGAATGCTGGTACCATTGCTTGGAATCTAACGTTTTTACTTCCCAAACAAGTACTAATTACTACGTTAGAATGGTAAATAGTATGGGGATAAAGGTTTTCGATAACTGAGAGTTTAATTACAGACATAGAGCTACCTGTATCAATCAATAGTTTAAGTTTGGGTTGATTAATTTCGATATATGGTAAAGGGTTATTTGAAAAAGTATTTATTTCTATTAAATTCTATTAATTTCTATTAAACTCTATGTTTAATTCGTTATTGTTGAATTGATTATCATTAAAATGTTTATATTGATTTTGATGTTGATTAGAATTATCAAAACTGTTTGGATAACAGTCCAAATCATATTCATTTTGTGGGTTTGAATCACTGTACTGGTTTGAGTGCAGCTCTTCAGAAACAAAATTACATTTTGAATTTGGGTTAGAATTTTGGAAAAATCTATTATTATAACCCGATGGTTTCCTTGATTGAAAACTTGGATTTCGCGATGTTGTCGACATCGGTTCTGGTTTTGACAATTGGCTTTCGTGTATTTGATTCGGTCTAAATACATTTTTTGGTGGGCCAAACACCTGGCGATTTGTAAAGTATTTTTTATTTTGCGGTACTGGTTGTACATTTATTGGTTAGTTAGGCCAATATTGCCTATTTTGTGCATTATTTTGTTGAAAATTTTGGAATCGTGGGTAATTATTTATTGGTTGATTATTAGGCGTATTATTTTGAAAATTGTTTTGATTTTGATTAAAATTATTTGTTCTAGGAAGCTTTTGAAATTGTGCATTTTGTCTAATATTGTTATTTACAAATTTATTTTGTTGAAAATTTCTCTCAGGTAAATTTTCATACATTTTTTCAAAGTTTTCGTATTCTGTTACGTATGCCATAGCATCTTCTAAAGATTCTGGCTTTTTTAAATGCATGTTGTCTTTTAATGTGCCGTTACAACCAGCAATAAAAGTATTAAGTGCAGTTTTATTGTAATGGTTGATTTGACATATCTTTTCATTTTGATTTAAGTTTGTATCATTGCTAATTCTTTGTAACACAACACTACTTCTTATTAATTGTAATCTGCTACCGAAGTTAATTAAATGTTCACCCTTAAGGGTTTACTTCTGGTAAGTTCTTGGACAAGAAAGTTGACAACCACCAAGACGACTACTTTTTGCGAAACAACAAGAGGTAAAAAAGATAGTTGAAAAGATGATGAAAGATGGAGTAATTAAAGAATCGGAAAGCCCTTGGTCTGCGCCGGTTGTGTTGATTTCCAAAAAGGATGGATTCACAAGGTTCTGTGTGGACTACATAAAATTTAATGATATCACGAAGCAGGACAGCTTTCCATTACCCATGATTGACGACACTTTGGACAACATCGGCAGTTTTACGTTGGTTCTTAATACTGGATTTGAAAACAGGTATTGGCAAGTAGGCATACATAAAGATGATGATTTGGATTATGTAATGCCCCAGCAACATTCGAAAGACTAATGGAGTTAACACTAAGTGGGCTTACGTGGAAAGCTTGCATGGTATATCTCGACGACGTTTTGGTTATCGGCAATACTTTCGAGGAACATCTGCGAGAATTTTCCAAAGGTTCAGGAATGCCAACTTTATGCTCAACCTTAAGAAATGTTTCTTTTTCCAGAAGGTAGTGGTTTTTCTGGGCCAAACAGTATCATCAGCAGGCATCCAAACAGATAAGAAGAAGATTAAGGCGATTTGAGACTGCTAAGACCAAAAGATAAACAGGAGCTTCTTCGGCCTGTGTACCTATTACCGTTTTGTGAAAGGATTTGCTAATATTGCTGCACCCCTGCACAAGTTGACAGAAGACCAATTTAACTTTTTTTGGTCAAACGATTGTAAAGGAGCTTTTAAGAAACTAAAAACTGTCCTATGCTCTAGTCCAATCTTGGGCCTTCCACAAAAAAGAGGCCTATTTATACTGGACATATATGCAAGTAACAAAGGAATTGGAGCCGTTCTATCACAAGTGCAGGATGGTCAAGAAAAGGTGATATAATACTATAGTAAAATGATGGGCAAACCTGAGAGGAACTACTGCTTCACCAGGATCATCAAACCACTTTCACTAATATCTTTACGAAAGGAAGTTTCTCTTAAGGACGGACCATGCAGTCTTAAAGTGGCTACTGAATATGAAAAACCCTAAATGTCAGGTAGCAAGGTGAATCGAAATATTTGATCCAGTACCACTTCAAGATCAATCATTGGCCAGGACGATTACATAACAATGCAGATGCCTTGTCCAAAAGACCTTGTATGTCTTGGTAACAAACAAATACTACAAAAAAAAAATAAAAAAGATAAAAGACTGACCTGGAAAAATTATATACCTATTTTCCAAACCCAAAACAATTAGCTAGGAGATTCAAATTAACAACATATAATAAAAACTGAAGTCATTGGGACATCCGACAAAAGAGAAAACTATGAAATAACAGTGGTTTCTTAAATTTTAAAATTATTTGTAATTAGCATTAATATTAAAATTTTTATAATTTGTAAATTAAAATTATTAAATAATAAATAACCTAATAAAAAAATCTCGAAGCCACTGTTTAAAAGAAAAAAAGCTATATTATTTTGACCACTGCTGACAGCCGCTGTCACCTTCTACCTCAAAAACACTATGAAGATAAGAAGGAGAATCCTCTAGCGACCTCGCGTTATGCATTCCATTTTTAACGGGGTTGTCAAAAGAAATACATCAGTAGCGATTTTATTTTTAATTAAAGTAAATCTTTTGTAAGTTTAGTTAAAATAGAATCGCTACCGATGAGGGCTAACGATGAGCGATAACGATAGTCTCGAGTCGATATTACCAATGTTGGATATACCGATAGTACCGTTGTTGGTTGTTGGATAGTATACCGATTGTTGGTTGGTATATTATTGGATTACGGATTGTTCGATGTACAATTGCTGGCAATAGTGCGATCACCGATAGTACGTTTACCGATAACACGTTCACCAATAGTACGATCACCTATGATACGATAACCGAATAAGAGTTACTTGGAAACTGGTAATTACAAAACTAGTTCCGGATAGAACGTTTTGTTATTTCCATTTTTTTATAGTTTTCTGATTTATTTAAATTGTTTTTGATAAATTTTAATTTTTTTTTGTATTAAACTTGTTGATAAATTATTACAACTTTTTATTTATTTCAAAAAAGGCCGGTTTTACACGTTGCTCGTTTTGTAGGTATTAAAATAAATAAATACTATTTCATTTGTATAAGGTTTTATTCTTTTTAGTGATTTTTATTTAAAAAATTACGGTATTTTAATTTTTATTAGTTTTTAGTTGAGTTAGTTTTTTTGAGATTTAAAAAAAAAGTAGATTAAAACCGCAAACTGATTTAACTATTTCTTAAAATTGTATGGAACCTAAAAATCAATATTACATCCCTAAAATAAAGTCAATATAGACGATATAGTCTGTAAAGTTTTAAATTATATTTAGTTTTACAATCTAACATTTTTAGTATCGTCTACTATTAAAGATAGTAGTTCGTTACAAGAACCACGCATTTCAGTACTTAAATGGAATTTTTAATATGATCATAGCATTTAAAATGATCAGGAATATCCCAGTAAGTTAGTGGGTTATTTTATATTGCCGATTAGCAGTCTATCTAAATTTACCTCATGCTTTACACGCTCTTAACTTAAATTTAACGGGGAAAGCAAATCCATGGCGTTCAACTTTCGATTAGCTATAATTTATCAAAGTTCGCTTGAAATCATAAATTTCTAATGCCTTAGCAAAAGTATAAGACCTTATAACGAGTGACATATTAACACTTAAGAATTTAATTAAAATTTCTGTACAATTAATTCACCATTTTCTTTGTGATATTAGGGACCAAGTGAATTTTAATGAACCAATAATAAACATTCATTGAGTACATTTTCCTTTTAACTTTCTCTTTTTCGTGCAGGGTAACAAAGTATGCAAATAAATAATTTTATTAATTTAATTTGAAAGCTTGAAGACAAATCAAACATCTAAAAATATTTCAAGTATAGAAAGAAAAAATTAATAGTTTTAGTTAGACCCTAGTTAAATACAAATAATTAAAACAAATATACCAAAAAAAAATTATAAAATGGCCTTGTAGATCACCTTTATTATTTTTTTTTTATAAAATATTTGCCTGAAGTTTTTTTGTTTTGGAGCTATAATCCAGTAGATAGAGACGGACAAATCACTTTAATTTTAAAAGTTTTTAAACTTTAATGGTTTATTCGTACCTAAATAAAAAGAATCTATAAAATTTTGCAGAAGTCTGCGATAATTGGAAAAAACTGTTTAATGCTAATTTTATCACCGCTAATAATAATGGTTTGCAAAATGCATTATATTTCTACAAATATACATACATAAAGTCACGCCTTTTTCCCATAGGGGTAGGCAGAGACTACTTTCTTCCACTTGCTACGGTTCTTACACACATCTTTTGCTACCTCTACTTTCATCAGTGATCTCATACATGCTCGTCGGTTGTTGGGTCTCTTGACCTGGCCTTTTTTCAAAACAATGTTGATCTGATCGAGATATGTTTTCCGAGGTCTACCTCTACCGACTTGTCTATTCACACTCACCATATTAATTTGTTTCGTCAATCTTCCTTCAGCCATCCTTTCTGCGTGGCCAAACCATCTAAGCATTCTTTTATCTATCTTTGTAACCACATCTACTTTTACACCACAGCGTTCTCTTATCTCACTATTCTTTACTTTATCCAACCGAGTCACTCCGGCTATACTTCTCAGACTACTCATCTCCGCAGCATTAATCTTATTTTCATGCTTCTTCTGCCAAACCCAACATTCACTACCATACATTATATTTGTAACAGTGGAAAAATTATGGAGCTTCCTTTTTTTAAATTTTCATGGTTATTTGTTTAAAAAAATTACAAAAGTTTTGCAAATCAAACAGATAATAAGTGAAACATTTTAACATATTTACCTTCATTTACAACCATTGCTGCGAGGCGTATCATTTATTTATTACACACACAAGTATCAAAGTAATAACAAAAGTTTTTGTTCTTGGTTGCAAATAAAGATAATATCAATCTCCATGTATTTACAACTTTGCAACCTCATACGCAAAACGAAACCCAAATTAATCTTGAAAATCTATAAAAATTTCTGTCGCGACGTTCTGCGAAAGCAAAGAAAATAAATAGCTTTCTCACAACGACTCCAGTATCATACCCTAACAGTGTTCGTGCTAGTCGATGGGATTTTTATGTACACTGCGTTGTTAATTAGAAAACTATCATTAGAATTATGTTCAAATTGTTTTAAAGCTTTTAATGATTATATTTGTAATACTTGTCCAAATTATAATACAGTAACATAATTTTCATGGGATTATATTTTAATTAATATTACTTATACCTGGCACTAAATATTTTAAAACAACTTAGTCTTTAATAATAAAAAATGGTTACCTACCAGGATGCTGAATAACAAATATATTGTCACCAAAGGTTTGTTTTAAATTTTTTAGTAAAGTGTAATTACTTAAGAAAATATTGCCCATTACTTTTTGCAATTGAGATAAATAAAATTTATATTCCCCAGTATTCTCAATATGATCCGTGACTTTTTAATAAACTTATTAATTTGATTATTAGAAATTGTCGGCTTAATATTATTTTTAATTATACGAGCTGAAGATCGACATTTTTAATGATAATATTCAAACATATATTTTTGAGACGATAAAAAATGTAAACAAAGAATTTCCTTACCAATTTCTTTAAAGAATACACAATTTAGAAAATTTAAAATGTTTAAGAATCTCAGTAGTTGTTCAACATCCTTTCTGTCGCATTTGCAAGTTACTATCAGATGATGTTAAGGGTGAAAATTGGAATAAACATTTTCTACAAGTCACATAAAGGAAGACACCCAAGATTCTGTCACACTTTCCAATTATCATTATCGCTATGTTTACTTTTGCCGATGAAAGTATTTAATTCTTTAGAAGAAACAACTCCAATATTTTTACTGGTAAAAATCAAATTGTTATAAATTAGGCATGTTTAAATTTAATACATGTTTTATAATAAATACTTAAAATTGATAATAAAAATAGCATTGATAATCTCAATTATATAATAAAAGCATACATACTTAAAGTAAGGCCTTTTTCCCATAGGGGTAGACAGAGACCACTTCCTTTTACTTGCTACGGTTCTTACAAACATATTTTGCTTCCTCTACTTTCATCAGTGCTCTCATACATGCTCGTCGGTTGTTGGTACTCTTGACCTGGCCTTTCTTCAAAACAATGTTGATCTGATCAAGATATGTTCTCCGAGGTCGACCTCTACCGATTTGTCCATTTACACTCGCCTTATAAATTTGTTTCGTCAATATTTCTTTATCCATCCTTTCTACGTGTCCAAACCATCTAAGCATTCCTTTATCTATCTTTGTAACCACATCTTCTTTTACACCACAGCGTTCTCTTATCTCACTATTCTTTACTTTATCCAACCGAGTCACTCCGGCTATACTTCTTAGACTATTCATCTCCGCAGCATTAATCCTATTTTCATGCTTCTTCTGCCAAACCCAACATTCACTACCATACATAAGTGTAGGAACCAACACACCTCTATGCACAGCCAGACGTGCCTTTTTTGACACTTTCTGGATTTTCATAAAGCTATTCAGTGCCCCATTCATTTGTTTTCCTGCCAACACCCTTCGCTTAATGTCACTGTCATACTTTTTATCTTTCGTAAACTTTGAACCCAAGTACACTAATTCATTTACTTGTTCCACTCTTTCTCCCTCAATCGAAACTCCACAGTTTGTTATGCTTTCTTCTCTTTCAAAAACCATTACGTTCGTTTTGCTTGCATTTATTTTTATCCCTTTGATTTTTAGGGAATAATGCATAACATTAAACCATCGCCTGCAAACCCTTTTTTCAGATTACGTTAATATGACTTGATCGTAAAGAAGGCATTTGACGATCAAATCATTCATTTTCAATCCATACGCACTCTCTTTCAAATCTTTTAAACAATTGTCTATGTATAAGTTAAACAGTCATGGCGAAGCCACACATCCCTGTCTTACACCTTTTTCGATGTTAAACCAGTTCGTGCAAGCTCCGTTTTTTTTTACACAAGCATTGGAATCCTTGTAAAGTGATTTTTTGGGTTCGGAAATTTAAACCTTCAATACAGTAACAAAGCAATATTTATTCCAATACAATAAATTTTACTTTTATGAATCACTTAGATAGAACTTTTACAACTATTTACATTTCATAAATCATAAACACTTTTGAAACTTAACTGCCCGCGGCTGCTGTCCTTTTTATACCCGTAAACCATACTTCGACCTTTTTCGCGAACGATCCATCGAACCAGCGAGCAATTTCCTAGACACCTCGTCGAGAATTTTCGGGAGCTTTCTCTTTTGTTCTCCGTGCCGGCAGTCCCCTAATTATGGCCGACGCACTGTCGCGACAGAAAGGGTTAACAGAGACGAACACAAGAAATCGTAACAGTATCAACAACCGACGAGCATGTATGAGAGCACTGATAAAAGTAGATTAATCAAAAGATGTGTGTAAGAACTGTAGCAAGTGGAAGGAAGTGGTCTCTGCCTACCCCTACGAAAAAAAAGGCGTGACTAAATGTATATGTATGTAGAAATGCTAATACATTATTATTAATAATAAATTATTATGACTTATTTTTTTCTTTTGTTTTAACAAAACATTATAAGTGTGCATATACTACTTCCCCTTCGTTTAACTACCAAAGGATTAGGCTTGCCTAGTCATTTAGTTCTCTACTGATGCTGATGTTTTTTTTATACAACTACATACACCTGTCACCTGTCGGTGTCAAAAAGGCTTTATTACACTTTGCAAGATCACAGAGTATTATCAACAATATTGTATTATCCTACTTTAAAGCTTAATAGTCAAAAAGCTTAAAAATAACGCATTTTAGATGTTACTGAGAAATTCCCGTAAGATAGCAATAAAATGTGTATCTGTGAATCATAATGACTTCTGGTAAATACCGCTGATAGTTCTGTATGGATTTACGTTTTCACTCCAATTTTAATCTCATACATTCTCTTCTATTATCCACTTGTTTAAACATACAGGGTGTTTAAAAAAAAGGACCCTGTTTCTAGAAAAGGTAGAATACTAAAAAATAATTAGGCTTTGCTTAATAAAAAATTTTCGTAACGCCATCCGTTTTCAAGATAAAGGGCGATGAAGAAAAACAAATTATACACATTTTTTACGATTTTGCCAAAACTACTGGAAACATTGTAATGAAATTTTATACCAATATGTTTTAGTAGCTGTTACATCCCATGAATTTGTTTTAATATCTGACTCTCATAAAGGACGCCAGTTTCACGGTTCGTATCAAGTAGTATTGAACATAATTTTTTTAAGGTTAAATTTATTAATAAAAGCTTTAAGTGAACTTAAACATCATTCAATTTTACACCAAAAAGGTATCCATGGTAAAACTCGATACTGTGTACCGTTTTCGGAATATTTTGATTTAAAAATTATGAAGTAATAACCGATGCTGGTATAAAGTAATGATAAAACTATAATTATTATTATTATTAATTAGTATCCATTGGGTTAATTATAATTTTTTTATCGCGTAAATAAGATAAAAAGGATACATGTTAAAAAATTTGGATTAAGGGCTGTCCTTTCTTGTAATGTTTTACAAAAATCCATTTTAACCAGTCGATCGTCTGGCAAGAGCTCTTGGACTTGTCTATAATGATAAGGATGTAGCTGCTGCTCTTTTAGTATCCTCGAAGTACTTGAAGAAGACGTATTTGTTTGTCTTGCCATACTCCTTACGCTTACTGTTGGATCTTGATCAACTATATTTAAATTAATATTTTCTTTATTAATGGTACTTGTTGTTTTTGGTCTACCAGAATTTATTTTTTTTGTCTCACATATCCAGTTTCTCGACAACTTCGTTCAATGGCTCTAAATGTATTTTTACTCGATAAGTTTCTTCTAGGAAACTTTTCTGCATAACGCGTAACAGCTGCACTAGAGTTTGAACACTTGCCCAAGGTTAATAACATGTCGGTGTGTAGGCAGAAAAACATAAAAAAAGGTTAAATGAAGGCTCAATGAACTCAGTTGACCATTCACGGGAATTACTTTGAACTCACTCGGAACGTGTTTCTAAACGCAGGTATTATAAATAATACATTTCGTATTTATTTTACAATCAAACGTCTAGCGAGAGATTCTGTGTTTATGTTTTACATTCGTCGATCGATACGCTGTTCTAGTTTTTAGCCAGCGTTCGGTCAAGTTCACAACAGACATGTTAAATCGCACAAAATAAATTAAACTTATTTTAAGTTCAACGCTCCTTTTATTTAACAAGAGTTTTCCCGAAACTTTAACGTACCTACGAGCAAGCGACCTAACAAATACATGGCGATCCAGATATATTACATGGCGATCCTGCGGAGACGAGTCTTTGAAATTTAACAGCGCAGCTGACTTCTGAGATAATTGGAAACTCAAATTCAACGGTTGAGGACGTAACAGGAAGAATATTCAAATTAATATGGTCAATTCAATTTGGAAAGTACACAGCCCAGCAGAAAAGAGACACCCAAATGCCATTTTTTGACGTTTAACCAGTGTTGTGCATAGACCTCCAAGAATAAGACAATCCAGTGACATTCGGTAAGAACTGTTTGAGATATTTTTGTACCAATAATAATTTTTTTAATGAGTCTAGTTTTGCATTTATTTTTGCAAATTAATTACGATTTACGCACACCTGACACAATAAATATTAATAATAACAATTAATGAGCATTTTCGTTTTAACAATTTATTTATGAATTTGCCTATAACAATTTTTTGTTTTGAATTATTGCAACGAACAATTTTTGAGGGCTAGAGATAGTCATTAGATCATTTTTATTATTAGATTGTAAATATATTGTGTCCAATTCTTGCACATCTCCTATCGACACAACAAATTTAGAAGCTTTAAGTGATAGTAAAGGTGAAGACAAGATAGCGCTAACAAATGTAGAATTTTTTAATCTAGCTAGCAAAATCATTCCAACAAAATTTGACGGCTCATTCGAAAAATTAAAAACATTTGTAGATGGAGTACAGTTACTTAAAATACATGCTGTAGACAACGAACAAATCGCTGTGCAGTTTTTAAAAACAAGGCTAACGGCAAAATTCGTTCATTAATAATAACGAGACATCATTGCAGCAAATAATAATTACTCTGATAAAAGGAATTCCCAATTCACTAAGGCAAAATTAATGAAACTTAAACAAAACGGCATGAAAGCTGTAGCTTACGCCAACGATGTCGGAAAATTGACTGACAAATTACATGCTGCTTACATCTCAGAGGAAATGCCCCTTGAGTTAGCAAACAAATACACGGCAGACAATGTCGTAAAAGCCTATGCTCTAACGCATCCAGCGATAATATGAAAATTATTATGGCAGCGGGCAGTTTTACCTCAGCTCAAGAAGCTATAACCAAATTTATTACAGTAGATACTACCTCCGTGACACAGTCAAATATATTTAACTTTAGTAGCAATGGCTGCCAATTTCACAGATATGGTAATGCTGTGCAATATGAGAGCCAACGATCGACAAGCGATCACGACATCTTAAGAAGAAGAAGAAGGATATTTCAAAATAATTCATACAATAATACTCATCAAGTCAACTCAAATTCACAAATATCACGCATGAACCGCGGTGGAGGAGACAGGAAATTACAACAATAATTTCAATCGCAATAACAACAATAACTTTAACCGATGCAATAATACCATTTTAATAATAATTTCAATATAGATAATCATAGAAACAAGCAGTACCCACAAAACAACGTTAGGTTCTGTGACACTGACGCAAACGAATCAGGTAATACGAAAACTGACGAAACTCCGTTGGGGTTTCACTAAGTAACAATTTCGATGGTTCATCTCCTTTGAATCCACAAAAAAGTAAATTCAATAACCAAAACTTTATTTTTAATTTAGACTAACACTTTCTAATTATGTTAAATTTTCGACCAACGTTTCGGACATTCCATTTAACTTCATTGTTGACTCAGGAGCAGATATCTCACTCATAAAAATTTCTACTTTATTTGGTAACATTACTTTCGATATTAGTGTTAAAATAAAATTAAGAGGTATAACACACGGAATATATAAAATGCTAGGAACCTTAAACGTTTAACCAAGTATCAATAAAACCAGCATATGGCATAAATTTCATGTATTAACCGAAAATGTTACTATACCCACACAAGGATTAGATTACTCCAGATAGGTAATGCAAATTAACAATTTACATATTAGGGAATCAGTAAATATTTATAATAGTCCTGATACTAATTATTTAGCGATACCACCTTGGTGTGGAGTCTTCAGACTAGTCAATAAACTAAAAGGCCTAAGAGGGCAAATGTTAGTAGACCAGCAAGAAATCACACCCGGAGTGTTTATAGCTAGGAATATAGTAACGAGTTAAAATCCTTACATTAGAATTTTAAATACAACCGAAGATAGTGTTTCAATAAAAACTAATGATATTCAATGAATAAGCTTAGATATATTCAATGTTTATACAGTAACAAATGAGACGAACAATCGGAAAAATGAACTCAAAAAGACATTAGACCTAGATATGCCAACATATGTGAAAAACGATTCATTAAAATTGTTAAATCATTCTTTCACATTTTTGCTTTAAAAAATGACATTTTTACACATAATAATTTTTACGAACAAAAACTGTACGCAAGAGATACAACACCAGTCTATATAAAAAATTACAGAGCGCCACATTCTCAGAAAAATGAGTTAGATAAGCAAGTACAAAATTTACTTGATCATTGAACCTTCAGTCTCAGAATACAATTCACCAGTTCTATTAGTTCCCAAAAAATCCTCTAACGATCAGAAAACTTGGAGAATGGTTATCGATTACAAACAACTTAATAAAAGTTGGTAACTGATAAATTTTCTTTGCCAAGAATCGACTTAATTCTAGATCAATTAGATAGATCAAAATGGTTTTCAGTGATAGATTTAATTTCAGGCTTCCATTCGAGTTACATCTAAGTCCAAATTCTTTTTCTCGTATGGTTACTATCGCATTTTTGGGTCTAACCCCGGAAAAAGCCTTTCTATACATGGACGATTTAATAGTTACGGGTTGCTCAGAAGAGCACCACTTACAAAATCTTTAAGATACATTCCAGGCTTGTAGGAAATTTCATTTAAAATTTAAACCGCAAAAATGCAAATTTTTTAGAGAAAAAGTTACGTACCTAGGACATTGTTTGTCAGATCTAGGAGTAACTCCTCAAAAATCTAAATATAAAGTGATTGAAGAATACCCGACCCCTAAGAACGCAGATGAAGTAAAGAGATTTGTAGCTTTTTGTAATTTTTATAGACGATTTATTCAAAACTTTGCTGAAATTTGTATACCATTAAATAAACTAACAAGAAAACACGCGAAATTCGATATTTATTCGATTTATCCACGGCTAACGGCTCTACAATCGCGACTTATGGTACAACGCTGATAACACCTAACTTTGGTTTACGCCGTGATTTCTCGTGGAAGTTCATAATTGCTGACGTGACAAAGCTGATTATCGATGCAGATTTTTTCGCAAATTTTGGCTTACTCGTTGATCTAAAAGGTGGTCAGCTCATTGATCGCGAGACAAAATTAACAACGAAAGGCAGATTTTTCAGTGTAGTGCGCAAAGTGTAGAAGTGATAACCGGGCAATCGAAGTATCACCAGCCGTTCGCTAAATATCCGAGCATCACAAGAACCGAGGGATGGGCGCCACAGATAATACACAACACAAAGCACCACATCGTAACGCTTCCTGGGTAGCAGGTAGCTAGTAAACCTCGTCATCTCGATGTTGAACGACTTGGGGCAGCAAAAAAACAATTTGATTTACTCGTCAGCTGGGGCACAGCACGACCATCATCCAATAGCTGGGCCTCACTCTTGCACATGGTACCGAAACCAGACGAAGAGTTAGGCAGAGCGTGCGGTGATTATCGAGGACTCAATGCCCGCACTATTCCCTACCGGTACCCTGTTCGTCACATCCAGAATTTCGCTCAAACGCGTCAGATACAGCAGTCTGCACAGCGATCCAGTAAATATCGTGTGTGAACCACTCGTTTATTTCTCAAAAAAGCTCAGCCCAGCCGAAAGAAAGTATAGTGCATTTGATCGCGAACTTCTAGCCATATACTTGGCTTTTAAATATTTTTAGAATATGCTAGAGGCTCGAACATTTACTATACTCACCAACCACAAACCGTTCACGTTTACCTTTAAGAAAAAACCAGACAAATCAACACCACGCCAAACACGTTATCTGGATTTCATTGGTCAATTTTCAACGAATATTCGACACATCGCTGGTAAAGACAACATCGTCGCAGATACCTTATCTCACAAAAGAACGACAAATAACTACAGGCTTTCAACAAAAACAGGTCGAACTTGCAGCTTAAGCTCATCCAGATTTCAGGCTCAGAATCTAAGGTTCTACGCGACGTATCGATAACTACAACTCGGCCGTTTATCACGCTACCGTTTTGACGAGCAGTTTTTGACAGCGTACACGGACATCCAGGTATTAATGTATAAAATCCCTAGGATAAACAAATAATGATCCACCCATCGTAAAGTAATACATACATATACTGGGTGGCCAACCGAAAACGAATAAGTATATGATCAGTATACGGGGTGATAGTATTATTTCCCTTTTCCAATATCCGGCCATCCGTATTAAATAGAAAATACTTTTTTTTTACTTACAGAACGAGTTTTTACATTTTTAAATATATTTAAAATAATTTAACCTATAGGAATGAATAAAAAGTATAGCCGGAGTGACTCGGTTGGCTAAAGTGAAGAATAGTGAGATAAGGAAACGCTGTAGTGTAAAAGAAGATGTGGCTACAAAGATATATAAAGGAATGATTAGATGGTTTGGACACGTTGAAAGAATAATTAAAGGAAGATTGACAAAGATTGGCGAGTCTGAATAAACAAGTCGGTAGAGGTCGACCTCGGCAAACCTATGTTAATCAGATAAACATTGTTTTGAAAAAAGGCCAGGTCAAGAGTTTTGTTACGACTTTTTGTTTGATATTGGATTTAATAAAACCTAAATCTTATTTTATTCAAAGTTTTATTAACTCCCCGATGACTTCCTGATTTTCCACCATGGATCTCATCCAAGACTTCATCAATCCTTGTCTTGTGCACCACCACTTGGAAAGTTGTTTTCTTGCCATCGGCCGACTCCCAAACTCGTTTCAGCAGTCCATTTTCTACAGTAAGGAAATCCCATTGTGCCCACATGGCTTTGAATGTTGGTGCCCGGTCGGAGATGTCCTTCCAAGTAGGTCTCTCGGCTTCACTTTCCTTCCAACGTAGAATGTCCAAAATGTTGGGATCACTCTCTTGGTTTTGTCTTAGGTGGGCTGCTGTCCATTCACCTTCAGTTGTCAGTCTTATTTGTCTAATATCGGCAATTACTTCGTGACGTTCGACCCGCACACAGTGCTTGCAGTTATACTTCTGGATAAGGCATCTGCGTTGTTATGTAATCGTCCCGGTCTATGTTTGATCTTGAAGTGGTAATGGTTCAACTTTTTGATCCACCTTAATACCTGACCTTCGGAATTTTTCATATTCAGTAGCCACTTCAAGGCTGCATTTTATGAGAAACTCACTTCCGTACAGATATTTGTGGAAGTGGTCTACGGCTTTGATGACGCAGTAGTTCCTCTCAGGTTTGCCCATCATTTTACTATAGTATTATATCACCTTCTCTTGACCAACCTGCACTTGTGATAGTACGGCTCCAATTCCTTTGTTACTTGCATATGTGTCCAGTATAAATAGTCCTCTTTTTTGTGGAAGGCCCAAGATTGGACTGGACCATAGGGCAGTTTTTAGTTTCTTGAAAGCTCCTTTACAATCGTTAGACCAAATAAAGTTGAATTGGTCTTCTGTCAACTTGTGCAGGGGTGCAACAATATCAGCAAATCCTTTCACAAAACGCCGATAATAGGTACACAGGCCCAAGAAGGCTTACTTCGTGTTTATCTTGCAAATGGTAGTCGTCTTGGTAGTTGTCAAATCGGCTGAGCTTGGCCAGTATCAATCCTGTGTTGGATCAAGTTGGTTCGTCCTGCTGTTGTTAAATCAAAGATGTCACTTTCGGATCTGATGAATTTTCCAGCAGCGTTATATTCATTCAATGATAGATGTTCTAAGGATGATTCTAAACTTCCCAATACGATGTCGGACTCTTCCCTACGATCCTGATAATTTTTTTCGTCCATCTTGTAATTGAAGTCACAGGTTTACAGGCTCCAATGATGTCACCTTCTTTAAACGTTCTTCCCTCGGGGTATACGTTAGCAACTCTTACAGTAATAGTCTTTTCGACATTCGCAGCTTAACAGGTTCCATTCTTTCAGCTGGGGGCGTCAAGATGAATTCTTTTCCTCCAAATCTTTCTTCTTCTTAAAGTGCCATGCAGATTCCCGCGTACGCGTCCATCGTTTCTCTTATTATATGATTCTATTAATTGCAGCATTTTGCAGTGCCTGGAAGTCCCGTATTCCTCCCCATTGTCGTTTGTTTTGTAGCCAGGATAATTTTCTTTTACCTGCTCCTCTTTTCCGCCTTCTATTTTACCCTGGAGAATAAGACGTTGGAAATGATAACGCTTTCCACGTAGTATGTGTCCAAGAAAGCCAGTTTTTCTTTTTTTGATGTTTCTGAAAAGGTAACGGTCTACTAAACTAGCTCTTCTCAGTATGTCCTCGTTCGTCACCTGGTCAACCCACGATACTCTCAGCATTCGTCGCAGGGTCCACATCTCGAAGGCCTCAAGTTTGTTAATAGTTGCTGTTTTCAGCGTCCATGCCTCGACTTCGTACAAGAGAACTGACCAGACGTAGCACTTTACCATCCTATATCTGAGACTGAGATTTAAGTTTTTATCTGTCAAAAAAATTTTAAATCTTAAGAACGTTCTTGCTTGCTCGATTCGTATTTTATTTCCTGATTTGGGTCCCATTTTTGGTTGATCATTCATCCCAAGTATTTAAATTGAGTGACTTGTTCAATGCTCTCTCCATTCAATGATATTGTGGTATTTGGAGTATCGTTTTTACTAATGGCGATACATTTGGTTTTACGGATGTTAATTTTCAGACCTAATCTCTAGTAGAGTTTGTAGATAATTTGCACTATCCGCCAATATCACGGTTTCATCCGCATATCGAATATTGTTTATGGGAATTCCATTTAATTTAATTCCTATGGAACTGTCGGAGATTAACTCAGTGAATGCTCTTTCCACATACAAGTTAAACAACATCGGAGACAAGATGCACCCGTGGCAGACGCCCTTTTTTATTTCAAAATCAAGTCCATTCCTCGGAATCGTATTTCGAGCTTTTTATTGCTCCACGCACTAACGATCGTGGATATACACACACGTCCGCACCAGTGTCAATTAAAAAGTATATATTGTTCGTTTTATCGCTTACGAAAATTATCTTTGCCATTACAAGCATCGTCACCGAAATGATGATGGTACCGGCACTCTCCGTTAATTAAATTGTTAGAGCGAGAGTATGATCCGTGCGACGGTAGTTGCTTTTTCCGCGTGACTCCGAATGACCGCGATAGTTGTTGGCTGCACTATCCTTATTTCTCACGATGGCTGCTACTTTTTTTACACTGAGATTAGGTAAGTGTGTGAGAAACTGCGATCCCTAATCTCTTCGCGTTCGATCAACCTGCGCGTGTTTTTTTCCTGCGACGAGCCAAGTCGGTTTATAAGTTACTTCTTTAGGCGCGTGTAAGGGTTGGCCGGCGGTAAAGGGATTATATCTCTCACCTCCTGTGCATTTCTCGGTTCGAGTACTCCGAGAATGTGTCCGAACTTTGTTCCTTCGTCACTCCCGATACCTCGAAACTCCTGTCGACCATGCAAAACCACAGTCTAGGATCGACCGATATAAATGGCGGGAGTTGCACGGCAACTCGATCAATTTGCGCGGTAGTATTTTGCACATTGGCTATTTGTGCTGCGGCGTTTTGATTGTTCAACAGAGCCATTTTCACGAAAGTTTACACGCACTTAATCTACTTCCCTCTGTGCACTTTACTCACACAGTCCACTTTTTTTGCTTTTTTTTTTAGATCACGCCGGGGTCACGACTTTGGCATAATGTGTGTGATGAGTTTTAGAAAAATGATGAACAATTCGAATTACTGTTAACTGCGTGTATTTATTGAAACGATTGTGTAGAGGCCGTTGAGTGACTGTTGAGAGACTGCGTCGGGGGCCGTTGAAAGACTGTCCCGGAGGCCGTTGAGAGACTGACTATCGGTGTACCTCTGCCTGTCCTTTTTATCTTCGTCCACTAGGTCGTTAGTTTTATGACGGTTTGTAGATGATACTTTACTCGGTGGAAAGAAATTTAGAGCCATAAAGATTTACATCGGTGCGCGGCGAGTGTACGTAAGTAGATGAAAAGGAAAGAAGCTTCTGGTCATAAAAGGTTAGGCTCGTATACGTGTGCTATTGAAAAGGAACAGAACTTAGGGTCGTAAAGATTAGGGTACTATACGTGATTTCATGAAAAGGACAAGACTTGGGATTAAAGAGGTATTCAGTGAAATTAGTCGTCGCAATTTTGAGGATTCGAAATTGTTTTGTCAGGTTGTTTGTGCATAACCTTTCAATATGACCGCTACAGGATGTTTGGGCAAATAGCCCTTTTAGGTTAAAATTTAACAAATAAAGCAATAAAAATGGAGCAACAACATATTATTAATTAATTTATAAATTATTAATGTTTAAATTTTTTGTTAAATTATTTTTTTGTATTTGTTTCAAATCACACTAAATAAAAATGCAAGACTTTTATCAATGGTTTATAAAATATCTTGGAGATGATAGTTTGGACGAGAGCAGCCAGGTAATTTTTTATTTCCTAATATCGACAGGATGCACTGTAACCGCAAAATTTTGTATAAAGTGACGGAAACAAAAAATACAGAATCAAAAAAAATTGATTTATATTTTTACAAAAAAAACCAAATTATTTATCAACAAATAAAACTGTTATGCAGATAGAAAGATAGCTTACTTAATTTTTGGATAGCTATACTGATAAAAATAAATTTTGTTTTTTAGACACTTCAACTTTATTAAAAAAATTAAATATCATAGTAGGGGTTTTTAGTTGTTTGAGGGTACCCTCCCACTACTCATCCCCCCTAAGGTCGATGCCACTGACGTCATGTGACCTTATTCATTTTCTAACTACACACATAGATTACGTTTGTTTTTATCTCATTGCACAATTGACATAGGATCTCAAGACTATTTTAAAAAAATAATAATAAAAAAAAGGTACGACGCTGCTGACTTGCTTCGTATTTTGTTAACAGTCTGTCTTTCACGGATTTAAGGGAAGATTATTACAAGATACTGTGAGAGCCGACACATTTTTAAATATTGTTTAAATGCTTGTAGTTATCTCATCAAGGTGTTTTTTGGAAAACATAAATAAGGGTTTGCTTAGGGATTTTTCCAGCTTTCTTAAAGTAGATTCTATTGTTTAATAAAATAATTGGTTGAAGCCAGCTTTCTTTTAAGTTGTTTTATATTATAGCAGTACGTTATTTAAATCATTTAGGCCTTTTCAGATCTGGACACATCGGTTGTCGTTTTGGATGATCGACTTTTAAAATGTTTTTTTTAAATTTAACAGCGTAGTAAAATTCAATGCAGAATTAAACGACAATACTCCAAAATATTTAGGTAGATAAAGTGTGAATGTAAAAAACTTTGGGGTTCAGCACCAAGGCATTCTTTTCGTCTTCTAGATTCCATTCTGAAAAGGGCCATTCTGTTGATTAACAGCTCAATTTTCACAGATACCCTTTACCCACTTAAACATAGAAGAAGAGTTGCAGACCAGACATTACTCTACAAATATTTCCATGGCAGATGCTCCAGAGAAATAAAAACTCTTGTACCACCACTGGCCACATTCGGCCGAAGAACTCGGCACGCTGATCAGTCTCACCCATTTACTCTCAAGATTGACACTACAAAGGATCTCCATCAAGAATACTTCTTTTACAGGGCTGCGACAGAGTGGAACAAGCTTTTAAAATTAGATTTTTACAATTCACAATTATCTCTTTTCTATAATCGCTTCCCCTTCTAATAGTCGAAGTGCGGGCCGTCCGCGGCCCACAGAACTTTGATTTGGCACCGCCTTATGAAATACCCTATAACATTGTAACTAAATTTAAAATATGATGCTTAAAGCTACCTTCAATTTTTATACACAATTTTTTTTGGTATTTCTTATGATAACAGCTACTGAGCTTTATCACACTAATCAATCACCCTGTATATATAATAAAAAACGATGTATTCTCGACCGTACTATAACTTGAAAAATATATAATATATATGACATGCATTATTTGGAGTCCAAGTTTCTACACAAAGTGGGCAAAGTTTTGGGTTCCGTTTGAGATTTCGGCGAACAGTAAGAGTCTTCTAGCTACAATATGAGCACTGAATTCGTCAACTTTAGTGGGCTAAAGTGCACATTCAGTTACCTGAAGGATTTTGAAATTTCGTTATGTTTTCTGATGAAACCAGGATATGTCTGATAAGTGATAGTCGCCGAGTTCACTATTGAAAAGAGTCAACCAGAACTGCCCAACGTACCCATGTACACAATGGGCCTTTTTTATGCTCCTGCACCATGATTTGAATAGGAAACATGTCTAAAGGATGTACTGAATTAGTTCACACTAAAGGCACAATGACTGGTAAAAGGTATACTGGAAAAGTTTTATGGCCTCACGCTAGGCTGTGGAGACGGGCTATTGGTAATATTTATGTTTTTAAGGGCGATAATGTCATATTAAATCGTACTAAAGCAGTGAATGACAATCTTAAAACTAATGAAATCAATAATTTAAACTGGTAAGAAATCTATCTGATCTCTTTCAGAGCTTGTCGTAGCTATTATAAAATAATGGCAAAATTTTAGAACGGATTGCTAACCTCATAAGCAGTATGACACGACACCTTTAAGCTGGAATTTATGCCAGAGGTTAAAATACTCACTACTCACTACTTTTTAATTTTTTATGAAAATTTTATCTTAATGTTTTTTAATAAGAAAAGTTTATTGTTACCTTATTGATTGGGAAAGAAAAAAAATTTAAAAACTTATTGGTTTTTTCTTACATTTAATATATAAATTAGTATTTAATTAATTTTAAAATAACTAGACATACCTAACATATCAATGTCAAGGTGATGCAAAAATATTTAATCAATCTGTATAACATTTTTATATTGGATCAATGAAATGAATAATCAGATATGATTGCAATTTATTTCATCAGCATTGTTATTTGTTATGCATATCAAAGAATTAACCTTAAAACAAAAAAAACAATTTTTCTGACAAGTAATTAAACAGATTGAAATTATTTTCAGTTTTGTATGATGTTTGTAATTGTATATTTTCCAGCTCAATAATTTGTTAAATGGGCGCCAAACACAATTAAAATTTTTTTGTTTTGTCACAAAACTATTTTCTTGTGATAAAACCGTATAAATAAAAAGTTTAAACTAGCATTTTATATTTTTATTCACAATTAGCAATTTCGGATGGATCCAAGTAAAAGTATATTAATCTTTTGTTATACAAAAATTACATTTTTTGTGGTAATAATTTTAAAGTTGTAAACTATTATTATAATTCTTGTTTTAGAAAAAAACATTTTATTGATTAAAAGTTTTAATCTCTATACTTTTAATTTATTTTAAGTCCTTTTTTTTTATTCACAAATTAAAAATGTTTAAAGGAGCATATTTTTTAACTTTTACCCATGTAATATTTTTATTTCAAGTAAATGCAACGGGTTTTTATTGTATAATTGAAACTAACCAATAAAAATTGTGATATATAAAAGTTTATCAATATTTAAAAATAACTATTTTTTAATAATTGTAATTTTTCATAATACAATCTTAAGCTGTTTTTAAAAAGGAGCCTCGATCGTGAATTGTATTATCTTGGTTAACGATCTGTGTAAACAACCGATTCGTAGTTTGATATTGCACTAACAAACAGTCAGGTTTGTAAAACATAATTTTACAGTCGTGAATTATGAATTGTTTTTTCACACATCGTGGTTACGTTCCGTGTAAACTAGCTTTTATATGTTATCTTTTAGTGCCTTTACAAAATATTAAAAAAGAAAAGAATTTTTCAGCAAAATTTTTAGCTATGTTGTTTTTCTATTTGCTTGAAGGATTTCTTATCATTGCAAAAGTAAAGAATCCTTATTCACATATCTGTTTTAGGTATAATTTTAATTATGTAGAGATTTTTATACTTTTAAAATATACTTTAGTACTTTTACTGAAATATTTAAAATCGTATTATCTAAAACAGGGTATTAAATACAAAAAATTTACCATTATTTTTTTTACTTTATTTTTTTTTTAGTTTTTTTGTAAATTTCAGACAACCCACGTTGGAAACATAATTTTGGACAAAATACTTAGTTAAAATCTTTCTAGATGAAACGCAGACGATTCTTGCTTGTGATTTTTCTTGAAAATGACAGTACAACAGCGGTTTTAAAGTATTTAACAAGGTATAAATCAGACAATTTATTTACAGAATAAACCGGTGAATTTGGAATTGTAATGGAAGTAATTGAGAAATGTATTGCTCTCCGAAACGTAACCCAACCTAACCAAAAGTTTTTACGGAAATTAAAGGAAATCCAAATCTGGATTAAGACGACCATTTTAAGTTATACTGTAAACTTATTTTTAGTTAATGGTTTAAGTTTGCAATGAATTACAGTTACCGTTGATTTTTCGGGATTAAAAACCATTTTTTACACAGTTTAGAAATGTTTAATGGTTTAAAAGTGAAATCCTCTTTTTACTATACGGAACGTAGGGTGTGTACGTAAAATTTTTTTTTTCTTTTTCTCTTATTTTAAGGAGATAGTTAAGGTTCCGGTAAACAGTAACCCAGTGGGGGTTTAAGTTATTTAAAATTATTATTTATTATATTTAAAGATTCCTAAAGTTTCGATGCCGCTGACGTCATGTGACCTTGTTCATGTTCTAACTACACATATGTATTATGTGACCTTGCGTGTTTTCTTCTAATTGCACAAACCAAACAAATTGTTGTTTGGTTTTTTTTTTGTATTTCCTTCCTATCCTGGGTTGCTTCAAACACCCTGTATATGTATATATTTATATTAATTATTCACTCTAATTACATTGTAAAAGAAAAAATGCATTATTTTATTTTTGGTTTTTTACCCAAAATTTCTTTCTCTCTTGCGATAGATACACATTTATCACAATTTTACATTTCTAGTCTAAATGTGCCGTCAAACTCATGTATATATATATATATATATATATATATATATATATATATATATATATATATATATATATATATATATATATATATATATATATTGCGTAAGGTGAAATAACGTGTAAGAGTTGTGTTAGTCGATGGGTTGATAGGTAGGCGAACATAGAAGTGTACAAGTAAAAATTGGTGTTGAGTATCTAAGGTGGTAAGTTTGCGGTGAGTTTTTTAAAGGTGTGGATTTTGACAAATATTCTTTGGACTTTGGATTCTTTGGATTTTTTTATTGAAACGAAAAAGAAACGCAATGGCATTAAGCAGTTTAAACAAAGAATTAAGCTTGTTAAAAATTGTTTCCCAAAAATTGATTGGGCTTTTTCAAACCAACATAGCTTATTTTTTAGCCTCTAAAGGAGACAAAAAGTATCAAAAGAGTCGAATGAAACCACTGGTTTCTGCAAAAATGACGGGCCATGGAACCATAAATAATATTAGTCATGGGGAAGTTTTCCTTTAGACAGCAGATCTTCAGGGGATAGAAATAAATCGGGAGCTACTTCTTATTGTAGCCTACATTTTTCTATGAACTGTGTTTTAGCATTCGTTTGCGGTGGTTCTACCTGGTAACCGAGAGGGTTGATGTTTGGGGTTGAGAGGTTCAAAGTAATGACAAAAGAGGTGGCGGCTAAGTCCGTTGGGACAAATGTAAAAAAATCGGAGCTTTCGTCGGATGACCAAGAAGCTTTTTTCCGAAATGGATTTGTATATACTGACATTTCCGCTTCTGGCGAACCGGTACTCTGCACATCTGTGTCAGAGCTAGAGAGCGTTTAATCGTAAATTGGTTCATCTGGCGAATCGGTACCCTGCACATCTGTGTCAGAGCGAAAGAGTGTAAATTGGTTCATCTGGTACACCGGTACTCTGCACATCTGTGTCGGAGCGAGAGAGCGTTTGAGCTTATATTGGTTAATCTGGCAAACCGGTACTCTGAAGATCTGTGTCATGTGGCGAACCGATACTCCGCACATCTGTGTCAGAGAGAGAGAGAGAGAGAGAGAGAGAGAGAGAGAGAGAGAGAGAGAGAGCGTTTGAGCGTAAATTGGTTTATCTGGCGAACCGGTACTTTGCACATCTGTGTCAGAGCACGAGAAAGTTTGCGAACGTATTGGTTCATGTAATTGTATCTCTTGGTAAACAACATGGGATGTATTATTTATGAACCTTGTTGGAATCTGTCCAGACATTGTCCATCCCAGCTGAGTATTTATGAGTGTAGGCAGCTCTGAGCATAGGCTTTGACAACCTTGTTTTACGTGTTTGAAATAAAGATCAGCGCCAAGCAAGATGTCGACTGGTGAGGGATGGTGAAAGTCTTTATCTGCTAGATAACTTCAAGTGATTCTGGTATTGGTATTTGCACCTTGTTAATTTTAAAATGTGGCAAATGATGAGTGATACTAGGCACTACTGAACAATCAGCGTTAAATGTTTTGTTGCTAGTAAAGCATAGGATGAAAGTAATATTTGTCGATTCATTTATGTTACTTTCTGATTTGCAGACACCAAAAATGGTTATGGGATTAGTGTAAGTTTTTATTTATAGCTTGTTAGCAAATTATTAAGTGATAACAGATGTTTGACTCCCATTGTCCAGTAAAGCTTTTGCGTTAATTGTAGAACCTTTGGAATTTTCGACTTGAATCTTAGCTGTATTTAGCAGTACATAAGTAGAAGTAGGTGAGAAAGCGGATAGAGAGTGTACTAGTCATCTTGGCTGGGAGTTGTCGTTCTGGTTCGCGGGGTGGTGTGATGTTGCAGTGTTCGCGTTTGAGATGGTGTATGCCTTGGTAGTGTTTGAGTGGTTTTGGTAGGCATTTGGGTTGTGTAACAAAGAGTGATGTCTACAATTGCATGCAGAGCAACGGCGCTGTGAGCGACAAGCATTGATGTCACGACCGAACCTCAGACAATTTGTGCACAATGCTATTGAGGACTATTTGTTTCCTTCTAAACTCGGGTGCCGAGATTAATTTTTGGCACGAATAAATTTTGTGTTCAGGGCTTTTGCAAGCATCACACACAGACGCTCTTGACCACGATTGTCTATCTTGATTTTGCAACTCAGTTCTGAGGAAGGATAGTTTCTTAGGTTTTGTCTTAAACTCAGATATATTAATTTTACTATTATATTCATTCTTTGAATATGATTGTACTGCATCTAGAGTTTGACATTTTTTGTGTAAGAAATTGAAAAGTTCCTGAATATTACAATATTACGCAATCATACCCAGAACAAACGCCGGCCGGGGACTAAAGTAACGTTGACTTGGTTCCCCCGCCCCAACTCTCCTTCACCCCGCTTTATCTAAATTCACCCACTCGTATATGGTCCATTGAAATGTAACATTTTTTAGGACAGTGTGGAGTTTCTTCCTAGTAGCCAATACATTTTCCTATATCTTATGCCAAGTTCTTCTCTTTTTTAACATGAGCTTCCAGCGGAGCTTTGCATCAAGCGTTATACCTAGGTATTTTGCTGTGTTTGAAAATGGTACTATAGTATTATTAATATTTACTGGTATATGTTTGCATACTTTATTGGTGAAGTTGACATGTATAGATTTCGCTTTATTCAATCTGATTTTACATTTTTTAGCCCAGGTATTTATTCTGTTGACAGCTGCCTGTACTTTTTCAGTTGCTTCTTTACTATTTTTACCTACTGCTAATATAGCTGTATCGTCAGCAAAAGTAGCAATAATATTATTTTCTAGTTGTGGTATGTCGCACGTGTATAAGAGGTATGGAACCGGACCTAATACACTTCCCTGTGGCATACCAGCTTTAATTGGTTTCAGTTCTGAATATGCTTCTTCTTTTTGTTTTATTCTAAATTATCTCTCAGAGATGTATAATTGCAAAATTTTAGAGTACTATTACGGTAAGTATGATCTTAGTTTACCCTTTGTGCCATACCTTGTCAAATGCTTCTGCTACATCTAGGAACACTGTAGAGCATACCATTTTTTCCTCTAAAGATTTTTTATCATTTCTATTATTCTGTGAACTTGGTCTATTGAAGGGTGTTTATTTCTGAATCCAAACTGATGGTAAGGAATTAATTCTTTAGCTTCTATAATGGGTTTTAAACTTTTTAGTAAGAATTTCTCGAACAATTTTGATAATACAGATAGTAGTGATATTGGTCTGTAGGACGTTATTTTATGAGGAGGTTTTCCTGGATTGGAAAACATAATGATTTCAGCCATTTTCCAAAATCTAGGGACATAACTTAACCTAAAAGCAGCATTGATTAGGTGCGTTGTTAATTAAAGTATAGCTTTTCTTGAAAGCTGTATTAAAACTTCCCCAGTTATTAGGTCAAAGCCTGGAGCCTTTTTTGAGTTAATATTTTCTTTTATTTCAGTAAAAACTTCATTAGGTGACGTAGGCCTAATTACTTCTTCTTCTTGTAATGTTTCTTCTCAGTCTGGTTTTTCTTCTTAATCTTTATTTGGTTTAAATATTTGTTATAAATAATTTGCAAAAATGTCTGCCTTTTGTGTGTTGTTTCTAGCCCAATTCCTATCAGCTTGTTTAATCGGAGGGCTTTGACTTATCGGTCTTTTGAGTCTTTTGGTAACTTTTCAAAGGAAATAATCTGTACTATTCTCATTTGTTAAATCTCTTAGGTAAGTATTTATTGATTCTTTTTTAATTTGTTGGATCTCTCTTTTTAGGTGTTGGGTAGCATTATTTAATCTAGTTTTATCTTCAGGAGCTCTTGTTTTTTGCCACTTCCTTCTAAGTTTTCTTTTTTCTGTGATAAGTTGTGTAATTTCTTTAGAATAATTGTTTCGAGCTACTCTAGGTTTTAATGTGGGAGTGTTTTCCAATGCTGAAGATTGTATATCATTAACAAATTGCTCTGCTCAAGTTGCATTTCGTTGTTTAATGGAACTGTTAGGTTAATTTTTTTTCGATACAGATTTTAAAGCATTTCCAATCAGTTAATTTATTTACTAATATAGGATTAATATTTTTAATTATATTATCATCTACTGTCATTAGGATTGGTAAGTGATTAGAATCCATATCCCATCCATTTACTTGTAAATAGTTGGCAGATATATTTTTAACTATAAAGAAGTGAATGAGATTAGGTACTTTATTTGGGTCCAAAGGCCAGTATGTTGGTTTGCCAGTTGACAGGTATTCACATTTATTTTCTTTAATTGCTTCTAGTAGCTCCATTCCCTTAGTTGTGGTTAGCCTAGATCCCCAGTTGTTGTTTTTTGCATTAAAATCACCACCTACTATGAATCTTTTTCCTTGTTTACATAGAAAATCTAGATACTGATGTTTCTTTATTGAGTATTTTGAAGGGCTATATATTGCCATTACAAAAACTTGAAAAGTTTTTGTTGTAACACTTACCGATGTAGCTTGGATTTTTTTAGCTTTGTATTCTAATTATTGAGAGTGTAAGATACTCTCTTTGATTATAACCGCACTTCCTCCTTTGGTAGCATTTTCGGGATGTATGGTATAATATACTTTATATCCTTTAAATTTAATAAATGTTTGGTTGGTGAAGTGGGTTGCTGATATTAAACATATATCTATCTTATATATGTCCAATACAGCTTGCAACTCTTGTTGATGTTGCAAGAGCCCATTGGCATTCCATGCCATTTTTCTAAGATTAGTAGCCATTTCTTTGCTTTGGGATAACTCCTTTATTGCTATATTCCAGTCTTTTTAGACGTTTATCAAAATTTTAAAGCGTCTGTTTTTGTTCATTTAGTTGTCTTAATATTAATTGTAAGGTTTGTTTTACTGACCCATTTTGTTGATCTATCTTTCTTTTATTTTTATTATTTTCTGATATACCTGTTATTGCTTGACTGTAGCTTTTATCTTCAGTTTTAGAATTAACTGCTTCTGATCTATTAAGTTTTCATTGCTTACCGGTTGATTATTCCTTTTTGGTTTTTTTAACTGATTTAAAAATAACTCTTTTTTAATTTTTTCTTTGAATGGGCCTTACAATGATTTGAACAAAACCCTGGTTAAGTGACCCCGCTCTACCCTACTAACGAATTACACCAATCCAGTTATTGCAACGGATGTAGGCAATATTTAGGTAGTGAAAGCGAAATTTTGGGGAAATTTTAAGGAAAAAATATAAAAATAATACCAGTTATAAAGCTAAACATCTAACTTTATGTTCTAAAACAATATCTTAATATACCCGTTAAACGACTTTTAATTAAATTAAATTCTGCACAGAATTACAAAATATGATTTACACTGTATGTGTTGCCCAGCGACCGATGCATAATAAACTACTAGGTCGTTAATATTTTTGTAAACATAAATGTTTATTGAAACATTAAACGTGGTTACAAGGTTTTTAAAAAAAAATAGGGTATGCATTTGCCCAAAATGACAATTTTGAACTCGTATAATTTCATCACTCATACTTTTTTATTTTTAGTTTGCTAACATCAAAACCAATCAACTGGGAGCTCAACTAAAACCTTGGCAGATAGAATTCTTGGCACAAAAATTGGCTATGGCAGAACTTAACAACAATTAAGTAGGTTATCAAAGAAACTTAAGAAGCAACGTCAAACGTGATTATGGAAAATGCTACTTCAATCCAGTTACCTGATTCAAAAAATAATTTATCGCAATCCAAATCTATATTAAATCTTTTAAATAAAGAAGGAATTTGGATACTCGATAAATATATTTTCATTATAAATCTACTGATTACAGTACATATTTTCGTTTATCATTTGGTATAAAAATTTAATTAAAACAGTTACTTAAATTAAAACTTTGCTTAGGCTTTTTAGTAAGAATTACTATTTTGGATTTAATTACGGAAAAAATTGTGGTCAAACATTTTTCACCGAATAAAATATTTAAATTTTTAAAGGCAAATACCATTAAGACACTGGTTTGGTTGATTAAAAAAATAAGATTTTGTAGTAAAGATTATAAGCTATTGTTTTGTTTTAAGTTAAATAATTAAGACAATGATAATAATAATATACATATATCAAATTACCAGCATAAAGGTATATTAAATACAATAAATATGTAACAATACAACAAAGTAGCTGTGTAGTTAATTTTAAAAATACATTTTTAGCTATTACTACTAGTCACGAAAAAAAAGAGGGTTTTCCATACTTTTTAATGCCCAGGATGTTAAGAAAAAAAATTATTGGAATAAGCTACCCAATTTATATTTTACCAATTTAAATTTTTGTACTTTTAATAGTGCCAATAACTACTATTTTAACATTTTAAACCATAGACTATAATTATTAATTAATTATTTTTCATAAGTTATAATTGCTGCATTATTGGATGTATGAATTATTGTTGTTACTAAAATACGCTTTTTTTAAATGTATGATCGTAATATTAGTTAAAAATATCAAAATTACTTCGTATGTGCTCTCTTTGCAAGACTAAAAAAGAGGAATGACTGCCTGAAGGTAACAAAATAGGGTGATTTTGCTGAAAGGGTATATCAGCATGCGAGAGCCTACCGCCGACTCTAATAACTTTATCTTGATCAAGGTACAAGTTCAAAGATAAGAGGCATTTATCTGAAGGAACTTGGTTTCTTTGGAGTGCACGAATGAGAGTGGGAAAATGATGCTGCTGCATTTGTTGAACAGTGAACAATATTAATTTATCAAAATCGTTGCGATTGTTGTCTACTGATTTGTACGAATTTAATCACCTAAGCCATTGCTCTGATTTATTTTACGAAAGAAGATGAACTCGCTATTAAGTCGAAAAATTGGCAAAAAGGAGAGGTCGTTGCAATAAAGAAGCTCTTAATTTCTTCAGGGGGGTTGGAGATCTTTGAAAATGAATTTTGACACGCAGTGTCTTGGAATGTTTTCCAAAACTTGCCAGAGGATTGTAAAGGTTGACCTCCAAAGAAAAGGTCAGCAGGGTTGAGTTGAGATTTGACTTGTCTCAATTCAGCTGTATGAGATAATTGTTAAATTTGGGCGACTCAATTGCGGACAAAAATTGCCCATCGCGTTGGGATACTTTGTGTCCATAAAAGAGAGATCTGTGAATCGGACCATAAGACAAATGAGGAGATTTGCAGTTGTTTTCCAAAATGTGTCGAAGACGAGAATATAGATTAGCTAAAAGATTCATCGCACATAATTCTAACTTAGGGTTAGTTAAGGGTTTACTTAAAAGGGCTATACGGGACTTGGATATGAGAAGTTGGGAGGAAGCAGATTCATCTACATAAATTCTCGTAAATAAAAGCAGCCTCCATACGCCACTGAGCTGGCGTCATAAAAACCATAAAGTTCTAAATAAAGTACTGTCTTAGACAGGAGAGTATATCCTGGGATTTGTAAAGTGGGCAATAGAGCAATGCTCTCAACAAAGACGTTCCATCTTTTAATAAGGGAAGGATCTGTTAAGGGGTTCGTCCCATGACAGCTTAAGTAACCATAGCTGTTTCATTATCAGCTTTTCTTGCACAATCACAGGGTTGATGATATACCTAGAGGGTCAAACATTGCAAAATTGTAGACAATATTTGTCTCTTCGTTGTACAGTTGCTAAAAAAAGGAGATGATATTTGCAATATGTCTGTTTGAGGATTCCAGACAATTACTAAAACTTTAGTAGGATTTTTATCTTAATTTAGATCCTTTTTAGACGGGTAAATAATAAAATATTTAGTTGAATTGGAACAAAATTTGTGAAGCTCGAATCGTGACTGAGCTAGTATTTATGTAAGATTATGAAACAAGCTTTTAAGTTCCTCAATATTATTTGCTCCTATCATCCACATATGTTTGTGACAGAAGGGCTTCCTGAACGCTGGAGTGCTGAGGGTTTCTTAGTGCAATTTCTTTTAGAGAGCGACATGCCAGATAAGGAGCACTGGTCTGACCAAATAAGACAGTATTAAGTTGGATGCAAATGAATGGAGATGAAGGTAAGTCTCTTCAACTGGCATTTTGCATAAATCTGAACTTGGAGTTTAACTCAATTTGACAATACATCTTAGAAATGTCTACAGTTAGGGCATATTTAAAATTGCGAAATCTTCCCAGAATGTCCAGGTTGGACTCTAGGTCCCTTTAATAAAATGTCGTTCAATGAAATCTTAGACGAGGACTTAGTTAAGTAATCAAAAACTACTCGCACTTTAGTACTGGAGCTACTGTCCTTGAACATGCTAGAGCCAAAACGGCTTCATATGTCCTCAGCAGGAGGTTCGCCAAGGAGCAACTCGATGTGGCACTAATCAAGGAACCCTGGACTTCCAATACAGGCAGAATAAGCGGCCTATGAAACTGCTCCGGTAAGTTAATAGCGTGTACTTTAGGTGGTAAGCCAAGAGCATGCATACTCATCAGGAAAAATCTTGGGGAATGAACCCCAAACAGATTTACTGGATTTATCAAACAATGATAATATCTATGGTCACGTATGGTTCAGTAGTCTGGTGGACCAAACGGTTACAACAGACAGCTAGAGCAAAGCTTGCTAGCAACAGCGGCTGGCATGCCTGGCCATAACTGGAGCTATGTCTAGCACACCAACGGCAGCGATGGAACACCTCCTACATCTCCCTCCCCTAGATATTCTCTTAGAGAGGAAGGCCAGGATAGATTCCTGTCTTTGGAAAAGCAAATAAATGGAGAGCAACTCGGGGATCACTCCGGGATACTGAGTGAAACAAAAAACCACCAAATTCTCGGGATGGTTCCTGACTTGCTAGCCACAAAAATACACGTAGAAAAATCGTTCAAAGTCCTCTTTCCGAAGAGAGACAAATGATGGGACAAATCCTGTTCCCAGAGACTGAATACGTAATGTACACAGACGGCTCAAAAACCCCAGATGGAGTTAATGCCGGTGTTTTCAGCAGGAAACCAAAGATTGAAATATCTACCAGTTTTGGCAGGTATGCCACAATCTTTCAGGCTGAAGTATTCGCTTTTGAATTGTGTGCAAGAAAGTTGACCAACAGACCTCTAGCAAACAAAAACATAGGTATAATATCAGACAGCCAGGCTGCTTTAAAAGCACTGAGCTCCAACAAGATAAATTCTAAACTTGTATGGAATTGCATCGAATCCTTAGAGTACCTTGGTGCGAAGAACAGGGTGACCCTACTGTGGGTACCTGGGCACCAGGGGGTGGAAGGAAACGAAAAAGCCGACACCCTTGCAAAACAGGGGGCCGAATCTTCGTTCACTGGACCAGAACCGGTTTTTGGAGTCACCACAAGTGCCGCCAAAACAATTATTTAGGACTGGGCGGAGAGGAAAATACTCACGTACCTGTCCTACATACCAGGGCTAACCCACTCGAAGGCGTTTTTACCGTTACAACCCTCGAGAAACACAACTAACCTAATCTAAACTAAACTAAGCAGATCCTAGAATGGAGCAGAAATGACCTGCGTATTGTAACAGGACTGCTTACGGGACACTGTCGTCCAAGATACCACCTCAGAAAGATAGATCTGAACCAACAAACGGACTGTCGGTTCTGCTGTGTGGAAGACGAAACTGCTGAACATATACTATGTTCATGCCCCGGCCTGGGAAGAACAAGGTTCAACATATTTGGTTACACTAACCTAGAACCTTCCGATTTTAAAAAAATCTCACCCTATACAACCATGAACTTCGTAAGAAGGGCTGGATTGTGCGGTGAAATTTAGCCTCTAGGGGTGAGCCACAATAGACCTACTAAGGGTCGCGGTGGAGGGGCGTCCACGCCCCATTCACATGAAACCTAACCTAACCTAACCTACTGTCCTTGAAGACACACAAATGTAGTAAAAAATATTCATGTTGCAGTGGGGGTGTCTGAAATGTCAATAAAACCATCTCTTCATGTATTAAGTGGACATACTCGAATAGTACTTTTAGTGTCAGCTTCCGACGGCTGCTCCACAGTCGGAAGTTCTTCTTGAGTCTAAAATCTTTCCAGACGAGAATCTATATATACCTCCTGAGAGGAACCAATATAACATAAAAAGAATGGGAACCCGCTAAAGGTTTGGGTTTGCTTGTGATGTAGGTAGGAGAAACTACTCCTGAAATCACCCATCTTTTCTTCCTACCTTTCTAATCATAACATTTTTACAGATGTGTTGTGACCCATATCACGAAGGTTCAATGTTTTGGATAGCTCTCTTGCCATTTATCTCGATTAGATGACATGTGAACCGCTTGTGAGAGAGTAGCATCTGATAATTTTTTGGTTACATTCACCCATCAATTTGATGATCGGCCACGCCTTCTGTTTCCTTCGGGTTTTTCCTGTACAATAAGTCATTTCATATGCTCACTTCGACTGATGTGTACACGATACTGGACAAACGTTTTGACGTTGTAAAACAGAAGCATTTGTTCTATGTGCGGTTCAGGATACTTTCAACATTTGTATCCACGCCCACATCTCAAATGCTTCAATCCGACGACGATGTACTTCTTTGACAGTCCAAGATTCTGAAGCATATAAAAAGGACAAAAAAACCAATGTACTCACTAGATTGATTTTAGTTTGTTTTGTGATATTCCGATCCCTCCATACTTTATTTAGCTGTGTCATTGCTGACCTAGCAAGCTGAATACGCCGTCTTATTTCGCCATCACATCCCCCGGTATTTTCTATTAGGGCTTTAAGATAGACGAAACTGTTGACAACTTCACAGTGTCCAATAGTCTGAGTTTCATCCTAGATGAGTGGAAATAAGAGTGGAAAGATCTTTTCCTAGCCTATGAATTCCTGGTTTTAGCAAAGAATAATATACATCCGCTCCCAATAAAACATCTATTTGAGAGGGAACTCCAAATTCGGGATCAGCTAAAGAAGCTAGTAAGTAAGAAGGAATGTTCAAAGATTGTTTATTAATGAACACTTGAGGAAGAAGTCTTGTTATTTGCTTAACTACTGTACACGTGGTTTTAAAGCGTAATAAATCGTCAATGGTAGAACAAAAGGTAACATCCTTCATGGAATTTATATTATAATTGTTATTACAAAAATTAGACACCCATAAGGATTGGTCATAAATTAAACCATTCAACTGTTTGACTAAATCTGAAACAATTAAGGAATTTTGGCTACCTGGGTCCAAAAGCACTCGCGCTTGAATAGGGGGACCTTCTAGAGGATATAGAAGAATATTAGCTGTGGCTAAGAGAACGTGGTTCCCATTGAGATTTAACATTGCTAAATTGGGTAGAGATTGCGGTGCATCCTCTTCTTGTGTAAAATAAGAGGGCTGACTTCGGGAAGTATCAGAATTATCCGAGTGACCACCATTGTAAGTCCCTGTATGCATACTGTTATTAGAATTGACGCTTAAGGAATTATTGTGTTGACTGGTACGACCACTGTCGGCAGCCGATCTGTTTAACGAACCTAAAGCTACGTTCCGTTAAGGACTATCAGTTGACATGTGAAGAAACCAAGACAATTGAAACACATCCGATTACTTTTGACGAAAGTATATCGTTTCGAGAAGGAAATATCCTCGAATTTAGGGCACAAGTAAATTTTATGCCCCGAGGTTTTACTACAATAACTGCATAACGGAGTTCTTAGAGGAGTGGATTTAGAAGCAGAGTTAACTGAACGTTAAAAAAAATTATCATTATTGTCTACAACACCAGTTGTTGACTGATCTGATTAAGTCGTGGTGTGAAAGCAAAGCTACTTCACTCTTATATGGTGTGATCATACTAGAAGACTGATTACGATGTGAGAGTGAATGATTGTCACTTTTTTCTCTTGAGCGTTTAAATTTTCTAGAATTGTACATTTTTTTTTTGAAAATCGAAAAAAAATCACTAGTAATTAACTTTTAATTAGATTCTTTTTCCTCTAATGATTTTTTAGTATTAAAGTCAAGTTTAATTTTTAATAAGTGGACAATCAAGCGTCAAACAAATTCTCCTTACTTTTATTAAAATTTAAAAATGACTGTACTATTGTTTAAATTCTTATGTAAATGTTCTTAATTGCTGTGCTGTACATTTGTTAACAACATTATATGGCAGCGTTTCTCAAACTGTGGGGCGCACCCCTTAAGGGGGGCGCGTTTACATGATTGGGGGGGGGGGCGCAGTACAGATTAAAAATAAAATGGTAATGATAAAATGCTACAGATAGATTTTTAAAAAATCTTTATTGAAATTTTACTTACTTAATGATAACAAAGAAACGTTCTAAGGACTAATGGCTAACATGAGCTTGTTTTAAGGCGCACAACTTCTCTAAATTTGGTTCTATGTTAGAGATGGCCACTCTGAGTTCATTTTCTACTTGAAGTTTATTTCTGTATTTAGATTTCACGACAGCAAGTGCAGAAAATCCAGTTTCACAAGGGTAGGACGTTGGAAAAGGCAACAGAATTCTAAGCGCTTTGGCTTTTATAACGGAGTAGTCGTTCGGAAGTTCAGTCCAGAAGTTTGTTAAAGATTTGTTAACAAAGTTTTATTTTTGTAAGGGATTTGTTAAAATATCTATCAGTTGTTCTTCTTCTTGCAGTGATAGTCCGACAGGTCTATTTTCGAATGGATTTAAAACCCAGCTCCAGTCTGACAACTTGATATCTTTCTCTGCAAAGAAGTATCGCTTGAAATTCTCAGTTAAGTTTTCTAAATGGCTTCCTATGGTTTTTAGCATCACAGCTTTATGAATATCTTCCAATGGGGAATCTTGCACAAAATCGCAAAATGTGGGAAACATTTCCAAACTGTTTTCTTTCAATTTGTTATGCCATAACTGCAATTTCTTACAAAAAGCATCAATCTTTTGACTTAAATCAAATATATTTACGTCTTTTCCTTGAAGCTGAAGATTAAGTATATTAAGTTTTTCAAAAATATCTACTAAATAAGAAAGCTTCAGTAAAAATAATTTGTCGAAAAAATCTGTTGAATGCTCGTGACCTTCCTCGCTTAAAAATATCGCCATTTCCCTTCTTAATTCAAAGACACGCTTACACTTCACAATAATGCTTGCTTAGTGTTAAAACATGTTGTTTATTTGCAGTGGGTTTGGGTTTGGTTGATGAAAAATTGAGTCCAGATTTTGCAATAACTGAATTTATTGACTTACAATCAAAAATTAGTATGTGGCGACAAACTTTAAAAAGAAAAATACAGTTTTAATTTTACTGAAAAATGACATACTTTTTTTTTAATACAATGACACTTATCTTAATAAACAAGACTGACGCCAAACAATCGTCGGATTGTTGTGCAATGTTTATAACAAACGTGATTACAAATTTCGGAGCACGTCTTGCCTATCGCTATTCAATTCGGTGTGTAGCTGTCACATGAAGTTATTAAAAGATGCTTATGGCTTGCCAACTTAATTGTACGAAACTATCAATTTACATAATTACCAACTTTGACTCTATATAAAACAATAGTATGAAGTGAGGATAGGGTCAAGGTTTGGTTGGGTTGGGTGAGCTGTCAGTTGATCAATTCTCAACAAAACACCTTCACTGAGAGACTGAGAATACCGTATGTGCGCTTCTGTATTTATAGTCGCGTTCAGACAGTTCGAGAAAGATCAGGAAGCTTGAATACGTGGCACGAACGCCGCGAACTTTCCGACAGCATCTTTGGCGCTCTCGACGAGACAATGTTGCCTATTTTAGTCCAAATTCCTAGGTCTACGGATTGGGTGGCGCAACATTTTTTAAATTAAAACAGGGGGGCGTGAATAACAAAAGTTTGAGAACCGCTGTTATATGGAATAAGTTTATTAAAATGCGAAGTGACGATCATTGCAACATTAAACTTGCTCTCATATACTGGCAATTAATTGCAAAGGTTCGTTAAGTAAGTAGGATTTTAAAAAATAAAACTTTTCGGTTTTCGAGGTGAATAAATTCGGTTTACAATGGCTTTTTAATATCTCTATCTTATTAACATTAGTCTAAAAAACACTTAAATTAATAAAAATATTAGGAAAAACTCTCGTTACAAGCATTAGTAACAAGAATCATTTATGCATGTTTAATAGGAAAGACATAAGAGGTTAAAATTTTGTTGTAATTTATTTAGTGAAACATTTGTTAACAAAATAGTTAGTATTGCGTAATGTGTTATAACAATACCTTGTTCAATCATTTTTTTAACCTAAATTTTAAAAGATCGGTCATTAATCAATTTTAATTTCATGGGTAACCAGATTATAGTTTGTAGATTGTAGGGAGGGTTATGCAACCTCTCAAGCACCTCCAACTATTAAATCTTTTGTGAATAACCCTTAATCTATTCGAGGCCCGGGATTCCGAGACTTCGAGCAAAGTTTATCAGTTTCCTGGAGGCTAAGTTTCTGACATCGAAGGGCTTTAGGAAGGCCCCTTCCAGAAACTTAACCTTTTGCAGAAAAGCGCTGGGCATTCGCAAAGAAAATGTTCTGCAGTTTCAGCGAAGTTCTCGCAGTAGCGGCAACTATCACTATCTATTTTGCCCATCTTTTTAAGGTAATACCTCAGAGCGCAGTGTCCCTTGAGGAACCCCGTCACCAGTTTTAAGTCTTTCTGGTCCAACTCGAGAAGCTGTTTAGCTTTCCTTGGCGAAAGGCTTACTAGCCTTCTCGCTTGCCTTTGTACTGGAACTTTATGCCATTGAGATTTCATTTTATCTGTTTCCCAGTGTCGAACCTCTTCTTTCAAGCGGGTTTTGGAAAGTCCACAGAAGGGTTCTGGGCCAAAAAATTGTGTATTTGCCCCTTCTTTGGCAAGGCAATCTGCTTCTTCGTTGCCTTTAACTCCCTTGTGACCTGGAACCTACATCAAAGTAACCTGATTGTTCGCTGCCAGTTGTCTCAGGGACTGTTTACAGTCCCAAGTCAGCTTAGACTCACAAGTCGATGACTTCAGAGCTTTAAGTGCTGCTTGGCTATCTGATAAAATATAGATTTCTGCCCTTCGGGTGTTTCTTATGATGCACTTCTGGACACTTATCTTTATGGCATGTAATGCTGCTTGAAAGATGGACGTGGTGTTACCAAGGGGTTTTGAGAGCCTAAAATTCGTCCCTATAACGCCCACTCCAACCCCTTCATCCATCTTGGATCCATCAGTGTACCACACTACAGCATCCCTTTCTAGTTGAGGTCCGTTCTCTGTGCAAACTTGGTGGTTGTTTATAACCACTTTAAACTGCATTTGAAGTCGTACCTAACTATCATAAAGCCTGTCGGCTTAAACATGGATTCTAGAGAAATATTTTCCAAAATCATCAAATGTCCATTTCGATTTCTTGGCCTAAGATTTATTATCTGGCTCAGTCTAAAGACACTGATTACTGCTTCTTGCATTACAGATAAGTGCAATGGTGAAAAGTTTAGCATTACCTCTACGGCTGCTGTAGGGCACGTAAATGTTGCCTTTGTGTTTTCCAGACAAGCTAGCCCCTGCACTTTCTGCAGCTTGACTTGTGCCGAAATTTGTTGCATTTTTGGCCCCTGTTGAAATATTGAGTTCGTCTACAAAAATCATTCTCTTTGTGATATTATATTTTAAATCTTTTAAATTTGTTTTGTTCTGAAAGTAAAAGTTTTCCTTTTTGAGTAACATTTGGTGAACACATTTTTACCCTTGAGAAAGGTTTTATTTTATTATTTCGGAGAAAGATAGTTTAAAGCACTCGAACTACGAGTCATAAAAACTAGGTACAATTGGAGTATTGTATAGACTGTATAAACACTAAATGTTATAGATGTAAAAAAGGGGACAACTGTAGAAATATAGTTGTAAGTAGTTAGTTCTCTCCGATCCTTGATGGTGTTAAGACACACTTCCGAAAACTCTATTTCAATAAATAAAATCTTTCAATAAATAAAATCTTCATTCATTCTAAAGAAATACACCGTCACTTTTATCCATAATCCCAACAGGTTATGGGCCCAGGTTACGTTCTTAATTAATTAAAAGTTTAAAATAAAAATTAAATTTCATTGTGCAATAAAAATTAGTGAGTGAAAACTGAAAGTAAGTGGTTAAGTGTTTTTAAGTGAAAATAACCAAGTATTTCCAATTATTAAAATAAATAATTATTTAATAAACAATATGGAAAATTCAAAGTCAAAAAGAAATATTCAACCTTTTAATGGTGGAAATTATAATATATGGAAGTTTAGAATCCGTAGTCTTTTGAGTGAACTCGAAGTGATTCATGTGATCGATAAACCGGAACCGGAGAATCCTGACAACAAGTGGAAGAAATCGGAATCAACCGCGAAAAATGTATTAATTGAATATTTATCCGATTCGTATTTAAGTTATGTGAAACCGGAATCGTCGACACAACAGATTTTTGCTGCTCTAGACAATATCTTTGAGCGAAAAAGTGTAGCAAAACAACTAGGAGCTAGAAAGAAATTATTTAATTTAAAATTAGAAGGTGATACAGAATTGTGTAAACATTTTATGCATTTTGATACGTTAATATCGGAGTTAGCATCAGCCGGAGCAACCATCTCAGAAGTTGATAAAGTGGCACTGCTATTAATGACCTTACCAACTTCTTACAGCGGCGTGATTACAGCTATCGAGACATTATCGGAAGATAATCTTACGTTGAGTTTCGTAAAATCAAGATTATTAGATCATGAAGTTAAGCTTGTAAATGAGAATCTTGATACAAGCAAAAAGGTTCTTCATGTGGAGCAGAAACCTAATGACATCAAACGGAATAATAAAGATTTTAGAAAACTATGGAAAAATCATCGTGGAATCGTCAAGCCAAAGCAACATGGTGCAAATAACAAGATGAATGTTAAGTGTCATCATTGCGGAAGGAGAGGGCATTATAAAAATGAATGTCGTTACTACTTGCAAAGTTTGAAGAACAAACCGAATGCAGAAAGACCAAGGACAATTCAGACCATCCAAGCTGACTCACAGAAAGAAGACGGTTTTGCATTTATGGCTGTAAACTTTCAAATAGTAAATAAAGAAAATAAAATTTATTTTCTATTAGATTCAGGTGCCTCTGACCATCTGATAAACCGCAAGGATCTAGCTGATACCTTTTCTGACCTGAAGACACCCATCAAAATTTCTATTGCAAAGAATGGAGCCTTCATTAGTGCAACTAAGATGGGAACCATCATATTGACAAGCAATACAGGAGTTCAAGGGACAATCGAGAATGTACTGTACAGTCCTGATGTACCGTATAATTTGCTATCAGTGTACAAGATGCAGAAAGCAGGATACTCAGTAAACTTCAATGAATCTGGAGTAACAGTAAGCCGTAATGGTAAGACGGTAATGACTGGTAAGTCAAGGAACAATCTATTTACTCTGGAATTTTCTGTAAGTAAAAACTTTATTAATTATTCAAATAATGCATCTAATTCCGATTACAAATTATGGCATCAACGATTAGGTCATATAGGAAAAGATAAGTTTAATAAAATAAGAAATAAGCAATTAGTTAATGACGTAGAAAAATTAAATAAAATAATACCTGATAATGATTTATGTGAAGCTTGCATAAACGGTAAACAAGCGCGACTATCATTTAATAAATTTAAAAATAAAGACTATATAGAAAGACCATTATTTAATATACATTCAGATGTTTGTGGTCCTATTACGCCTTCTGCGATAAATAATAAAAATTATTTTGTATTGTTTGTTGATGAATTCACTCATTATTGTGTAACTTATTTAATGAAAAATAAATCTGATGTATTTACAATGTTTAAAGATTATGTAGCAAAGAGTGAATCCAGGTTTAATTTAAAGATAGTAAATTTAAATTCAGATAATGGTAGAGAGTAATTATCTAACGAGATGAAGGATTATTGTGTACAAAAGGGTATTAGTTATCATCTTACAGTACCACGAACTCCACAGTTAAATGGTGTATCTGAAAGGATGGTCAGGACCATCACAGAAAAGGCGCGAACAATGATATCTGGTGCAAAATTAGATAAGATATTTTCGGGTGATGCAGTTTTAACTGCAACATATCTAATTAATATGACACCAACAAAATCATTTAACAAATAAAACACCATATGAAATGTGGTATAATAAGAAACCACAATTTTCCTTTTTGAGTAACATTTGGTGAACACATTTTTACTCTTGAGAAAGGTATTATTTTATTATTTCGGAGAAAGATAGTTTAAAGCACTCGAACTACGAGTCATAAAAACTAGGTACAATTGGAGTATTGTATAGACTGTATAAACACTAAATGTTATAGATGTAAAAAAGGGGACAACTGTAGAAATATAGTTGTAAGTAGTTAGTTCTCTCCGATCCTTGATGGTGTTAAGACACACTTCCGAAAACTCTATTTCAATAAATAAAATCTTTCAATAAATAAAATCTTCATTCATTCTAAAGAAATACACCGTCACTTTTATCTATAATCCCAACAGCCCCCATATCAATAAAGCATGGATGACCATTGATTTAACGATCGTTTGGTATGACCAGTAGATCATTTTTGGTTTTAGACCCCATGTCTTGCCAAAGACCCTGCGGCATGTCCAGCTTGCCGCTATAGCTCTGGAAAGAATGTTGTTGAGTTGGCTGTTCCATGTCGTTTTTGGTCGATTATTACGCCCAAATATTTAACTTCTTTGGAAAAAGTAAGCTGAGTTCCATTTTGAGTTGGGGCTTTAAGTTCGTACTTTTGCCTACTGGTGAATGGAACCAGCACTGTTTTGCTAGGATTGACATTAAGTCCTTCCTTTGCGCACCAGCTTCTGATTGTGATACTTGCATGCGATTGGAAATTACTTCGTCATGTTTGCTCCTAATGGTGACGACTAGGCCATCGGCGTAACCTTGAGCCGTAAAACCAGAGTCGTCTAGCTTAACTATCAGGTTGTCTATAACCAGTTACCACAGCAAAAGCGATAGAACTTTCCTTGGGGACAACCTTTTTCTTCTGTCATCTTTACTGTCTCTCCCCCAAGAGTCGCCACAATGATTCTGTTTTTCAGCATAAATTGTATCCATCTAATCAATGAGGCGTTTATATATTTTTCCTAGAGTGATCTAGTTATGGAGGCATGCGAGTTGTTGTCAAAAGCATCCTCTATGTCGATAAAGGCACAAAGAGCCATTTCATTTTCCACGTATGTCTTTCCAATGCTTTCAACTAAGCACACTGTTTCTTGTGGAGGTCTCAACTCAAAGAGTTCGCTTCTGATGTATCAGTCTATTATTTTTAAAGAAGGCTCTAGTATTTTAAAGCCATGTTGCAGGCGGAAATATTCTGTCCTTTGCTGGCGATTTATATGGTTTAAAAAATTTTATAGCCATTTGATTCTTTGTGTTATGAAGATATTTCCAGCTAGGCTTTTGCTGGATCTATTCGGGTTGTGAACAACCCGTTCCAGGTGAGCATATTGCAGTTCATTCTCCACAACCTGTTCGGAACCAGAAAAGTGTATCTGCAGGGGAACACTTAAACTTTCATCTGCCCCTGGCAGATCTCTAATCATAAACCCTCAATTAATATTCTTGTTCTTGTCAAAGGAGAAGATACTCCCCCTCTCAAATGACCGCTTGCCAGAATCGTAGAAATTATACCCGAAAAATACGGTTGGTCTAGGACTATCAAAATCAAAACCCAGGATGGCACCTACGTGCGCTCCATCTAGCTTTATTACCCATAGCAGATCAATTAATAAAATTCTCATCTTAACATATTTGTCAAACTCCGCTTTTAAAAAAAACCTCACCACAAACTCACTTCCTGAGCTACTCAACACCAAAGTTTATTTGTACACTCCTTTGTTCCGCCTACCCAACACCCCATTTACTAACACTACACTTACTCTTTATTTTACCTCGCGCACAAGCAAATACCTGAGCGACTCGCAATCACTGCATGGCTGGTTTTTTCATTCCTGGCTCGATCTCTGCAACACTTGTGGCTGCAATGACCCATGGTTACTGTGGATACCAAGTCGGCAACATTCTTCATCTGTGTTCGTTTCCCTGAGCACCCGATGAACGAGGCTATGCTCCGTGACTTACGATAAGCTTTGATTGTCTTAAGATTTAAATTTTGTGTTTCTTGATAGCTTATTAAAATTTTCGTTTTTTACAAAAAAAAAAATATATCAACATCACTCCCCCCATTTTTCCAATTCTCGCTTTACCGTCTAACTAAGATTAGAGTCCTTCAGACGCCCGCTGAAGTGGGCGCCTTAATCTTTTTATTACTTTAAAAAATATCCGTGCTGTGGATGACAGATGTGTCATTTCCGCAGGTTGTTCTTGAATAAGATTCCTAGTGAATCGCAAGGTTTCACTTTTTTAGCATTGTTGAGTGAGCATTGCCTCCGCGATTGTTTAAAAAAAAGGGACTTGATTAGGGTGGAACGTTTTTTTTTCAATACCACACTTGAATTCTACACATTTGTATTTTTTCTTTTCCTTTTTTTCAAAACGAAAAAAAAAGGGGAAACCTGTTTACACGCGAGAAGAGAGCAAGACTTAGTCTTGGACTTCCCAGATTAGTTACAGCTAGAGCTGCGAACCAATTTTAGTGGGTACAACACCGGGACCGACTGGGGAAAGACTTGCCTGCGTTCGCGGCATAGTGTGCCAAAGGATTTATTGACTTTTAAAAACGGGAAAGTATGTAAGAAAATTAATTTAAATCTTAAAGAGAAACATAACCTGAAAAATGTTATTTGCTATATGGGCACAATATTCAGTTTTTGCAAAACAGAAAGTGAGTGTAAGCAAGACGATAGTAAAAGAATATACATACATACATATAGTTACGCCTTTTTCCCGTAGGGGTTGACAGATACCACTTCCTTTCACTTGCTACGGCTCTTACACACATCTTTTACTTCCTCTACTTTTATCAGTGCTCTTATACATGCTCGTCGGTTGTTGGTACTCTTGACCTGGCCTTCCTTCAAAACAATGTTGATCTGTTCGAGATATGTTCGCCGAGGTCAACCTCTACCGACTTGTCCATCCATTCACACTCGTTTTAAAAATGTTTTTCGTTAATCTTCCTTCATCCATCCTTTCTACGTGTCCAAACCATCTAAGCATTCCTTTATTTATCTTTGATACCACAACTTCTTTTACAACACAGCGTTCTTTTATCTTACTATTATTTACTTTATCCAACCGAGTCGCTCCGGCTATGCTTCTCAGACTACTCATCATTAATCCTTTTTTCATGTTTCTTCTGTCAAACCCAACATTTACTCCCATACATAAGTGTAGGAACCAACACACCTCTATGCACAGACAAACGTGCCTTTTTTTAAACTTTCTGGCTGTTCATAAAGCTATACAGTGCCCCATTCATTTGTTTTTCTGCCAACACTCTTAGCTCAATGTCACTGTCATACTTTCCATTCTCGTAAACTTTGAATCCAAGTACACAAATTTATTTACTTGTTCCACTTTTTCTTCCTTAATCAAAACTTCACAGTTTGTCACGCTATCTTCCCTTTCAAAAACCATAACTTTTGTTTTGCTTGCATTTATTTTTATCCCTTTGATTTTTAGGGAATAATGCATAACATTAAACCATCGCCTGCAAACCCTTTTTTCAGATTACGTTAATATGACTTGATCATCGGCGTAAAGAAGGCATTTGACGATCAAATTATTCATTTTTAATCCATACGTACTCTTTTTTAAATCTTTTAAAAAATCGTCTATGTATAAGTTAAACAGCCATGGCAAAGCCACACATCCCTTTCTGACACCTTTTTCGATGTTAAACCAGTCTGTGCAAGCTCCGTTTATCCTGACACAAGCAGTGGAATTCTCGTAAAGTGATTTCAGTGCTCGTATTAAACTACGAGTACCACTCACCATATACACGGACAAAGTCGACCACAATTCACTCCTCACTACTCTGTCATAGGCCTTTTCCAAGTTTATTAAAGCGCATTGGACCTTCTGACTTCTAGTAAAAAATTTTTATACCTCGTAATGAAAAGACCTTATCCATACATCTCCTTCTTCTTCTAAATCCTGCTTGCACATTCCATATCATCTCAGTTTCTTTTGTTACTTTTTTAAACAATATCTTTTCATACAATTTGCCGACTATTCTGAGTAAAGTAATACCTCGGTAGTTCTTACAGTCCTGCTGCAAACATTTTCCCTTGTAAAGCAGCACGATAACGGCCTTGCACCAGTCGTTTGGTACGCTACCACTTCTTCATCAAATGTTGAAAATGCGGTACTGCAAACTAGCTACCACGCTGTGTCCAGCCTTCAGCATTTCAACTGTTATCCTGTCGTATCCAACAGCTTCACCCGATTTCATACTGTTTAACGCCTCCTTAATTTCTGTCGTAGTAATTTCACTTTCATTGCAACTTTCACTCATGTGTCCGAATGGGGCCTGTACTTGTGTATCCTCTTTCTCAAATAAAAGTATTTTTTTCATCTCTTTAATACGAATTTCTCTCCTTTTACCATACTACCATAGTACTACCATGGTTTCTGATTTTTTTCAGTTGCGAGGTGGTATTTTTACCTCTGGCTGTTCTTATGGACTTCTTGAAGAGTTTAATATTGTTTTGGAAATCGTCAGATAACCTTCTATTAAATGATGTACCTAATGCTGCACCAGCATTTGTAGCCAACACAAAAAAAAATATATGGGAATCTCTTACACATTAATTACAATTTATTACCACAAAACTCGATTTTTTTACAGGATTTACGAAAAATGGGGTGTGGTGCTATATTAGACTAATGCTACACCACACCTTCACCTCTGAAATAATATAAGCATCTCATTAGCAACAAACATTCTTACAAATTAATTACAAAGGTTTTATGTAAAAATGAACCTAAAAAAATACACCTAAGTAATATATTGGTTAACAAAATAATAATCTCTTGCAGTACGAATTTTTTACACCACCCCACCCCCTAAAATATTATTTTTAGTAATAAAAAAAATCATAATTTAGATATCTCATCTGCTCTCTCAACATGGTTAAAAATTATTTTATTTGGTCAAACCACGAGATATATGTGTTTCAATTCGATTATCAATTTCTTAATTCACCTCACACTATGAAAAAATACTTTTAATAATAAATTAAAATATTATTTTAGATATCTCATCCATTCCCGAATTTATTACACTGCTTAACACGGATGAAAATTATTTTATTTGGTCAAACCATACGATTTATGTGTTTCAATTCGATTATTAATTTTTTACACCACCCCACACTATGAAAAATTACTTCTAGTAATAAAATGAATTATATTCCAAATTTTTCATTTACTCTTACATTTATTACACTGCTCCACACAGCTCAAAATCATAATACTTCGGTCAAAACTCGCACTTTCTGAGTTTTAAAGGAAGTACGAAATTCTAACACCACCCTACACTAAAAAAAAATACTTCTAGTGATAAAATAATTCATATTTCAAATATCTTATTTACTCCCAAATTTATTACACTGCTCGATGCGGTTAAAAATTATTTATTGTGGTCAAACCACGCGATTTATTTGTTTCAATTCGATTATCAATTTCTTACACCACCCCACACTATAAGAAAATACTTTTAGTGATAATATAATTAATATTTCATTTTATCACTAAAAAAGTGCGAGTTTTATCCAAAAAATTATGATTTTAAGCTGTGCTAAGCAGTGTATAAATTTGGGGGTGGATGAGATATCTAAAATATGATTTATTTTATTACTAAAAGAAATTTTTTATAGTGTGGGGTGGTGTAAAAATTTAGTACTTCCTAAAAAAAGTTCGTGTTTTGACCAAAAAATTATAATTTTGTGCTGTGTTGAGTAGTGGAATAAATTCGGGAGTGGATAACATAGCTGAAATATAATTTATTGTATTACTAGAAGTAATTTTTTATAGTGTGGGATGGTGTAAGAAATTGATAATCGAAATGAAACACATAAATTGCGTGGTTTAAACATACATACGTACATACATATAGTCACGCCTTTGTCGCGTAGGGGTTGACAGAGACCACTTCCTTTTACTTGCTACGGTTCTTACACACATCTTTTGCTTCCTCTACTTTTATTAGTGCTCTCATACATGCTCGTCGGTTGTTGGTACTCTTGGCCTGGCCTTTCTTCAAAACAATGTTGATCTGATCGAGATATGTTCTCCGAGGTCGACCTCTACCGACTTGTCCATTCACACTCCTTATAAATTTGTTTCGTCAATCTTCCTTCATCCATCCTTGACCAAACCATCTAAGCATTCTTTTATATATCTTTGTTACCACATTTTCTTTTACACCACAGCGTTCTCTTATGTCACTATTCTTTACTTTATCCAACCGAGTCACTCCGGCTATATTTCCTAGACTACTCATCTCCGCAGCATTAATCCTATTTTCTTGCTTCTTCTGCCAAACCCAACATTCACTACCATACATAAGTGTAGGAACCAACACACCTATATGCACCGTCAGACGTGCCTTTTTTGACACTTTGTGGCCACTCATAAAGCTATGCAAATAAAATAATTTTCAACCGTATTGAGCAGTGTAATAAATTTGGGAGTAAATGAGATATTTCAAATATGATTTATTTTATCACAAGAAGTATTTTTCATAGTGTGGGGTAGTGTAAAAATTTGGTACTTCCTTTAAAACTCAGAAAGTTCGATTTTTGACCAAAAAATTATGATTTTGAGCTGTGTTGAACAGTGTAATAATTTCGGGAGTGGTTGAAATATCTGAAATATGATTTGTTTCATCACTAGAAGTAATTTTTTATTGTGTGAGATGGTGTAAGAAATTGATAATCGAATTAAAACACATAAATCGTATGGTTTGACCAAATAAAATAATTTTCATCCGTGTTAAGCAGTGTAATAAATTTGGGAGAGGATGAGATATGTTAAATATGATTTATTTTATCACTTAAAGTAATTTTTTATAGTGTGTGGTGGTACATGGTTGTGTAAAAAATTGGTACTCGATTTGAAACACATAAATCGCTTTGTTTGACCGAATAAAATAATGTTCAACCGTGTTGAGCAGTGTAATAAACTCGGGAGCAGATGATATATTTGAATTTTATTACTAAAAGTAATATTTTAGGTGGTGGGGCGGTGTAAGAAATTCGTACTGCAAGAGAATATTATTTCGTCAACCAATATATTACTGTGTATTTTTTTAGGTTGATTTTTGCACAAAACGTTTGTAATTAATTTGTAAGAATGTCTGTTGCTAATGATATGCTTATATTATTTTAGAAATAAAGGTGTGGTGTAGCATTAGTCTAAATATTGCACCACACCCCACTTTTCAGATATCCACGCCTGTAAAAAAATCGAGTTTTGTTGTAATAAATTATAATTATTGTGTAAGAAACAACCATATAATTATTTTTTCGATTTAAAGGTGTGGTGTAGCATTAGTCTAATATTGCACCACACCCCATTTTTCAGAAATCCACGCCTGTAAAAAAATCGAGTTTTGTTGTAATAAATTATAATTAATGTGTAGGGAATTTCCATATTTTTTTTTGGTGTGGGCTACAAATGCTGGTGCAGCATTAGGTACATTATTAAATTCATCTTTATCACTATCTTTCTTTTTTTCCACAACCTTATTTGCCACACCTTAAAACCTTTTATACTTATTTCTTGCCTTATTTACATCCTCAATCATTGCCTTTTGCGTTCTTTGATTGGCTTTTGTAGCCAGCCAATGCCAGGCTGTTTTTCTGTCTGACACTGCTTTTTAAACCTTTATGCACATATTCTTTAACTAACATTTTTTTTAATGAAAGTTAAAATATTTGAATTTTTACCCATAAACAATTAATAAAAAAAAATGTTTACGTTTATTTATTTAAATAGCATTCAAAATAAATAAATAGTCCCACAAACAATTCAAAACATGCACTTTATTTTAATTTAATATAATACAATTAAGGGTAATATATTTATTAACGAAACAATATTTGAAAATTATAGCTTTGTCATTAGGTTCATAAAATTATTTTTTTCCAAAACAACTGACTGCATTGAAAAAGCACCGGCTGCCACGTTTTCCATTGCTGCCAGTTCCCTTGTTACTTCGCAGATTCCTCTGATACGCTGCACCGGAGTATAAAATATCTGCCAAGCGAAATTTTTCCGGGTCAGATTCCTGAAGATATTCTGGATAATTTAACTGCAAACATTAAAAAAAAATAAATCAGTGTAAGAACATTTTTACGATTTAATAATTAATAAAAAATTTAATAAAAAAAAATTGTAGAAGGTTTTACCAAAGCTAATTACAGTAATTTTTAATTACCAACACAACGATGTAAATATTATAAATGTTACATATTTTTTGTTACCAAATATTTTTTAATAAAATAATCCTGTTTATTTCGTATTCAACACTGACCAAAATGACCTTTTAAATATCTTTATTGACATACATTGAAATAATTTTTTAAAAAATACCTGACATATGGTAGTGAATGTTGGGTTTGGCAGAAGTAGCATAAAAATAAGATGCTGCGGAGATGACTAATTTGAGAAGTATAGACGGAGTCACTCGGTTAGATAAAGTAAAGAATAGCGAGATAAGCAAACGCTGTGGTGTAAACAAGATGTTGTCACAAAGATAGATAAAGGAATGCTAAGATGGTTTGGACAAGTAGAGGAAGATTGACGAAACGGATTTATAATATATTATATATAGTATCTCGGACCGATCGATTGTTTTAAAAAAAGAAAGGTCAAGAGTACCAACAACCAACAAACATGTATGAGAGCACTAATGAAAGTAAAAAAGCGGAAGATGTGTGTTAGAATCGTAGCAAGTGGGAGGAAGTGGTCTCTGCCTTTTCCTAAGGGAAAAAGGCGTGTCTGTATGACTATGTATTTTGTAAAATACAGTGGTTTTGCCATTGTATTATTTTTTGCGAAAACAATGCGGAACTATCTTTCAAACAATGCGGTAAACGGCTAGAAACATTAAAATACATGAGAATAACATAAAGAACCTGTACAAAATAGTACAGAGAATAAAATTTACAAAATGGGTACAAGAAATCCCGATTAAAATACACAAAAAGCTTTAGAGGTTACGGTATATCTAAGACAAAAAACCTAAAATAATTTAACTTAAACATCCGTTAAATTTAAGTCTCTTGGGTGTATCTTCTGGACAACAATTTAGACCACCCATCATATTTTTAATAGATTTTAAACATAAAGGAGTCGAAATCTTAAGGATGGGCCAGTTGAATTTTTAAAAGATTATAACTTTTAACCCTTATAAGACCGAAAAAATTGTTTTCCAGATTCGTGATCAGCGTACACGAATTAGTTTAAAAAAGTGTAAGTGGATAAAATCTTTAACATATCGTTAGTGTGTAACGTGTGTGTAACCTAGTAGAAGATAAGAAGACGTTCGAATGTTGTAAGTAAAACGTTTATCGTAAATATTTTACTTTTTTTTTTATTGATAAATTTAAAAGATTATATACGTCGTTTAAAGAAAAAAATTAGGTCAGCCAATAAGTTAACAATTTATAAAATGGGAGTGCTCCGATTAAATTTTCCTAACGAAGCTAAAATCATTAAAAAATCTTATGACTCTTAATTGGAAAGATATTTGAATTTAGTTCTTTAGTGAGGACTGTAGTCAGAAGATGTTACTGTTGAACATTTTAAGTATTTTAAAATAAAATGTGAACTACAAAATTAAAAAAAAAACTTTTTACGTTTAATAAATTAATGACCGTGACAAGTGTCAACGAAATAAGCGCTTTTTTATTTTAAAACGTTAGCTAATATTTGTGTATAATACAGTGATTTTAAGACGTATTTAAAAAAATTCATTTAAAATTAATTAGTATTAGCTTTTTTTTGCTATTTTACAGAAATATTAGTTTTTGTTTATAAAAGCGCGTTTAAATAATTTAATTTGATTAAAAACTAAGAAAACTTGTTAAAAGGTTTATAAATAATAATAAGCTGTCATAAAAATAATGTAAGCATAAAGTTGGTTAGTAAAAAAATAAGAATCCGGAAATAAAATGAAAATTCATTGGAGCTCTACAATAAAAACCCTTGATATTAAATTTCATTTATTTATTTTTTTCTAAGCTACATTACGACGAGTATATGTAGGAGAGTTAAACAAAATCAACAGATCACAGACGTACTTGGATGACAAAAAAACAAGAGACAACTTAATAAAAAGTGAAAAGTGATTTAAAAACTTGTTTAAATACATTTTATAAATTATATTGGCTGTTTCTCATAGTTTTACTTTAAATCATAGTCATGTTTCATAAAAAATTTATACTAACAATCCAAAACTATTTTTTTTAATATGATTAAGCTATATTTAAACATGAGTTTTAATAACATATTTAATTTGTATTGAAGGTAAAGTCTTTCTCTCTCAATTTTTTTTAAAATATTAATAAAAATAATATTAAAAAATATAAAAAATTTGATAATATTAAAAAAATTACAAAATTTGCACAATAACTATAGTTTAAATTTTTTTTTTTTTATAATTTTTTTTCATTATTTTATGTGATAAAAGCATACACAATCGGAAGGTAAAAAAAAATGTAAAATGGTCATTAATAGATAAAAAAAAACTAATATTTTGATGAATCTTATAAACTTTTGTCTATTATAAGGCTAAAGCTGTCTGAACAAGTTTTTGATCAACTTTCGTTATTTATCATTTATCTAATTAATTTTAATTAAGATCGTTGATATAAAAATATAAGCAGTTTGTTAGGTGAATTTATTACAATTTTTATTAGAAACATTTTCCATTACATAACTTTATTAAAAATAATTTATTAAAAATAATTTATTAAGGCATAAATTATTAATATTATTAAGCAAAATTAATTTGTTTCTTAATCTGGATCTGAATCTAAAATTGGGTAGAGGGGGTGGTGTAGCACACCACAGCTTTAGTGAGTCTCTTGTACATTTTTTATGAAGGATGTCTATACTTAAGCATTCAACTATCCTATTGTTCATAGTTATAGTAATAATGCCTGGAAGAATTATTGTACTTAATTAAAATGATTTCTGATGATACTTAATAATTTTTTCTTACAATTTTTTTTTAAATATTTTAAAAATAAATAAATAATTTTTCTTATATTTATTAATAATAAAAATAAATAATAAATTGTTTCTAAGTACGTCTATGATAAGGAATAGTTGTAACAAGAATATATGCATGCAGAAGCTTATTTATTTTACTACTTTGTTAAGGACTCAAAAACATTTTATAATATTAAATATTTATAACATATTATAATACATGCTTTAAATTTAATAAATGGGTAATTGCGAAGGAATTTCGATACTTTTAACAAATTTTAAGATTATACATTTAAAAAAAGCGTATTTTAGTAATAACAATAATTTATACATTAATGCAGCAATTATAATTTATAACTAATATTAAATTAACAATCATAGTCTATGGTGTAAAATGTTACAATTGGAGTGTTATTGGCTGTACTGTTAAAAATGCAAAAATTTTAATTTAAAGAACTGGTAATATATAAATTGGGCAGCTTTTTCCAATTCTTTTAATAATTTTATTTCTTAACATCCTGAGTATTAAAAGGTAGTAGTAATGGTATGTAGATTTTGTTTTCTAAAACTTTTTTCTCAAATAGATTTTTCGTTTGTTGCATAAAATTTTTTTTTTTAAAATTAACTACATAGCTACTTTTTTGTAATGTATTTATTGTAATAAAATTACCAGCATAAAGGTATATTAAACTTAAAAAAACAATAGCTTTACTACAGAATCTTATTTTTCTAATTAACCAAACCATTGTCTTAATGGTTATTTGTCTTAAAAATTTTAAATATTTTATTTCGTAAAAAATGTTTGCCCACAATTTTGTTCGTAATGAACTTCAAAATTTTTACTAAAAAGTCTTAATTTAATAATCTCGAAAAATCTAGAAAATAAAAATATATATTTTGTCAGTAAACATTAAACCTTTTTCTATACGCAAAAAATGTAAAAACTTTTGTCTTTAGTCACTGTTTTAATTAAAATTGTATACCAAATGAATAACGAAAAAATTTACTTTAGTCAATAGATTTATAATGAAAAAATATTTATTAAGTATCCGAATTCCCTCCTTATTTCAAAGATTCAATATACATTTGGATCGTGACAAATTATTTTTTGAAGCAGCTAACTGGATTGAAGTAGCAGGCCCTAAAACGACGTTTGACGTCGCTTCTCAAGTCTCTTTGATAACCTACTTGATTGTTGTTAAGTTCTGCCATAGCCAATTTTTGTGCCAAGAATTCTATCTGCCAAGGTTTTAGTCCAGCTCCCTGTGGATTGGTTTCGACGTCAGCATACTAAAAATAAAATAAGTATATAAAATAAGTGATGAAATTATACGAGTTTAAAATTGTCATTTTGGGCAAATGCATACTATACTTTTTTTTCAAAAACCCAGTGCTCACTTTCAATAAGCTAGAGTTTTTTAAAAATAACTCAAAATTAACTTGACATCTTAACAATGCCTATTTATCTATTTAGCTATTTATCATAAGTAAGAAATTTTTTTGTATAATGGTTAAAATTCGATAAATATCATGTCAAAATGGCGACATTTTGTGAGACAAAGAAATTATTTATACAAATATCCAATACCCCAATGAAACACAATTAATAAATCGTCGACACGCAATTTGATTAAGCATATCCTAAAAAATTAATGCATAACATAATATTTTTTAACAGATATGTACGTTTAAAGTCATTTAAATTAAATCAATATTAGAGCACATTTAAACAGTTCTAGCTCACTTAGCAAGCATTTATGGATATGATTTACGTCAAATTGACATTAAATGAGATCTAGACTTTGCAGTTTTTCTGCAGCTTCCTGGACACCCCGTACTAAATATGTATTCCATAACTGACATAATAATGTTGCGCAAAAAAGAAAATTACTTTAACAATAAATGTGATTGTAGATGCACCCCCATTAATCTTTAATTTTAAATGCAAGCAAAGAATGTCAACACATTCCTTCGTTAAAACCAATCAAAAGTTTACTTGTTCAGGAAAATTTTAATTAATGGACACCTCTACACAACAAAAACCTCTCGTGAATGGACAATTTTCAGTTTATATGTGTGTTAATAGGCTTAGACACCCCTGAACAACGAAACCTCTCTACAACGACTTCGGACCAAATTTACCAACATTTTTTCTATGTAATTCTTGCAATTTTACTTAGCTGCCGACAACGGACAATAAAGGTTATTATAAATGGGGCTCGAGAAACCCAAATAACCTATTGCAGTCTAATTATATTATACTAATTATATAACTAGGTACTTGTAGTAAATCTAAGTAAGTACGTACTTTGAGTTTGATTTGGAAAAACCCATTTAAAAATATATTTATTCTTTGCATATTTATAATTTAGTTGCCACAAGAAAGAGAAATTTTTTAAATTAATAAAAAATATCGTCAACAAATAATTAGTGTTTGAGTTTTGGCCAAAAAGTTTCAAATAAAAAAGATTCAAGTTATTGACATTTTAAAAAAAAAAGGTCGACTTAAAAAAGAAGTACTTATAGTTAAAATGTAAACCTACAACATACACAAAAAAAGAGGATTAAAACCGGCAGTATTATTGCATGCAAATCCAAATGAAAAAAAGAAAAACCTTTGGTGATTTGTAAGAGTAAAAATCCTTGATGTTATAAAGACTTTCATGTTGATCAACTGTAGGTTAACTGGTACTACAACAAGAAAGTTTGGTTGACCTGAGATATCATGATAGATTAGCAGAACAAATTTGACAGAAAAATTCAACGTCAAAAAAAAAATTATTTTGTTTTTAGAAAAAGCAATATTTCATTTAGATATTTAGCTAGCCAACATATCGTTAATGTTTTTTCCACCTAATAATAGAGGTCATTGTCAACCGCTGGACCAAGGAATAATTAAAAACTTTAAATCCCTATAAATAAAATTTTGGATGAGAAGATTGTTATAGTCCATAAAATGTTCTTTATCAACCAACGGCTAAACTAAAAAAGTCCACAACGCCTTAATTTGAATAGTGGCATGGCAAAACGATGTAAACAAAACAATTGAAAAGTGTTTCATTAGGTGCGCTTTTTTAAAAAACGGTAGTAATGTAGAAGAAATTGGGTAAAACCTACTACAGCTAAAGAACCTGAAAGACGATTTACCACTAACAACTTTTATGCACTACATGGAGATTAATGGAAAATCCTAAAGTAAACTAAGCTAGTGATTTTAAACAAAACAAACAGGTGTCCAATATTCCCGACAATGAGAGTGACGATAGACTAGAACTTATTACAACTGTGAGTAAAATAAATAATGCTTACCTAAAATTATATATAAAGGTGATGTAATAGTAAGTCAAAAAATATCGGAGTTAAAAATTGTTAAATATAATGTCCAAAACAACAAATGAACAAAAATTATTGATTTTTTTAAAAGTTATACAGCCTATATTTTTTATATAGGTATTTTATTTGTGTATATTTGTATTTTGTTTGAGTATATACATATACGAAAGTGTATGATGAAAGATTAAACAAATATAAAATATCCTTTTAATGTCCCCGTTGGTGTATGTTACAAAGAAGTTTTACTGTACTTATAATTAATAAAGAAATATTTAATTGATTGTTTTAAAACCAACAAATAAAATCAATTATTTTTTTAATATAGAGTAACATAATAATAATATTACAGCAATTACAGTGCCAATTTCACATCCATACATACGAACGGGGAGGAACAATAAAAGTTTAAATTAAGAAAAAAAACAATTCACTATTTTGCAAACATTATGTTTAAGTAACTTGGATATATAAATAATATTTACGAATTTAGAAACACTTAATTTATTAGATTTGGTATTTATTTTTATGATGCAATTATGGGTTACAAAAATAACCAAAATTTAAATTTTAGGCTACTGAAAAATATCTGTCACTTACAAATCTTTTCTTACAGCCAATATATACAGACAATATTGTAAAAAATTGCATGTTTTGGGAGACTATTATTATAATATTTAATTCGAACTTTATTTATGCTGCGACTACTCCAAACACTTGGCTGGGTTGGTTGCTTTTGGCCATGCTTGTTTAGCTTGTGGTTTGTAATTTATTGCATGTATATAGGTTGGAGGCGTGTAACGATGGGTAACACCAGCCATCGGGTGACTGCTTCCACGTAGCACCGCTGGATACGGAAATAGCAGGATCACTTGTGGTTCCACTATTTTCTAACCAAATGCCACCCCAACGGAAATACCAGGAACTACAGCGTGGAGGAGGGAAACTGTTACCGGGGTTTCGAAATGTAACTGGGTGTCATATCCGGAACATTCCTGATGCGCCGGAGGACTGGGACTCTCCTTGGAAACCTGCCTGGTATAGACCGCGCTGACAACCAGCAACAGCTGGTTATGCGTGGGGGCTTTTTTTAACCAGCCGGCCGAGTAGAAGAAAACTACAATAAAAATCTCCCCAAGTACAAGGTGGAACAGCATAAGCCGAAGACTGCATGGCTAGTGGGTGGACTTGTTGCGATAATGCGAACTCCGGGGTACCTGGCGCCCCTCGGTTTCACTTGCCTTCTTGCGGCATGTGGGGCTCTGTCGTAGGTGACCGTCTTTCCCTAGCTTCTCGTGGGACCATATATGGACGCAATAGATAAAAATCAGGGTGAGAAAAACTCCCCAAAAAACATAGAGGACGAAATCCTTATGGATACAGGCAGCATCACACAGGACGTTGAATGTCCTGAATCCGAAGCTGACCTGCTCAAATCCGGCAGTGACGAGGAGACTGAAAAATCCCCAAAAACCCTCTTGAAAGGGAAGGAAAGAATTAGACTCAGCGGAGCTGCCAGAAAGAGGTTTAAATACCTCATCAAACAAGGACTCCCAGTAGAAGAGGCCAAGATGAAAGCGGTTGAACCGTTAAGGTAGCAAACCGATGACAAAGGGCTGAAAAGAGTCCGGTCAGAGGAAAATACTCCCGACGGTCAACTGACCAAAAGACCAAAAGCGGCGGACAGAGACAGCAGTGCCTCAGTACCCACCAAACCAACTTTCAGTCAAATGACTAGAGGTGTAAAGGTGGGCATTCTGCCGACCAACTATCCGGAGATGATCTGACAACGAAACAAATTGAAGCCGTAAAAGAGGCAATTCTGAGCAAAATAATCGAGATGAGAGAAAAGGCCGTCATAAAGCCTTACTTTCATAGCTCCCAAAATAGACCTGGTTGGTTAGCCCTAATGTGTGCCGATAACGCCACCGTGCAGTGGCTAAAAGATACCATTGTGGATATAACACCCTGGGAGGGTGCAATGCTAAGGGTCGTTGAGGAGGCAGCAATGCCTCACAATGAAATCTTGGTGGCGTACCTACCAGGCAGCCAGGGATATTCCACAGAAAGAATCCTTGGTTTAATAGAGGCTCAGAACGAAAGCCTTAAAGCAACAACCTGAAGGGTACTATGGAGAACATCCGAAGGCATAAGAACTTCTTATAATTTCGGTTGATATCCAATCAGCCGAAAAGTTAAGAAAAAGTGGGTTTGTGATCAACTACAAGTTTGGTCACACAACCCTCAGGCAATAGGTGGCAAACCCAAATCGGCCACACTTGACTCCTTAGAACCTGGTACCTTAAGATCCAAACAAAGTGCGGTCAGTACCAAGAAACAGACCGAAAAGGCTGCCAAAAAATCTGAGAAAACTGCAAATCTAGACAAGAAGGTGACCGAAGGTAAGAAGATACATAGGAAACCAGATAGATCCGGCGGGGGTAAGGAAAAGGGTAAGCAAAAAGCCGCACCCAAACCTCCAGAATGAGCCAAAAGCTCAACTGCATACAGGTAAACCTTCAACATTCAAAAGCAGCCACGAGTGTGCTTAGAAGGAGGTTTATTAAAGACAACATCCAGTTAGGGCTACTCCAAGAGCCCTGGATAAATAGAGGGCGGATAAAAGGACTCAACATTAGATCGTGTAAGTTATTTTACTGTACTTCTCAGGAAAAACCACGAGCTGCCGTATTGCTCGCACCTAATATTAAATTTTTTCCTGTTCCAGAGTTCATCACTGAAGATTTGGCAACCGCCATAGTAGAAGTGCCAACTGCAGCAGGCAAGAGGCAGGTGGTTTTTGCCTCGGCCTACTTCCCAGGGGACTTCATAATGCACCCTTCGCCAGAGGAAGTTCAAAGCCTCATCGGATGGTGCAAAAGAGGTAACAGGCATTTTATTCTGTGCTGCGATGCAAACGCTCACCACTTGATATGGGAAAGCACAGACACAAACGTACGGGGTGAGTATCTTCTGGAATATTTGTCGGCTAACAACATCGACATTATTAACAGAGGAAATAAACCCACCTTCTTCTTCTTCTGCTTTTATTTAGGCAGCTCTGCCTGTTTTTTCTTCAGACTATTGAATTGATGGAGCATTATTTGGAGATCGTCTTCACTCTGGGCTATTAGTGTCGCGTCGTCTGCATAACATATAATTTTAATTTGTTTGTCGCTCATTTGGTAGCCTCTCTTAGACTTTACCTTGTTAATAATTTCAACCATCACTAGGTTAAAGAGTAGGGGACTTAGTGAATCTCCTTGCCTTATTCCTGTTTCAACCTCGATGGGGTCCGTTAGTTAGTGTTCAATTCTTGCCTCTATTCTATTATTCTGGTAAATGTTTTCTATTGTTTTGATTATATCAAGGGGTATGTTTCTTTTATATAATAGGTGGACGATATCTTCTAGTCTTATTCTATCGAAGGCTTTCGTTAGGTCGATGAAGCAAAGGTATGCGGGCTTGTTATGCTCGAGAGATTTTTCCTATACTTGTTTGATTACAAACACGGCATCCGTACACGATCTTCCGCTTCTAAATCCTTGTTGTTCCTCAGCTAGCGTTAGGGTGGTATTCATTTTATTTGTTATTATTTTTGTAGTTAATTTTAAGGTGGTATTAAGTAGGTTGATTCCCCTGTAGTTTCTTGGGTCACACTTATCTCCTTTTTTAAACATCAGTATCATTATACTGGATCTCCACTCTTGTGGTATTTTGTGTTGTTCTATAATTTTATTAATGAGATCTGTTAGTTGCTATGTGAGAGGCAACCCACCATATTTTAATAGCTCATTAGCTATTCCGTCCTTTCCTGGTGATTTCCTGTTTTTAAGTTTTTTAAGTGCTGCCTCTACTTCTTCTCGCTTGATGGTTGAATCCTTGTTCTTGTTTCGCGTATGTTGATTTTAAGTAGTCTATCCACTCCTGTTTCTCTATATTCTTAACTTCGATTAGCTCTTTCACTTCACTTCTTTGTCCCCTAATCATTTTCCAGATTTCCTTCTGTTGTCCATAAAAGTCATGTTCCATTTGTTTCGAATATCTCTCCCAGTGTTCCGTTTTAATTTTTCTCACCAGAGCGTGAGTTTCATTGCGAATCCCCTTATAGTGTCTATAAGCCTGTTGAGTCTGTTTTGTTTTATATTCAAGAAATGCTTTTTTCTTTTCATGACATTTTTCCTTTACTTCTTGGCAAAACCATGGGGTTTTTCTCTGCTTGTAGTTCCTTGTAGAATTTCTCTCTCCGAGTGCTTCCATTGCGGCTTTTTTTATTTCGGTTTTTATTTTTTGCCAACTTTCTTCAACATCGTCCTCTTTTGATATTTGATTTTTTGATATTTCTTCTGATAGTCTTTTCTGATAAAGGCTCCTTATAGATTCGTCCTGTAAACCCTCAATCTTTATTTTTGTTTCTGCTGATGTTGGTCTTGATCTGCCGTGTATTTTACCTAATCTTAGTTTGCATAGTATCAAGTTATGGTCACTTCCTATATCTGCTGATGTGAGACCTCTGACATCAAGTATTTTGGCTGGGTGTATTTTCCTGTTAGTTAGCACATAATCTATCATTGACCTTTGACCTCGGGTATTGTTGAATGTATATTTGTATTGGTCCTTATGGTTAAAAAAGGTATTGTTGATTCTAAATTCGTTGTTGGTGCAGAAATTTATCAGTAAATCACCATTCTCATTTTTAATATTTTCGTTGAATCTTTGTTTTATGCCAGGAATTACGTGATTGCCCACACGAGCGTTAAAGTCTCCTAGAAGGATAACTGCTTTCGTTCTTTGTATGTTATTGATGGCCTGCTGTAACTGTTCATAGAAATGTTCTCTAATGTTTTCCGATTTGCAATTTTCGGGGCCATATATTCCAATTATGTTCACTATATGTTGTGTGAATTTTATTTTTACTATGATAATTCTTTCGGATATATATTTGCATTCCATGACTTGATCTTTAAGCTTGTCGTGAATGAGGATTGCAACTCCTTCTTTGGCTCGTACTTCTTTCCTCACTTCACTGTATATAAGTATATATTCGCCTAATCGGGTCTGCCTTTTCCTTTCTTGTGTGTCTCCTGTAGTGCACATATGTCGATCTTTCTTTCTGTCATTTCCTTGACAATTTCTTGATCTCTGGTGTTAAGTGATTTTATATTCCATGTAGCTATTCTAAGTGTGTTTTTTGGGTACCGTTTTCTCGTGTCCTTTTTCCTTGCTGTAGTCGTTACCTGAATGTCCGTCCTGTTCCGAGGCTCAGCCTGGGTACTATGAGCTTTATTGGTTTTTCCCTCAGGTAGGGTGCTAACCTGGCCTGAGAACCCTCCTCCTTTATCCGGGCTTGCGACCGGCAACATGATCACTGAGCTACTCAATCCACCCAGCAACCATGCACCTTTATAAATGCAATCAGGAAAGAGGTTCTTGAATTGACTCTCGCGGATCTATTTATAACAAACCACAACCATAACTGGCATGTCTCTGATGATTCTTCAATGTCAGATCATCAACACATAAGGTTCGACTTAAAGACGTCGGAAACACATTTCGAGGGATACAGGGTACCAAAGTATAATATGCTATAATAAAAGCATATAAACTCAGCTGTCCTGAAAAACAAAAGGCTACTACTAGAGACGTGCCTTGGTGAAATAAGGAACTAGAAAAACTCCGGAGAAAAGTCAGAAGACTTTTCAATAGAGCTAAGAGTCTGGGACACTGGGAAAACTTCAAAACAGCTCTTTTTGAGTACATTAAAGAACTCAGAAAATCGAAAAGAAGAACATGGAGGCAAATGTGCGAGGGGATCAGTGAACTGGCCCCAGCACAACGTCTTCAAAAAGTACTCTCAAAAGAACACTCCAACGGCATCGGTCTGATTAAAATGCCGAACGGAGGATACACTGATAACCCTAAGGAAAGTTTAAGTGTTCTCCTACAGACAAACTTTTCTGGTTCCAAACAGGTTGTGGAGAACGAACAGCAATGTGCTCATCTGGAAGGGGTTGTTCACAACCCCAACAGATCCAGCAGAAGCCTAGCTGGGAAAATCTTTATTACACAAAGAATTAAATGGGCTATCAAAAAATTTAAACCATTTAAGTCGCCGGGAAAGGACAGAATATTTCCCGCCTTACTTCAACATGGCCTTAAAATACTAGAGCCTTCTTTGAAAAGGTTATTCAAGGCCAGCTTTATCGTCGATTATACACCGGAAGCTTGGAGAGAAGCTGTGGTGGCGTTTATACCAAAAAATGGGAGACGTTTAGTGGACGAACTAAAGTCGTACTGCCCAATCAGTCTCACCTTCTTTCTCCTGAAAGCAATGGAGAAATTAAAAGACTGTTACATCGGAAGTGAACTCCTTGAGTTGAGACCGCTCCACAAGAAACAGTTTGCTTATTAAGCAGGTAAATCCACGATAAATGCTCTACAGTGTCTAGTTAAAGCATTGAAAAGACATACGCGGAAAAAGAAATGGCTCTTTGTGCCTTCATTGACATAGAGGGTGCTTTTGACAACACCTCGCATGCCTTCATAACTAGATCACTAGAGGAAAGAATATAAACGCCTCACTGATCAGATGGATACAATCTATGCTGAAAAGCAGAATTATTGTGGCTACTCTTGGGGGAGAGACAGTCAAGATGACAGTAGAAAAAGGTTGTCCCCAAGTGGGAATTCGCCTTTGCTGTGGTCGCTGGTTGTAGAAAATCTGATAGGTAAGCTACACGACTCTGGTTTTACGACTCAAGGTTACGCCGTCACCATTAGGGGCAAACATGATGAAGTAATTTCCAATCGCATGTAAGTAGCCCCAAACACAATCAGAAGCTGGTGCGCAAAGGAAGGACTTAACGTCAATCCTAGTAAAACAGTGCTGGTTCCATTCACCAGAAGGCGAAGGTACGAAATTAAAGCCCCAACTCTGAATGGAACTCAGCTTACATTTTCCAAAGATGTTAAATATTTGGGCTTAATAATCGACCAAAAACTGACATGGAACAGCCAACTCAACAACATTCTTTTCAGAGCTATAGCGGCAAGCTGGACATGCCGCAAAGTCTTTGGCAAGACATGGGGTCTAAAACCAAAAATGATCTACTGGTCATACCAAACGATCATTAAGCCAATGGTAACCTATGCTTCATTGATATAGTGGCCAAAAATGCAACAAATTTCGGCACAAGTCAAGCTGCAGAAAGTGCAGCGGCTAGCTTGTCTGTGAATCACGGGGGCAACATTCACGTGCCTTACTGCAGCCGTAGAGGTAATGCTGAACCTTTCACCATTGCACTTATGTGTAATGAAAGAAGCAGCAATCAGTGCCTTTAGACTGAGCCAGACAACAAATCTTAGAGCAAGAAATCGGAATGGAAATTTGAAGATATTTCCCTAGAATCCATGTCTAAGCCGACAGATATCATGCCAGTTAGATACGACTTCGAAATGCAGTTTGAAGTGGTTATAAACAACCACCAAGTTTGCACCAAAAACGGACCTCAACTAGTAAGGGATGCTTAAGTGTGATACACTGATGGATACAAGATGGATGAAAGGGTTGGAGTGGGCGTTATAGGGCCAAATTTTAGGCTTTGTAGGCCCTTTGTATCACCCCAACCATTTTTCAAGCAGAATTTCATGCCATAGAGACATGTGCCCAGGAGTGCATCGAAAGAAATACTCAAAGGGCAGAAATCTATATTTTATCAGATAGCCAAGCAACACTAAAAGCTCTGAAGTCATACACTTGTAAGTCTAAGCTGACTTGGGACTGTAAACAGTCACTGCGACAACTGGCAGCAAACAATCAGGTTACTCTGATGTGGGCTTCAGATCACAAGGAAGTTAAAGGCAACGAAGAAGCAGATTGCCTTGCCAAAGAGGGGGCAAATACAAAATTTTCCGGCCCAGAACCCTTCTGTGGACTTTCCAAAGCCCGCTTCAAAAAAAAAAGTTTGACGCTGGGAAACGGATGAAATGAAATCTCACTGGCATAAAGTGCCAGGACAAAGGCAAGTGAAAAGGCTAGTAAGTCTTTCGCCAAGGTAAGCCAAACAGCTTCTCGAGTTGGACAAGAAAGACTTGAAACTGGTGACTCCTCACTGGACACTGCCTTCTAAGGTACCACCTGAAAAAGATGAGCAAAACAGAGAGTGATAGTTGCCGCTACTGCGAGAACTTTGCTGAAACTGCAGAACATTTGCTTTGCGAATGCCCAGCGCTTTTTTGCACAAGGCTCAAGTTTCTGGAAGGGGCCTTTCTAAAGCTCTTCGATATCAGAAACTTAGCACCCAGGAAACTGATAAACTTTACTCGAAGTCTCGGAATCCCGCGCCTTGAATAGATTAAAGGTTATGCACAAAAGATCTGATAGGTCGAAGTGCTTGAAAGGCAGCATGGCCTTTACGGCCCACCCTACAATCTACAATCTTCTACTCCAAACACTTATTGTAACGTGGAGGACTAAAAATAAAATTACAAGATCACTGTCATTCTTCTTCTTTAAGTGCTCATATGTTAACGGATATTTGCGATTATCATGGCAATTTGAACCTTTAAAATAGCTACTGAAAAGGCCGGTCGTTGTGGTACCAAACCAAGGTCTCAAATTCTTTAACCAAGAGATTCTTCTCCTGCCAGGTCCCCTCCGTCCTAGGACTTTCCATTGGAGAACCAGCTGCGGGAGCTCATAACGTTTTCCAGCGCATTATGTGACCTAAGTACTCAAGCTTCCTAGTGGGCTGTCCAAGGTATTTTAAGTATTAGCCGATATAGCCACATCTTAAATGCCTCAAGCTTATCTGTGAAGTATTGAGTAAGTGTCCATGATTATGCTCCATAAAGCAACACTGGGAACACGTAACAGCGAAGCACTTTTGATGTTAGATTAAGGTCGTGGCTTTTAAGAAGGTTTGACATTTTTAGAAACGCCGCTCGAGGTTTATCATTCTGGCATTTAATTTCACGAGAATGGTCCCAATCTTTGTTTATTGTTGTGCCTAGGTATGTGTATTTAGCAATTCTTTTGATTTGCTGGTTTCTGATAGTGAGTTGGCACGGTACATTGGTTCCTTTTCGGATTATCATAAATTTGGTCTTATCTATGTTCAGCGTTAGACCGTATTTTCCACTGGTATCTTTGACTCTTGTCATGAGTTCTTGTAGGCTTTTAATATTGTCAGCAAATACTACGGTATCGTCTGCGTACCTAATATTGTTCAATCGTTGGCTGTTTACAGATATTCCCAGTTCTATGTCATTTAGTGCTTTAAATATCTCTTCTTAGTATAGGTTAAACAATGTGGGTGAGAGGATACATCCTTGTCTTACTCCTCCTTGTATTTCGATTACATCGATGTCTTCGGATTCTGTTTGTATTTTTGCTGTTTAAAATAATTTTCACGTCTCGATCATCTAATCTGACTTTTCTAAGAATTTCTACTAGTTTTCCATGCTGGACTTTGTCAAATGCTTTTTGATAATACATGAAGCATGCATACACATCGCAGTGCATATCACGACATCTCTGAAATAGCACTTGTACACAAAAAAGTGCTTCTTTTATACCCATTCCTGAAGCCAAATTGCATTTTCCCAATGTGCCCTTCACATAGCTTATAAATACGTTGGTGTATAACCCTCAGAAAGATCTTCAAGAGATGGCTCATGAGACTTATTAAGGGATATTCTGAGCATTGTTTAGCGCTGCGTTTCAAAGGAATTGATATGAATGTTGACTTCAGCCATATTTTGGTTACGTTTCCCATAGGTATATGTAGATAAAAATATTTGTCAGCCATTTTATTCCCTCGTCATCGAAAAGTTTAGAAGCTCCGAGTGAATGATGTCTGGGCCAGGTGCTTTATTGTCTTTCATACGTTTTATAGCTTTTTCAATCTCATCTCTTAGTATTATAAAAAAGTTTTTATGTTTTTTTTTATCTTAAAATACTTTGAAACACTATTAGGGTATTAAATACATGTCAACAATTTTACAAAGATTTATAAGTTTACATGTTAAAATATTTTTACGCAAAATTTGTTTTTCCTGCATATTATAGTTCTTATAACTATGTTTACCAAAAGTTGCTAAAGATTTAAATGTTACTAAAGAATAAAAGAATTTTTTTAAGAGCTTAAAAAAAGTGTAAAAGTGTTTAATCAATTGTAGTAGACTTTGTTTTTATAAGATGTTATCTTGATTCTTCAGACTAATTCAACTAGAATATAGAAGTTTACTGACCAAATTTAACCAAAAACTTCTAAGTTGGAAACCAAGTATTGTATTATTTAAATACTAAGAAACCTAAGTAGGTTAATTAAAACTGTGTCTGTTTATACATAAACTATTTCGGTAAAAATAATATGTTAGACACATGAAATTAAATAAAATTTTAAAATAAAGAACAAATTAAAAAAAATTAAGAAAATTAAGAAGAAAGGGAAAAAAAATCCTATGTTGGGATGTCCAATTGTTCGAAATTGTCTAATATTTAATATTTAAAACAAAAGATTTCTTTTTATAAACGACACTTCTCATCCAAACACTCAAATGGAAAGATCGCCTCGACAACGTCTCACGCAATTAGAGATAGACAACTCTCAGATGCCAACAAAAAATATCAGTTTTGTCTTTTACAATAATTGTTAGAGAAAGACAGATTGTGGTTCTTAAATTTGTTAATTAACTAAGAACTTTAAAAGAATGCCTTTAAGAATATTTCCCTTTTATAACTAAATATTGACCATGAAGCTTCACACAAACAACAAAGACTGTTTTAGCAAGGTTTTATTGTTATAGACAAAATAATAATAAAAAAAAACAACTTAAATCAAAAAACGAAAAAATTTCCGCTGCAAATAGGTACAAAAATTCTGAACAAACAAAACGATTTAGTCTACTGTATACTGTTAAGATATGTGTGTCACTTTGTTGATGCATTTCAATTGTTGCTTTAGTAAAAGAAAACTATTTGCTAAAAGAATAGTTGTTAAACAAAAAGATTTACCTATCTTGCAGATGAATTTGTTACGTATAATTTAATTATGTGCAAGATACACTTAGATATTTAAAAAAAGCGCATTTCTAGCCAACAACAGCTATTAACCTTCCGAAAAAAATCACAGTGGACCGATTCCTAATCTTCAGAGGGAAGTAAGACATGCATTATTTTAATTTCAAGTTTCCACCTCTACACAAAGTAGGCAAAGTTTTGGGTTCCGTTTGAGATTTCGGCGACCAGTAGATAAGAGTTTCCTAGTTACAATATGAGCACTGAATTCGTCGATTTCAGTAGACATTCAGTTACCTGGAGGGTTTTAAAATTCCGTTATGTTTTCTGATGACACCAGGATAAATCTGATAAGTGATAGTCGCCGAATTAGCTATTGAAGAGAGCCAACCAGAACTGTTCAACTTACCCATGTTTACAATGGGCCTTTTTTATGTTCCTGCACCATTATTTGAGCAGGAAACATGTCTAAAGGATGTACTGAATGAGTTCACACTAAAGGCACAATGGCTGGTAAAAGGTATACTGGAGAAGTTTTATGGGCTTACGTTAGACTGTGGAGACGGGCTATTGGTAATATTTATGTTTTTAAGGGCGATAATGTCGTAATAAATCGTACTGAAGCAGTAAATGACAATCTTAAAAAAATGGAATCAATAATTTAAACTGGCATGCTTTGTGTTCAAATATGTACCCCATAAAGCATACTTGAGATATGCTTGTATGAGCAATTTATACTCAAAGAAATCTACCTGATCTCTTTCAGATCGTTAGCAGCATGACACGACTACCTTTAAGCTTGAATTTATGCCAGAGGTTAAAATACTCACCTTTTAAATTTTTTATGAAAACTTTATCTTAATGTTTTTTAAAAAGAAAAGTTTATTGTTACATAATAGTTTGGGAAAGAATAAAATTTAAAGATTATTTTATGATTTTTTTATAGATAATAAATAAATTAGTATTTAATTATTTTTAAAATACCTAGACATACTAACATATCAATTTCAAGGTAATGCAAAAAATTTTAATCAATGTGTATAATATAACATTTTATATTGGATCAATGAAATGAATAATCAGATATGATTGAAATTTATTTCATCAGTATTGTTATTTGTTTTGCTTATCAAAGAATTAAACTGAAAACACAATCAACAATTTTTCTGACAAGTAATTAAACGGATTGAAATTACTTTTAGTCTTGTATGTTGTTTGTAATCGTATATTTTCCAGCTTATTATTTCGTTAAATGGGCGCCAAACACAATTAAAAATTATCATTTTCCCTTTTCTGTTTTGTAACAAAACTATTTTCTTGTAATAAAATTCTATTTATATAAAATTTAAACTAAGTTTTTATTTTTTTATTCAAAATAACCTCCTTTTGTTTCAATATTTGACTCTTTATAAAAAATAAATTGCATTTTATGGATTCTATTATTTTCTGTCTGAAAATCCGACGTCTACTTAACAATTCTGGATGGATTCAAGTAAAAGTATATTAATCTTTTGTTATAAAAAAATTCCTTTTTTTTTGGTAATAATTTTAAAGTTGTAAATTATTATAATATATAATATAATATATTATTTTTAGAAAAAACTATTTTATTGATTAAATGTTTAAATCTTTATACTTTTAATTTATTTCAAGTTTATGGTTTTTTATTTAAAAATAAAAAGTTTTTAAAGGAGCACATTTTTTACATTTACCTATGTAATATTAATTTATTTTAAATAAATGCAACGAGTTTTTATTGAACAATTGAAACTAATCAATAAAAATTATAAAATATAAAAATTTATCAATATTTAAAAATAATTATTTTGTAATATTTCTAATTTTTCAAACTACAATTTTAAACTGTGTTTAAACAGGAGCCTCGATCGTGAATTTTATTATCTCGGTATACGATCTGTGTATACAACTAATTCGTAGTTTGATATTATAATTTTAATCATGTAGAAATGTTTATACTTTTAAAATACACTTTCTTACTTTTACTGAAATATTTAAAATTTAATTATCTAAAACAGGATATTAAATACAAAAATGTCACCATTACTTTTTTTCGCTTTATTTGGTTTTAAGTTTTCTTTAAATTTTAGACAAATTACTTGGGTAAAACCTTTCTAGATGAAACGCAGACGATTCTTGCTTGTAATTTTTCTTGGAAATGACAATACAGTATTTAACAAGGTATAAATCAGACGATTAATTAATGGAATATACCGGTGAATTTGGAATTGTAATGGAAGTAATTAAGAAATATATTTGCTCTCCGAAACATAACCGAACCTAACTAAAAAAGTTTCTACGGAAATAAAAGAAAATCCAAATCTGGATTAAAACGACCATTTAAGTTATACTGTGAACTTATTTTTAGTTAAACCATTTTTTTGCACGGTATAGAAATATTTAATGGTTTGGAAGCTAAATCCTCTTTGTACTTCACGGAATGTACGATCTGTACGTAAGAATTTCTCTTTTTCTTTGTCTTATTTTAAAAAAAAATTTTCTTGGGAGATAGTTAAAGTTCCAGTGGGCAATAACTCAGTGGGGTTTTAAGTTATTTAAAATTATTATTTCTTATTAAATGTTACCTGGTATTCAAGTTTTTTAAAGTTTGATGCTATTTAATTTTTTTAAAAAAGTTGTAGTGTCTAAGAATTAAAATATTTTTTTATTAGTATAACCATCCAACAATTAATTAAGCTATCTATCTAACGAGTATCAATTTTATTTGTTAATAAATAGTTCAGTTTTTTTTGTGAAAAACAATATGAAATTTGTTGTGCCTGTATTTTTTATTTTTGTCACTCTGTAGGAAATTTCGCGGTTACATGGCATCCTATATATTAGGAAATAAAAAAGTACCTGGTTGCTCTCGTCCAAACTATCATCTCCAAGATGTCTGGCGTTAGAAATCGCCAAAGTTGCTGCCAATACCAGGAATAGATATTTTATAAACAATTGGTAAAAGTCTTGCATTTTTATTTGTGATCTGAAACAAATACAAAAAATTAATTTAAAAAAAATATACATATAAATAATAAATAAATAAATATAAATATTAAAAAAAAACTATTTTATTATAAATTAATAACTCTGCATATATTCATATTAATAATAAATATATTAAAAAAAATGGGATATCAAAATTCTATTGTTTTAAAATTAATTTTAAAAACATTTTTGTAATTTTAATTTCTATAAAATAGTAACGATATCAATTTACCAATGCTAAAATAGTTTTGAGGCAAGTGTAAATGGACAAGTCAGTAGAGGTCGACTTCGGCGAACATATCTCGATCAGATCAACATTGTTTTAAAAAAAGGCCTAGGTCAAGAGTACCAACAATCTTTGAGCATGTATGAGAGCACTGATGAAAGTAAAGGAAGCAAAAGATGTGTGTAAGAACCGTAGCAAGTGAAAGGAAGTGGTCTTTGCCTACCCTTACGGGAAAAAGGCGTGACTATATGTATGTATGTATTTGTTAAATTTTAACCTAAAAAAGGCTATTTGCCCAAACACCCCTAGGACAAACAAACAATTATCCAATATTAACCCATCGTAAAGTAATACATTCATACATATAGTTATGCCTTTTTCCCGTAAGGGTAGGCAGAAACCATTTATTTTTACATTCTACGGTTCTTACACACTTATTGGGTTTCTTCTACTTTTATCAGTGCTCTCAAACATGCTCGTCGGTTGCTGGCACTCTTAACCTGGCATTTCTTCAAAACAATGTCGATCTGATCGAGATACTTGCCCATTTACACTCGCCTTGTAAATCTGTTTAGTTAATCTTGTTTTACCATTCTCTCAACGTGTCCAAACCATTTAAGCATTATTTTATCTATCTTTGTTACCACATCTTCTTTTACACCACAGCGTTACCTTATCTCACTAATCCTCACTTTATCTATCAGATTCACTCCGGCTTTACTTCTTTACTTCTTCGCAGCGTTGATCCTACTTTTGTGCTTCTTCTGCCAAACCCAACATTTACTACCATACATAAGTGGAGGGACCAGCACTATTTTATGCACAGCCAGTCGTGACTTTCGCTCTATATCACAGTTATATTTTTCGTCTTTTGTAAACTTTGAACCCAAGTATACAAACTCATTCACTTGTTTTCACTCTTTTTCAATTAATCAGCACCTCTTAATTTGGTATGATAATTTCTTTTTTAAAAACCATTACTATCGTTTGGCTTACATTCACTTTCTGTTTCGCCTAAACTGAATATTGTGTCCATGTTACAAATAACATTATTTTTAAGGTCAAGTTCCTTTTTAAGATTTGATTAAATTTTTTTACATACTTTGCAATTTTTAAAAGTTAGTTTGTAAATATGCAGGTTAATTATTTTCAAAAAGAGAAGTCATTTGTGCTTAATCTTTCTTTAAGCAGTTGATTGGAGGTTGGGACCATCGGGAAGATAACCAATTTCAGGTTTCTTGTTAAAAGGTAATGCAACCAACTGGTGGATCAAACTGCAATCATGTTATGTCTGAATAATGTTATGGAAATAATGTATTTCATTTTTAAAAAAATAGACCTTTGTAGGTACCATTATACAAAGGTGTCGCAATCTAAGTTTTGCACCAATTCTGAGTTTTTTTGCCAAAGACTGGCTGGGCACGTTTCAGTATTGAAAGGTGTAAAAATCTTAAACGTGACTTCTTTTGATCTAATCCAGCAGATGTTTCACCTTCGGGATAATATATATATATATATATATATATATATATATATATATATATATATATATATATATAAATATATTCAACGTTGCTTTACGGTGTAGAGACATGGACTATGAGAAAGAACATAGAAAGGAAAATACAGGCATTTGAGTTCTGGGTATTCCGACGTTTGCTTCAAATATCATGGATGGATCATGTCACAAACGAAGAAGTATTAAGAAGAATGGGAAGTGACAGAGAACTATTATGTACGATAAAAAAACGAAAAACATCTTACCTTGGGCACGTTTACCGTAGCAACAAATACGAACTTTTATAACTACTCATGGAAGGAAAAATAGAAGGAAAGAGATGACCAGATAGAAGGAAGTGCTCGTGGATCAAGAACATTCGGGATTTGACAGGAATGAACAGCAATTCACTAATAAGAACAGCCAAGAGCAGAAACGATTATACCCAAATTTTTTTCAACCTTTAATGATGAAGACGGCACCGCTGAAAAGAAGATGTAAAAGAGATTTAACTCCGACTTTTTGTGACCTGTATTAATTCTTATATTAAATTTGATATCTTTTTTTAATAATTTTAAATGGACCAATCTTTAGCTCATCTAATTTATTTCTTTTTAGTTTGTTCCCATTCTCTATACTATACTCTATACTATTCTCCTGTATTAAAATTAAATTGGGTTCTATTTTTATCAAATATTTGTTTTTTGTAGTTAGGTGTTTTAATTGAATTTTCAAATGCTATTTTACTATCTCTTATAGATTTACCTTCTGTGTTATATCTTTTTAGTTCATTTGGCAACAAAGAAACATCTGTACCATCCAAAAGGTATTTGGGTTTAAAACAAGTAACTGTATGTTCTGTTTCATTATATTTATCTACAGTTGATTCCTGGGTATTGATCGGTGAGAAGCATTGCAATTGTATTAAAATAGGTTACGTTGTTGATTAGTTTAACAAAATCTTTAACAATTTGTGTTTTTGATGTAACAATAAAAGCGTATCGTGTAAAGTGATACACTAAAAGGTGTAAGTATCTTTTTGTCGACCGTGAGCCTCCAAAAACCTCCAATAAAAGTTTATTCAGACAAATTCAAAAGGTTTTGTGGCACCACCTAGATGTGACATTAGACCATACTTATCCTGGCCTCCCGTTTTATTTATACAAATTTTACAATATTTTTTAATAGTTATTTTTAGATTTTTTGCTGTATATAATGTACTTATTTTGTTTTGCATTCGTTTTACACCTAAATAAAACATGTTTTCATGTACATCGTTAATAAGATTTTTACTGAAATCTTCCGAAAAATAAATCTTTTACGTTGTTTTAACCTTTTTATAGTAAACATTATTTTTTGATATTAATTTAGATTTGTTATTTTGTATGTTTTCATTGTTTTCCTAAACTGTAACAATATCATTCAGTCTTATAAATTTAACAATTTTTTATTATTCATCTGTATTCTCAATTGCATCCAATACTGGGTTCCTACTTAAACAATCCGCTTTTATATGTTTTTTTCCGAAGCGTATTTAATTTTAAAATCGTACTGTGATAAATAATATGTTAGCCAGTATTGCCAGTATCTTATTGCTTTCTTGATAGCTAAACATTCTAAACAAACTGCCTTTTTTTTCTTGATATAATTTTTTGAGAAGTAAGCCACGGGCTTATCTTATCCTTCTGGTTGTATTTGTATTAACACTGCCCAAATACCTTCTAAAGATACAACTGTGAATATTTATCGGCAAATTCTTATCAAATATTTCTAAGATGGGCGTAAGCACAGTAAGTTTTTTATGTATTTAAAAGATTTTTAACAATCTTCAGGTTAAATAAATTTCTAAACTTCCCTAAGCAAATTATTTTTAAAATTAACGCACTTTTTGGTATATACTCATGATAGAAGTTAATTTTTCCTAAAAATTATCTAATATTTTTCAGAGTTTTTGGTATTGGAAATTCTTTTATTGAGACTAAATTATCTTTTACTGGCATAACTGTATTATTATGTATTATATGCCCGAGATATTTTACTGAATTTAAAGCAAATGAACATTTTTTAAATTTAAGTCTAAAACCTTCCTTTTTTATACCTTCCAATAATTTTGTTAGATAATTAATGTGCTCAGAAAATTATTAGAAAATATAAAAATATCGTCAATATAATTTACTGCAAAATAATTAAGCTTATACTTTTTTAAAATGATGCCCAGAATTCCTTGAAAAATAGTTGGTGATATCTTCAAACCAAAAGGTATGTCCATTGATAATGGCCTTTCTGCATTACCATGGTAGTATTTCCTATCTTTAATTTGTAACGGGATAGATCAGAAGGCTGAATTGATGTCCAGTGTTGTAAAATATGTTGAGTTTCTTGTCTTAATCACCAAGTCGTCGATCAATGGAAATGGTTGAGCTTGAGGTACCACTATTTTATTTAGATCTCTAAAATCAACACATAATCTTGATTTTTTGTTTTCTTCTTTCTTGAAAGCCAAAGTTACCGGTGCCGCAAATGGACTACAAGATTCCTCTATAAGATTTTTGTCAAGTAAATTTGCTATTTGTTCTTCTATTTTATTTTTATTTTTAACTAAACATTTATAAGGCCTTTTACTACAATATTTGTCTATATCAGTATGTTAATGATTATAATCAGTGTGTGCTTTATGTTTTTTTTAAACACGATAATTTCATACGTTTAAAAAAAATGCAATTGAATAATTCAGGGACATAAAAGTATATTTCAAGTATGTAACAGACAATAAAGACAATTAAGCAAAATTAAAAAAAATTAAACATATACAAAGCAAACTCAAATAAAATGTTTTACGTGGCCTCCTCTGACTTCAATGCATTTTCTAATTCTTTTAATAAATAGATGATTTCTAACACCTAATGGGAAATAAGGTAAAGCTCCATCTTGCCTAAACCACATTTTCCTTTTTACATCAAGTGACATATCCAAAATATTACTGACAGTATTTTGCAAAAAAATAAATAAAAATTTCCATTTAAATATGAAGGCAGTATATATAGCACTAGTAGTTGGTCGCCTATAATGCCACATCATCCATTAAAATTAAACTCATGCTGAATCTCAAGCTTTAATAGCATGCAGGTTTTCTTCTTTTCAGTAATGGCTGTTTCGCCAATTAAAAACTCCTGCTCTGGTAAAAGTCGGTTCATCGGTGAACAATTTCGGTCATCATTATAAACGGGTAGCGGGTAGGTACTCCCTCATAATCCCGGTGGAAGGCAGACTACTTAAGGGACCAGCAACTCTGCCCCCATGAGCTCTTGATTTCCTCCATCTTCTAATTTTCCTTTGGAGGAATAATGTTTCAAACCTACTAACCCAGCGGTTCTCAAACTTTTGTTATTCACGCCCCCCTGTTTTAATTTAAAAAATGTTGCGCCCCCCAATCCGTAGACCTAGGAATTTGGACTAAAATAGGCAACATTGTCTCGTTGAGAGCGCCAAAGATGCTGTCGGAAAGTTCGCAGCGTTCGTGCCACGTATTCAAGATTCCTGATCTTTCTCGAACTGTCTGAACGCGACTATAAATACAGAAGCGCACATACGGTATTCTCAGTCTCTCAGTGAAGGTGTTTTAACACTAAGCAAGCATTATTGTGAAGTGTGAGTGTATAAGTAGATGTAGTATGGATAAATTTTTAAAACGAAAACTTGAGGATGACGGGGCTTGTACATCGACAGGTTCAGGTGGAAATCGTCCAAAATCTAAAACAAGAAAATATGACCCATCATACCTAAATTTGGGCTTTACTAGCCTTGAAGTAGGTGGCGAAGAAAAACCACAATGCGTTATCTGTTTAAAAGTATTGGCTGCAGATATCATGAAACCAAATAAATTACAGAGGCATCTAGAAACGCTGCACAGAGAATATGTCAATAAACCGCGAGATTTTTTTGTGGAGAAACTCAGATTGTTTAAAAAAAAAAATCCAGCGTTCATAGAGTACTGGCAGTAAATGAGAAGGCTCTCTTGGCATCATATAAAGTGGCATACAAAGTAGCTAAATGCAAAAAACCGCACACTATTGCAGAGCAACTTATTTTACCCGCTTGCAAAGACATTGTAGAAATAATGTTTGGTGAAAATTTTACTTCACAACTTAACAATATTCCTCTGTCAAATGATACAATCTGTCGACGAATTAACGATATATCAGTTGATATGCAGCAGCAGCTTGAATCTGAACTTACTGGAAACTTGTTTGCTATACAACTTGACGAAGCAACTGACTCTAGTAATGATTCCCATTTGATTTGCTACATTAGATTCTGTCAATGTTCTAAAATATGTGAAGATTTATTGTTTTGTAAACAGATTGAAGGAAGAACTACAGCCACCGAGTTATTCAAGATTACAAATGATTCTATTACTAAAATGAATTTGCAATGGAAAAATTGTGTTGCGATTTGCACCGATGGAGCTCAAGCCATGTCTGGTAAATACAACAGTTTACAAGCGCTAGTAAAAAAGGAATCCTCAGAAATTATCTGGACGCACTGCATGATACATCGGGAAGCGTTAGCATCAAAATCGCTAAGCCCTGGACTAAACATGATTTTGACAGTAGTTATTGAAGTTTTTAACTTTATAAAAACCAGACCACTAAAAACAAGGATGTTCTCTGTTCTGTGTGAAGATATGGGAGCTGAGCATCAATCTTTGTTGTTTTATTCCTCATCCAGATGGTTGTCACGCGGTAAGACGGTTAAGCGTGTCTTTGAATTAAGAAGGGAAATAGCGATATTTTTAAGCGAGGAAGGTCACAAGCATTCAACAGATTTTTTTGACAAATTATTTTTACTGAAGCTTTCTTATTTAGTAGATATTTTTGAAAAACTTAATATACTTAATCTTCAGCTGCAAGGAAAAGACGTAAATATATTTGAAGTCAAAAGATTGATGCTTTTTGTAAGAAATTGCAGTAATGTATGGCATAACAAATTAAAAGAAAACAGTTTGGAAATGTTTCCCACATTTTGCGATTTGTTGCAAGATTCCCCATTGGAATATATTCATAAAGCTGTGATGCTAAAAACCATAGGAAGCCATTTAGAAAACTTAACTGAGAATTTTTTAAAAATCTATCTGTAGCATTTTATCATTACCATTTTATTTTTAATCTGTACTGCGCCCCCTCCCCCAATCATGTAAACGCGCCCCCCTTAGGGGGCGCGCCCCACAGTTTGAGAAACGCTGTACTAACCTATCCCACCCTCTCTCCACAACTCGCTTTCCCTAACCCCCCAAGGTAAGAAAAGGGGACCTACCTTAGAAAACATTTATTTATCTTTTCCAAGACAATTCCATGGCGTCATTTATTATAAAATATTCCGGAGATATAAATATTTCCTCGATCGGATCTCCGGGGGAAAATGTGTTAAATGAAACTATTAGCAACACAATTAAAATACGTCAAACGATGAAAATAGGCATGTGGAACGTGCGAGGTCTACTACAAACTGGAAAATTAATGCTAGTCGAAAGAGAAATGAGGGAATGTAAATTTTAGGCATAGCAGGACCCATTGGAAAGGAAAATGACACTTTAAAACCAAAGAAAATAACGTTGTCGATCACTCGGGAAATACAGAAGAAAGCCGAAATGACGTGGCTGTCATATACCTAGAATCATAAACAACGCGGTAATAGGGTATATACCGGTAAACGACAGAATAATAATGATAAAACTCAGAGCAAAACCTTAAAATATAAACATCGTGCAAAAATATTTACCAACCGCAAAGGCACCAGAAAAAGAAATGGATATCTTCTACCAGGAGCAAGAAAACACACTTAGAGAAACTACCTTGAAAGACATAACAATAGTACAAGGAGACTTCAGCGCAAAAGTAGGAGAAACAACACATGATTACCAAATAAGATCCTTAGTAGGGATGTTTGGGTTAGGAAAAAGAAAAATACGAGGCGAAATAATATTACAGTTTTGCATAGATGATAGTTAAGCTATAACCAACACAAGATTTCAACATCAGAAAAGACGTTTGTACACGTGGAAATCCCCAGGTGACAGATATAGGAACCAGAAAGACTATATAATGATAAGTGAAAGATGGAAATCGGCAATAATATACACTAAAACATTACCAGACAAAAATCAGAATAAAGCTTAAAGTTCGCAAAGTAGAAATAAAGAGGCCTAAAATCAGCCAGACAGTTCAAGATAAATATAACTGCTTAATACAACCAAAACTACATACATACATAAAGTCACGCTCATGGGGTAGGGGTAGGCAGAGACCACTTCCTCTACTTTCATTAGTGCTCTCATACGTGCTCGTCGGTTGTTGGTACCCTTGACCTGGCCTTTCTTTAAAACAATGTTGATCTGATCGAGATATCTTCGCAGAGGTCGACCTCTACCGACTTGTCCTTTCACACTCGCCTTATAAATTTGTTTCGTCAATCTTTCTTTATTCATCCTTTCTACGTGTCCAAATCATCTAAGCATTCCTTTATCTATCTTTGTAACCACATCTTCCTTTACGCAACCAAAACTAACTATTCTCAAAACACAAATAAAAGAACTTGATGCAGACTCTCAGTGGGGTAAACTAAAACAAGAGATACGAAAAGCAGAAGAAGAAGCACAAAGGCAAACAAAAGAAAAAAAAAAGGCCGTCCAAAGAAACCATGGATAAAAGACGAGACTCTAGCCGTAATAGAAAAAAGGAAACACCTTAAGATCAGAGGAAAGTTAAATGAACAAGCAAATCGTAAATACATTATGCATTATTAAAACAAATACAAAAAATGTGTAGAAAAGACAAAAACAAATATATAAAAAAAATTTGCCAAGAAATCGAACAACATTCCAATAAAAATGAAACACAGGGCCTCTTCAAGAAAGTAAAACTGTTATCTCGAAAATTTAAACCAAAAAGCACACAAATAGAAGACAATGATAATAAACTACTGCGGAAAACATCAGACATAACAGAAAGATTTTTACAATACTGTAATATGCTGTATACATATAAAAATGCAGAGAAAGGAGAAAACACAGAGAATGAATTATTAGAAGAACAAGAAAAAGTACCAGATATATTAAACACTAAAGTGAAAATGCCCCAGAAAACTGAAACCAAAAAAATCACCCAAAACTGACCAAATCACCGCAAAACTACTAAAAAAAATAGGTCTAGAAGGAATTGAAATAATGACGAACATTTGCAATACAGTGTGGATGACAGGAAAATGGCCCAAAGACTGGACAAAATCGACATTTGTCCTATTACACAAGAAAAAAACAACGCGCAAATGCGAGAATTACAGAACCATAGCGCTAATATCTCATGCTAGCAAAGTATTACTATACATAATAGACCAACGGCTTAAGAATTACCTCAACAGGCAAATTCCCGTAGAACAAGCGGGCTTCGTCCAAGAGAGAGGAACTAGGGACCAAATATTTAACACAAGGCAATTTATAGAGAAAACAAGAGAATTTTATATACTTATGGTCATGTGCTTTATTGACTACAGCAAGGCGTAAGATGGAAGTTCCTGTAGAAAGTGCTCGAAGACATGGGTATACCAAAACACCTTACAAACATCTTAAAAACATTATATGAAGAAAACGAAAATTCCGTTAGAATTGGAAACGAAACTTTCAGGCCCTTTAAATGTGCAAAAGGTGTCCGACAAGGCTATATATTATCGCCGACACTATTCAATATTTACAGCGAAATTATTATGCGCAGAACATAACTGGCATGGAGGAATTTCTATCGGAGGCAAGAGAATTAACAACCTCAGGTACGCTGACGATACCATGGTAATAGCAGGGGACGAATTGGAAATGGTACAGCTATTCGGTCACCCGTTCCGGGTATCGTGCCATTATGATCTGTGATCTGTGAGATCTTTCCATATCCGCCTGTCTTCCGCGGCTTCAAAACATTCGTTGAGTGGTACTCCGGTTTCCCTGACAATGTGGTCCACATGTCTGATTGGTGATCTACCTCGGCTTCTCGTTCCTTGTACCTTCCCCTGGACGGTGAGTTTTTCCAGTCCGTTTCTTCGGACGATATGTCCGAAAAAGGATGTTATTCGCTCAGAGACGATAGTGCGCAGTCTTTTTTTGATCTTCAATTGGTTTAGAATCGACTCGTTTGTTATTCTTTGTGTCCATGATACGCGTAACATCTTTCGCCAACAGCACATTTCAAAAGCATCAATAGTGCGTTTATCCGTTTCCTTGAGTACCCAGCACTCTGATGCATATGAGAAGACTGAGAATACTAGAGTTTTTACGAGTCTGGTCTTGGTGGATACGGTTATGTCATGACTCTTCCAGATCTTAGTAAGCCTTGCCATGGCTTCTTTTGCAACGGCTGACCATCTTTTGATTTCCGATGTGCATCCCCCGTGAATTCGTTATAAGCGATACACGAATTGATTAACCACAGCTATATCATTTATTTTCTTAGTTTCTGGCCTGTTATATCTTGGCCAGTCGATAATCATTATTTTTGTCTTTGATCTGTTAATAGTTAACCCTGCCTCCTGAGCAGCCATCTGTAACAGTTCTGTTAGCTCTTGCTAACCTAAGGTTATTGATTGTACAGGTACTACAACGATTAACAGAAGAAAGCCGAACGCTGGGATTAGAGGTAAACCTAAACAAAACCAAGATAATGATAGTGCACAAAAAAAATAAGCTACAACAGTTACAAAAATAAAACAACTGGAAAAAGAGTCCTAACAACATGCACCAGGTGCAGTACCCCACAAAACTGTGGTGACCAAAGAAAATGTGAATTTGGTTTTGGTTCATGATATGGTATTAAATGACAAAAGGATACAGTCAAGGCTGTAGCAGATACATGTAGGTTTTCTGTTGGAAGCGTTGAAAACATTTTACATCAGAAATTGGGTTTTAAAAAACTCTCTGCACGTTGGGTTTCACGAATGCTAACGGCAGACCAGAAGCGTGTTCGTCAGTTTGCAGTGAAGATAAATTTGAAGATCATTAACAGGAATCTCGATGAATATTTGAAATGCCAAAATCAAATTGAAACAAAATGTAGGAATCCATAGCAACATGATTAATTATGATGATTATATATGATTATAGTGTTGGTTTGATTGGTTGTGTTCAATCAGATGACCAGAAATTAACTTATTTTATTGTATTTCTACTTGAGCAAAAAATTTTTAGTAGTAATATCCCTAGGACATTAATAATAGACGAGATAATTTTATGTCAATCAAAAGCTCCTTCCTTACCAAGCAAAGAGTTTGAGAAATTTGTCATAAAATTATGAGGCATTTGTCAATGTCCAAGGGATATTCGATGGAAATTTTTTTAACAAAAAAGTTTATAACTCAACACAACGAAATATTTATTTATGTATTAATAGTACAGTTAAAGAAAGTACAATTATTAAAATTTAACTTAACATTAGATTCGTTGCTGTCTACTATAGAAGATCTATTACCACGCATAATATTTATGATCTTGTTGTGGTGTTCTTGATCGAGATTTAAGTATGGTTTTATAGAATTTTGATTGCTATGACCAAAACGTGACATTATGAAATTTATTTGGAATGAAGTTGTTAAACTCAATCGTGACTCATAGTGACATGATTGAGTGAAATTGTTTTATATGACACAAAATGACAAAATTTTAATGGTTGTTAGAACTTTCAAAAATTTTTCAGGTAAATCACCCATTTACTCCGTTAAACTAACTGGGTTTTCCCGGAAACAAATTACACATTTTTGTAATATACGAGTATCCCGAATCAATTTTTGACGTCTAGTGGCCAAAATCCAGTTGGAATAATATTTAGTGTTGCCTGTATACCTGAACGTAAATTATTTTTTTTGATCAAATCGAATAATTAGCTTTGTAAATTTGTATTACCTGATAGTATAATCGGATGTTTTTTTAATAGCTAATAAATAATGAATTTATTATACGGCCACTAACTCGTATGATGCCTTTAGCTTCTAAGAATGGATTTAGAGATTTAAGTTTACTGTGTGGTTTAACTGAGTTATATTTTCTAAGAAAATAAATTTCCTCGTAAAATTCATGTTCTTGAGCTAATTTTACAAGTTTATTTAATGACTCGGTGAGTTCATTTTCATTTAGTATTCCAACTAGTTTATTTTGAAGATTTATACTTGTATTTTTATTAATCGTAAGTTATAAGCGACAACACGCTGTAGTTTTTTTAGTGGCGAATATTTATCAAATAAATAAATAAGTGTGCACTAAGTAATGAAAATTGGAAACAATTTCGTTTTTTTATCAATTCTTTCACAGCAATTGTAATTTTAGGCCAGAATTCGGAGGAGTTAAAAGATGTTTATGTAGAATGCCCACTTACAAAGTTCAAAACCGGCTTTATTAAGTATTTCTTGTAATTCATTTTTTAAAATAATTGCTTCTGCAATTGAATTTGTACCAGTAATTAAATCTTCAAAATAAAAATCTTTAAGAATGTCATTGCAAGCTTTAGGATAATAGATTATATTCAAACTTAATGAAGTGTACGAATTGCTAAGAAATGTGCACAAGAAGTATCATATGTAATAATATTGAATTTAAAATGGCGTAACTCTTTATCAGAATTATTTTGCCAAAAATCCCTTCAAGATCACGCTGATTAAATTCGACATTAACTTGCTTATACATTTTAGCTATTTCAGTCATAATTACCAAGTTGAATCGTCAAAATTTAATCAAAATAGAAAAAAAGTCATCCTGAATTGTTGGACCAACTAAAAGAATATGGTTTAATGAATATCCGACTAATGATTTTGCTAATGCATCAAAAACTACTCGCTGTTTGGTGGTCAAACTTGATTCACGAGTGACAAAATGGTGACGAAGATAGTAGGTCATATGATCTAAATTATCTGAATCACTTTTAATTAACGTTTTATGACCCAAATTTTTATATTTGTTTATAAATTATATGTATTGATCTTTAATTATGGGATTTTTATTAAGTTTTCTTACCATATTGTAAAATCGTTTAATGGATATAGTTTTTAAGTCACCCAGTAATTTTTTGTCACAAATGGGTAATCTGACATTGTATCTCCCGGTTTTATCTCTTTTTGTGAATCTTTTATAATGTTATTTACAAAATAATTCATCGTTACTATATTTGGAAGCAAGCATTTTCCAAAAATTTTCAATTTTGTCTTGAATTATTGAATTACTGTTTAAAACACAAGTATTAACTGTTACGTTATTAATATATTTGAAATTTATTGGGCTTGAAATAATCCAACTTTATTTAGAATTTTGGACAATAAACAAATTGATAAATAATTATTAAATCTCAAAAAACTCCTGTACCCAGCAACATACCTATCTTGCCTGGATAATTAAAAGAAGTGTCAGCAAGAGTTATGTTATTGGGTACATAAATCTTTTACATCAAATGAAATTAAATTGTGAGTTAAGTTTTGGTTTACATTTTTTCGTTAAAAAATCTCTAAATTGTGATTTTGTCATTTATCAATTAAGAAATAATGATATAAATAATTAAAGTATCTCAGCTTCATGTAGGCTGACCGAGCGATTGTAAACATCTCATATGTTTTTTTAAATTGTCCAATAAATTTATAAGTCTCCCACTGGTTTCATTTGTCAAAACTAGTATGTTGAAAATTAATTTGACATGACAATTAACAATAACACGTTTGTTATAGTATCTGCTACAAATTAGATTTCACACGACCATGTAATTTGCATCAGATATTTGTAATGAGTGAATTAAATTTTGCGCTTGAGAAAGATTGTACAAAATAAATTTTTTAAATATTTGTTAGTGAATAATTATTATGAACTTAAGCCGAAAATGTGTTCAAAATTGGAATCAACTGTCATTATTTCTATTAAATTGTGGTATATTTATAGTTAAAAAATTTATATCCTTTTGAGATACAGATTTAATAGAATTTTAATTTGATAATAAAGATTTCGCTTCACCTGCGACTTTGTAATACTTGTTCTTCTGCATATTCTTGATCTACATAAACTTATAATTTTAACAAAACACTTTTAAATTAATTGAAGTATGTTTCAATTTTACGAACACAAGTTTCTAATTTGGAAACATTCTTTGTATCGTCAAAGGCTGCGACAAATGTACAGAATTTAGTTAAATGAGATTTTAAAATAGTTTTCTTCGTATTAAATTGTTTGATAGTTGCATCGTTTACTGACATTATTGTTGGATGTTAATGTTAGTTTGAATTAAAAAATAATAAATGACAATGACAAACAAATTTTTATAAAAATATCAAAAAATACTGTGATATCAAATCAAATTATGAACAATACTTACGAATTTAAAACCACTTCAAAAAATTTGTTGTATTTGGCTTTAATCGAACAGCTACACCTCTTTTTCTGTTTGCTCAGAGTTTCGATCCGGTTTTGTCCAAGTAATGTTTTGAATTTTTTAGATCGGAACCAGTTTACCGGCTCCCTCGAGCAAATTTATGTTGGATAAGTGGACTGTAATATTTCAATTTCTGCAGTTTTTCTTTTATTGTTGTTAAATTTTTTTTAAAGATAAGATTTAATTTGCGACAGTAAATTTTCACTCTTGTTTATTATTTTTTTTACAACCACAGCTACTAACGTTTATAAAAAAACAAAAACTTTCCTTTAACGTTATGAGAGCCGTTAATTTGCACATTACCTAGGTAAAATGCGGAAAACTCTTAATTCCTCACGTTAACGAAGCAAAAACGCTCTAAACTAAAAGACGCACTCCAAGATATTGGCATAACACCTAAACTTATCAACCTAGTTATGATGACCATAACCAACACAAGAGCCAAGGTGAAAATTGATAACAATCTGAGCTATCCATTTGACATATCATCTATAGTTAAGCAAGGCGATGGTCTCTCTACAACACTATTTATCATAGCTCTGCATAAAGCAATACGACCTATTGACCAGAGAGAAAACATTTTTAACTAATCCACTCAAATATGTACGTATGCGGATGACGTGGCAATCATCGCCAGAACAAAGGACCGCCTGATTGAAGTTTACAAGGAAATAGAAAAAAACGGAATATAACTGGGACTGTGTCAATATACAGAAAACAGTCTACATGAAAGCCTCAAAAGACCGGAGACCTTCAGATAGAAAGCGCAAAATTCGAAGTAGTAACACAATTCACGTATCTCGGGGAGTTAGTCAGCAATGAGGGAAAAACCAGCACCGCTATTAAAGAAAGACTCCAGAGAGGCAACCAAAGAAAGACAAAGCTAAAAATTTACAAGACATTAGTTCGACCAGTAATAAACCATGGGAGTGAAAATGGGACACTTACGCTACAAGATCAGGAGAAGATAAGAAGGTTCGAACGTAAAATAATTAGAAGAATATATGGAGCAGTCAGAATCAACGAAGCAAAATGGCACATCCGCAACAACTTGGAAAAAACAGAGATCCTCTCGGTGAAGACATTGTTAAATTTATAAAATCCCAGAGACTTCGTTGGTTTGGACACGTTCAAAGAATGGAAGACGTCAGGATGCCAAAAAAATTCTAAACATTAAAATCTATGCTACCAGGAAAAAAGTAAGACCACGGCTCAGATGGATGAACCAAGTAATGGGTGACCTGAGGGCAATGCGGATATCCGGCAGGGGAACCAAAGTCAAGGACCGCATTGCTTGAAGGCGAATTGTGAAGGAGGCCAAGGCCCACATCGGGCTGTAGCGCCTATTGGTAAGGTAACGAAGCAAATCAGTTAATCAGCAGATTAGCTAGGTAATGTGCATATTAAAGGCTATCGAGCTTTTACGGTTAAATACATATTTCAATTAATAAACCTTGATTTTTAATTTTTTTGCTTACTTTTTTACATTATTGCTTTTACTTGGATTTTTCTGTTTTATGTTTAATGGTCTTGAGGAACATTGCAGTGTCATCTACAAATATGCCTATCACAGTTTCTTCTAGAACTGGTAAGTAGCTAGCATATAAATTATAAAGAACAAGATTCAGAACATTATCTGGTAACACTCCCGATTTTTATTTCTTTAAATTTGGAATATTATCTTAAAGTTTATTCCAAAAAGTGTGCCTGTAGGTACTTCAAAAAAATGCTTTGCAAACATTTTGTCTTTATTTTTATTGTAAAAAGCCTTTTTGCCACTTTTTATGAAGAATTAAACTATAGTATCGCAAATTTTCAAGAATAACATACCAGAAACACGTTAAAGTCTAAAATTTATTTTATCAAGTTTTATACCATAAATTTGTGTTTACCTGTTCCTATAAATTTGTAATCTTTGACACTAATAGGATAACTTAAAATTAAACTTAAATGTAACTTTACTGTAAGATCATTAAATTTTAACTACCAAAACTATTACCACCTATTAACCCTAATATAGGCTATAACAATCCGGAAACTAGAAATTTTATGTAGACAAATCATTTAACAGTATGTGGTATTTTGTAATGAATATTTTAATTAATTTTACCAAAGATTTTTTTAACAACTATGAATTATTTTTTTTTTATTGCTTATTGTTGTTTTATTAAAAAGCGATTGGGTGCGTTTAGTACCTTCAATGCAAGACGATACAATACAGTACCTTGAAAATGTATAGAATAAATTCGTTATTTTAAAATTAGGTGACTTTGTAAAAAATCCAAAAACGGTAAAGGTTTAATTTTTGAAGTCTTATCTTTTAATATACAATTAAAAAACGTTACGTCACCGGTTTTGGCGAAATTGATTTATTAATACAAATGGGGGTTATTTAAATGGTCTACTGATTGTTTATCCAACAGTATATTTATTCAACTATTATTTACAAAGTCAATTAAAACTATGTATTTAGTATAAGATGAAAATTACAATGCCACTGAGAAAAAAACATCGTAGTAGCTTCCACGGTTTTTTTATTTATAAAAAAAAGTTGATTCATTTAAAAATGTTCTACATTTTAATTTAAAATTAGTCCATGCAATATCATTAAATTGTTTAATATTAAAAAAAAAATGAAAATCACTTAAAATCTAGCAATCATACTTACAAAAACCAAACAAATCAAAATATTTTAATTATGATGGGCTGTGTAGATAAAGTAAGGACTCAGGCAGAAGTTAGTAATTTATTTAATACTAAATATACTCAATTAACAATCGGTAAAATTAAGAGAAAGTTTCGAGAAACGGGTCAGGTTAAAAATCTCAAAACTCCAGAAGCCAAGAAACGTGGCTGTCGTTCCAAGAAAACCCCCATAAAGTAAGACGCACTGAATAATAATTTACACCAATCGCCTGTTGTTAGAGTGTTAAAAAATGGAAAGTAGCATCCGATTAAAGTTCATCTGGTTTAAGAGCTGTTGGAAGATGTCTTTGATAGAAGAGTCGAATTCTGCGAAATCATAATGGAATGCTGCAATAGAGATCGGCGTTTTATACAAAAGGAACATTTCTCAGATTAAGCTACTTTTATGCTCAACGGTCACGTAAAACCGTCAGACATATCGAAACTTTTTCCAAATAAAAATGATTTGTTGTTCCAGCAGGATGGGACGCACCACACTACGATGTACGAACCAACTTAAATATTGTTTTCCAAAGTAAGTGGATAGGGAGAAAAGGACCAATCGAATGGCCACCAAGGACTCCGGATTTGACTTCGTGATAGAGAAATTTACTACCTGACTTTTACTTTGAATGATTGCTAAAGGTCATTAAGTTGAACATATATTATAATTTCATTGTATATTAATATTAATATAAATAAAATAATATTAATAAAACAGTTTTGGTTTACCCTGTATAAATAAATATTCGAATAATTATTATACTTTTGGACAATTAAGCGTTTTTGCTTTTATCAAAAGAATACAACACACTGACATCCAAAAAAAGAGTAAAACCTTCTTTAGCAGTTACCGTTGGTTATCCTTTTATTAAGTTTTAAATATTAAGCAGCTTGTTAATTGTTGCTGGGGTCAATTATACTTTTTAATATTACACGAAAGGCTTAATCACTATTTTGTTATAAAAATACCATCTAGAATGACTATGGGGAAAATGTAACTATCCAATCCAAGACCTTGTTTTAGTTTTTTTCGTCCACAGTATAGTTAGTTCAACAAAAATCGTTATAAATATAGACCAAATAAAATTCATATTTACGGGTAACCTAAAATTTTATTTAAACATTTTTCAAATATAAACATTTTTTTAATCATTACATTTATTTAACCTCAATTTACCGCATCTACCAAAATTAAAAGTTTGTTCATCCACCAGTTAATACCAATGTTTTAGTAATGAATTATAATAAAATTTTAATTAATCCTATTATAAATGTCATTTAAATGTTTAGGCGTGTCAAGACCAGCAAATTAAATATAAAATATTACATAAAAAATGATAAAAAACATTCACAGCAGATTGATTTAAAACTAATTCTTTTTTTTCATAGGTAATATAATTATTCGTCACGTTAATTTATGCTCACATATTAAAAAGATCATTTTTAACGCTATAAAGAAAATGGTCTTCGTGGTTAGTGACAAAACAGTCTTTTTTTATTGAAACAATATCTTGTTTTAATAAAATTTGCTTAAAATACTTAAGACAATTTTCTTAGTATAACTACTAAAATACATACATAATACTAATTATTTTTACGGTTTAATTAATTCCAAAATAAATTTTTTTACTAAAATGACATATGCTATAAGAATAAACCCAAAATAAATTGTCTAAATGAAAAAATATATTTTTTCATTTATTTTTTTGAAAACAACAAGTATATATCGTACGCCGGCGCCGTGCGTTTAAGGTTTGCTAGCAAGTTTTATTTTTTATTTGAAATTTTCTTTATAACTTATCAAAATGTATGCATTATGTTAATTTACCTTAATATAACAACGGTTTTAATAAACGAATACAGGGCAGATCCTTTTTTTCTCATGTCACTCAGAGGGAAATTACACGTCTCGCCTATTCTGCAGCTACCAAAAACTCCACAAATGGCAGTGACTTTTAAAAATATAAACTTATAATCTGGAGTCTGACTACAAAACTAAAATAAATTTTCTTACGTAAAACTTTTATTAAAATTAAAATTTATATTGGTACGAGTTGCGGAGTCCGTCCCTGTCAATCTTTGACATTTTGCGTCAGCGCGTCAACCACAATGACAAAAAAATGTTTGAATCTTAAAAGGTCCAACAACTTTGAGATGATTATTAGAAATAAATCATTTTATTCAGAATAATTAATTCGCCTATAGAAAAGGAATCGATCGAGTTTTTAATTTTAGTTTTAAAGTGTTATAAAGAGATTGTATAAAGACTGTAATTATCTAAATGATTTATAAAGTAAGAAATGATTGTATTGAAATATTTGAATAAATTGTTTAGTTATTGTGCGGAGTGTTTAAAATAATTAAACCCAAGAGTAAATATCGTAACATTGGTGCAAGAAGTTAGGATTTTTGCACAACAGATTTATGGTGAATACAAAGAATACGTCATACGACGCCATAAAGGACCTCGAAAAAATTCTAGAAGAACAAAAGAAGCAAAGGAAAGAACAAAAGAAACTTCTAGAACAACAAGAAGAACAAATTCAAAAACTTCTAAAAGTTCTTTGAACAGATACTACAGAAAACAAAAAAGCAAATTGTCGAATTAAAGGATAATGTCAAAAGGATTGACGGTGAGTTAAAAAAGGAAGTAGACACAGTACGAGATAAAGTAAAAGATATCAAACAATAGATCGACTTCTTTTTCTAGAAGGAAGTAGTCACAGTACGAAATAAAGTAAAGGACATCAAGAATGAGATCGACGCTGTTCTCAAGAAGTAAGTGGACACAATTAAAAAGGACGTACAAAGCTAGATTACCTCGCTTGAAATTCAAGATCGTCCTGATAGGGTTGCCACATTGGGAATTTCAGTAAAACCACCAACTTTCAATGGTCCATGTATCGCATGTATCGTATAATGGGTAAAACAATGAAGACAAGACTACTGCATTTATAGTGCTCTTGAAAGAACAATCTTTGGGAATGCTGCAGACAATCACTGTCGACCAACAGAGCAAATATGAAGATCTAGTAGCTGTACTTAAGTTAAGGACGCAAATGAAAACACGAGTGCAGAGATCTGGTAAATGCCTGCAAGAGTTCAAGGCAGATGTGAGGAGGCTGATTTAGTTAGCGTTCCCACAGGCACCGGAAAACTTCAGGGAACAACTGGCCGTCCAGCTATTTATTGATGGATTAATAGACCCAGAGATGCAGAGAACTCTTAAACTGACGAACTTTAATAAAAGTGGTGAAGCTTTGGTACGATCATTGGAAGTAGTGGCGGCCTTAAATACTTTAAGGCTAAAATTTCGAGCAGTGTCAATCAAAGAACCAGACCATCAAAGTGACGCAGCCAATGGGCCCTCCGAAAAGTTTTTGAAAAAAATCAAGTCCATGACAAATGATATGGGCAACCAGCAGAAACTAAGCTGTTACCGGTATGAAAAAACTGGACACTTTATTAAGGATTGCAGATTACAAGTACCACCACGGGAAAACTTACCTGCGAGAACACAATTACGTTTCCACTCACCTACGAGGACCAGGTCATCTAGTGAATCCTCAGAACGGCACCAGGAAAACTAGGATTAGATAAGAGCGCATGTTGGCTAGCAATAACAAAACCCCCAGGGTCATTCATTTTAACAGAATAAGAAGAACAATGAATGTTCTCATCATTAAGCCAATAAGACAGCAATAAGACATTGTATGCACCATAGAAGGAAGGAAAATCAGGTGGTCAACCAGAAGTTAATTTAACTAAACAAAATAAAACAGTACAATGTAGTAGCTTCTTTTGAACGGATTGCCATCGACGTAGCCGATGACAAATGACAGCAACAAATACATACTGGTTGCTATGGATTACTTTGGTAAGTGGGTTGAAGTTTATGCCCAGCCTAACCAAGAAGCATCTAGAGTTGCAAGAGTCCTGGTAGACAACATGTTCTTACGATTCGGAGTACCTATGGAGCTACATTCTGATCAAGAAGGGAATTTCGAATCAAACTTAATCAAGAAAGTTTGTGAATTAATGGGAATCAGAAGACTAGGACATCCACAGTCAGATGGCATAGTTAAAAAGTTTTATCGGACTATGGAAGAACATCTTTCCAAATTAGTAGAAGAACATCAGAAAGACTGGGATCGACGTCTTCCATTATTCTTGATGGCTTATAGAACAGCTCTTCATAATTCTTTAAAGCTCACTCCAGCCAGCATAGTCTTCGATAGGGCACATTGTTGCCCTGTGGTTTGGTGTTCGGGTCACCAATTGCCGAAGAGAAAGAAGTTCAAGATTATTCATATGAGTTACAGGATAGCTTATTAAAGATTCATAAAACAGCTAGGAAGAAATTGAGGTTGGAAAGTAATAAAATAAAGACTCGCTATGACCTTGGAGCAAATTTCAAGGGATTCAAAAAGAAAGATCGGGTATTGCTGTATAATCCACAACAAAAAAGGTGTGTCAAGTTGACAACATCTTGGGAAGGACCATATGAGGTGATAAAAAGAATAAATTATGTGGCTTATAGAATTCAAAGTAACCCTAAATCCAAGATGAAAGTCGTCTACCAAGAGAGGTTAAAGCCTTACAATGGAAGGATGCATAAGTATTTGATCGGAACGATCAAATTTGGGAGGGGGATTCGGAGTCTGTCCCTGTTAATTGTTGCCTTGAGGCGACAGCGAGTCGACCACAATGAAAAAAAAATGTTTGATTTTTGAAAGGTCCAACAATTTGGAGACGATTACTAAAAAGAAATCATTTTATACATATAGTCACGCCTTTTTCCCGTGTGGGTAGGCAGAGACCACTTGCTACGGTTCTTACACACATCTTTTGCTTCCTCTACTTTCATCAGTGTTTTCATACATGCTCGTCGGTTGTTAGTACTCTTGACCTGGTCTTTTTTTTAAACAATGTTGATCTGATCGAGATATGTTCGCCGAGGTTGACCTGTACCGACTTGTCCATTGACACTTGCCTTATAAATTTGTTTAATAAATCATTTTTTCTAGAATAATTAAAAGGAATGTCATCGATCGAGTTTTTAGTATTAGTTTTAAAGTAATTATCAAGTCTTATAAAAAGATTTTATAGAAATTGTAATTATTCAAGTGATTTATAAAATAGTAAATTATTGTGTAAATATTTTAATAAATTGTTTAGTTATTGTACGGAGTGTTTAAAATAATCGATATTTAAAAAAATTGGAACTATTAATTTAATTTTACTTCTGCTATTTATTTACTTGTAGTAAAATTTTTATTTATTACATGGGAACGCTATGAGTGGTAATTACGTTGACTTAAGTAAAAATAACGGCGATGTAGTTCGCCATTCGTCACGTCTTGCTTCCCTTGAGGGACGAAATGAACTACAGTTACTTTGCTACTTTATAATTAAGAGTTGGATTAACTGATGAAATTAAGGAAATTTACAAGATTATGAGCGAAAGTCGGATTGATGTTCTTTATATGAATGAGACCAAACGAAAAGGATGCGTCATAACTACGCATGGACCCTATACAGCCTACGAGTCAGGAGTTCCGGAAACCAACAAAAGTTGTCAGGGCGTTAATGTAATACTTTCAGCTAGATGAATGAGTGTCTGACTGACTTCGAATGTGTTAGCCTAACACTTTAAAAATAATGAGGGTTGGCACTTATTTTTAAAAAGAAAAGTCCACCTTTGCTGGTAGACAAAAAAGCCATTTGTGATTTAATTTGTTTTTTAACAGTAAAACGGAATAAAAAAATATTTTAACAAGTATTGATAATAAATTAACTTTAGGATAATAATCTGTACTTATGATTAAAACTGTTTAGCTTTTATTTTAAAATCTAATATTAAATATGTAGAAAATGAATTTCCAGTTACAAAATTATTATAACCTTTAAAGATAATTTCTTAACATGAAAATATGTGTTATATGAGTTAGAATATTGTTACGAATTTTTTGTTCTTTCGTGGGTTCGGCAATTAAAACTCTCGATACAGTAACAAAACAATGTTTATTCCAATACAATAAATTTTACTTATTAATCACTTAGATATACAACTTTTATAACTATAATCATTTTTTCATTCATAAACACTTTTAAAACCAATACTGTCCCTGTCTACCCGCTGTCCCTTTTTATACTTGTACGAACAACCACAAGAAGGGTCCAGTAATTTCTCGAATTATCCATTGTCTTATATGCTCATTAAATATTCACCCTAGATTCGGTCGGCAATTGTTAGAGACGAACTCAATAAAATCGTAACATCATCCCTGCGCGCCGGCGCCGACCACCAGGAAATAATAGGCGTGGTAAGATGTAGAAAATGCTTTGAGCTGTGGGCAGCTTCACCGCCGGAACCTCTATTGCCTGCTGACTTCTTTGCTCTTGGACGGCGTCGTTTTACTGCGTAGATGTTGAATCCTTTAATAACTTAGTAATCGCTGGCTCGATCTGTTTTTTTACTACTGTAGGCTAACGGATTTACTTTTTTTTATCGCCATGAATTAGTATTTTAACTAAATAAAACAAACACGTGTCATCGATAATATATTGTTAACTTTAATACATGGAGCTTACAGTTTTAAAGTCTCCTGTAACTTCAGAATAATTTCACTGGTTGCTAGCTTTTGTTTGATGTATTTTACTTGATTATAGTTATGTGCATTTTACCATATGGTTTTTTAAAGTATTGCTCTGAACGCTTAAGGTCTTTATTAGATGTTTGAATTGCACGGTCGTTTATACGAAAGCTAATTTCCACGTAATAAATGCATGACTTTAAATTGATTTTTGTCGGCGTCAGGGCCGTACTAAGTAGTTTTAAAAATCAAGGCATTTCTCAAAGAAGAATTGTACAGTTGGAAGTACTGATTTTTAACAATCCCCCTCTCAAATTTGATCGTCCCGATCAAATACTTGCGCAACCTTACCATTGTAAAGCTTTAACCTCTCTTAGTAGACGACTTTCATCTTGGCTCTGGGACTGCGTTGGATTCTATCATTTATTCTTTTTATCACCTTATATGGTCCTTCTCAAGATAGTGTTAACTTGGGACACACACCTTTCTTTCATTGTGAATTATACAGTTATACTTGATCTCCTTCCTTTAATTCCGTCGAAGTTGTTTTTAGGTCATAGCGAGCCGTTTCATGGATTTTGAATAAGCTGTCCTGTAATTCGTCTGCATGATCTTGAGCTTCTGTCTCTTTGGCAATTGGTGACCCGAACACCAAATCACAGGGTAAACGAAGTTCCCTACCGAAGACTATGCTGGCTGGCGTGAGCTTTGTAGAATCATAAACAGCTGCTCTATAGGCCATCAGGAATAATGGAAGGCGTTGATCCCACTATTTCTGATGTTCTTCCACTACTTTGGATAGATGTTCTTCCATAGTCCGATTTAACCTTTTAGCCAAGCCGTCTGACTGCGGATGTAGTATAGTAGTCCTGGTTTTGTTGATTCCCATCAATTCGCAAACTTTCTTGAATAAGTTCGATTTGAAATTCCTTCCTTGATCGGAATGTAGCTCCATAGGTACCCCGAATCGTGAATACATGTTGTCTACCATGACTCTTGCAACTGTAGATGCTTTCTGGTTTGGCAGGGCATAAGCTTAGACCCACTTACTGTAGTAGTCCATAGCAACCAGTATGTATTTGTTGATGTCTTTCGTCATTGAAAATGGCACAGCTACGTCGATGGCAATTCGTTCAAAAGAAGCTCTAACATTGTACTATTTCATTTTGCCTCTAGATCTTGTTTTGGGACTTTTGCTCGCTTCGCAAACTGGGCATTACCAATTCTCTACGTCGTCACTACACTGGACCCAATGGAACCTTTGTCTTATTTTATCCAAAGTTTTATTAACTCCCAGATGACCACCTCCATGGATCTCCTCCAAGACTTCATTAATCCTTGTCTTGGGCACGACCAGTTGGAAAATTTTTTTCTTGCCATCGGCCGACTCCCAGACTCGTTTCAGCAATCCATTCTCAACAGTAAGGGAATCCCATTGTGCCCTCATGGCTTTAAATGTTGGTGCCTGGTCGGAGATGTCCTTCCAAGTAGGTCTCTTGGCTCCACTTTCCTTCTAGTGTAAAAAGTTCATTCTTTTGCTCTTGTCCTAGATGGACTTTTGTCCATTTACCTTTAGTTGTTAGTCTTATTTGTCTTATATCGGCAATTCTTTCGTGACGTTTGACCCGCACACAGTGCTTGCAGTTATCCACACACGGTCTTTTGGACAAGGCTTCTGCGTTGTTATGTAATCATCCTGGCCGGTGTTTGATCTTTGAACTTTTTGATCCACCTTGCTATCTGACCTTCAGGCTGCTTTTTAATCAGTAGTTACTTTACGGCTGCATGGCCCGTCCTTATGAGAAACTTCCTTCCGTAAAGATATTTGTGGAAGTGGTCTACTGCTTTGATGATCGCTAGCAGTTCTTTTTTGATAAAGCTTTAGATCCTTTCCGGTTTGCTCATTATTTTGCTATAACCTTCCCTTGACCATATTGCACTTGTGATAGTACGGCTTCAAGTCCTTTATTACTTGCATCAGTGTCTAGTATGAATAGGCCTCTTTGTTGTGGAAAGCACAAGATTGGACTGGAACAAAGAGCAGCTTCCAGTTTCTTGAAAGCTCGTTTACAATCGTTAGACCAGATAAAGTTGGATCGAACTTTTGTTAACTTGTGCAGGGTGCAGCAATATCGGCAAATCCTTCCACAAAACGCCGATAGTAGGTACACAGGCCCAAGAAGCTCCTCACTTCGTGTTTATCTTGTATTCTTGGCCAGTCTCGAAAAGGTAAGTAAAAACGTGATTGTGTCCTCGCAGGTGAGTTTGATCGTGGTGGTACCCCCACTTTGCAATTCTCTATAAAGTGTTCAGTTTTTCCACACCGGTAACAGGTTTGTTTCCGCTGAGTGCCAATACCATTTATCATGGACTTGATTTCTTCCAAAAATTTTCCGAAGGGTCCACTGGCTGCGTCGCTATGATAGTCTGGTTTTTTGATTGACACTGCTCGGATTTTTGGTTTCGCGGTACCAAAGGCTGCCTCCAATTTCAATGATCGCACCAAAGCTTCACCACTTTTATTGAAGTTCGTCAGTCGAAGAGTCCTCTGGATATCTGGAGCCCTAAGTCCATCAATAAATATCTGGACGGCCAGTTGCTTCCTGAAGTCTTTCGGTGCCTGTGAGTACGCTAACTGGATCAGCCTTCTCACATCTGCCTCGAACTCTTAAAACTTTCGCCAGATTTCCGCACTCGTGTTTTTATCTGCGCTCGTATAGCTGTTCTCGGTGTTGATCCCTATACCTTAACTCCAGTGCAGCTACTAGGTCTCTATATTTGTTTTGTTGGTCGGCAGGGATTGTCTGCAGCATTCCCAAAGCTTGTCCTCTCATTGCTCCACCCATTGGACGAGGCTGCAGCTTCGAACTGTCTGCGATACATAAACCAGGAGGATTTTCCATCAAAAAATGGTGGTTTTACTGAAATTCCCGATGTGGCAACCCTGTCACAAAGATCTTGCATTCTAAGCGAGGCAATATGGCTTTGTACGTCCTTTATAACCACGTCGATCTCTTGCTTGATGTCTTTTACTTCGTCTCGTACCGTGACTACTTCCTTCTAGAGAACAATGTAGATTTCAGGCTTAATGTCTTTTACTTCCTCACGTACTGTGCCTACTTCCTTTCTCCATTCACCATCATTTTCATTTTCTTGAAATCTTCCTTTAATTCAACAATTTGGTCTTCTGTTTTCTGTAGTATTTGTTCTAGAAGTTTCTTTATTATTTTTTCATTCATAAACACTTTTAAAACTAATACTGTCCCTGTCCACCTGCTGTCCCTTTATATACTTGTACGAATAACCACGCAAAGGTCCAGTAATTTTTCGAATTATTCATTGTCTTCTATGCTCAATAAATATTCACCCTAGATTCGGTCGGAAATTGTCAGAGACGTCAATAACATCCTAACAATATTAAGGTTTAGCTAAAAAATTAGGAATAAAATAGCTATAAATATTTTAAAACATTAAAGGACAATCAGAAATGTTTAAAATGTTAAAAAATGTTGTTAATTATGTATTAATTTTTTATTTAAAAATATGGTGTTTCTCCCAATCATCCCGAGCAAATTAATTATTATTTTATAATTATTACATTTAGAATTGTAACTGGGCAACCTGGGTGTAGTGTAATAAATATTTTTAGGATAGTTATTTGGAAATAGTCACATAAAATAATACGAGTATTATATCCAACTATAAATCCAATACAACCAAAGCGATTAGTAAATTTAGCGTAAATGTATAGTCACGGTAAGTTATGATATTATTAATTTTTATACAACTTTACTGTACTAATTCGTACCTACTTGATAACTTTGTAAGGGTGTGAAGACGAACACGTTACTCCCCTTTTAAGGAGCATTACCTTTATATAATCTAATTAAAAACAGAAACGCGTCTTTTAAATGCTCCAACCACTTTTCTTGGAATAGATCCAAAACTATTAAAACTTCTATAAAGGTTGATGTTGCTTCATGCATACTTAAAATCTGAGCAGGAATTTTAATTGCTTTATAGTTTAAAAATGTGTAGTATCCCTCACTAAGAATATTTTTTGAACAAAAAACAATTTTTCATTAATGAAAAAGTGGTTTGCGATGTTATGCACTTACTTTGTACAAAAATATTTATATTTGTTTTTAATTAATAAAAATTTAAATTTTATTGATTACATAAATTTTATTACAAATATACTATATTAATAACTCCCATTTTTATTTAAAATTCGGTTGTATAATTTATAAATTAATAGTCTGCTATATACCTCGTAGTATACTTTTTAGTCACTACCGTACTTTTCTACCAAAAAGAATTCTGAGATCCAATCGAAAAGAATTCTAATTTCTAATTTACCAATTTCGTTATATAAAGCCTTCAACTATCCAAAATAATAACCGCAACGTTTGTTTGCAATAAAAGGTAAAGTGAAATATTACCGCATCCTGGTCTACATGTTGTTATAGTAAATCTGGTTAGTGTCTTCCAGTTTTTTTTGATAACAAGGATTATAATAATAAATTGTTTTTTAAATAAAAATTAACAATTGACTTTAAACAGCTATAAACAGTGATATATTTAAGCTCCAATCAAAATCAATAGAGGAACTCGACACAGCCTCCAGACAACTTCAAAATGCTATAATAAAAGCATATGAACTCAGCTGTTATGAAAAACAAAAGGCTACTACTATAGATGTGCCTTGGTGGAATAATGAACTAGAAAAACTCCGCAGAAAAGTCAGAAGACTTTTCAATAGAGCTAAGAGTCTGGGACACTGGGAAGACTACAAAACAGTTTTTTCTGAGTACAATAAAGAACTCAGAAAATCGAAAAGAAGAGCATGAAGGCAAATGTGCGAGGGATCACCGAACTGGCCCCAGCACAACGTCATCAAAAAGTACTCTCAAAAGAACACCCCAACGGCATCGGTCTGATTAAAAAGCCGAACGGAGGATACACTGATAACCCTAAAAAAGGTTTAAATGTTCTCCTGCAGATACACTTGCCTGGTTCCGAACAGGTTGTGGAGAACGAACAGCAATGTGCTCATCTGAAAGGGGTTGTTTACAACCCCAACAGATCCAGCAGAAGCCTGGCTGGAAAAATCTTCATAACACAAAAACTTCAAACCATTTAATTCGCCAGGTGACAGAATATTTCCTAGCTTACTGTAACATGGCCTTAAAATACTAGAGCCTTCTTTAAAAAGATTATTCAAGGCCAGCTTTATCTTTGGTTATATACCGCAAGCTTGAAGACCGATGTATGTGGTGGCGTTTATACCAAAGACTGGGAGACGTCCAATGGACGAACCAAAGTCTTACCACCCCATCAGTCTCACCTCCTTTCTCCTTAAAGCAATGGAGAAAATAATAGACATTTACATCAGAAGCGAACTCCTTAAGTTGAGACCGCTCCACAAGAAACAGTTTGTCATCAAGCAAGTAAATCCACGATAAATGCTCTACAGTGCCTAGTTAAAAGTATTGAAAAGACATACGCGAAAAAAGAAATGGCTCTTTGTGCCTTCATTGATATAGAGGGTGTTTTTAATAACACCTCGCATGCCTTCATAACTAGATCACTCGAGGAAAGAAATATAAACGCCTCACTGATCAGATGGATACAAGCTATGCTAAAAAGCAAAATTATTGTGGCGACTCTTAGGGGAGAGACAGTCAAGATGACAGTAGAAAAAGGTTGTCCCCAAGGGGGAGTTCTATCGCCCTTGCTGCGATCACTGGTTGTAGACAACGTGATACTTAAGCTACATGACTTTGGTTTTACGACTCAAGGTTACGCCGATGACCTAGTCGTCACCATTAGGGGCAAACATGATGAAATAATTTCCAATCGCATGCAAGTAGCCCTAAACACAATCAGAAGCTGGTGTGCAAAGGAAGGATTTAACGTCAATCCTAGCAAAACAGTGCTGGTTCCATTCACCAAGAGGCGAAAGTACGAACTTAAAGCCCCAACTCTAAATGAAACTCAGCTTACTTTTTCCAAAGAAGTTAAATATTTGGGCGTAATAATCGACCAAAAACGACATGGAACAGCCAACTCAACATTCTTTCCAGAGCTTTAGCGGCAAGTTGGACATGCCGCAGAGTCTTTGGCAAGACATGGGGTCTGAAACCAAAAATGATTTACTGGTCATACCAAACAATCATTTAACCAATGGTCACCTATGTTTCATTGATATGGTGGCCAAAAATACAAAAAATTTCGGCACAAGTCAAGCTGCAGAAAATGCAGCGGCTAGCTTGTCTGGGAATCACCGGGGCAACATTCACGTGCCCTACTGCAGCCGTAGAAGTAATGCTAAACCTTCCACCATTGCACTTATGTGTAATAAAAGAAGCAGCAATCAGTGCCTTCAGACTGAGCCAGACACAAATCTTAGAGCAAGAAATCGGAATGGACATTTGAATATTTTGAAAAATATTTCCCTAGAATCCATGTCTAAGCCGACAGATATTATGCCAGTAAGGTACGACATCGAAATGCAGTTTGAAGTGGTTATAAACAACCACCAAGTTTGCACAGAGAACGGACCTCAACTAGGAAGGGATGCTTAGGTGTGATACACTGATGGATCCAAAATGGATGAAAGGGTTGGAGTGGGCATTATAGGGCCGAATTTTAGGCTCTCAAATCCCCTTGGTAACACCCCAACCATCTTTCAAGCATAATTTCATGCCACAGGGACATGTGCCCAGGAGTGCATCGAAAGAAACACCCGAAGGGCTGAAATCTATATTTTATCAGAAAGCCAAGCAGCACATAAAGCTCTGAAGTCATACACTTGTGAGTCTAAGCTGATTTGGGACTGTAAACAGTCCCTGAGACAACTGGCAGCAAACAATCAGGTTACTCTGATATGGGTTTCCGGTCACAAGCGAGTTAAAGGCAACGAAGAAGCAGATTGCCTTGCCAAAGAAGGGGAAAATACAAAATTTTCCGGCCCAGAACCCTTCTGTGGACTTTCCAAAGCTTACTTTAAAGAAGAAATTTGTTGTTGGAAAACAGATGAAATAAAATCTCACTGGCATAAAGTGCCAGGACAAAGACAAGCGAAAAGGCTAGTAAGTCTTTCGCCAAGGAAAGCCAAACAGCTTCTCGAGTTGGACAAGAAAGACTTGAAACTGGTGACGGGACTCCTCACTGGACACTGACCTCTAAAGTACCACCTGAAAAAGATGGGCAAAAAACAGAGAGTGATAGTTGCTGCTACTGCAAAAACTTCGCTGAAACTGCAGAACATTTGCTTTGCGAATGCCCAGCGCTTTTCTGCAAGAGGCTCAAGTTTCTGGAAGGGGCCTTCCTAAAGCCCTTCGATATCAGAAACTTAGCCCGCAGAAAACTGATAAACTTTGCTCGAAGTCTCGGAATCCCGGGCCTTGAATAGATTAAGGGTTATGCACAAAAGATCTGATAGGTCAAAGTGTAATAAAAAGAACTCATCCATAGATCTCCTTCCACTTCTAAATCCTGCTTGCACATCGCATATTATCTTCTCAGTTTCATTCCTTACTCTTTTAATCAATATCTTTGCATACAGTTTGCCGACTATGCTGATTTAACTAATACCTCGGTAGTTCTTACAGTCCTGCTGCGAACCTTTTCTATTGTAAAGTGGCACGATAACGACCTTGCACTAGTCATCAGGTACGCTACCACTTCTTCAACAAAGGTTAAAAAGGCGGTACAGTAGACTAGCTACCACGTTTTGTACAGTCTTCAGCATTTCAGCTGTTATCCTGTCATACCCAGCAGTTTAACCCAATTTTATACTGTTTAACGCTTCTATTATTTCTGTCGTAGTAATTTCACTTTTATTGCAACTTTTACTCATGTCTCCGAATGGGCCTGTACTTGTGTATCCTCTTTCTCAAATAAACTATCGAAGTATTCCTTCCATATCCTTAATACGCATTTCTCTCCTTTTACCATGCTACCATCTTGGTTTCTGATTCTTTCCAATTGCGAGGTAGTATTTTTACCTCTGGCTGTTCGTTTTGTGACATTATGTTTGTTGAAAATAAATAAAAATTTCAATTACAATTACAATTTGACCCTAACGTGCTAAACAAACAGTTGTCTCATTTGACCACCATATAACCATGGTTACATGTCGATAAGTAATATGAAAGACTAAACAGTAAAATATTTTTTCAAAAAGGCATTAGTATGTATTTTGGTCAGCGATGGTCACGTGATGTTCGTTGATTATACAGGGTATAGCAGTACGGAAGACCACGGTGTCAAAAAGGCATAAGCATGTATCTTTTTTATTATTGGCTGCAGTAAGACAAAAAACGATGACCACGTGTGGCTTTAGTTTATTATTTAGGGGTATAACGAATGCTTTTAAAAGGGGTCTTTGTTATTGTTTATCGAAGCTAAGACATTAGCGTGTATCTCTGATATGATTTATATTTAAGAGAAAAATGGATGGGGTTGTTTTATTTCAATATTACGATGATCGTTTGGTATCAAGATATCTGGGTAATAGACTTACAATTTTACGAGGACAAAAATCAAGTTTTAAGAGATAGGGTTTTCGAGAGATATTATCCCAAACAGTATCCACTTAGAAGAGTTCAACCGACAAAAATATGGCCATTATAAGTGTTACCGAAGGAAACGGGATTAATTGTTTAACATTGCCATCTACTTGCTTACATTTTTAAAAATTCCCGGATAAATTATAAATAAAAAATGTAATTTAACCTGTAAAACAAAAATAAATATTTGAAATCGGTAGTAGGGTGTTTTAATAAAACAACAACATTGCTTACATTATTTATTTATTTACACTGTTCTACAGAGAAAAAGATTTCCAATTACAGAACAGGAACAAAGTAAACATTTGCACAATAGTACTAACAATAAAAAAGCTTAAGAGTAATACACAATTTACAAAATCAGACTAACTGTTAGAATTATAATTTAATATCTATACTCACTGTATATAATAATATCTATAGTTACTAGATATAATATTGATAATTATTGTCATAAAAATATAAGACTGAAAAAATGTCATACATTTATCATTAAAAATACAACATTAAAACTCCTTTAATTTGAGTTTATTAGACTGCACTACTGCCGTTTCAACACTAACATTAGTAGAAAGCTTAAGACTAACACAACAATATTACTGCTGATAATAATAGCTCTTAATTTGCCTCACATTACAATAGAATATATCAAGCTGGTCGAATATATCAAGCTGGTCACTTATAAGGTTATAGTTGCTACACATAGTATGAACAGAAGAGTTTTTAAGTATATTTGTTCGTGGTGTGGTAGTGTAGAATGAGTCGGTGTATCGAGATGCCTGACGGGGAATTTTAAAGTTTATCTGATGTAGTAAGCATTGACATTTAATTTCATTGTTAATTATTTTGTGTAGCATAATGACACTAGAACATTCTCGTCTTCTATCCAGAGTGAAAAAGCTATGTCTTGACAGTAAACTCTCGTGTGCCGTGCCAATTAGTGGATAAGTCCGATCTACTTTAAAACTTAGGTATTTGAGAAAGCGTCTTTGGATTGCCTCCAGTTTATAAATATGCACTTGATAATATAGGTTCCAGATAACCGATGCATATTCTAGCTTTGATCTCACAAAAGCATAGTAGAGAGTTTTAGAGAGTTAACAGGTTGCTTCCATCAATAGAGATCTTAAAGCAATCGTCGAGTGGGGAACCAACAATCTTGTTCAGTTTAACGCCCAAAAAACCAAAATGCCACGTTTTCCAAGAAAGTGAATTCCTCAAATCATCCCATCACAATGTCCGGAAATACCCTTGAACCAAGTCCCTCCATCTCGATTTTGGGAGTCACGGTGTCCAATAATATGTCTTGGCATGACCATGTTGCTAACATCGCAAAGTCGGCAAGCCAGAGGCTAGGTTTTCTGTGGAAAGCCAGAAAGTTTTTTACTCCTGATCAACTGCACCAAGGCATTCTCTTCGTCTTCTAGATTCTATTCAGAAAAGAGCCATTCGCTTGATAAACAGCTCAACTCTCACAGATACCCTTCACCCTCTAGAACATAGAAGAAGAGTTGCAGACCAGTCATTGCTCTACAGATATTTCCATGGCAGATGCTCCAGAGAAATAAAAACTCTTGTACCACCATTGGCCACATTCGGCCGAAGAACTCGGCACGCTGATCAGTCTCACCCATTTACTCTCAAGATTGACACTACTAGGACCAATCTTCATCAAGAATCCTTCTTTTACAGGGCTGCTACGGAATGGAATAAGCTTCCAAAATCAGTTTTTCCAGAGAACTATGACCTACAACTTTTTAAAAAGCGTGTCCACAATCATTTCCTTTCTATAATCTCTTCCCCTTCTAATAGTCGCAGTGCGGGCCGTCCGCGGCCCACACGATAGGTCTAGCCTTTTTGGGACTATTTTCATAAAAAAAAAGAAAGTGTTAAATGGTTAAAGTCGCGGCCTACTCTAATTATAAATCCATACATACGGTTTGCTGACGTAGTTATATTGTCTATGTGGTTTTGGAAAGATAGCTCTTGGTCGAAAGTAACTCCAAGATCCTGAAAATTACATGCTCTGTCTAGAGAATAATTGTCTATCTTATAGTCAAATATAATTGGATCAGATCTCAATGTATATAACATTACGCAACATTTGGTAGGCTTTAACGCTAAATTATTACGACTGCTCCATTGGCTTATTTGATTAAGATTTTTCGATAGTTTCTCACATTTAGTCATATCAATGATAGGAGAGAAATTTTTTAGATCATCAGCATACAGTAAAAAATTAAGCTTAATTATGTCACCAATGTCATTGATAAAGATATTAAACAGTAGTGTACCGAGGTTAGATCCTTGCGGTACACCTGATTTGGCGAGGTATTTTTTAGACCTAAATCCATTTAACTGCACATACTGTGTGCGGTCGGACAGATATGATTTGAATAACGCAAGTAGGTTACTCGATAAGCCGAAATTCGAGAGTTTTTGCAGCATTAGATTATGGTTAAGTCTGTCAAATGCTTTGGTCATATCCATGTAAATAACATCTGTCTGAATTCTGTTATCTATATTTTCCGCTATGTGTTGTGCAATAACGGTAAGATTTGTTGTTGTTGATCGGCCTTTTACGAAACCGTACTGCTGGTCTAGAATATAATTGTTGATGTGTTGATACAGAACTCCTTGCACCAATATTTCAAATACCTTGCAAAAAATGCATATAATTGAAATCGGCCTGTAATTTTTTATATCAGTTCGCGTTCCTTTTTTAAAGATCGGACATACCTTAGAGCACTTCCACATAGAAGGTATCGTATGTGAACGAATGCAAACATTAATAAGAGTTGTTAATGGGTGAGCTAATACTGAAGCACAGTCTCTAACAATAAATGCAGGGATATGATTCGTTCCTGTGGTGGGTTTTGCTTTAATAGACGTCAATGTAGCTAAAACTTCTTTCTCCTGAAAGCTGCTTATATTTAAATTTAAGTGGTTCGATGAATCATTATCCTCTATAGTATTTGAGGCTAAGTTTAAAGGGTCCGCGAAAGAACTACTAAAAAAGTCTGCAAACCCATTTAGTATATCCGATGGATTAGCTAGTATCTGACTTTCGTATGTCATGCTATTAGGTACTTTACCAGATTTGTTTTTATTGTTAACGTAGACCCAAAATTTGTTAGAATTTATATTTACCTCAGATTTACATTGTCTGACATAATTTGTATGTGCAATGTTAACGGCAGTTTTTATTGCCTGTCCAAGTTGTCTAAATTCTTCAAGTGATTGAGTGTCGTTGTTATCTTTATACAAGCGCCAGTTTTTATACTTCCTACGAATTTGCCTTATAATACTGCCAGTGAACCATGGAGGGTATTTATTTTTGTTACTTGTAGAGTACTTAGGTACACAGTAGTCTAATGCATTATATAATTTGCCGTAAAAGTATGTGCAGGCATCCTCAGCTTCAACAAAGGTGTCTAAGAACGTCCAGTCAATATTACCTATCATTTCGTATAATAATGGGAAATTGGCTTTACGGAAGTTATAACACTTTTCATAAGATAATTCTAGATTGTTAACTCTTTCAATTTTCACATTTAAAGTACAGGTTATTTCTAATGCTGGATGATGGTTGTCTTCTCTAACGAGTGGGTCCAAAGATCTTTTTACGGTACAATTTAAGTTAGAGTATACTAAGTCTAACAGTTTATTATTATGGTTTAAAACAAAGTTTAATTAAGTAAGATTAAAAATTTTTGCGAAGTTGTTTAGAGCAGTTAGTCTAGCATTGGAACATGAATTATTAAGATATATTGTATAATCCGGAAGATTGAAATCGCCTACCAATATAATTTTCGATTTATACCAAAAAGTTAGTGACTCTAACCACTCAAACAGAGTCTCATATTCCTCTAGTGGGGTTTTCGGTGGAATATATAATGTACATACATAAAAATAATTTACGCTTGATTTAATTTTTACTACAAGAACATCAATAAATCTAAAGCTGGGAATTGAATAATTTTTAAGACCAATTTGAGATGAAATATACTCCTCATGAACTGCAATCAAGACACCCCCACCCCTGGTTGAATCGCTAATTGCAAAGTTTCGATCGGACCTATAAATATTAAAATCAGCACTAAATAGCTCTGCGTTATACACTGATGGATCGAGCCAAGTTTCAGTCAATACAAATATATAAAATGAACTGTGAACAACCGAGTTAAAGAACTCATTGGTTTTTGTTCTAAGGCCACGTGTGTTCTGATAAAATAGTGATAATTTGTTGTCCGATGTAGCTACATTTCGATTGTCTCGAACTGCATTTACGGGGGAAGGTAGAGAGTTAGTGTTTAATTGCTATTTTATGGCATTTAGACTGTACCGTACTTTATTCAAGGTTTCAGTGTAGGCCACACATTTTTGTTTTTCCCATACTGAATGATTGGTAGCTATGTTTGGTCTATTAAGCTTTATACAGTTGGAACAGTTTTTGCTGTTAGATTTACAATTTTTAAGATCGTAATCTTGACCGCAAATTGGACAAGAGATAGCTTTTGAACATCTCTGCGCAGAATGATTAAATTCGTTGCATTTAAAACATCTATGTACGTCAAATGCATCATATACGCTAAAACTGTCGTATCCCACAAATAAATTACCTGCCGCCAACGCATGGTCATAGACCGACTTATCTACCTGTAAGATGGCTTGAAAGATATTATTATTTTCTTTCGTGGGAAATATTTTTAAAATGTTACAAATTGATTCATGAGAAAAAACTTTACAGTTACACTTAACTAGATAGTTTTTTAGATCATCCGTTGAAAACTTTTGAGTCATGCCAACCAACCGAATTTTTTGAAGAACTCCGCCAACTTCTTTAATGTTATATTCTGCTGACATTTTTTGTTCCAGTCTGACTCTCAGCTTTTTATTATCGGCTTTACTTCCGCACGATATCAGAATTCCACCATCTTTGACATGTTTGACTTTCGTTAGCTGCAAGTTTTCTTGACCAAGATCAACATTACGCAATATTTCTGCTTTAGTACTAGAAGAAGACTGATTACTGTTATTGGGATGAATTAAAATAACTGGTTGTGATTTGTCTTTTAGCACATCTGAATACTTTATAAGACTGTTAGGAGTTTCACTTTCATTAATTTTTGTTATCGCAGCATTTACTTCGTTTTTCATGGAGTCTAGAATAACATATAGTTTGTTTTCCACTATTTTTTGAATGCCGGTTGAGTCTAGCAAAATATAGCTGTTTGTACACTCAGAGCATTTCCAGATGAGCCCTGGTATAGTGTTTATATTTTATATATAAAAATATATAATTTTTTTTTTATATTTTATTAATATTAAAAAGAAATTATAACGGCAGTAATGTATTAGACGTGGTAGCTAAATAATATAGCTATCTGTTGTAAGTCAAAGAATTTGGGTTCGAATCTCCGAAAATCAACTTTTTTTCAAAACCAACGCTTACGTCACACCCCTTTTCAACGTACGACATTGCTTACATCACAATTTCTCTATTCCTTGAAATACCCACCACTTTTCCTATCAAATGTAAAAAGTCATAAATGTCAAAAGTCAAAAATGTTAAATATCAAAAATGTCAAATATATCAAGTATCAAAATTACCCCCTCTCCTTTCACCACATTTCTTGCTCTCATCCCACTACATTTCCACTCTCCTTCCCCACCACTTCCCCCACTCATCTCCAACACTTCCCCCACTGCTTCCCAACTCTTCTGCCACTCCTCCCCCCATTCCTTTCCCCACTTCCGTGCGCTTGAATTTCTGTTGTACTACTGCCGACGCCCATGGTATATATTTATTTTGAAATCAGCTCAAGTGAAGGTTACGACTAATTTGTCATTTGCATACCAATGAATTGCCATTTAGACATTTAATGCAAGAATTAGATGGTTAAACGACGGGACCAAAGTCTTACTCCGGACCAATTGCACTTTTATCACTTTTATCAGAGTGTGATAAACAAAACATCGCTATTTTTATGATAATCGACGAAGTGCTACCAGAACTTAAGGATTCTTTATAAATTTTGCTGTGCTGTTAGAGATAGTAACTGCCCAGAATAATTAGCCAACAAGAATCCTGGAAAATTGGGTCATGCTAGATGGTTAACAACGGCAAATAGAATATTGCTTCTGTATATTTCAACCATCGAACCTTTAGAAAACATTGTGACACTGACCCAATTAATATTAAAATTATATGTTCCTGTTCAAATTAAAACCAACCCTCAGTGTTATCACAGAGCTAAACGTTTTTGAAATCTTGTGCAATCGTCAAGAAGCATTGTAAATAATGTTAGAAACATTATAGGAAAGTTTAAGGTAACAATGCATACTTCAAATAACCAGAAAATTTAGAAAACTTGTTTCTTCCTCTTCTTTCTGTGCCGTATTCTACCAAAGGTTGGCGACCATCATGTGATAGGTTTGTCTGTTTTGCGTCGCATGAAATATAGTTGAAGCTTTTGGTATTTGGAACCATTCACGCAAGTTTTTTATCCAGGATTGTTACTAAAAGAACTTTAAAAGCAAGAACCATGCAAGTGGACGACATCAGGGTGTTTAAAGTGTGAAACATAAATTTTAATGCCGCTGATTATAGTAAGTTAATAACGTGAAGTTACTGAAAAATCAAAGAACCTCCACTAACAATGGCTATTCCAAGTGAAACTTTAGTAGAAATTATAAACAAAAAATCCAAGGTGTGTGGAGATAATCACAGAAGCATTTAAAAAAGTTTGCTTACCTACGAGCTAAATTGTACGCTTTGAAGAATATAATATAATATAATATAATATAATATATTATAATATAATATAATATAATATAATATAATATAATATAATATAATATAATATAATATAATATAATATAATATAATATAATATAATATAATATAATATAATATAATATAATATAATTGTTATGTTTAGTTAATTATTTATCTTTTGCACACCCTGTAATATTTTTTTTTTGAAAATAATGTGAAGGCGCTTGCTGTCGAGATCATCTCGTAACTGTCAATGTGAAATAACTTGAGAAATAAACAAGTTGCCAAAAAAGAGTACGAAATTCATATAAAGACGACGAAACAATAATATAATATAATATAACATCTCCACCAAAGGTTAAAAAGGCGGTACAGCAGACTAGCTACCACGTTTTGTTCAGCCTTCAGCATTTCAACTGTTATCCTGTCGTACCCAGCAGCTTTACCCAATTTCATACTGTTCAACGCTTCCACAATTTCTGTCGTACTAATTTCACTTTCATTGCAATTTTCACTTATGTCTCCGAATGGAGCCTGTACTTGTGTATCCTCTCTCTTAAATAAACTTTCGAACCATTTCTTTCATCTCTTTAATACGCATTCCTCTCCTTTTAACATACTACCATCTTGGTTTCTGATTTTTTCCAGTTGCGCGGTAGTATTTTTGCCTCTGGAGGTTCTTATCGACTTCCAGAAGAGTTTAATATTGTTTTGGAAATTGTCAGATAACCTTCTATCAAATTCATCTTCTTTCTTGCCACAACCTCTTTTGCCAACCCTTTTAACCTTTTATACTCATTTTTTGCCTTGTTTACATCCTTAATCGTTGCCTTTTGCGTTCTTTGATTGGCTTTTGTAGCCAGCTAATCCAGCCAGGCTTTCTTCTTCTCTGACACTGCTTTTTGAACTTCTACGCACATTTTCTGTAGCTCACATCCTTTCCTTCTTTTACTTACACTACACACTTCAATAGCAATATCCACGATTCCTTCTTTAAATGGCTTCCACAATTCTTTAACCTCACATGCTTCATCTAAACTGTTAAATTTTTTAATTAATTTATTAACGAGCTGCTCTTTTATATCTTCTACTTGCAAATTCTCAACTTTTATACGCTCTAGAACAATACTCGATTCCTGCACACGATAGCGCCACCCTAAAAGAGACCTCTTATTTGGCTCATTACTAATGTTATTATTTTGTTGCTAAGTTTTTTATGATTATAAAAGTCTAAAAATATTTGGTTAAGCTTAAATCTGTTTTTTTCTTGTAAAATTAAGATCCTAATATATAATTTAATTTACGATAAAATACAAAAATCATCTGTGGCCTTTGGGACGTGGGAGAATGAAATTTGAGATGCAGCATATTTTACAAATTTTTTGCATTATTGCGTTGAACATAAAAATATTTTTTTATTTTTTTGTTTTTCGGCTCACTCGAATACCCAATTTTTTTTTAGATGGAATAATATTAAGTACAGTGAAACGGTACTGTACAGTAAAACTGTACTCTACACAACGCAAACCTCTCCTAAACGGACAATTTTTAGGGTACCGAATATCTCATATGTCTGAACAACTCTCCTTACAACGACTTTGGACAAAATTTACCCAATTTTTTTTATGTAATTCTTGTAATTTTACCTAGCTGCCGGCAACGGACAATAAAAGTAATATAGTTGCAACAATCAAATAGTGACAGCGTCGACAGGTGAGAAACCAGATCGACTACATCATTTTTAAGGATCGGTTCAAAAACAGCATGCGCAGTCAAAACGTATCCAGGAGCAGACGTTAACTACGACCACAACCCCCTAGTAGCTATATTACACCTTACGCTCAAGCGACGAACACCCAAATCAGCAGTGTCGCGGTTAGTCATGAGACTGCTTAATACTCCTGAAATCCGAGACAAAGTTGGTTTAAAGATCAAGGCAGCTATACAGTCATTAAACCTCGAGAACATGCCAGATACTGAGGAAGCATTGATTAAAATTAAAACACCTATCGTGAGTATCAGCAGAACATAACTCAAGCAGTCAAGAAATGACCGACAAAACTTTGGATGACAAAAAAGATCTTGGATCTGATGGAATTACGTCAGAATTTAAAGAAAAATAAACCCAAATATTAAGAACTTAATCAACGAATTAGAAGGGAATTAAAAGAGGCAAGGAATAGTTGGTTTTCAGAAAAATGCGACAAAATTGAGAGTCTAGATGCGAAAACGACACTTTTAATCTACACAAGAAAATCAAAGATGCTGCTGAAACTAAAAAACGTAATCAGTCCGCGGCACTTCTATTAAACAGAGATGTCAACATTATCTTAGACTTTAACGAAAAGCTGGAAGAGTGGAAAAAGCATGTCGAGGAACTTTTCATTAGCATCCGTCAGCAGGTAAACATTTGTGACAATCCCTGTGAGGGACCCGAAATAATACACGTGGAGGTGGTTCACGCAATTAAGGTAGCTAAAACTAAAAAGTCCGCTGGACCAGACGACGTCTATTCGGAAGTACTTAAGCTCTTCAACGACCAATCTACAGATAAATTGGTCAGCCTCTTCAACGCCATTTATGTTTTTGGGAAAATACCAAGTGATTGTTTGGAGTCTGTCTTCGTCAAACCACCTAAGCAGTCATGTCCAAACACATGCAAAGACTACCGCATGATTAGCATAATGAGCCATACACTAAAAATATTCTTTAAAATAATACATGGTCGATTATACCGTAAACCGTAAATGTGAGGAACACCTCTCTGATACTCAATTTTAATTTCGTAACGGGCTTGAAACGAGAAAAGCCTTATTAGGCATACAGATCTTAATACAGAGATGCCGTGACATGTTTGTTTTCTCGATTACCAGAAAGCCTTTGACTGTGTCGACCACGGGAAACATTTTCCAAAATATGAACTTGGATGGCAGAGACGTCAGCATTATAAAAAATCTGTATTACAACCAAATCGCTGCTGTCAAAGTTGAGGATATGACTACCGAGTAAGTTCTCATTCAACGAGGTGTGAGGCAAGGGTGTGTCCTTTTTCTACTACTCTGAGCAAATTTTCGCCGACGCATTACATGAAGCACGGGAAGGAATTGTTGTCAACGGAGAAGTAATAAAAACTTGCGTTATGCGGACGATACAGTTCTACTGGCATGAATTGCTAATGACTTGCAGGCCTTACTGGATAGGGTTGTGGCTAAAAGCGAAGAAAGAGGGCTCAAATTAAATATCAATAAAACCAAAAATAGTGAGCTTTTAGCAAATTTGAGTACAGGCAACCAACAAAATCAGCAAGTCTCCAGCTTCAGATATCTGGGATGCTTATTAAACAGTACGTGTGATAACACGCAGGAAATAAGGTCCCGAATCGAGGCAGCATTTAGCAACATTAAGAACATCTTGAGACTTGTCAATACCACTACGTATTCGTTTACTACGGTGCTACGTATTTTCAATTCTCTGTACTGTAGAATGGAAGGGTGGACTTTAACAAAGGCAATGTGTAACCGAATAGAAGCGTTTGAGATGTGGTGATATCGTCGCCTGCTACGAATATCATGGGTAGACAGAGTCCGAAACACCGAGGTGTTTGCCCGTCTCCAAAAGCAACTAGAAGTTATGTTTACCATCAAGAAACGTAAGTTGGAATATTTTGGAAATGTTATGAGAGGGGAAAAGTACGGTTTATTACAGAATATCATGCAAGGCAAAATCCAAGGAAGAAGATGCCCAGGAAGAAGACGCACGTTCTGGTTAAAAAATCTGAGAAAGTGGTATGGTGTTAATTCTACTAGCCTATTTCGTGCCCATGCTAATAAAATAAAAATCATAATAAGGATCGCCGACTTCCTAGGAGGACATGGCATGTCTTTGTCTAAGAGAAAGTTTTTAAGTTTGGAAGAAAAAATATCGGTGATAGAGGCGTCTGAAAAAAATAATTAGGGCAATTGAGTTTTGGCCAAAAAAGTTTCAAATAGGAAAGACTAAAATAAGTGACATTTTAAAAAAAAAGGTCGACTTAAAAAATATGTATAGTAAAAATGGAAATCTACATCAAACAAAGAGGATTAAAACTGAAAGTGTTGCCATTTATTCTGTAGTGTACGATTGGTTTTGTAAAGTGAGAAGTAAAATGTTTCTGGACCAATAATAAAAGAAAAAGCTTAAAAGCCGTCCACATTACTAATTTGAATTTTAAAGCTTCCAATGGGTAGTTTGACAAGTTTTGCTAAAGACATATTAAATTTAGAGCAATATATGGAGAAGCTACATGTGTAAACCTTGACGACGTTTAAGAGTGGCTATTCACCTCAAAATATGATTAACGCCGACGAGACTGGTCTTTATTATTGAGCCTCACCAAGTAAAACATTTCGCAATGAAAAGTGCGCTGGAAGTAAATCTGCTAAGAAATGATTGACAGTAGTATTGTTTACAAATCTAAATGGGAAAAAAAAACTTTCGGTGATTTGTAAAAGTAAAAATCCTTGATGTTTTAAAGACATTCTTGTTAATAAACTGCAAATTGACTGGTACTACAATAAGAACGTCTGGATTATCAGAGATATCATAATAGATTGGCTGCACAAAACAGAAAACTGTAACGTTAATAAAGAAAAATTACATTGTTCTTAAACAACGCGACATCCCATCCAGATATTTACAAGGTCCAAGAAATACTTAAAAACTTAAAATCCTTATTTTAACGGCTAAACTGGAGAAGTCTATAACTGTTGCTAACGCCTTGATTTGGATAATGGTAGCATGGAAAAATGTTTCCATTAAAACAATTGAAAAGTGTTTCATTACTTAAGGTTTCTTAAGAGACGGTAGTAATGCAAAAAAAAATTAAGGAAAGTCTAGAGCTACAAGACCTGAAAAACGAAATTAATGAAGTTAAAAAAATTTTGAACTACGTGAAGATTAATGCAGCCCCATTAAAGTAAAATTCTTATGTAAACTTAGCTAGTTGTGTAAGTGATTTTAAAGAAAACAAACATGTTTTTAATATTTCTGACAATGAGAGTGACAATGAACTGAAACTTACTACAACTGTGAGTAATATAAATGGTGCTTACCTAAAATTAAAAGTCTTGGAATAATTTTTTATACATAAATGTGACGCAATAATAGGTAAAAAAATATAGGATATAGTTCCAAATGTTAGGTTAAAAATTTTCAAAAATAATTTCCAAAACAAAAAAAAACTACCTACCTTTTTAACATAAGTATTTTATTGGTGTAAGTATGTGCATACAAGAAAATGTATAATTAAAGATCAAGCAAATAAAAACCTATTTTTTATTTTAACTGATTTAGCGACAACTCTACACAATGTACACTCAACGGGCAATTACTTTTCACTTTTGGCGTTCGTTATGGAGAAGTTTCACTGTATTTACATATTTACATGCTATTTTATTTTGAAGTATGTAATTAAGGCTTCTGAAGTAATTTAATGAAAGGTTATGTAATAATTTTAAAGAAGATGTACAAAGCTTTAAACATTAAACGCAAAACTTTAATCAAAACTCAATTTTGTTTTACATTTAAAGTACTTATTTATTTTATACAAGGTTTCGCAAGTTTAAAAAAAGTTAAAAGTGAAAATATATTCATAGAAAAAATTCCAGAAAGACGGAGACGAACAACTTTTGCTTTGAAATCGTTCTTTGGTATTAATAAACTTTTTCTGCAATTTAATAAAAAAAAATTTCAATAAATAAATATTTTTAATGTTTAATTATTGTAATTATTTAGTTACCTGGGTACCGGAAATCTTGGAGGCAACCAATGTTTTATTAAGCACGAGTAGTATTCGACGAATTATTTTTTCTAAAAAAATGTCAGCCAATGTTCTGTTTAGGCTTTGAGGAGCCAAGCGGGTTGGCTTCCCTTTCGCGTTAGACAATAACTGTCATATTCGCGTTTTCAATTAACTTTGTGGGCGCTACGAGACGTAACCAAATATGAAGTACTGTAGGTAAGTAATGTAAGAGGCAGATCCTATTTTAGTTCCATCTGCTAGTTACTTTTCTTTTGATTTATTGTGAAATAGTTGTCTTGTATGGTATTTTATAAGAAAATTGGATTGTTAAAAGTGTCGGGTTGTGAATATTAATTTGTAGGTCAATGCGTTATTCTCAAAGTAAGATTAGGATTTCATTCTCCTCTTCATTTAATTTTTATTATTGTTCTTTTGTTAAATGCACATTTAAATAAATTGTTTCTGCTCATAATTTTTTCCTATAATCAGCAAAAAAATTTCTTTTCGAATAACCCTCGAACATTGATAAATGTTTAAAAATTTTATAACAACTTTCTCAAGCTTGTTACTTAAAGGCAACAGACCTCCACCTACGACATTTCCAAGCAACAAGCTTTTGAAATCTGATATACAATTTTTTCGAACAATTATCAATGTCTCCTGAAGATCGATTAAAACCTTTAAGACCAATTTTTAATTGTGATTTGGACTATGCAGCTCCTTTTTATATAAAAGACGGGAAACGCATAACCGAAAGTTGTTTAAGGCATATCCTTGTGTTTTTGTTTGTTTTTCTACTAAAGTCATTTATTTTGGATTAACTTCCGATCTTAGTAAAGAAACATTTTTAAATGCATTAAAACGCTTTGTATCTCGCAGAGGTGTTGGCAAAAATATCTACTGTGACAATGGTACAAATTTTGTAGTAGACAGCAACAAATTACAAAAGGTTTATAATATTTTGTCCAAATTATTCGATGAATCGAATATTGTTAATTATTTAAAAAGCAATTATATTTACATTTATCACATTTCTCCAAAAGCTGCACATATGGGCTGCCTATGGGAGTCTTGTGTTAAATTAGCATAATAGCATATAAAAAGAATTGTTGAAAGTGTTAATTTAAATTTTGAAAATTTATACGCTCTTTATCTCCTCTTTTAGTTTGGTTTGGTTTTGGTTCTGAAACAAAGGATGGCTTTTATAAATTTGGTACTAAAATAGTAATTTTAAAACAATTGTACGCTGGGATGGATGAAGGAAGATTGACGAAACAAATTTATAAGGCGAGTAGAGGTCGACCTCGGCGAACATATCTCGATCAGATTAATATTGTTTTGAAGAAAGGCCAGGTCAAAGTACCAAAAACCAACGAACATGTATGAGAACACTGATGAAAGTAGAGGAAGCAAAAGATGTGTGTAAGAACCATAGCAAGTAAAAGAAAGTGGTCTCTGCCTACTGCTACGGAAAAAAAGCGTGACTATAAGTATGTATGTACGAGGGTAGTTCACGAATTGTTGTCCCTAACATAGATGCAAACACATGAAAAGAATAAAATTAATTTATTTTTTACATAGTCCCTTGCAACGTTTATAAACTTGGTTTATTGGTGTTGAAGTGGTTTAAACCCTTTTGAAAAAACTTAGAGTCTCCAGCCATTCATCTACCGCCGACATCACTTCGTCATCATTAGCAAAGTTGATGTACTTTTAATTTTGGAAATAGATGGTAGTTGCTGGGGGCCAAATCTGGAAAATAAGGGGGTTGTTTAAAAATTTCAAACTCCGCATTGTGAATGGCAGCTATTGCAACACAACTTTTGTGGACCGAAGCATTGTACTGGTAGAAGAACACACCTTGACTTAATTTTACTCTTCTCTTTTTCCCGATCGCTTCGCGTACTTTTGGTATTATATTCGCATAATATTCACCTGTTATGGTGCGCCCACGTGGTAAATAAACCACGAAAATAACACCTGCAAAATCCCAAAAAACTGTAGTCATGATCTTACCAGCTGATCGGACATTATGAAATTTTTTAGGGGTAGGGGAACCCCTATGCCGCCATTCCATGATTTGTTTTTTGGATTCTGGACCAAAGTGATGCACCCATGTTTTGTCGACCGTAAGAAATTTTTGTTTAAATTCATTGGTATTTCTGATAATGATCTCCAGATTTGTCTCTATTGAAAACTGAAGAACACGCTTCTGGTCTGCCGTCAGGATTCGTGGAACCCAACGTGCAGAGCCTTGACTGTTATCCTTTTGTCTTTTAATACCATGTCAAATCAAATTCCCATTTTCTTTGAACACCACAGTTTTGTGGGCTCCTGCACCCGTTGTATGTTGTCAGGACTCTCGTCTCAGTTTGAAATCTCGTGACCGGTTCTTAATTACCTGATACGAAGGAGCAGTCACCCAATACTTTTACCATGTTCTTATAAATTTCTTGCGGTGATAATTTCTTTTTACAGAGGTACTTTATCGCAACTCTCATCTTAATTTTGGTGCATTTTTGTAAAATCACGCATACCTCAAGCGAAAAAAATTAATATTTAACATACACGAACTGATACGCTAATGCCAATTGATACACACTAATGTCATGCAATAAGCTTTTTCCTGACACTTTGTTTGTATTTGTCATTCAACGCCAACTATGTTAGGGACAAAAATTCGTGAACTATCCCCGTATGTATGCATATATACACAACTACATACATACATATAGTCACACCTTTTTCCCATAAGGGTAGGCAAAGACCACCTCTTTCCACTTGCTACGGTTCTTACACTTATCTTTTGCTTCCTCTACCTTCATTAGTGCTCGTACATGCCTGTCGGCTGTTGGTACTTTTGACCTGGCTTTTCTCCAAAACAATGTTAATCTGATCGACCGACTTGTCCATTCACACTCGCCTTATAAATTTGTTTCGTCAATCTCCAACATCCATCCCTTCTACGTGTCCAAACCATTTAAGTATTCCTTAATCTATCTTTGTAACCAAATCTTCTTTTACACCACAGCGTTCTCTTATCTCACTATTCTTTACTGTATCCAACCGAGTCACTTCGGCTATACTTCTTAGACTACTCATCTCCGCAGCATAAATCCTATTTTCATGCTTTTTTACCAAACCCAACATTTACCACCATACATAAGTAAAGGAACCAACACTCCTTTAAGCTTAGCCAGATGTGCCTTTTTTAACACTTTATAGCTGTTCATCAAGCTATGCAGTGCCATATTTATTTGTTTTTCTGCCAACACCCTTCGCTCAATGTCACTGTCATACTTTTTATCTCTCGTAAACTTTGAACCCAAGTATACAAACTCATTTACTTGTTTCACTCTTTTTCCTTTAATCAGAACTTTACAGTTTGTCATGCTATCTTTCCTTTCAAAAACCATTACTTTTGTTTTGCTTACATTTATTTTTATCCCTTTGGTTTCTAGAGCATCATGCATAACATTAACCATTGCCTGCAACTCCTCTTCAGATGACGCTAATATGACTTGATTATCGGCGTAAAGAAGGCATTTGATGATTAAATCATTTATTTTCAATCCATACGCATTTTCTTTTAAATTTTTTAAATAATAGTCTATGTATAAGTTAAACAACCATGGCGAAGCTACACATCCCCGTTTTACACCTTTTTCGATGTTAAACCGGTCCGTGTAAGCTCCGTTTGTTCTGACACAAGCAGTGGAATCCCCGTAAAGTGATTTTAGTACTCGTATTAAACTACTGCTCATCCCATACACAGACAATGTAGACCACAATTTACTCCTCACTACTCTGTTATAGGCGTTTTCCAAGTCTATAAAAGCACAATAGATCTTCTGACTTCTAGCCAAGAATTTTTCGACTATACCTTGTAATGAAAAGACCTGATCCATACATTTCCTTTCCCTTCTAAAACCTGCTTGCACATTCCATATCATCTTCTTAGTTTTATTCGTCACTCCTTTAATTAATATCTTTGCATACAGTTTGCCGACTAGGCTGAGTAAACTAATACCTTGGTAGTTCTTACAGTCCTGTTGCAAACCTTTTTCCTTGTAAATCGGCACAATAACAGCAAGGCAGTCGTCTGGTACGCTACCACTTCTTTAACAAAGATTAAAAAGGCGGTATAGAAGACTAGTTACCACGCTTTCCGCATTTCAATTTTTTTTTTCTAAAAATAGTCACAAAAAGGGTAGACCCATCGCAGACGGCCCGCACTGAGCCTATTAGAAGGGGGAGGGATTATAGAAAGAAAATGATTTTGAATCCGCTTTTTGAAAAGTTGCAGTTCATAGTTCTTTGGAAAAACTGATTTTGGAAGCTTGTTCCAATTTGTAGCAGCCCTGTCAACGAAGGATTCTTAATGGAGATTGGTCCTTGTAGTATTAATCTTGAGAGTAAATGAAAGACTGATCGGCGTGCCGAATTTTTCGGCCAAATGTGGTCAGTGGTGGTATAAGAGTTTTTATTTCTTCGGAGCATCTGCCATGGAAATATCTGTATAGTTATGTCTGGTCTGCAACTATTTTTCTATGTTCTAGTGAGTGAAGGGTATCTGTGAGAGTTGAGCATTTGAGTCTTGTACGTCGTCAACAGTTGATCAGGAGTAAAAAACTTTCTAGCTTTCCACAAAAAAGTTAGCTTTTGGCTTGCTGATTTTGCGATGTTGGCAACATGGTCATGCCAAGACATATTATTAGTTACCGTGACTCCCAAAATCGAGATGAAGAGACTTGATTCAAGGGTATTTCCAGACATTGTGATAGAATGATTTGAGGAAATTATTTTTTTGGATAACGTGGCGCTTTGTGTTTTCTGGTTGTTGAACTGAACAAGATTGTTGGTTCCCCACTCGACGATTGCTTCAAGATCTCTATTGATGGAGGTAACCTGTTCCTGCCTTAGTCTATTTGTATCATTTACTGAAAATGATTGATATAACGTGGAAGTTAAGACAAGTGTGCTGTTATCTTGTCGTACCCAGCAGCTTTACAGAATTTTATACTGTTTAACGCTTTCACAATTTCTGTCGTACTAATTTCACTTTCATTGCAACTTTGACTTATGTCTCCAAATGGGGCCTGTAGTTGTGTATCCTCTTTCTCAAATTCACTTTAGGAGTATTTCTTTCATCTTTTTAAAATGCATTTCTCTTCTTTTACCATACTACCATCTTAATTTCTGATTTTTTCAAGTTGCAAGGTAGTATTTTTATAGTTTAATATTGTTTTGGAAATCGTCAGATAATCTTTTATCAAATTCATTTTTATCACTCAACTTCTTTTTTGCCACAACCTCTTTTGCCACACCTTTTAACCTTTTATACTCATTTTTTGCCTTGTTTACATCCTCAATTGTTGCCTTTTGCGTTCTTTGATTGGCTTTTGTAGCCAGCCAATCCAGGCTTTCTTCTTCTCTTTTTGAACTTCTACGCACATTTTCTGTAGCTTACATCCTTTCCTTCTTTTACTTACACCACACACTACAATATCAATATCCACGATTTCTTTCTTGAATGGCTTCCACAACTCTTCAACCTCACATCCTTTATCTAAACTGTTAAATTTCTTGATCAATTTACTAATGAACTTTTCTTTTATACCTTCTTTTTGCAAATTCTCAACTTTTATACGCTCTAGTACAGTACATTACTGGATTCCTTCACACGATGGCGCCACCGTATATATGCGTGATATAAATTTAGTGTTTATAAAGACAGAAGGTGTATCTGCTGTAAAAATATCTTTAAAAGGTAATAAGACAACCCCTTGATATGGGTAGGATTTCAAAAAATGTGGAGTCCGAGAAGGTATTTTTTTTTCTATTATTGGGACTAAAATGGTAAGAAGATTAATTTCACGATCTTGTAATAACACAAGTCAACACAAATTTTAAGTCTGGATTCAGTTTATCCGATTTTGACTTTTTTTGCCTAACTTTTGATGAAAGAAATGGTTATATCTAATAAAGTTTGCTTTTGTAGCTACCAGAACGAAGCTTGAAATTTTAAGAAAATTCTTTATTTTATAGGGTAGGTTTTATTACACATATAAACAATAATAAATAAACCTTAATAAAATATCGGAAAAATATAATAATAAGCTAACAGTGCAAATTTCCAAATTAATTCAGTTCTGTCAAAATAAAAGCCTTATCAGTTCTACTCTGAATAGTAAGGCTGACACTTGCACTGATTTTCGGAACGCACCAGCGCGGGCGTCTAATCATTAGCGGCAGCAGTTTAGCTATACTCCACATTACTCCCTTCCAGAAACCCTTCTTTACGGGCGATAATATTTTGGAAATGTAACTGCAGCCCCGATGTGGTTCTCTTCTGTTAAATTTGAGGTAAAGGAGTATTTTTGGAGGAATTATCTACATTGTGGCTATTTTTTTTTCAATAGGTAGGCAGGCTTTAGGCGGTCAAGTAATACTGTAATATGTTTACCTTTAATGAATAATTTATATACTTTTTAAAATCTCTCTATAACAGCGCAAGAATCAGTGTATGCAGGTTGCAAGGCAGCTCGTAGTGATTTTTCTCCCAAGAATATAAGGCTTGCAGGTTGGCAAGTCCTTAAAAATATGTGCTTGGGTCATGATTTCTTCCGGTAAGCGTAACGGTGCTCCATACACAAGTTCTGCGGTGCTCGCTAGAATGTCCTCTTTATAAGCGCTTTGAATTCCGAGTAATGCTAAAGGTAAGCTTCCACCTAGTTTCTAGTTGCATGACAAGTAAAAGCATTTTCAAGCTGTCTGCGGAATCTTTTTTTAACGCCATTACATGCAGGATCATTTTTTTATGTTTTTTGCTTTTTTTATGTTAAAATCCTGAAATTTTGAATAGATGTTAAAATAAAGATAATTTGAACTAGCTGTCACGGTCCGCAATCATGTCCACAGAGGATCCAAATCATAATATCCATCCAATATTTAATGCTTTTGCCACTTTCAGGTCTCCTCAGGTCTTCTATAGCGGTAAGGCAATATTAATTTCCATTGCAGAGTTTAAGAGGTCCTGTGAGTAAAAATCGTGCTCGTGGTAGCTGGTAGGTGCCCAACGGGGAAGATACGTGCCTAGTTATCTTAGAACAAGCTAGACATATACGCGTCTACTCTCTGCAGTTTTCATTTACACCAGGTCACACGTAGTGTTCTGCTAATAGTTTGTTACAAGCTATCAAAAATTTGCTTGCGCATAGGATTTGTGACGTAGGGCCTTGGAATAAGAGTGCTTACGTAACAACAATATAATTTACCATGCATTCCAGGTATCTTCACCTTATCCAGACGAAATAAAGTTCCGTGTTCCAGCTACTCTTTTGGCTCTGGATCGAATGCATGTGACTTCACGAGTTGAAAGAAATCGATCGTTTGTTTTAGTTCTTCCATTCTGCTCAATGTCTTTGCGACCAACTTGTTCTTTTTCAAAATGTGTTTCAAGTTAAAATCCAGATGACGAAACTGTCTTAGCCAACATTTATCTCAGAGCTGCTGTAAGGCAAACCAGCGGTTTATGGTCAGTATAAATTGTGAAATTTCTAGCTTTGAACATGTGTCTTAAGTATTTTATTGCTTTATAAATCGTGAGTAGTACTCGATTGTAAGGAGAGTACTCTTTTTGTTCTGTGCTAAGCTTTCGCGAGAAGAAAGCAGTGGTTGCCAGTCACCAACTTTGTGTTGCTGTCTGGCGGCGCCGATTGCAGTATCTGATGTATCCGTGACGAGGCTTAGTTACCATTGGCAATTCTGATGTGCTAAGATTGCAGCACGGCTGAGGCTTTCTTTACAATCCTTAAAAGATTTTATTGTGTCATCACATAGGTTGATAGGATGGGAGTATTTTAAAGAGCCAGTAATGAGAACATGAAGTGGTGCTTGTACTTAAGCAGCGCCGGGAATAAATCTTCTTTAGAAATTTAGCATTCGTGATGGCAGTCTTGTGAATGTCGTCTAGATTTACTGGTATTTAATAAAAAGCTTTGACAAGGTCAATTGTGGAGAATACGGTTCAACCTAATATGCTGAGAGTGAAGTCATGCACATGTCTCACTGAATACCTATCAAGTATGGTACAAGCATTTAGCATCATTAATCTCCACAATGCCGTTACTCGTTGCTTTTCTTTGGCGCGGGATGTAACGGCGACGCGATACCTGACTTCACTATGGATTTGAATTCAGCTTTAACTATTTTAAGTATGTCTTGCGCTAGGCAACGTGGAGTAAAGGATATTGGAGGTCTTGACGTGATCCTGATGTTTATCTTCTGGATGGACTAGTGATTTTAGTAATTATCTTTAGGATTTGATCGGAACAAAACTCAAAGATTGCTATATTGATTAAAAAAAATCGCAATCGACGAGTGTGCTAAGCAAATGAGGAAAAGTGTTGTCATGCAGTCCAGCACGCGTTGGTTGCGCAAATGTACTAGAAGGCCGTAGAACTTGAAAAATTCAGCTTCTATTATTTTCTTGGTGACGTCACCAACAATAAATCTCCATGAAAAATCGCGGCGTAATATAGTTAGAAATTGGATTAAGGACGAGGCCCATTTAGTGCTTCTGACGGAAAGACGCAAACTTTTACTTCCTGCATTGACAAGAAATTGAATCTTCCACCTACGGTCTATGACGAACAGGTAAATAGACATTTTGAGACGGGCGTTTGTCGCCATACCGTCCACTTTGAGAGTTTTTCGCTTAATAGTAGCACAGCTTCACAGAGCTTCACCAAATTTAAAATGATACCAGCAGTTCCTGTTGTTGGATTAAGATCTAAACACAAAGCAGAGCGTGAAATAAGCGATGTCTTGGATTCGATTTGCTAAACCGAATAGTATCTCTTGTGACGTTGTAGGTTGCGCAGCTATTACCGTCTATACACTACGTGGCAGTTTGCTTGTCCGTAATTAAATCTTCTGGAACCTTTGATCCCGCTAGTTTTTTTATCTTGTCACATTTATCTATTGCAGGTGAAAAAATTATGATGTCATTTACTACTTTTGAATATTAATTTAACTGGCCAGTGACATAGTTAAATTTTGTCATGTCCAATGTGATGTTCGACATAGTAAACTGTCCTTCGACCTGCGCGAATCAAATATTTGATTCCTCCAGCCAAAATGGTAAAAAAATTTTCCCCTCTAAACAGTTCAAATACGATTTCGTCTTTCTTCGGTTGCGACATAATGAACTTAACTTACTTTTCGGTTTTTAAGTAAGGTCACCAAACGTCAAATACGCTAGTCGTGTTAATATCGTTCCGGAGAAAATTATTAATATTTTCGATAGTAAACACAATTTGTTTTGATAAGTAGAAGAGCTACTATAACCAAACAAATACAAATAGAAACAACATCCAAATTCAAAGAAACAAAGAAGAAAAATAAGAGCCGCTAGGGCTTCGAGAATATTTCCAGTCGAAGCTAAGCTGGCAAATAATTAAAAGTATCTGAAAGCCTTCGAATAAAACGACTTGGTCGCCAGAGTCCAAAAGAGCAACTGACAGATAAGTGACTTTTAAATTATTTTAATTGATAAGTCTTATTTATTTTGTTTTACTATCCATTATATTTCTCGGACTTTATGATTTATAAAAAAAAGAGGAAAACTAAAAATATTTATATATTGTACATTCGCAGGAAGTTCTCTATTACAGCAAATATAAGCATTCAATTGATCGGTTTTATCCCCAAGACCAATAATTAAATTACTTATTCACCAATTTTCTATTGTCTGTCAACTTGAATTTTTTGATATTTAATTTAAATATGGCTTGGTTAAATCTACCAGTATAAATTTGTTTGCTGCATTTTTCAGTAATATATTTTAATATATTTCCTAAGTGATTTAAAATTTTATTTTTTGTGTCAGACTGAGATTTTTCATGACATTTATTTATTATAATTTTAATTTGTTATGTATTTATTTTAGTATAAATTGTATTTATCTCATGGGAAGCTATGAGTAATAGTCGTATTGACTATAACCAAAACGATAGCGATGGGGGTCGCTATTTTTCATGTCATGCTTCCTGTGGGGGCGAAACGTGGACTGCGGGTATCCACTTTGCTACTTTAAATGTTAGGGGAGGATTGAATGATAATATTGATAAAATTTATACGATGATGAAAGAAAGACGAATTGATGTTCTTTGTGTAAATGAAACCAAGCGAAAAGGATGTGAAACTACAACACATGGATCTTATACAGCCTACTGGACAGGAGTTCCAGAAACCAGCAGAGGTTCTCAGGGCGTTGGTGTGATACTCTTTGCTAGAATGAATGAAGGCTTTAAATGTGTAAGCCTAAAACTCCTCTGGGTAAGGCTAAAGGTTGGTCTTAATCGTATCTTTTTGCTAGGCTTTAATGCCCCACAAGATGCGCAGTGAAATCAATCTCTAAAGGCCCAAAAAGAGAGGCGGGAGTTTTGGGTTTGGGTTTTGGGAATCTTGTGGTAACAAACACAATGTTTAACTGTAAAAGGTTTCACGTGTACACAAGACAAGAAGAATACCAGAAAAAAATAATTGATTTCGCAATTGTGGATAAAATATTAAAAAAGAAAGTAATGGACACTTGGGCATACCGCGATGCAGGTATTGACACAGACCACTTTTTAGTAATGAGCCGAATAAAAGGTCTCTTTAAGCGGTGACAAAACGTTCGCAGCAGGACTGTAAAAACTACCAAGGTATTAGTTTACTCACCATAGTCAGCAAACTGTATGCAATGATATTGATTAAAAGAGTAACTAATGAAACTGAAAAGATATTATGAGATGTCCAAGCAGGATTTAGAAAAGGAAGGAGATGTATGGGATGAGCGGTAGTTTAATACGAGCACTAAAACGGACTGGTTTAACATCGAAAAAGGTGTAGCTTCGCTATGGTTGTCTAACTTATGCATAGACAATTGTTTAAAAGATTTAAAAGAGCGTGCGTATGGATTGAAAATGAATGATTTGATCGTCAAATGCCTTCTTTACGCCGATGATCAAGTCATATTAGCGTCATCTGAAGAGGAGTTGCAGGCAATGGTAACGAGAGATGGAAAATATGACAGTGACATTGAGCGAAGGGTGTTGGCAGGAAAACAAATGAATACGGCACTGCATAGCTTTATGAATAGCCTGAAAGGGTAAAAAAAAACAGGTCTTGCTGTGTATAGAGGTGTGTTTGTTCCTACACTTATGTATGGTAGTGAAGTGAGTTTGGCAAAGGAAGCATATAAATAGGATAGATAGATAAAGGAATGCTTAAATGGTTTGGACACTTAGAATGGATGGATGTTGGAGATTGACGAAACAAATTTATAAGGCGAGTGTGAATGGACAAGTCGTTAGAAGTCGACCTCGGAGAACATCTTGATCAGATCAACATTGTTTTGAAGAAAGGCCAGTTCAAGAGTACCAACAACCGACGAGCATGTATGAGAGCACTGATGAAAGTAGAGGAAGCAAAAAATGTGTGTAAGAACCGTAGCAAGTGGAAGAAAGTTTTCTCTGCCTACCCCTATGGTAAAAAGTCGTGACTATGTATTTATGTAAGTAATAATGAAAAATGATAATGAGAAATGCAATCTTTAATCAATCAAATTTTACTTATTTATTATTAATATTAACGTTAACGTTTATATAAATAGACATTTTATTCTTTCTTTTTCCATATTTCACTTCGTTTTTATTAATAACAAGCTTGTAGTTGTCATTGATTTTTGATAAATTTCTAGAATCATTGGTTTTTTAATTTCAATGATTTTTGAGAAGGTGACAGCCGCTTTTAGAATAAAACGTTGTGTTGCATGCGTGTTTAAGTTACATTTTATTCGCTTAAGAAAATTAAACGCTCGGGCTTTGCTCTCCCTTTTAAACATACTTGCGTGATTAAAATGCTATCTAAAACACTTATACAATAAATAACTATATTATTTTAGGTTTTATCCACACTTATCAACCGTATAAAGTACCACTTTATTCACAAGTTTAATAATGAAATTACTTTATTCCACTAGTGGAATAATAAAAAATACAATTTTGATTCAATTACATTTTACTTATTTATTATTAATATTACCATTAACATTCATTTTAATAGACAATTCGTTCTTTGTTAAATCATATTTCACTTTGTTTCCAACAAGCTTGTATTTGTCATTGGTTTTAGAACGCACAAGTTTTTGATAAATTTCTAGAGTCAATGGATGTCTCCTCTTGTAAAAAAATTTTAGTATCAGAAGAACCTTGGGTTTGTCTTGCTATATCAAGCTTATTTGATATACAATCCTCGATGTAATTTTCTGCTACAGCTTCACCCACCATATTAGTAATTGTTGTAATATCAGCACCTTCATTAACCAATAAGGTTGTTAAAGTTTGCCAGATTTAAAAATGAAGCAACTTTTAAAAAAACTTTAGACAAAGTGTTGATTCCAACAGGTTATGAAGTACATTTCTGATTGGAATATCGTGATAAGAATTTGTCGTTGGATAACTTCTTTGGACGTAAGTACATGTATTTTTTACACGTCTTCATAGTATGATAAATAATCCTGCTTTTATATTAGTGAATTTTTGTATCTGGTATCGAAACAAGCAGATATGCGTCCCTGTCTTGTACATAACTGATTTTTAAATTCCTCATATCACAGCATCGACAGGCACCAGACACTCCCTAAATATTTTAAAATTTATTATCTAAACTGTCTAAAAGATTACGAGATATTATTATCTTGATTATCAAATATTCTTTATCACAAGCTTTCGTCAAAAATTCTTTCTCGTGTAAAAAATAGTACATGGGCATAAGTAAATGGCAAGAAACCAAGTTCCGAGTTGTTTGTAGGTGATAATGCGTCAGCTGAAAGTGTGGGACGAAGAAGATGCTAAAGCCAAAACAGATTTAATAATTGCTATTGATTCAAGTTTATTACGAATGGTAAAAAGGTAAAATACTTCAAAACAAATTTGGGACAAGTTAAAGTCAAAATATGCTTCTACCGGGCCAGTGAAACGAGCAAGTTTACTCAAACGTATAACATTTTACAAGATAACAAAAAATGATGATTTTCATACTCAACTGATGAAGTTTTTCGACATAATAGCAAAGTTATCAGCTATGGGAGTCGAAATGCATGATGGTTTACAATCAACATTACTTCTTAACGCATTGCCATCTAGTGATATGGAGTCTTAAAATGAATTGTCCATCCAGATATACTTCGAGAAAAAGTTATTGAAAAGTATGATGCTTAAAGTCAACGTGACATTATTCAAAGGTTATGATAGTCAAGCAAAACTAAAAATTTTAAACCGTATCAAAGCAGTGGACATCAAGGTAATAAAAATCAAGGAAATTGATATCAGAGAGGTGGATATGATATCATGAAAGTGAACATCAAAGAGATGGATATCAAGGAAGTCCACGCAAAAACGATGGTAATTTAAACAAGCCATTCAAGTATAATTGTTTCATCTGCAATAAGGTTGGGCACAAAGCAGCTAATTTTGCAGCCAGAGCAAGTAATGGTAAGCAAGAATATTCATCAAAAGTTAAGTCTCAACTCGAAGATGCGTTTCAAGTAACGGAAGAAGCTCTCCAAAGCAAGTACCAAGTGATTATCGATGATGTTTAAATAAAGGCTGCACATCTCATGTGTGTAATAATAAAGCAGGATTTATCAATATAAAGTCGACAAATGAAAATGTTTTGTTAGCTAGCGATGCGCAAACTAAAATTGTAGCAAAAGGAACTGCTCGTGTTTTTACTACAAATGGAAAAGCAAACAGGTCGGTAAAACTCAAAAACAATATTAGTGAAAGGAATAAGAACTAATATGTTATCTGTTGGATTACCGACCACAAAAACACTGTTAGTTTTTCTAAAACTGGTGCAACTATTTTGGGAAAAGACGGCGAGATAAAATTGTTGGCACAAATAGTTGGAAACCAATATTATGTTTGTAGCAGTGAAGAGCAAGTAAATGCGGCAGTAAATAATAATGTTTAAAGTTATAGCATCATCGTCTAGGACTTTTAAATAAAAAAGATTTGTTAGAAATTGCTAGAAAAGGATTTGCTGTTAACATCAAGATTATTGAAGAAAATAAATTGGAACCGTGTGAAACATGTTTACAAAAAAAAATACAATGCTGTTTTTTACAAAGTCTGAAAGACGTACAGCGAAGTTAGAACTGATACATACTGATGTTTGGGTACCGTCAAGAGTAGAATCATTGGGATGTGCTCGGTATTTTGTCACATTTATTGATGATATTACACGATGGTGTAAAGTTCGATTTTTACGAAATAAAAATGATGTTTTTCAAGCTTTTAAGAATTATAAAGCTCGTGTCAAAACCCAGTCAAATTATAAAATTAAATGTTGAAAATATTGGAACAGAATATTGTAACAAAGAGTTTGATGAATTCCTGAAGAAAAATGGTATTTCCCGACGTTTAACTGTTCCTTATACACCACAGCCAAACGAAGTAGCAAAACGAAAAAACAGGACATTAATTGAAATGGCCTTCTAATTTAATCTGGATTAAGTCATGGATTCTGGGCCGGGGCAGTAGCTACTTCAAATTATTTAAAAAACTGGTGTCCAACATCCAGTTTAGATATTTATTCTCCATTTGAAGTTTAAAATAAGGAAATACCTTATTTAAGTAATTTAAAAGTTCAAGTCCAAATTTCATATCGAAAACCAGGAAGACCACAGATAGAGGGATCAGGCAGAAGAAGAAGACCGCGAAAAATTAGAACACTGGACTTATAAAAAAATAAACGAAGACCAAGAAAAACATGTTGATGATATTATATTGGTTAATGCAACAGAAAATAAAGGCTAAATAATTGAAGAAGAGAAACAAAAACAACACGTGGGAAATAGTTGAACGTCCAAAAGATAGAGCTGTTGTTACTTATAAAATTGTTTTTCATAGAAACAAATTAAAGTCTGACGGAACACTTGAACAAAGAAAAGCTTAAATTGTTGCTTGTGGGTTTACACAACGACAAGGAATAGATTTTACTGAATCTTTTGCACCTATTGCTAGGTTGGATTCTGTCAGACTTTTAATTACTTGTAATCTGATTTAGTCCTAATTTTTAACTTTTTTTTGGTCAGCCTAAACTTTTAGAACGAAGTTCCTTATCGCACGGTACGGATGTGGGCTATGCGAAAAAAAGGATAAGATTTTTTCGTTACACAACACAAATTATCAGACGCGTATGCCCTGTACCAATTATACCTGCGCAGCCGGTTTGAACTTATTAGCTGCCTTGAACCAATAAGCGCGCACCTATTACTGATCACAGCCAATAGCATACGCGCTATGGATAACTCTTGCTAAGTATTTCTATGCTACGCGTCTCTTCTTCTACACAACAGAACGCACATGCGCATTATTTTTGCAATTTTTATTTCATCAAACACGTGGACTACACAAATAAAAAAATTGACCCAAAAAAAATATCAAAAGAAGCAACAATGCCGAAAAATGCAAAAACAAGCGTGAGATAAAATATAATACGTTTATCAATAATAAAATACTACGAAAGGAACTTTGTTCCAACCGAGTGTTCCACTACACTCACGTTTTATTTTATTTTTTTTATTTTTATCAGATGTAAACAAGGGTTTTAACAAGTAAAAATGCAAATTTTCCTGATCTATAAAATAGAAAATATTACTGCTTAAAGTTGCAGAAGAAAACCACTAAAAAAATAAAAAAAAAATATGTATTTTCTAGTTTTCATTTTAAAGGCTTTTAAAAGTGTTATGCCAAATATTTTATGGATAAATTTAAAGTTTTTAATCTAATAATTAAAAAAATTACTGTAAAGATAAAAGGTTATATAAACTGTTTTTTTGTTCCCAAAGCCAAAAGTAAAGTCTTCCGGCCGCATTTCGGTCCCGAAAGAAGGACTTTTTTGACCTGCTTACTTTTGCGAACAGTTTGAAGTACAGTGCGCCTTCACTAAAGTGGACTACTATGCATGGTTGGGTACCACAGCATTTTTCAGAGCATGTGTATTTTTTCGGCTAAACGTAATTTTACATCCTAATAAAATTAACAAAGTCTCACAGATACATTCCTGTTAGTGAAAAATAAAACGATGTAATAAGTAGATAAAAAAAGATAAATGGATTAAAAAGGAAGCGCGCTACACTTGGCGAAATAGCTAGGTGGTGGCACTGACAATATATGCTTTTATTTAAATTTATTTTCGGCTTGTGAAGCAAAAAAAATAGTAAACAACCCACGGCCAAAATGTTAGATGCCCTGATAAATGTGTTATACTATTTGTTACCATTGAAAATATACATTTTTTTATTGTTTAAAGATACTTGTTGAAAGCAATTTACTTTTTTTATTTGAAAATAAAATTAAGTTATTTAGATGATATTTATAGCACCACCAGTATTTAACTTTTTCCTTTTTTTTAAATAACATTTAATCAGTTACCTTAATAAAAATATTTACTCATTTAAAAAAAGGAGTTCTGTTATTAAAACTTTATATATTTCTCGTTTAGGTTGTTTTTAAAATAGTGTAAATTTATATTTTAATCTAACATGATCTCGTTGCTTTTTCATAATTATTTTGGTAAATATATTTACCAATAACCAATTATTTAATTTTCAGGGCCATCCAAAATTTATATTTAATTTTGTTAATGTACTCGTTATTAAAAATAAGTTAAGGATATAAGGGGTAAGATGTAAATATTATTTTATTTATTGAAATAGTGAATTTGGCTTAATTTTGAATGGGCCAAATTTTATTTTAAACTAGACAAATAAAGTTTTTTAAAAATAATTATCAAATTATAACATTAATTCGGCGAAATGGACTGTATTTACTAATGCGAGATGCAAAAAATTAACTGACTAACCGCCGATGGCAAATCTTAAACGCTACAAATAATATATATCTTAGGGATACAGAGAAATATGGGTTTTTACTGGTAACTTTGAAAAAAATTTACTTTACTTAATTTTTTCGGTTTCCGTTTAACAGCGTTTTTTTAGTGAATACAAATTGTATTAACTGGATTTCTTTATGAAGTTTAATTTCAATTTATTAGATTTCATGGTAGTTAAAATAATAATAAACTTGTTCAATTGAATAAGGTAAAATAATAGTTTGGCAGAAGAAGCATGAAAATAGGATTAATGCTGCGGAGATGAGTAGTCTGAGAAGTATAGCCGGAGTGACTCGGTTGGATAAAGTTAAGAATAGTGAGATAAGAAAACGCTGTGGTGTAAAAGAAGATGTGGTCACAAAGAATGCTGAAGGAATGCTTAGATGGTTTGGACACGTAGAAAGGATGGATAAAGGAAGATTGAAGAAACAAATTTATATGGCGAGTGTGAATGGGCAAATCGGTAGAGGTCGACTTCGGAGAACATATCTCGATCAGATCAACATTGTTTTGAAGAAAGGCCAGGTCAAAAGTACCAACAACCGAAGAGCATGTATGAGAGCATTGATGAAAGTAAAGGAAGCAAACGAACCGTAGCAAGTGGAATGAAGTGGTCTCTGCCTACCCCTATGGGAAAAAGGCGTGACTTTATGTATGTATGTAAAATAATAATTATTGAAATTAGCTTGCTCGTTTTACAGACGTTATTTTTCTGATGTTGACGTATTCTAATTTCATTTGTCATTTAAATGCAGTCACGTTCCGCAAGTTATTCAGATATCATGTTACATTTTACAGTTTTGGAAATTCTCGTAGCTGGACGTGCCAATGGTTCGGGAAAATTTAGAGATGAAAGTAAGATGAATGCTGCGGGAATGAGTAGTCTGAGAAATAAAGCTAGAGTGACTCTGAAGGATAAAGTGATGGAATAGTTTGATAAGGAAACGGTGAGAAAAAAGATGTAGTAACAACAAAAAAGAAATAGTTTGGACACATGAAGAGGATGGATGAAAAAAAATATAAGGCGGATGTGAATGGGCAAGTCGGTAGTAGTCGACCTAGGCGAACGTACCTCGATCAGATCAAAATTGTTTTAAAGAAAGGACAGGTTAAAAGCACAAGCAAACGACGAGCATGTGTGAAAGCACTAATGAAAGTAGAAGAAGCAAAAGACGTGATCAAGAACCGTAGCAAGTGGAAAAAACGGGTCTTTGCGTAGCCATACGGGAAAACGGCGTGACTGTAGGTATGTATGTTACAAAAAATCAAAATACAAGCGCAGAAATAAAATATTTAAGAAGAGAAAGTAATAAAAAAATAGGATAAAAAATGTAGACATTAAAAAAAAGATAAACGAACACCTCACATTCAAGAAGATGATTGAAAAACTAAAGAAAAAAGTACCAAAAGAGGAAGACTTAAAATTACCCGGGTTAAAGTAATAGCAAAGATACTAAAAGAAAGAGAGAAAAGTTGGAAAGAAGAAATGGCATGATTTAAAATAGAAAATAAATAAACAAATTTGTAAAGAGATATTGCAAAATAAATTTATTAGTATATAAGAGCTGCCTTGTATTTCACAAAAAATATATTTTTTATTTACCCAATACATACTTGGTGGTAATAAAAGTTAAAAAGTTCAAAAAATGTATTGAGTTGTAATTTTATATTTCACAAATAAAATCTAGATATTTCAATTAAAGTTTTAATTATGAACATTTTCATTATTTATTGGTCAAAGGAAATTTGTGTTAGTAAAGTTTACGAAAATGCACATACAATTTTTTATTGCCTCGCAACATGGTGATATCACACATTAGTGAAGGCAATAAATAAATTTAATAAAAGTACCTTCTAAGCCATGTGTTGTACATTTTATTTACGATTATTTAAGGCTGATGTTATTGGTTCTGGTTATGATTAAATATAGCTATAAAACAAAATCGTTATTAACTGATAGCTGTGTTTGAGGAATTCTTTCCTTTTGTTCAAACAAGCGTGTGAATATATTTTATGCTTTCAGAGAAAGTCGATGTTATATGTCCGTATATCGTTGCCAAAACAAAAATCAGTTTATACGTAATAAAGTAAATTTGCAGCAAAATAAAAAAAATTTAAATGTGTTTTAAATTATTTTAAAATTTTTTTAAAGTAATTTGAAAAAAAATACAATAGCAGCTCATCATTTACCAACTTGTCACAGTCATAGATACACATTAAATTAGAGATTTATATTTAAATTCACAAGTACTTTGTCAATGTATTAAATATTTGCCATAAAACTATCCCAGATATATACATAAATTTTTTTACTGACTTATTGTAAAATAGTGGTTATCTTTACAAAAATATTACGTTTTTTTTAGGTTTTTGCCACAGCAGTTTTGATAGTTTGCGCAGTATATTCCTCTGAATATATCGCTTTCATCTTTAACTGTGTTAATAACAACCACAAGAGGCACTCACTATATGCATTTTTACGCACCCTTAAATTTTTATTAAACCCTATTTATCGTGAATCATAACTTTTCCAATTCTATTAACCTAAGCCACTTAAAGACTTGTATTTTAAAAAAAGCAGTCAAATCCATTTGGCATTTTTGCTGCTTAAAGTGGTGCTACCATAATAAACCAGCTTATGCAATGAAATCAATAATTAAGCCAAAAATTCAAACATGTCCATTGTATCCTATCCATACTCAAGCTAACAAAAACATTGTGTTACGACTCTCATAAAGTTGTCAAGAATAATCTATCAAACATTTACTCTGGAATAAAAACTTAAAAAATTATAGTTTTTGTGACCAGAAAGGATTTCTTGCAAGAATATCTCCCTTTTGTAGATTTAAATCAATCTTAACAAATAAAAGACACATAATAAAAGGATCTTTTAATATTAACAACATAGTAAAATTATTTATAATAAAGTAGCATCAAAGTAAAAACTGAATAAGATGGTTCCAAATTTATTAATAACCATGTATATATTATAACACTACAGTCTTTTATGGTTGCAAAAGCTTTAAATACCACTTATAAATTATACAAAAATGGTGTACAAATTATTAAAAGTAATAATAAAATAATTAGAAGAGCCTTTTTTGCAAACAAATGTTTTTGAGCACAAAATTTTCGAGCTTCTTGTAGTATTTTGTGGTGGGGTGCGATATGCAATAACTTTATAGTTTCAAATTCTGTTAGTGTTTGTTTCAATGAATTTCTGTGTTAGTTTTAGGATTTGTTGTTGGTAAATGTATTCTACATTGCTATTTTAAGGTTCTAATACTCTTAAGTGTTGAGTCTGCATTTAAGTATGTTCAATTAAATTTCTTACAGCTTTAATTTATAAACCACTCATTTTTTTATGTGCGATTTTGAATTCAATACATTTATTTGGGATCTTTGTAACTAGCTTCATCTATTATCCAAATTTAATCATGATTGGATTTTTAGTAATTTAACTTATTAAATTGGTATTTGGTAAATATAATTTGCAGAAATATATAATTAAAAATTAAATGTATTAACTCCAATGTTTTCAATTATAACCACTTAATTTTAAATTATTTATCACAATTGACACATTTACTGCGTATTATCCAATTTCAGAAAAAATTTAAAAAATATTATGTTTGTAAATTTTTTTATTATATACGCATTAATTACAGAAAAATATCTGTATCTATTGATATTGGAAACTTTTAATTATTTTACATTCTTATTTAAATTATAATAAAAATAATTTAAAATAATTTGGTTGTATAGAAGAAACCAAAAAATTAGATTTAAAAGAATATCAAAAATAAAATTTTATTTTAACTTAGTTTGAACATGTCCTGTACAAAAATTGTTAATAACGAAGTCACTGAAAAATTAATTAAATATTGTCTCTTTAGTTCCTATATGCTGGTTAAGCTAAATTTTATAGAAAAAATGGGTAACTTTAGGATATCCAACTGCATTTTTCCAAAAATAGTAGTTTTATTTTATTTTTAAACAAATGTGGTTTTAATGCCATCCTGTTAATGAATTAGAATGAAAATAGGAGTACTTAGAATTCGACATGATAGACCCTTTAAAAAAACAATAAATAGTTATTGGATATTTAAAAAAGGCACGTCTGGCTGTGCATAGAGGTATGTTGGTTCCTACACTTACATAGTGAATGTAAGGTTTGGCAGAAGCATGAACATAGGATTAATGCTATGGAGATGAGTTGTCTGAGAAGTATAGCCGGAGTGACTCGGTTGGATACAGTAAAGTATAGTGAGATAACAGAACGCTGTGGAGTAAAAAAAGATGTGGTTACAAAGATAGATAAAGGAATGCTTAGATGGTTTGGACACGTAGAAAGGATGGATGTTGGAAGTTTGACGAAACCAATTTATAAGGCGAGTGTGAATAAACAAGTCAGTAGAGGTCGCCCTCGGTGAAAATATCTCGATCAGATCAACATTGTTTTGAAAAAAGGCCGGGTCAAGAGTGCCAACGACTGTAGCAAGTGGAAGGAAGTAGTCTCTGTCTACCCCTACGGGAAAAGGGCGTGATTATATGTATGTTTGTGTTTTAAAAATTTTGTTAATTGGTTTTACATCACGTAGGAAATAATATTTTTGTCATTTACCGCATTATATAACAAGGTCACCTTATTTTATATGATTGTAGGTTAAAATAATCTTTTTTAAAAACATCGCTATTTTACGATAATGGATGATATTTGAGAAAATTGTATCTACGTAGTATTTATAGTATCTTTTCCAGAATTTCATAAGGCTATAAATCTTTTATCGCTAATTTTATAGATGTTGAATACCTAAGTGTAGACATCTCCGATATTTTCTGTGAATCGAAATACTATTATTTGGTATTTTGATTATTAAACTGTATATTCAAACCATTTATAAATTATAATATTTTTACCAATATAATTTATCGTTTTAATATAAAATGGGACATTTTTATGTGTAATAAAAAAGTCAATTAATTAATTATTGTTTAAATAGTTTTGATAAATGAAATATTATAAAAAAATAAACATACTTTTTAATTAAACCTAGTGTTTAGAGTTTTTGTTGCACTGCATTTTTTACTCAAGTGTATGTTTTATTTTTGTGTATTGTTCATTATAAAAAATACACAGCATGGTAATCACAAGATGAGGCACAATTTAAAAAGAAAAGGGAAGTACTTGGCCTTAAATATGGAAAAATGTACTAGCTTATTAAAAGAAAATCTACTTTGTCTATTCGGTTCTGCTACACCGAAAACAAAGCATTCATCGGAACTTGGAAATTAAAACTGTTGTCCAGACCAAAAAATTTGCCAGGAATCACAAAGACAGACTTCATTACCACGTGAATATTGAGGCAATCCAGCTTCTTGACAAAACTGGACTAGAATAAAGACTGATAAGGACAAAGCGCTTTGAGTTAAGTTAGGTTAGGTTGGTTAAGTTTGGTTTAAAAAGCAGAGCTTGTTCAGTAAACATGCCAATATTAGTGTAATTAATTTTAATTACAACTACTTGAGGCACAGTCATGAGTATATCTTAGTTTAAGTTTCAATCTTAGTATGTATGGAGTTTTCTATGACACCAACTTACCGTCAGTCCTTAACACAGACATTGTGGGTTGTAATTACACATGACATTGACAATGACAAGAAATGAGACTTTTAAAAGGATACGAAATAGCAAAGTCAGCATTGTTTATTAGTAGATATTGCAAGACAGCAATAAAGGGCTATTTAACTAAAACCCTACAGTAAGTTTAAGTTAAAACTAAAATGCTCATTGGTCAACAATAACTGGATTGTAATAAATAAATTCACAAGAAGTATATTCTAAAATAAAAAAAAATAAAATAATAAAGACATTATTTAATAATTAAATCTAGTGTTTGAAATTTTTGTAACACTGTATTTTTTGCTCAAGTGTATGTTTTAGTTTTCTGTATTGTTTATTATAAAAAATATATACAAAATGACAATGATGTATGAAAACTTATGAGTTTTAGAAATTGGACATACCAGTAAAAAAAAATTACAAAATGCAATTAAAAAATAAGAGAAACGTAACTCTATAATAAAGTTTTAGGTAATGAAAAAACCACATAAAATAAAAAAAAATAAAAAAATATTTAGAAAAAAAGGATTAAATAAAAATATTAAAGTACGTGGGTATAATTAATCATTGTTAATTATTAAAACATAAATATATTTATACCTCAAAATTCATATCTTTACCTAAAACAGCTTTTAAACATTATTAATTCAATGTTTTTTCCAAATTCTTTAGGCATTTAAAAAAAAAACTTAAAAAAAAAATTTACAAAAATTATTTATAACAACAATACTATAAGGTACTGTTTAAACATACATACATAATAAAGTCACGCCCTTTTTCCGTAGGGGTGAGCAGAGACCATTTTCTTTTACTTGCAACGGTTTTTACACACATAATCAACAATTACCTTCGTAAATAAGTGTAGAGACTAGCACTACTCTTTTCATAGTCAGTCGTGCCTTTTTTGACACGTTTTTTGCTACCTATAAAGTTATGCAGGGCTTCATCCATTTCTTTCTCTGCCAACTCCCTTCGCTCAATGTCACAGTTATACTTTCCGTCTCTCGTAAAATTTGAACCGAAGTACACTAACTTATTAACTTGTTCCACTCTTTCTCCTTGCAGTTTGTTGTGCTTTTTTCTTATCTAAATACCATTTCTACCACTTTTTTAAATTTGATTTAAAAAAAAGGTACCGTTTTAAATTTGCGTTTTCTTCAGTTTAAATCAATACTTCGTAGCGATTTGTAATCCATTTATTAATCCATTATGCCTAGGCGTCGTTTTTTTGAATTCAAAAAGGGACGCATTGTTGGTGTGCAGAAAGCTGGTTTTTTAGTCAGTCAAATTTCCGACCGCATATGTAAACAGTATTACAGAGTAGGTCTAGATGGTCCAAAAAAGGAGTCGATTGCTATCGTCACCAATTGAAAATGTATTGGATATGATCGGTGATAGTAAAGGTTTTTTACTTTAACCACCAAACAACCTAGTTGACCTTCGTGACCAAATTCAAAAAGCATGGAATTTTATTTAACAATGTAATAATTTTTTAAATAAATTAAACACACACGTTGTGAAAACTATAAGATTGATCAACTCTTACTGGGTGGATTTATTTGGAAGTCGGTACATATTACTTTTCATTTATAGGTAGATTTACTTTTAGAAATGCGTTGCATCTTTTCTGCGGCTTTTTTCTCTCTGTCATCGAACACAAATTGCGGTGAAATCGACAGTGAACCTTAAAAATAAATGTATTGAGCAGCAATTCCTGACATTTTGTTGGTGTTATTTTAGTATTTATTTTACTAGATGCAGTGGGTTAATAATGTAAGCTCAGGTGTATTAGGAAGGAAATTTATACAATTTGATAAATTTGTTTATTTTAGAACATGCCTTTATAGTAAAAAGTTTATGATTTGAGTTTAATATATTTTTAATGAAAAAAGTCAATAATATAATGTTGACATTATTAAAAGCTGCTGAGTATGACAGGATAACAGTTGAAATGCCGAAGGCTGGACAAAATGTAGTAGATAGTCTGCTGTACCGCCTTTTTACCCTTTGTTGGAGGAGTAGTAGCTTACCAGACGACTGGTGCAACGCCGTTATTGTGCCGCTAGGGAAAAGATTCACAGCAGAACTGTAAAAACTTCCGAGGTATTAGTTTACTCAGCATAGTCGGCAAACTATATGCAAATATATTGATTAAAATAGTTACGAATAAAACTAAGATGATGATATGGAATGTGCAAGCAGGATTTAAAAGAGAAAGGAGATGTATGGATCAGGTCTTTTCATTACAAGGTATAGTAACAAAATTCTTAACTAGAAGTCAGAAGGTCGATTGTGCTTTTATAGACTTGAAAAAGGCCTATAACATAGCAGTGAGGAGTGAATTATAGTCAAAATTGTCTATGTATGGGGTGAACAGTAAATAAATACAAGCACTTATATCACTATATGATAATTCCACACCTTGTGTAAGGATAAACGGAGCTTGCACGGACTGGTTTAACATCGAAAAAGGTGTGAGACAGTGATGTGTTGCTTCGCCATGGCTGTATAACTTATACATAGACGATTGTTTAAAATATTTTAAAGAAAGTGCGTATGGATTACTGATAAATAATTTGATCGTCAAATGCCTTCTTTACACAGATGATCAAGTCATATTAGCGTCATCTGAAGAGGAGTTGCAGGCGATGGTTAATGTTATACGTGATGCCCTGAAAATCAAAGGGATGAAAATAAATATAAGCAAGACGAAAGTAATGGTTTTTTAAAGAGACGAAAGCATGACAAACTGTGAAGTTTCGATTAAGAAAAAAAAAAGGGAACAAGTAAATAAATTTGTGTACTTTGGTTCAAAATTTACAATAAATGGGGCTTTATGAACAGCCAAAAAGTGTCAAAAAGGCACGTCTGGCTGTGCATAGAGGTGTGTTGGTTCCTACACTTTTGTATGGTGGTGAATATTGGATATTGGCAGAAGAAGTGTAAAAATAGGATTAATGCTGCGGAGATGAGTAGTCTGAGAAGTATAGCCGGAGTGACTCGGTTGGGCAAAATAAAAAATAGTGAGATAAGAGAACGCTGTGGTGTAAAAGAAGATGGGGATACAAAGATGGCGAAGCCACACATCAATGTCTTAAACCTGTTTCGATGTTAAACCAGTCCGTGCAAGCTCCGTTTATCCTGACGGAAGCTGTGGAATTCTCGTAAAGTGATTTCAGTGCTCGTATTAAACTACCACTCACCCCATACAAAGAAAATGTTGACCACAATTCACTTCTTACCACTCTGTCATTGACCTTTTCCAAGTCTATAAAAGCGCAATAGACCTTCTGACTTTTAGCCAAGAATTTTTTGACTATACGTCGTAATGAAAACACTTGATCCATACATCTCGTTTATTTGTTACTCCTTAAATCAATATCTTTGCATACAGTTTGCCGACTATGCTGAGTAAACTAATACCTTGGTAGTTCTTACGAACCTAATACGAACCTTTACCCTTATAAAGCGGCACAATAACGGCGTTGCACCAGTCGTCTGGTAAGCTACTACTCCTCCAACAAAGGTTAAAAAGGCGGTACAGAAGACTAGCTACCTCGCTTTGTCCAGCCTTAAGCATTTCATCGGTTATCCTTTCGTACCCAGCAGCTTTACCCAATTTCATACAGTTTAACGCTTTCACAATTTTTGTCGTACTAATTTTACTTTTATTGCAACTTTCACTTATGACTTCAAATGGGGCCTGTACTTGTGTATCCTCTTTTTCAATTAAACTTTCGAAGTATTCCTTCCATCTCTTTGAAACGCATTTTTTTTCTTTTACCATACTACCATTTTGGTTTCTGATTCTTTTCAGTTCCGAGGTAGTATTTTTACCTCCGGCTGTTCTTATGGACTTCCAGAAGATAATATTTTTATTATATTTTTTCGAAATCGTCAGATAACCTTCTATCAAATTCATCTTAATTACTTTCCTTCTTTCTTGCCACAACCTCTTTTGTCACACCTTTTAACCTTTTATACTCATTCTTTGCCTTGTTTTAATCCTATATCTTTGCCCTTTGCGTTCTTGGATTGGCTTTTGTAGCCAGCCAATCCAGCCAGGCTTTCTTCTTCTTTAACACTGCTTTTTAAACCTCTACGCACATTTTTTGTAACTCGCAACCTTTCCTTCTTTTACTTACACCACACACTTTAATAGGAATATCCACGATTTCTTCCTTAAATGGCTTCCAAAATTCTTCAACCTCACATGCTTTATTTAAACTGTCAAATTTCTCGATCTATTTACTAACGAACTTCTCTTTTATACCTTCCTCTTGCAAATGTTCAACTTGTATACGTTCTATTACACTATTTGATTCCTGCACACGATGCCACCACTGCTTAAAGAGACCTCTTATTCGGCTCATTACTAAGAAGTGGTCTGTGTCAATACCTGCACCACGATATGCCCGAGTGTCCATTACTTTCTTTTTCAATCTTTCATCTACAATTACGAAATCAATTATACTTCTTTGGAATCCTTCTTGTATTGTGTACAAGTGGATCCTTTATGGTTAAACATTTTGTTTGTTACCACAAGATTCCACTCCAAACATACTTCAAGAAGACTTCCTTTGTTTTTATTTACTCTGCTGTCACCGTAAATTCCCAGAACAGTGTCATATCCATTACGCTTTACTCCTATCCAACTATTAAAATTACCCAACATTTTAATTCCTTTATTTTGGTTACACTTATTTAGAATATCTGACACTATTTTAAAACTCCCGCGTCTCTTTTTGGGCTTTAAAAGATTGGTTTCACTGCGCATCTTGTGGGGCATAAACGTCTAGCAAAAAGATACGAGTAAGACCAACCTTCAGCCTCACCCAGAGAAGTATTGGGCTTACACATTTAAAGTCAGTCGCACATTCATTCAGCGCCCTGAGAACCTCTGCTGGTTTCCGGAACTCCTGGCCAGTAGGTTGTATAAGGTCCATGTGTTGTGGTTTCACATCCTTTTCGCTTGGTTTTCTTCACACAAAGAAAATCAAACTGTCTTTTTTCTATTATCTTGTAAATTTCATTAATTTTATCATTAAATTCTACCCTCATATTTAAAGTAGCAAAGTGACTATCCGCAGTCCACAGGAAGCATAACATGATAGGTGGTGACCTCTACCGCTATCGTTTTGGTTATAGTAAATACGACTATTACTTAAAGCTTTCCATGTGATAAAACAATTTATACTAAAATAAAATACATACTAATTAAAAAACTCTTAATGTTTATTTGTGAATATATACAGTGTTTGTATATCACAATAAATAAAAATAATAATTTAATGTTTAATATTTCTTAAGAAATCGGGATTTTTTTCTGAGTGAACGAACTGTCAATGTTATGTTTGACGTTTTTTTATATCTCTTTTTTACACATCAAGACAAATATAAGTACCAAAAATAATAAGTAATCAGTAATGAGTAATAAGTTCCTATCATAAGTAATACGTATTAAGTAATCATGAACTTGACAGGGTATGCTTTTCTTGGGGTACATTTTGCCATTTCCTTAAAACTACTTAAATGAGTTCAGTCGATTTGAATTACCCGGGTAATCCTTAACGACTTTAAATTTTTTTTTATTATTCAATTATTCTTTTGGATTCAGATCAGTTAAACAACCAGGTCACTCTAAAATAATCGCCTTCATTAAAAAATTGGTTATTTGTTTTTATATGGAGATAAATAAAAAAAATTCTTACAAAAACGCTTTTCCAGGTTCTAACTATGGTCTCTAGAACAACATAATGTCAAAATACCGTTGACTTGTCAATGTTGACCTTATATTATTTGCCTCCTTCACGCCGTTGATCAGGTTAAATTAGTATTATCTAAGGAGGAGTTGCAGACGATGGTTAATATTATGCATGATGCCCCCTAAAAATCAAAGGGATGAAATTAAATGTAAGCAAGACGAAAGTAATGGTTTTTGAAAATGACGATAGCATGACAAACTGCGAGGTGCTAATTGAAGAAGAAAGTTTGTATACCTGGATTCAAAGTTAACAAGATACTGTGATATTAAGCAAAGGGTGTTGGCAGTAAAATAAATGAATGGGGCCCTGTATAACTTTATGAGCAGCCTGAACGCGTCAAAAAAGGCTAGACTGGCTGTATGGTAGTGAATGTGCAAATCAAAATTGAAGACTAACTCTGGTATCATCAGAAAATAACACATTAAGAATAATACCAATTTTAACTTTGGTTTTAGTTTGTCTTAATAGTTTGGGAACTTAATAGTTTGGGAACTGTCTTCTGCTAAATAATTCATGAGCGCAAGTTTCCCTGTAGCTTGCAAAACTTGCATTTAAACCTTCGGATGGGATACCTACAGTGCGGTTTCTTTTAACGTCTTAAGCTACAAATTGGTTCTGAAGTGTTGTGGTACTTTTTTCGCGGATCCTTCTTGGCCTATTTCTTAAGGTAGCAAATTTTAAAAATCTCACGTTTATTTTTAAAACAACTCTTTGTTTAACTCTCACAAATCTGGCAACCTCTCTTTGTAAAATTTCCTGTTCTACCCAAGTATTAATTCTTTTGTACTTCTAATAACTTAACACAAGGCAATTTTTCATATATCGTACGGAATTAATTTATCACTTTAACTAGTTACAATATGTATCATCATTATCATCTCCCAGCCTGGTGTTGAGTCTGCTCCACTGGGCTCTATCTTGAGCTGTTCCAATCCAGTGTCCGTCTACTCTGGTTCTTTTGTCCGCGCGGGGTCTCCAATTTATTATTTTTAGAGACCATCTGTCGTCTTTGAATCTCGCAACATGTCCTGCCCATTTCCATTTTAGTGTCGTGATTCTCTGTATTATGTCTTGGACCTTTATTCTTCGCCGGTTGTACGTATTTTTTACGCGATCTTGGGTTCGAATTTCAAGCATAGTTTTCTCCATTTTTCTCTGAGCAACCTCCAATCTATGTACGGTGTTCCTTGTCAGTGTAAACGTTTCGGCACCGTAGGTCATTACTGGTAATACGCATTGATTAAAGATTTTTAATTTTAGGCTTATTGGTATGCTGCTTTTAAAGATAACAATATTACAAATAAATAAAACATTAAAGGATTCAGCAAAATTTTTTTAAAAAATTACACTCTTTTTGTTGGTGGACACATTAATATTTTGTTTGTATTTTACGTTTTTTATATATAAAAAATATTCCTCATATATATTGGATACCTACTTTCATACAAGTTTGGTTATGTGTATTAGTATTTTTGGGAAATACTTAAATAACGCAAAGCTTTTTAATCTTCAAAAATAAACCGTACTATTACAAACTCCGTAACAGGTGATTAAAAAAGTGAAGCCATACCATAACGTTAAATATAAAACTTTTTTTAAAAAAGATAAAAATATGAATAACCAAACCATTTACTTTACAGGAGTAAAAGATTATACTCTTTCTACGACTATATGATAGTCAGAGTTTTAATGCAATCTTTATATTATTTATGAAAATAAAAGTAAAAAAACAGTCAACCTGATATACGCGGATGCCAAACCGTGACACGTCACATGAAGCAAAGCATTCTTGAAAAATTTGTTTGGTAGATTTACTGTTTTGTCATTAGTCTAAACCTTTTAGTTCCCGTGGATCCTAAAAATTGTGAATCTGTGACTGGTCGAGTGCCGTTGAATAATGAACTTGGATCCACAGTGACTTGAATGAAATTATCTTCATTCATTAATTAATAACCAATATGTTATTATTGTAGAATACGATAGTCGTAGAAAATAGTATATTTTTTAATGAGTGTATAATGATGGCTATTATTCTCGACGATGAAAATTTTAAAACGAGCTGCAGTCGAGTATACACCAAACAAGGTAAAAAAATTTACTTGGCATTATAATAGCCAAAAACATTGCTTATTTATTGTATTTAAAATTAAGTTAAACTAAACTGCATATTGGCAATTAAAGAAAAAATATTAAGTTTATTAATAATAGGTAAAATTTTTATACAACTTTCTTTTCTAATTTTCATCGAAAAATGGGGTATAGGTATATTTTACATAAAAAATTATCTTTGCTTAGTTAACAAAAATGAATAGTTAGTCTGGAGTAAGCTTTTACGTAAATATTCTGATAAAATTGTAAGGTTAAAACGTGTTAAATGACGCATTCACCATTAATGTTGAATAGATAGTCGCGATTACGTTGAAGTGTATGATACTAACTTTAAAAACGCCGCTTTTAAAATAAATATATAATTTAATATATCTAAAAATGGACTAAAAATTGTCCAAAAATATTAACACGAAAGTTATAGAAAAAAGTTAATGGCATATTGCATCCCACAAAAAAAATATTAAATTTATAAATATTTCTTAATAGCAAATGTAGTCTTTTTAACACCACAGAATTTTTACTGGTATTTTCTTATATAATTTATTGAAGAAGGATTTAAATTTTTAGCATAATTTGTGTTTCAAATGTTTTAAATTTACCAATTATTTAAAAAAACAAAAGAAAATTGTTAAAATTTAAAACTATTATTAATTTTTATCCATTACCAACATAAAAGAAGTCTGTCTTTTTAAAAAATATAATAATTTATCACAATTTTTCCTAACAAAAATTGACGAAAACAAATGATGCTCTTTAATGGACATATTGTGTATTTATTTTAAATGAACAAAATTTTTTGGTCATGGAAAAAACAAAAACAAATACGAAAGAGTAGATAAAAGCTTTAATAGTACTTTACGTAACAAATTCAAAATATACGGTTTTTGTGGACGAGTTGCAAATATTCCAGGTCCTGTAGGTGAGTCTAAAAATGTGTTGCGTACACTATTTTTTTGTCAATTCTGTGGAATTACAAATCAGAAAAGAACGTTTATTTATAATAGGTATATTATTATAATTGTTTGTGTATAACTGTTTAAATAATTTAATAATTGTTTAAATTGATCATGTATAATTATATAATTGTTTGTCAATATTAGTCACTTATAGGATGTAGTAAAAAATAAATAATTGGATATCTTTTTCCTCTTTTTCTTTTTTCTAATATGGATAAATATTAGTAGGCTACTGCCTGTTCATTGCCAACACGTCCTTCTCGGAGGATGAGGTCCAGCATTCTCTCCAGCGCTTTGGTGGTCTTCCCTGTGGTCTCTTTTCTACTGGATTATTCATTTTTGCGTTTCTGTTTTCTATTGTCCTCTATTCTTTTTATATGTTTGTTCCAGAACCATCTTCTCTGTCTCAACCATCTTCCTATATCCTGTATCCCGCATTGTATTCTGATATCCTCATTTCGTAATCTATGGTATAGAGTTTTGCCTTGTATACTTCTTAGGGTCTTTATTTCAGCTGTTCTCATCATTTGTAGATTTCTGTTTATATCTGTTTGTTTGTTTGTTTGTTTCTGCTGCGTATGTTATTATAGGTCTTACTGCCGTTTTATATATCTTGTTAGAATTCTATGAATCCTTACCAGAAGCAAATATTTAATTTACCCATTTTTCAAAACGCGACGATCCTCTTACATTACTCAACGGTCAGAACAATCGGGAGTCGCCCGAACCTTCCCGAAATGTACGGTCCCCGTGTGGTTACTTAAGAACTAAAAGAGTCGTAAAATTACCACCCTTACGTTAACATCCTCTCATGTTTTATCCCTTTCAATACAAGTAAATTAGTTAAATATTTGGTGTAGTGCGATCTACTAGAATTTGTAAGTGTGTCTAATTTAAGTTAATTAATGCGGACAATCCAAAACTTACGGTTCTGATTACTGGTGTCGAGTAGTATTTTACTTGGGATAAATGTAACATATCCAATATCCATACACATCCATTTAATTTAGTATTTGTAGTTTTATCTTTTTACACCTTTATTAGTTATTTCTTATAAGTATCTGTCTAATGTAAAAAACCCTTTTTTTTTATGCTCCATTTCACAACTGGCTATGTTGCCACATTTATTGCAACGATTGTAAATAAACGAATTAATGTTTTCTGTAACTAAGTTTAACTCTTCTTAACCTTGTTGTCAATCTATCCATGACGTTAAATTTGAGTAGTGGTCCTTCGTTTTTACCTACAGTGTAGAATAAGCAGACATAACTATAGTTTATTTTTCGTTCCCTGAACTGGCCATTATCGAAGAGAAATCTGCGAGTATCTACATATCTTGACTTTGCTTTCCGTATTTAGGTATTTGTTCTTCCAGACAATTTTTCTCAAACATCCCAAAATTAGAATCGCTTTCATTGTTTGCTTTCTTACTCGCTTTCCATGGCTCGTTATATCTGCTTGTTCGACGATTTTGGAGTCGATTTCCAGCTTACACCTTATCGGTTCCTTTGATATTACTAAAAATTTAGTGTTTTCGGTGTTGATGAGCATGTTTAGTTCTTTTGCTTTGGTATTAAAAGATTATGGAGATTATCTTTAGAATCTGCAATAAGAACCGCGTCGTCAGCGTAGCATATAGCATAAAAGAAAGTATTTTCCATTTTGTATCCAGCTGGTTTGGGGTGATTTTCTATTATTTTATCCATTATCACATTAAATATAAAGGGGCTGAGTAAGTTTTTCTGTCTAATTCCTTTGTTTACGTGTATATTATCCCTTATAATGTGTTATTCTCTGATTTTTGTTCTGCATTGGTTGTTTATGTCGTGTATTACATTATATATATTAGTCTATGGTTCAGACCTTTTGTCCTCATTATTTCCAGGGCACCTTTTAAGCGCACTCTGTTAAAAGCTTTAGTCATATCGACGAAGCACATGTATGCGGGTTTATTGAATTCTAGGGACTTTTCAGATATCTGTTTGACTATAAATATTGCATCAATTTTGGATCTGTCTTTTCGAAAGTTTTGTTGTTCTTCTCTTATCCTTATGGTTTTAGTGATTTCTCCCATAATAGTATTTGTAAATGCTTTAAGAGCGCTATCAAGTAGGGTTACTTCACAATAGTTTTCTATGAATGCTTTATGTCCCTTTAAAAATGGGTATTTTTATACTGTTCTTTCATTGGTATTTTTTGTTCTTTTTTTATATTTTTAAATAAGGTCAACATTTCATTTTTTTATTCTCGTCTGGTCCGGGGCTTTTTCTAATTTTAAGGTGTTTTTAATCGTGTTATTTGTTAATTTACTAGAGATGGAAAGTATGACAGTGACATTGAGCGAAGGGTGTTGGCAGGAAAACAAATGAATGGGGCACTGCATAGCTTTATGAATAGCCAGAAAGTGTCAAAAAAGGCACGTCTGGCGGTGCATAGAGGTGTGTTGGTTCCTACACTTATGTATGGTAGTGAATGTTGGGTTTGGCAGAAGAAGTATGAAAATAGCATTAATGCTGCGGAGATGAGTAGTCTGAGAAGTATAGCCGGAGTGACTCGGTTGGATAAAGTTAAGAATAGTGAGATAAGAAAACGCTGTGGTGTAAAAGAAGATGTGGTCACAAAGATAGATAAAGGAATGCTTAGATGGTTTGGACACGTAGAAAGGATGGATGAAGGAATATTGACGAAACAAATTTATAATGCGAGTGTGAATGGGCAAATCGGTAGAGGTCGACCTCGGAGAACATAACTCGATCAGATCAACATTGTTTTGAAGAAAGGCCAGGTCAAAAGTACCAACAACCGAAGAGCATGTATGAGAGCACTGATGAAAGTAGAGGAAGCAAAAGATGTGTGTACGAACCGTAGCAAGTGGAAGGAAGTGGTCTCTGCCTATCCCTATGGGAAAAAGGCGTGACTTTATGTATGTATGTATTTGTTAATTCTATATCGTTGCTTTCTTTACAATCGATTTTTGTCTGTTTCTTATCTTTCTCTTTCTCTTCCTTGTATAGATTCCCAAAGTGCGTTTTCCACTGTTCTGTCGTGATTTTATTGGATATCAATAGATTTAATTAATACAAAATATAAAAAAAATGTTAAAGATTGTGTATGAAATTAAATGTTTTTTTATACTGACTTGTTTACTTGAGTTATAAAAGATAACATTGTAAAGTAATATTGTTTTACAATCAAGCATACAGGGTGTGAAGATAATAATGACGTTTATAATCAAGTAAAATATTTTTTTCAACAAAGTCTTTTGGTGTTAAAATTCCAGACAAGAATATGATATCCAAAGAAGCTGTAAGGGCTGAAGAAATAATACTAAAAGTTACACGCAGAGTAAATGGACTATTATGGAAGGAGAATAATTCAAGAATCCCAGAAAGTAAGTTGGTTGCACTTCAAAGTTTGGGACACATGAAACGAAGAATTAAAAAAAAATAAAATGAACGTAGCGGATGATGCCACAAAATTAGAAAAAGAGGCAGATTTTAATTATAATAGTCGATGGTATAATGAACCTAATTTTTTATATTTGGAACCGGAATATTGACCAAGAGAACAAATGAAGTTTAAAAAAATTCATAAAGGTATTCTGGAATTGGAAACTAGAAGTGTTTTGGTACACCATATTAAAAATTATTCCTATTTACCTGACATGGGAAAATTTTCAAGATGAACATATCTGATAAGGTCAACAGCATATGTACTAAAATTCATGAATATATGCAGGAGAAAAGTTTTAAACACTAAAAAACTAACAAAGAGGATTTGAAGGAAGCTTAATTACTTTGGATCAAAAAAGCATAAGAAGAAACATTCGGAAATAAAATAAGTAAACTTCTAAAAGGTAAAGAAGTTCAAAAAAATAGTCGTTTATTACAATTATCTCCAAATATAGCCTAAGATTAAGTTTTAGGATTTTGTGGTAGAACACTTCTACTATACTCAGTGGAACTAAATGCCTATCATTTTGGATGAAATACACCCTTAAACAAAACTTTTAATGTAACATTATCATTGCTATTTCCACCATAAAGTTACCAATTGAGGCAAAAGTTTTGGATAATACAAGTAGTTAAACAACAGCGATTCAAGCGCAAAGGAGTGGGGGGAGGAGTGGGGGTAGGAGTGGGGGAAGTGGAGGGGGTAGGAGTGGTGGAGTGGGGGTAGGAGTGGGGGAAGTGGAGGGGGTAGGAGTGGTGGAGTGGGGTAGGAGTGGGGGTCAGAGTGGTGGAGTGGGGGAAGTGGTGGGGGTAGGAGTGGGGGTAGGAGTGGTGGAGTGGGGGTGAAGTGGCAGGAGAAGGAGTGGGGGAAGTGGCAGGAGAAGGAGTGGGGAGATGACATTGTTGACATATGACATTGTTGACATATGACATTGTTGACATATGACATTGTTGACATATGACATTGTTGACATATGACATTGTTGACATGTGACATTGTTGGTGAAGGAGTGGGGAAATGACATTGTTGACATATGACATTGTTGACATATGACATTGTTGACATGTGACATTGTTGACATGTGACATTGTTGCCATTGTTTACATACGGCATGTTGCCATTGTTGACATATAACATCATTGTTTACATTGTCCCCATCGACTCGATTAAGAGGGTTACGTAAGCACGTTGAAAAGTGGTGTGACGTAAGCGTTGAAAAAAACTTGGCTTCTCGGAGGTTCGAACCTTAATCCTTTGCCTTACTAAACGGATAGCTATACCATGTAGCTACTACGCATATTAATTTTATCGTGCAAGATTGGATATACAAATATATATTTGTGACATCATTTTTGATAAAAATAACCTTGAACTGCGCTACCAGATAACTTTGTTATCGTATACTTAAATGAGGTGTAATATTGATTGCGACAGAGATAATAATTACACACGCACATAGTCCCAGTTTAAATGTGTGCGATATTGTTGTACATGTACAGGGTATGTCACAAATTAAGAAGTCAAAAGAACCTTAACGAATGTTGGCATGGGAAAAATTGTTTTTATGAAAATTCCCCATACGCTAATCTTAAGATACGCCATTCTAAATATAAAGGGGTGCATTCACTGTTGCAAGAGATCTAATTCGAAAAATCAAAGCACTGAGTTATCGTATACTTAAAGGAGGTGTAATATTGATTGCGACAGAGATAATAATTACACACGCACATAGTCACAGTTTAAATGTGTGCGATATTGTTGTACAAGTACAGGGTATGTCACAAATTAAGAAGTCAAAAGAACCTTAACGAATGTTGGCATGGGAAAAATTGTTTTTATGAAAATTCCCATACGCTAATCTTAAGATACGCCGTTCTAAATATAAAGGGGTTGGAAATTCCGATTAAATTAAATCAAATTTTAAAGTTCGAGAAGCTAAACAAAATTTCAGTTAACGTCTATGCTTTAGAATTAAATAAAACAGAGAAGAGATAATTTTACATAGTTATACCTGTTGTGTTTACTAAAAATAAAATGAAACGTCACGTCAATTTGTTACTAATACAAGATCAGTATTTTCGGAAATTAAATGATTATAAAGCGCCATCTATCGACAATGAAAATGTTGAAATCAAATATGTTTGGATAAGTACGAGGTATGTCGTAAATTAGGAAGTCAAAAGGACCTTAACGAATGTTGGTATGCGACCCATCAAACGATTCAGCGTTGCTTAAAGTACGTCAAGTGTCACGAGAGTACGTTAAATGTCACGTGAGTACGTCAAGCGTCACGTAAAACGTCACGTGTCACGTTATACGTAATGTGTCACATTAAAAACACACACACACACATGTTGAATATTTTTGTTCATGTACAGGGAATGTCACAAATCAAGAAGTCAAAAGGTCCTTAACGAATGTGGCATGTGACCCATCAAACGATTCAACGTTACGCAAAGTATGTCAAGCGTCACGTGAGTACGTTTAAAAACATACACACATGCACAACAACGTGACATGTCACATTAGTAGACATTGTTAACATATGACATTGTTGTCGTTGTTTACATACAGCATTGTTGACTGCCATTGTTTACATAGGGCATTGTTGACATATGACATTGTTGCCATTGTTTACATACGGCATTGTTGACTGCCATTGCTTACACACACATGACATTGTGGACATATGACATTGTTGCGATTGTTTACATACGGCATTGTTGACTGCCATTGTTTGCATAGAGCATTGTTGACATATGACATTGTAGCCATTGGTGACATTGTTGCCATTGGTGACATTGTTGCCATTGTTTACATACGGCATTGTAGACATATGTCTTCAAATTTCCCTTATACTTGAATACTATGTTTTTATTTAATGTCATTACGGAATTTTGGAAAATATGGGAAGCAAGATTTTTGATACATAATCTTTATTTCATTCACATATTCATTGTATTTAAATCAATTTTCGGTGATCGTATCGATCGTCGGTAAAACATCTAAACCATGACAATAAAACCCACAATAATCTTTTTTAAAAATAAAATTACTTAATAAATTCAAAGTTTACGAGAGATGAAAAGTATGACAGTGACATTGAGCGAAAGGTGTTGGCAGGAAAACAAATGAATGGGGCTCTGCATAGCTTTATGAATAGCCAGAAAGTGTCAAAAAAGACACGTCTGGCTGTGCATAGAAGTGTGTTGGTTCCTACACTTATGTATGGTAGTGAATGTTGGGTTTGGCAGAAGAAGCATGAAAATAGGATTAATACTGCGGAGATGAGTAGTCTGAGAAGTATAGCCGGAGTGACTCGGTTGGATAAGGTAAAGAATAGTGAGATTAGAGAACGCTGTGGTGTAAAAGAAGATGTGGTTACAAAGATAGATAAAGGAATGCTTAGATGGTTTGGACACGTTGAAAGAATGGATGAAGGAAGATTGACGAAACAAATTTATAAAGCGAGTGTGAATGGACAAGTCGGTCGACCTCGGAGAACATATCTCGATCAGATCAACATTGTTTTGAGGAAAGTCCAGGTCAAGAGTACCAACAACCGAAGAGCATGTATGAGAGCACTGATGAAAGTAGAGGAAGCAAAAGATGTGTGTACGAACCGTAGCAAGTGGAAGGAAGTGGTCTCTGCCTACCCCCATGGGAAAAAGGCGTGACTTTATGTATGTAATAAAATCTCAAGAGTACCAACGACCAAGAACACTAATGCAAGTAGTTCATTGTATTTAAAACAATTTTCGATCGTACCGATCGTCGGTAAAACATCGAAACCATGACAATAAAAACCCCAATAATCTTTATTAAAAATAAAATTACTTAAAATCTTATGAATCAAACAAACAAGAATTAGCTTAAGTCCTTATGATGACATTTATTGCCTGGGACTATCGATACTCTTCCTTTTGGGTCATTATAGTTTAAATAAATATATATTTTTTTCACCCTAGCACATCTCTTTAGTTAAAGAAATGAATAGTTTGATCCTTATTCAGCTTTTAGACGATACATATCTCTAAAGGTAGTGTCAAGTCCGGGATGCGTACGCGCTCGCTGGCCGCTGCGAAAATAATATAGATGGGTATATATACAGGGGGGCGCATGAACTGGCAAAACTTTTGGAACTATTGGAAAAAATATATTTTTAACAAAAAAAAACCTTGGTTAAAAGAACTATTTAAGCTCCCTTTTTTCATGTATCACGCAATAAATCGTCTTGTGACGTCATCAAAAGATTCAGCATTACGCAAAGTACGTCGACCATCACGTTAAACGTCATGTAAGTACGTCAAGCGTCCCCTTAAACGTCACGTGTGTACGTTGAATGTAAACACAGCGACGTTAAACGTCACGTGTGTATGTCAAACGTAAACGTCACGTTAAACGTCACGTGTCACATAAAAACACACACACACACACACCAGTTTGATTTAAACAATCTGCATGGTTAAAGCCCTATATCGAGCTGAACAATCGTTTAAGGACTACAGCTACCAGTTTATTTGCAAAGAATGAATTAAAATTCTCGAACAACGCGGTGTTCGTCAAAACAATGGAAAATAAACGCTTCCGCAGTTGGTAAGTTCATACGAGGGTCGTTACAGATCAAAAAATTTAATTTCTAGCGTCAGATTTCACAATAGATCAATTTTTGATGATAATTTAATACGCAAAGTACGTCGACCGTCACGTTAAACGTCACGTGTGTATGTCAAACGTAAACGTCACGTGTCACATAAAAACACACACACACACACACCAGTTTGATTTAAACAATCTGCATGGTTAAAGCCCTATATCGAGCTGAACAATCGTTTAAGGACTACAGCTACCAGTTTATTTGCAAAGAATGAATTAAAATTCTCGAACAACGCGGTGTTCGTCAAAACAATGGAAAATAAACGCTTCCGCAGTTGGTAAGTTCATACGAGGGTCGTTACAGATCAAAAAATTTAATTTCTAGCGTCAGATTTCACAATAGATCAATTTTTGATGATAATTTAATACGCAAAGTACGTCGACCGTCACGTTAAACGTCACGTGAGTACGCCAAGCGTCACGTTAAACGTCATGTGAGTACGTAAAGCGTCACCTTAAACGTCACGTGTGTACGTCAAACGTAAACACAGCGTCACGTTAAACGTCACGTGTGTATGTCAAACGTAAACGTCACGTGTCACATAAAAACACACACACACACACACACCAGTTTGATTTAAACAATCTGCATGGTTAAAGCCCTATATCGAGCTGAACACTCGTTTAAGGACTACAGCTACCAGTTTATTTGCAAAGAGTCAGTTTAAACTCGCGAACAACGCGGTGTTTGACAAAAGAATAGAAAATAAACGCTTTCGCAGTTAGTAAGTTCATACGAGGGTCGTTACAGGACAAAAAATTTAATTTCTAGCGCCAGATTTCACAATAGATCAATTTTTGAAAGCGAACGAGCAAGATATTTTAAAACATTTTAGTCATTTGAAAATTGCAGGACCTCGAAAATTTAAAGTTGGCGCCATTGTACGAATTAGTAAAGCCAAACACGTTTTTAAGAAAGGTTATACACCCAATTGGTCAACGGAATTATTTAAAATCACAAAATGTAAGATAACCAATCCTGCAACGTATCTTCTGGAAGATATGATGGAGGCACAAATCAAAGGAGCCTTCTACGCGGAAGAATTACAGAAAACTGCTAATCTTGATATCTACTTAGTAGAAAAGGAACTTGGACGCAAAGGAAATAAAATGTACGTCAAATGGTTAGGCATAAAAGGCAACATTTGTTTAATTATGAACAAAAATCGACTTTTAAGTGGAGGGGAGGAAGGTTACAAATATGCGCGAGTTATATGCGTCATTTCCGCTGACTTCTATTAGAACCATTTTTGCGACGCAGCAGTTCTAGAAGCTTCCAGAAATTGCTTATCTAAAAAAAATGTCACGTTCGCATTTTCCTTTGTTTAACCTTATTATAAAATAAGCATTATGTATTAAAATTAATCAATTTTGACTTTATTTCTAAATTTTTTTTATAAACATCCTTGAAGATATAAAAAGAAAAAAGCCATACGGTTTAGTACCATTTGACTATTCACATTAAACGTTGATAGATTTTTGCGTGCAAGTGCTCCAAGAAGAAAAAAGTAAGTTTAAATTATTGTTGTGTGTGTTTTGTCTCACAAAATATTCTTATTTTTGATTTTAGATGAATTTGGAAAAATTAAACGAAGTTTCCTCCATTACAGCACGGAAACCTATAGTAAAGCTGCAGGAGCTACCAATAGGAGTTGCTCAAGCAATTTATGCTGCGAAAATAACCAAAACACCATATGGTACAAGCGTTCTTCTTGACTTGGGTGATAAAGTCACATTCCTACCCAACAGAGTGACTGCTACCTATGAGCCGTATATTAGCCATTTCGAGAAAGGGAAATACAGCTTAACATACCAAGGATCTTACGATTGTGGCCGCCCCCATTTGGCTGCAGCATTTGAAATTAAAGAAATTTAGTCCGATATTCCAACAAAAGAGAGCATGAAAAATAAAGTCGATAATGTTTTTGCAATGACTTGTGTAATATTGGCATCTATTTTTGTTTTAATTTTAAAATTTATCTTAAAAATTGTAAAACGAAAATTTAAATCTACATGTAATATAAAAGTTGATGATGAATACACATAGTGTTTTAATAAAACATCCAATTTTTCTTAAACATTTATTTAAAATAATTATAATGGTATCGCATCGAGTAAATTTATTAAACAAACTTAGTTTCTGTTCATATTATCACAATATTATTGGTTTTTGTAAACTGCATGGTGAATTATCGTTATCATTATTGTCGGAAATACTTCCAAATGATTTGTTAAATAGTGCCTTGAGAGAGTTTATCTATTTTTATAGAATTACCACAATTAATGATTTAAATAAATAATTTTTTCAAAAAGTTTTGTTTTATTGGTTCCCCGAAATTTTAAGTTTCTATAAATATACTGTAAACAATATTTGTTAATCATTTAAGATGCTGTGCCCTACTCAAAGTTTGAAGAAACAATTGAAATCTCTACTATTAAAGCTAATTTCATTTTACGAATAACATGTAATTTTTTTTAAATTGTTGATTTGTGCATGAAATTTTTTTAAAATCGATCTTTTCTTCATTTAACTTTCATAAACCATTAAGGCTTATTTGACTAGCCAATATAAAAACAATTGCTTAAATTTCAGATATTAAATACATTCTATAACATTTTTACATATAATATAAGAGTGTAAGAATTTTAGTAGTAAAATAAATATTTTAATTTTTTATGCGTGTTAATACTACTGGGAAACCATTACGCGAAAATGAATGGATGTACTGTTGTGGCCAAGGCACGTGGGTTAGAGGTGATCCTCGTGGAAGCAAATATGATGTGTACATGAAATGATTATAATATGATATTGTTTCTTGAAAATATAATTGAATGCAAAAATTACAATTGGTCTTTTAATAACTGATGCTATTGCTGACATTGATATAAGTTTGACCTGGTAATTCAGGAATGCTTGAATCTACGTTTCTATAGAATATGTATTATAAATATATTTGCATAGTTGTTGCTCTGTTGTGTTTTCAAGTGTCACGCTTATTATGGGTAAGAAACATTTTTTTTTAATTTTTATTTATTTAATTTCTATGTTAGAAAAAAATAATTGTAACTATTTTATTCTAAATAAAGAAATTTTGTCGGTGTTTTTAACGGACGATCAATTTTTCTATCGACTTTCTTTTTAACTTTATTAAGCAATGGTTTTTTAAAATATAAAAATATTAAGTGATTTTAAGTTTTAAAGTAAAGAAATCAAATCTTGTAACACCTTCAATAAGTATTTATAATTAAAATATTGTGTTTCTGTTTTAAATCTTAAATTACACAGAGGACATCTTAAATGCATAATGATATGACGACGACTTATCTTTTTAAACGCTTTGTAACAGAAATTACAAATTTGTATTTTAAAATTAGCAAATCCATTGTTTTTGCACTAAATCTAAAAGAAAAACAAAAAAACCGCATACAGTGACGGCTTATCTCAAATATATTTTACCTACGGTTTAAAATCTATAAAAGGGAAAAATAAAAAGTGCATTTTTACTAGAATTTAAAACGAGATGGATAAGTAACTAAAACTTTTTTAATTATGTTGTTATTTTAAATTTTTACTCTTTACAAAATTTTTGCAAATTTTCAAAATACTTTTATTTTAAAGTTATTTTTCGTCAGTTAAAAAATAATTTAAACACCACTCACAAATAAATTTTTTGTCTATTCTTAGTTACTCAACTATTTATTAATCTAGACAAATCTTTGATGCAGCAGTAGTTACATTTAATTTTACAATTCTCATCATCTGAGCTTTATAATTATTTAATTTTTGATAATACTGATTTTTAATCAAATTTGTTATTTTTTACACACTAGTTTTCAATTTAAAATTGCTTTACAGACAGACGATTAGAAGACCTTATATATACCAGAGTAAGGGAAGCATTACTCCCACATCAAAGAGTAAGTAAACAAAACCATTTGCTAATTATTTCTACCAATCTTACTTTGGTGTTGGTAGTTTTAACAATAAATTTAATTTCCAACTAAAATTTCTTAGGCTAACTTTTTTTATGCCAATTTTTGTATTAACATAAGGTTTTAATCATTTTAGATATTTTTTTACTAAATTAAAAATTCTTTGTGTCAATTTTAGTACATTAAATTTTAAATAAAACTTTTTTTTTTTACAGGCTAAACCCATCATATTTATGATGGGTTCTCGTGGAGGCAACCCGCCTCCATCAATGTTATGCGTAGGGGATGTGGGCCCCTACAGTATATATATGGAGGTACTCGAGAGCGAGACATGGGTTTGGGCATTAAGGTATAAATTTATCTATGATTTTATATTTTTATTTTACAAATGTTTTTTTTTTATGTTGCAGATAATGGGCCTATTCTACTTTTATTATGTGTAAACTAATTAAAAAAAAAATTTGAGTTAAATAAAGGAAATGAATGAATATTGTTTCGTTTCAATTATTTTTGAAAGTAACGTTCGACACATGCCTCAAACATTTGACAATTATTTCAGTTAATTAACGTAGAAAATGTTAAAATGTTCAAAATTTAAGTAAATATCTAAAATTGGATTTAAAACTAAAAAAGTACTCGAAAAAATCATTTTAACAGTATCATACAAATAAAAATGTTTATAAAATTAATTTTTGGTTTTAAAATATAAGTGTTAAAAATAAATTTAAAAAGTTAAACAAAAGAAAATTAATTTAAATATAATGAATATGTGAATGAAATAAAGATTATGTATCGAAAATCTTGCTTCCCAAATTTTCCAAAATTCCGTAATGACATTAAATAAAAACATATGTAGTCTTATAGTATTCAAGTATAAGGGAAATTTGATCACATATGTCAACAATGCCGTATGTAAACAATGGCAACAATGCCGTATGTAAACAATGGCAACAATGCCGTATGTAAACAAGGTCAAAAATGGCTACAATGTCATATGTCAACAATGCCGTATGTAAACAATGTCATATGTCAACAATGCCCTATATAAACAATGGTAGTCATCAATGCCATATGTAAACAATGGCAACAAGTCATATGTCAACAATGTTAACATTGCCCAGGATCCAAACCCCTGCCACGCCTCTGGACCATATTCGTGTACCGAACGAAATGTACAACGTCTCCGTCACTGGTTTTCTAATGTTGTAATACCATTATAATTATTTTAAATAAATGTTTAAGAAAAATTGGATGTTTTATTAAAACACTATGTGTATTCATCATCAACTTTTATATTACATGTAGATTTAAATTTTCGTTTTACAATTTTTAAGATAAATTTTAAAATTAAAACAAAAATAGATGCCAATATTACACAAGTCATTGCAAAAACATTATCGACTTTATTTTTCATGCTCTCTTTTGTTGGAATATCGGACTAAATTTCTTTAATTTCAAATGCTGCAGCCAAATGGGGGCGGCCACAATCGTAAGATCCTTGGTATGTTAAGCTGTATTTCCCTTTCTCGAAATGGCTAATATACGGCTCATAGGTAGCAGTCACTCTGTTGGGTAGGAATGTGACTTTATCACCCAAGTCAAGAAGAACGCTTGTACCATATGGTGTTTTGGTTATTTTCGCAGCATAAATTGCTTGAGCAACTCCTATTGGTAGCTCCTGCAGCTTTACTATAGGTTTCCGTGCTGTAATGGAGGAAACTTCGTTTAATTTTTCCAAATTCATCTAAAATCAAAAATAAGAATATTTTGTGAGACAAAACACACACAACAATAATTTAAACTTACTTTTTTCTTCTTGGAGCACTTGCACGCAAAAATCTATCAACGTTTAATGTGAATAGTCAAATGGTACTAAACCGTATGGCTTTTTTCTTTTTATATCTTCAAGGATGTTTATAAAAAAAATTTAGAAATAAAGTCAAAATTGATTAATTTTAATACATAATGCTTATTTTATAATAAGGTTAAACAAAGGAAAATGCGAACGTGACATTTTTTTTAGATAAGCAATTTCTGGAAGCTTCTAGAACTGCTGCGTCGCAAAAATGGTTCTAATAGAAGTCAGCGGAAATGACGCATATAACTCGCGCATATTTGTAACCTTCCTCCCCTCCACTTAAAAGTCGATTTTTGTTCATAATTAAACAAATGTTGCCTTTTATGCCTAACCATTTGACGTACATTTTATTTCCTTTGCGTCCAAGTTCCTTTTCTACTAAGTAGATATCAAGATTAGCAGTTTTCTGTAATTCTTCCGCGTAGAAGGCTCCTTTGATTTGTGCCTCCATCATATCTTCCAGAAGATACGTTGCAGGATTGGTTATCTTACATTTTGTGATTTTAAATAATTCCGTTGACCAATTGGGTGTATAACCTTTCTTAAAAACGTGTTTGGCTTTACTAATTCGTACAATGGCGCCAACTTTAAATTTTCGAGGTCCTGCAATTTTCAAATGACTAAAATGTTTTAAAATATCTTGCTCGTTCGCTTTCAAAAATTGATCTATTGTGAAATCTGGCGCTAGAAATTAAATTTTTTGTCCTGTAACGACCCTCGTATGAACTTACTAACTGCGAAAGCGTTTATTTTCTATTCTTTTGTCGAACACCGCGTTGTTCGCGAGTTTAAACTGACTCTTTGCAAATAAACTGGTAGCTGTAGTCCTTAAACGAGTGTTCAGCTCGATATAGGGCTTTAACCATGCAGATTGTTTAAATCAAACTGGTGTGTGTGTGTGTGTGTGTTTTTATGTGACACGTGACGTTTACGTTTGACATACACACGTGACGTTTAACGTGACGCTGTGTTTACGTTTGACGTACACACGTGACGTTTAAGGTGACGCTTTACGTACTCACATGACGTTTAACGTGACGCTTGGCGTACTCACGTGACGTTTAACGTGACGGTCGACGTACTTTGCGTATTAAATTATCATCAAAAATTGATCTATTGTGAAATCTGACGCTAGAAATTAAATTTTTTGATCTGTAACGACCCTCGTATGAACTTACCAACTGCGGAAGCGTTTATTTTCCATTGTTTTGACGAACACCGCGTTGTTCGAGAATTTTAATTCATTCTTTGCAAATAAACTGGTAGCTGTAGTCCTTAAACGATTGTTCAGCTCGATATAGGGCTTTAACCATGCAGATTGTTTAAATCAAACTGGTGTGTGTGTGTGTGTGTGTTTTTATGTGACACGTGACGTTTACGTTTGACATACACACGTGACGTTTAACGTGACGGTCGACGTACTTTGCGTATTAAATTATCATCAAAAATTGATCTATTGTGAAATCTGACGCTAGAAATTAAATTTTTTGATCTGTAACGACCCTCGTATGAACTTACCAACTGCGGAAGCGTTTATTTTCCATTGTTTTGACGAACACCGCGTTGTTCGAGAATTTTAATTCATTCTTTGCAAATAAACTGGTAGCTGTAGTCCTTAAACGATTGTTCAGCTCGATATAGGGCTTTAACCATGCAGATTGTTTAAATCAAACTGGTGTGTGTGTGTGTGTGTTTTTATGTGACACGTGACGTTTAACGTGACGTTTACGTTTGACATACACACGTGACGTTTAACGTCGCTGTGTTTACATTCAACGTACACACGTGACGTTTAAGGGGACGCTTGACGTACTTACATGACGTTTAACGTGATGGTCGACGTACTTTGCGTAATGCTGAATCTTTTGATGACGTCACAAGACGATTTATTGCGTGATACATGAAAAAAGGGAGCTTAAATAGTTCTTTTAACCAAGGTTTTTTTTTGTTAAAAATATATTTTTTCCAATAGTTCCAAAAGTTTTGCCAGTTCATGCGCCCCCCTGTATATATACCCATCTATATTATTTTCGCAGCGGCCAGCGAGCGCGTACGCATCCCGGACTTGACACTACCTTTAGAGATATGTATCGTCTAAAAGCTGAATAAGGATCAAACTATTCATTTCTTTAACTAAAGAGATGTGCTAGGGTGAAAAAAATATATATTTATTTAAACTATAATGACCCAAAAGGAAGAGTATCGATAGTCCCAGGCAATAAATGTCATCATAAGGACTTAAGCTAATTCTTGTTTGTTTGATTCATAAGATTTTAAGTAATTTTATTTTTAATAAAGATTATTGGGGTTTTTATTGTAATGGTTTCGATGATTTACCGACGATCGGTACGATCGAAAATTGTTTTAAATACAATGAACTACTTGCATTAGTGTTCTTGGTCGTTGGTACTCTTGAGATTTTATTACATACATAAAGTCACGCCTTTTTCCCATGGGGGTAGGCAGAGACCACTTCTTTCCACTTGCTACGGTTCTTACACACATCTTTTGCTTTCTCTACTTTCATCAGTGCTCTCATACATGCTCGTCGGTTGTTGGTACTCTTGACCTGGCCTTTCCTCAAAACAATGTTGATCGGATCAAGATATGTTCTCCGAGGTCGACCGACTTGTCCATTCACACTCGCTTTATAAATTTGTTTCGTCAATCTTCCTTCATCCATTCTTTCAACGTGTCCAAACCATCTAAGCATTCCTTTATCTATCTTTGTAACCACATCTTCTTTTACACCACAGCGTTCTCTAATCTCACTATTCTTTACCTTATCCAACCGAGTCACTCCGGCTATACTTCTCAGACTACTCATCTCCGCAGTATTAATCCTATTTTCATGCTTCTTCTGCCAAACCCAACATTCACTACCATACATAAGTGTAGGAACCAACACACTTCTATGCACAGCCAGACGTGTCTTTTTTGACACTTTCTGGCTATTCATAAAGCTATGCAGAGCCCCATTCATTTGTTTTCCTGCCAACACCTTTCGCTCAATGTCACTGTCATACTTTTCATCTCTCGTAAACTTTGAATTTATTAAGTAATTTTATTTTTAAAAAAGATTATTGTGGGTTTTATTGTCATGGTTTAGATGTTTTACCGACGATCGATACGATCACCGAAAATTGATTTAAATACAATGAATATGTGAATGAAATAAAGATTATGTATCAAAAATCTTGCTTCCCATATTTTCCAAAATTCCGTAATGACATTAAATAAAAACATAGTATTCAAGTATAAGGGAAATTTGAAGACATATGTCTACAATGCCGTATGTAAACAATGGCAACAATGTCACCAATGGCAACAATGTCACCAATGGCTACAATGTCATATGTCAACAATGCTCTATGCAAACAATGGCAGTCAACAATGCCGTATGTAAACAATCGCAACAATGTCATATGTCCACAATGTCATGTGTGTGTAAGCAATGGCAGTCAACAATGCCGTATGTAAACAATGGCAACAATGTCATATGTCAACAATGCCCTATGTAAACAATGGCAGTCAACAATGCTGTATGTAAACAACGACAACAATGTCATATGTTAACAATGTCTACTAATGTGACATGTCACGTTGTTGTGCATGTGTGTATGTTTTTAAACGTACTCACGTGACGCTTGACATACTTTGCGTAACGTTGAATCGTTTGATGGGTCACATGCCACATTCGTTAAGGACCTTTTGACTTCTTGATTTGTGACATTCCCTGTACATGAACAAAAATATTCAACATGTGTGTGTGTGTGTTTTTAATGTGACACATTACGTATAACGTGACACGTGACGTTTTACGTGACGCTTGACGTACTCACGTGACATTTAACGTACTCTCGTGACACTTGACGTACTTTAAGCAACGCTGAATCGTTTGATGGGTCGCATACCAACATTCGTTAAGGTCCTTTTGACTTCCTAATTTACGACATACCTCGTACTTATCCAAACATATTTGATTTCAACATTTTCATTGTCGATAGATGGCGCTTTATAATCATTTAATTTCCGAAAATACTGATCTTGTATTAGTAACAAATTGACGTGACGTTTCATTTTATTTTTAGTAAACACAACAGGTATAACTATGTAAAATTATCTCTTCTCTGTTTTATTTAATTCTAAAGCATAGACGTTAACTGAAATTTTGTTTAGCTTCTCGAACTTTAAAATTTGATTTAATTTAATCGGAATTTCCAACCCCTTTATATTTAGAACGGCGTATCTTAAGATTAGCGTATGGGAATTTTCATAAAAACAATTTTTCCCATGCCAACATTCGTTAAGGTTCTTTTGACTTCTTAATTTGTGACATACCCTGTACTTGTACAACAATATCGCACACATTTAAACTGTGACTATGTGCGTGTGTAATTATTATCTCTGTCGCAATCAATATTACACCTCCTTTAAGTATACGATAACTCAGTGCTTTGATTTTTCGAATTAGATCTCTTGCAACAGTGAATGCACCCCTTTATATTTAGAATGGCGTATCTTAAGATTAGCGTATGGGGAATTTTCATAAAAACAATTTTTCCCATGCCAACATTCGTTAAGGTTCTTTTGACTTCTTAATTTGTGACATACCCTGTACATGTACAACAATATCGCACACATTTAAACTGGGACTATGTGCGTGTGTAATTATTATCTCTGTCGCAATCAATATTACACCTCATTTAAGTATACGATAACAAAGTTATCTGGTAGCGCAGTTCAAGGTTATTTTTATCAAAAATGATGTCACAAATATATATTTGTATATCCAATCTTGCACGATAAAATTAATATGCGTAGTAGCTACATGGTATAGCTATCCGTTTAGTAAGGCAAAGGATTAAGGTTCGAACCTCCGAGAAGCCAAGTTTTTTTCAACGCTTACGTCACACCACTTTTCAACGTGCTTACGTAACCCTCTTAATCGAGTCGATGGGGACAATGTAAACAATGATGTTATATGTCAACAATGGCAACATGCCGTATGTAAACAATGGCAACAATGTCACATGTCAACAATGTCACATGTCAACAATGTCATATGTCAACAATGTCATATGTCAACAATGTCATTTCCCCACTCCTTCACCAACAATGTCACATGTCAACAATGTCATATGTCAACAATGTCATATGTCAACAATGTCATATGTCAACAATGTCATATGTCAACAATGTCATCTCCCCACTCCTTCTCCTGCCACTTCCCCCACTCCTTCTCCTGCCACTTCACCCCCACTCCACCACTCCTACCCCCACTCCTACCCCCACCACTTCCCCCACTCCACCACTCTGACCCCCACTCCTACCCCACTCCACCACTCCTACCCCCTCCACTTCCCCCACTCCTACCCCCACTCCTCCCCCCACTCCTTTGCGCTTGAATCGCTGTTGTTTAACTACTAATACAGGGACGAAAAGCTGTACATACTATATCACAAAGATGCATGTATTATAGAATTTAAAGAGCAAAACCTATTTTACCAGAAATGGGACAGGTTTCGAAAATCCGCATAAAAACCGCTACGTCCTTTTTAATATGTTGGTTGGGACTATTTTGGGCCATATGAAGTCACAATTGGTTGTCGGAATGAAAGAGGGTCATCCACATTAAGTTGGCGGAATCTCTGACAACAGATTCAACATTCAACAACATTCTTGCAATGAAAAGATTTTTTGCAAGAAGAGGACAACCAATCTCAAATGAGCATCGAAATAAAATTAAAAAGTTTTTAGAAGAAATAGACGAAAATTTAATAAAGAAGAGATTCAGAAATTCTGAGACTGAGTGGAAATTAATTTCACCTGGAAGTTTAAACATGGGAGGAGCATGGAAGAGAATAGTTAGGTCAGTCAAGCAATTCTTGATGGTAACTCTGAGGGAAATAGCACCCAGACTAGAAGTTCTATACACCATCTTATGTGAAGCCGAACAAATTGTTAAAAGCCGACCATTTACATATGTGTCATCTGATAGTCAACATAAGAAAAGTAATACCCAATCATTTCTTGAAAAAAACTAGATTTAAGAAGACAATGGAGAATAGCAGAGGACCTAGCTGAGAAGTTTTGGAATCGGCGGGTCACTATTCCTTACTTTACACATCAGAGTTTCTTTGACTATACTTCACAGACTACTTTATGCTTCTGTCAAACCCAACATTTAATACCAACCATAGGTGTGGGAACCAGTACTTCCCTATGCACAGCCATTCGTACCTTTTTTAATACGTTCTGGATGCAGAGCTTCATTTATTTGTTTTCATGCCAACATCCTTTGCTTAGCATCACAAATAAGTATTAAAACAAATTTTTTATTTGTAGAACAAAATTAAAAATTTCCCAAACTCATTTTTAATTATCATTTATATAAAAGTTAAAATAATTGGTACCCATACGGAAAAAAGGCGTGACTGTATGTATGCAAGATTCCTGTGGTTAAATTTCTTGCAATAATTGCGAACTAAAATTATGCAAAATGTAAAAACAACATGTCAACTGTCTTAATGTCAAATGGGTAAGTCGTTATTTTGTTGCTATGCCAATGACTCTACGGCCTAGTTAAAAAAATAAGTAATTTTGTTACTAGGCAAGACAGTTGCTAGAAATATTATACGAGTATTACAACCTTGTGCCAGAAAGTTGGATTTCATGGCGGATGTGATATAAAAACGCAGCAAATTAGAGGCTTTTATATTACATACGTCAGGAAATCCAACTTTCTTGTCGTGGGTTGTACAGTATTTTTCTTGCTCCCCAAGCGAAATGTATAGTTAATAAATTAATATTAAAATTAATAAAATAGCGTATTTCTAACTTGCTTTAGAGTCACAACCTGGCCATATCGCCAAGTGTAGCGCGCTCCATTTTTAATCCATTAATATTTTTTTTATATTTATTATATTGTTTTATTTTTGACTAACAACAATGTAGCTGAGGCCATTGTTGATTTTATTAGGATGTAAGATTACGTTTAGCCAAATGAATACACAAGCGTCTTACCCAAATATGCAAAGCTCACTCTGGTGAAAGCGCACTGTACTTCATACTGTCCGCAAAAGTAAGCAGGTCTTGAAAGTCGTTTTTTGGGACTGGAATGCGACCGAAAAAACCGTACTTTTGTCTTGGGGAGCAAGAAAAATAAATTAGTTGTAATTGAAATAAATAGAAATAGCTACAAAAATATGCAATTAATTTGTAAATATTTTTTATTATTTATGATAAAATAATTATGGATATGTTTAAAATAAAAAAAAAGGTTAACCTAAAAGTTTTAATCATTGTAAAATAAAAAAGAATTTGCTAGTTTTTTTTTAAAAAAATATTTTAAAGACCATTAAAATTTTTAATAAAAAAAAGAAAATGTGACTTTACTAATTATTTTTACATTTCAAAAAATTTTATATTTTTATTATTATAATTTAAACATTTTACATAAATTTGGTGAATACAAATTTACAGAACATATTCGCATTCGCCAAAATTTTAATAAAAAAATGGAAAATGAAAAAAATTAACTTAAAATTTTTTAACAAATTATTATTTGTCTAAATTTTAAATAAAAACAAGAATAAATTTTATTTACAAAAAACTGTTTGGTTAATCTTCAATTCGGTAGTTTCTATTCTAATACGAAAAAACATTACAATTTTGGACAACATTGATATTTAATTTTCATGAAATTTATTTTTAAACATTTCATTGTTTTATTTAGTTACAAATTTAAAAGTAAAAATAAAACAATGCTTACCAACAAAATTGGATTAATATTACTTTTCAAATATTTTACTATGAGTATAATTAGAAAGCATAGCTAACATTTTTTAAATACAATTAATTTTTTTTTATTTTTTATGTTTGCAAAATTATTAATATCTGGGTACCTATGTATTTAGTTCGTCATGTAACATACAAATTTTTTATTATGCAAATAATTATAAATAAATTATTAATGCATCTGGGATATGCGACCAGGAAAAATCGACTGCAAAGTATCTAATACCAGTTTTAATCTCCTACATGACATTTCATTTAAGTGATATGTTTTGCTGTAACAGAAAGTAAAATGCAATTGAGCACCGAGAAAAACAATGGCTAGTACATATCTGCAGTTGGCAGCTTTAATAACTTTTTTGTACAGTTTTTAAATTAAACAAACTCTCACTAATTTAATTAATCAGAAAATTAACAATTAGCAAAAATAGTTATAAAATGAAAACCGTTAAAAGTCTACAATCGAAATATATCTAAATACATTAAAATACCAAAAGTGTCTCTAAAAGGTTGCAGTGTAAAACCTCTTTGTTACCTTTTATATTTTTATTGGTTATACTATAATTGATATTTATTTTTATTGGTTATCTTATGATTAACATAATATGTCATGTTGAATATTAAGTCGTGTTTGTAGTAACATAGCTTTAAATCACCTTGTATCTTATTGTTTGCATAGAATCAGTAGTAATTGATCAAGTCACACTATTATATTGTTACGAGATTCTGGTGCTTCCCCCTCTCAATTGTAAGGCTTTAACCTCTCTAAGTGAACAACTTTCATTTTGGCTCTGGTACTGCGTTGGATTCTATGAACCAAATCAATTATTCTTTTTATCACCTTATATGGCTCTTTCCAAGATGGTGTCAACTTATGAGACACACCTTTCTATCGTTGTGGATTATACAGCCATACTCGATCTCCTTCCTTGAATCTCGTCGAATTTTCTCTTAGCGAACCTTCATTTTATTACTTGCCAACCTCAATCTCTGTCCTGTAACTCGTCTGCATAATATTGGGCTTCGTTCTCGTTGGCACTAGGTAACCCCAACACCAAATCACAGGGCAAACGACGTTCCCTTCCGAAGACTATGCTGGCTGGAGTGAGCTTTGTAAAATAATGAACAGTTGCTCTATAGGCTATTAGGAATAATGAAAGACGTTGATCCTAGTCTTTTTGATGTTCTTTTACTACTTTGAACAGAGGTTTTTTCATAGTCCGATTAAACCTTTCAACCATGCCGTCTGACTGTGGATGTATTGAGGTAGTCCTGGTTTTGTTGATTCCCATCAACTCGAGAACTTTCTTAAATAAGTTTAATTCGAAATTCTTTCCTTGATTGGAATGTAGCTCCAAATCGTAATAACATTGTGTCTATCAGGATTTTTGCAACTGTAGATGCTTCCTGGTTTGGCAGGGCATAAGCTTTGACCCACTTACTAAAGTAGTCCATAGCAACCAGTATCTATTTGTTGCCATCATTGGAAATGGCCCAGCTACGTCGATGACAATTCGTTTAAAAGGAGCTCCTACATTGTACTGTTGCCTCTTAAATCTTGTTTTAGGACTTTTCCTCGCTTCACAAACTTCTCGCTTCTACACCAATTTTTTACGTCGGAACGACATTGGACCCATTAGAACCTTTGTCTTATTTTATCCAAAATTTCATTGGATCTTCTTCAAGACTTCATTAATCCTTATCTTGGGCACGACCAGTTGGAAAGATGTAAACAGTAAACGGTTTCCAATGTGGCACATACTATCTTCTCGGAAAGTCCTGGAATTCTTACAGACTTCGCCATTCGCAGATTAACAGGTTCCATTCTTTCAGCTAGGGTTGTTAAGATGAATTTCTTTCTCCAAATTTCATGGTTCTTTGTTCACCGTCAAATGAGAACCCATACTCGCTGATCAAGACCATTCCGAGAATGAATTTAGTTCTATATCTGCGACGTATATTGTATCCACGATGTTAAGCCGTCCAAGAGTGAGTGTGACTTTAGCATCTTCTCTTATTGGTGCATTATTTCCAGTAACTGTTTGAAGAACAAGGTTGGAGGAGGACAGTTTTACACATTCTGGCCGAAGAATGTCGCTGCGTACCAGTGGAACTAATGCACCGGTGTGTATGGTGCATACAATGTATTCTCGGATTAATTTTTTTCTGATGGTGAGACTATCCATTGTTCTTTTTATCCTGTTGACATAAATGATCCTGGGGGCTTCGTTATTGCTAGCCAGCATGCGCTCTGATATGCTGACTAAGCTTAGTTTTCTGGTGCCGTTCTGAGGACTCACTAGATGACCTGGTCCTCGTAGGTGGGTGAAAACGTGATTGTGTCCTTGCAGGTGAGTTTTAACGTAGTGGTACGCTCACTAACAGGTTCGTGTCCGCTGGTTGCGCTTACCATTTATCATGGACCTGATCTCTTCCAAAAATTTTCCGAAGGGCCCATTGACTGCGTCGCTTTGATGGTCTGGTTCTTCAATTAACACTGCTCGAATGTTTGGCCTCAAAGTACTAAAGGCTGCCTTCACTTCTAATGATCGCACTAAAACTTCACCACTTCCATTGAAGTTGGTCATTCGAAGAGTCCTCTGGATTCATAAATCCATCAATAAATAGCTGGACAGCCAGTTGCTTCCTGAAGTCTTCCGGTGCTTGTGGGTACGCAAAATGGATCAGCCTTCTTACATCTGCCTCGAACTCTTGCAAACTTTCGCCAGATTTCTGCATCCGAGTTTTCATCTGCGCCCGGTACAGCTGTTCTCTGTGTTGATTACCATACCTATATTTTAGTGCAGCTACTAGATCTCCAAATTTGCCTTGCTAGTCGGCAGGGATTGTCTGCAGCATTTCTAAAGCTTGTCCTCTCGAGGCCACTATGAGTTCACCCATTGGACGAGGCTGCAGCTTCGATACATAGAACAGGATAATGGTCCAACAAAATTTGGTGGTTTCACTGAAATATCGGATGAAGCAACCCTGTCACGACGATCTATAATCTGGCTTTATACGTCCTTTATAACAACGTCGATCTCTTGCTTGATGTCTTTTACTTTTTTTCTTCACTCGCCGTCCATCTTTTTGACATCTTTATTTAATTCAACAATTTGTTTCTCTGTTTTTTGTAGAATTTGTTCTAGAAGTTTCTGGGTATCTACTTTCCTTTGTTTTTCCTGTTTTTCTAGAAGTTTCATTTGTTCTTTTTTTTCTTTCTTTTGTTCTTCTTAAATTTTCTCTACGTCTTTTTGTCATCATTGTTCTTCTTCCGAACGGCGTTTTATAACGTTCTTCATGTCGCCGTATGGCGTATTTCTTGTGTTCACCAAAATTTTTTATTCCCACTTTGGACACCACTGTTACAAAATTCTAGTTCTTTCTTCGTTCGTTGTTTTTAAACTCTCAATACAGTAACAAAACAATTTTTATTCCAATACTTTTACACAATACATTTTACTTTTATAAATCACATAGATATTCACTTATTATATTATTATTATTCATCATCATCGTCAACCCATACGCATCCACTGCTGGACATAGGTCTCCCTCAGTCTTTTCCATCTGTCCCTATTCTGTGCGTCCTGCAGCCAATTGCTACTAACACGTTTCAGGTCGTCAGTCCATCTGGTAGGTGGGCGGCCTTTACTGCGGAACGCTTCTTGCCTTGGCCTCCACTCGACGATACGTCTTGTCCATCGGTTTTCAGATAATCTGGCAACGTGTCCTGCCCAGTTCCATATTAAAGTAGCAATTCATACTATAGCGTCGATTGTCCCTGTTCTGTAACGTATTTCTTCGTTTGGGATCCGGTCTCTAAGAGAGACGCCCAACATCCAGCGCTCCATAGCCCTCTGTGTTACTCGGATTTTGTCTACGACCTTTCTTGTAAGTGTCAATGTTTCCGCGTCATAAGTAAGAACGGGCATACTGGCAAGTGCGACTTAAATATGTAATTTAATTTTCCAAAGGCTGTCCAGGTTAATCCTATTCGACGGGGGAACTCACATGTTTGGTTATTCCTGCCTAGTCTAATTTCGTGTCCCAAATATTTATATGACACAGTCTGCTCAATATCCTTTCCAGCGATAGAAACATTACGGTTTAGCACCAGGTTCGTCATTATTTGTGTCTTGGTCATGTTGATTCTCAGTCCGACCTCGAAGGAAGCGTGATAGAGTTTTTTTTTCCAACATTGCTATTGCATCATCCATACGATCGGCTATGAGGACGATGTCGTCTGCAAATCTTAAATTACCAAGCTTCCCTCCATTTATGTTGATACCATGTTCGTATAGGTCTGCTCTCTTACAAGTATGTTCCAAAAGTGTCGTTAATAACTTTGGAGAGATGGTGTCTCCCTGCCGTACTCCTCGCTGTATAGAGAATTTGTTTGTTTCTTGTTTGGATAATCTTACACTAGCCGTGGCATTTTGGTAGATATGTTTAATTAAGTTGATGTAGCGATGGTCTGTTCGACACTCAGTCAATGCTGCTAGCATTTTCTGTTGATCTATAGTATCGAAGGCTTTTTCATAATCTACGAATATCAGTGCCAGTAGATCTGAATCCAGCTTGTTCTCTGGGCTGATAAAAGTCAAACCTAGCATCCAGTCTCTTTGTAATAATTTTTGTGAAGAGCTTCTATATCTGTGACAGTAAACTAATAGGGCGGTAGTTTGCCAGGTCTGTTATATCTCCCTTCTTGTGTAATAAAACAATTACTGCATTGTGCCAATGCGATGGGGTGGTTCCTTGGTAAATACACTCGGTGAAAAGTCTGGCCAAAGTCAGGATGATTTTATTCCCGCCCAGCTTGATTGCCTCTATCACCACTGCATCGTCACCGGGGGATTTGTTATTTTTCATTTTTGAAAGTGCCGTCCTTACTTCGAATGTTGTTATTTCTGGCATTTCCTCTGATCCCTGGTTTATGATCTTGGGTATGGGTTGATCTTGGCTTTCATCGTTCCTCCTATAAAATTCGCGATAAAAGAATTCAACAACTTCAAAGATTTGAATTCTATCTGTAGTAATGTTTCCTTCTTTGTTTTTTATCCTGTACATGTTTTAGCTGCCTGTGTTGTTCGTAGTTCGCTTTAAAACTTTCAGACTTTTTTTCTCTTCTATTGCTCTTGTTATCTCACTTGTGTTGGTTTCTCTTATGTCTCTTCGAATCGATCGGTGGATGTCTGTATTTAATTTCTTAAGTGTTGTGTAGTTGGAGTCATATTTTTCGGTCAGCTGTCTTGTTTTATTTAGGAGCTCTTTGGTATTTTGGCTTAGTTTTTCTTTGTGAGTTGTACCTGCTGGGCAGCATTTTTTCTGTTTCTTTCAGTGCATTTATTATTTTACTACTTGTTCGCTCAATATCCCCCAGATTGCCCTCTAAATTTTGCAGATGTCTGGTTAGTTTATCTTCATATTTGTCGTTGTTCGCTGGGGAAATCCATTTCTTCTTACGTGATTTTAGGATCATCTTGGTTCTTTTCTTTTTACATTTAATCTTACCTTTGCTCGGATCAATCTGTGGTCGCTACCTATCGAAAATCTATTGAGCACTTCGATATCTTTGATTATTTCTTTTTTGTTCGCCATAATAAAATCTATCTCATTCTTGGTTCTGCCCTCTGGGCATGTCCACTTACGTTGGGGTTTTTTATCAAAAAAAGAGTTCATCATGTATAGATTCTCCTGATGCAAGAAGTTAAATAGTCTTTGTCCTCGCTCATTTTTCTCTCCGTATCCACATTTATCCAATGCTATCTCTGCATGATCTTGTCTGAAACCCATTTTCGCATTAAAATCGCCTGAGAGTATTGTGTAGTACGTTGGCGTAGCATGTATGCCGTTTCTAGGTCCTCATAAAAATTTTCAATTTCTTCGTCCGAGTGAGTAGTAGTTGGAGCGTATGTCTGTATTATTTTGAGGCTGTACCTTGTATTTAGTTTAAAGATAAGCTATATAATCCTCGGGCTTATGCTGTCTATTTTAATTATATTTTGGGTTTGTTTTTTGTGTATGATGAATCCCACTCCACCATTTGAGATGTCTTCTTCTCCTCTAAAATGAAATAAATGTCCTGATTTAAGAAAGATCTGGTTCTCTCCTTTTCTTCTTACCTCACTGAGGCCAATAATGTCCCACTTTATTGTTTCCAGTTCCTCTTCCAATTCCACCGATATAAGAGTTCTCACGTTGTATGCAGGAATGTGCATTTGTCGTTCCTTGTGGTAGCCTGATCCTTTCCGGGGATTCTTAGCACCCTCTGCTCCAACCCTTTTCCTACCGCTATCTTGGTTGGGGATGTTGGAGCCGCCGGAGACTGAGGGCCTCTCTGTAGTTTCGTCTTCCATGGAAAAAATAACTTTTGGGGGGTGTTGGCCATTTCACTGTCACGCTGGCCAATTGCGGGTTGACAGCGGGTCTTTAGAATCGCATTTCCTCATATTCTTGTTGTTACGGTTATTCCGCCGATATTCGGTCGCCAGAGCCTCTTTTGTTATCTAGCAGGGTGTACCGGGTGACCTAAGCCACCACGCATGCAGGAGAGGTTGATTATTATAGTATATTATTATTAGTATTTAGTATATATTAGTATATTATTATTATTATGTTCGACTAATTACAACTTTTACAACTATTTACATTTCATAACTCGCAAACACAATTAAAACTAAACTGTCCTTTTGTTACGACCGCTGTCCTTTTTATATTTCTCAATCATAATTCTAGGCCATTTCTCGAACGATCCATTGAACCATCTGAAAGTCTCTAGGCGCGGCGAGTGTTTATTAGACGGAGGCGGAAGCCGACAAAGGTTCATAGATATGCACCCTCGTCGTGGACAATGCTTGGTTACCGATAAATAAACAGGTCCGTATTGTAACAATAGGTATTTTTTTAAGATGACGTTGTTTTTTATGTTAAATAAAGAAGTGTATTAAGTTAAGAAATTATTTTTCAAATATCTTTATAGAAATGGAAATCAGGATATGAAGTAGCAAGTTTATACCAAGTATTTCTGATCGGTCTATTCATAAGAGACGTCTAGAAAATTACTTTTTTTGCAAATCGTGTTATTTTCCTGAGTTTGTTACATAAAACTGCATACAAAGCTTTATTCAACCTGTGCATAGCGTCTGTTTTCCCAAACAGAGAAAAAAATTTTAAAGTCAAAAAGTTGACTTCTAAACCTCCAAAGGAATGTGCAGCAAGACTTTGAGAATTGGTAGCTAGTAAATCAGTTTATAGTTGGATATGAAATTGCTTCAATTAAAAAGGCAGATTTCAAGCAAAAAGTTAAACTTAACTTTACCAAATCAGGTAGAAGGATCTAGATTCGCATCAAGATTATTTTCAGGTGTAGAAGATAAAAGAAACTTACCAATAAAGTGTTTTGTATCAGGCCGTAAAAATCACGCAAAAGATAAGTGTTTATTCAGAAAATCTTTCTGCGATATTTGCAATAAAAAGGGTCATGTAGCACCTATGTATCCAAACAAAAAGAAATTTAAATCCAAATGGTAAAACAACTAATATCTTTTTAGTTTCCAAATTAGATTCTGATTTTTTTAATATCAAAAGCGATGTAACTCCTGTTTTTATAGATGTCAAAATTGACAATGATATATTTTATATTGGATGTATTGAATGTAATATTACTTAAGAAGCCAGTGTTTCGAACTTAAAACTGCCATAAAAAATGGTGGACCACCATTATTGGGTAGAGATTTCTAGAGTTCATTCAATTTGAGAAGAACAAATCCAAAAGATTTATTGTATTTAGAAGAAAAATACCAAAAAATTTTTTCACCAAGGCTGGGAACTCTCACCAGAGTTATCATGTCCATTAAATTGAAATTAATAATCTTTTTCCAAAATGTTTTAGAGCAAGACCGTTACCTTTTGTCATAAAGAAAAAGGTTAAGAAGAAGTAAGATCGTTTAGTTACATTGGAAGTAAATAAACCGATAAAGTACTCCTAATGGGGAACCCCAATCGTGCCCATGTTATGGAACATTTTTCAGATAATAAACATTTTTTAATAAATTTTAAGAAAGTGAGAGAAGCCACTTTAAAATTACACTTTTATTGAAAAACTTTCAAAACTTTAGATCAGGTTGTGATAATAAATTTGATCAAGAATTTTCATTTTTTTATGGATTAAAAATTGAACTAAGTTTAGATTTAGATTTTTTGTTGTGGAATAACACCCCCCGAATGGGTTTTCACCTTGACGTGGTAGCGGGGCTTAGCTCGTCGCTGGGCGCGTCCTTCAATGCGGGCGAGCCCGGCGTCGGATGACCAAGAGAGATTCTCCAAACCAAGCTGTTACAAAAAAGAGCAGCTGAGCCTCGAGGCTGACAAATCGCAGATCCCAGCGGCTCTAAATACGGAGTAGGACGCTCGAACTATCACGCTGGGGCCAGGCGAAAAAATCCAGGCCTCGGAGCTGAGCACACTGAGTCCTGCAACTGGCCAGAAGAACCAAAGACCCAAAACGACAAGTCAGTGGACGTACCCAAATGATCAAAAACCACATCAGGTTAGCTATAAAACCACATAGCTATCGTAACAAAAAACTGGGGACCGAAGAAGCAAGGGAAGTAAGGGACCAGGTGCACGGCGGGATCTTGAAATCCAGTCGTGCCAAAGGGGCCCGCGTCCCAGTCTTTGAAAGAACCTGGAACAGGGACGGGGCAGTCATCTGGGACTGCACCGACCAAAAAACGACGGACTGGCTAACTTTACCGAAAAACGGCTGGGGATGGAACTTACCTAGCACTTGTGCCAATCGGGTAGCTACCAAAACAGCACCGAATAGTGGTCCTCATACAGAACCCAAAAATATTGGTGGCAGACGCAACAGTTTACCTCGATATACAAAACCCAGACCTCAAAGTAAAGGACCAAGGGGAGACATAGTCAATGATCGACCCAGTCTTGGAAATAGCGCAGATTAACTTGCATCATAGTACAGGCGCCTTGGTCATTCTTGCCAGGAGCCTTGCTTAAATGCACACACTCATAGCACTTATACAGGAACCTTGGATCGTGAGAAATGATATTAAGAGACTGTGAGGATAGTGAAACCTGCTTTATGCGGACACCCAAGAAAAGGTAAGAACCTGCATTATAGTGAAGGGAGCACAGGAAACTTTTATGTCCCAATCAAGCGATGGCGACCTAACTGTAGTGAGGATAACAACACCCAAAGGAAACAATCAAACGAATTTGGTAATAAGGTCAGCTTATATGCTGGAAGCACCCCCAGAGTCAGTCAAAAGACTGACTTAATATGTCAAAGCGCAGGGGCTAAAGCTCCTTCCGGGTGCTGACACCAATGCTCACCACATAGCGTGGGGAAGCACCAACATGAACCAGAGCCTCCATGACTTTGAGCTTGGAGCACAGCTCATTATCCTTAATAAAGGAAAAGAACCACCTTCTCGGACTGTAGTGGACAAAAAATAATTGACATTACAGTGTGTACGAAGGGTATGGCGGGCCAGGTCACAGACTGGACGGTTTTTAGTGAACCACGGGAGCGGATTACAGGCAAATCCACCTCTTCCTAAACTACACAACAAAATAAACTGGGGAAGAAATCCACGTAAAACTAACTGATAGGGAAATGTGGGGAAGCTTCATATGAGGCTTCAACACGTACCCAAATAAATACGCACGAATGATCAACTTTAAGTTGCAGCCCAACTAGTGAATAAGACTATCAGGGAGTCCTTTAAACAAAACTGCATGTTAAGGGCTAAAAACTAGTCCTCCGAGGTCCGATAGTTGAATAACACCCTAGCGGAACTCTGGAGGGGGGTCAGAAAAGCCTTTAACAAAGCAAAATGCTCAGGACAGGATAAAAACTGGAGCCGCTTTCGATGGTTCCAAAGACAATATAGCAAGGCAGTTGTCGCCGCTAAGAACAAAAACTGTTGGGACTTTTGCGGCGAAATTGAATTGGTCTCTGAAGCCTTAAGAGTAATTAAAATCCACTGCAAGGGAAACACTGCAGTTCTTGGCTCTCTAAAAAAGCCAGACGGCAGTTACACGGAAACAAAAAATGAATCGCTGAAACTACTGATGGGAACCCATTTTCCAGGTTTTAGCGAAAAAAACACAGCCAAGAGAGACCGCACAAGTTTTAGGGACAATTATTGGCAGAAGAAAGATGGCGTCAACTTTGTAGGACGTGTTTGATTCGCTCTCTGAGATCACTTGCAAATTCTTGTATTATTCGCCAAGTGTTTTATAATATATAATGCCAGTAGATACTCGTGAAAATACGTCTACCATGGATAAAAATCAAAACAAACATCTCACGTCACGGATTGAAAAACTGGAAGCATTGCTACACCAAGGTTTGATGGATATTAAAATCCAAATGTCATCGAAGAAAAACGATCAAGGTAATTTGGTTGATTTAATAAATGTTTTTAAAAACAAATTTTATAATTCAATTAAAGACATTAAATTAAAATTGGATAATATCAATCAAAAAATGATTAACCAACAAAAAGATGTGGATACACTAAAGCGAGACCAACGGTCAAAATTCTTTGTCATAAATGGTATTGATGAAAAAGAGAAAAAAGATTTAGAGGATGTCGTTGTTAAATTATTTAACCAAAAACTCAAACTATCTTTTACAAATATTAATATCGATAACTGCTATCGGATGGAAAAAAACGTCAAGATAAGAAGCCTAGGCCGCTGGCTATTAAATTTTTAAACAAATGGATGAAGCAGAAAGTATTTGTCACTATGAAAAATCTAAAGTAAAGTGGTATTGTGATCAGTGAAATGCTATCCTCTGAAAATCGAAACTTATTTTTAAAAGTGCGTGAATATGCGGGTGCCAAAAACTGCTGGACATATGTAGGTAACATTTACGCATTTTTGAACAACACGAGGAAACTTATATAATCGTTAATTGATTTGAGTTAATAAGATTATCATTGTTGTTAATTTGGTTTTCACACTGTATACGTGTGAGATTTAATATACTTAACAATATATATCTTTAGATATTATCTACTATTGGGGGAAATTTTCTTTTAATTTATTGTGATCAACTCAGGGCACTCAGGACAGCGTATTACTTTTTTTTTGATTGGATTTTCTCTTTGAAGTACACTCATACTACATAGTGTTATTAATATAGGAAAGGATGAATATTAATATTTATAAGTAATTATATCCGCTTTAGCTTTTTAGCTTTTTATTTTATTCAATGGAGTTAGGCCTATCTAATTAAAACTTTAATCGTCTACTCATTTAAGTTTAAATTAAATTTTGTTTTCGTCAAACTAAGAGTTTAAAGTTTTTATTGTTTAATAGTATTTTATTTTTAATTCATAATTATGCAAAAATTCTTGCAATGTGGTCATTTGAATGCTCTTTTATGGTAGCTCACTTTAATGAAGTAAAAAATCTAATATTGCATGTTAATTTAGATTTTCTCGCAATAAGTGAAACATGGCCTAAAAGTAATATATCGAATGATGTTATTAGTATACCTGGTTATTTTTTTTGTAAGAGTAGATCGTGGGCAAAATATCAGTGATGAAGAGGTAGGTATATACATAAAAACTAGTATAAAATATTCACGTATTCCTAATGGTAAAAAAATTGAACAGATGTGGTTAAAGATTTCCTATAATTCCGGGTATTGTGCTCTAGGCGTATTTTATAAATAACCCTCATGAAAGATACGGCAATTATTTTTTCGAACATTTTGAATCCACGATATCATTCATTTAACATACAGTGGACTATATTATCTGTTTAGGTGATTTCATTGTGGACCTTTTTGATATTAATAGTGCCCCATGTGAATTAGTGACTAGTGACTAATAAGGGAACCAACACGCTTTACCTATCATTCAGCCACTTTATCGGATTACTAGCATCTGATGATTATATTATAATGCAACAAAAAGTTAAACATATCCCAGAAATAGGTGATCATAAAATGATTTTATTTAATATTGGATTTAATATTGGATAAAAATTAGTAATATACGAACCTAGATACATCACCAGTAGAAATTTAAAAAATCTAAATTACATTCAATTTAATAGTGACCTCCAATCGATTCCCTGGAACATTATATTTAAATTAAAAGATGTAGATAGCAAAGTTTAATTCTTATCTAACAATATCATTAGTATCCTAAATCTGCAGGACCCTCTTTAAAGCTTTAAAATTGCAAAAAAATACGCCCCTTGGTTTACTGATAAAATCAAGGCTATGACTTCTGATATTTAAATTAAAAGATGTAGATAGCAAAGTTTAATTCTTATCTAACAATATCATTAGTATCCTAAATCTGCAGGACCCTCTTTAAGCATCAATAAAAACCTAGATGGGTTCTTAGTAATATTACAAGATTTGAATTCTGATATTGACTGTTTGATTTTAAGTGAAACTAGAGAAATAGTCGATCAGGGAATTTTTCACATTAACGGGTTTAACATGATATATAATAAAGGCCGCAACAACCGAAATGATGAAATAGTTGCATATATAAAATCCTGTTATAATTTCACACACGAAACAGTACACACATCAAATGAGGTTAAAGCACTTCGAATCAAAGTCAATGTTGCCATAAAAAATACAAGTCTCATAACAGCCTTATATAGATCGCCTAACTCTAGTATAAGATAATTTAATATGAATCTGTTGAATTACTTCGAAAACCATCCTGATCACGCGGATTGACTTGTTGAATTCCGATGGCAATGATACTACTGAATATTTGATGAATACATTGAATGAATTTGGTTACGGCTCTACAATAAACGCATCGACTAGGGTTCAAGGTAACAGTAAAACCTGTTTGGACCATATCTTCATTAAATCTAAAACTCCTGATTTAAATGAAAAAATAATTCCCATCATACTAAAAACAACAATTACGGATCACTATACTACTATACTCCAGGTTGTATTTGCGGTAAAGGAAAAGGTCAAAGTAAACAACAAATTTATAAAATGTTTGAATTTCAATAAAATACATGATATATTCAGCAATATAAACTGGAATGATGTGTACTCTGCCCCAAGTCCAGACTGCAACGAAAAAATTTATCGAAATTACCATAAATGCCCTGGAAACATGCACAGAGAGCCGCCCAATACGCAGAAAAACCACTAGAATAGCACCTTGGGTAACAAATAGATTACTCGATTCCATCAACAAAAAAAACAGAATGTTTCGCCAAATGCAAAGGCAACCACACAATAATGAACTGAACAAGGCATATAAAATCAATCGAAACAAGCTAACCGCAATGATCCACAAGGCAAAATCCAATTTTTATAAAAAACAAATTGATAACAATCAGCATAATTCTAAAATTTTATGGGATGTTACCAGACAAATATCAAATACAAAAAAAAAAGTTTATTATTCATAAAATAAAAAATCCTTCAAATAATGATATTATAACGGATAAAACGCAAATCAGGTCTTTTTATTACGGGGTATAGTCGAAAAATTCTTGGCTAGAAATCAGAAGGTCTGTTGCGCTTTTATAGACTTAGAAAAGGCCTATGACAAAGTGGTGAGGAGTAAATTGTGGTCGACATTGTCAATGTATGGAGTAAGTGGTAGTTTAAAAGGTGCACTGAAATCACTTTACGAGCATTCCACTGCTTGTGTCAGGATAAATGGAGCTTGCACGGACTGGTTTAACATCGAAAAAGGTGTAAGACAGGGATGTGTGCCTTTGCCATGGCTGTTTAACTTATACATAGACAATTGTTTAAAAGATTTGAAAGGGAGTAAGTATGGATTGAAAATGAATGATTTGATAGTCAAATGCCTTCGTTACGCCGATGATCAAGTCATATTAGCGTCATCTGAAGAGGATCTGCAGGCAATGGTTGATGTTATGCATGATGCCGTGAAAATCAAAAGGATGAAAATAAATGTAAGCAAAACGAAAATAATGGTTTTTGAAAGAGAAGAAAGCATGACAAATTGTGGAGTTTCGATTGAGGGAGAAAGAATGAAACAAGTAAATAAATTTGTGTACTTGGGTTCAAAGTTTACGAGAGATGGAAAGTATGACAGTGACATTGAGCGAAGGGTGTTGGCAGGAAAACAAATGAATGGGGCACTGCATAGCTTTATGAACAGCCAGAAAGTGTCAAAAAAGGCACGTCTGGCTGTGCATGGAGGTGTGTTGGTTCCTACACTTATGTATTGTAGTGAATGTTGGGTTTGGCAGAAGAAATAGGATTAATGCTGCGAAGATGAGTAGTCTGAGAAGTATAGCTGGAGTGACTCGGTTGGATAAGGTAAAGAATAGTGAGATAAGAGAACGCTGTGGTGTAAAAGAAGATGTGGTTACAAAGATAGATAAAGGAATGTTTAGATGGTTTGGATAAGTTGAAAGGATGGATGAAGGAAGATTGACGAAACAAATTAATAAAGCGAGTGTGAGTGGACAAGTCGGTAGAGGTCGACCTCGGCGAACATATCTTGATCAGATCAACATTGTTTTGAGGAAAGGCCAGGTCAAGAGTACCAACAACCGACGAGCATGTATGAGAGCACTGATGAAAGTAGAGGAAGCAAAAGATGTGTGTAAGAACCGTAGCAAGTGGAAGGAAGTGGTCTCCGCTTACCCCTATGGGAAAAAGGCGTGACTTTATGTATGTATGTATGTAAAACGCAAATTGCGAACGCATTCAATGCATCCTTCATAGAAACGGGCAAAACTCTTACTAAGAAGATTAAAAATGACACAAATTTTGAAATAAAAAGGTCATCCATCTCAAATTCATTCATTTTTGAACCAATTAATTCAAGAGAAATAAAAAATACAATATTGCAGCTCAAGAATAACAAGGCAACAGGGTGGGATGATTTAAAATCGGAAACAATAAGACTATTATCAGTTTACATTGTAGATCCTCTAACTTATATTCTTAATCGGTGTGTCGAAGAAGGAATATACCTCACTGACTTAAAAAAGGGGGATACATCTATTATTACAAATTATCGTCCAATATCCTTATTTACCCATCTATCGAAAATATTTGAAATAATTATAAGAAAGAGGCTTGTTTCCTTTCTCAATAAATATAAAATAATTTCAAACAGCCAATTTGGATTTAGAGAAGACATTTCGACTCAAGATGCTATTCTGTCGTTGACTTCAAAAATTACCCATGTTTTGAATAAAAGTAAACCATCTTTGTGTATATTCATAGACTTATTGAAAGCTTTTGACACTGTCAGTCATCATCTTCTCCTACAGTCTTTAGAGGATATTGGAATGAGGGGTAATATTTTAAAATTGTTTAAAAGTTATTTGACGGGAAGAAGCCAGAGAGTTAGAATTGATGACGTGTTGAGTAGCGAAATGGAGATCGACTGTGGTGTACCTCAAGGTTCTGTGCTGGGATCAACTTTATTCAATATATACATCAATGGAATCTTTTCATTAAACAAAAATGGAAACATCGGTTTTGCAGATGACACAGCCATCTTTTATAAAGCCGAAACTGGAGTTCACTAAACATTAAAGCTGAAACGGAATTTCCTCTCATGAAACAGTGGTTGGATAAAAAGTTGTTAACTGTTAATGTTGATAAAACATGTTACCTTCCATTTTGCTGTAATTCGGTTGGAATGCATCCATTCGATCTCTTAACGATCTTTACTGAAACACTTTTCCATATACACAAGAAAGTAAAGTGAAATATTTGGGTATAGTTATTGATATTCATTTAAAATGGGATCTTTATATTAAATATACTGTTAATAAACTGAGGACAATTTAATTCAAATTTAGGAAACAATAGATATTATTCTAATAATATATACTCTGAAACACAAATTTTAACATTATTATTGTTAATTTTTCGTTGCATGGTATTATTGTATTGTTCGTCGATCCTTGTATTGTATTGTATTGTTATTATCTACATTTTACTCTTTATATTTTATATTTTTATATTATACATAGGCATCTTACATTATTTTTTTTTTTACATTTTGTATTTTTATATATTACATCTAACATTTTATATCTTATAGCACTTTCTACACATGTGTATTTCTCCGCGAAACAAGTTCTTGCACTTATCGCAAGAGTTCCTTGTTCACTTCCACCATGTATACTTATCCAAATTTTTGTATTTAGTTATTTATTGAGTGAATAAAATTATTATTATTATCAACAATTATGTAATTTAATAAATGTTACAATTATAAAAGAAAAAAAAGGATATATCAAGCTGAAAAATCAATCACATAAAGAGAGGTGGTAAAGACTTAACACGATTGTGGGATTTAATAAAGATCGGAATGTGAATAAAATTAATGAGTTCTTTTTAAACGCTGTTCCTAAATTGACTCCTGATTATGACACGAAACATTTCTATGAGCATAATATAAAAAAATTGATACATACAACCCTCACGTTTTAACCGGTAACTGAAATTGATTTTCTCAATATAATAAAAGTAATTAAAGAAAAAACTGTTGGTCCAGATGGCATTAATATTCTTACTTTAAATTTGTACCTACCATTTCTGTTACCGTATATTACCCACATAATTAATTATTGCTTATTGAACTTTGTGTTTCCTTAAAATTGGAAAAAATCAATTGTTACTTCCTTGCCTAAAGTAAATAATCCACAAATGTTGCAATAATTACGACCGATCAGTGTACTGCCAACTTTATAAAAGATCTTAGAAAAAGTTATTAAAATACAACTTCGGAAACACTTAAAAATTTCATAATACCATCAGTACAGTCTGGATTTAAAACTGGTCACAGTTGTGCATCAGCACTATTAAAAATATCTGATGATATTTTGGCAGCTCTTGATAGGAGTAAATTAGCTGTGTTGCTCTTATTTAACTACTTGGAAGCATTTGACACTCTTAATCATAATTCACTCATTTAGATCTTATTATGTATCTAGTTGTTTGGATATTAAAGCTTTAGATTTATTTAAATTTTATTTATCTAAGAGAAGTCAAACTGTAAAAAATCAAGAAAAAGTATCAAGTTTTTTATCAGTGGGTACCGGAGTGCCACAAGGATCAATATAGGCCCTTTACTCTTTTCTGTTTATATATTGAATTTTCTAGATATTTTCTTTTCGTGTTTACAACATTACTACGCTGACGATACGCATTTGTGTGTCTTTTTCCTTGGATGAAGCAAATCGGTAACTGCTATTAATTATAACTTACATAATCTTTATACATTTTCAATTAATCATTGTCTACAACTAAATGCATCTAAGACCAATGCAATTATTTTTGGAAAAAAAGTTGATTCGCAGATGTTCAAATATCATTAAATATTATAATTAATAGTAATACTACACAATTTAGCAAAAAAGTACAAAACTTGGGAGTGTGGTTTGATGCTCACTGGCCACGACGCACTAAGAGCGCACCTCTTCAAACTTAAACTGAGAAAAACTGCCGACTATGCGGCGAAGAGGAAGAGAGCAGCATACACATTTTGTGTTGCTGCCCGATGCAAGCGGTGTACAGGTACCAAACCTGGGGCCGCATAATAATGGATCCAAGTGATCTAAATGAGACAGGGCCATTAGAAATCCTGCGGTTTGCCAAAACCAATGGACTGGAATTCTGATACTCTGAAGACGTATCAGTAGGATTAAAGATATAGGTGACATAGGTGCCTATACCAATGGCCCAACCGCAAAAATGTAATGTATGGAATAACAGAATAGTTATAATACAGATTCTTAGAAATAATATATTACATAATTTACATATTTCTTATATGAAGGTAGTAAAGATAAAAAGTTTGGCAAGATTTTATTTCTGGTAGCCAGGTTTAGACAAAGAAATAGAAGACCTTTGTAGTACATGTGAAATGTATCTGGTAAATAAGCAATCACTTCCTAAATATGTTTTAAATACCTGGCATTGGCCAAATAAACCTTGGTGTCGGCTTTATTTAGATTTTATGGGTCCATTTTAAGAAAAAAATTTTATAATTACTTTATATGCCCATAAAAAATGATTAAAAGTTTTTAAGAGTATTTAGAAAATTTTTGAGGAAGAAAAACATTGTTCACATGACTTCATTTCCTTTAATCAATCTTTAAATGGAGCTGCTAAAAATTTAGTAAAACCTTTGAATAATCCAATAAAAAATGCATTATGTATTAATGAGGCTCTGATGGTTAATGAAGCACTGAATCATTTTCTTTTTAATTATAAAAATACTCTCCATTGCACTACAAATTGCAGTCCTGCAAATCTTGGGTTTTAAAGAAGTTTGCGGTCACGATTCAGTGCATTATTGCCAGATGTAAGTCAGGATACTTTAATCAATACAACTATAGAAGATCGTGTGAGGAAACAACAAAATAAACAAAAATATTATTATAGAGAAAAAAGATGTAATACTTTTGAATTAGGTGAAATGGTGACAGTAAAAGATTACATAAAAATCAATAAAGTTTGTTAGATCAAAGGTGTCATTGTTAAAAAAATAGGTGTTGCCATATATATGGTTGAAATTCCAGAATCGAACGTTACGTGGAAGAGACACCTGAATTAAATTAAAAAGTTGCATATTATTCAATCACATATTTTAGAAAATGAAAAAAAAAATAAAACACCATCCGATAATTTACATTCTCAAATGGCAGAAGAACCAATAATGGCAAAAACTTTCATTGGACCTAAACAAAATGCAAACCTCCCGTTAGGTATATTTTTTTTCCTTTTAAGGGTGAGATGTATGATAGTAGCTTTAAATTATTATTATTATATTATTGTATGTATAGAATCAGTAATTGATCAAGTTACACTTTAATATGTTTGTTGTCAAAATGACGTATTTTTGTTGTTAAAAAGTGTATTAAGATTCAAAATACATAATAATTATTTTTAAATATTCTAATAAAAATAGAAATCAGGATATTATAGTGTTAGTATGTTGAATAAAGCCATTATTCGGGTCTTTTATTCTTTACAAGGGTTATATATTTTAAGTTGTTTATTTTTTTTTTAAAGTCATCTAAAACTAATTTTTCACCCTATTTTTGCTTGGCTCTAGGTCAAAACTCTGAGTTGGTATCATCTGATACAACTATGCACTAAATTTGTTTAAAAACACATGTTATTTAAGAAGTTTTTAATCAGTTCTATACAATCATCTTGTCCAAAATGCATTCTACTTTATCGAGCAATTTTTATAACTTAATAAAAATTTTAACCAATGAAAATTTCGTGACTACCTATAGTGTTATTCTTGATTGGTCTAATAAAATTTTATAAATGTATGTAATGCATTTGTATGTATCGCTGAACATCCCAAGTGGGGTTACGCCGCTTTAATGAAGCGATCTAAATAAAATTTTCAGGGCTGATCAAACCATGTATTGTTATTTTCCATTTTTTTTTTTTTTTTCAGAGTTCCCAGTCCCTTGCCTCTTTTACAGCATTTACTGTTCCTATCCTTCTTTAATTCTCTTTATCTTCTTGCAACCATGCTGATCCTGGTCTCCCCCGTCTTCCTTTTAGTGCTGGTATCCAGTTTTTTGTATTCTCAGGATAAGTTTTCCATACATGACCTAATCACTTTAGCTTTTGCTCTTTAATTTTATTTACCAAAGTCTTCGCCTTTTAGTACTTTTAATATTTCTTTATTTGTTTTGTTTCTTCATTAGCCAACTTTAATTTTTACAGGTCCTTTTCTTATAATTTTACTTAATCTGTCTTTGTCTCTTTTTGTCATGGTAATAACTTTAGCTGCATAGATATATAATTACAGGTTTTATTAGGATATTGTTAATCCTTATCGTTGTTGCCCGTGTCAGTAACTTACTTTTCAACAGTTTTTTATTTAAATAAAATGCTTTATTAGCGGATAGAATTTTCTCAGATATTTAAATTTATCGACTTCTTTAATAAAATGCTTTCCCACTTTAATTCTTTTATTTTTTAATTCCTTTCCAACTATAATTTTTTTTGTTTGTTTATTATTTACTTTTTGCCCGATCTTCTTTTTTCTACGATTTCTTGGTAAAATTATATCTCTTCTTTTTGTTGCTAGTACTAAATCATCTGCATAAGCAACTGTTTAACTTCCTCTCGTTAAAATTATGCCTTAATTTATTTTTTTGTAATTTGTTCAATGGCCATACTAAAAAGCGTTGCGCATTGAGTCACTTTTTTTAACACCTTTGTGTATTTTAAATTCATCCGTTTCTCCTAATTGCGTTTTGATGTTGACTCTCGTTTCTTTTATAGTTGTACAATTTTTAATATTAATCAAATTGGACTATTTAAAAGAAGTTTTTAGTCATGGAATAATACGAAAATAAATTGTATTAACCTTTTAAATGACTTTATTTTACCCTTTAAAAAAATAAAGGTTGAGTTTTCTCTCAAATAAAATTTAAAAAAACAATGAAGGTTAGGTTAGGTTAGGTTTTATGTGAGTGGGGCGTGGTCGCCCCTCCACCGCGACCCTTAGTAGGTCTATTGTGGCTCACCCCTAGAGGCTACAGTTCACCGCACAATCCAGCCTTTCTTACGAAGTCATGGTTGTATAGGGTGAGATTTTTTTAAAATCGGTAGGTTCTAGGTTAGTGTAACGAAATATGTTGAACCTTATTCTTCCCAGGCCGGGGCATCAACATAGTATATGTTCAGCAGTTTCGTCTTCCACGCAGCAGAACCGACAGTCCGTTTGTTGGTTCAGATCTATCTTTCTGAGGTGGTATCTCAGACGACAGTGTCCCGTAAGCAGTCCTGTTAGAATACGCAGGTCATTTCTGCTCCATTCTAGGATCTGCTTAGTTGTGTTTCTCGAGGGTTGTAACGGTAAAAACGCCTTCGAGTGGGTTAGCCCTGGTAAGTCGGACCAGTACGTGAGTATTTTCCTCTCCGCCCAGTCCGAAATAATTGTTTTGGCGGCACTTGTGGTGACTCCAAAAACCGGTTCTGGTCCAGTGAACGCAGATTCGGCCGCCTGTTTTGCAAGGGTGTCGGCTTTTTCGTTTCCTTCCACCCCCTGGTGCCCAGGTACCCACAGTAGGGTCACCCTGTTGTTCGCACCAAGGTACTCTAAGGATTCGATGCAATTCCATACAAGTTTAGAATTTATCTTGTTGGAGCTCAGTGCTTTTAAAGCGGCCTGGCTGTCTGATATTATATTTATGTTTTTGTTTGCTAGAGGTCTGTTGGTCAACTCTCTTGCACACAATTCGATAGCGAATATTTCAGCCTGAAATATTGTGGCATACCTGCCAAGACTGGTAGATATTTCAATCTTTGGTTTCCTGCTGAAAACACCGGCCCCAACTCCATCTGGGGTTTTTGAGCCGTCTGTGTACATTACGTATTCAGTCTCTGGGACAATGAAACTTTTATACTATTAAATAATTTCTAATTAACCTAAATACTGACCTGTCAGCGTCATTTTTATTTAATAAAATAATTGGATTAACAATTAATTAACAATTTATGCATTTAATTTATTTGGCTAGTATCTACTGCTGTACTTTTTTGTAATTAAATGGGTGGCTGGAAAAACGTTGCATTGCGTTTTTTTCACAAAGTCGGTTTTTGATGGATAAACGATCTTTGTCACTTGCTTGATGGAATCCAACCTTAAAGTAGTTAGTTTTTAAACCGCTATATAGCCTATTATGCGCTAGAAGGGGGGCGAATCATGCTTAGGTTTGGTTAAAAAACGTTTCATGTTGGTAGCGCTAAAACCCACGTTGCATTGTTGCTGTGGGGTTTCATAGTGTGTTTGCATTGTTGTCTACTTATTTCCCATCATGAATATATCGGCTAGTGATTTAGAAATAGTGAATAACCGTAACCGTGCTGTTCAGTTCGCGGAATGGAGTGACAAGGAGCGTAAAATTATGAAAGACAGTGGAAAATCATGCAAAGCCAATCGCGGAAAGGGTAATATCGTTCCTGAAAAGGTTCCACCTATAAATCCTCAAGGTTGTTCAGCGGCTTGTGAGAAAGAAGGATGCATTTCTCTTAGTCTTGCGTACGTACATAGTTTATTTTGTCAGTTTTACGGTTTGACGTACAATGAACAGTCTCTTTTACTCCTTAAATTCATCGCACTACGGGAACTACGGAAAAGGCGTACCGGTAAATCAGATTCCACATCAACACGACAAGCTTCTTTTGATTATTCCGTGAATGATAAACCTGTGTGTCGTAAAACGCTGTGTAACACGTTTGCCATTACACCAAGGCGAATTCAAATTTCACAACAAAAAATAAAAGATGAACAGCTTGCACCAAAAGATAAGAGGGGCACTCACTTGAACCGTCGTCATGCGATCGATGCTACAGTGAGAGGAAACATTAGAGAGCATATTGAATCTTTGCCTATAGAAATTAATCATTATAGTAGGAATGTCTCATCGAAAAAATGTTTGAGTCCTGATCTCAGTGTCTTTAAAATGTACCGTTTATTCAAGCAGCAATCTCTGATACTCCAGCAAACTCTACTTTGTGTAGTAAGATTTTCAAAAGAGATTTTAATTTGAGGTTTGGGACAACTCGCTCTGACACATGCAAACAGTGCGATTAATTTTACGTCAAGTACTGGCTCGGAATGAAGAAGGGAGGAAATCGATCGAAGTTGACAGTCGTCTACATCATTGCAAAGCTGACCAAGCTGACCAAGCATAAAACTGTCTCAGAAGATTCAGCAAGCATAAATGCTATAACAATATGTGTAGACCTACAGCAAGTCTTATTTACACCTGTTAACTCATGGCGACGAGTACTACCAACGCCAGTATTTTACATACAACTTGGCAATCCACAATATAACTGACAACGTTGCAAACATGTTTGTATGGCATGAGTCGCTAGCAAAACGAGGTTCAAAGAAAATCGGGTCTTGTATTTTAAAATACATCCCCTCTACATTTTGACCACTACCCCCTGGCCAGGAAAAAAGATTAATCGTTTGTTCAGACCGATGTACAGGCCAAAACAATAATTGGAATACACTTATCCTGTATAGTTATTTAGTGAAAATGCGTTATTTTACTGAGATTCACCAAAAATTTTTGATAACTGGCCATTCATTTCTTCCGTGTGACAGATATTTCGCCCTTCGTGCCAAGAAAAGAGTGAAAGCACTTGTTTCAGGTGATTGGAAACACGTAATAGTTGGTGCAAAACTAAAAAACCTTTCTTAGTCTTTGAAATGTATCAAAGTGATTTTAAAGACATTGAAGTGCTTTCTCCAGAAAAACCTAGAAAAAAAATCAAGATAACAAAATACGTCTGAATGAAAATAACTGCCGATTACATAGTTTCACTGTATGTGAGAGAGATACACAACATATTGCGCCCTTGGATTTCAGAACAGGTGTTTCCGACCCGGTTTAATCCACGTGACGTCAAGGATCTTCCCAACCTCTACTCAGTACTCCTTCCTATACCAAAAGAGAAGAAGAAAGACCTTATGGATATGGCTCGGTATCTCACAGATCCTGACCATAGGGCGTTTTTTATAAAACTCTTCCATCAGTTTAGTAGTATTTTGGAGCAAGCTGAGTGTAGCACCCGTTTATGTTTTCTTCAGTAACACCAACTTGTGTTCATTGTAAATGTTTGTGTAATTGTCATTGTTCATGTAAGTGTTTGTTTAATTTTTTGTTAATAAAATTGTATTAACCGCTGCAATTTTATTCTTATCGCTCCTCCAATATCCCATGTCTTTCATTCTTCTGTTGTTGAACACCAAAATTTGAATAAACATACCAATGAATAGGTAGATTTTTTAAACCCAATAAGTATGTTTTTGCAACTGGGTGAGTTTTATTTAGTAAAAAAACGTTGTATGTTGCTCTTTAGTTTGCCAGTTGCCGGTTTAATAGCGTTTTGGACATAATTCACTCTCCTGTAAAATTGAACTTCCGTTACATTCAACGTTTTTCCAGCCAGATATTCAATTGTTAAAATTGTATTATACAAATAATTTTAAATTGTAAAACATTTTGTTGTAAATAAATGTTAACAAAACTATAAAATAAACTAAATTTACAATAGGGGAAAAGGTACAAAGAAATTAAATCTGAAAGTGTATCCAGTCCTAGCATCGAATTGACACGTTCCAATGCCAAAATGGTTTATTTATTATTTACTTTTTTGATTAAAACAAACATTTTCTTAATATAAGTACATTGAGTTGATTATTCTTGTATCTTGAGTATTTTATAGGTATACAGATTATTTTCCAGATATTTTATGACAAAACTAACATCACAAAAACAGTCTTGTAAAATATTAGTTAGTATATATGCGTGATCTTGGATTTTTATAATATGTTAAATAATAAAAATCATTTAAAATGTAGGTCTAAAAAGTGCTTACATTGATTATTTACAATTAATGCTGTAAGCAGGTAAAGTCCCAAAACCGTAGTAAAAAAAGTATAACAATTAATCCATAAATACAAATTAATCTTACAACTCGGGACACCGCTCGTATCATGTTCACTCAGAACTGAAACTTATGACCACACTTCATGAACTTTTTTGGCTGTGCTGAGTACACTGTATGTTTTGCAACAAATAGTGTAACCGGCAAAATTCGTCATAAAGTATAACGATTTTAGGGTTTCATGATTTCACCAAGATTTAAACCCTAAAAATTTTTCTATTATGATTTTGTTGAGAGGTTTTATTCTTATTTTTTGATTTATTGTGAACAGACAGAAATCGCTGATGTAGCTCTCGATGAGTTTTTTGTTAGAACTAGACACATATTTAATTATGTTAAAAGGGAATGCAATAAAAATAAATTATTCATTAGTCATCATGATCGGAATCACTGTCGTCGCTATCCTCATTTGAAATGTAAATGATTACAGGGTTAACTACTTCGATGCAGTTTTCACGAACCCAACATTCCTCTATTATATTTTCACGTTTTCCCAATTTTTTCCCAAATTTCAGTAGTGGCAGTATTAACTGCTCGTTGTTAGGTTTTTAAAACAGCCTTATCACTGTAACAATTAGATCCAATGTGATTGTCATAACAAGTTTTGCTTATTCCCCAAATATACCCAATGGGTTTAAATTGGCAATGATAAGGCGAACGTCTTAGCACACAATGTCCATAACTGAGTATCATTTGATCCACTTTGTAAATTTTTTTTTTATGCCTTTTAGCTATCGATAATAATTCCGACTTAAATCATTACTGTGTGTTATGAACTTATACACCTTGTATTATTCATTTTGTTAATTTCACTTGAATTTAGTTAGTTGGTCATGGTTGTCAATGAGACAAATAATAAAAAAGTCTAGTCAAAAAATATAAACTGATTTTTGCCGTAAAATTAGTGTTTTGCACAAAACATTTGGTCCTTCGAACCTTCGAAATAGTAATTTTGAATCAGGAACATTCAATTTAGCCGAAATTGAAGACGTAAACGATATATCAAAATGTCTGATACAGAAGGAACGATAAGGAAAACCAGCAGGTGTACTGCAGGAATACCACCAGTAAGATACAGTCCAAACGAAGAAAAGTCGGTAGTTTCCACAAGGAAGTCCGCAAGGTCTAATAGTTCGATAGCAAGTGCCAAATTGAAGGAAATAGAATTGAACAAGTTGGAAGAAATGAATCGAATACAAGAAGAATTCGAAAAGAGAAAGTTAGAATTCGAACAAAGAAAGTTAGAATTCGAACAGGGAAAAATAGAGAGGGAATCAGCTGTTGTAGAAGCCAAAGCATCAATAGAAGCAGAAAAGATTCTGGAATTTGCCAGTGAAAGAAGTAGCAGACAGAAGAGTACAAGTAGTGTTAAAAGCAGCAGCACTAGAGCAACAAAAATATCGGAAGAAACGTCGAATGCACATAAGAAAGTTCACTCGTGGTTATTCAAGCAGGAATCTCAACATTCAAGAGATTTCGATCTAGGATATCATAATCTTAGTAATCAAAGAGAAGATCATGCCAAACCGATGGACTCAGTTGCAGTGAGAGTTATTGAGGAATTCACATCTGCAACCCGAAAAATGACAGATGCCTTCGAGTCCTTGTAGAAAATAATCCAAATCGAAATGAATCATCCAAAGTATCTTTTCGCAAAACATTCGGAAAAGAGCTTCCTTCATTCAATGGAAATGTAGAAGACTGGCCTATGTTCATCAACCTTTACAGAAGATCTACCGAAACATGTTGTTTTAGTGATGAGGAGAACATGATACGTCTTCAAAAAGCCTTAAAATCCGAAGCTTTGTATACGGTGAAATGACTATTCGTTTTTCCAGATAATCTGGAAAATATCATTCATACACTTGAGACCAGATTTGGTCGTCCTGAGTTCATAATAGATTCTATGATGAATAAAGTGAAGTTGTTGCCTCCAGTCAATACCAGATATGCTCTATCTTTCATCAAATTTGCAAATTCTGTTCTGAATCTCACGGTTACTGCTCAATCTTTAAAAATGGAAGCCTACATCAACAACCCTCAACTTATTAACCAACTCGTTTCAAAATTGCCAGAACATCTACAATTCCAATGGGCAAGAAAAGTAGCCATCAAGATTAAAGAAAATAAAGCCAATGCTATGCCCACGTTAGTTTAATTTTCTGAATGGTTACAAGAGGAAACTTCAGCAGCCAGTTTTTTATGCAGACCATCAACCTCGACGACATACAAAAATTCAGTTTTTGTTGGTTCAGAAGATTCTTCAAAACAAAAGCTCTGCACGTTTTGTTCAAAAACCAATCATTATGTATACGAGTACAATTGTAAACAGTTTTTATCTCTTGATATGGATAAGAGGTGGAAATGGGTGAAGGAACAAAACATTTGTTTCTCATGTCTTGCTTCATCTCATCGCATTATCAAATGTAGAAATAAGAAAAGATGCGAGGTGCAAGGTTGTGAAAAGTTCCATAATCGATTACTTCACGCAAATTCTTCGCAAGATAAAAAGGACTTACCATAACAACATACTTTACAAATTCAAGAGGTTTCATCTAGTATGGCTAAAAAGAAGAATAAGGAGGTGCCTGAGCAATCGACCTGTTTCATCAAAGAACACTCTCTCCAAGTGCAATCGCATGCTAAAACTGTTCTTCTTCGAATACTTCCTGTCAAAATCATCGGAACCAAAAAGGCTGTTGAAACGTTTGCACTTTTCGATGAAGGTAGCACAGTAACACTCATAGATTTTAATCTTGCTGAAGAAATAGGAGTAGAAGGTGTGAATGATACTCTGAAGATGTACTGGACCAATTCTTCTTCATATACAGATACCAAATTGAAGAGAGTCAACATTCGGATTCAAGGAAACCTAGATGAACAGATGTAGCACCTTTCTGATGTAAGAACTGTTAGCAATTTGAAACTTCCTGTACAAACTGTAGACGTCGGAAAACTTGCAACAAAATGGAATCATTTGACAAACGTTCCATTTGTCAACTTGTCAGAAGCAAAACCGCTTCTGCTAATTGGACAAGATAACATCAACCTTACTATAGCACGGAAAGTTATACAGGGTCCTGCCAATGCTCCAATTGTTTCATTGACCAAATTAGGATGGGTAGTCCATGGAAATTTATCTCGTTGTAGGAACAGAATTGATAACGAGTATTCAATGCATTGTTTCACCCAAGAAGACGAAGAATCGAAAGAATTGAAGAATATTATACAGCAGACCATATTCATTGACATGCTTGGAATTGAAAATAAAGATAAAGTGAGTCTTCCTGAACTTGAAGATAGAAGCATTCAAATAATGAAACAATGTTGTCGTCAATTAGAAAATAATCATTGGGAAATCGGATTGCTTTGGAAAACAGGTGATATCATATTACCTGATAGTAAATCTACTGCTCCCAGTCGATTATATACGATGGAAAGAAAGATGGAAAGTGATAGTCAATTTGCAGAGAAGTATTGTAGCCAAATAGAAGAATATGTCAAGAAAGGATATGCGAAAGTTTTAACAAACGAAGAGGCCGCCATCACTACAAATAAAAAATGGTTTTTGCTGCACTTCGCAGTTAAACATCCAAATAAGCCAGAAAAATTCCGGTTTGTATTCGATGCCAGAGCAGACGTACAAGGAACAAGTTTAAACCAAAATTTGTTAAAAGGTCCTGATTTATTGATTTCCTTATTAGACATTTTGTTCAATTTTCGTCAAAATCGAGTTGCTGTAATGGGAGACATCGAAGAAATGTTTCTACAAGTCCAAATTATACCTGAAGATAAAAAATCGCAGTTATTTCTGTGGCGGGGAAGAGATACAAAAAGCCCTATACTTACCTATCAAATGAAGGTAATAATATTTGGCGCAATGTGCTCCCCAAGCTGTGCCATATACGTGATTTGCCAGAATGCAAAGAAGTATGCCAATATATGCCCAAGAGCTGCAGAAGCCATTAAAAAGTATCACTACATGGATGACTACTTGGACAGCTTCGAAAATGAAGAATATGCCACTGAAGTAGTGAAAGGAGTAATCGATATTTATAACCGCGGAGGATTCAAAATGAAAAGTTCGCTGAGCAATTTTCCCCAAGTTATAGAACAGGTTCCAACTGAACTGAGGTCAAAGAATATTATTAATTTAGATTTTGAGAAATGGCCAACATTTGAGAGAGCATTGGAATTGATATGGAGCCCAAAAGATGACCGATTTAGCTTTTCCAGCAAGTTTCTCATCAAAAATAGAATTATCATATCAGAAAACAACATTCGTACGAAAAGACAAGTATTAAAGTCGTAATGTCTGTTTACGATCCACTTAGTTTACTAGCAGCATTCACGATTCAAGCCAGGATCTTAATGCAAGAAATTTGGTCAAACAAGTTGGATTGGGATGAAAAGCTTAACCCTCAGCTTTTTGAAAAATGGAAAAGTTGGGTGAAAGCTCTCTATAAAGTCGAAAATTTAAATATCCCTCGTTTGTTTCAACAAAAATATAATCGAAATTCAATTGCACACTTTCAATGATGGCAGCGAAAAAGGATACGCTTCTGTATCGTATTTTCGAACGAAAGATTCAAACAATAAAATAACTACTTCATTTGTTATGGCAAAATCAAGAGTAACATCTTTGAAACCGATGACCGTACCAAAAATTGAACTTCAAACAGCTCTATTTGAATCTCGTTTAGCTGAGACAATAGAAAAAGGACATGCCCTCAAAATCAGCAAGAAGTACTTTTGGACAGACTTAAATATAGTATTGAGTTGGATAATTTCACCTCCAAGGAACTATAACACCTTCGTCGCAAATCGAATAGGTGCAATTTTGGATTTAACAAATTCAACAAATTCAAATTCACTTGGGGACTGAGAGGCAACATGGCCATTTGTATACAAAGTTTCCTACAAGATCGAACCTTCCAGGTTCGGATAGGAGCCATTGATTCCTCATATAGAACACTCGATAACGGAATTCCTCAAGGCTCAGTGCTAAGTGTTTCCCTTTTCGCAGTGGCCATTAATATCCTTCTCGAAAAAAGTCAAAATCATGTCAAAAAAGTATTATACGTTGACGATTTAATCCTACTCTACAGACACAAGTCCATGGAAAACATTAACGAACATTTAAATAATGAAATACTTACCCTTGATAAATTAGCCAGATCAAGAGGTTTCCTGTTTTCAAAAGAAAAAACAAACTGCATACACTTCTGCAAATTAAGATTAGCCCACCCAGATCCAGAACTGTTTATCCAAGGTCATACAATTAGCATTCAAAACTCGATTAAATTCCTAGGCATAATTTTTGATAAAAAACTGAACTGGGAAGAACAACTCCATCAACTAATTTCAAAGTGTCAAAAAGCTATGAACATCATGAGATGTATGTCAAACATTAAATGGGGTGCAGATAGAGAAATCGTTCTAAATTTATACAAGTCGGTAATCCAAGGCCGAATGGATTATGGTGCCATTGCTTACAATTCTTGCAGACCCTCAAGGCTGAAACAATTGGATAACCTCCAACTGACAGCCCTAAGATTGGCCACTGGTGCTTTCAGAACCAGCCCTGCAGTTGCAGTGCAATGCGACTCAACGATACTTCCTCTTGACCTGAGAAGAGACCTCCAAACGATAACCTACGCAACCAAAGTTCTATCTCAGCCACTTCATATTAACCACTCCAGCTTTTCATCCCCCGATGAGCATGCTTTCAGACCAACGGCAACTAGACCAACTCGAATTCGTTTTCATGAAGCCTGCAGAAAATACTCTACAGAGAGTTTCTCCATTTTAACCAACAACGTTCCTTCTATCCCGCCATGGCAATTTACCCTACCAACCTTAAATTACGGATTATCATCATGGAAGAAAAGCGAGACATCTAGCTCAACTTACAGAGCTCTTTTCATGAATGAAATATTTTCGTACACAAATAGTCTCATCATTTACACCGATGGATCGAAAACATTGGCGCTGTAATTGTAATAGGAGAAAACGAGCACTTCTGGTCTTTGAATTCTAGTCGCTCAATTTTCACTGCGGAACTATACGCCTTATGGCAAGCCCTCATTTTCTTTTCGTTTTCAACCCACCAAAGCTGCGTAGTTTGTTCTGACTCATTGAGTGCAATTCAGTCACTAAATAACAGGTTCACAAGAAATAATTATTGCCAAAATATCTTAGAACTAGTTACTTATCTAGCGCCGGAAAAAAAATGCACCATTCTTTGGACTCCTAGCCACTGTGGCATCACTGGTAACGAAAGGGCAGATCTTGCGGCGAAACAAGCAACACTCACTCCAGAAGATGAAGGAATCCCTATTCCTTTTACTGATATGAACATCCAAATCAACTCAAAAATTTTTAGTACATGGCAAGAAAGATGGACCTCCCAAAATACTCAATTGAACAATATTAAGTCAAATACTAATAAATGGAGATACCCAATTACCCTGAACAGACGTGAACAAGTAATTACTTGCCGCCTCAGAATCGGACATACCCATCTCACGCACTCGTATCTCTTAGTGGGAGGGCCCAGACCCCGATGCGACCATTGCAATACAAGAATGTCAGTTGCGCATATCTTCTCATGTCCGATGTACACGTATCTCGGGCACAATATGGGAATAAACCCTGAATTTGAAAATAATTTAAATAATTCCGAAAATATTAGAAAAGCTCTTACCTATATTGATCATCTTCGTTTAACAAATAGAATTTAAATACTATACTGGCAGCTAAATGATCATCGCAATCGAACGCTGCCTAATCCAAAAAAAAAAAAAACAAAAAAAACAAATTCAGAAGATTGGCACTGGCTTCCGAAGAAACAAAATATAGCTGATGATGCAACTCGAGGATTGTGGGACATATACAACTATCAGAATTGGTTTAACGGACCTGATTTCCTAACTTCAGATGAAAAATTATGGCCTCAAGTCGAAATGAAAATATTAACAGATACAGAAGAGGAAAAGAAAAGAAATAACGTTTTTGTGACAATTGATAATGATAAAGGTATATTCGAATTTTCAAGATTTTTGAATTATTTGCGTCTCATTAGAGCGGCCGGATGGGTACTGAGATTCATCAACATTTTGAAAATGAAAATTGGTCTTTCAAATATCCACTCATTATCAAATAAACTCTCAGTGAAAGAATTCATGTGTGCTGAATATAAAGTAATCAAGCAAGCACAGATGGAGAGTTTACCTGAAGAGATAGATCGAATTATTTGTAAGGAAAATTTGAGCAAATCGAGTCGACTTTCAAAATTGAATCCTATTCTCAGTGAAGACAAAATCTTGAGACTAAGCGGAAGATTGGATGAAGCCGAACATTTGGATCTACCAATGAGACAGCCAATCGTATTAGACTCAAAACACTGGTTAACGATATTACTAGTAAGGCATCAACATAATTTAAATCATCACCAGGGCAGGGAACAAGTAATCAATCAGTTAAGGAAGAGATTTTGGATAATCAATGCAAGATCAGCCGTAAAAAGATGTGTGATGGCCTGTGTAATCTGTAGGAGGAAAAATACCAAGTTGGAAACACAGCAGATGGGTCAAGTACCAGATTGTCGGACAATTCCTCAAGTTAGGGCATTTATGATCACGAATGGATTATTTTGGTCCAATGACAGTCACCATCGGCAGGAGGAAGGAAAAGCGGTATGGAGTTATTTTTACTTGTATGTCTACAAGAGCAATTCATCTAGAGTTGGCCGCTTCTCTTACCACCGATTCGGCAATAATGGCTATTCGTCGGTTTATCTGCCAGAAGAGAAAGTCCTTTAGAAATACACTCTGACAATGGAACAAATCTTTGTGGAGCTGAAAAAGAAATGAAGTCTGCCATTCAAGAGATTGACGGAAACAAGGTTCAGCAATATTGTTGTGTGCGACATATTCAATGGTCAAAAAACCCACCAGGAACCAGTCACATGGGAGGAATATGGGAAAGGATGATAAGAACTGTAAAAAATTCCTTGAAAATAATTCTAAATCAACAAAGTCCGAAAGAAGAAATATTACAAACTATTCTGGTTGAAATAGAATATACAGTTAATTGCCATCCAATAACGTATGTTTCTTCGGATCACCGAGATGACGAAGCCTTGACTCCCAACCATTTCCTCATAGTTAAATTGAATGAGGTAGGTTCTCCTAGAGTTTTTACTGATTCTGATGTACATTCACGGAAACATTGGCGAATCGCACAAATATTCGCAGATAGATTTTGGCAACGTTGGTTAAAAGAATACGTGCCAACTCTCATCAAACGAAGTAAGTGGCAGCACAACAAGAGTGATATTTCGGAAGGCGATCTAGTTATATTAGCAGATGATAGTTCTCCAAGAAATAAGTAGCCAAGGGGAAAAATAATGCGAACTTTTCCTGGTCGCGACAATAAAACTAGGGTGGTTGAAGTAAGAACGGCAACAGGATTATATCGAAGACCCATTACCAAGATCGTTTTGTTGAAGCTGAAGTAGCTGTTCGCAGACCCCGGAGGATGTTATGAACTTTTACACCTTGTAATATTCATTTTGGTAATTTTTTTTGAATTAAGTTAGTTGGTCATGGTTGGCAATAAGACAAATAATAAAAAAGTCTAGTCAAAAAATATAAACTGATTTTTGCCGTAAAATTAGTGTTTTGCACAAAACACTGTGGAAATGAAATATTTTCGTTCGTTAACCATTCTTTTATTTTTTGTACCGTTCAGGAGTTTGCCGGATGCTTATTTAAAATTTTCGAATGGTACGGAGCATCATCTAATACAATGACAGATGGTTCATGTAACAATGGTAATATTTTCTCTTTTAACCATTTCACAAACATTTTTGTATCCATATTTATTTTTACGAAATTAAAAGATCCACCCTATTAACAAAACCATGCTTTCCTCCTGCTTGTACAATAATGTGTCTTTTTCCTTCACCGTCGGTGTGTTTTATGAACTTTATGTTATCGTCCTGCCAAATTCTTTTTTTTTCACCTTTAGCAAAAATTCAAGTTTCGTCCAGATAAATAAATAAAGAGCATTCTTGTTTACAGTGAGTATACTTTTTTAGAAATCGGTACTATACGATTTTAATGTCGGTATCTACTATAATGAATTACTAATTACTTTTCTAGAAATCTAACAACAAATCTGACAAAAATGAATCAACCACCACAATTAAAGCTTAATAGCTTGGTTAGTTAGTGAAATTTGTTTGGATTACTTACCTACCTCTCCTATTATGTACAATAAATAAAGTCATTAAGAACAGATTTAGTTGCAAAATTAACCGTTCTAACAAAGAAACAAGAAGTCCCTCATAAAATAAAATTCTTTAGCTACGAAATTTGTTTAAAGATATTAGGGGAATTTACTTTGGTACTTCTTAAATGTACAGTTGAATACTGATTATCGAGTTTCTAACGATAATCTAAAACCAGCATGATCTACAGTGTTCCAGTAACTTTGTTGCCTACGTATGCGTTATTTCATTCCGTAGAAATTACTTGCTTGTCTGTATTTTTGTTTACTAGACATACTTCTATTATTAAATATTAAATTAAATATTAAACGCAATTTTTTTTACTTTAGTTGAACAATAAGTATACGTAATATTTAACTTGTAAATAAAAATATAAAGTAAAAAAAATATTATTAAAAACTTTTAACTATTAACTACTTACCAACTAATCTTTATTTAATGTTGTGGTTTACTTGACAAAATAGATATTTTCTTACCTAAAATAAAAAGTAATATTTATTATTTATAACAAATAAGAAAAATTAGGAATTTTATTTTACGACATAAAAGAAATTTAAAATTCTTCATTAAAATATGTGGTATATTTTAGGACAATAAAAAACATTTACCGTGTAAATATAAGTTAAGATAATTTTGTTTAATAAAGATTAACGGTACTAGCTAGAATTTTATTTATTATATCAGTATGTCTCTGTATATTTTATTGAACAATCATGACAATATTGGCATAACATAACTGCCAAAAAAATTTTTAGCAAAATTTATTCCAAACACACTATACAGCAGTGACAACTAGAAAATAAACATTTTTTTTTGTTATTATTTTGTTTAAAAATTTATAATATAATTACCCCCATTTTTACTCGAATAGATTAAGGGTTATGCACAAAAGATCTGATAGGTCGAAGTGCTTAAGAGGCTGCGTAGCCTTCACGACCCCCCTACAATTTACATCTACCCCCATTTTTAAATATTTCTTTTTTTGTAATCAATAAATATTCTTAACTTTGGTAGAATGTATCAATTTTAATAATATTAAACATTTTTCTTAGTAGTGAAAGAGCTATTACAACAAAAAAGGAAGAGATATCTGGCATACAAAAGCACCCAAACACAAGAACTGTACGCTGAGTATGTAGCAACTGGAAACTGAATAAATCTTCAATTAGATCAATAAAGAAAGAACACTGGATCAAATTCACCAGCGGTATGGAGCACAACAAAGGGTCTGGAAGATGTTCAAGAATAGAAAAAAACCTGTAAATGAATTAATACAAACTAAAGGAATTGACATACTGACATGGGAAAACTACTTTCAACAACTATACAGAGCACCAGAAACACCTTACATAGGGAACTATAAAACATCCCATAAAGCTAAAATAACTAAAGAGGACATACATGAAGAAATCAAGAAGCTAAAGAACAGAAAGGCGCCAGGAGCAGACAACATTAGCAACGAACTCGTAAAAAACGCCGGTCCCGAACTCGTAACAAAGATGACAACATTATATGGAAAGATTCTTGATACATCAGAAATACCCAGCGACTGGCATAAAAGCGTTACAATCCCCATCTTTAAAAAGGGTCAGAAAACTACCAGAGAACTATGGAGGCATAACTCTTTTGAATTCATGCATGATGCTTCTCACTACAGATGCCTCATTCATAATCAAACAATTAAAAGAAAAAGCAATCGAATACAACGTCCCAGCATACCTATGTTTTGTCGACTTCACCAAGGCATTTGACAAAGTACGTCTGACTGATGTTATCGACTTACTAAAGGAGAGAGAAACGCCCGACAACATCGTCAAAGTTATACAAAATCTAAATACCGGCAACTACACAAAGATTAAAGCAGGAGACAGTTACACGAAAAACATAAGAACACCAGGAGCAATCACTCAGGGAAACAGTCTTAGCCTATTTCTATTTAACCTAATAATGGACAAAATTATAGAAGAAGTGTCAGCGATGGGTCTCGGTTATCGAATGGGCCGAAACAATATTCACATAATATGCTACGCCGATGACGCAGTTTTCATCGCAGAAACAGAGGATGACCTACAACCTCAGCTTCATAAATTACATCTAACAGCAGCACAACTAATAAACATGAACATATCAGTAGAAAAATCAAAGTGCATGACTCTAACCAGAGAACCCACAAGATGTAAGCTCGTAGTCCAAGATCAAGCTATCGAGCAAGTAACCAAGTTTTAGTACGTGGGCATGGATATATCGGACCACCATAATCCAATAAATGATCTACGAAGTCAGATCAACCAGGCAACCGCAATAGCAGGATGCTTACGACAGGTAGTATGGGCAAATAAATATATGCGTATTGACAGCAAGGTCATGACTTACGGTATTGTAGCTCAAGAAGAGACAACTAAAACAAAAAGCATGTAAAAGAAATGAAAACCCTAAGATGCATACTCGGAAAGACAAGAAGACCGAGTCAGGAACGAGGTCATAAGAGATGAATGTCAAGTGCAGGACGTGGTGAGATGGTGGCGGCAAAGGGAACGACAATGGCACGCTCATGTAACGCGAATGGCAGAAGATCGACTACCGCAGATAGCATTCCAGAACAGACCAGCGGGAGATAGACCCCCAGAAAGACCACCTAAGAGATGAAAGGACAGCTGGCAATTGACATCCCAATAGATCCTAAGGCGACCCAATTAACAGATCGACAGATCTAATTAAAGAAGAAGAGGAAGATTTTTCTTAGTGTACCGATAAATTGTAACCAAACAAAACTTTAATGTGTGAAAATAAAATGTGCAAACTTTTAATTTGATTGTTATTTAATGATTATTATTTTGGATGATAAATTCGACGGAAAGAGATTTGTCGTTAGAGTGATCTAGTTAATAATTTTATTGTAAATTACTTTTCAGTTTACAAATTAATTTATTTGGTATTGCTTTTCCACATGTTTTATAAATGATTATTGGTAAAATCTAACATCTAAACATCTAAATTTTAATAATAAGAAATTGTGGCTAAACACAACAAATAAAAAAATAAATATTAATTTTACCAACAGTTCCACAAATTGTATGAATGATTTTGTATACTTGGTCAAAGTTTAAACAGGCATAAAGTATGACGGTGATTTTGATCAAAGAGTGTTGACAGTTTAATGGGGCCCTGCATAACTTTATGAACAGCCAGTAAGTATTAAAAAAGTCATGCCTGGCTGTGTATAAAGGAGTGCTGGTCCCTACACTTATGTTTGGTAGGAAAGTTGAGATTGCAGAAGAAGCATGAAAGTAAGATCAATGCTGCGAGGATAAGAAGTACAGCTGGAGTGTTAAATAAAGTGAGAAATAGTGTAATAAGAAAACTCTGTAAAAGAAGATGTGGTAACAAAAATAGTTAAAGGAATTTATATGGCGAGAGTAAATGAGCAAGTCGGTAAAAGTCGACCTCGGCGAACGCTTAAAGCAGAATTATTCAGTTTGTGAGACAATGGAGAGTTTAATGACTGGACAATCTTTAAAACAGATAATTCGGATTGTGTTTGCATGATACACAGAAAATTTAAATTGAAACACACGATATGCGAACATTTTCCTGCCAATTTCATTGTAATCATCAAAATTACTTTAGACATACGTTGTTTCCCCTTTATTTTCCACTACGCTGGCATAACTTGCAATTAGTGCACTTCAACTTAACACCCATTATTAATTTCGATTAGTTTATAATTGACTAACTTGCCCCGTTCATCCGAGCCTACGAAAACGGCCTTCCAATTAAAACAAATGAGGTGTTTACATTCGTATACAGTTTCTGCTGGCAGGTATCAAATAGACAAAAGACAAATTTCTTTATTTTTAAAACCCTAAAAAAGAAGTGTGCTGGATTAGGTGACCTAGTGGGCTAATATATATTTTTTTGTAAACTAAAATCCTGTGTTATTAGAAATATCACTACTTTATTACTATTTAAGGTGGTTTCGAAACGACTTTAAACATTTTTTTTCACGTTTTTTCCGTAAGACAAATTTTCATAAAATAAAATAATCATTGATATTTTTTTATGCTCCTACTTGTCTTTTAAATTTAATTCGTGTAAATCAGTATTATGTTTGTCAACTATGCATCAAGAAGATTTAACTAGTAAAAAAATTATTAGAACAGTGGGCACTTTAAACGATGGCATGTGGCTAAATTAGGTGGCCGTGGAAATAGATTTTATTCAACACGTGATTTCACGACTTTTTGCATGTTTTTGAAAGGAGGATTTGTAGCAGAATAGCACAGGTGCTTTTATTGCAACCCCTGTGCACGACCATTTTTTTAAACTAAAAAATCTCGTAAATGCTCTGCTCTGACGGTACTAGAACTACAAATCATGTTTTAGCATGTACATAATGTTTAAAGTTTTGGCCGATACTGTCCATCGTCGGCTGCATGAAGTAGTATATCACATATGTCGAGAAATCTAACATTCTTGCAGTGGGTTATATTCTATTTTTCTTGCTTCTCAAGCCGAAAGTATAGTTAAATAATTAGTAATAAAATTATATTAAGATAGCTTATAATATCTGACTTGCATCAGCCCATCACCTGGCCGTCTCCCCAAGTGTAGCGCCCTTTAATCCATTTTTTTTTTATATATTATATCGTTTTATGTTTTACTAACAACAATCTAGCTGTAGGGCATTATTGATTTTATTGGGATGTAAGTTTGCGTTTAGCCGATTGAATACGCAAACAAGCGCTGTTGACTGCCGTCGTACAAACTATGCAAACTAGCTCACTCTAGTTAGAGCGGACTGTACTTTAAACAGTCCGCAAAAGTTAAGCAGGTCACGAAAGTCGTTCTTTCGGGACTGAAATGCGGCCATGAAGCCCATACTTTTGGCTTGGAAAACAAGTAAGTTTATAAGTATAACTATACCAGAGCACTTATGTCAAGGGTTGCAATGGATTTTTAGGAGAACAATAATATCGACGTATTACCATGGCCACCATTTTAGATGCTTAAAATAAGATATCCAAAAGGACTTCGATCACTGAATTCTGAGCAGACTCAGAAAATATCTGAAGGTTGTAACTACTTTAAAAGGTTAAAAATATTTTTAAATTGCATTTATGTTGTTTTTTTTATATTTTTAATCAAGGAATATTTTAAGTTTTTGTACATTTAAAACATTTTAACAATTTCCGTTTTATTGGAATCATGCATATTTTTAATTTTTTTTTTATCATTGAAACGAAGTTCTTTATCGCATGTTGCGAAGACCTGGGCAAGCCAGCAAAAACTGTGCGTAACAAAAATGTGTTAGTACATACATATATATAGTCACGCCAACAAACGGATTTTGAGTGTCTATTTAAACCGATTTAAACTTCTTCTGCATGATTACATATTCCCGCTTTACAATACTTGCAACTCTGAGGTGTACAGAAACCAGTTGACCAGCACAAAATATAATAAATATTCGCGACAAACAATCAAGTAATTCATTACACGACTCCTATCTAAACTGTCCTCACCTCGTTGACATGTGTCTGCGACGCTAGAGTAATCAGTATGAAACTGTCAGTGACGGCATGCACGATTGACCTATCAGAAAAGAGACTACGACGCATGCAAGAGATCAAACAATCTATTTTCCAAAAATGTGTTTACCCTCATCACGATGGTCCCGAAAATAAATTAAATATTCTACGAATTAAAATACATAAATAACATTAACTTCTGAAAAATAAACTAAAAATTTAAACTTCACAAAAAAAAAACATTAGAAATCCAAAGAAATAAAAGTTTAAACAAACGTTTAAAACGATGACTCGTCGGTAAATAATATTTTGTAAAAAAACATCATTTTTATTTTGCTTTTTCATCGTGGTTACACAAAATTCCATGTTTTACAGTTCAAGCTATTGTTTGGCACACTAAGATGTTGAGTTTAAATTATTAGTTTATTTTTCAGAAGTTGCAGACAAATGTCGACGCGGTGGGGACAGTTCATATTAGAGTCGTATTATTATTTATTGATTGTTTGTTGCAAATATTTATTATATTTTGTGCTGGTTAACTGGTTTTTGTACACCTTAACGTTTTGCAATGAAATTTTTGTTTCAAAAATATTTTCTATATCTGTATATTATTATTGAAAATATTTAAATAAGCAAATATTTTTGACAACCATAATATTACAGTAAAATTAGAAGGAAATAAAGTTTTTTTTGTATGTAAAGGCAGCACTTATAAAACAATGGTGCATAATATCCGCAAACGTTAACCGTTATTTTTGGTAATCATGTTATATGCTTGAGTAGTCTGTTGCACCTTTAAAAGTGACGTTTTTATTAGTAATCAATTTAAGGGCTATATTTCACCGAGACACCATTGGTAGCGCAACCAGTCGCCGATACTATCAAAATGTATACAGCTTTATAGAGTATCTTACCTGGTGTCCGCTTAGTAGAACCACCAATTGAGACACCAGGTATAAAAAGCGGTACACATTTTGTTAGTGTCGTCGACTGGTTGCGCTACCAATAGTGTCTCGGCAAGAAAAACCGAACAGCAAATATTTTAAAACACAAAAGTGAGCATCCTAAAGAATCTTTAGGTATAACTAATATGGTTTTTTAAAATTGATTTTATTTGATATTATATATTGATATATTGATGTTATATTTACTTATGCCGAAATTTTTAAAACACTTAATTCCAAGAAAACATTTTATTTTAAACACCGCTTAACCCGGATCGCGTCCTTGACACTTAGTTTTTAAATTATAGTGAAGATATCTCTACATATATGTATAGTTTTCTTTATGCGGTAGTACTTAACATACCAATAGATACCCACCAAAAAATGCCACTGGAAATTTTACAAATAATGAAAACAGGATAAAAAAATACTTCTATTTAAATAAAAACATTTCATTTTATTTTAAAAACATAAACTAACCCCTAAATTTATTCTTAGCTAAATAAACAGTAATATAAAGAAATCCAGATGCAGGTCAATTTTAATTTACTTTTTTTTTAATAATTTATATATCATACAGGGTTTATGCAGTTTTTTTATATAAAACATCCCTTTTTTTAATTTGCGGATTTCCCTTGCCAAGTTAATTCCAAAAATGTATTACATGTTGATTCAAATTGGTCAGTGTTGACAACAATGCAATATATGACAATTTATTATTTACAAAATAATTGATGAAGACCAAAGTGCACTCTTACAAAAACAAACCAACTAAAATTTACGGTAAATGTTCGAATTGTTCTTCATTGACTACTAAACAATGACTTAACCTGGTAACAAATTCGTCTTTAACATTTTGTAGCATAGCGGGTGTTACGTTCTGCATTTCCTGTGTAATTTGTGCTTTTAGGTCACGAATATTGTCAGGTCTGTTAGTGTTGACTTTAGATTTTAAATAACTTCATAAAAAAAGTTAATGGGGTAAGATCAGGTGATCTATTAAGCCATTTCACTGTTCCCCTTCTTCCTATCCATCGATCTGAAAATGTTCTATTTAAAAACTGGCGCACAGACAATTTAAATATCAGGATATCAGGATAGAATTCTTCCAAATTTTCATTAAAAAATATGGACAAATATTTGTATTTTTTACAATACCATCACTACGTTGATTTTTTGTGGTCTTTGCGCATGGCAAGCTTGCATCCAATTTGGATTTTCATTAGACCAATATCGGGTGTTTTGCCGGTTAACATAAAAACGTTGCCTCATCCAAAAAGAAAACGTTTTAAATAAAATTGTTATTTGAAATATTATCATTTTGATTCATCTTGGACTCTTCATCCAACTTATGGATGAGACGTAATTTTAGAAAATATTTAATACTGAACGCTTTCCAATATCCAAATCCCGTTTTTTGCACCATTTCTTAAATTTTTATAATGGCAGGTCAATCATTTTAAAATTAAAAAAAATTAATTTAACGAGAACAAATGTTTGTAAAGTTTAAATTTTATTAAATGCATTATAACGAACTTTAAAAATACAACTATTGTTTCTAATGTTTTTTGAAAATATGGTTGTTTAACTTAAAGTTAAGTAAATGATAGGTACTAATGCTTTAGTAAAAAAGCGGTTTTCTTTTTAATTTATAAAACAATGCTGCAAAGAGTGTAAATTAAATATTAATTTAAAACTTTTTTCGCTGTTAGAGACTTCTTTTTTCTCTGCTGCTTACAGTTAATTGTGCCCTCTCTCGGATTCTAATAGGTATAGAAGACTAGGAGCTGCGTGTCTTTATAATCTATTCCAGTAAACACACTAAGCTGTAGAAGTTAATAAAAAACAAATAAAACTTATTAATTTTGCTAATATTTAAAAGAGTTAAAAATATTTATTGTATGGTTTGCTTTATTACTAATTTAAATTCGCGAAGTATTTCGTTATACTTAAAGGAATTCCCTTTTGGAAGAATAAGTTAGTAATAACAAAATTTTTCTATTATTTTACATTTTAATCAAAGAAACTGCTTTTATTTAAGCAATTAAATTAGTAAAGACCTAAATATAAGAGCACAACCGAAGAAAAAAATGTAAAGAATATTTTTGCAGAGCAGAATTATTTTATTATCTTTGCTAAACAATCAGCAAAGTACTTAAAAGTATAAAGATCATACGTATTAAATAGGTATATTTGTCATGTTGAAAGTCCTGTTGGATTTTCATTTTTGGAAGTCATAGGGAATGTTAGGCAGACTTGTAAATTGTTTATTTTTGAAAATCATGTTGGATGTTCATGTTTGGAATTCATGACACTAAAAAGTCATGTTATATGTTTATTTTTAAAAGTCATGTTGGAATGTCCATGTTTAAAAATAATTTTAAAAGTTGTGTTTAAAATTATGTTGGAAAGTCATTTTTGGCATTTATTTTTGTGTGGAATGACCATGCTTAAAAGACATATTGAAAGTAGTATTGGAAAGTTTAAACTTTTAGTTTCTTTTGATATGATTTTTATGGTAGTTGTTGTTGTCTTGTCCATGATCTGTGCAAATGGAGAATAAATTTATATTGCTCCGAACTTCAACAGCTTTGTAAGAGAAAATTATTGCTTCTGGGTCTTCAAGGCTAATCTTGATAAGCCTGGCTTGAATTGATGGGCAGCCAAAGATGTGTTGAGGAGATAATGGGACACCAGGACAGTTTGGGCAGTATTTTGAGTAGCTTCTTTGTCCGTCGGTTAAGATTTTCATTCCTGCTACATGCTTTGTTCGTAGTCTGGTTATGATTGAAGCTATTGTGCAATTACAATTTGGAGGCAACTGCATTGGCGTCTACGAGAGTTGTGAGGTTCGATGATTGGGGGCAAGTCTTGATTCTTTGGCAAGCTCATCGACCAAGAATATTTACGTGGGCTGGTATCCACTGTAACGTGCAGGGTCTTTTGGCTGCGATGACTTTGTTGATAGATTGGATTATTTCATGGCTGATTTGACACTTGCCCTTCTGGATGGCTTTAAGCACGGATCTTGAATCGAAAAGGATGATTATGCCTTTAGGGTAGTTGACTCACGATTGTAAAAAGTATAAAAATTGGACCAAAACAAAGGCATAATACGTATAATATTTAAATTTTAAGATTTACCACAGACAAATATAAGATAATTAAAATTAAAAATAATCCTTTTTTTAAAGAATAGAAGAAGAATAAATAAATAAAAAAAAAAATTCTTCATTCAATTAAAAAAAAATTTTTCTTTATTTAATGAACATTACCTGATACTTAAAAATATCTAGTGAAATTACATAATTAGAATAATTTAATAAAATGGTAATCTTTGACCACAATGATGTTATGTGGTTACAAAGATAGATGAAGGAATGCTTAGATGGTTTGGACACAAATAAAGAATGAATAAAGAAAGATTGACAACAAAGATTTATAAGACGAATGTGAGTGGACAAGTTAGTAGAGGTCGACCTCAGTGAACATAATCTCGATCAGATCAATATTATTTTTAAAAAAGGCCGGATCAAGAGTACCAAATACCGACGATCATGTATGAGAGTACTAATGAAAGAAGAGGAAGCAAAATATGTGTGTAAGAACCGTAGCAAGTGGAAGGAAGTGGTCTCCGCCTACCCCTACGGGAAAAAGGCGTAACTATATGTATTAAGAAAAAATTTAAGTGGGTATCTCTTTTTTTTATAGCAATCTAACGAAACACGAAACAGTGTTTATTGCCAGTATCGTATAATTTAAAAAATAAAAAAAAATGGACAATTTTGTTAAGTCATAAAATAATAACAATGTAAACCACTACAAAAGAATAATTACCAAAAATAAAAATATTATTAAAGAATTTAAACATTTTGGTGAAAATTTAAAATAATTTAATTCATTTTATTAATATTTTGTTTAGGTACTAAAAATATGGTCATTTTGCAATTAATAAAATATTTATTGTTGTTAAATATTGTAATGTTTTTTGACTATAATAGTAGAGTTTTAGCAGTTTTTTTGGTTATTTTTATAGATAAATTACTTAGTTGTTAAATTTGTATGTTTTAAAATGTAAATGAAAATACCAAAAAAGGTTAAATCCGATTTTTTCTTTAAAAATTACCTATGACTACTAAGGTCTTGGAAAACTTATTTATTTTAAATAGTTGGGAACACGATTTTCTACATAATCGGTAGGTACATGATGAATTTTTAAAATGTTTTTATATTAAACCACCTTTACCATAATTGAGCTCACATAACCAGAATAAATAAAATTACCACCATAATACACACCTAAAACAATTGTGCTTAGAATACTTACAAAAAAGAAGATATTATTTAACAAAAAAAGCAATTTTCGGTTTAATTAAACGTCCTGTAATTATACCGAAGATTGCATTTACTGTGTCTAGCAAAATAACGCTAGACTTAAGGAATGCGCTATGTTCCTAAATTTATTTCACAATTTACCTGTACAAATGAGAAAATAAAAACAAAAAGTAATATTACTGTTAAGTTTAAATGTGATCCCGTTTAAAGTTTCCTGTGAAAAATAATTTAAAAATATTTTGAAAATATTTATTCTTTAAAATAAGGTTGTTAAAATATTATTCTAGCATGTACATAATGCATTATTTTAATATTTTTCAGTCAAAAAAAATAAAATAATTTTTTGGTCAATGCGGATTTTGTTTTTTATTTTGTAAAAAAATATTTGAAAATTACATTTTATCACTTTCGTTTTCAAATTTTATATTTAATATTAAAATTTTATTGTAATCAACTTGTAAATAACTATAAAAAAATATATATGTAATTACACTTTGGAAAAATTAAAATTTTTACCTGCAATAAATAAGAGGTAAATATTAAGGTCAAAGTAGGTAGTCTTTTTAGAAGACCCCTCTCTTTGCCTGTCAGGCTAAAATGACAGCCATTACCGAGGTAGCGATTGGACACCCCGCAATGAACAAAAGTTCAGCGAGATATTCATCCTTTGCGACAGCCATGTTGCTCTCAAATCACTGAACCCAGTCTACTTGACCTTTAGGGCAGCCGTGCCATGCCAAGCCAAAATAAGTAAGCAGTTAAGTTTAGAGTTCACAATGTCTGGGTACTTGGCCATGGGAACATACCAGGCCACTGTAGGGCGGACGAAGCTAGCAAGAGAGGGCACCACCCTCCCAGCTGTAACTGTCCATCTCAGCCAGGAGTATCGATTCCAAACTACCGGCTTCTCCTATAGTATAAGGTAATTTAAAAAGCCAACCTGAGGTAACAACACACATGCACATCATCGAAGCAAATTTGATCTAAACTGGATCTACGTCGAACTATTGATGTTTTTACTCCATCCAGGGAGTCCATTGGAAACGCGATCACGGCCATAACAGACCACTAGGCAGGTGGATCCCACGCACGGCGCATAGGAATCGCAGAGCTATGACACGACTTCAGCGAGTTACAGTTCAATAAACCTTTGTTACGGTATCGGAAATTCCACAAATTCCTGCCGATCAACGCGCGGTTAAAGTGCAATATTGCAATTTTGCACAATTGCATATTGTGCTGATAATAAAATAATTTTATTATAAATAGTTATAGATAGATTTAAGTTTTTTAGTTCTAATTATTTAGTAACTCGAGTATTTGTCGTAATTAATAAAGAGCCTTTGTGCAACGAGTATTTATTTGGCGCAGTCACTAGGCTAGTAGAAGAGTCTTTCAAGATCCTTGTCGTTGTTAAACGTTAGCGAAGCTACCACATCCCTGGGAAACCATCATAAGTTCACCCATTTAAAGTTAGGAAGAAAGAAGTAGACATTAAGCAGAAATAAGTAGACGTTAAAAATAAAGAAGTAGACGTTAAGAAGAAAAAAAGATTAGGACATGCTTGTATACATCCCCCTTCCTGTAAGATATTCATATGTTTAATACCCCTCCTAAACAAAAAATCCTTAAACAACCAACCTTAATTTTAACCCCACAAAGTTCACTACCTCTACCCAACATCATAATGCCTACTTTCGACGTAAAAGACCTTAATATCATTCCTTAATTCAACGGAAATCCGAATAAACTTCACTCATTTATCGATGCAGCAACCATGCTACTACTACTGGGACCGAGAAACCCAAGATTGCTTCCAGAACCAAATGCTGATCCAAGGACTTCTTAGCAAATTAAAAGGAAGAGCCAAAGAAGTTATATCAGTTTTTGGATGTAAAGATTGGACAGAGATCAAGAATACCTTAATCCAACATTTTGCGGACCAAAGGAACGAAAACTCGCTAACCAGAGACCTCGTTAACCTACGTCAAGGACCAACCAAAAGCCCTCAACACTTTCACGAAAGAGTTATGGGACTTAAATACCATATCAAACTACATCGAGTTGCACGAAGAAAATGAAGTCATAAAAATGAGAAAGAAGCTATTCCTCCAACAACAAGCTCTTACGACATTTTTGGCAACCCTTAGGGTCCACAATTAGAGCAATGCGACCAGCCAGCTGAACCCTTGCCTTCCAATACATTCAAGAAGAAAATAATATCAGATATCTTCAAAGGGCATTCGACATTTAATCAACGTCGAAAAATAAACCTCAGATCACTACACCTCAGAAGCAGACGTACTTATCAAGACCAGTGGGACAAAACCAATTCGCCAACTTTCGTATACAATAGCAACAGAGGCCGCAATGAAGCCAACAACCCCAGCAAATTGAACATAGATAACAAATTATGCAAAACCAAACCAATTCATTTGCCAGGCCACAGCTTCCAACAAATCAACCGTTCAATAGGGCAAATCCACCCCAAGCCTACAAGCCAACGCCAATGAGCATTAGCACTAGAGCTACCTCGCAAAATAGAGCTCATCCGATGACCCGGCCAACTCAGTACGCACCTTCAACCCCAAAGTTTGCCGTAGAAGAACTATTCAATATCGACCAAACATCGACCTACTACTCAAAAACATACCATGGGGATGAATATTACACCAATTTTTACCCGGAATACCAGAATTCACCGCCCGAGTTAGCAGAGTCCAGCGATTACAACCTCGAAGAAGAAGCTGTAAATTTAATTTTCCAAACGACCCAATGGCAACCGAAGAAACATAGTCGAACTACATTCCTACGAAGATAAAAAAAAGCTTCCGTATATCAAAATATCCAACCCCCATTAAAACTTCCTATCGACACTGGAGCCACGAAATTCTTTCTGAACCCCAATGTCGCCTCCAAATTCTACAAAAATTATATCAAACACGAACCCTTTGTAGTTACGTCAATCTTCCAAAATCATTCACAAGAATACTGTGCATAAATTCCCATTTTTCCTGAGTTAAACTCAGACAAAACTTTCAAATTCTACTTATTCAAATGCCACAAGACATTCGATGGTCTAATAGGCCTTGATAATCTCAAATATCTTAAAGCCAAACTTAACTTTCCTGAATCAAAGTAAGTAACCGAAAATGTTACTCTCCCTATCCAATTCTATGAAACACAGAGTTCTTAATTCTACACAATCCAGTTAGAACCACAAACAATTACCCAAGTAAGAATACCAGTTAGCGAAATACAGGGAACTGTATTATTACCTAGACAAGAGATACAGGGCATCTTCGTTCATGAGTCGCTGACAAATGCCTGCAATAAACTAGCTTGGACCGAAATAATCAACCCCACAGACGAGACAGTACAGCTAGCTCCAGAGATTATGATCTCTATTCCTCCGACGTAACATTTCAAATGAATGGACATATACCATTTGAAATCGATCCTTTCATAAGAACATACCATCTTAATTCGGAGGAAGAGCAAAGTATAAGGAAACTTTGCAAAAAGTATGCAGATATTTTTCATCATCCAGAATCTCATCTACTTTTTACCAACCAGATTAAACACCACATCAGGACCAAAGACGAAATTCCAGTTTTTGCAAGATCATACAGATATCTCCAAATACATAAGGAAGAGGTCAAAATATTATAAATATTACCGACATCCTCGATAAATTAGGACGCTGCCAATACTTCTCTGCACTAGATCTTGCCAGCGGATTCCACCAGATAGTAATGGCGGAAAAAGACATCCAAAAGACCGCCTTTAACGTAGAAAATGGCCATTACGAATACGGTATAATGCCATTTGGCCTAAAGTACGCTCCCGCCACCTTTCAACGTGTGATAGATAACATCTTAAAAGGGCTACAAGGAGAAATTCGCCTTGTATATATAACCGATATCATCATCTATTGGACCTCATTACAAGAACATATTGTAAACCTTTCAAAAATATTTCAAATACTTCGAGAATCTGGCTTCAAAATCCAAATGGACACATGCGAATTTCTCAAAAAAGAAGTAAGCTTCCTAGGACACGTTGTGACGCCAGAGAGAATAAAACCAAATTCAAGCAAAGTCAAAGCCATCTTAGATTATCCGATTCCGAAAACAACAAAAGAAATTAGAGGCTTCCTAGGTTAGTACAGAAAATTCATCAAAGACTTTGCCAAAATAACAAAGCCTCTTACGTTGTGTCTCAAGAAAGATGCTCTAATAGAACATACCCCAGAGTTCCTGAACTGTATAAAAACTTGTAAGAATTTACTAACAAATGAACCACTTCTACAATATCCTGATTTCGAGAAACCATTTAACCTTACAACCGACGCAAGCAACTTCGCCATAGAAACAATCCTATCCCAAGGCCCAATTGGAAGCGACAAGCCAATTGCATATGCGTCAAGAACCTTAAACTAAACAGAACTCCGATATTCAACCATCGAAAAGGAGATGTTAGCCATAGTTTGGGCCACTAAGTACTTCAGGCCATATCCTTTCCTTAAAATCCTTTCCGATCACAGACCGCTTCAATGGCTATTTTCACTTAAAGATCCAAATTCCAAACTTGTATGATGGAGACTGAAACTCGAAGAATTCGACTATGAGGTTGTTTAAAAAAAGGGAAAAGCTAATACAAAGGCCGACGCCCTCTCAAAAATCGAAATTTATACAGGGGAACTAGAAAAGTACAATAAATATGTTAACGAAAAGCTAGAATTGGAAGATACTGACAACGCATATAACCATCCATTATCTATGTATGACCCACTGGTCACAATTACAAATAATCCAGCAACTGACTTAAATCCACAAGAGCTCGAAATAATCGACTAACTCTTAAAAGAAGACGAAAAACGAATATCCCAAGACATCACTAGCGACGTAACAAGGCACAAATCCACTGAAGACCCCATATAAGGCATACCTATTAGTAAAAAGGCTCTCAATTATTACAACAATCAAGTAATTTTAACCCTTGTCAACTACAACCCAGCATCTCCAGTAACGGAACAAGCCTTCGTCAACAAAAGAAGACTTCATATTCAACTAGGCAAGGATTACCTAAAAAATAACATATTTTCCCTATTCAAAGAGTATGGACCCAAAGAAGAAATACGTCCTCTATTTCGAAGATGACGACTTACCTGTGCAACATCGTTCGAAAGACATTCAAAAACACTGCCCACTATCTTGTTAAATGCAATTACAAACTGGAAGATATAAACTGTCCTGAAAGACAAATGAAAATTATTCTGGACCATCATAACGGAAAAACTAATTACAGGGGGATGAACGAAACCGAAGTGGAAATTCGCAAACATTACTATTGGCCAACCCTCAGGAAAGATATCGAAGAAGTCATAAACTTGTGCGACACTTGTCATATAAATAAGTACGACAGGCGTTCACCTAAGCCAAGTTTCTTATTACACTAACTCCGACGAAACCAATGGAAATTGTTCATCTGGATACCTTTCAAGCAAATGGTCCAACGTTTCTTACCATAATAGACGCATTCTCGAAATATGGACAAGCTTACGCTATCGAGGGTTCTAACGCAATTAACGTCCTCAACGCACTTTTGATCTTCATAACTCACCATGGAATCCCACATATGATCGTCACAGACAATGGAACCGAATTCAAAAATGGCCTTATGCAAGAATTCGTAGATACACACAAAATCTTCATCCACTACACCACCCCCGATAACCCTTAGTCAAATGGAATGATTGAACGCTTATACTTTACTTTATTAGCAAATCTTAGAATACTAAAAGAAAGGAGAAAATCATCCAGTATCAACGAACTGATGCTGTACGCTATCCTGAGGTATAACAACACGATTCACTCAGCAACTCAACAAAAACAATTGAGGAATTAACAGGACACCTAGAAGCACAGAATCCTCTGGACATTGATATTAAGAAAACTCTCTTAAACAACTACACACAAAACCACAAAGAGCAAACAAAAGAAATATACAAGCAAATAAATAAGAAAATTCAAGCAACTAAAGAGCGAGCAATAGAAAAGAAGAACTTAAATAGGGACGTTCCAATCACTTACAAACCTTGTACAAAAATCGACACGAGGAGAACTGCATAAAGAAACAAATTACTTCCAAGATTTACTGGAAGAGTCGTTAAAACCAATAATCCTATAACCATAAATACCGAAAACACAACAATTCAGAAAAGGAACATCAAGCACAAATCCAATAAAACAATTAATAATAAAAATACCTTACAAATGTACCTTCAGCGCAGCCCAGGAATTGCAGCTCCAGAACCTAAAGAACAACCCAGGAATACTATTATCGAGACAGAGGGAGGACCAAAATCTTCAGTCTTGTTTGTCCCTTACAAAACTTCCTCAAAGGATGGGCAAGTTACAGTTTAATAAACCTTTGTTCCGGTATCGGAAATTCCACAAATTCCTGCCGGTCAACGCGCAGTTAAAGTGCAATATTGCAATTCTGCACTATTGCATATTTTTGTGCTGATAATAAAATAATTTTATTATAAATAGTTATAAATAGATTTAAGTTTTTTAGTTCTAATTATTTAGTAACTCGTGTATTTGTCGTAATTAATAAAGAGCCTTTTTACAAAGTACCCTTTGTGCAACGAGTATTTATTTTGCGGAAGCTGTCACGATAAGGGGTTCCCTTAAAACCGCCATTTTAACCTAACCTAACGTCGTGTTAAATAGCATGTTTTTTTGCCGAACTTACTTAAATATCTTTTAACAATCTTTCTTGTCATTAAAGTAAACAATTTTGGTTAAAGTGATATGTAAGTGCTAATATGTTACAGTTTTATTTTGTATTATGTAATTGTTATTTAGGATAATGTGTTCCTAGTTATTAGGTATCTACAATGGCTTACCGTATATTAATTATATTTATGTCGTTACTCTGTAACTGTGTTAAATTATTCTAAAAATAATATTTTACGATCCTTTATTTTTTACTTCTCCATCAGAATAATAATTAAATACTAAATAAAGTGACAATTATCAGTATATTTAAGTAAGTTATCGGTACATTTGAAAAGCGCAGAGAATCAGCGCAGAATACTTAGTCAATATGTCAATGTTTTACTCCTTGACCTAAGGATACAGTTAATATAGAATTTGTATAACCCAACTAGCATTACGAGCTAATTTCAATGTATACCTTCGGTTCTTGTCCAGAACTAAATGGCTAGTAAAAAATTTCCACATGGAATTTTCGAACATCTCTATATGGATTTAAAAATTTTTAATAGATTATTATCCGTTAAAATCCGTACCTTTATCGGATGTTTTTATATTAAACGGATAAATAAAATCCACTTTGTAGGATTTGTAAGTCATGTCTTATATTTAAGTCAGGTAATATTGTGAAAAAGAGAACAAACGAATATTTCAACAAGCCTTCACAATTTACCTTTCTACAATTTTAAATGTTTTTTTAACATATGTTTTTCTCCTGTTAACTACGTTTTTCCAATTTCTAGTTTTCTACCTATCTGCGTTAGCAACTTTCAGCAACTTGTAGCAACTTATGTTGTAAGATGTTGTCGAACTTTTTAAGATTTTTAGAACAAAAAACTGTCCACACTTGTTGACAAGGTTTAAAGAATGTTTTCGTTTGTATCTTTATACAACGTAATGCAACGTTTAGTCTACACTGATTTTAGTTGTATTAAGGTATTGTGAAATGGAGAAAGATGCTGCTACGTGTTTTATCATCTTGGATAAAAATTCGCGTAGACGTTAGCATAAATAGTCTTATTCAAGTTTAATAAAATGGAAAGAGTATAGTGAAAAGGTATTATTATTAGATTTAAAGAAGAATGACCTTTCATTAGAATTATGAAATGATCCAACAGTTAAAAAAACTGCACTCCACGCATAATTTTTTGACTCACTGCATTTACAATTTTACATTTAAAAATTTTAGGATCCCAAAAACATGAGTGTTGTCTATCCATAACTGTCAAATTAAATTTAAACAGGTCTCCGCACTTTACTTACTTAAATGTCCAAAAGTAAATGCTACGATTTTAATTTGGATACTTTCGCGGTCATTTGAAAAATAGCAAGCCTAAACTCGCAAAATTCTATCCACTTTGAAAACAATGTATACAAATGTTTCAATTAGCTTCCTTTAATATTTACCGCTAAAATCGGATTCAAGCAGTATACACTACAACTTTTATTAAACCACAACACAAACATAACGCAACAAAATATATTTAAAAAAAGGTAAAAATTTTGTGTTGAAATGAATTGTTGTAGCATTATGTTACTTTGCTAAGACATAGCAATCAAAGAAGTCTGAGCTACTAATCTTATTATCATCTAAGTGGTAGATAAAAAACTAGAACATTTTATTAGTGGAGCTTCTCAGAGCCTTTAATTTATCAAACATTTGAAAATATTGTATAAAATAATTTATTATTATTCTGTTAGCTATCTTCATAACATCACATGTATAACCCCTTTAATTGATATGTACCCACAACTTACTGAAGCACTCCTTCAGACTGCTATACAAGTTATTATTGATAGCTTTAAATGCTCTTTGAACTGTAAATAGATCAAATTCTAGGTTAACTGACTATTTCTTAGCTATTTAACTCAAGGTAAAACTAGTTGACATACAGATTTTTTTGAGTAAGTACTTTATGGAATCTCATTAATTTCGTGCAAGGTAGGTTCTGATTTTCACCAGCCAAAAAATCAGTGGTAAATTAAAAAATTTTCCTTTTTATTACAATATTTTAAAAAATTACGAGTATTTTTTTAGTACCTACCCTGCCTTACCAAAATGTTTTAATCTTCCAAAGCAATATTCTTAAATTCTATCTGTAGAGCCAAAACTTTCAAATCCCACATCAAGACAATTAGGCATTCAATAATATCAAGAAAACTTTAGACAAGTGTACTTGGTATGTTTATTAGTTGTTTCTTATCTTCACAGCTGATATTCCTGCCAACAACCAAGTAACTAACTTAACTCGTGCAGATAACACTGCTGCCCTGGTATCTCATTTCTTCTTAATATCTTATTATTGTTTCTTAAATCCTGCAGAAAACCTAAATTCTAGTTCCCTGTGGTTGAAAATTTGGCATACTAAACGAAATTAAATCTATCACCTACACCTGCCCAAGTAAAATCAACATCACTTTAATTAAAAAAAAACATGCAAAATAACAAACTGGGTATTCACCTAGACGATCTCACAAAGAAAAACAAATAAGACTCAAAACTTAATAAATTATATTCATAACACGTTAAAAATTAAAGTAACGACAATATATAGTCATACTAAATATCAGTAAAAGTAATGCCTTTTATGTATAAACTGATTGCTTTATATACATATTAGAACCAAAGTGATCGTATTGTGTAGTTAAGTTCCCGAAACCAAACTTTCCAATCTATTTAAGTAAAAGAAAACTGTCCTTGGCTAACATTTCTGCGTGTATGTTTTCAACATACATTTTCTCTCAACATAAATATACTGCAAATATATGCCCCCACATCTGACAAAAAATATGACGATGAATTAGAAAAGTTTTATAATAGCAATAATCAAGTTTTACAGTCATTAAAGAACCATCAAATTACTATTATTCTGGGGGATTTCAATGCCAAAATCAGGCACTGCAGACGTGGTGATCTGGTCGGAGATTATGGTTTGGGTGAATCTAACCAGAGAGGGGATCGGTTGTATAAATTTTGCCAAAACAACGACATGATTATTACAAACACCTGGTTCAAATTGCCCAATCGAAAACTTTACACATGGGCAGCCCCAAACAACGAGAAAAATAACGAAGATCTTACCAGAAATAAAATAGACTTTATTTTGATAAATAAACAACGTATACTTATGAAAAATGACAGTGATAAATTTAAGGAAATACAAAAGTCAATATGGAAAGAAATTAAAATAGCAAAATAAGACTGGATAAAAGAGAACTGTGAGGAAATAGATAAGTTACTTAGAGAACCCGACGATCTTAATGTGCATCGAAAAATCAAAGAAGTTACTGGAATATACATAAATCAAATCCCAATATCATTAACAAACTAAAGAAACGAATTAATACTTGATGAAAAAGATTACATTACTGAGTCATTCACCAGTAAAAAAAATAAGGTGTTGTTAAACTTAGAAAATGAAGAAGGACCCAAAATATTATAATCTAAAGTCATGCACGCCATCACAATCACCAAAATAGAAAGGCATGTGGGCCAGATGAATTACCGATGAAAGCAATCAAGTTAATCAATGACGACAATATAGCATTAATAACAAGGTGATTTAATAAAATAAACGAAACAGGTGATATCCCGTGATTGGCTAAAGTCTACAATTATTACCTTACCTAAGAAACTACATTCAAAACAATGTACTAAATATACAAAACAATGAACTAATAAGTCTCATGTCACATATGCTGAGAACATTTCTGCGTTTAATTCATGCCCGTATTAGAAGTAAATGTAAAAAGGCCTAGATCAATCACAGTTCGGCTTCAGAAATGTGTTTGGTACAAGGCAGGCACTGTTACAAATCAACGTGAAGCTACAAAAATGCCGAGACCAACGTAGGGATGTGTTCATATGCTTTCTGGACTATGAAAAAGCGTTCGACCGAATTCACCATGATAAACTTCTGGTAATGTTAAAAGAAAAGGGATTAGATAGACCAGATATCCAGTTGATAAAGAATCTGTATTGGGCAAAAAGAGCAAGTGCAAGAGTAGGTAATATAACAGCAAACGATATTTCAATACAAAAAAAAAGTAAGACAGGGATGTATACTTTCTCCACTGCTTTTTAACCTCTATTCCGACCGAATATTTAAAAAAGCTCTTGAAAAACTGACCACCACAAAATGCCGCAAAATTTCATACCTTGGTCACATACTAAAAGGAGATAAATATCAACTACTCCAAATAATAATAAAGGGGAAAATAGAGGGACGCCGTGGACCTGAATAAAGGCAACAGTCATGGTTGAATAACATTCGTGAATGGACAAATATACGTTCAGTAGGAGAACTCATACACTTAGCAGAAGATCGAAATGCTCTAGCCAGAGTGATAACCAACGTTCGGGAGACCGGATAGGGCACATGAAAGAAAAAGAAGAAATAAAAATGTATAATAATTTACGATTTTTTATTATTATTATTACAGTTAATAATATAAATAAAAGTTCATTAAAAATTTATTTATTTAAAATAATTGTGAACTATTCATGCCTAACATAGTTCATTTTTGTTCAGCTGACATTATTGGTCCATTTGTTATGAAACAAAATGTGTTAATGGTTTGCTGAGTTGACATGTGTTTCAAAGGACACATGTAACAGTTTTATTAGATTTATTAGTTAACTAGATTCCTAATCACTTTCAATTTTTTAAAGAAAATTTTGTAATTCAAAAATTATTTTAAATTTTTTTCATTATTTCCGCCTAGCGCTTTAACCTCCTTAATTCTCCAAAATAATGATTTCAGTATAAACAAAGACGAGACAGTTGATTATTAATGGTAATATATTTTTAATCCAATCAAATATTTCAATTTATTTCGTAAAACCGTTTTAACTGTGTTATGTATACGAAACATTTTTAATTTATTGCAGTTACATAAAAACATGTAGTTATGCATTTTCTTTCATGAAATTTACTTAAAATATTTAGGAGGCATGTTATGGATTTGAAATTTCGGATCTGGATACGGATACAGATATAAAAATAATATTTTACCGGTTTCAGATACGTTTACGAATTTGAAATTATTTCGGATTATTCGTTAGTTTCGGATAGTTTCGGTTACGGATATTAGACTTTTTAGGAATTTTAATAATGGTAATAGGTAAATGATTTGACTATTCCTTTCTAGGTTATTTTTTGTTCTACAAACAATCAAAAAGGTACCTAAAATTATTATAGCTACTTATTTTAAAGTGTTATCCACTTAAAAATACAAAAACAAAATTATAATTAACAAAAACAATTAAAGACACCAGTGGATGAAGGTGTTGTTACATTTTCTTAAAATTGTTGTTTTTTGTATATATAAAAATAGCAAAAATAAATAATAAAACAACTTCCAATCTTCGTACTAAATTAAAAACACCCATTATAAAGGAATTCAAATCAAATATTGTTTATCAAATTCCGTGCATGGATTGTGACAAATCCTACATTGGTCAAACAAAACAATTTTTGAAAGATTGAATCACAGGTTATAAAAGTGATTGAAGGAGGCACATAAAATTATGTGCCATAGCCACTCATGATATTGATGAGAATTATTGTATTGATTATAAGAATACGAAAATTTTTGATATGGAAAGTATTTTAACAAAAAGGCTAATTTTAGAAATGGTACATATCAATAATAATAAGTAATAAATACACCATTAATAAAAGAACAGATATTGATGATCTGAGTGCTATTTATACAAATATTCTTAATAAAAAAACAGTTAAATTTCGGATAACCTTAATACACTCATATTTACATTTCTTATCTATATAAATACATTTTTAACATTCAGTTAGAAAAAAACTGACATTATATTTTATTATATTAAATTTCTTTCAAAAAAAAACATCATATGTTCCTCTTTACGATAATTTTTTAATAATTTCATGTAAGTAAGTATATATTTTGTAATTTGATTTTTCTTGTATTAATTAAAAACATTATTGTTCTTTATTTATTTATTCACGGGCAAGCCCTTTTAAATTACATATATTAAAAAAAATAACAAATAATAAAAACAACAGGAAGAAAACCATACAATAAACACAAATTCCTTCATAAACACTAAAATGGATATACATAGTTTATAGATAGATAGATAGATCATGAAGTGGTAAATTAAATACTGAACATTTAAATCACAAATACCGTTTTAAAATTTACTAATAGATAAATCAAAAAGTGGAAGGTTCTACAGTGAATTTGCGAGTCTCATAGATCTAGGAAGAAATGTGTGAAATGCATAATTAAATCTATGGAACAAAGAGACTAATTTTACTTAAGAGTTGAGGACAGTTACATGTACCATTTATGATTTTAAAAAGTAATTAAGATCTCTCTGTTAACACCGGTTTTCAAGAGAGGAGATTCGCAGCTGTTGTAGTCACACAGCATAGTCTTGATAGATTTATAGCTTGGATGCAATATAACGTAAAACGTTGTTTTAAATGTGTTCAAGTTTCCTAATGTAAACTCAGTAATGAGGAGACTATAAAGAAGAACAGTAATCAAGGTGCGACCTAAATAAGGAAAAAAAAAGTTTAATTGAACTAACAATAGTAAAATCACGAGTAGTTTTCTTAACTAAACCCAACATTTTTATGGACTTTCTTACAACAGAAGTGATGTGGTGGTTGAAGGTAAATGATCTGTCAAGAATTACTCCTAAATCCCTTATTTGATTGACTGTACCTAGCAGTTGACCATTTATGTTGTAATTGAGTGTGATTAAGTGTTGGGTACGACAAAAGCAAATTATGTGACATTTATTGGCATTAAAATCCATACCGTTAAGAGTGCACCATTCAGGCAGGTTATCCAATTCTGATTGCAATACTCCAAAATCTTTAGGACCTTTAATAATTTTAAAACACTTTAAATCATCTGCCAATAGTCAAGCATCAGTATGACGAAAACAATTAACAATATCATTGATAAAGAGATTAAATAGTAATGGACCTAAGTGTGAACCCTGGGGAACACCCGATGTCACTGAAAGTTTATAGGAATAGAACTGGTTTATCCGAACCTGTTGAGCCTTATTGGTTAAGTAACTGCGAAGCCACCGCAAGACTAAACCACCAATGACAAGAAAATCAAGCTTCTGAAGCAGAAGACCATGATTCACCTTGTCAAAAGTCTTGGAAAAATCAGTATTCACGGAATCAACCTGCAGTCCCTTCACAAGCGACTCAGAGAGAAAGTCAATACATGTTAATAAACTAAGTTTTGACGATTTGCCTAAGGAAAAACCAAATTTCTGAGAGTTTAAACCCCAAAAGAGTCATAGCTAAGATAATCTGCAATAATGCTCTTGAATAGTTTATTGCCTGATTTATATATTGGTGTAACGTAAGATAGTTTCCATAGGTCAGGAAACTCGGATAAGTGCAAAGATTTATTGAAAATAGAAATAGGGGTTGGGAAAGAATAAAATTGAATTCTCTCAAAAAAATGGGTGGAATACCATCAGGTCCAGGTCCTTTATTATTCAATGTTGAAATTTTCTTATAAATTCTGGAAATAGGAGAATAGTATTTTGATAAACACCATATAAATAGAATGTTTAGTAAAACATATATACCTAACATAGCACTCGTTTGACAGATGCTTGCATTGAGTTCTTAGCTCACTGAATTTTGCATAACATTCGCAAGTCCTCGCAGTTTTATAAATTTTATGTGCTATCTTTTACGCAATACATTTTTAAGTTCTAAAGAATACCAACAGGGAAACTTCTGAACACAAGTTCGCTTAAGTGAAACAAAAAGGTCAATAAGAGAGTACAATAAATCATAGAATACACAAACTATCTCAGAAAGTTCCAAGTTTTGAAAAAGGTTATCCCATTCTATCGTTTTAAGACAATGATTTATAGCCGCGAAATCAGCATTACGAACATCACGATAATATTCAATTCCAGGTGTAGTGTTTTTTTCAAATTGCAATTTTAACTTAGTTTTCAGTGGAGGATGATGAGAATCAGTTGAAATTAGTATCAACAGCACCACAAATCAATAATTCCACAGGTGACAAAATAAGATCAAGTAGAACTTTTCTACTGTTGATCACATTATTACATTGAAAAAGATTGTGGAGGGCACAAATGTTTAAGACAATTTCAATAGCCTCACAAACTGCTAGCAGAGCAATAGGTTGTGCAGTAGCCGAGGAACAATAATCTTCAACTTTCCATGTAGCAGATGGAAGATTGTAGTCACCAAAAAGGTAGAATTTGGAATTTGAGTATCGTTCACTCAAGTCCACGAGTTGGTCAGAATGAACCTGGTACATCTTTACTGGAAACTGGGGAGGAATATATAGAGATCCCAAAATAAATTTGTTATGTAACTGGACAAAGAGCTGCTGAACTGATAAGCCAACTGTATTAAAACCAACGAAAGCTTCTTTAAAATTGCTATTAATACACCGCATCCCCTCATGGAGTCGTTAAATTCAAAAGTGCGATCTTGCCTGTAGATATTGTAGTTAGATAGGCCAAGTTTAGTATCACCAATATTATCATTGAGTTTCAGTAACAATGATAATGCCCAAGTTACTATTCTTTACTAGTTTTTTTAAATAATTTTAGGAATATTATTAATATATTTAATTGTCAAGACAGAATTTAATTGTTTTCTTTGGTTAACAGTTTGATTTAAATGAATAAAAACTTTCTTGTCACGACCAACCATTTGTTTGTTCTTTGTAACAGAAAGTATCTCACTAGCCGAAGAAAGAATTGCCTTAACAGGCCGATGTCCATTTTTGTTCTTCTTACCAAATCGGAATACTTTAGCCTCATCCATTGTAATGGAATTACTGACATAAGTTAAAATAGATTTAATTTGTAAAGCATCATCTGATGCATTAACAAATTCAGGAAGATTAAAAATTAACAGGTTTTTGGATCTTTTTCCCGTTCGTGCAAATCATTTATCATGTCTTCCATTAAAAATGTATCAGCGCTCTTGACCTCATTTAACTTAAGAATATCATTCTTTAAAAGATTGACTTCACTCCTGAGATGCTCAATTTTCCAAAGTAGCTTGGGTACACTCTTAAAGGACAAACGACAATCACTGCAAAAATCTACTAGAGTTCTTTTCTGCATAGCTACCGCCCGAAGCTCGGAAGCTCCCAATCCCGTGCAAGTTTCAGTAGGATGCATAGTAACATGACAACTATCGCAATAAACGAATCTGTCAGAAAGTGTATCTCCGCAAGAGGAACAATTACTTGCCATATTTTAAAAAAACAAAAAAAAAATAGTTGAGTAATAACAATCACTAGTAAAAAATTTACTAATTATTCCCGAACTGTAATAGAATTTGGAACCTATAAATATTGATATTAATTCCAAGACTATAAGGTAGTACTAGTCAATTAGTCTATTTAAATTGTATCTTCTTACCAGTATTTAAAAAAAAATGTTTAACACATTCATTTATAGCACAGAGAAAATCATAATGGTGGGATTACAATGGACCCTTAAATATATTTAAAGAATTTTACTATAAATCATTGAGGCACTAAACAAACGAAAAACAACAGAATTTGTACAAAACTTTAACTATTTAAAACAAGTAAAATAACGGAGCAGCAAATTATCATGCCTTATTATTTTGCACATTGATAATGGAAGTCTTGAAAAGGAAAATAAACATTTTCGAAATTTCGAAAGCTTAACTGAAAGAACGAAAAATTTTTATTGAATTGGTCACTCCTTATTTTTGTTTTGTTCTAAACTTTATACATCTTTTATATTTTTCAAGTTAACAGCACCTTATAAAACGCTGACCAAGGATACCTCCTATTATTACTTCGACTTACACTAGATTGGATTTTATTAATTTAAGCTCTAGTGTTTAATTAACCAAGAGTTTATAAAAAGTCTACGTATTGGAAACTTTCTAGACACAATGTAACTTTATATTTAATGTTAGGAAGTTACTTCGAATTAAAATGTTTGCGACATTTATTCATAATTAAGTTTTTATTTTAAATTAAATTACACTTTTAGCATTTTAACAATTAGGTACTATACATTAAATTATCCAATTAGGTAGAATATTTTATAAAAAGAAATTAAATAAACACGAAATATAATCGACTTAAATAAAACTCGATTAATTGTTCTAAATAATCAAAAATAACATTAAGGAATTTAACGTTATTTTAGTAACGCAAAAAATGTTAAGTATTTTTGTTACTGTAATTTGATTTAATAAAATGACGAATTAAAAGAATATTATTATTTTCGAATAAGTTTTACAGCTCAAACTAATCAAGTACCATCGTTCTTTATGGTAAAAGGTTTTAAATTAAAATTTCCCTTATAACACTTTATAAAATTTGTTAGCTGGTAGAGCAACTAAAATAGAAATTCCAACCCATTTTATAGATATTCTTTTTGATATTTAAATAAAATTTTAAAGGTACATACTTATAATTAAGATATTTTTTTACCCCCTAGGTCTTTTGACAAAGATAATGTCTGCCATTAAATTAACTAAGATCGTCGCCGACAACTGTCTAAAACAGTAGATTAGTGACAAAGAACTAGATTGTGTGGTGAAGTGTAACCTCTAGGGGTGAGCCACAATACGAGGGTAAATCATATATAAACGGTAATTTTTTTGTAATTTTATTGTCATCTTTAAGGCTTGTCCTTGGGCGTTAATAATAACTTTCGTTTCTAAACCGTTCTCGCCTGCCCTTAAATTCTCTCGCCCACGTAAACACACGATTCTAAGACAGTGTACTGCCCCAAAATTTGCCCGCGAACGAGTTAAAAAGTCTAACGGTTTAACGCCTTCATTGATTAAAAACTTTATGATAATCCGTTGCGCAACAGACAAAGGTACTTCTTGCTTAATCATGGCTGTACTGACGGCAATATCGAGCTTGCGCGCTAACCAGACCGGTTCACCCACTCCTCACCAAACCGAACATCTACTCCACATAACATAATCTACACAGAATCTGCTAAAAAGAATAGAAAAATTACCGTTTATATTTGATTTACCGTCGTAGACCTATAAAGGGTCGCAGTGGAGGGGCGACACTACGCTCCACTCACATGATACCTAATCCAACCTTACCTTACTAAGTTTTTGGTGCAGATCCTCCAAAAAACCATTACACTTATTGTAATATTAAATAAATAAATTATGATAGTAAATTCAACATTAAATCTTAAATTTATTTTTTATATTTGTGGATACTGTACTTTAATCGTCAATACTTATTACACCTATAGTCGAATGATTAAAACATTTGCCTACATCTCGTGTTTTAAACTTCATATTTGTGTAATAACATAATTTATTAAATTTTTAAATTTAAGCTATTGAAGTTTTTTTGCGAAAGGGTATACCACTATAATCATTGCCTTATTTTTAAATTTTGTTCTATTACGTCAGCTGCTAGTGTTTGACTGTGTTTGGTATTAGAAATAGTAATACAAACAATAAATATTTAATCTTAATTTATTTAATGTATGTGTAACACATTTTTTATAAATAAAATTAAGCTTTCTACACTCCTTATAAACTATACCAAATCCCACACTCCTTCTTGCGCTCGATATACCTACTTAAAAGGGAGCTGAACTGTTTTGTCTTTACCTATTTACATATACTATTATTTTACTAAGATTTTATATATAAATAATTTAGTAACAAATAATAAACAAATGTATGGCATTATATTAATACTACTCGAATTAAAATAAAAATTAATAAAGACACGTAGACACGTACAAATTTGACGTTATATATAAACTAAAACCGTCTATAAATTTAAAAAAAATTATCTTTTTAATCAAAAACTTCCTAAGCTATTAACAACAAAGAACGTATAGTATAAGTTTAAAAAAAAAGCTTTCAACAAAGCCTACCAAACTGTAGCTTTTTTAATAAAGTTGGAACATGATATATAACGATAATCCAGAAAATAAAGATACTCCTCTACAGTGATTTTTAATTGTACATCAGCTTATCCACGTTGGAGATATAATCTTACAATTAGCCATCGTTTATAATGTCACATAAGTATCTTAAAATTATTAAGACTTCATTATTACTGCAATAAGATGTGCCAATATTTAAAAACTTATTTAAGCAACTTTTATACGTAGTTTGAATTTAAAACTTTTTATTACAATGACTTAATCGATACAAATTGCTTTGTAGTATTTTTAACAATTTAACAATACAACTAATTTTTCAAAATTCGAGACAACATTTTGAAGTAACGAGTCACTAATACTTTCCATCGCTATCATTTTTATTATTTTAAGGATAAATAACAAACTATTCTAAGAGTATTTACTAGTAAAATTATCTGTTATTTTATTACATTTAAAATTGTTTTATCGTTACTCCTTCATTACTTTTTATCTTCAAGCGATCATTTGAAATGAAGTTACTTTTCATATAAAGGGTGTTTCAAAAAGGTGGCCCCATTGCTAGGATAGGTAGAACACTGCAAAATAAGTTAAGTTTGTTAGGTAAAATTAAATAATGTTCAAGATGACATAAAATTTGGACTAGAAAGTATAATCTCAAAAAAGTTATGTTTAAAACTACTCGGTACGAACCGTGTAACTAGCCCCCTCTATGAGAGTCATATAAAAAACAAACTCATGCGATGTGTCAGCTTCTAAAATATATTCATACAAATTTTTTATTACAATTTTGCTTGTAGTTTCGATATAATCGTAAAAAATGTGTGTACAAATGTTTCTTTTAGCACCCTGTATCTTGAATACTGATTTTTTACTGAATAAACCCAACTTATTGTGCAATCCTAGCAACGTGAACATATTTTTTGAAATACCCTGTATAACGATAAAATGAGTAATGATGGTACCTATTCTAATGAAGCATCCTAAGTCAGTATCCTAATAATGAGCCATATTTTAAATTTAAAAAAAAAACGTCAAATACGCTTGTCGTGTTAAAGTCGCTCCGGAGAAAGTAGTTATATTTCCGATAATACACACAATTTAATTGTCCCAAAAAGTAGAAGAGCTACTAGAACCAAACCCAACAAAAAAAATAAAAAAAACAACATCCAAAAAAAAAAAAAAGGAAGAGAAAGTAAGAACCGCTAGTGCTTCGAAATTATTCCCAGTAGAAGTTAAGCTGGCAAATAAATAAAAGAAAAAATATCAGAAAGCATTCGAATAAAACGACTTGGTTGCCAGAGTCCAAAAGAGCATCTGACAGATAAGTGACTTAAATTATTTTAATTGATAAGTTTCATTTATTCCGTTTTACTATTAAAAGGAAAACCACAAATCATTATATATTGTACATTCGCGGGAAGTTCTCTATTACAGCAAATAGAAGCATTAAATAGATCGGTTTCATCCTCAAGACCAATAATTTAATTGCCTATTCACCAAATTTCTATTGCCTGTAAATTTAAATTTTTTGACATTTAATTTAAATCTGGCTTGGTTAAATCTACCATACATTTACTTTTATTTTAAATTTGTTTGCTGGAGTGCGATTAATATATTTCCTAAAAGATTTAAAATTTTATTTGTTCTGTCAGATTAAGATTTTCTTTGACATTTATTTGACTTTAATTTTAATTTGTTATGCATTTATTCTAGTATAATTTGAATTTATCTCATGGAAAGCTATGAGTAATAGTCGTATTGACTATAACCAACACGATAGCGATAGGCGTCGCCACCTGTCATGTCATGCTTCTTGTGAGGGCGAAATGTGGACTGCGGATAGTCACTTTGCTACTTTGAATGTGAGGGGAGGATTAAATGATAAAATTGATGAAATTTACACGATGATAGAAGAAAGACGGATTGATATTCTTTGTGTACATGAAACCAAGCGGAAAGGATGTGAATCCACAACACATGGACCTTATACAGCCTACTGGTCAGGAGTTCCGGAAACCAGCAGAGGTTCTCAGGGCGTTGGTGTAATACTCTCTGCTAGAATGAATGAATGTGTGACTGACTTTCAATGTGTAAGCCCAAGACTCCTCTGGGTGAGGCTGAAGGTTGGTCTTACTCGTATCTTTTTGCTAGGGGTTTATGCCCCACAAGATGCGCAGTGGAACCAGTCTTTAAAAGCTCAGAAAGAGAGGCGGGAGTTTTGGGATAGTGTGACAGATATTTTAAATGGGTGTAACCAGAATGAAAGAATTGTAATGTTGGGTGATTTTAATAGTTGGGTAGGAGTAAAGCGTGATGGATATGACAGTGTTCTGGGAATGTACGGTGACGGCAGAGTAAATGAAAACGGAGAAAATCTACTTGAAATATGTTTGGAGCGAAATCTTGTGGTAACAAACTCAATGTTTAACCATAAAAGGATCCACTTGTACACAGGACAAGAAGGACACCAGAGAAGTATAATTGATTTTGTAATTGTGGATGAAAGATTGAAAAATAAAGTAATGGACACTCAGGCATACCACGGTGCAGGTATTGTCACAGACCACTTCTTAGTAATGGGCCGAAAGAGGTCTCTTTAAGCGGTGGCGCCATCGTGTGCAGGAATCAAGTAGTGTACTAGAGCGTATAAAAGTTGAGAATTTGCAAGAAGAAGGTATAAAAAAAGAGTTCGTTAGTAAATTGACCGAGAAATTTGACAGTTTAGATGAAGCATGTGAGGTTGAAGAATTGTGGAAGCCATTCAAGAAAGGAATCGTGGATATTGCTATTAAAGTATGCGGTATAAGTAAAAGAAGAAAAGGATGCAGGTTACAGAAAATGTGCGTAGAGGTTCAAAAAGCAGTGTCAGAAAAAAAAACCTGGCTGGATTGGCTAGCTACAAAAGAACGCAAAAGGCAACGATTGAGGATGTAAACAAGGCAAAGAATGAGTATAACAGGTTAAAAGGTGTGGCAAAAGAGGTTGTGGCAAAAAAGAAGGAGAGTGATAAAGATGAATTTGTTAGAAGGTTATCTGACGATTTCCAAAACAATATCAAACTTTTCTGGAAGTCCATAAGAACAACCAGAGGTAAAAATGCTAACTCGCAATTGAAAAGAATCAGAAACCAAGATGGTAGTATGGTAAAAGGAGAGGAATGCGTATTAAAGAGATGGAAGGAATACTTCGAAAGTTTATTTGAGAAAGAGGTTACACAAGTACAGGCCCCATTCGGAGACTTAAGTGAAAGTTGCAATGAAAGTGAAATTACTACGACAGAAATTGTTGAAGCGTTGAACAGTATGAAATTGGGTAAAGCTGCTGGGTACGACAGGATAACAGTTGAAGTGCTGCAAGCTGGACAAAACGTGGTAGCTAGTCTACTGGACCGCCTTTTTACCTTTGTTGGAGAAGTTTTAGCGTACTAGACGACTGGTGCATGGCCGTTATCGTGCCGCTTTACAAGGGAAAAGGTTCGCAGCAGGACTGTAAGAACTACCGAGGTATTAGTTTACTCAGCATAGTCGGCAAACTGTATGCAAAAATATTGATCAAAAGAGTAACGAATAAAACTGAGAAGATGATATGGGATGTGCAAGCAGGATTTAGAAGAGGAAGGAGATGTATGGATCAGGTCTTTTTCTTACGAGGTATAGTCGAAAAATTCTTGGCTAGAAGTCAGAAGGTCTATTGCGCTTTTATAGACTTGGAAAAGGCATATGACAGAGTGGTGAGGAGTGAATTGTGGTCTACATTGTCTATGTATGGGGTGAGTGATAGTTTAATACCAGCACTGAAATCACTTTACGAGGATCCACTGCTTGTGTCAGGATAAACGGAGCTTGCACGGACTGGTTTAACATCGAAAAAGGTGTGAAACAGGGATGTGTGGCTTTGCCATGGCTGTTTAACTTATACATAGACAATTGTTTAAAAGATCTGGAAGAGAGTGCGTATGGATTAAAAATGAATATTTTGATCGTCAAATGCCTTCTTTACGCCGATGATCAAGTCATATTAGCGTTATCTGAAGAGGAGTTGCAGGCGATGGTTAATGTTATGCTTGATTCCCTGAAAATCAAAGGGATGAAAATAAATGTGAGCAAAACGAAAGTAATGGTTTTTGAAAGAGAAGAAAGCATGACAAACTGTGGAGTTTCGATTAAGGGAGAAAGAGTGGAACAAGGTAATGAATTTGTGTACTTGGGTTCAAAATTTACTAGAGATGGAAAGTATGACAGTGACATTGAGCGAAGGGTGTTGGCAGGAAAACAAATGAATGGGGCACTGCATAGCTTTATGAATAGCCAGAAAGTGTCAAAAAAGGCACGTATGGCGGTGCATAAAGGTGTGTTGGTTCCTACACTTATGTATGGTAGTGAATGTTGGGTTTGGCAGAAGAAGCATGAAAATAGGATTAATGCTGCAGAGATGAGTAGTCTGAGAAGTATAGCCGGAGTGACTAGGTTGGATAAAGTTAAGAATAGTGAGATAAGAAAACGCTGTGGTGTAAAAGAAGATGTGGTCACAAAGATAGATAAAGGAATGCTTAGATGGTTTGGATACGTAGAAAGGATGGATGAAGGAAGATTGACGAAACAAATTTATAAGGCGAGTGTGAATGGGCAAATCGGTAGAGGTCGACCTCGGAGAACATATCTCGATCATACAACATTGTTTTGAAGAAAGGCCAGGTCAAAAGTACCAACAACCGAAGAGCATGTATGAGAGCACTGATGAAAGTAGAGGAAGCAAAAGATGTGTGTACGAACCGTAGCAAGTGGAAGGAAGTGGTCTCTGCCTATCCCTATGGGAAAAAGGCGTGACTTTATGTATGTATGTATTTTAAATTCTTGTCATTACCTTGCATCAGTTTGGTCCCTCTTACACAATAATTTTCCAAGTCAGTCTAATAAAATAAACATTAATACTGATTGTGTAAAGTCTGCTTTAGAAGCATTTTTTACTGTAAAATAATTCGAGAAAAATAAGTAAAGTTATAAAAACAAATGTCCAGAAATTTAATTACTATTATATTTTAACCTTCGTAATGGGTATTTTTTAAAGTATTTTTCTATTATGTACAATTTAAAAGATAAAATGGTGGTAATATTTGACTGCTAGAGCACTGATGAAAGTAGAAGAAGTAAAAGATGTGTGTAAGAACCGATGCAAGTGGTAGGAAGTGGTCTCTCTCTGCCTACCGCTACGGAAAAAAACGTGACTATACGAGTATATATTTATGTATTTGACTGCAAGCATCCACACTTTTTAAGTTGACTATTCGTTCAATATTTTTGTAATAAAAATAAGTACTAGTTATTAGTTCTTTATTTCATACTGTGTAGTGAATATCCTTAACCTGTATTAATGTTTGGTTGGTAAATCAAACATTACAGTATCTGATACTGCAATGTGCTTTCTAGCAACACTACCTTGTTATTGTTATTAAGGTGCATATCTTTAGTTTTAAATTTTTTGGCTTAAAGCTATAAAAAATAAAAGATGTTAATAAAACTTTTTAAACTATTAATTCCAATATCAACGGTTTATTTTTAGTACAAAAATATTAATTTATTAACACAACTATCACATGCTCTTCGAATTCTTTCAGATCTTTTTCTTTCCTTAATGGTGATCATTTGGGAAGGAAATCATGAAATTTAAAATTTGACGTTATTAAAATCAAAATGGTCAAACAAGTTTCTAGATCAACAGAATATTTTTTTTTACTTTGGTAAAATGGCTGGCAGTAACAACGATAATATTCCTTCCGATAGGTATGGAAATTCTTGCAAATGCAACACTTAACAACAAAATATAAAGGTTGCTAGGTTTCTTACGCCACACTTTATTATGAATTGTCAAATTAATCACATTGTGTACAATTTTAAATTTATCTTAAATAAGTAAAACGGAAAAATTATTAAATTGAATGAATACACCAAAGTGATGAAGATTTATAAATTCTTGACATTTTCAACTTACATTACATATACATATACCCATACCTGGATTTCTCAGGAACTAAATTCAACTCACCTTCATCAGCCAATTTTTCCGTAAACCTTTTTAATCGTACGTAGTAACAATGACGTTTAATAATTAAATGAAGTGATAAATGTCTTAAACTTACCCATTCAATAAAATGCAACAAATGTAAATATAACTCCGTTTCATATCGTGGCATTAAACTTGTTGCTCATGGTTTAAATTTCTAATTATGCATTATACTAATTACCGCACTAGTGCCATAAAAAGACTTATTTAAAAAAGTTTAACATAATAAAATGATAGTAGATTGTATTTCTTATAAATGTGGTCTGCATTTTGAAAAAAATTTACTAAAAGTGTTCATTTTTGGCTGCAAAAGTTGATGTTTGTTACTTTATTATAAAAAATAAATATTTTTTGCATGAACTTCTTTGATTTATTATTTAGCCAGCAATTTATATTTGTATGGGTTTGACTCCATTTGGAAATTGGGTATGCCAAATTATTTTTTATAAAATTAAAAAGACAAAATTTTATAAAATGTGGATGTTTCAATTAATTACATTTAATGGTTTTTAACCAAAAAAAAAAACATTTAAATATTTTTAAAAATAAAGTCTTTATGTTTTGCATTTAAAGCAAATCTAGGTACATTCAAAATATAAAATTATTCACAAAAACCTTTGTGACGATTTTCTTCTTTAAATTTAATTTTTCCACTTTTTCATCAAATAAATAAAAACTATGATTATTTAAATTAAAAACAAGCGGTAATAAAAACACTTTTAAATGTAAAAAAATGTTTTAAAAGAAAAACAATGTCACTCTGGAATTGGAAACGTTCGAATAAATTAGAAAACAATTTAAATGGTTTATGAAGAATTAGTCGTTGAAATTCGGTTAATGGTATGGAAAGCTCCTTAGAATATTGTTGAATTTTTAAAATTTACTTACAACGTCGTCAATAAATTTAAATTTTAGTATTTACGAGAACTTACTAATTAAATAAAGAATTGTAATTTTAGAAACATTTAAAAATATTAGGTGACTTTTCAGATTTTTAAAGTAAAAACTTCTTTTGCTACGCCTTGTACTTTTTTCCTGGCAGTGACACAACGTCGAGAACATCACTGCTATACTTCCTCAGCAGAACTCGACTCCTCAAGTCGAGTTTACCCGATCGGGCGTTATACAATAGCGCATAGTGTCATGAGAAGTTTATAATATTTTTGATATTTTAATTTTAATGTTTTATTTGTATAGCAAAGTAATTATAAAATTGTCAAATTATTTATACTTCTTGTTCGATATTCGTACTAAAAACTGTAAGATAATTAAAATAAAAGATTCACAAAATTTGCTGTTATTAATTTAATAAATAAGAAATATTTTATGCTTTTATATAAATATTAAAACACATTTTTTTGTTAAATTTTCATGGTAAAAATTTTGACTTTTTACTTTCAAAAAATTAGGGAAAAGGCAGGGATTCTGAGATATACCCGGTAATATAAAATGTTATGTTTTTGAAAAAAGTACCAGAACCATCTACATTTATTTATTAATATTATATTCGTGTAAGTTCCTAATTCTTATACTTAATGGCTTAATCTATGTGCATTAACCGTCTGGCAGTTCTGATTTAGCCGCACGTCAAACTTTTAAGTGTATACAATAAATTTTTATTTTAAGGGCTTTTAAAAGAATTTTTTTTTAATATTATTATTTAAATTAGTAAATAAGTTAGCTAGGAAAATTTTGGTTTAGAAAAATTATGTATTGTGGACACTTTATTTCATTTCAATCTATTCACCAAACCTATCTGGAAGGGAATTATAAAGTAGTATTATGTTAGCGCCTTATAAATAAAAATTCCAAATGGATTTCACTAAAAAGGCCTATTTTTAGTAAACAGAAATTTCAATTATTTAATTAAAAAAATAAAATTAATTTTAATTTAAATAAAGTTACGAAATTTTTAAAGAATATTATTAACGATATTTAATCAAATTTTTTTCTTTTTTCCAACGTTATTCATTATTTAAAATGCACTTATTTGTCAAAATATTAAGTTTAATAAATACCTTCATTTATGTTATAGATATTGCTTGGAATTTTTTTAACCTTAATTTATATTACTCGTGTTTCTCCATTTAACAATTAAAACATATATACAGTTATTTCAGTTTTTTTAAACTTATGAAATTAAAATACCACTATGAAATTATTACGTATATTAAACCAGGCATTAAGTACTATAAAAGAAATATGATACAAATAGTAGGTACTCAAAAAAATGTTATTGGACTAAAAACATATTTCTGTTGTAATTATAATTTATTTATTTATTTTAACTTATTAACTTGGTTTTCAATTTAATAGATAATATATTTTTTTAACAATGATTAATTAGAAATATCTTTTTACTTTTATGACTTTTATCTATTACTTTAAATGGCCCTTTTTTGTCAATACCTGTCACATTGATTTTCAATTATATTATTTTATTGACCATTTTTTTTAATTACCACTTAAGTATATTACTATTATTACTAGTGGTTCTTTATTTAACAATTAGAACAAAATTATTATTTTTCATTGTCAAATTCTATTTTATTTTAATTTTAATATTTTATCTTTTTCTTAAGTTATGTAGCTAAAATTACAAAATTACTACTCATATTAAAGAAAGCATTACTATTAAAGCAATATTATTTAAGCAATTGCTGCATAGACAATATTTTAGTAAATAAATTTTTTATTGTTGTTGTAATTTTAAATTTAATCCTAATTTTCATTATTTTATTTCTAAAATCAATGAAATATTTTTTTGTTACTTTGTTTTTAATTTAATAGCACAATATTTATTTTTTTTTATTCTTGAATAATCAACAATAATTTTTTTATTTTTTTTACCTAGTTTATCAATTACAACGGCCTTTTTGTCTATAATATATTTTTAATAATGGCAATTTTAGATATCTTTATTTATACTATAATTGAAGCAATTTTTTAATGTTGGCATTTATTGTGTTTCATTAAGCACAAAAAATTAAAAGGTTTATAAAATATTTGTGGATATAAAAATGATTATATATTACTTCTTTATAAATCAAATGGCACTAATTACTATAAAAGTTATAAAAAACTGCCAAGATTCATTTGCAAAAATTTATTTTACTTAGCATCTTAAATATATTGTTTTGTTTAACTAACTTAGTTAACATTATAAAAAAAACTACATTAAAGAAGGTATTACTGTATAAAAACAGCATGTACTAGATAAACAATTTGTACTGGAATAAAATTTTAATTATTCAATTTTTAGAATAAGAATTATAGTTCGGTAAAATATTTTCAAATGCATCCCAATTATGCTAGCAAAATTTTTTCCGAAAAATAGCGCTCAACGCAACGCGATACAATTCCAAAAATGCTTACCTTCAACTTTCCAGTCTATTCCAGTCGGCAAAGCACTCTGGATGCACAATGGATAGAAACTCTATGCGTTCGCGTGTTTTATATGTAGAGGGAGGCGGCCAATCAAATAAAAGATAAATGTGACGCTACAATTACGTCCACCAACGAGAAACAGGGTGGCATTTATGTGGGTGATGGAAAAAAATTAGTTTTGGGCAAGAGATATCACTTGTTGGTATTCCGGTGGAGGGGTTAAAAAAAGTTTGTGTCAAGTTAGGTTAACTTCTTTTAAGAAATAACAGTATTAAAACAAATGTTTTCAATATTTTATAAAATTTATTCATTTAATATTTTATGTGATTTCTATTACTTTTAAAAAATAATAAACGTTTACAAATATCAAATAAGCTATTTATTAAATATAGCATAGTCGTAATGACAAGCATAAAAACAATAAAATGATCATTCCTCTATTGTAATATACCAAAGATAATTAAATATTAGTTTTTTAATTACTTTATTTACCTGTTTAAACTACTTAAATCTCAATTTCTGCAATAAGTAAAATCCTTGAACGTATTAAATCATCTCAAATGCACGGTTTAAAATCGCAGTTAAGAGCTATTATGCCTTTTGAATAATCAAACAGCATCATTTACTTCAGAAGCACGAATAAAGTAAGCATTTTAATTGTGTTGGGTTGAAAATTAAAACATTGTAATTAAAATACAAGCAGGTAGTAAAAATTTGCGTTTTAAATTACTATTAAAGGCACTCCGAGACAAAAAAAGTATGAAGAACTATGAGTTATGTCAAAGGTTTTTTTTAGTTTAGTTACAAGTTGCTTTTTTTGCTTTTTGTTGTGATTTAGTAGCAGCTAGTATTGTGTTTTATCTTTTCATAGTACTTTGCTCCTTAATTTTTTTTGGTTTTTCAACCTAGAATTTAAAAGTTCGTTAATAGGACCATTCTTATTCCAGCAGATACCTTTCCAACCTGAGATATTTAAGAAACCTTCAGTAACAATCCTATTTCTGCAATTTGATAATAAGGCACAATTTTCTTACTTTAAATTTAAGGTCGACTATTAAGTCTCTAAAGATACGTTTAACATATTAAACAAGAAAGACAAGCGAGGAAAAAATTTTTTTTCCAAATTATAATTACTTAGAAACTAAATTTTTAAATTATCCGTCAGGTGACACTCAGACTTTTGCAAATGCGAATAACGCGGTGGTTATGTTGGATAAGAATTTGCACAAAAATATACTGGTATGAGTTCGTACAAACTCATTAGAGGTAAACAAATGCTATTTGTTTTTTATAGCTTGAGCTTACGAATTCTTACGATTTCTTGAAAAAATTATGCTGTTTCGAACGTGCATTGTTAAAAAATGGATTATGAATTAATATTGTTTCAGGAAAAAAATTACTACCGATTAAAAAAGAAAACAATATCATAACAAAAAAACTATGGAATATTACCCCAACAGATTTTAAAATATAATCAAATGTTAATGTAAATACGTGTTAATTCAAAATCAAAGCTTTTTATATATTTTAAATTCTCAGTTTTCATTTCTGGATTTTTTTGCACCCAAATTCACATGTTCCAATATTTCAACAACAGAAACTTTATGGCAGGAGGATTAAAAAATATTGTAACGATTACAACTCTGTCGACTGTCGCCTTGAGGCGACAGCGCACACGCGACAAAAAATGCATGGTAACCGCAAACATATTGGAAGACACTGGATGATTCTCGAAAAAAAAAGGTCCAATAATTTCAAAAAGTGTCCAGAGAGGTATCGATTTATCTAGAACATTGGTTTGCAGGTACATAAACGGAAATAGATCCAGATTTTTAAGTTAGATTGGAGTCAAGTATTTTAAGTAATTTCAAGTATTTTAAGTAATTATAATGTGATGTGTCAAGCAAATTTTTTTTTTATTTAGAAAAGTGTCTTAACTGCAAAGGTCATTGACACGTGATACAATGTATAAAATAACTATAGATTACATTGAGAAAAAGAAAGTTAGATCGTTGGTTAGTGTTTGTTTCTTATCAAACTTTCTACGTATATAATACGAATTCCAAAGTGTAATGTCCAATAGGTGAAACATAACTTTTTTATACCATCCAAGACTTTTTCTGGAAGAAGAATAATAACTTATCATTTGATCATTACGATCAATTCCTGACATATTGACAATATAATGAAATATTTTCAGAGGCTTTACTTTATCTTTTCCCTATCTATTTTGAACAGTTACTAACTGAGGATGATATTTAGTAGTTATTGCTAAAACTTCTAGCCTATCCTTCCAATTTGAAATGTAGACATTCCTATTACTTTTTCATGCAAGCTGCCCCTCATTTAGTTTGGCGCCAGTAATAACAGTGGGATTTTTTTTGCGATTTCTTCTCAGTGTTCCAGTAACATGCGCCTTCCTTTTCAGAAGCTTTATAGACAAAACAATACTGTTGTAGAAGTTGTCCATAAATACATGGTATCCACGATGTGTCCGCAATGTTAATACATTTTTAGTACTTACCACAATTAAGCACAACACAATAATTATCTTAAATGAAACCATCGAAAAACAAACAAAAAACACTGAATACTGCACCGTTTTACATACACGTGTGGCTTGTAAGCAAGTCTAAACAAATTTGACTCCAAAGTTTACTAGGGACATTTTACGTATTTTTTTCATTTCTGTTGGGACACCAAAAGCTTTGAAAATGCTGTACAAAGCGAGCGGAAAACGCCGCGTTAGTGCAGCAGGGAGATTTATGTTTGGACGGCATAAGCCGCTTTGTCCCTGTACTTACAGCGGCATATGCCGCTTTGTCCGCGAATGTGTTAAGATGTATTTGACAGTTAGAGGATCGTTAAAAAAATTGGCATATTGACATATTGGTATTGGTCATAAGATGTAGATGCGTCATGCGAGTGTGTCCTATTCTCAGTCTTCTAATAATAATTCTATCTCTATGAGTCGCCACAGAAATCGGTGCGGTATTGACAGAGGGTTGTATTTTGTGGAGCTTGGCAGAAGATCTGTTCCAGGCTGGTTCCTAGAATTCAAGAAAAGTGTATTGAAGGGGGTTCTTAATATCAACCTGTACTTGGAATTCTCCGTAGTTAGGGTTGGTTGTTAAAGACTGTTTGGCAGCACTATCAGCTCTTTCATTGCCAGGGATGCCAACGTGTAATGGTACCCAAATTAAAGTTGTGCTTACCTCTTGGGAGGTAAGTCGGTTAATTGACTCATGTATACCTTGGACAATGGGATATTGTGTATAAATACTGTTGATAGACTAGATAGAAGACAGTGAGTCAGTATAGATGGCCACGTTTTTATAGCCTGTCGACAGAGAATTTAATGTTAAAAGGATAGCAAGAAGCTCACCGGTATGGACACTGGCTAAAGGTGGCATGCAACATGAAGTTTTTATGTTGTGGTGGCAGTTTCAATGCCAATTTCGCTTTTAAATGATTTTATCAAAGTTACCATCGTTTGTAATCTGCAGAAAGGCTTGTTTGAGAAATTTTGTAGAGGTTTGGTTTTTGGAGAATTGAGTAAGCGATATTGATATTGGGCAGAGATTTTCTCCAAGGGGGTATAGTGTGTTGTCGAGTGTGATTCCTAAGATTTTATAGTGTTTTACAACAGTTAGAGTTATTATTGGCTCTATTATACTGAAATTTCTGCGGCTGAATTTCATCACCTTGGATTTGGAGGTGGAGAAGTAAAAGCCGTTGTCCGAAGCCCATTGGCAAAGTTGGTCTACTGCATTTTGAATTAGTCTTGAAATAGACACAATAATTTTACCTCGGCAGAAAATGACCAAGTCGTCGGCGTATATGACAATTTTCACTAGAAGTTGTATAGAGGAGCAAATGTTATTTAATGCTAATATGAAAAGTGTAGTGCTAAGCACCGAGCCTTGTAGGACTTCTGACGTCTGAGAGAATGTGGAGGACATTTTGCCGTTTGCTGATGCATTAAAATATCTGTTGGACAAAAAATTTTGGATAAGAGAAAAGATTTTTTCTGAGATTTTATAGGTGCTGAGACAGTTAAGAATTTGATTATGGGGTACAATATCAAATGCGCTTTCGATGTCAAAAAGGCGGCTACAACATCTTGCGTCTCCAGAAAGGCTTCGCTAATGCATGTTTGGAGAATTACTAAGTTGTCCATGGTGCTGCAATGTTTTCTAAATCCTGACTAATCGGCGGATATGATTTGTTTTTTTTAAGATACCACAAAATTTATTTTGTTGATTATTTTTTCCAACAGCTTACAGGGTGTACATGTTAAAGAAATAGTGCAATAGGATTTAAGGTCGAATGAGTCTTTATATTGTTTCTTGAATGAAAGTACGATTGATTTTCTTTACAGTGTGGGAAAGTTCCCCTGTCTTCAGATATCATTATAGAGCTCAAGCAGTTTAGTGAGGCTATAGGAGGACAAATTTTTAAGAAAGGAGATGGGTATTCGGTCGGGTCCTGAAGCTGAGTAAAATAGAGCAAAAGTCAGTTCTTGAAGATACAAGGTAATATTTAGAGAGTGGAAATTATAGACGTCGATTGCGGGGGTAGGAGTGGAAGCGAGGTTCGGGTTTGGATTAAAGTGGTGTTGTTTAAAGTTTTTTGTTAAAAAATTACTCCAATAGCATTGGCGATTTGTTGACTGTCATTAATAAAATTGCCTTAAAGAATTATACCCGGTATTCATTTGTCGGTTTTTTTTTCAAACTTGGCCTGGCGGAGTATTATAAGTTAATGAGGATACGTAGTTGCGCCACAAATTTTTCTTGCTTTGTTTTAGTACATATCTGGCTAGAGCTATGAACTTTTTGAAGTTAATGAGGTCAGCTTAGTTTCTTATTCTGCAATATTTGTTTAGTGCTGATTTGCTTCCTCTGACTGCTACAGTGCAATCGTTATTTTACCAGGGTACAATTGTATGGTTCAAGTTTATAATGCTCTCCCCGATATGCTCGTTGATAGATTCGATAATGCATTTATTGAAGTTAAATATGTACAGGTCAATACTTTTTGAAGATTGTTGCTGGGAGATTTTTGTTTCGACGGAAGTTGTGAAGTTCCTCCAGTTAGCATTAGCAATTTTCCACTTTGTTAAGTTCTCGACTGTTTATCTCTATTATTAGTAATGACTTGCTGTCGTATAGTCAGTCTAGAGGAGTCCATGAAAGGGATGGACGTGTTCTAGGATCGCAAATACTAAGATCAATGGAAGAAAAGTTGTCAGAAGAGATATTAAAATGTGTGTTGTATCCGGTATTGGGAAGCCAGGCGTAAGTAGTATTTAATGCGTTGTCGATTATTTTACCCCTTCCAAATGTATTCAAGAAGACCCAAAGTGTGTTATGGGCGTTAAAGTCGCCAGCAATGATATAGGGTGCAGAAAGTTGGTTAATGAGATATGCCAGATTATAATTTGGGGGAATGTAAATACCGCAAACTGTTATTTTATTAGAACACCAGATAAAGACAGCGATTGCTTCTAGATTTGTGTTTAGAGAAAAGTTTGAAGAACAGTAGTTAGAGGATAAGAATATCGAAGAACCACCACTAGCACTAGATAATATCAGGTTTAATATCGGAAGTTATTTGTTGAATACGTTCGATACGGGGGTAATCTCACACAATTCCACTGAATAATATTAAAGAAAAAAAAATTAGAGAACTAGGGATGAGTGATTTTGGTCAGAGAAGCCTTCCTACTTGATATGCTCTGTGGACGATAGAGAATTACTTGTCAGATGTCCTATAAGGTTATTTTATGTCCTCCTTGGATATTTTGGATATTTTTGAGTCAGCTGCAGAATCTTTTTTAGCTTTTTTTTGACAAGTTAACATTGTGGTGGAGGCATTTCATTCTGGTCGGCATTCAGGGGGTTATCAAATACTTTGTCAGAAAGGGGAGAGGGGATACTTGTGTCTGAACAGGGTCTTTTCTGACCTGGAGTTTGAATTCCGAGGGGCTGGGATATGGCAGGTTGTTGGCTGAGGACTGGTGTTTGTGTACTGGTATTATGTTGCGTGGTTACTGATTGACTAGGCTGAGAGTGTTGAAGTATTGGAAGGGGTTGAGATTGGGTTGGCGTTGGGTTAAGGTAATTGGTAAGATTGGGTTGAGTTAGAACTTGGGCAGTTGCTGGCAATATGCCCATTCTGCTTTCACAGAAAACATTTCATTTTTTCGGTAGACAAGGAATATGCGGTAACCATTATTGTCGAATGGGATCACAATTGAATTTTAAACTCAAAATTGAGACTTGACGTCTAAACGACAAAATGTGGCTGTTTTCGTCTCCGGGTATGCCAGCTTTTAAGAGTAAAATTGGGGATAAAGTTGTTACATTGAGGTCATTTAGAGCTACTTCTATGAGTTTAATGGGTATGGAAGGGAAGACATTGGAGATTATGACTCGCTTGGAAGGTGTAACTAATCTTCTTATGGAGAAACTTTACCATTAATTTAAACAACTGGGTTGTGCGTGATAAGTTGTTTAACAAGTTTAGTTTTGTTTATATAAATGCAGATTCTGTTGTTAAAGATTCTCGATGCGAAGCAGATATTTTTGGGACCAACAATGTCACCGATGGATTTCACATGGTCAAATAATTTTAGGGTATCTTTAAAATAAAAGAGCAGATGAAGAAGAATTATTCGTAGTGTTTGTAGACATATTGGGTGGGTTTGCTGTCTGAGTAATATTATTTATGACGCTTCCCTTGCAGTCAAACGCGACGGTGTAAGAATCGGTAATATTGAGGTTTATAGTGTCCTTCTGTGTGCTGTTAGCTCAATATATAACATTGTGTAAGTCTGACTGCCTATTTAAAAAATATGAATTAAATAGGCCCGGGAACTAGATTTTATCACTTATCGGTAGCTAAGCAAAAAAAGATAGTGAAAATAAATACTATCGATGTTTATGTTATGGAATTGTAATGGTAGAGCTTGTAAGATACGACTAACCAAGATTAAGTTAATTGGCCGGTGCACAACACCAAAGTCACTGTATAGTCCAAAAATTAAAATTTAATAACTGTTATTTCAACCAGAAAATTTTGTAAAAACTTGCACTCAAAACGCAGGTGAACTTAACACGTTCATGCCCAGTGGCGTGACTGGTTAAACTTGTAAGTCATATTTTGAATACATAAATAAAGTAAACTGTAAAAGGATTCGTTTTAACTTTAAACTTGTGTTAATGTTATTAATTTTAGTACTATTTTTTCCACAAAAAACAGATTAACAATTATATTTTTATCATAATTTCGTTAATATACGTCAATGACCTTAACAAAAGCTTATTTAAAAGTATTTTTTCCAACAAGTTTACTGTTTTTTGATATTTAACGCTGAACGATTTAATTTTACCTGTTGGAGTAACGTTCAATCAGCCCTAACTCTTTAAGTATTAAATCTACAGAGAAGAAAAACAAAACAATCTTTTTGGTTCTTAAAAGCTTTATTTTTGTTTTAAACTTTTTTCGTGAGAAAAGTTTTTTTAACACAATATTCATATTTTCAATCACAAATAATTTTTAAAATATTGACTTATTAAATAACAAAAAAATTTTTTCTTAAAATTTATTCTTCTATTGATTTATGTGGTTATTATAAATAAAATAAATTTCACCCCCAGGAAAGGGGGGCAATAACCGCTAGGGTTTAAGCGCACACCGGCATTATAAAATTTTTAAAAAAAATTGGATTGGAAATGCTTCATTGATTGGATTAGTAGGTACCTGTTTGGTAACTGTTAAATATTTTCTGGTAGTTATGTTGTGGCAATTTCCAGATACATTGAAAAAAATACCTACTGTTTAACTTTAAATTTTAAAAACTGACATAAAAAATATTGCTATTTAATTTGAAAAGTATTTTATCAAATGAATGTAGGGGCTTGTATCTTTTTTTAATACTTTGGTTTGACCTGGCTTCTTAAAATCTCGCTTTGATTAGTAAAAAACCAGATCTGCCTATTTTGTTATTATTATGTAAAAAACAATAAAACAAAGTAACATTTTAATGAAGCTTCAAATCATATTAAGCATAAACAGTGATTATTTTGTATTACCCTCACAAGACAAATGATTTATTTTAGCCAGCCATGTAAGTAGTTTGTAACTTAAATCAAAAACTTAGGGAAAAAGAAATTTGTTGCTTTAGGAAAATCATACTAAAAAATATTATCTTGTTTTTATCCGACTTATTATAAATTTAATAGAAATAAGTAGGGGTATTTAAAGACTAAAAGAGATCACTTAACAATGCATAAAAATTAATTTATTTTTAAGTTTCATTGACTCATATATCAAATAATGGTCTGTAGTCATTTTTTTTTGGCAAAACCTATTAATAGGATTATAAATGAGTAATATTTTTTATTTAAGGCCTTTAGGTTGTTATGTTTCTTTTTGGCACCAATTTTCACAATTTTAAAAAGCTTTATTATAACTAATTGGTTTCAATTTCGCCAAGTACAAAAAGTCCACAAGAACAAGGATAAACAACATACAAGCATACAGCATACCCTTTCAAAAATATATTTCTTTTATAGTTTTCTTGTTTTTTTCTGACAAAATAAAGACATTCATTTCTTTTTTTTTAATTTTTAATCAATACCTGTCTGGAACTGCTGCAATAACAAACCTAAATGTATTGTAATTATTGTACGGAGTTGGTAACAGAAAAGAGCCCACTTCAATATTTGGCAGAATTCATTAGAATTTTAGAACATTCTAAAACACATAGATTTTTGTTCCAAAGGTGACAAATTTTATACATACATACATAAAGTCACGATTTTTTCCCATAGGGGTAGGCAAAGACCACTTCCTTTCACTTGCTACGGTTCTTACACACATATTTTGCTTTCTCTACTTTCATCAGTTCTCTCATACTAGCTCGTCGGTTGTTGGTACTCTTGACCTGGCCTTTCCTCAAAACAATGTTGATCTGATCAAGATATGTTCTCCGAGGTCGAACTCTACCGACTTGTCCATTCACACTCGCTTTATAAATTTGTTTCGTCAATCTTCCTTCATCCATTTTTTCAACGTGTCCAAACCATCTAAGCATTCCTTTATCCATCTTTGTAACCACATGTTTTTTTACACCACAGCGTTTTTTTATCTCTATTCTTTACCTTATCCAACCAAGTCACTCCGGCTATACTTCTCAGACTACTCATCTCCGCAGCATTAATCCTATTTTTATGCTTTTTCTGCCAAACCCAACATTCACTATCATACATAAGTGTAGGAACCAACACACCTTTATGCACAGCCAGACGTGCCTTTTTTGACACTTTCTGGCTATTCCTAAAGCTATGCAGTGCTCCATTCATTTGTCTTCCTGTCAACACCCTTCGCTCAATGTCACTGTCATACTTTACATCTCTCGTAAACTTTGAACCCAAATACAAAAATTCATTTACTTGTTCCACTCTTTCGCCCTCAATCAAAACTCCACAGTTTGTCCTTTCTTCTTTTTCAAAAATCATTGCTTTTGTTTGGCTCATATTTATTTTTATCCCTTTGATTTTCAGGGCATCATGCATAACATTAACCATCGCCTGTAACTCCTCTTCAGATAACGCTAATATGACTTGATCATCGGCGTAAAGAAGGCTTTTGACGATCAAATCATTCAATTTTAATCCATACGCAGTCTTTTTCAGATCTTTTAAACAATTGTCTTTGTATAAGTTAAACAGCCATGGCGAAGCCACACATCCATGTCTTACACCTTTTTCGATGTTAAACCAGTCCGTGCAAGCTCTGTTTATCCTGACACAAGCAGTGGAATCATCATAATAGTGATATCAGTGCTCGTATTTAATTACTGTTTACCTCATACATAGACAAGTTTGACCACAATTCACTCCTTACCGCTCTGTTATAGGCCTTTTTCAAGTCTATAAAAGCGCAATCGACCTTCTGACTTCTAGCCAAGAATTTTTCCACCATACCTCGTAAGAAAAAGACCTGATCCATACATCTCCTTCCTCTTCTAAATCCTGCTTGCACATCCCATATCATCTTCTCAGTTTCATTCGTTACTCTTTTAATCAATTTTAACGATAAAAATATCTGTCATTTGTCAACCCTCTCCCTTCCACCTCCCCAACCCCTTACTTAGGGAATGTACCATGTGTGGCACATCATTTAAAAGGCATTTAGGTAGAGTATTTAAGTAAATAATTATCCATGGTTTTTTTAAATTTACACGGTCTTTGCAAAAAAATTCTTAATTAATTTAAAGTTCAACACTCCTTAGAAAAGAAACGTAACGCCTGTTTTAATAATTAATTAAGACTTTTTTTGCAAAGACGGTGTTAATATCGAAAAAAAATCATGCATGATCATATGTCTAAATACTCCATCTAAATGCTTTTTTAATGATGTGCCACACATGTTACATTCTTTATTTTAAATTAAGGGATGGGGAAGTGGAAGGAAGTTGGTTAACATATGACAGATATCGTAAAAATGTATCCCCCTTGGAGCAAAAATCGACATGTCTTAGCATTTTCCTAAATTTTTATAAATACTGCCAAATATCGGGGTGGACTGTTTTTTGTAGCCCACTCTGTATTAAAATATACGAAGTCGCTAAAATCTTGATTAAGCTGTTATAAAAATAGTTTAAAAGAGAAGAAAAAAATATTTATGTACAGTGAATTTAGATTATTTATTAAAAAATGTTATAATAAAATTAAAAAAAAGTTATAGATCTAGCAGAAATATTTATTAAAAATTAAATTAAGTATGTATTGTTATTATTTTGTGATATTTATTTTGTGCTTATATATGTAAAGAAAAGAACTGTTATTTTTGTTCTCATGCCTAAAGCCCCGTCCACATCTGAGCAAACGAACCAAATGAGCACTTTGCGCCGCATAAGCATTCATTCGGGGGAATTGTTTCCCAGCACAGAACCACAAGAGCCTGCATTCGGAACTGCTCCAGTTGTGCGCCGCATTTATTGATGCGATGAACGCAATGGAGAATTTAGGACGGGCTAGTGCAGCATTTATTATTATCAATGAATTACTAAAAATAAGAAAAAGAGACGAAAGCATAGTAAAGGTTATACCATATACCTAGTATAATTATACCTTCAAAGAAGTCAGAATATATCAGTCATATATTTCGTCGGCGCCTATGACATATTAAACGTAATTAATAGCAAGTTTAATTATTAATAAATTCATGTTCACCTTTTCCTGTTCCAACATTTTTCTTGATTTTTGCTTTTTCTCGCCAGTAAAATCTTTTTGGACTATATATTTTTTTTATAACTTCACTCACATCTCGGTTAATTTTATTAAAATACATGTCTCACATTCCAAAGAATAGGCCGATTTTTAAACTCTTCAATTAATTGCAAGCACATCTCATATAAAAAATCAATTTTGTACGGAGCCGTTCGGCGCAACGTGTTCAGTGCAACAAAAAACCCGTCCAGACTGAGCAAGAAATTCTTTTGATGTACCGACAATAATGAGTAAACTGAAACATGAACTGAATTCCAGACTTGATGCGATACCCATAACGGAGGCAGCCGAGACTGATGAATTGTGTTCCAATATAAAAAATACCATCACAGAAAGTACCACCAAAATACTTAAACCTCAACAAAACCACAAGAAGAAACCATGGATGTCAGAGGAAATCCTTGATCTTATGGAAAAAAGACGGACACTCAAAGGCAAGAGCAACGAATACCGGGCGCAAAACCGCATAATCAAAAACAAGATAAGAGAAGCAAAAGAGAAATGGTTTTACGAGCAATGCCAAGAGATAGAAGCAATGGAAGCAAAACACGATACCTTCAACATGCACAAGAAGATAAAAGAGGCAGCAGGTATCTGCAGAAATAGAAACGCGACGACTTTACAGAACGCACAGGGCAGGCTGATACTGGATACTTCAGAAAAACTGACGGAATGGTGCGACTACATCGAGCACCTATTTCACGATACCCGGCCAGAACTTCAGAAAGAATTCTTTAATCAAGGCCAAGGCTTGGACATAACGAAGGCAGAAGTCAGTATGCGCTGTCAATTTCAAAAAATGGGAAAGCTAGTGGTCCTGATGACGTCTATATAGAAGTTCTAAAAAAACTGCAAAACGAAGAATCACTGAACACGCTGGTAAAGCTATTCAATCTTATTTACCGAAACGGCAGTATACCTTCTGATTGGTTAAAATCTACTTTTGTCCCGCTCCCCAAAAACGCGAAGGCCAAGAACTGCGGTGATTATCGTCTTATTAGCCTGATGAGCCATGTGCTTAAACTCTTCTTAAAAATAATACACAAAAGAATATATGCGAATTGCGAGACAATGATGGGGGACTCTCAGTTTGGTTTTCGCAATGGCTTTGGACCAAGGGAGGCACTATTTAGCACACAGGTTCTTATCCAAAGGTGCCGGGACATGTCGGTGGCCGTTTACGCATTTTTCATCGATTACGAAAAAGCCTTTGATAAAGTAAAGCACGAAAAACTGATCAACATTCTTAGAGAAATAGGACTGGAACAACGAGACCTTAGAATAATAGCCAACCTTTACTGGAACCAAAGTGCTCAAATAAGAATCGATAACACCGCGTCCGACGAGATCAAAATCCTGAGAGGCGTTCGTCAAGGATGCATTTTATCACCACTGTTATTTAATTTGTATTCCGACAGGATATTTCAAGAGGCGTTGGATGAATGTGACGAGGGGATATCTGTCAATGGGATTAATATCAACAATCTGAGGTATGCGGATGACACGGTTCTTGTTGCCGACTCACTGGAAGGACTGCAGGAGCTGGTAAGTCGCGTGACGGCTGCAAGCTCAGAGGCCGGACTTAGCCTGAACGTGAGAAAGACAAAGTGGCTAGCAGTTAGCAAATCAAACAACGTGGACGGACACCTGACAATTAACGGTCAACGAATTGAGCGAGTAGAAACTTTTAAATATCTTGGGTGTCAACTAAATGAGAAGTGGGACAGCATGCAGGAGATTCGTGCCAGAATAGAACAAGCTCGTGCTTCGTTCCTAAAAATGCGTAAAGTACTTTGCAGCAGAAATTTAAGCTTGCCTCTGCGCGTCCGAGTGCTTCGCTGTTACGTGTTCAGCATACTGTTTTATGGAATGAAAGCTTGGACTTTGACAGATGCGATGTGCAAAAAATTGGAGGCCTTTGAAATGTGGACGTACAGAAGGCTATTAAGAATCTCCTGGGTAGAAAGAGTGCGTAACACCGAGGTACTTCAACGCCTCGACAAGCAGCTGGAATTTCTGTTTACACTAAAAAAGCGCAAACTGAAGTATTTTGGTCACATCTTAAGAAATGACAAGTATCGACTTTTAAAGCTTATTATAGAAGGGAAGATCGAAGGACGAAGAGGCCCGGGTAGAAGAAAGATATCCTGGCTAAAAAACTTAAGACAATGGTATGGAGTGAGCACTACCACATTGTTCCGCCGAGCTGTAGACAAGGTTCAGATAGCGCTGATGATTGCCAACGTCCGAGGAGGACAGGGCACGTAAAGAAGAAGAAGAAGACAATATTCGAATCGGCTGCCGCACGTGCTCACTCGGTGCGTTTGCTCAGATGTTGAGGGGCTAAACATTTACATTTGTAATTTGTAAAATTTAAAAGAAATTTAATTTTTTTGTAATACAATTTTTATCTGCTAATGTTAGTAAGCCTGTACCATAAACACATGATTAATATTGTGCAAATCACATAATTACAATTATTATTATTGATGAAAGTAAAAATATTGTATCAAAACTTTACCATCTCTCAGATTTTTAAGGATTAAAAAATGTTTTAAATTACTTTTAAAACCTTTTCATTTTTAATAAAATTTTGACCACAAATTTAAATAAAAATGTTTATGTTATTGCTGTTATAAAATAAATAAAAACATTTAAAAAATAAATATAGTACTTAAAATATTTATAACCTATAAAGGTTTTTTTTAATATAATAATAAAATAAATTTAAATTTTTAATTTTTGTTGTGTATCTTAATAATAAAATAAATAAATCATTGTCACATTATCCATTGACTCAGATTTCTATCATTTATCACAAGTAATACGAAATCCTGTGTAATTAAAATTTTGTATTTTAAATTTTTACATCGCCAGCCCAGATGGATTATCTTCGATTTATTCAAATTTATCTCCGGGCTGTGTTATTATTGTTTCGGCTACAAAAGGTCAAAATATCCCTCATTGAATGTCCGATAAAAAATTCCGTCACATACCCCCTCTGACATTTGAACATCAATATTTTTTTTATCTGATAAATACATATTGTATCGATTTAAGTCTGTATTTTATATTATGTACCTTATAACGACCAACAAAAATTAAAATATAAACATTTAGAAAAATTGTAATACGAGGTCTGACAATAAAGTATTGGAACAGATACGATAGTTATTTTAATATACAAACAATCAAACTATGAAATTAACTATTACCTTCTGTTCGAACACAAATATAAGTTTTAAAAAAATAAAAAGTAGTAAGACATATTGATAATTATAAGCGCAGGTTATGGTTAATTTAAATGAAACACGTATGGTTGGTTCTTTGTATTCTATTTTGTATTGTCGATCAAAACAGTATGAATATTTACAAGAGACTAAAATTACTTTTATTATTTTGAAATACCCTTTCTAACCAAATTAGATGGCCGATAAATATGTTCACCAGATGTTTATTGATTTCAATCTCTGGGGTGGTCTCCCTTACCCAACGGTTTATTTTATTACACCGCTTTAGTAAGTATCAGGAGTTTTATTTTTGAATCACAAACATTATTTATTTTTTAACACTTCCACTCAAAAACAAAACGAATAAAAGTTTATTTATACTATTCAGTTAACTACAAAATTATATACAAAAGAATTAACATTAATAATGGCTATTGTTATTATTTGCCATAGCGCTCCGGGGCGACTTACTGATAATTGGTAGTGTCATTTGACTTACAAGTAAGGAAAACCCAGAAAACTCTACTCACCACCATGTAAACCAATATTATCTCTTATAAAACAAAACTTTTCTGCTGGGAGTGGTTTTGTGAAGGCATCTGCGAGTTGCTCCCCTGTTGGAATATATTTTAGGATTATTTTATTTTGTAATACTTGATCTCGAGAGAAATGATATTTTATGTCAATATGCTTGGTTCTTTTATGGTTTGTGGGATTATTGGCTATACTTATGCAGCCGGTATTATCTTCAAAAATTGGGATCGGTGATAATTAATTTTATACCAAATAATAACTGTTTTAACCATACGGCTTCTTTAACACATTCAAAAAGAGCCATATATTCAGCTTCAGTTGAAGACGCAGCTACTGAATTTTGTCTCCTTAAATTCCAAAAAATTGTACAATTTCCAAAAGCTTTAAATAAATACTCCGTGGTAATCTTCCTATCTTGATCATTATTTCCCCAATTAGAATCCACGTAACCTTCAAGAACATTGACACAATTATCATTTCTGTAATATGTAAGTTTAAGGTTTACAGAACCTTTAATATACCTTAAAACCCCTTTTAAGCATGTCCACAATTCTTTATTAGATTTACTTTGGTATCTACTTAATATACGAGGGCGGTTTGATAAGTCAGTGACTTTTTGAATAAAACAAATTTTTTTCTGCAAATAAACATTTTATTTTTCTACATAATCACCTTTTAGCTCGATACATTTAGTCCAGCGTTTTTCTAATTTTTTTATTCCCTCCAAATAATAGGTTTTTTCAAAGCTCTCAAAATACGCGTTTGTTTCGGTAATGACTTCTTCATTCGATTCAAATCTCTTACCGCCCAGCCATTTCTTTAGGTTTGGAAACAGAAAATAGTTGCAGGGGGCTAAATCTGGGAAAATGCTGGATGGGGTAGCAGTTCGTATCCCAATTCATGGATTTTGGCCTTCGTGACTAGACAAGTGTGCACACGTGCATTGTCTTGATGGAACAGCACTTTCTTCTTTTTAGCCAAATGCGGCCGTTTTTGCTTCAAATCAACGTCGAATCTGTTTAAAAGCTTTGAATAATATTCGCCGGTGATCGTTTTACCTTTCTTGAGGTAATCGATGTGAATGAAACCGCGTACATTCCAAAAAACTGTGGCCATGACCTTGTTGGCTGACAGACTTTGTTTCGCCTTCTTTGGTCCACGTTCACCCCGAGCAACCCACTGTTTAGATTGTTCCTTGGTCTCTGGCGTATTGTGATGGTCCATCCATGTTTCATCCACAGTAACAAAACGGCGCAAAAATTCGTCCGGATTACGGCTGAACATCGCTAAACACTCTTTTGAAGTGGACTCACGATTGCGCCTATGGTCGAGTGTGAGCAATTGCGGCACCCATCTCGCAGAGAGTTTTTTCATGTCCAAATATTCGTGTAAAATATAATGTACCCGTTCAGTTGAGATACTCCTACAGCATGAGCCAACTCAGGCACTTTCATTCTCCGATCATCCAATATCATTTCATGGATTTTATCGACGATTTCCGGCGTGATCAATTCCATTGGGCGACCTGGACGTTCGGCGTCACTAGTGCTGGTACGACCACAACGGAACTCTGTAAACCACTTCTTAACCATTGAAATTGATGGTGCCGAGTCCTCGTAGTATTTATCAAGTCTCACCTTGGTTTCAGTGATGGACTTTTTACGTAAAAAGTAATGCTTAATCAGCACACGAAATTCACTTTTTTCCATTTTCGTAAAATTTCACGAGGTTGTCTAATTTGAACGGCTATCAAACACCAACTGCACGACGTAGCTTGCTCAAAATTAGAAAGTTGCCCACTGATAGATTATAGTTGACGGCAGCACTGTTGCATTTGTAGTAACTGCGCGGGAAATTCAAAAAGTCACTGACTTATCAAACTGCCCTCGTATTTATTGCTATACAAAGATCGGGACACGTGCATAGCATCGCGTACATTAAGCAACCTATTACATTTCTACAGGGTGCCTTTTTTTTCCTTCTACAGTTCTCTGATAGTTTAGTATTCTTTAGGTACTCGTAAGTAGGGTTGCATACCGTATTTTGTTGTAACTTAAATATATTATTCGTTGTAAATAGTGTTGCATACCTAGTAGTGATAGAATTCGATTATTAATGGCTGTGACATTTTTGTTAATCGATGGAGATTGAGTGGGGATTTTGTTATTGAATTTTACCTTGATTTTTAGCCTCGATTGTCGTGTGTTGTCAGCTATATTATTGTTTGGTTTGCATTTCTGTGTGGATGGGGCTGGATATCCACACGGACGAGTGCGATTATGAATTTGGAACATAGATTTAAGAAGATTGTGGGTTGACGTTTATTCCGTGTCATTTCTTGATTTCCGGCCTGGTACAAGAGTTTAGTGTCAGTCGCTTGGTGTCAGTCGTCGAAGTCAGGTGGTGGTGAGAGTTTTTGGAAGGATTTGTTATTAACACGTGAGCAGAACCTCTACGGTTTTTTCTTTCATATCTGGCTGTATTTGGGCCATCTTAATTGGATTTTGAAGAAAGACCATTTAATTTTTAACTTGACCATTCTATCTTACCTTTGTTGTTGATATTTTGGATTTTGGTGTCGAGTTAAAATAACCGCGTGCGGGATTTGATGGAGGGAAGCCATTGTTAAGTAGCAGGTGCTGTTCCATAATTAAAGTAGGCCCCAGGAGTAGGCCGCAGGATAGTGAATTCGTATACCCAAAGGTTATAAGTGGTTTGTTTTAGAATATTTAAACGACGTGATTTGTTTTTGACACCGCGTTTAAGTTTTGTTTTAATTTATTAATATGGTACACTGTTGAAAACTATTTATTGCAGTGGATAATATGCCAAGGCTGAACCTTGATTAAAGTAATGTTCTCAATAGTTCTTTGTGTCCAAGTAAATATATTTTCTTCATACTCATTTGTAAATATCCTACAATTTTTATATTTTAAAGGAAATAAAAATATTTTTAAATAAGCTCGATTGTTTTAACATTGTAAATCTTTATGTAACCGGTAAAAACGTGAGTAAAGTTAGCAGCCGTACGTGAACGTTGATGAAGTTTTGTTAAAAAGTTGAATTGTATACGTTTTTTTTTGGTAACCTGATAAGGTTTGTTATTCTTACCTTTGTTTTAATTATTTTATGGAATCGTAAACTTTGGATTTTTAATTTATTGTTATCTCATAAAGTTGTAAATTTTGAAGTTTCGATTTATTGTTGGCTGTTAATTTTGATTATATGTGTTATAATTTTGTTATTGAGCTGTGTATTTTAATTTATTGTATGAGTAAAGTATTCAATATATTTTTGCTATAATTTTATTTATTTGGTTCACCATAATCTTAGTTGTTTATCGTGTGGCTCTGCTAGTGCCTATAAGACCTAGGGGTTTCCGGCTTTAACCGTCTAAGTCGGTGACGCGGCTCACTTTTATATTTTTATATTTTTCTTTTCTTCTACCCTCTACGGCTGAGCCCGGGCATAATTTGCCAGTAGAGAGACCACTGGCAGAGTACTCAATAGAGGACGAAAAAGACGTGGCAAGGTTCTATTTGTATCACCTTTTGTGGGTCTAGTGATTTTGAAAGTAGTCTTGTCAACAATTACGTCTCGAGCCACAAGAAAACTTTTTGTTTCCACATTCCATACTTTATATCCATTTGAAGAATATCCAACTAGGATTCCTTTAAATGATTTTTTATCAAATTTTTTTTTCCTAGTTTTAATATGGACATAAACAGTCGAGCTAGATATTTTTTAAAAACTCTAATCTAGGCTTTTTACTATGCCACAGTTCATATGGTGTTTTATTTTCATGCAGAGCAGCAGTTGGCAACATATTAGTAAGATATGTGGCTGTTAAGACAGCTTCTCCCCAAAAAGATTTTTCCAAACCTGCTGTAACGATCATCGAACGTCCCTTTTTGGTTATTGTTTGATTCATTCATTCTGCCACACCATTTTGTTGGGGTGTATGTGGTACAGTTAAATGGAAAGTGATACCTTACTGAACACAATATTCTTTAAAATCATTTGATAAATATTCACCGCCATTATCACAATAAAGATAAACTATTTTATTATTAAAATGTGCTTCACTTTTTGCAACAAAGTCTTTAAATACATTTAAGACTTGTGATTTAAATTCTAATATATAAATCACTGTATAATGTGTGAAGTCATCAATACAAGTTACAAAATAGTTTTTATTGCCGATAGTAGCTGGTGTTATTGGGCCACAAACATCAGAGTAAATGATAAATAAAGGTCGTTTAACATGGTTTTTGATTTAAGATTTTTAAATATTAAATATTGGCTGTATGGGGTCGGCTTCAGAATAGCCCCAGGGTAAATCCTGCCTGTCGTAAGAGGCGACTAAAAGGATAACCGTAGGTGGAAGATGGTCTCATCGCCCGGTGAAATACCACCATATCGACTTTGTGTGCTGTGAAATGGATCATTCCATGTTTCAGTGTTCGGTTGATACTTTCCGGTCTCCCTCTTTCCTTTTCCCCAATTCCTCCTTTATTTTCAGGTGCATCGTAATAGTAATAATGATGAAGTCGTCAAACTGAGGCCTTCGCCATCACTCATGGTCTAGAACAACTGGTCGAGCTACCAACCCGCATCCCTGATGTCAACAACCAGGCTGCCAATACACTAGATCTTTTCCTCACCACCAATCCTGACCCGTATATAATAGAAGTTTGTGCCCCACTTGGAAACTTTGATCACACCCTCATCTCCACAACATGCTCTTTCCATTTACCATCGAGCAGCACAATACCACCCCGTCTCATGTGGCATTACAATTCGGCCGACTGGGAGGGTCTTCTTATGTTTTTCTCAGCGTTTCCATGGAAGAGAGTTTGTTTCTTCTCAGTAGATCCAACACGATGTGCTGTGACAATTTCTGAAATCATCATGTTGGGGATGCAAACTTAAATACCGAATACCGAAAGAAGAACATCATCCAATAAGACCTGGTTTAACAGAAACTGCTCTAGAGCTGTGGCTTCCAAACAGGCAGCATACCATCGATGGCAAAAAAATCCGGGACCTGAGACCAGAGCAGCATATGTTGAGGCTAGAGGCATATACAAAGAGACAATAGAATGTTCAAAAGATGCTCATAATGCCAAAATAAGATCAAAACTTGTTGAATGTCCTAACGGATCCCGTTCATTTTGGTCTTTCGCCAAAGCTGTGGGAAGAAACTTCACTTCCAGCTCTTTTCCTCCCCTAACCAATGAAGATGGAACACTAGCAACGACTGCCCAGGAAAAAGCCAATATCTTTGCGCACCTATTTGCTGGAAATTCCACTCTGGATTCTTCGGGAAAACAACCCTTGAACATTACACCTATTGACAGTCACATGCCCGAGATCACCTTTCGCCAACGTACTATCAGAAAGATTTTGCTGGGTCTCAACACCAACAAAGCCTGTGGATCTGACGGAATCCCGCCGATTGTTCTCAAGAAATGTGCCCCCGAACTAACACCTGTTCTTTGCAAGTTGTTCAACCACTCTTACAATTTGGGAGTATTTCCGTCCAATTGGAAAATTGCAAGAGTACAGCCAGTCCCTAAAAAAGGCAAAAAGACCCTACCTAACAACTACAGACCTATCGCACTGCTATCTATTATTTCAAAGGTCATGGAAAAAGCCATCAAGGCAGACTCAGGAATTATCAATGATAGGCAATATGGCTTCCGCCATCAGAGATCAACTGGTGACCTGCTCGCATACGTCTCACATATATGGCAGCTATCTATTGAAAAGTATGGAGAAACTTTAGCTGTGGCATTAGATATCTCCAAGGCGTTCGATCGAGTTTGGCACCAGGGACTCCTCGCCAAGCTTCCATCTTATGGCTTGCCCCCTCAGCTGTGTTCTCTGCTTGCTAGTTTTCTCTCAAACAGGTCTCTCCATGTAGTGGTCGATGGAGTTTCATCTGACACTCTACTCATAAATGCTGGTGTTCCGCAAGGATCCATTCTAGCACCAACACTATCTTGAAATCTTTTGGTTCTTTTGATGCCAATTCTTATTTTATTGCCTCTTATTAGAACTATTTTTAAAACAATTTTCTTCAGTTATTCTTGTTTTAGAATAGTTATTATTTAATTGAAAAACTTTTAAACTTGTTGTTGTTGTATCTTCTTTCAGTTTCACTTCATGATCAAGTAGTCTTGTTTTGACGAAAGATAAATTTAAATTGTCCTCACTTAATGTTTCTAAGGCCGTAATAACACTATCATAACTAGAGGGTAAAGTAAGTAGAAGGTGTGAAATTTTATCCATCTCGTCTAATTTAGCGCCTGCAGAAAGAAATTCGATAAATAGGTCATCAAAAAATGTATAGTGTTGCAATAGACTCATGTCGCTACGAAATTTTAAGCTTAGTAGTCTTTTTCTCAAAGCCAGTTGAGTAGCCAAACTTCTCCTTTTATATATCTCATCCAGACTTTTAAGTATCTCTCTAGCCATTAAATTACCTTTTGCAAATCCCAAAAATGAATCACTTAAATAATCCACAATTACACCTTTTGCACTTAGATTTTGTTTTTGCCATACATCACTAGGTAACTCAGGTATTTCTTCATCTATTACGTTTATGAGGTTTAACTCCGACAATAACGACTCTACACGAAATTTCCAAACACCGTACCGTTCACCGTTAAATTGCTGAATGTTTTGTTTGTTTTTACTATCCATGTTTTAAATTTTATTCACTAGGTAAATCTCAAAAAGAAAAAGGAAACTTTATACTTTACGCGAGCCTGGGCCCATAACCTATTGATAATTATAAGCGCAGGTTATGGTTAATTTAAATGAAACACGTATGGTTGGTTCTTTTTATTCTATTTTGTATTGTCGATCAGAACAGTATAAATATTTACAAGAGACTAAAGTTACTTTTATTATTTTGAAATACCCTTTCTAACCAAATTAGAGGGCCGATAAATATGTTCACCAGATGTTTATTGATTTTAATCTCTGGGGTGGTCTCCCTTACCTAACGGTTTATTTTATTACACCGCTTTAGTAAGTATCAAAAGTTTTATTTTTGAATCACAAATATTATTTATTTTTTAACAAGACAGGCATGTGTGGCTTCGACATGGTGTCAAAAAAAACACGACCGGCTGTGCATATAGGAATGCTGATTCCTACACGTATGGTAGTAAATGTTGTTCGCGAGCACTTCTTTGTTTTCCTTCAAGAGCAGGGTTATTTAGCAAACGTAGTGTGTTTTTGACGTTTCATCCTATTCTGACCGATTTAACCGGAAGTGGTCCTTAATAATAATAATTCAAGTCTTAAATAACAATACAATAGTTAAATTTAATTGTGCTTTATCACATTACCTGACCAAAGCCTTAAGAGGTCAAATAACCAAGTAAGTTTGGCAATACTTGCAGCTTACGAGAAAAACTGCCCTAAAAAAACAAGGCAACAGAACAACAAAACAGTCTGGTGGAATAAACACAACAAACCCTGAGAAGAAATGTGCGTAGGCTATTCAATAAAGCAAAATCCATCTAAGACTGTGCCGAATATAAGACTACACTTACGCAGTACAATAAAGAGATCAGAAAAGCATAAATTTCTTCTATATAAAATGCAGATTTTTTAAAGTTCAATAAGGATGTTTATGATGGAAAAATAAAGTTTTGTGAATCCATGTCTCATCAAGTCAATGTTATCCCTAAATTTTTGTTAAACATCTATTTCAGCAATAAATGTTAATTTTTGCAAACAAAATTGTCGCTATTGGAGTCACGAAAACCCACATATTTTTTGAAAAAGGTAAATGTTTGGGCTGATATTCTTGAAATTGCCATTACTGCTCCTTTATATCTCAAAGTAAACTTGACTGACAATCTGTACCTTGATATGCTTTTATAACCCACCAGCTAGAAATTTAAATTGATGCAGAAGGTAATTTACTTTTGCAAAAGGATCTGTAACGTTTCCAGCAGAACGGTGCTCTACCTCATTATATTCTTCACGTCTAACAGTGATTAACCAAGAGATTCCTATGTAGATGAATTGGCAAAAAGAAAGTAGTTGAATGGCCCTCAACACCACCAGATTTAACTTCTTTAAATTTCTTTCCTTGGTGTCATCTTAAAACCGTTATATATAAAACACAGCGGCATGCCGATTAGTTCCAAGTGAAGTTTTCCGAAATGTTAAAGGGAGGTCCAAAAAATAACTTTATTACTGTACTTCTGTACAGATGGTTTGGACACGTAGAAAGGATGGATGAAGGAAGATTGACAAAACAAATTTATAAGGCGAGTGTGAATTGACAAGTCGGTAGAGGTCGACCTCGGAGAACATATCTCGATCAGATCAACATTGTTTTGAAGAAAGGCCAGGTCAGGAGTACCAACAACCGACGAGCATGTATGAAAGCACTGATGAAAGTAGGAAAAGTAAAAGATGTGTGTAGGAACCGTAGCAAGTAGAAGGAAGTGGTCTCTGCCTACCCCTATGGAAAAAAGCGCGACTTTATGTATGTATGTATGTCTGTAGGTTTAGGTTTAGGTTTCATGTGAGTAGGGCGTGGTCGCCCCTCCACCTCGACCCTTAGTAGGTCTATTGTGACTCACCCCTAAAGGCTACAGTTCACCGCACAATCCAGCCCTTCTTACGCAGTTCATGGTTGTAAAGGGTGAGATTTTTTTAAAATCGGTAGGTTCTAGGTTAGTGTAACCAAATATGTTGAACCTTATTCTTCCCAGGCCGGGGCATATGTATATGTTCAGCAGTTCCGTCTTACACGCAGCAGAACCGACAGTCCGTTTGTTGGTTCAGATCTATCTTTCTGAGGTGGTATCTTAGACGACAGTGTCCCGTAAGCAGTCCTGTTAGAATACGCAGGTCATTTCTGCTCCATTCTAGGATCTGCTTAGTTGTGTTTCTCGAGGGTTGTAACGGTAAAAACGCCTTCGAGTGGGTTAGCACTGGTATGTCGGACCAGTACGTGAGTATTTTCCTCTCCGCCCAGTCCAAAATAATTGTTTTGGCGGCACTTGTGGTGACTCCAAAAACCGGTTCTGGTCCAGTGAACGCAGATTCGGCCCCCTGTTTTGCAAGGGTGTCGGCTTTTTCGTTTCCTTCCACCCCCTGGTGCCAGGTACCCACAGTAGGATCACCCTGTTGTTCGCACCAAGGTACTCTAAGGATTCGATGCAATTCCATACAAGTTTAGAATTTATCTTGGTGGAGCTCAGTGCTTTTAAAACAGCCTGGCTGTCTGATATTATATTAATGTTTTTGTTAGCTAGAGGTCTGTTAGTCAACTCTCTTGCACACAATTCGATAGCGAATACTTCAGCCTGAAAGATTGTGGTATACCTGCCAGGACTGGTAGATATTTCAATCTTTGGTTTCCTGCTGAAAACACCGGCCCCAACTCCATCTGGGGTTTTTGAGCCGTCTGTGTACATTACGTATTCAGTCTCTGGGAAGAGGATTTGTCCCCTCATCCATTCGTCTCTTTTCGGAAAGAGGACTTTAAACGACTTTTCTACGTGTATTTTTGTGGCTAGCAAGTCAGGAACCATCCCGAGAACTTGGTGGTTTTTTTTTCACTCAGTATCCCGGAGTGATCCCCGAGTTTCTCTCCATTTATTTGCTTTTCCAAAGACAGGAATCTATAGGAAACTATCCTGGCCTCCCTCTCCAAGAGAATATCTAGGGGAGGGAGATGTAGGAGGTGTTCCATCGCTGCCGTTGGTGTGCTGGACATAGCTCCAGTTATGGCCAGGCATGCCAGCCGCTGAAGGCCAGCAAGCTTTGCTCTAGCTGTTTGTTGTAACCCTTTGGTCCACCAGACTACTGAACCATACGTGACCAAGGATATTATCATTGTTTGATAAATTCAGTAAATCTGTTTGGGGTTCATTCCCCAAGATTTGCCACATACTCTTCTGAGATTCCAGAGAGAAAACCTGGCTTTGTTTATTGTTTTTTCCAAGTGGGCGTTCCAGGTGAGTCTTCTTTCCAGAACTACACCCAGGTATTTCACTTCCGTCGCAAATGGAATGCTCTCTCCGTATAGGATAGGCTGCCGAAGCTTATCTAGCTTTTTCCTTTTCGTAAACGGAATAATTACAGTTTTTCGGGGGTTTAAAGACATCTGTTCCCTCTCGCACCATCTGTATACTGTGTTAATGGCTTCTTGGAGGACGTTTGAGATCGTCGCTTTAAATTTACCTTTAACTATTATAACCAGATCATCCTCATAGCATTGAAAATCTACTCCCTGCATGGAAAGCTCGCTCAGCAGAGAGTCGACTAGAAGTGACCACATTAGGGATGAAAGTACCCCGCCTTGTAGACACCCCTTCGCCGTCCTAAACCTAACCGACTCTCCATGCAGTGATGATATTATATATCTGTTTTCAATCATGATTTTGATCCAGTTACAGATTTTACTGTCTGTCCCTCTATCCCTAATTGATGTATAGAGTGACTGTGGTAAGGCATTATTAAACGCTCCTTTTATATCTAGAAAAGCTGCCAGTGCAATTTTCTTATGTTTAAGGAAATAGACGATCTTTCCTACTAGATTGTTTAGAGCTAAATCCGTAGATTTGCCTGTTTGGTAGGCATATTGGTGGGGGTTTAAGGGATGTTCCCTAAGATTCCCCTCTCTAATATGTCTATCAATAATTGTTTCCAGAGTTTTCATTAAGAATGAGGTAAGGCTGATCGGCCGGAAGGATTTGGGTAGGGAATGATTCACCGTACCCGTTTTACGTTTGTATACAACTCTCGCCGTTGACCAGCCCAGCGGAATATAACTCCACGCCATACTCACTCTGAATAGTTTAACCAGAAGAGGTAGTAAAATTTCGCTGCCCTTCTGAATGAGGGCAGGGAAAACACCATCTTTCCCTGGAGAGTTGAATGGGGAGAAATAATTCACCGCCCATTGTACCGATGTTGGGGTGACCACTTTTGAAACATTTCTACAGTCCTCCCTTTTGGGTCGCGATGTCGATCCCATTGAGAGTGGAATTTGCTCCTGGTCCCTCAAAAGCAGACTGCCGGGAAAGTGGGTCTGCAAGAGAGTCTCTAACGTTTGCCTACCAAAGTCCGTAAAAGAGCCATCTGGTCGTTTTATCGATCCAATCTCTTGCGTCGGATCTCTGGCGAGAGCCTTGTGGATTCTTGTGCTGGCAGGTAGATCTGATATACTCTGACAGAACCTCCTCCAGGATTCTCTTTTTGCTTTTCTTATTTCTTTGTTATAAGTCGTTAGAGCTGTACGATAGATTTCCCAGCAACCTGTTTCTTTAGCTCGATTGAAGAGACGTCGAACTTCTTTTCTTTGCTTGTCTAAGCTTCTGCTCCACCAGGGTGTACCTCTATGGTCCCTCTTCTCCTTTAATGGGCAGTTTTCCTTATAGGCCGTTTAGTGCTATGATTGTTACCTAGGTGCTGTTGGAGGGATTCACAGTACCCTTTCCAATCTGTGCATTTTGGATCTCGAAATTGCACTATCGGACGTTGTCCTATTCTCACGACAAATCGTATGTGTCTATGATCTGAGCATGAGGGCTCGGTAGATACCTGCCAGTTAACTATTTTGGTAATCATAAACTGTGTACTAATAGTTATGTCTAGAACTTCTCCGCGAATTCTGTTCACGAAGGTTGGTTCCGAGCCTACGTTGTTTACTGCTAGCCCTTCCCCTATTATATAATTATATAAGTACTCACCTCTTTCATTGATGTCGCTGCTGCCCCAATCCAAATAGTGGGAATTTGCGTCGCATCCAATGATCAGTTGCCTGTTGTTCCTCTTGCAGAAGGCGACTAGATCTCGCACTGCTGCTGGAGGAGGGTGTTCTTTTCGGTCTCCAGGGAAGTAAGCAGAGCAGACGACTACATCTACACTACTGTCTTCTCCTGAGATCGAAAGCTGTGCTGCAACCACATCAGGGGTGCAAAACTCTGTTAACATAAAATAGTTCGTGTTTTTCCTGATGAGTATGCATGCTCTTGGCTTACCACCTAGAGTACACGCTATTAACTTACCGGAGCAGTTTCCTAGGCCGCTTATTTTGCCTGTAATGGAAGTCCAGGGTTCCTGGATTAGTGCCACATCGAGTTACTCCTTGGCGAACCTCCTGCTGAGGACATATAAAGCCGCTCTAGCATGTTGGATGTTTGCCTGGAGAAATTGGATGTGGTTAGCCATTTCTACTTAAAGGTAGAGTGGGGAGGTTTTCTTTCCTTCCCCGCATTGTTTCCTGGTGTAGGCCGTTTTGTCGGCAGTTTACCATGAAGGGGTTTTTTCCCTTTTCCGGCTTTTTTGCTGGTTTTGGCCGGCCTCTTCAGTCCCGCTGTCGCCGCCGAGGTAGATTTACCTCCCTCTTTTGTTCTAACGGTTACCTCCAAAGACTTTGGAATTTCCACCGATGATGGATCTTTCTTGGCTTCCTTGGACCGGAATTGCACCTGTCCAAAGCAAGAATATGGGCGGGAATTTAGCTGCTCCAAATCTTTAATGTCTGTAAGTTTAAAACACTATTTTTCGGAAAACTATTTTTAAAGAAAAGGATAAATCAGGACTCGAAGACATGAGTGAAAGTTGCAACAGAAGTAAAATTAGTATGACAGAGATTGTGGAAGCGTTAAACAGTGTAAAATGAGTAAGGCAACAGGATACGACAGGGTTACGATTGAAATGCTAAATAATGGGCAGGGCGTGGTAGCTACTCTGCTGTAACGCCTTTTTAACATTTGTTAAAGGAGCGGTAGCGTACCAAATAACTGATGCAAGGCCGTTATTGTGCCGCTTTACAAGGGAAAATGTTTGCAGCAGGACTGTAAGAACTATTAGTTTACTTAGCATAGTCGGCAAACTGTATGCAAAGATATTGATTAAAAGAGTAACGAATGAAATTGAAAATATTATATGGGATGTGCAAGCAGGATTTAGAAAAGAAAGGTTATGCGCTTTTATAGACTTCAAAAAGGCTTACGAAAGAGTGGTGAGGAATGAATGGTGGTCGATATTGTCTATGTATAGGGTGAGCGGTAGTTTAATATGAGCACTGAAATCACTTTACGTGGATTCCACTGCTTGTCAAATACGCTTGTCGTGTTTAAGTAGCTCCGGAGAAAGTTGATATTTCCGATAGTACACATAACTTAATTGTCCCGATAAGTAAAAGAGCTACTAAAACTAAACCCAACAAAAAAAAACATATAAAAACAACATCCAAATAAAAAAAAAAGCAAAGAAGAAAAAGTAAGAACCGCTAGTGCTTCGAAAATATTTCCAGTAAAAGTTAAGCTGGCAAATAAATAAAAGAAAAATATCAGAAAGCCTTCGAATAAAACGACTTGGTTGCCAGAGTCCAAAAGAGCATCTGACAGATAAGTGACTTAAATTATTTTAATTTATTAGTTTTATTTATTCCGTTTTACTATTAATTATATTTCTCGGACTTATAATTTATAAAAAAAAAGAAAATCAAAAATCATTATATATTATACATTTGCAGAAAGTATTTTATTACAGCAAATAGAAGCATTTAATAAATCGGTTTTATCCCTAAGACCAATAATTTAATTGCCTATTCACCAATTTTCTATTGTCTGTCGACTAGAATTTTTTGACATTTAATTTAAATCTGGCTTTGTTAAATCTACCATACATTTATTTTTAATATAAATTTGTTTGCTGCAGTTTTCCGTAAGTGCGATTAATATATTTCCTAAAAGATTTAAAATTTTATTTGTTCTGTCATATTAAGTTATTCTTTGACATTTATTTAACTTTAATTTTAATTTTTTATGTATTTATTTTAGTATAAATTGTATTTATCTTATGGGAAGCTATAAGTAATAGTCGTATTGACTATAACCAACACGATAGCGATAGGCGTCGCCAGCTGTCATGTCATGCTTCCTGTGAGGGCGAAACGTGGACTGCGGACAATCACTTTGTTATTTTGAATGTAAGGGAAGGATTAAATGATAAAATTAATAAAATTTACACGATGATAGAAGATAGACGGATTGATGTTCTTTGTGTAAATGAAACCAAGTGAAAAGGATGTAAACCACAACACATAGACCATATACAGCCTACTGGTCAGGAGTTCCGGAAACCAGCAGAGGTTCTCAGGGCGTTGGTGTGATACTCTCCGCTAGAATAAAAAAATGTGTGACTGATTTTCAATGTGTAAGCACAAGACTTCTCTGGGTGAGGCTAAAGGTTGGTCTTACTCGTATCATTTTGATGGGGGTTTATCAAGTCCCTCCATCTCGATTTTGGGAGTCACGTTGTCCAATAATATGTCTTGGCATGACCATGTTGCTAACATCGCAAAGTCAGCAAGCCAGAGGCTATGTTTTCTGTGCGAAGCTAAAAATTTTTTACTCCTGATCAAGTGTTGACGACGTACAAGACTCAAATCCGACCTCTACTGGAGTATTGCTCGCACATTTGGGGTTCAGCACCAAGGAATTCTCTTCGTCTTCTTGATTCCATTTAGAAAAGGGCCATTCGGTTGATAAACAGCTCAACTCTCACAAATACCCTTTACCCTCTTGAACATAGAAGAAGAGTTGCAGACCAGACATTACTTTACAGATATTTCTATGGTAGATGCTCCAGAGAAATAAAAACTCTTGTACCACCATTGGCCACATTCGGCCGAAGAACTCGGCACGCTGATCAGTATTACCCATTTACTCTCAAGATTAAAACTACAAGGACAAATCTCCATCAAGAATCCTTTTTTTACAGGGCTGCTTCGGAATGGAACAAGCTTTCATATCAGTTTTTCAGAGAACTATGACCTGCAACTTTTCAATTCTATTAAAAAAAAATAGATGCGCAGTGGAATCAATCTTTACAAGCCCAAAAAGAAAGTTGGGAGTTTTGGGATAATATGACAGATATTTTAAATAAGTGTAACCAGAATGAAAGAATTGTAATGTTGGGTGATTTTAATAGCTGGGTAGGAGTAAAGCGTGTTGGATATGACAATGTTCTGGGAATGTACAGTGACGCAGAGTAAATGAAAACGGAAAAAGTCTACTTGAAGCATGTTTGGAGCAGAATCTTGTGGTAACAAACACAATGTTTAACCATAAAAGAATCCACTTGTACACAAGACAAGAAGGACACCAGAGAAGTATAATTTATTTTGTAATTGTGGAAAAAAGATTGAAAAAGGAAGTAATGGACACTCAGGCATACCGCGTTGCAGGTATTAACACAGACCACTTCCTAGTAATGAGCCGAATAAGAGGTCTCTTTAAGCAGTGGCGCCATTGTGTACAGGAATCAATTATAAAAGTTAAGAATTTGCAAGAAGAAGGTATAAAAGAGGAGTTCGTTAGTAAATTGACGGGAAATTTGACAGTTTAGATGAAGCATGTGAAGTTGAAGAATTATGGAAGCCATTCTAAAAAGGAATCGTGGATATTGCTATTAAAGTATGCGGTATAAGTAAAAGAAGAAAAGGATGCAGGTTACAGAAAATGTGCGTAGAGGTTCAAAAAGCAGTGTCAGAAAAAAAAACCTGGCTGGATTGGCTAGCTACAAAAGAACGCAAAAGGCAACGATTGAGGATGTAAACAAGGCAAAGAATGAGTATAACAGGTTAAAAGGTGTGGCAAAAGAGGTTGTGGCAAAAAAGAAGGAGAGTGATAAAGATGAATTTGTTAGAAGGTTATCTGACGATTTCCAAAACAATATCAAACTTTTCTGGAAGTCCATAAGAACAACCAGAGGTAAAAATGCTAACTCGCAATTGAAAAGAATCAGAAACCAAGATGGTAGTATGGTAAAAGGAGAGGAATGCGTATTAAAGAGATGGAAGGAATACTTCGAAAGTTTATTTGAGAAAGAGGTTACACAAGTACAGGCCCCATTCGGAGACTTAAGTGAAAGTTGCAATGAAAGTGAAATTACTACGACAGAAATTGTTGAAGCGTTGAACAGTATGAAATTGGGTAAAGCTGCTGGGTACGACAGGATAACAGTTGAAGTGCTGCAAGCTGGACAAAACGTGGTAGCTAGTCTACTGGACCGCCTTTTTACCTTTGTTGGAAAAGTTTTAGCGTACTAGACGACTGGTGCAAGGCCGTTATCGTGCCGCTTTACAAGGGAAAAGGTTCGCAGCAGGACTGTAAGAACTACCAAGGTATTAGTTTACTCAGCATAGTCGGCAGTAAGGAATGAAACTGAGAAGATGATATGAGATGTGCAAGTAGGTTTTAGAAAAAAAAGGAGATGCATGGATCAGGTCTTTTCATTACGAGGTATAGTCAAAAAATTCTTGGCTAGAAGTCAGGTCTATTGCGCTTTTATAGTTTTGGAAAAGGCCTATGACAGAGTGGTGACGTCTGGCGGTGCATAGAGGTGAGTTGGTTCCTATACTTATGTATGGTAGTAAATGTTGGGTTTGGCAGAAGAAGCATGAAAATAGGATTAATGCTGCGGAGATAAGTAGTCCAAGAAGTATAGCCGGAGTGACTCGGTTGGATAAAGTAAAAAATAGTGAGGTAAAAGAACGCTGTGGTGTAAAAGATGTGGTTACAAGAATATATAAAGAAATGCTTAGATGGTTTGATCACATAGAAAAAATGGATAAAGAAAGATTGAATAAACAAATTTATAAGGCAAGTGTGAATGGACAAGTCGGTAAAGGTCGACCTCGGCGAACAAATCTCGATCAGATTAACATTGTTTTGAAGAAAGGCCAGGTCGAGTGTACCAACAGCCGACGAGCATACATAAGAGTACTGATGAAAGTAGAGGAAGCAATAGATGTGTGTTAGAACCGTAGCAAGTGAAAGGAAGTTATCTGCAAAAAAAATTGGTGGAATAAATTCTTGTTTATTTGAATTTGAATTTTTCTTGAGTTTTTTTTACATATCACAAGGCAAAGAATGCTATTTGAAATTTTAACATTAATATTGACATTTTAAAATTTACTTATCAGCCAAATGTTACCTTATCGATACTAAAAACGAAACATATATGCCAGGACTGGCTTCTACAGCTAAACAATTTAATCCAATTGCCAGAGTTAGCCTGATGATTTTGATCAAGGGTTTGGCGAAAGAAGCATAAAAATAAAGATTAATGCTGCGGAAATCAGTAGTCTAAGAAGTATAGCCCGAGTGTCTTGGTTGGATAAAGTGAGGAATAGGGAACGTTGTAATGTGAAAAAAGATGTGGAAGATAAATAAAGGAATGCTTAGATCGATATGGTTTTTAATAAAGGCCAGGTCAAGAGTACCAAATACCGACGAGCATGTATGAGAGCAATGATGAAAGTAGATGAAGCAAAAGATGTGTGTAAGAACCGTAGCAAGTGGAAGGAAGAGGTCTTTGTCTAGCCCTACGGGAAATAGGTGTGACTATTTGTATGTCAACAGATGCCACATTTTTAAAACTTAAGGCATAGTTAAGTTGTTTTATCATGAGTATGCTCCTGGAATATGAAGATTTTGTATGCAGTTTTTTGGATATTCCTAAAACCAAAATATGTCTATGGATTTTACCGAATTGCTATTCGCGTATCAGAGCAGTGATTACAGTTAAAGATGCTTGGTTAATAATACAATTAGCTGACGAAGATAAAGGACTTATTGGGTGGATAACATTGCTTAGATGACTTTGTTCAATTGAGTCAAAAAATTTCCGTAAAATGACAAATTATGTCATAAAATTCTGAATATTTTCTTAAAGTTAAATTTAATTGGAAAACCAGTCGACCATGAACTGTTTGGTGCCATTATGCTTTAAGGACTTCCTAAAAGTTATAAAGTTATAAGTGCCGTCGAATTTCTCCAGAATGTGCGTGAACGTTTTAAACAAAATCTTTAGTATTGTATGGAAGCGGGCGGTCATCAGTTTAAACATTTAATAAATTAAGTAATAAGTAAGCAACTTAAATAATTGGAATTGTAACATGTAATTTTTTTTTAAAATATTGGAAGGAAATGTAAAATTTAAAGACTATTGTAAAGGGAATTGTCAGAGGTTTCAAAAGACATCTTATTAGACCCCCAATGCTATTATTAAATTTTGGGGTAATTCTTGCGCTCGCTTGGGGTAAAAATACCAAGAAAGAGTGTCCCCCTTTATTTAAATATCGACGGGTCTGAGCGTTTTTCTAAAATGTTAACGAGGTTCCTGCAAATGGCTCTGTTTCGTTTTCAGTTGGCCACCCTGTATTTTTACATACAGGGTACCGAAAATTTTATTGCAATATATTGCTACCTTGTAAACCGTCGTGGATACAAGTACGGTTAAAAAAAACAAATATGGTATAATTAAAAGCCAAAGTTTATAATTATTTAAGATTTGAAATATCAGGTAATGGTTTCAAAGATATTGGGCAAAATCCAAAATTAATGATTTTCGATATTCCAACTTTGTGACGTTATTAAAAAAATGAAAAAAAATTCTATTAAGGTTCTTTGCTTTGTTACGTGAAAACCCAAAAGTCTAGTTTAGACGTTTCTTCTCTGCTAGGCCACCCTTAACTTTTTTTTTTTAAAAAGGACCTGTACTTTTTACGTAATATTTTATAACGACTTAATAATTTGAATACAACCATGTAACTGTTCATAATCAATTTTAATGTTTGATGTTTATGTTTAAATGTTTTAAATTGAATATAAATAAAATTCCAAGTGCTTTGCTTTCATATCTAATAAAAATGCATACAAAATTGGAAATAAAACACAAATTTTTTTAAAACAATAATCTTAAAAGTTACTGTGAACAAATAAAAATAAATTAAATTAGGTAAATTGTCAAAGGTAATATCTCAAGACTATGACAAATAGCCAACTATTATTTTCGTCATAATTTTATCGAAAGTACCTTGTATTTCGAGACAATTTGATGAGACCATATGAACATTAATAATCTAAATAACTCCCGAGAGCTTTTAGCTCGAGGAAGTTATTCTTTGATTATTAATGTTTATATTGTAACGTTTTTACTTTAATTAATAACACTCGGGGTTCGAATTTATATTCAACAAATTTATTTGTAACTTTACAATTAATGTCAACTAGCGAACACAATCATAAACTTTGAAAAACTGACTAACTTCCCTTCCCTTTCAGTGGCGTATCGCAAAATTGTTACTTTGCTTCCTCCTTATTTCTCATCGTCAGAAATTTCTGCTGCGTTTCTCGGCATTTGTTCCTGATGGCAAAAGTGACATGTGTCTTTAACCCTGCAAAAGCCGTTCTAGACAAATTAATAATCTATCGTTTTTGAATGGCGTACTTCTTTTGGGTTGAACCAGCACACTGTAATTTATATGCCTGGAAAATAACTTCCAACATGCTTTTTACAATCTTCCAGTCCAGTTCTTTTAAACCAAGTCCTATCTTGGGTACAGCCAATTTCTTTATGTCATAATGGCATAAAGCTTTCTTCAAAGCATGCCAAAACGGGTAGGTTGTTTTTTTTCCTGATGATTTCTTAGTTATCAAGTAAAAAAATGATCGGTTGCCATCTTTCACCCGCAGCACTTTTCCTACTTTAGGTTCTTAATCTTGCAACATATTCACACGGCCAAACTTTTTGCGAGAGATCAAAGAAATTCCTCTGTTTATTCGTAGATCTTGGTCTATGCAGTGTGCAAAAAAAACGTCTTCCGGAACTTGCTGGACCTCAATGGTTACGCCAAGTCTGGTCTTTCTTCTATTTGCGTAATTCGACATAAAATCTTTAAAATTCGGTTGATGATTTTTTACGTTTGGCCCTTGTTAAAGAGTTCTTGCTTCTTTAACATCATTTAAGCCAGCATAAGGTCCTGGCAGCTTTTTAATCCGTTATACAACGTCATGATTTCGTATGGTCCTTCCCATTGCCTTTGAAATTTAGGACAATATTCTTGACTTCGTCGTGAATTATATAACCATACAATAACCAGGCCAGACAAACTTCAAAATTTTCTTCCGTGGAGCGAGAATTATAATGATTTTTCACAGTTCTTTTTTTTTTTGCAGAGGTGGAGAAAATCCTTTACGGAGAAGTTATGAGTCTTTTAGCTCAAAGTCTACTGTGAGACTCCCTGACTGATGTCAGCTCTACTCACTAAAAACTCCACCCCTATTTAGGTCCGTCTGGCTATTGCCTCCAGTGACACTTATGCCTGTTGGCCCATTGTATCTTGCCTATGTTTGATATCATTGTACCCAATCCAGTACTTTCGTACCTTGTACAAGTTTGTACAAGTTCTGTACTGGGTGGGAGCAATATAGTTCTGGGTCGCCGGTTGGCAGCCCAAGAATTTCCTGTCTTCTGCGGTCCAATGCCACGCAGTAGCACAGAATGTGTTTTACTGTTTCCGGATCCTTTCCGCACAATCTGCTGGTCAGGTCACCATTATACAGTCCCATTTTGTTCAAGTGCTCCTTTACTGGTGCGTGACCGGTCAAGAGCCCCGTAGTTATTCTTAGCTGATTCCTGTTCATTGCTACCAGTTCTGCCGTCCTTTTATGACACGGTCCTTTGATGTCCCGTGTTTGTTTCCTGGTCTATTTTCCCAGTTATATATTTGTGTTTTTCCCCAATCCTGTTTTTTACAGACACTCTTACTGTACGCTGTGGTACCCCTAGCACCTGCCCTTGGTTTGGGGGAGTTTCCGAACTTCTTCTTGCAAGTTCGTCTGCTCTTTTGTTGCCTGTAATTCCCTGGTGTCCTGGAACCCATATCAGTTTTACGTGATTACGGTCTGCCAGTGTTCTCAGTTCTTTTTTGCATTCTCATACCAGCTGGGACGTCACTTCCTTGCTATACAAGGTTTTAAGTGCCGCTTGACTATCTGACAGGATGTTGATATGTGCATTTTCAACATTCCTTCTATTGTTCTCCTTCGCGCATTGAAGGATGGCGTACACTTCTGCCTGAAATACGGAGGTGTGGATTCTCAACGAGTAGCGATGCCAGTGTTTGGATTCCTGAAGAACACTCCTGCGCCCGCCCCATTCCCAGTCTTGGATCCATCTGTATACCAGATTTTCCCCTGTAGAATGTTCTTGAGCTGGGATGCGTCCCACTTAGTTCTGTCTGGTATCAGCACCTCGAATTTTGGTAGTTGTGTGTAGCCTGCATTCTGTATACACCAAGCCTCACCTCACCCTGCACCACTAGATAAAGAGGAGGCAACCCCAGGAGAATCTTCATAGCTGCAGTTGGTGTTGATTTGAATGCCCCTGTGATACACATACAGGCAAGTCTTTGCACCTTACCCAATCTTGTCATGGCCCCTTCTTGTTGTGTTTTGGGCTATCATATCAAAGAGGCGTATGTTATGAATGGCATAACTACCGTGTTGTACAGCCAGAACAGCATACGTCGTTTTAGCTCCCATATTCTTCCAAAAGAGCGCCTGGCCATCACAAAAGAGGTCACCGCTTTTTTGATTGTTTTTTTTAGATGTTGGTTCCAGGTTAACTTAGAGTCAAGAGTTACTCCAAGATATTTGACTTCCCCCTTTATCTGTATATCCTCACCCCGAAGTTGTATGGGTTCTAAGCCCTCTGTTTTTCTTCTTCGGGTAAATGCTACTATGGTTGCCATGTTAGGATTGAAATTCAGTCCCTGCAAGTCCGTCCATCGTGTTACCAGGTTAAGAGCCTGCTGCATATGATCTCTAACCGTTGTGTTGTATTTTCCCTGTGCTAAGACTACAATATCGTCGGCAAAGCCAAGGGTTCAATGTCCTGCATCACTGAGTGTCACCAGCAGCGAGTCCGCAATAAGACCACAAAAGCGGTGATAAAACTCCGCCCTGAGGACATCCTCTCGTCGCCCTGGCTACTATGGTGTCCTCTAATACAGTCATGTTTATCAGTCGGTTCCTTAGCATTGAGTCTATCCAGGCCACACATGGTTCCTCAACGACTCTGTGCCTTAAAGCTCTGATGAATAAATTTATAGAGGTGTTATCAAAGGCTCCTTTTATGTCTAGACTGGCCGCTAAGAGTACCTCTTTATTTTCCAGCGTGTTCTCCACCCTTTTTACTAGTCGGTGTAGTGCTGTCTTCGTTGATCCTGTAGGCATATTGTTCTCGGTGTAGTGGTCTCTTCACCATCACTGTTTCTAATATGTCTGTCCACTAGCTTCTCCAAGATCTTAAGTACAACTGACATAAGACTTATTGGTCTTAGGGACTTTGCCGTCTACTGTCAAATCTTCCCAGGTTTCGGTATAAATATGACCCTAACTTTCCTTCATGGTTTTGGTATATGCCCGAGTGCCAGGCTGCCTCTAAATATATATATAAATATATTCCAGAGTCTGGTTTGCAGTGCCTCGGGTCCCATCTGTAGCATTGCAGGGTAAATCCCGTCCATTCCCGGTGATTTGTATTTTTAAAATGTTCCTATTGCGCATTGAACTTTTTTATAAGTCACGACTTTCTTTGCTGTGTCCCATCTTAACCTAGGGCCTCTTTTTAAAGTCTCCAGTTCGTCCGGATTTCCCATAGCATGTGTCTGACCTATCTGGGCTCCGAGGAAGTAAACTCTAAGTAGTTATTTGATTGTTTCTTTTTCCGTGCAGGTGTACTCTTCTAGCTCGTTTTTCAGGGAGTATATTGCTTGTTGTGTGTCCTTCGAGAGTACTTTCTGAAGTCTGGCACACTCTCGAGAGCCTTTTATCTCTTTACAGTGCTTCCTCCATGAGTCTCCCTTGGATTTGTTGAGAGTTTTTGGTCAAGGCGTTCTTGTAGTCATCCCACTTTCCATTTTTTGTGGCTCTGTTGAATTATTTTCTTGTTTGCTTTCTCAAATCAGCAAGTCCTTTATGCCACCAGGGCACCTTCCTGGTAGTGTTCCTTGTGATGAGTGGGCAATGCTCGTTGAACGTCGAGATGACTGTGTCATTTAGTTCTTGCACGGCCAGCTCTAGGTTCCTATTTGTACTTATCGTCTGTTGCGTACCATGGAGTTTGCGACTTAGGCCCATTTTGTAAGCTTTCCAATTCGTTTTCCTGTGATTCCGATAAGTTTCTTTGTAGATGTTGCTTTTAATTTTAAACTTGATGTGTCTGTGATCCGAGCAACTTACCTCATCAGATACATGCCATTCCGTAACAAGGTTACTCACATATGTTGAGGCTATTGTTACGTCGAGTACCTCCTTTCTGTTTCTTGTAATAAAGGTAGTATTGATGCCTACGTTCAACGTGTCCAAGTTGTACAATGTCTTACCAGGTCTTTTACCTCCTTTGTGGGTGGTGGGTCAGGGTGGTCCGAAGGAAAGTAGCCCAAACCGAGTACTAGCTCCCTGGTTCCATTCCCTTCCTTCGTCCTGATCATCACTGCTGTTAGGTCTCTGGAACAGAAATTAGTTAACGGCAAAATTTTAATATTTTTTTATTGTTATGCATGTCCTGGGGACCTCTGCTGATCTGCTATAGATTAGCTCTCCGCATTATCCCTCCAGACCTCTTACCTTCCCGTGTCTAACCCACGGTTCCTGTATTAGGACAACGTCAAACCCATTCCCCGCCCCTGTAAGGACTGCCGAAGCTGCCGTACAGTGCTGCAGGTTGATCTGGTTTACCCTTATCCCCTTCATCTTTCTTTGTCCGTCCCTTTATCAAGTCGCTGAAGAGTACCTTCCCGAGTCTGTAGTAGACTCGGAAATCCATCCTCTCCAACACCCTAAACAAAGCGTCGTCCACTGAGAAGGCCAGGTTTTGTCCTCCTTCTCTCTTGATGTTTCCATTCAGAAGCGTCCATTCCTGCGTCCTCAGGTCCGGATTCTGCACCTGAATGTGCCGTCTGAACTCTTTTGGTTCTTTTTTTTTTGTCCCAGGTACAAAGGCCAGCACCCTGTGACGTAGTGGTAGTTCCGCGAAGTTGACTACCGTCAATTCCGCCCCCTCCCAGAGCTGCCACAGTGCACCGACCGTTCCCCTAAGCCAATTTACGGTTTCTTCATTGGCACAGGTCATCGCTAGGACACCTGCGCTGAATAAAGTTCTTTCGAACTGTCGATCGCTCCCACTCCCTGAAGGGGTCTGATATAGCGCATCCACAATTGCGTTCTGGACCAGTTCGGATTGCTCCTGGTCCAGGAGTACATCTGGATGGTGTCTGTCGATCACCGCCATCCGTATACCTCTAGTCATTTCACTGAAAGTTCCAGTTCTAGCTCCCACTTTACTGGCCTTTTTAGTGATCGTTTGCTTGGGGGTTGAATGGATCTCTGGGCAGGTCGTGTATGTTATTCATCTTCAACTATAATTTGTCGACGTAGTCTTTGCCTGCCACATTTTCTTCTAAAGGTTTACAGCCGAACTCAAGGTCACATGGCAAACGAATTTCACGTCCGAGCATTAAGCAGGCAGGGGTTTGGCTAGTAGTTTCGTTGGTGGCCGATCGGTAAGCCTGTAGAGCCATTAGCCAAGAAAACATATAAAAAGGTTTAATAAGAGCCCAATGAACTCGGTTAACCAATTACGGGAATTATAAACATCAATCCCATGAACTATGTTGGAATGTTTAGCGAACGCACGTATTGTTTATATTTCACGTCGCTCGTGGAAATATCAATAATCTATTTTGTATATCTTCTATATCTTCTAGTAGGATGTGAGAGTTTTTTGTTTACTATTGTTGGTTGATGTCGCTGCAACTGTTAAGTCAGCACACAATCACCTGTTAAGTTTGACGATGTTAGTAAACAATTATAACGATAAGATATAGAATAAATGTATATTAAGGACAATGTTCCTCTTTTATTTTAGAAGAGTTTTTCCCGTATCCTAAACGTACCTACCGCGCAAAGGACCTAATTATTGTACTACTTGGCGATCCAGATATATAACATGGCCATTTAAAACGATTAAATGTACTGGTATCAATCTTTTTAATGTTTTGATGACACCTGAAAAGATGTTTACCTATTTTTTACTTCATCACAGCTTCTTGGTTAGGGATTGCATAGGCTTTTGTAAAATAGTCCATGGCCACGAGGATATATTTATTTTCAGCTTTTGTTTCTGGAAACGGTCCTGCAATATCAATGACTACCCTTTCCATCGGACTAGTCTTATTAGTGCATCTCGAACCTTTTGTAGAAATTTCGTAATGCCAAAGTGTCTTCCTGAAGAGCCATTGTGTAACTAACGCAATACTTTTGCCACTTTACACCTAGGTACAAGAAGTTGTAGCCTGGATGCCTTATCATCCTCACTTTCAAAGGTTATATGTAAAAGATTATCTTGTAGTAGCAGCCATTTTTTTTTGCTACAATATGATTTGACTTCGGGGCTACATACGCTGAAACACGTTTCTGACACAGATCGTTCTCTTAAGCTTCTTGTAGCTGTTAAGGTTGCCACTGATCACTTACATGCATCAGTTCTTTAAACCTGGTAGAGTAAATCCTCCAGCTTTGAGCAGTGGCTGCAATTAGCACTGCATGGCCTTCTTGATAAGGCGTTAACATTTTAATGGGTTTTTCTTGCTCTGTATTCAATGTCGTAGTTATATTCTTGTAGCCGTTTTAGCCATCTTGCTACTTGTTCCTCTGGATTAGTGAATTACAAAAACCATTTTAAGACTGCGTAATGGGTTTTAAAAAGGAACTTTCGGCCATACACATATTTGTGAAAATGTTCACAAGCGTTCACTACGCCTAGAAGTTCTTTTCTGGTAACAAAATAATTTCTTTCTGGTTTCGACAGGACTTTACTAAAGTGGGCGATAATATTTCTTGTCCATCTTGAAGCTGAGAAAGAACAGCTCCTATAGCAGTATTACTTTCATCCGTGTCCAAAACGAACTTTCCATTTTCTTTTGGGTAGCTCAATATAGGTGCTCTGCTAAGAGCTCCTTGCAGATGTTTAAAAGATCTCTGGTATTTTTCATTTCACAAGTATTCTTTCCCCTCTTATGTTAGTTTTGTTAAGGGGTGAGCTAATTCTTTTGACAAATCGTCGGTAATATGTACATAAACCGAGGAAACTTCTAATTTCATGTTTATTTCTTGGTATTGGCCACTCTCGCTAGTTGTAAATTAGCTTCTCGTAATCGTTGAAACACTTCCCTCAGATTCTCGTCAAATAATCTTTCCTAAACGATTACGTCACTTAACATGTCTGCCATGTTAGCCCTCTTAAAACTGCCTCCATCAGCCTCTTAAACGTAGCCGGAGCATTATATTGTCCAAAAGGCATAACCGTAAATTGCCAAAGACCTGATCCTATCGAGAAAGCTGCCTTTTTCCTATCAGCAGGCTCCATTTCTACTTGCCAGTAGCCACTTTTTAAATCGAGGATAGATAAACAACGCGACCCGGAGAGAGTATGCAATGTGTCATTAATTCTGGGCAAGGGATAACTGTCTTTTTTATATACCGCATTGAGCTGGTGATAATCAATACAAAAACGTGTGGAACCATCCGTATCTTTACCAGTACGACCGGCGAGGTCAACTGGCTATTTGCAGGTTTAATGACCCCTTGTCTGCCCATATTTCGGATAATTTCATCAGTTTTCTCTCGTTTTGCCAAAGCAAGTCTTCTTGGATGTTGTTTAATTGGTTAAATCTCTGGTATTAATTTTATGAGTCACGATGCTTGTTTTTTCTTTATCCCTTTCATAAATGGCAAAAACTTCTTGAATTCTACAAGCATGTCTCTCACCCTTTTGGTCTGTTTATTGTCAAGATCTTGGCAACTATTAATGACCATGTCTGTCAGCTTCTTCGAGTACTTGGATTTCGAGAGTTTATTAGTCGAAATTACACAGCATATAAACGTTACAGGAGTTCTTGTTGCACCCGTATCTATCAAAAACGACTTATTTTTCTCGTCGATACCATCAATATACAGGCTTTGAACTCTACCAGATGTCGTTATGTTGACAGCAACTACAGGGGCTTTATTGATGGTTTGTCAACCATAAAACATGGCAAAAAGTAGCAATTTTAAAACATAAAAAATTTGCTACAGAAACATTGTGATCCAAAAATACACATAATTAGTAAAAGTGTTTCGTTGGTTAAGAGTAAAAAATAATTTCTCAGATATATTATAGATATTTCAATTAAATTTTCTTCATCTGTAATACCTATTTACCTATAAATTAAAAAGATCGCATTACTTTATTGTATTTTTTTCAGCTTTAATTGTCTTTTATATAACACATATTTTATCATTTGATTTGTAACAACGGATATTAAGTGACAAGAAAACTGAAATTCAATTAATCGGATGTAATTTAGATGGTATGTAATACAATACGAATTACAAAAACACAATGGATTAGAATAAAAATAGGTCTACGTAATAAACATGGTAAACGTAGTAACCATAAACATTCTACAGGATAGATACTTATAGTGTAGTGCCCTTAGCCAAGAAAATATATAAAAAGGTTTAATAAGAGCCCAATGAATTTGGTTGACCATTCACGAGAATTATAAACACAAATCCAAAGAACTCCGTTAGAATGTTTAGCTAACGCAAGTAGTGTTTATTTTTCAGGTCGTTATAAAAATAAAAATATCTACCTTTATGTATAAATTTAGGTTATCGCCGTCGGTAGGATGACAGTGTTTATGTTTACTATTGTTGATTGGTATCGCATACACTTGTTTAGTCAGCACTCACTCGCCGGTCAAGTTCGACGATAGTGAACAATTGTAACGATGAGTCGTACGTATAATAAATATATTTAAAGTGTAACGTTTCTCTTTTATTAACAAGAGTTTTCCCGTAACGTTACAACGTACCTACCTAGCAAAGCATCTGATTACCACATGGCAATACGGATATACTACATGGTGATCTTAATATACTACAATAGAACTAAAAATTAAAAGGTTTGCCCAGTTATACCAATCTCTATATACAACACCTTATCATGACAAATATGTAAAAAGTGCCAAGAATAACGTTTTTTATTAATTTTACTTTATTTATTAGAATAGTTATCTTTGAAAGTTATATATTCAATGGCGGCATAAGGATTTTTGAGACCCGCGGCGATCTTTAATTTTAAGAACCCTGACGCTCTCCAAATATAAATATTTACTGAGTTAAACACAATGCAGATGAAAAATCAAATTTAAATCAATATTTTTAATACGTTACAGACAGATTTACTAGTAAAAAACAAGCAATGACACTACTGACACTAGACAAGTATTTAAAATTATATTTATTTCCAATTATTTATGATTTTTTGGATTTTATTACACTTAATTCAATAATTAAATCATTAAAATCCGAAACCAACGCTGCTTTTTTTTTATTGACAAAATAGCCAGTCTGGTAAGTCATGGTCAATCTAAGATTGTTTCAAAAAACTGTTCTTTTATGAAGCCGCTGATTCAGTATTTGTTACTAAATACTAAAAAATTAGACCTTGTTGGGTATAGATTCGGTTGATTGCCATTTCATAATAAATTTAAAAAAAAATTGGCATTCCATGAAGCAGCTTCCTTCGTTGCAATATTAGTAGCGCATACATGCCTTCGCAATCTGTAGACTTCTTTGTAGGTATACTTCTTCCTTGTCAAAGTCACCGTAGACTAGGTTAAGCTTTTCTATGGCCTGTTCAAGTTTATTTTCAGATGATTTTATTATGAATTTTGGTTGTACATTGTACAATATGGAGGGTGCTAGCCCTTTCAGTCACGCACCTAGAAAGAAGTCTTTAAAAATTACAAAACATGGTATATAAATGTTCCAAGGTGTTAGTTATGCACTAATACGTTAAGAAAAAATTTATCTCACCACTTTTGTTGCTAGGAAAATGTCCCTCACAAGTAACATTTCGCTTTCATGAACCTGATATAAAACTACAGTAATAAATGTATATAAGTAATAAAAAATACATATATTTAAAAAATACACAGATTCCAAAAAGAAAAACAAATTACTTTATTATTACTTTAAAACTTTATAAAATGCTTTGATTACCGATTTTTTAAATTATTTACCAATATCCCTTGCCCGTTATTGTATTAACATTGCAATCTGATCTTATGATTTTCAGCACCCCACACTAACTTAAAATACCACTTTGTACTTAACTAAGGTCTTACTTAAAAGTAAGATTTCTATTACACTTTGTACACTAATTACGTATACTTTAACATTCACATTGCTCTGCTCTTGACACTCTCATTGCACCAACTCAAAAGGTTTGGTCCTTTTTAGTCGTTTTACTTATCATGTAGTTTCAATGAGCTGGATTGCCTTGATATTGGTTAGATAATATAGTCGTAGTTTATAACTCACGGCAAATTTTGCTTTGGTCTGTTAAACAGTATCCATAGCCAAAGGTAACCTACTTATGGTAGTTACTGTTTTGGATGTACCAACATGTATCCACGATACCACTCAGTATATACGGTTTAGAACGTACGATGACGTTGTCCGATATCTAGAGGCCATTTTCTTCGATCTTCTCATTGACCCTCCTGTAGATTTCTTAAACTCATGGCTTTCTTTATCCCCTTGCTCCATGTTATTTTGGGTCTTCCTCTTTTTTTGTGATGGGGATCCATTCCATTGCTTGTTTTGGTAATCTATAGTCCGCCATACATTGCACATGTCCATACCAATGTAATGTATCTGGATCGCCATGATTTGTTTGGTCCCTTGCTCGTAGGTACGTTAAAGTTTTGGGAGAACTCTTGTTAAGTAAAAGAACGTTGAACTTAAAATACGTTTAATTTAGTTTGTCGTAAACTTGACCGACCGCTGACTAAAAAAAGGGACAGCGTATCGACCGATTGAAGTAAAACATCAACACCGAATCTCTGTTGGACGTTTGATTGCGAAAATAAATACGAATGAATGATAAACAATACGTATGTCTAATAGCACGTTCCAAGTGGGTTCAAAGTAATTCCCGTGAACGGTGCCACGTCTTTTCCGTTCTCTATTGAGTACTCTGCCAGCGGTCTCTCTACTGGCAAATTATGCCCGAGCTCAGCCGTAGAGGGTAGAAGAAAAAAAGAAAATAAAAGTGAGCCGCGCCACCGACTTGGACGGTTCATGCCGGAAACCCCTATGTCTTATAGGCACTAGCAGAGCCACACGATAAACAACTAAAATTATGGTGAACCAAATAAATAAAATTATAGCAAAAATATATTGGATACTTTACTGCTACAATAAATCAAAATTAAATAAATAAATAATAAAATACACAGCTCAATAACAAAATTATAATAATTATAGCCAAAATTAACAGCCAACAATAAATCCAAGCACACAGTTCAATAATAAACTTATAACAGATATAATCAAAATTAACAGCTAACAATAAATCGAAAATCCAAAGTTTACGATTCCATAAAATAACCAAAACAAAGGTAAGAATAACAAACTTTATCAAGTTACCAAAAAAGACGTATACAAGTCAACTTTTTAATAATTCTTAATCAAACGTTCACATACGGCTGCTAATTTACTCACGTTTTTACCGTTTACATAAAGATTTACACTGTTAAAACAATCGAGCTTATTTAAAAATATTTTTACAATGGTTGTCCTTTAAAATATCAAAATTGTAGGATATTTACTAATAAGTATGAAGAAAATATATTTACTTTGACAAAGAACTATTGAGAATATTACTTTAATCAAAGTTCAGCCTTGGCATATTATCGAATGCAATAAATAGTTTTCAACAGTGTACCATATTAATAAATTAAAACAAAACTTAATCGTGGTGTCAAAAACAAATCACGTCGTTTAAATATTCGAAAATAAATCACTTGTAACCTTTGGGTATACGAATTCACTACTCCTGTGGCCTACTCCTGTGGCCGGTGTGATAATGGAACAGCACCTGCTAATTAACAATGGCTTCCCTCCAATAAATCCCGTATGCGGCTATTTTAACTCGACACCAAAATCCAAAATATCAACAACAAAGGTAAGATAGAATGGTCAAGTTAAAAATTAAATGGTTTTTCTTCAAAATCCAATTAAGATGGCCCAAATACAGCCAGATATGAAAGAAAAAACCGTAGAGGTTCAGCTCACGTGTTAATATCAAATCGTTACAAAAAACTCTCACCACCACCCGACTCCCGAGACTGACACCAAACGACTGACCCTAAACTACTGACTCCCAGGCCGGTGCCACGTCTTTTTTTTTGGTTCTCTCAAGAGTACTCTGCTAGTGGTCTCTCTACTGGCAAATTATGCCCGAGCTTAGCCGTAGAGGGTAGAAGAAAAAAATCTAAAAGTGAGCCGCGCCACCGACTTAAGACGGTACAAGCCGGAAACCCCTAGGTCTTGTAGGCACCAGCAAAGCCACGCGAAAAACAGCAAACAATTATGGTGAACTAGATAAATAAAACTATATTTACAATTACTGCAATATATTAATTAAGTAAAAATGATGTTCTGATTTTTTACAATAAATTCTGTATTTTCGTAAAGTGGTTTAAACGAATTTAATACACTTTCTTAAAATAACATTTAAATTAATTATAACAATCTTCCAGACAGTAATAAAAACCTAATGAGGTACAAAAGAGAATTAAAACAACAAAAAGAAAATGTTCACAATATTTAAAATTTTGAAAATAATTGGTTTTATATAGAATTTCTGATAGCAAAAGATTAACACAAAAACAAGGAATGCAAAATAAATGGACTTGCAACAAGAATAATATTTTAAAACCCTCACAATAACCACATAAATTATATTCAGTAATATATAAATGCAGATTCAACTTGGAGCAGGTACAAATTTAATGAAAATAACTTGTTACTTTTAAATTATTGAAAACACTTAGATCAAGCACATAATAACTGATAAGTTGATAAAATTAAATTCAATACCATGTAACCAATTGAAAACTTCACTGAGACGTCATGGTAACATCGATGATCCAAGAACCGAAACACCAAGTAGTATTATCATAATAATTTCTGCTAAAAACACCAGGCAAGTCTTTATAACACTGAAATTTATCGTCGATGTGGATGGAACGGCACGTGGTACTTCACGATGGCTTCACTTCATCAAATCCCACACGTGGTGATCTTAACTCGACCCCAATAACCAAAATATCCGCCACATAGGCACGACAGAATGGTCAAGTTAAGAATTAAATGGTTTATCTTCCTAATCCAATTAAGATGGCCCCAAATACAGCCAGATATGAAAGAAAAAACCGTAGAAGTTCCGCTCACGTGTTAATATCAAATCCTTCCAAAAACTCTCAGCCGACTTCCACCACTGACACTAAACGACTGATGATCACTCCTCGCTCCCAGACCGGATATCAGAAAATCACCCGGGACACGCGTCAGCCAACCTTTGCACGTCTAAGTTCCTAGTTCATAATCGCATTCGTCCGCATTAATTGCCAGCCCATTCACACAGAAAAGCAAACCAACAATAATATATCTGACAACACACGACAATCGAGGCCAATAATCAAGGCGAAGTCTAATAACACCTAATCCCCATCGATTAGCAAAAATGTCACAGCTATTATTAATCGAATTCTATTACTACTAGATAGGCAACATTATATACAACGAACCAAATACAGTATGCAAAGCTAATTACGAACGCCAGACTATCATAATAATGAAACGGCAGATGGGAAAAAAAAAATAGGCACGTGACACCGGATATCAAGAAATGACACGGAACACGCGTCAACCAACAATCTTCGCAAATCTATGTTCCAAACTCATAATCGCACACATCCGTGTTGATAGACCACACAGAAATGCAAACCAAACAATAATATAGCTGACAACACACGACAATCGAGGCCAAAAATCAAGGCAAAATCTAATAACAAAAACCCCCACTCCATCTCCATCGATTAACAAAAATGTCACAGCCATTAATAATTGAATCCTATCACTACAAGGTATGCAACACTATTTACAACCAGTGATATATTTAAATTACAACAAAATACGGTAAGCGAAACTATTTACGAGTACCTGAGGAATACAAAACTATCAGAGACCCAATTAATAATGGAACTGTAGAAGGGAAAAAATAGGCACGTGACAACGGTTAACTGAGTTTATTGGGCCTTTATTAAACTTTTTTTACATATTTTCCTGGATAAGGGCACTACACCACTTTGTTCGATATTTTTAATGATCGTATCCTCCAGTCCCATTCTTTGTAGGATGTCTTCCTTTCTCACTCTATCTGCACGGGAAATTCTTGCTGCTCGTCTAAGTGCATCTATTTCTGTAGCTTCTAGCATTCTTTTATTCCTTCGGTCATTTTCCATGTTTCTGAACCATAGAGTAGGCTACTTTTAATTATTGTGTTATATATGTTGTATTTTTTCTGTCTGGTTATTTGTTTACTCCAGAGAATTTCCTTTAATCATCCAATTTCCTTCCTCGGCTGTATTATTCTTGCTCTTTCTTTCTCACCTTTTCCTGTTTTATCGAATGTTATTCCTAAATATTTGTAATCTTCACATGCTTGTACAATATCTAAGTTGTTTAGTTGTAAGTTCTGGTTTTCCGTCCCAACGCTGAGGTATCTAGTTTTTTAGATGTTTATAGTGAGGCCCCATTCCTCATAAGTTTCTTTTAGTTTGTGGGTCATGTATTCGAGGTCTTCTCTGTCTCCTGCCAAAACTACTTGGTCATCTGCAAATTGTAAGCTGTATATTGTAGAATTTTCTAGTGGTCCTTCCATTCCTAAATATTTTCTCTTTCATTTTGTAAGTGTTTCTTAAATGTATATTTTAAACAATGTTGGGGATGCCTTTTGTTGTATTAAATGGTTTTGACAGTTTCTTACCGATTTTAATTCTAAAGACAGAATTAGCGTAAATATTTTTCACTGCTGTTATTAGTGTCTGATTTAAATTAGTATGGTGTAGTGTTTCCCAGAGTAGGCACGTGAGTATATTGTCGTATGCTTTTATAAGATCGATAAATAGTATGTGTGTTTCTGGGTTCACTGCTGACCTCTTTTCTATTATTTGTTTTATGGTAAACACGTTATCACTGCAAGATCTTTCACTTCTAAAAAAACTTTGTTCTTCCTTTTCTACATATTATATCTCTATTAAATTTCTAAGTATTCGTCCATATAGTCTACTTATCGAGCTCGTTACCGAGATTCCCCAGTAGTTGCCGCAGTCGCTTCTATTGCCCTTTTTGTGGATTGATGAAATATAGGCGACCTTTTATTCCTTGGGAACTTCTTGGCCATTAGGTTGTTATTAAATAGTCACGTCAGTATTTTGACAATTTTTCCTTTCCCACTTTTTAGTAATTCTGCAAACACTAGAAATAAGTTGTTGATACAAAGGGCACTTTTTAAAAAGCACTTTTATTGAATAACTTAATTACAATACGAGGTACTAAATAATTGGAACTAAAAACTTCAATTTAAGAACACCTGTATTTATATTAAAAATAAATATGATAAGTCAAAATAATACATACATACATGAACATAAAGTCACGCCTTTTTCCCATAGGCGTAGACAGAGACCACTTCCATCCACTTGCTACGGTTCTTACACACATCTTTTGCTTCCTCTACTTTCATCAGTGCTCTCATACATGCTCTTCGGTTGTTGGTACTCTTGACCTGGCCTTTCTTCAAAACAATGTTTATCTGATCGAGATATGTTCTCCGAGGTCGACCGATTTGTCCATTCACACTCGCCTTATCAATTTGTTTTGTCAATTTTCCTTCATCCATCCTTTCTACGTGTCCAAACCATCTAAGCATTCCTTTATCTATATTTGTGACCACCACATCTTCTTTTACACCACAGCGTTTTCTTATCTCACTCTTTTTAACTTTATCCAACCAAGTCACTCCGGCTATACTTCTCAGACTACTTATCTCCGCAGCATTAATCCTATTTTCATGCTTCTTCTGCCAAACCCTACATTCACTACCATACATAAGTGTAGGAACCAACACACCTCTATGCACCGCCATACGTGCCTTTTTTGACACTTTCTGGCTATTCATAAAGCTATGCAGTGCCCCATTCATTTGTTTTTCTGCCAACACCCTTCGCTCAATGTCACTGTCATACTTTCCATCTCTAGTAAATTTTGAACCCAAGTACACAAATTCATTAACTTGTTCCACTCTTTCTCCCTTAATCGAAACTCCACAGTTTGTCATGCTTTCTTCTCTTTCAAAAACCATTACTTTCGTTTTGCTCACATTTATTTTCATCCCTTTGATTTTCAGGGAATCATGCATAACATTAACCATCGCCTGCAACTCCTCTTCAGATAACGCTAATATGACTTGATCATCGGCGTAAAGAAGGTACTTGACGATCAAATCATTCATTTTTAATCCATACGCACTCTCTTTCAAAATTTTTAAACAATTATCTATGTATAAGTTAAACAGCCATGGCAAAGCCACACATCCCTGTCTCACACCTTTTTCGATGTTAAACCAGTCCGTGCAAGCTCCGTTTATCCTGACACAAGCAGTGGAATCCTCGTAAAGTGATTTCAGTGCTCGTATTAAACTACCACTTACACCATACATAGACAATGTAGACCACAATTCACTCCTCACCACTCTGTCATAGGCCTTTTCCAAGTCTATAAAAGCGCAATAGACCTTCTGACTTCTAGCCAAGAATTTTTCGACTTTACCTCGTAAGGAAAAGACCTGATCCATACATCTCCTTTCTATATCCTGCTTGCACATCCCATATCATCTTTTTAGTTTCATTCGTTACTCTTTTGATTAATATCTTTGCATACAGTTTGCCGACTATGCTGAGTAAACTAATATCTTGGTAGTTCTTACAATTCTGCTGCAAACCTTTTCCCTTGTAAAGCGGCACGATAACGGCCTTGCGCCAGTCGTCTGGTACACTACCACTTCTCCAACAAAGGTTAAAAAGGCGGTCCAGTAGACTAGCATTTTGTCCAGTCTTCAGCATTTCATCAGCAAATATTAAATGCGCAAAATTGCAGAATTGCAGTTAAGCAATTTTATCGTGTCATAAATCCATTGAACTTAATTGGAATTTCTTGATGAGTTCAACGGGTTCAATGGCTCGTTGCTTACTCCTTCTGGTCCACAGGATTTTCCATTTGTTAATTTAGAGATAGCGTTCCCTACCGTATTTTCATCTCCACTCTTTTGCCCTGTATGTTAATTGGAATTGGTATAATGTTCGAAACATATTGTAAAATGTTTGTAGTGAACTCTCCATTGTTGTTGTGTTATATTATTTAAATTTACATTTTCGTAGCGAGGTTTCCCAATTTTTTCAATAAATTTCCATGCTTCCGTACTCTTTCGGCCTCCTATATTTGTTTCGATTTCTTGACATTTTCTGTCCCACATTTTATTTTTAAAATGATTTGTTTTTTGTCGTGTTTCTATGTCATCATATGTTTGTTTATCTACTTGATTCCTTGTGCAGAGCCATTTTTGGTATGCTTGTTTTTTTTGTTCTACTAACTGTTCCATTTCTTTTGACCACCACATATTCTTGCTTTTCTGTTGTTGTTGAGTGCTAACGACTTCTCTCGTGACTTCGTTGTTTTAAAATAAGGTAATCTATAATTGACTTCAGCTATCTTGTTGGTTGCTCCTAGAGATACTTATGTATCCATTTATGTTTGTAGAATCCATTGGTAATTTTCATTTCATTGTGCGTACAGAGATCGATTAAGCGCATACCATTATCATTTATATTATCTTCTCCGTATTACTCTGTTATTGATCTTTTTCCCTGTGCGGCTATTAAAGTCTCCTAGCATTATGACATCTCTTGTATCTCCGATATCTGTTAGTACCTCATTAAGTTTTTTAAAAAATGCATCCTCTATTGTAACAGGTTCATCATCTGAGATGATATATATATATATATATATATATATATATATATATATATATTATATATATATATATATATATATATATATATATATATATATATATATATATATATATATGGCGTTTATCATGTAATACGTCCGTACCTCCGAGGCTTTGTCTAGATTTTTTGGTAAGTTAAAACATTTTCCAATTGATGGAAAACCGGTCCATCGCCTCAACCCCCAACCTGGAGGACCAGGTGTTTTATTTTTCGGGGTGTTTATCTCCTAGACCATGACTAAACTGCTCAGTCTACCCTTTTAATTCCGCTCGTTTGTTCCTTCACAGTTGGGATTTTACTACCCTCTTTCACTTTTGGATCCATGGCTTCCTCTTCTCCTGTATTCTAGACAGGGTACTAGATGAACCCTGGTTTTTTTAACGAGGTTTTTACTCCTCCCCCTCACCACTTTTGCAACCTGGCTTGGGACAGGCTTAGGCGGGCTTCACCACTCAGTATCTTGTAAAACCTCTCAATGATTTGTTGACTACTGTTACGAGCCGGCCCTGTTGTTTGTCGTGACAGAGCGTCAATCACAATTGAGGGACTGCCAGCGCGGCAATTGGAACAAAAAGAAAAGACCGGAGGATTCTAGGATACTGCGTCTAATGGTTCTGAAACGGTTAAAGAATTATTCGGGCACTTTCTAGAAAAACGTCCAATAGTTTCATTGATTTGGAAATATAAAAAGGGCAGCGGTCGCGAAGAAGTTTTAGTTTTAAAAGTTTAAGTAGAAGTGCCTTGATTCCATTGGTTATCAAAAAATATTTAATAAATGTTTATGGACTTTTTTTTTTGTAATCACCTCTTTTAAGGGTTATAAACCCATTTATATTCAGCAAAATCAAGACGTATCAAATTTTTTTTTTAATAATTTTTAATTTATTTTTCAACTTGAATTGTATTTTTCACAATATTATTAATTAAGGAAAGTAATTTGGTCTACAGTGTTTTGAAAATTACAAACATAGCAAAATTTATTAGCACTATACCTGTCTTGTAGTTTAAATATCGTATAATTTAGATACGTATCCTTTAAAAGTAAGTCTTAAAATGCTATAGTAATGTTTTACTTGAATCACACTCAGGGTTTAAATTTATGTGCACATTTATTTATAACTTTCCAATACAATTTATAAAAACTAATGAACAACAATAATCAACTCCAGAAAGAAGAGTCCTCCGCGATCGTTTGTTAAACCTTTATTTAACGACGCATATGTTCAGAAAGATTTAACTTATTCATGACTGTTATATTATAAATTTGGGATTAGTAGGGAAGGTACTGGAACATCTTTGTCATTAGCTGTGACGTCACCGTACCACCCAGCTCGCTTACGTGTCATATTTCAGTGGCGTATCGCAAAATTGCAAAAGTATGTTTTTTATAAAAAAAAATATGTGAATTAAATCTGGAACTGGGTCATTTTTATAATATAAAATTATCACATTTATTTAATAATTTTGTTATTATTTAATATTAATTTTTGGTATACGATAAATTACTTTCAATAACTTATACAGATATGAAAAAATATTTGCGGGACATAGAAATTTCATTGCAAAACTCTGGGGTGCACGAAAACCAGTCGACCAGCAAAAAATATAATAAATATTCACGACAAACAATTATGTAATTAATTACACGACTCCAGTTATTTGTGTACATTACGTATTAAGTCTCTGGGAAGAGGATTTCTCCACTCACCCATTCATCTCTCTTTGGAAAGACTACTTTGAATGACTTTTCTACGTGTATTTTTGTGGCTAGCATGTCAGGAATCATCCCAAAAATTTGGTGGTTTTTTGTTTCACTCAGTATCCCGGAATGGTCCCCGAGTTGCTCTTCATTAATTTGCCTTTTTAGAGACAGGAATCTGAAGGAAACTATCCTGGCCTCCCTCTCTAAGAGAATATCTCAGGCTAGCCAGCTACTAAAAGCCAACAAGCTCTGCTCCGGCTGGTTCATCAGACTACTGAACCATACGTGACCATAGATATTATCATTGTTTGATAAATCCAGTAAATCTGTTTGAGATTCATTCCCCAAGCATACTCCTCTGATATTTCCAAAAAAAAAACTTGGCTTTGTTTATTGTTTTTTCCAGGTAAGCGTTCCAGGTGGGTCTTTTATTCAGAACTACACCCAGGTATTTCACTTCCGCCGCAAATGTAATGCTCTCTTCGTGTAGGACAGGCTGCCAAAGCTTATCTGGAATTTTTCCTCTTGTAAAAGAAATAATTACAGTTTTCCGGGGGTTGACAGACATCTGTTTTTTCTCGCACCAATGTATACTGTGTTGAGGGCTTCTTGGAGAACGTTTGAGATCGTCGCATTAAATTTTCCTATAACTATTATAACCAAATCATCTGCATTCATGCCGACCACTCCGACCAATCCAGTGCGACACAATCTGCGCATGTTCCATCCTTGGTTTGGTAATTTAACCTTTTGTTCTGCTACAAACTTTAGCATTAATTGTTATTAATTTGTGAAGCAAACATGGTAAAGTAAGTTATATCTTATAAGAATGAAATGTTTTTTTAACCTCAAATTTATTTCCAGCGATAATTTCGTTTGTCAAGATGATATCAATTTAAAAAGAAAGCGTGAGGTATTATTCAGATTTTATAAATTGTTATCCAATTATTTAGGTAGTAAACTGTTAATTTTTAGATTAAAATTAACGAAATTGTTAATTACTTAACTTAATTACTAACTTGGATGACAAAAACTTGGAAGAAGTCAAGAATATTTTAAAGAAGCGTAAAAATGATACTAATACTTGTAAAAGAAGAAAAGTAGAAAGACAGTTATATTTTCCAAACAACAAATAAAATTGCACAGGTTTGTTTACAAAAAAAAAACAATTTTTGGTTCTTATTTTTTTCTCTTTCTCCTACAAATATTTTAATTAATTTTTTTTCTTTCAGGTTTTAAATTATTTATTTTAGGTACAACATTCTTAACTAACATTTCTAACTAACATTCCCAACTAACATTCCTTATCCCATTTCCTTGGCGAAGGATAAGCTCTAACCTCCTCGTGGTCTTTGCTGGGCAGTGACGATATAAAATATTAATGATCAAGAGAGTAAGTGTTGGAGAGGCAATAAATGTTTCTACTCTGAAATCGTTCCATACCACTTTTTTACAAACAATAAGTAATTATTATTTTACTCAACTTACAATATGGAAGTACGATTAATTTTCTCCACAGTGTCGAAAAGTTTCCCTGTCTCCAGATATCATTATAGAGCTCAAGCAGTTTAGTGATGCTATAGAAGGACAAATTTTTCAGAAAGGAGAAAGGTATTCGGTCGGGTCCTGAAGCTGAGCTCTTACAGAAAGATAGAGCAAAAGTCAGTTCTTGAAGGGAGAAGGGAATATTTAGAGAACGAAGATCATAGTCGTCGATTTCGGAAGTAGGAGTGGGAGTAAGGTTCGAATTTGGATTAAAGTGGTGTTGGTTTGAAGTTTTTTGTTGAAAGAATTCGCCGATAACATTGACGATCTTTTGACTGTCATTAATTAAATTGCCTTGAAGAATTATGACTGGTTTTTAGTACAGGTTCAATTGCCATTCATCTGACGGATTTTCTTTCAAACTTGGCCTGGCGGAGTATCGGAAGTTAATGAGGAGACGTAGTTGCGTCACGAGTTTTTCATGCTCTGTTTTAGTACATATCTGGATTTAGCTTTGAGCTTTGTGAAGTTGATGAGGTCGGCTTGGTTTCTTGTTCTGCGATATTTGTTTAGTGCTGATTTGTTTCCTCGGACTGCTAAAGTGCAATCGTTATTCCACCAGGGTACAATTTTATGGTTCGAGTTAATAATGCTCTCCCCGATATGCTCTTTGGCAGATTCGATAATGCATTTATTGAAGTTAAATATGGACAGGTCAATACTTTCTGAAGATTGCAGCTGAAAGATTTTTGTTTCGACGGAAGTTGTGAAGTTTCTCCAGTTAGCATTAGCAATTTTCCACTTTGTTGAGTTCTCGACTGGTTTATCTTTATTATTAGTAATGACAATAGGATAATGGTTGCTATCGTATAGGCAGTCCAGAGCGGTTCACGAAAGGGATGGGATCTAGGATCGTAAATACTAAGATCGATAGCAGAAAAGTTGCCAGAAGAGATATTAAAATGTGTGTTGGTATTGAGAAGGCAGGCGTAAGTAGTATTTAATGCATTCTCGATTATTTTACCCCTTCCAAAAGTATTCAAGGAGCCCCATAGTGTGTTATGGGCGTTACGTCGCCAGCAATGATATAGGGTGCAGGAAGTTGATTAATGAGATCTGTAAATTCGGCTTCTGCCAGATTATAATTTGGGGGAATGTAAATACTGCAAACTGTTATTTTATTGGGACACAAGATAGAGACAGCGATTGCTTCTAGATTTGTGTTTAGGGGAAAGTTTGAAGAATAGTAGTCAGAGGATACAAATATCGAAGCACCACCACTAGCTCTTAGGAATTCAGCTCTAAGATTGTGATAATCTTTGAAACCTTTAAGTAGCTGTTTGTGACTTTGCTTGAAGTTGGTTTCTTGTAAGCAGAAAATATCTGGTTTAATATCAGAAGTTAATTGTTGAATACGTTCGAGACGGAGATGGAACCCCGCGCAATTCCACTGAATAATATTGAAGAGAAAAAAAATAATTAGAGATTAGAGATCTTGGGATGAGTGATTTTGGTCAGAGAAGCCTTCCTCCTATTAGAATGAAGAACACCCTGCATATATATTTATATTATATTGATGTTGTTATGTTGTTATGTTGTTGTCAATATAAATAAGATACTTGTCAAACTGTTCATCAAGTTATTTTTCTTATTTCTGGACACCCACCCATACTTTCAGTTGATCCATTTCATCAGGTTATGGGCCCAGAACGTGCTGAACAATAAGTTTATAAAAGTTTCCGGACTGTAGGTGAAATAAGCATTTCATAAAAAGTTTCAAATATTTTTTGACAAGTTGTCAAGTCAGTTTGAAGGTAATTTTCAAAAAAAACACAAGCTTTTTCTACAAATGACTTCATTAAGTGGATTGGGGAGTTCGCTGTCGATAGAAAGGCTCAAGGATCGCGAAAATTATAATACATGGCAATTTGTTGTTTAAACATTATTAGAACATAAAGAGCTTTGGGATTGTGTAACTGGTATTGAAGTGGATGAGAAGAAAATCACAAAAGCTAAGTCTAAGATTATTCTACCCATCGATCCGATCAATTACATACACGTCCAAAGCGCAAAGACAGCTAAGGAGGTATGGAACAAGTTGAGAGAAGTTCTCGAAGATTCTGGTTTGACTAGGAGGGTTGGTCTCCTCATAACATTGATAACCACACGTCTCGAAAATTGCAACTCAGTGGAGGAATACGTGAATACAATCATTATAACCGCTCACAAACTATCAGGTGTTGGTTTTATAGTCAGTGATGAGTGGATTGGTAGTCTTTTGTTAGCGGGTTTGCCTGAAGAATACAAACCCATGATCATTGGTATTGAAAGCTCTGGTGTAAAGATCACAGCGGATTCTATCAAGACAAAGCTGCTTCAAGACGTGAAACATTCGAATAATGATTCTGATTTTCTTACTCAGGCTAAAAATAAGAAAGTTTTACACAAAAAAGGACCACGCTGTTTTCAATGCAATCAATACGGTCACAAGGCACAAGAATGCATTAAAAACGTGAAGCATAGTGAAAAAACTCAAAAATCGAACGTTACCAAGTCACAGGGTTTATCAGCGGCATTTTCTACTGGAAAAACCGATATAATGAACTGGTATATCGATTCAGGCGCGTCTATGCACATGACAATGCGTGATGATTGGCTTAAAAACAAGGTATCTTCTGAAGTGAAAGAAATAGTTGTAGCTAACAATTCGAAGCTCCAAGTAACTGCTATGGGAATAATCAAGTTGAAAATAATTTTGAATGGATCTGTTAAAATTATCCAAATTAAAAATGTTCTGCTGGTTCCTGGAATAACGACTAATTTATTATCTGTTAGTCGCATCATCAAAAATGGATATAGAATTGAATTTTCTGAAGATCTTTGCCAAATTTTCAATAATCGGAATGATGTAGTAGCCAATGCAAATTTGGTGGAAAACATGTACAAGTTGAATATTTCTCCACAAGAAAATTATAACTTAATGATTTCTCATAATTCAGACGCACTATTGTGGCATCGTAGGCTTGCTCATATCAATTTTTCCGATCTGAAAAAATTGAAAAATGGTTTGGCATCAGGTATCAACTTTGAAGAACGACAGATAGAAACATGTGAAGCTTGTCTGAAAGGTAAACAATGCAGATTGCCGTTCAACCATGTTGGCAAGAGAGCTGAAAATTTACTCGAGATTATTTATAGTGATCTGTCTGGCCCGATGGAAGTAGCTTCACTTGGAGGAGCACGATATTTCTTAACTTTAATAGACGATTTTTCTCGGAAAATATTCATATATTTTCTGTAATGTAAAAGTGAAGTGAAGACATGTTTTGATAATTTCAAAACAATGGTTGAAAATCAAAAAGGTATGAGAATCAAAATTTTACGCACTGATAATGGTTCAGAATACTGTAATCAAGAGTTTGAATCATTTTTGCGAAAATCCGGGATTCAACATCAGACCACAACTCTCTATACTCCAGAACAAAATGGTTTGACTGAACGCACCAACAGAACTATCGTCGAGAAAGCTAGATCTTTGATTCAGTATGCTGGAGTAGATAAGGAGTTATGGGCCGAAGCTGTTTCAACCGCTGTTTATTTAAAAAATCGTTCACCCACCAAAGGCATATCAGAGAAAACACCAGAAGAATTGTGGACCAATGATACTCCGGATTTGAGTCATCTCCGAATATTTGGATGCAAAGCAATGGTGCATGTTCCGAAGCAAAAACGAAGGAAATGGGACTCCAAATCAACTGAAATGATCTTCGTTGGATACTGTCAGGATTCGAAGGAATATCGACTAATCTGCCCCGTAACAAAAAAACTTGTGAAGAGCAGAGATGTGATTTACATCGAAAACAGTATTTCAGAGAAAAACAGTATTTCAACAATAGATTCAACGATTCAAATCTTTCCATTTTCTGAACATTCTGTCCAAGCTTCCGAAGAAATCTCCATAGGAAATGAAACAAATGTAGCTGAAGTGGGGGCAAATAATGAAAATGGATGCTCTGACGAGAGTTCATTATCTCCATCCCAGCCTGCATCAGAAGTTCAAATTCTACGAAGATCTTCCAGAAATCCAAAACCAAAACCGATGACGATGTATCAACTTTATTCCGCAAAAATTCCTGAAGTGACAGATTTAGCCGATCCTTTGAGAGTTGAATAGGCAATGAATAGACACGATGCCTAACTATGGAAACAAGCGATGTCAGAAGAATACAGTTCCTTACAAGAGAATCAGACGTGGATTTTGACTGATTTACCATTGAATCGAAAACCAATAAATTGTAAATGGGTATTCAAAACCAAGAAAGACTCTGAAGGGAATATTCTACGCTACAAAGCCCGTCTTGTTATCAAAGGCTGCGCTCAAAGGAAAGGGATCGATTACGAAGAAATTTTTTCTCCAGTAGTCAGATACACATCCATACGACTTTTGATTGCTTTAGCTGCACGATTTGATTTAGATATAGATCAAATGGATGCTGTAACTTCATTCCTACAAGGTGATCTTAGTGAGAAGGTTTATATGGTTCAACCCAAAGAGTTTCTTTCTAGTAAGGATTCAACTAAAGTTTGCAAACTAAAGAAAGCCATCTACGGATTGAAACAAGCAAGCAGGGAGTGGAATAAGAAATTAGATGCTGCTTTAAAAAATGCTGGAATGAAACAAACCAAATTAGATCCTTGTGTTTATTACAATATTTCAGAAGGAAAAATTATTTTTGTTGCCGTATATGTTGACGATTTGCTCATATTTTCAAACAATGGGGAGATGAAAAACTATTTGAAAAATGAGTTACATAAAAACTTCTAAATGAAAGATTTGGGAGAAACAAATAGTTGTGTTGGTTTGGAAATATCAAGAAATCGTACTACAGGTCAAAATTTTCTGAGTCAGAAGAAGCTACTGATCAAATATGGTATGGCTGATTGTAAACCTATCAGTACACCGATGGATCTCAACCAAAAATTGACGAAGGCAATGTGTCCACAAGATGACGAAGATGCAGAGTATATGCAAAAAGTACCTTCTCATCAAATAATAGGTTTTTGTGACGCTGATTGGGCCAGTGATAACGACGAAAGACATTCATGTTCTGGCTACGTTTTCATGATGCAAGGGGGTGCAATTTCATGGTCATCCAAGAGGCAACAAACAATTGCTCTCTCATCAACAGAGGCGGAGTACATGTCACTTTCTACTGCAACCCAGGAAGCTATGTGGTTACGACAATTCATGCAAGAATTCTGGTCGAATGAAAATGAAACCACCACTGTCATATTCTGTGACAACCAAAGTGCTGCTAACTTAGCACAATCGACAGGGTATCATGGTAGGACGATGCACATAGATGTGCGACATCATTATATCAGAGAAAAAATATTCACCAATGATATTGTGGTCAAATTCATGGGCACTGAAGAAATGGTGGCGGATGTATTGACCAAACCATTGAGTTCTAACAAAAATATGTTCTGTTCAAAAATCATGGGTTTGTTATTTCAACAAGGTGATGATGTTCTAGTGGGGGTATTAGAATGAAGAACACCCTGCATATATATTTATATTATATTGATTTTGTTGTTATATTGTCAATATAAATTAGATACTTGTCAAACTGTTCCTTAAGTTATTTTTCTTATTTCTGGACACCCACCCATACTTTCAGTTGATCCATTCCATCACCTCCTCGGTATTTTCTGCGGACGATAGAGAAGCATTACTTTCGAAAACAGCATTTTCAATTGCATTTTCAATGTTTAGTTCTTTTTTTATCTTTTTCATTAGCCTTGTAAATATGTTTTTCAGAGAGCGTTCTTTTAAAAATTGATAGACAGTTCGCATATCCACAAGAAGAGACTCAACATTTTCAGTAAATTGAAGAGCTTCTGTAAGAGGGCTACTGCAGTTATAACTGTTTTCTAGGAAAGCGACAAAATGTTCAAGTGGAAGATTGGGTTTGTCAGATGTCTTATAAGCTTCTTTTATGTCATCTTTGGATATTTTAGAATTGAATTTATTTCGAGAGACTGGGATATGACAGGTTGTTGGATTGAGACTGGTGTTTGTGTACTGGTATTAGGTTGCGTGGTTACTAATTGGCTAGGCTGAAAGTGTTAAAGTATTGGGGTTGAGATATGGTTGGGGTTGGGTTAGGGTTGGGTTGGGGTAATTGGGAAGATTGGGTCGAGTTAGGACTTGGGCAGTTGCTGGCAATATGTCCAACCTGTTTGCACAGGAAACATTCCATTTTGTCGGTAGAAAGGAATATGCGGTAACCATTATTGTCGAATGGGATCACAATTGAGGTTTGAAGCTCAAAATTGTCAGTTGGAGGATTGATGTAGACTTGACGTCTGAATGTCAAAATATGGCTGTATTCGTCTCCGGGTATGCCAGCTTTCAATAGTGAAATTGGGGATACAGTTGTTAAATTGAGGTCTTTTAGAGCCACTTTTATGAGTTCGTTGGGTATGGAAGGGCAGACATTAGAAATTATAACTCGCTTGAAAGGTGTAACTAACATTTTTATTGGGAAATCTTTACCATTAATTTGAACAACTGGGTTGTGCGTGATAAGTTGTTCAACAAATTCAGCTTTGTTCAGATAAATACAAATTCTGTTGTTAGAGATTCTCGATGCGAAGCAGATATTTTTGGGACCAATAATGTCACCGATGGATTTCACATAGTCTAATAATTTTAGGGAATCTTTAGAATATAAGAGTATGGCTTGTTCTTTTCCAGGAAAAGAAGGTTTTGGGGTTGATTTTGCAGCGGCTAAGTAGGGAGCAGATGGAGTAAAAGAATTATTCGCAGTGTTTGTAGACATATTGGGTGAGTTTGCTGTTTGAGTAATATTATTCATGACGTTGCCCTTGTAGTCAAAGGCTCAAGGATATCCACCGACCGCATTTGTATCTACTTTACCAACGAAGAAGTAGTCAAAGAGTATTTACAGTTAGAGAATGGTACAAAAGAAGTTAACGGTCAGCGTATACAGGCTAGAAAATTGATAACTCCCAATGAAAACCTAATTATTTCCAACGTCTGCCCTAGCATTCCCCATGCTCCTATAGAAAATAAATTAAGAAGCATTGGAATACAACCCTTATCTTCCATCACTTTTTAAGAATAGGAACATCAAATCCTTTATTTAAACACATTTAGTATTTCCGTCGCTATACCTACATAGACCCTAAATACATCGATAAAATACCAGATTCTATATTAATAACCCACGATCAAACTAATTACCGCATTTTCCCCTCTGAGAACCAATCGTGCTATATCTGTAAACAACAAGGGCACTTAGCTTCACAATGCCCTAATCAGAACATAATTTCAAACTCAACACAATAATCCTTTCCATCCTAGTTTAATCTACCCCCTAAGTCAATCTTTTAGATATCCCTCAAGTGACTATTATTTCTGAACCATCACAACAAACCTCTCAACGAAATAAAGTGATGCAAACTATAATAGATACTTCAAGTCAATTAAATACTTCTGACTCAAAAAATACAAAGCGAAATGTATCAGAAATAACAACTCCTTTAAACCCTATTGCAGATGACCCATTTAAAGCACCTACACCGATTAGAAAGAAACCGAAAACCCAAATTGATAAAACAGCTAACGAAGATCTTACTAAATGCAAAAACTCCTACTTAAAAGATAATCCCGGTAATGGTTATTGGACTCAAGAGAAATTCATTGACTTTTTCGAAAACGCAAAAAGTTCCCCAGATCCGCTTAGCATAGCTAAAACCTATACAGAGGACATAAAAGGATTACTGGATTTTTTAACCAAAATATACCCATTGTTAACTTCTAAATATCTCAAATTACGCTGCACCAAAATAAGAAAGAAAATTTCCAAACAACATATTCTCGATCCATATAGTAGTGATTTTTCTACATCAGTAACATAATTATCCATTTATATTCACTTCAATACTCCAATAGAACCTAATTACCCATTTAGAGAAGCTTAACCTACTCATTGCTAAATTCAAACCATCAATCTTTTGCCTTCAAGAAACACATTTCAAAGAAACAAACATAATGATTTTAAAAAATTTACTTCTTTTGTTAAAAACAGAACCAATGTAAACCAAGCTTTTGGAGGGGTTGCCACCTAAATCCATAATTCATTTGAAGCTGACATAATTCCAATAACAACCAACCTGAAGGCAGTGGCTATCACGTTAAAAGGACCAAATAAAATAAGTATATGTAATATTTATATCCCTCCCGGAAAAAAACCCATCCACTGAAGAGCTTACTGATTTACTGGTACAAATTCCTTAACCCCGAATTAAATAAGGAGACTTTAATGCCCATAACTTCCTCTGGTGCGCCAAAAAAGTGGATTCTCTGGGACATAAGATTGCACAAATTGTAACGAACCATAACATGAACATCTTAAATGATGGACGTAACACAAGATTTAACATCACAAGTGACCAATAGACCTAACTTTTTGTGACCCTAACTTACAACCATTATTATCCTGGGAGATCACATCCTACTTATAAGGAAGCGACCATTATCCGATAGTAATTACGAACAACAATTATTTCACCAGATGTACTTACTAACAAATGGCGATTTAAATCTGCTAATTGGCCCCTTTTCAGCTTCTTAATCTGTCAGTCAATTTCTTAACTAATACCTGCTCCTGATGTTAACACAGACATTAAACAATCTAAAAAGGCATTCTACAGATTCAAAAGATATCCATCTCAAGAAAATCAACTAGAATTCAAGAAACTCTAAATTTATATTAAAAAAAAGTAAAAGAGAATTATGGAAAAATCTTTTGTCTACTTTAAGCTTGTCAACTCCTACATCAGAAATATGGAAAACAGTCAACAGAATGTATGGAAAAAGATCACCTAACTCAATACACTACCTTGAAGGAAATTACATAATCTACTCATCGAAGGAACAAATACTGTCAGTTTTGGCTAACTCTAGTGACAATCATCTAGCCAATGAGTTGTTAAGCCAAAAAAGAAACCTGGACAATCTCCAAATTAATATAAAGAAGAATACTAACTCACCCTTAAACATAGAATTCACTATGGACGAGGTTATGGAGTCTCTAGATCAAGCAAAAGAAACAAGTCCTGGTCCGGACAATATTCCAGCAGTGTTTCTGAAATCTTTACCGATCAAGGGAAAAAACTATCTTCTAGAAATTTTTAATTTTATCTGGACAAAACAGACTGGCATGAATCCATCATAGTCCCAATTTTAAAACAAGGTAAAAGCAAATCAGACCCTCAATCATATAGACCGATCTCTCTAACATGCACCATGTGTAAAGTCTTTGAATAGATTGTAAGTAATAGACTATCCTGGTATCTTGAAAAAACTAAGTTACTCATTCCCATCCAAAGTGGTTTCAGAAGATCTAGATCAACACTAGACAATTTAGTAAATATTAAATCTTTCATTAACGAATCATTCGCCTGTAATCAAGAATGTTTAGCAGTTTTCTTTGACATAACACGAACATACGATAGAATCTGGAGATCAGACATATTAAAAACAGTTGTTGATTGGAAAATTCAAGGAAATATGATAAAGTTTATTCAAAACTTTCTTAATTATCGTCAGTTTAGAGTCCGCTTAAATAATACTTTCTCAGAACCAAAAATCCAGAAAAATGGTATCCCACAAGGATTGACCCTTACCGTAGTATTGTTTCTTATCGCTATTAATGATATCGTCATTTAGCCCATTAGTACATGCTCGATTGTATGCCGATTATCTAATCATATACACGCGGGCGAAAAATATATTGTCAATTCATAAACATGTACAAAACTCAATCCACAAACTAGAGAGTTGGTCTAAAGTTACGGGACTGCAATTTTCAATAAATACAACCAATTCAATACTCTTTAGCAAAAACCCCAAAAAGAGTACCATGTCACCCACCCTCCACTTAAATGGTTCCTTAATCGGATACGTAGACTCAATTTTCTTTCTGGGAATGAAGCTAGACAAGCAATTAACTTGGAAAGAACATATTCACAACCTTCGCCAGACAACACAAAACGGACTAAATTTCATGAGGAGTGTAGCTTACAAGGACTGGGTGGCTGATTTCCAAACCCTAATGGCACTATATAAAGCGTTAATCCGTTAAAAACTAAATTATGCAGCAGTTGCATACAGCTCGGCTAAAAACACCGTTTTAAAAACTCTGAATCCAATTCCAAATACGGCAATTAGGATTGCATTAGGAGCTCACCATACAAGCCCAGTTGAGGGTATGCTCTGTGAATCTGGGGAACCACCATTACGACTCAGAAGAGAATACCTAAGCCTATCATACGCCTCAGGAATAGCAGCAGATCCACTTATACCTGTATATAAAAACACCATTGCTGATAGATTCTCTTCAACATTTAATACAAAGAAACGATTGAACCCACCATTCTACCATCAAATAAAATGTTATTTGGAAAACCTGAATACAAACATACCTACTATGTATAAAATTTCCTACAGCAACCTCTCTTTTCCGTGGACAATCTCCCTCTTAATCTGCGATACCGATATTTCACTTAGAAACAAAAAATTAGAAACCCCAATTAATATACTCAAAACAAAAGTCCTAGAGAAACTAAATATCTACAAAGAATTTACTCAAATATTCACAGATGCATCAAAATCTGATAAAGGAGTTGGAGCCGCATTTGTCTCAGGTAAACAAATGTATTCCTACCAACTTTCCTTACAAATCTCTATCTTCTCGGCTGAGCTCTTCGCTATCTTCCAGGCAATCATATTTACAAACCAAAATAACATTAAGATTGGATTAATAATCTCAGACTCCTTAAGCTGGCTAATTGCCCTTCGGAAATTATATCCCCAACACCCTACACTTCTATCCATCAAAACGGAACTCAAAATTTGCCAACAAAACTTACGGACACTTTAGTTTTTGTGGATACCTTCTCACTGTGGAATACGAGGAGATGACTTGGCTGACACGTTAGCAAATAACGCTTTCGAAAACCCAATTACACTCACAGTAACATCATGCGTACACCTTGACCTAAAACAGTATTTTAAAAACAAAATTACAAACAAGTGGCAATCAGAATGAAACACATCGAATTGTAAACTATAATCTATAAAACAAAAAGTATTACCATGGAGACTTCCTGTCAAACGGAGAGACCAGGTAATAATGTCCAGATTACGTTTAGAACCCACAATAATTAGGCATGATTATTTATTCAAACATGAGCTTTCCCCAGCATGCTTTGCTTGCAGTACGGAAATAAACATCTGTTATTGGGAGTGCCCCCTTTACACACTTAAAAGACAACAACACAATATACCGAATTCTTTAAAACAGTGCTTATGTGAGAATAGTGATAGTGACTCAATAATAAACTTCTTACGCTCAACGTCTCATAAAACAGATTTAAAATATTTTTATCTATATTTTTAATTGTAGCTTTTATATTAATATCGATCAATGCTAATAGCCCTAGTGGCTGAAGTAGTTTCAAATAAAAAAAAAATCTAAAATAATAATTATTTCTTTTTTAATCTAATGCACTCCTATTTCATAAGCAAACATTTTTTTAAATAATTTAAGTTTACTTGATTTTAAAATTAGATTCAATTTATTTGTAAAATTATTGCTGCAGATAAAACATTTGATTTTGGGTCCTACTTGTTATATACATAATCGCACCTGAAACATCTGACACGAATGCTGGTTAAATTTATAATAAATACCGTTATTCTTCTCACCGAGAGAAAATAAATCCAATCTTTAGTGTGTTAGGTACTTTCACAGAGTCAGTTAATCAATAAATGTTTAATAAGTGTTGAAAATTATTGTAATGCATCGATTTCATTTTTTTATAATTAATATCTTTATAACTATTCCAATGGAGTAATGTAAGTATAGTAGAAATAAAAACGTATTATTGGTTAAAGGTTTAAAGATAACGGATTTAATTTACCTCTACATCTACTTATACCACGATATCCTAAACCGGTACTAAATCAACAATTATAATTAGGCCAGTTTTTGGGTTAAAATCAATATTTAAAAATAAAATGCTGGACAAAATAAACGCTACAATTTATTAATTTGTACAAATTGCTATAATGAATTAATTTTAATAATTTTTCATGGCGTTGGTGACGTTAAAAGTTAGAATAATTGAATAATTTACCAGTAAAAAAGCTTTAATATCTTTTGTACAATGATATACAGGGTGTCTCGAAAATATTGGTCAACATATTCTGGGTCAAAAGTAGGTTGATTGAACCTCACTTACCTATACACAAAAGTGCATACAAAAAAATAATTAATTATAAATTTAAATTATTTTTTTTACAATACTCTAAAACGCTTTACACGTTAATTTATAAAAATTTATACGAAATACTAGTATGCGATAACCAATAAATTGGAAATATTCGCATTTAATTATAAATTTTCAGAAGGGATCAACACCCTATTTACCCTTAATTTTTTTTAGGGTTATAATTTATTAAAATATGGAGTGCCATTGGAATCAAACGTCTACTTTTAAACTTTTTTGTCTCCTTGTATTTCTTGGTAAACATTTTTATTTTGAAGATGCAGCCACCCTTTAGAATGTCAATTTAAAAATATTGAATATTTAAACTACATTTTTACAAATATTAAAAACTTCTTAATTATTTAATTACAATTTATGTAATCATAAATAAAAAAAAATAATTAAATGTACTATATATTTTTTAATTATTAATGTTTTTGTAAAAGTTGTTTTAAGTTAATTTCGTATATCTACTATGTAGAATACATTACCTTCTAATTATTACATGTAAAAATTGAGTAAGCGCTAATTAATTACTGTCAGAGTATTTGTTGTTTGTTTTGTTGACAGTTCTGTATGTCCAAGACGGCAGTTAGCTTTGTGTTCGTTGAACCTGGTGTTAATGGACCGTTTGGTTGTTACAATGTAGACACTTCCACAAGTGCATAGAATACGATAAACACCTGCAGAACTTAGTGGGGCTCTCTTATCCTTGGCAGATTTCATTCGAAAAATGCAGGGTAAAAACGCTTTAGAAGTGACTTCACGACTACTTAGTTAATTGTTTATGCCACCTCTAGTGCTAGGCTTTCGACGTATACATTTATGTATATCTTTTACATTATATCCATTTGATATAAGGGCGTTCTTAAGGTGATTTAGCTCTTCATTTAAATGTTCTGGTTTACAGATTTTTATTGCCCTTTTTACCTAAGTTCTTATAACTCCTGTTCGTTGGCAAGGGTGGTGGTTCGATGTATTGTGTAGATAATGATCTGTGTGAGTGGGTTTTCTGTATACGGTATGTCCTAGTTGTCTCTCTTTCCTCATAATCAGGACATCGAGAAATGCCAATTCTTTGTTATTTTCTATTTCCATTGTGAATTTTATGCTAGGGTGTATGCTGTTGATGTGGGCGAGAAATTCTTTGAGGCTTTCTCTATTATAAGGCCAGACAACAAAGGTGTCATCTACATATTAAAAGCATACTTTCAGTTTTAGATGAGAGCTATCTAAAGCTTTCTTTTCAATTTTCTTCATAAATAAATTCGCGATTACTGCTGGTGCAGCTCGACTGGTAGCTATGTGATCTAAATGACCGAAATGGTGCCATTAAAAATCCCTTGGCTTACTCTACCGCGTACGCAGGAGTGGCCTTATCAAAAAAGTTTTTCCCCAGTGGGTTCCCGGGTTGTACCCACTAAAATTGGTTCGCAGCACTAGCTGTAAATAATCTGTGGAGTCCAAAACTAAGTCTGGCTCCCATCGAGTGTAAACAGGTTTCTCCTTTTTTTTTGTTTAAAAAAAAAAAAGGTAAAAAACAATAAATGTTTAAACTACAAGTGGGGTATTCAAAAAGAGCGTTTCACACTAATTAAGCCCCTTTTTTTTAACGCAATCGCGGAAGACAAGGCTCACTTAACAATGCTAGAAAAGTGAAGCCTTGCGAGTCACTAGGAATCTTATTCAAGGACAACCTGCAGAAATGACACATCTGTCATTCTCATATATATATATATATATATATATATATATATATATATATATATATATATATATATATATATATTTTTATAAAAAACGAAAATTTTAATAAACTATTAAAAAACACAAATTTTAAATCTCAAAAAACAACCAGAGCTCATCGTAAGTCACGTTGTGCCTCGTTCATAGGAGGCTCAAGGGAACAAACACCGATGGAGAATGTTGCCGTCGTGGTATCCACAGTAACCATGGGTCATTGCAGCCACAAGTGTTGCAAAAATCGAGGCAAGAATGAAAAAACCAGTCGCTCAGGCAATTGCTTACGTAGGTGAAATAAAGTGTAAGTGTTGTAGAAGAAGTGAGGTTTTTTTTTAAACAGTGGAGTATGAAAATTTTAAGGTGAGAATTTTATTTATTGCTTTGACTTGGGCAATGAAGCTATTTTAGAGATGGGGCGCACATATGTGTCATCCTTTTGGTTTTGACAGCGCTAGACCGGCCGTCTTTTCCGGGAATAATTTCTACGATTCTGGCAAGCGGCCATTTGAGAGGGGAAATATATTCTCTTTTGACAGGAACGAGATCAATAATTGAGGGTTTAAGATTAGAGATTAGCCATTTTAGACAGTTCTGTTGCCGATTTAAATAGTCGTTGGTCCACCTTTTCCAAAACTGCTGCTGAGAGCGTGAGCACTGTTGCCAAAAAGAAACACGATTTTCGGGACGAAAGTTACGTCCGTATCGGAAAGAGCAGTCAAAGGGGCTCCGATGAAAAAATTCCCTGAAGTTAAGGGGTTTAAGTCAGACGGGTCAGCTGACAGGGTTGAAATGGGGCGTGAATTTAATATTGCTTTGATTTGGGCAAACGAAAAGTGATAAGTAGCATTTTAGCTCAGGAACTTTCCGTAATTTCAAAACCTTTAGCATAAAAGGGCCTCCGAAGTCTATGCCTACCGTAAGAAAAGGTCTCGAAGCAGTAATGCGAGCTGATGGCAAATCGGCCATGATTTGTTCAGACATTTTCGCATTTAGCCTATGACAAATTAAACATGTGTTTATAATCTCTCTCAGACCATTGAGGGGCCAATACCGGAGACGAAGATTGAAAAGCAGGTTTCTTAAGTAAATGTGTTCATATGTTAATATCAAAGTTGTGATTTTACACTTGCTAGGTAAAAGAATAGTCAGGATTTTACTTATTGGAGCAACACGAGATTTGGACAAAAATAATGAGCAATAAACTGCACTGTCCATAAAGACGGATTGACTACAGACAATGCCTCCATAGACGAATGAGCTGGCATCACAGAATTCATGGATCTCTATGAGTTTCAACTCCTTTTCTCTGAGTAAGTTTGTTGGTACGGATAAGTTCTGAATTGATTGTAAACTGTTGCAAAATTTTGACCAGTTTGTTAGCACTTTTGTATAAGAAATGTGATAAATTGTTTATAACCTGAAAAAAGTTTTGGATTATTATGAAGTTTTTTCTCCAATGAAAGAAAACGGTGCTTGGCTATTTAAAACGAATCGTCTAATTTTTTGTGTGCCTTATCACTTATAAAAGGTAATTCTACTTGAAAGACGAATAGTGGTATTTTGAAAGGCGTTCTTTGCTAATTCATCTTCAGGGGATAGAAATGAATCGAAAGCTACTTCTTCTTGTAGCCAGAATTTTTCTATGAGCTGATGTGTATTTCAGCATCTGTTTTCGGTGGTTTTATGTAAAAAACGAGAGAGTTTATGTTGGTAGTTGAGAGATTTGAAGTGGTGACAAACGAAGTGGGGGCTAAGTAAGTTGAAACCTATGTAGAAAAATCGGAGCTTTCATCGGATGACCAAGAAGCTTTTTTTCGAAATGGATTTGTATATTCTGACATTTCTGCTTGAATGCTGGTTGTCAGAGAAGTGGGGACTAAGTCCGTTGGGAGAAATGTAGAAAAATCGGAGCTTTCTTCGTATGACCAAGAAGCTTTTTTCCGAAATGGATTTGTATATTCTGACATTTCCGCTTGAATGCTGGTTGTCAGAGAAGTGGGGACTAAGTCCTTTGGGACAAATGTAGAAAAATCGGAGCTTTCATCGGATGACCAAGAAGCTTTTTTTCGAAATGGATTTGTATATTCTAACATTTTCGCTTGAATACTGGTTGTCAGAGAAGTGGGGAGAAAACTGATAGCGTTTACGTTTAACTTATGCGAGCTAACAGCTTGGAAGAGATTTTGCGAATTAAACGTTGCTTTCGTTGAACTAGTACTCTGCACATCAGTGTCAGAGCGCAAGATAGATTGAGAATAAGATGGTTCATCGTTTGAACCGGTACTCCGCACATCTGTGTCAGAGCGAGAAAGCGGTTGAGAGCAAATTGGTTCTTCTTTTGAACCGGTACTCTGTACTTTTGTGTCAGAGCGAGAAAGTGGTTGAGAGTAAAATGGTTCTTTTTTTGAACCAGTACTATGCACATCTGTGTCAGAGCGAGAAAGCGGTTGAAAGTAAAATGGTTCTTTGGTTGAACCGCTACTCTGCACATCTGTGTCAGAGCGAGAAAGCGGTTAAGAGTAAATTGGTCCTCTTTTTGAAACGGTACTCTGTACATCTGTGTCAGAGCGAGAGAGCGGTTGAAGGTAAATTGGTTCATCTGGCGAACCGGTGCTTTGCACATCTTTGTCGGAGCGAGAAAGAGTTTGAGCGTAAATAGGTTTATCTGGCGAACCGGTACCCTGCACATTTGTGTCAGAGCGAGAGAGAGTTTGCGAACGTATTGGTTCATGGCGTTGTATCTTTTGAGAAACACCATGTGATGTATTGTCTATGCATCTTGTTGAAATCTGACCAGACACTGTCCATCCCAGCTGAGTCTTTATGAGTGTAGGCAGCTCTGGGCCTAGGCTTTGACAACCTTGTTTTACGAGTTTGGAATAAAGATCAGCGCCAAGCAAGATGTCGACTGGTGAGGGAAGGTGAAAATCTTTATCTACTGGATAAGGTTTAAGTGATTCTGGTATTGGTATTTGCACCTTGTTTATTTCAAAATGTGGCACCAATAAACAATCAGCGCTAAATAATTTGGATCTATTAAAGAATAGGGTGAAAATAATATTTGTCGATTTGTTTATATTACTTTCTAATTGGCAGACACCTGAAATGGTTATGGGATTAAAGTAAGTTTTTATTTGTAACTTGTTAGCAAATTCTTGAATAATAAACGATGTTTGATTCACATTGTCAAGTAGAGCCTTTGCAATAAGTGTAGAACTTTTGGAATTTTTGACTAAAATCTCAGCTGTAGCTAGCACTGCATAAGTAGGAGTAGGTGAGAAAGCGGATAGAGAGTTTACTAGTCATTTTGTCTGGGAGTTGTCGTTTTGGTAGGGGGTGATGTGATGTTGAAGTGTTGGCGTTTGAGATGGTGTTGTTAGTGATGGTGTTCAAGTTATTTTGGTAGACCTTTGGGTTGTGTAACAAAAAATAATGTCTATTGTTGCATGCAGAGCAACGGCATTGTGAGCGACAAGCATTGACGTCATGACCGGACCGTAGACAATTTGTGCATAATTTGTTATTAAGAGCTATTTGTTTTCTTTGAAACACGGGTGCAAAGATAAATTCCTGGTACGAATAAATTTTGTGCTCAGGGCTTATTATTACACATAGATGTTGCTTTTGACCACGATTGTCTATTTTGATTTTGAGACTCAGTACTTTGGAAGGATAATTTTTTAGGTTTTGCATTAAACTCCGATTTACTAATTTTACTAGTATTTTTATTTTTTGAACATAATTGTACTGCATCTACAAGAAATCAAAAAGTTCTTGAGTATTACTTAATTTTGATGAACTACTTTGTTCTTCAAATAATCTGCGGGTAGTATAATCTAATTTTTGAATTAGTATCTGCGTTACTAATGATTTAAATAACTGATTGGGTTCTTGATTTAATGTTAACAAGGATGTAAAAGTTGATATTGAGCACCAGTAATAAAATTCCCCAGATTCGTAGAGTTACATTTACTTAGTTCTACTACATTTAACAAGTTTTGAAAATGATTTGATACAATGTGACGTAATTGTTATATTTAATTTTTAACAAGTTCAAAGCGATTTAAAATTTTTTGTTTGAAATTGTTAAAGACTCTATTAGTTTAAGAGCTTCACCCTCTTAATGAGAACGTAAATAGAACATTTTTTCTGAGTTTGAACAAATTTGAGGGTTATTTTATGAGTTAAACAGATTAATGAAAGAAGTATATTCTAAAACGTTAACAGAAAATGGAGGAATTCTTATTCTATGGTAACTTGAGTCGCGAATGGGAATTCCATTTTATATTTTTTCTGAATTTTGAACTTTTATTTCTAAATCTTGTATGCTTTTTCAAGTTTGCTTATCGTTTTTATATAGCATTCCTCATTTTTCGTTCTGTCCTCAGGTTCAGTCGCGGTTTTATCTAACTGGTCTTAGCAATGTAAATATTTTTGGCAAAAGGAGCTGAGTAGTTAAATCTTAAAAATCAACCTTTTTTCAGGGTTGCTAATTAGCTCATCAGCTGAATTTTGCAATCTGTGCATTTGCGCAATGCAACTGTCCCTGGTTTTCTTGATTTTTTCCATTTTTGTTAAAAGGAAAGACACAAATGAATAAATCCTCCATAGATAAAGACCTTCCCTTTGGAGCTTGTATTAAGTAATTTTTCAGAATTTTTTTTTTATTTGAATTTTTCCAAGTTTTAATCTAACAAAAAATTGTTGCAGAGAGGTCCTTAGGCAGTAATGTTTTTAAGTTTGTAAAAATAAACTTGTAAAAGTATATAAAAAAAATTTTTTTTTATAAAAAATTATTTTAAGTTTTATTTTTAAAAAGAAAATTTTGCAGAAAAGTTTTTTAAACAATTGTATTTTTAAATTTGTAAAAGTAAACTTTGTACAAGTGTATGAGAATTAATTAAAAAATTAAAAAAATAATTTTTTTAAAAAAAAAATTTTAGAGGGTGTTTAGGGATTGTGCTTTTTATTTTTTGTAAATGAAATGTAAAATGTTATGATTAATAAGAGTATAGATTTTAAAACCTTGTTTCAACAAAAAAAAACTGAAAAATTATTATTTGTGATATATAAAGTTATAACTTTAGAGAATCTATAAAAACATATGTATTGAAAACCAAATTGGCAAAAGAAATATTTAAATAAAAATTTTAACATTTTTTAACGAATTTAATGTACTCGCGGTAAAAGTCAAAAAATTATCAACTTACAGAGTAAAATCCAGGCTCGATGGATCATGCGCACCGGCGACGACGACGAATAGGTAGCAGTTGAGAATCGACAAGCTGAAGAAATGCTCTGAGGTGAGGGCAGCTTCACCACCGGAACCTCTGATGTCTTGATTCACATTTGCTAATCGACGACGTCTTCCGCAGCGTAGTTGGTGGATTCCTTCGATAATTTAGTCAAGCTGGCTCGATTGGTTTTTTACCTACTATAGGCTTAAGGGTTTCCTGCCTTTTATCACCGTGAATTTTGTTACCACAGTAAATAAAACAACACACTTGTCATCGAGAATATATTGTGAAATTTAATACATGCAGCTTACCCAATTTCACTGGTTGTTAGTTTTGAATTTTATATATTTTATCTGATTATATTTATGTGCATTTTACCACGTGGTGTTTGAAAGCCGTGCTCTTAGCGGCGGGCATTGTTCATTATTTGACGGTCGGATTGGGAAAGAGAGCAAGAGGCCGGAAGCCTGTTCGAACGTGGCTTCTTTTTCGCGTTAAATTCAGCGTTTTTTTATTGGTCAAAAATCGTAACCGTCCTGTCACGTGACCGTATAGTTGATTGCTACAATTGCGCGCGACAATTTCGGAATGTTCTGGAGGGATAATAAATGCACGTGTTTTTTAGCTGATTTTTAAATTGCACGGGACCCTTTGTTTCTAGCCGATTACCAATTTTCACGTGATGAGGGCGTGATCAAAACATAGTAAATTACAAAAACTGCACATATTTTTTAGATGATTTTTTGTCGGCGTCAGGGCCGTACTGAGTAGTTTTTAAAATCAAGGAATTTTTCAAAGAGAAATTGTACAGTTGGAAGTACTGATTTCCAACACCTAGGTATTTTACAGTAGTTTTCTGGTTTAACTCTTTTCCGTTGATTGTGGTAGGTATTCTTTTTTTTTTCATTGTAAAAGTTTAATGGGCTGACTTGGCTAAGTATGCTTCAACTATTCTTCTTGGATATTTTCTAATACCGCTACATGTTTTAAATGTAAAGTGTAGGGTAGATAAAGTGGAGGTCCTAGTTCTTGAGAATTTTATGTATCTGCTTAATTGTACCATGTTTTATTCTAAAGCGGAATTGATAAGATGTTAGTTTTTCTGGGTTTTTCCGCTTTTTGGTATTACAAAATTTTTTGAGAATTTATGTTTTTTACTTCTAAACAACAAAATTTTTTGGCCGGTAAATTTATTTGTAATTAAGTGTTTAAATAACTATAGATTTCTTGATAATCTATGGTCTGCTTTGTTTGGTTCAAATACTTTTGCCAGGTGATCAGCCTTTTCTGTGTTGTTCCTTGCCCACTTTTTATTAATGTGTTTTACAATAGGGTAAAACTGTTGTAGTGTTCTTTAATTTTTTTGTCGCTTTTTAAAGGGAATACTCTATGGCTTCAGTAACAGTTAGAGAGTATAAGTAATTTTAAACTTTTTTTTTTAGGAGTAATTTCTTCAGGTCCTTTCTAGCTCTGTTTAATTTAGCTTGTGCTAGTTAAGTTACCATTTTGTGGAGTTGCTGTCTTATTGTCATAGTTTAGCAGTATTTTAATTAAAAACATTTAAATTACTAACGGATTGTCCAAAATTTTGTCAATTTTTTTTAAACTAAAATCTTTTTTATTTTTCAACATTAAAATAAAATTTATAAGATAACGAAATATAGATAAAATTTTTTATCAGTTATAATATTTGGTTAGGTAAAATTACAATTATGATCTACCACTGCTAAAATTATTTTTAATATTTACGTTATGTATAGCAAACAGGCAGTATTAAACAAAGTAATTGTATGTAAATTATTAACAATCCTGTGTTTAATTTTAGTTTCAACAAAAACCAAAGGTTAAAAATGTCTACTGGCGCTTTGACTTTTTTAGCCCTATTTGTGCTATTAGTGTTAATAAAAATTTATAATGTATGGAAAGTTAAACTATGTACAAGTAAAGTTTGTCTTGTTGGAAAAACAACAATTGTAACGGGAGCCAATACAGGTAAAATTATTATATAAATGTAACACATTCATTAAGTCAATTAGTTGGTTGGATTTTTTTTTAAATTTTTGTTTTTTATCAAATTTATATATATATATATATATATATATATATATATATATATATATGTATATATGTATATACAATTTATTATATTATATTACAATTTATTAAACATACTAACAGCTTTGCAGATGGCGGCACAATATTATATTATAAAAATTATATTCTGTCTGAACATGGGACCGTAGAATAATAAAATTTTTAAAACAAATGCTTCCTTTGTCAGATTATAAGGGATTTATATTATTTTTGTGTAAAAATAAAGCGTTATTAATTACAGGAATTGGGTATGAAACAGCTCTAGAATTTGCAAAAAGGGGAGCTAGAGTGATTTTAGCATGCCGAGATTTAAATAAAGCAGAAGAGGCCAAAAACAAAATAATTTCTAAAACAGAAAATAAAAATGTAATAGTCAAAGAATTAAATTTAAGTTCTTTGCAAAGTGTGAGAGATTTTGTAAAGAATATAAAAGAGGAAGAAGAAAGATTAGATATATTGGTTAATAATGCCGGAACTGGAGTTATTAAACATAAAATTACTGAAGATGGTCTGCAATTATTAATGCAAATTAATTATTTTGGACCGTTTTTACTTACAATTTTACTAATAGGTAATAGTTTATTTAAATAAAATTAATTAGTCTGGGTACTCGACAAGCTCCATGTTTTTTTTATATTTATATATTTTTTATTAAAAATTACTAATTGGGTTAAAATACCACTTGCAGAGAAGAAGTTTATAAAATGTACTTTATGATTTAATAAAATATTATATTGTGTGGTAAGGGATTAAACAAGACGATTTTTGATGAAGAAAAGCTTTGGCTGTTATCTCCCGCAGTGTGAAATAGTATTTCATCACTTGACACGCTACACTTTTTAAATTACCTGTATTAACATTTAGAGTTTGAATGTGTGAAGTTAGAGATAATTTTAATTTTGCATATATAATATCTGTCAGATTAATCAATGGTTATAATAACAATTATTTAGAGGTTAGCAATCAACAAAATATATTCTGACATGTATAACCATATTCATAGGTCAGCTCACCTATCTTGCGGCATAAGAAAAATTATCCAGATCTAGTTAATATCCAATGTCCGGAAAACACCACCACGATCTAATTTTAAAAAATCTAGCAAGGAAAAAAAAGGTTGTTAGGTTTGGCTCCACTCAAGCATTGCAAGTTAGAATACAAGTGAAAAGCGACAATAACGCAAATTTTTTTTTTTTGATTGTACACAGTAACTTAGTAAAAAATTGATATGAGTGATAAAGTTTCGAATAACGGCCGGGACACACTAATCATGCACCTTTCCGATCTGACTCCGATCATACAGTCTGTTACCTACTTTACCGTCCATTTCGTTAGGCGTTCTTTACATGTTCTGCCTTTTTTATTTTTTCTATCCTATTTTTAATTTTATTTTTTTATCACCTATTCCCCAAAAGCATTTTTTGTTAGAATAATCTGGATCACTCAACCAATTTTGGTAAACAAACGATTAGAACTGGCAACCGTTTTTAATGATGGGTCAACGATAGAAGGGCAACGTTGCCCAACAAACAGTTGGAAAACAGTCGAAAAATGGACAAATATCAATAACATAAAATATGGTAAAACATTCAGTTAATGTGTAAAGATAAATTACTAAAGAACACTTTAAGCATCCATACTTTAAGCGTACTTAAAGTACTAATTTAAACCGAATTGGTTACCTAATGAAAACAAAAGTTAATAAAAACAATTATAAATGGATATTTTTTAAATTATTAGGGATGACTCTTAATGATAATAAATATACTATTTAGTAATTCACGGTATCATGATAATTGCCATTTTTCGGTCCAAATTTAAATATCAGAAAACTACTTTATACAAATCCTTTTTCTCCACCGGCGTGCACTTTAATTAACCTTATTTTTTACTATGAGGTTTTTTAAAATTTGTGTCTGGATTTGCAGAGTTTATCGAGACATTCATCGTGGAATAAGAACTACAAAAATATATTTTATCGATATAAATGATATCTCTTCCTCATAATATTGTTTTATTCAATTTCAAAATTTTATACAGTTTTCTTACATCGTAGGATGTAATCCACTTGGGAGTAGCTGTTGCCACCCTTGTTCGTAATAAGGTGCTCGTCACTTTTTTGAAAGGTATTTACTGTTACCAGATTGTGAGCCACAGAATATTCTAGTAAGCACAAAAGTGAAATTTTGTAGATAAAATTACTAATCATATTTTAACGATTTACTAATATTGGCACACTCTAAGGAAATAACTAGTAGGGGTTTTGTAATAAGATCAACTAAACATTCCCAAAAGATTCTCAATACATGGCAAATAGGAGCTGAAACAAATGTTAGTTAAATGGATCCTCATATTTATTTGTATTAGTTTTTGTTTTATTTTTTTTTATGTAATATTTGCTTAATGAATGCAATGACTTTTTAAAATGATAAAATTTTGAATTATATCTGAATTTAATGTAAACATAAACTTAACTGGCATAGCTTTGTCGACCTCTCTTATCAATGATATCTGCGAAAATAACGATTTTGTATTTTCTAGATTTATTAAAGGCAAGGGCTCCTAGTAGAATAATAAATGTGTCTTCATATTTAGCTACGACGACAGATTTAAGGGTTGAAAATATAAATCAGCCTCCTAGTAGTATGATAAAAAATTACGGAAATAGTAAGTTAGCCAATATCTTATTTACTATAAAATTGGCGGAACTACTAAAGGGATCAAATGTAAGTGTTTTTTCACTACATCCAGGAGTAATAGCTACTAATATTTTTAGAAGAATTACTGGATTTTATAAATTAATACTTAATATTTTCATGTTTCTTTACTTTAAGGTAAGTACGTACAAACGAAAATTAACTTATTGTTACGATATATATTCTTTGGTTCGATAATGTATAACACTCAGTACAAAAGCTTAACAATTTATTCTAATCTTTTTAAACAATAAATTCTTATTTTTATAATTAGGTATTATATAAGTAGGGCGTAGGTCGCCCCTCGACTGCGACCCTTAATAGGTCTATTGTGGCTATTTTTAAATCACAGAAAAATTTTTATAACATAACAATATCACTTTTATCACATTTAATTTCAACTAAACTCTTCAGCGGCCGCTATCCTTAAATATGCCCAACTAATTATTACGCGCAAGAACAAGAATTCTTTCTCATACATCAAAGCTAACCCCTCTTGTTAAATATTTTCGCGTGTATGGAGCGTTGTTGTTGTTTTTTTACAAATTTAGCAATTATTTTATTATGGCAGATAAAAGATTTTGGAGTAAGGAGATTTTAACCCAGCTTATGGAAATATATAGAAAACTCTGGATGATAAAAAGCAAGTATTATAATATATATATATATATATATATATATATATATATATATATATATATATATATATATATATATATATATATATATATATATATATATATATATATATATATGTATATATTATAATAGATTTTTTTAAAGAAATAGGTCACCGTGAATTAATTGAGTTGTGTAAGCAAGTTATACCAAACCCTAATAAAAATATTGTTTGAAAAAAAATTCAGTCTATACAAAACTGCTCCAGAAAAGAATTTAAAAAAGTGAAACAATCCAAAAAAAGTGCAGTCCAAAAGAAGTAGCGCTTTTAATTTATGCACCAGCTTCGGCTGATATAGATCTCATTGGAGTATCTTGTCTAATTAAATAAGGTTTTAACATATTTAGCAATTCAATAAAAGTTTTACTTTCCATTCTTAAATAATTTTTAAAGTCATCGGGATCATTTAGTCGCAATTGCCTAACAGATTTAAGTGGTTGTATTTTTTTCTTTTTTAAGCCTGTTATTTTCCCATTTTTTTTATTTTTTCCTTCGTCTATGAATTCAACATACGTTGCAGCCATTACTATAATTTTTTTATTACCATGCATTTTTTCGCAACCGTCGTGCTTTTTTTAATGGTATAACGGTTTTGTATTATTGCTGTAAAATTGTTTAAAGTTTTATTTATACAAGAATAATAAATATTATTACTTGCAATAAATACAAAGCATGTTTGAGATTGGTTAGTTTAAACAATAAATTTCTTTGGTAGATTTTAATAATAGAGGCCCTATCTGGGTTTCCATAACGTATAATTTATTTTGCTACCTTTTTGCAGTAAAAGTAGTTTTAGTTACTTTGTGAACTTAAGCACTTAATTTAATCTCGTCCAGGGTATCATTCAGCTGAAAAATATTTTCCCAATTGGTTGTGAAAAGCTACGTATTTTTGAGTATTATATACTCTTTGTCCATTTTAAGTTTGTTTTTTAAATAATTGTTGGTTTTTGTTAATTGATAATATGGACTCATACATTCCTCATGGTACAAGTCGGATCTTTAACCCCAAACCCTGGTTCAACCAAGAATGCAACCGTGCGGTGCGTGATAAAAATCAAGCACATCGACTCTGGTGCGAAGTCCCGACAATTGCCAACCGAGAAGCCTTTGTCCACGCGAGGAACGCCTGCAAAAGAACGATCGATCTTGCCAAAGAATCCTACGACACGAGAATATGCAACAAGCTTGTCAATGCCCCTCCTGGATCAAAGACCTTCTGGTCTTTGGCTAAAGCCATAAATAAGAATTTCAAAACTTCTTCTTTACCACCACTTGAGAGGTCCGACGGCACGACAGCCGTATCTTCCAAAAAAGAGCGGATCTGCTGGCCGAAATGTTCAGCTCTAACTCAACCCTCGATGCCAATGGAAAACAACCCCAACGATACCTAGAATAAACGCATCAATGCCTGAGGTTGTTATCCGCCATCGCACTATCAGGAAAATCCTACGAAATCTTGACTCTAATAAGGCAGACAATTGTCCTGAAGACCTGTGCTCAAGAGCTCACCCCAGTTCTCTGTAGACTCTTCAAGTTATCATACAGCAAAGGAGTATTTCCGTTCATTTGGAAAAACGCTAAAGTCCAACCGATTCCGAAAAAAGGAAAGAAGACTATTCCTGCAAATTATCGCCCTATTGCATTGCTCTCAGTCATATCCAAAGTTATGGAAAAAGCGATTAACACAGAACTCATTAAATATCTGGAGAAATTTATGATAATCCATGACAGACAATATGGATTTCGACAACTTCGGTCTTCTGGAGATTTGCTGGCTTATGTCACTCAGCTCTGGACAAACACTATTGAAAAGTTTGGTGAATCCCGTGCAATAGCCTTGAATATATCTAAAGCCTTTGACCGCGTTTGGCACCAGGCATTGTTATGTAAATTATCTGCCCACGGTCTCCCAACCAAACTGCGCCAATGGCTCTTGAGCTTTATGCAAGATCACTCCTTACATGTGGCAGTTGACGGAATTTCTTCTGATGCGTTTAAAACCAATGCCGGGGTCCCCCAGGGTTCCATCCTGTCCCCCACCTTATTTCTTTTACACATCAACGACCTCTTGAAAACCACCACGAACCCCATTTACAGTTTCGCAGACGATAGCACACTTGTCTCAACTTTCACATCATATCGATCACTTTCGGTGAATGATACAAATAGACTCAGGCAGGAACAGGTTGATTCCATCAATAGAGATCTTAAAGCAATCGTCGAGTGGGGAACCAACAATCCTGTTCAGTTCAACGCCCAAAAAACACAAAATGCCACGTTTTCCAAGAAAGTGAATTCCTTAAATCATCCCATCACAATGTCCGGAAATACCCTTGAACCAAGTCCCTCCATCTCGATTTTGGGAGTCACGGTGTCCAATAATATGTCTTGGCATGACCATGTTGCTAACATCGCAAAGTCGGCAAGCCAGAGGCTAGGTTTTCTGTGAAAAGCTAGAAAGTTTTTTACTCCTGATTAACTGTTGACAACGTACAAGGCTCAAATCCGACCTTTACTGGAGTATTGCTCGCACATTTGGGTTTCAGCACCAAGGCATTCTCTTCGTCTTCTAGATTCCATTCAGAAAAGAGCCATTCGTTTGATAAACAGCTTAACTTTTACAGATACCCTTCACCCTCTAAAACATAGAAGAAGAGTTGCAGACCAGTCATTGCTCTACAGATATGTCCATTGCAGATGCTCCAGAGAAATAAAAACTCTTGTACCATCATTGGCCACATTCGGCCGAAGAACTCGGCACGCTGATCAGTCTCACCCATTTACTCTCAAGATTGACACTACAATGACCAATCTTCATCAGGAATCCTTTTTTTACAGGGCTGCTACGGAATGGAATAAGCTTCCAAAATCAGTTTTTCCAGAGAACTATGACCTGCAACTTTTTAAAAAGCGTGTCCACAATCATCTTCTTTCTCTAATCCGTTCCCCTTCTAATAGTCGCAGCGCGGGCCGTCCGCGGCCCACACAATAGGTCTACCCTTTTTGCGACTATTTTCATAAAAAAAAATTATCAATGTTATTTCTTTTTTTCTATATTTTTATATTTTTTTAGAAAGTGATTTTATTTTTTAGACACCTGAAGAAGGGGCTCAAACTTCTTTGTATTTGGCACTTGAACAAGGTCTGGAAAAATACTCAGGAAAACATTTTCAAGAATGTATTCAAACACCAACATACTCTACAGCCAAGGACCCTGAGCTCATTAATGGCATTTGGGATAAAACAATTGAACTTTTAGAATGTCAAAAGGAAGTGTTAGAACATTTACAATAGTAATTATAATAGTAAATAGGGATAATATTTGAAACATTTTCTACAAATAACCTAAATAATTTATATTCAATTTGATATTAATTTAAAGCTGTCTTTAATTATGTGAGATATTATTATCTACAATTGGATATTTATTTAATAAACATTTTTGTTGTAGTCACAGATCGCAAACACTTCGTTTTAAATTTTATTTAGTTTAATTTTAATCCTTTACGACGTCAAATAAGTTGTCTCTCTCAACGCGTCGTCTCGATTCGACGCAACAGTAGTATTATTCCGACTGTCGTAGTGGGCGACATCTTTTACTGATTGTATAAATATCTCAAGGTGTGAACAACAAACTAACCCCTATTTGTTTATATGGGTAAAAAGTAAACTTTATATATTATTTGGAGCAAGTTAAGCATTGAAAGTGTTATATGTAAACAATATTTTGTAAAGAATTGGTGTTATTAAACCACAAAATCCGAAAATGCATAAGATTAAATAAGGTGATATGGAGATAAAATTGCGAAAATATGCTCTGTTCCACAATGCTCTACAAATGGCAATTCGATTATGTATTTGCATATATTTTCTTCAAATGCTAAGGTAGCTCAGAAATAAAAGATGATCTTAAAGATATAAAAACTAATCTTAAAGTTAATGTTCGTTTGCAGCAAGCACTTGGTGGTAAGTTTAATATTGTTGTCCAATGATCTATCATTTTATTTGTGATTATTCATAGTGACTACAACAACACAGAGAAAGCGTTTGAAATATGGATCTATTCCTAGCTAGAACCTTCCAGTGTTGAAGTATCAAAATTCCATAATTTAAAAAGATAGAAGTGACCGAGGTTAATTGGATTATAATATATAATACTTTATTGGTCAAAGACACACATAATACAATACGTCCGAAATTGATATTTCGACTTTTATAGACATTGCAATAAGAATTCCAGGGACAACAGAACTAAAAAGCTTTGAAAACGAAACAAAATTAATACCTGGTCATTACTGGCTATTGACAAGAATCCAGCAATAATAAAACTGAATCGTCGAAAACAAACCTTAAATCCAGCTTTAATCCAATAGTTTAATACCAAAAATAAACTTAAATCTCTAAGATAACTAAAAATCCTTTTAATAAAAACTTTTGTTTTACAAGTGATCAAATCACAAAATATTTGTTGTTCACAACTTGATCCGACATTTTGTCATTGACAGCGACATCTCGCATTACGTGATTTTTCCCTATATAGTTTCTTTTTTCACGGTGATTAAATATCGCTTATTATTTGCAATAAGTAGTATTTCTCCAACCATCAATGGCGAGTCATTTAGTTTCATTTTTATTTTGTTAGTTTAATTCCTATTATTCAACGGCTTTAAATTAATTTAATTGCTTGCAGCAGTTAACTAGTCAGGACGAGTGCATTGTGTTTGTTAAAGCTAAATAAAAATGGTGTTAATATTTTGTGTTAATTTAAAACGTTTAAAAACCAGCCCCAATTGTAATTATTTTCAGTCCCCTTATATTGAAGTTAAGTAATCATTTCTCCCGTGTAGAAAAAGGAAAATGACAAACCCCTGATTCCTACATATGGTCCTTTAAACCATTGATGTGGGTCTTTTCTAATATGTCCCCGCTTTTTTAATTTCTTCTCTATAGCCAACAGATAAACCCATTTTGATGAAAATTTTAGCCAATCTTAAGATAAGCCCGGCAAATGATCGTGTGAATTTTTAACCCCGAAACGTTAATCTTACTTATTTATTTAATTTGTCAAATTTAACAGTTATGATTATTATATTATTATTATGATTTATGGTTGTTTGTGGTTTTTTTATACTAAAATTAGAACGATACAGAATAGATTAACATTAATATCTTCTCTATAAATAAAATATATACAAAATTATAAGACAGAGAATGTGCACCGTTAAAAAGCAATTTAGTTTATAGTATACCTTGCAGTTCTTGCAACAAAAACTACATTGGACAAACGAGTCAAACTTTGAAATCGCTTTCATAAAAGTGATTGAAGACTCTAGAAACTTTCTTCCGCACTCTCTTATCATGTAGTTAACCAAGATATTGAATTATAATAATACCATTATTATCAAGAACAAGATTTGACCAAAAGACTCTTTTTAGAAATGGTTGCAATTAACAGTGACAACAATAATATTAATAAGAGATCTGACACCGACCAACTCAGCAAAATTTACTCGTACCTACCTACAAAATGAATTTTTATGCTAAATAAATATTTATATTATATTTATTCGTCGGGCATTTGATTTTTTATTTCATCCAGCGAATACCAGTGTACGAGGGGTTTCGCATAAGTAAAATATTACTAAAAAATATTTAATCTGTATTTTTAGCAAATGAAGATAATATATATGTACATTGTAAACTTACACAAAAATAAAAATTCGACCAACTAAAAATCACGTATTGAAGATGGTTGGTTAATTTGAGGAAGTCTATCTGTAAAATATATTTTCAGTTAATTATAAACGGTAAATACTGCTTTATTTTAAAAAATCACATTCAATATTTACAAATTTTTAATATTGTTAATTTACTGATACCGTTATCTTGATCATTGTTTAATTTTTTTGTTTTGTTAATTCTAAAGGAAAATTAACAATATCTTTGGATGGCACTTCCAAACCACCAAATGGACGTTTCTCATTCTCATACGCTCTTAGTTTACAAATACAATCTCTTAATTAGTAAGGTAGGTAGTGTTTAAATATTTAACACATACTTCCTTCCGAAGTTTTAATGTTCGCGTAATCGTTGGTAAAACTTTTAACGGAGTTTAATATGTAGGTGTAGGCAGAAAAATATTATCACTGCAACACCCAGTGAATTTGGGAGTCAAATTCAGTAAGACTTCATTGATGTCATTTATACAATTTGCACCATTGGCAGTTTCAAAATACCTTGGTGGAAATAATTTTTTAAATGATCTGCTAAATAGTACAGGGGTCCATATAAAAATTTTAACTGTTTTTTTGGTGTAATTAATTTACCACTAAGAGGATTAAATAATAAAATATTTTTTAACCAAATAAGTGGTAAAGTGGTCATAAACAAATCTTCTTTGCTCTTTGGTGCATCTTAAAAATGACAGATTTTTCGGAACCCTCCACACAACAAATATGTTTACCGCCCATTTTAATACAAAATTAATCGCCAAAAACATTAAAAATTATCGCGAGACCCTGGTACATTTGGCGCCGTGTGACCAGTACGCCCGCCGCCGCCGACGACGGGGAAGGTGGCAGAATGTTTTGACAAAAAGATTTGTTACAGAAAACTACTAAAGTTTAAAAGATAATTATATATGCTACATAAAAGATTTGTAGAGTTTAGGGTGTTTTATTTAAAATAACCTCGATATTACTGTGTGAATTTGCTAATAATGAAACTGAAAATTAAAACATGCCCTAAGGAATTTTGTAATAAAAAATTATGAAATAAATTAAGGAAATGTTATATGTTATATGTTAAAGCAAATTGGTAATAACTATTTTATTTAGGAGTATTTTTTTTGCTTACATTTTATGAATAATACGAATAATAGCAATAAGTCAAAACAAACAGTATTAAGATATAGGATATTCTAATTAAAGTCTATTATTATCTATATTGTTACAGTAAAATTTAAAAACGTGATCAAATACAGGATATTCCAGAAAAACACATGACTTTAAAATGCTACCCTTTTTTGAGTATCCTAAGTAATTAAAGATTATTTTAAATATAACACATATTATACTGGATTTTTTTTATTTACTTGCCGTTAACATGCTAGAGAATAATACATAAGTGGTGCCTTATCCTATTTATCGATTTAATACATAGGTCTATGTATAAATATATTAGAAAAAAAGAAAATTAAAAATGTACCCAACATACTGCTTTGCGCTTTAGTTTACAGTGTTGCCAAATCCAGGGCTAACCTTTGAGTGGTAGCCATATTCAATATAAATACAAAATGTATATAAAATAGCGCCCCCTACATGGAATTTTTTGGCACTAATACGTATATAATGGAGATGTTGATAGTGAAAAAGTCGTCCCGGGCAAAAACGCGGAAAACATCGTTTTAGACCCCCTTCTGTACTTTAGAGTAGGTATACAGTGCTGTTCCTTGGTGAGCCCGAAACCGGGACGACTAACGTTTTTGTGGGCCGACCTTTGTGCTGTTCGCATAACAAACGGGTTTCCCTTGGTCATATACATATCTATACATGCATGCATACATATAGTCACGCCTTTTTCCCGTAGGGGTAGGCAGAGACCACTTCCTTCCACTTGCTACGGTTCTTACACACATCTTTTGCTTCCTCTACATTCATCAGTGTTCTCGTGCATGTTCGTCAGTTGTTGGTACTCTTGACCTGGCCTTTCTTAAAAACAATGTTGATCTGATCGAGATATGTTCGCCAAGGTCGACCTCTACCGACTTGTCCATGCACTCTCGCCTCATGAATTTGTTTCGTTAAATTTTTCTTAATCCATCCTTTCTTCGTGTCCAAACCATCTAAGCATTCTTTTATCTTTTTTTGTAACCACATCTTCTTTTACACCACAGAGTTCTTTTATCTCACTATTTTTTACTTTATCCAACCGAGTCACTCCGGCTATACTTCTCAAACTACTCATCACCGCAGCATTATTCCTATTTTTATGCTTCTTTTTCCAAACCCAACATTAACTACCATACATAAGTGTAGGATTAAACACACCTTTATGCACAGCCAGACGTGCCTTTTTGACACTTTCTGGCTGTTCAGCTATGCAGTGCCCCAATTATCTTTTTTCCTGCCAACACCATTCGCTTAATGTAACTGTTATATATATGGGATAATTTAGCTAAAAACAATTACTGAGAGCCAGTGATGAGCAATAAACCTTTAATACTTAGCTTATGCTAAGTTTGGTCAGTACAGATGTGATTATAGAATTGATTCTTTCAATTTGACCATTAGCTCTTGGTAGTCCTGTAGTAATTTTATAGTGTTTTATTCCTTCTTGGCTGCAGTAGTCTTCAAATTCTTGTGCGCTGAATGCAGAACCTCTGTCAGATATGAAAAAAACGGGATTTGCAAAGTTTTTCTTCTGAACATTTAATTTTTGATAACGTATTTTGCTGTTGTCGACTTAGTTGGGTATATCCACACAAATTTTGTAAATGAATCAACTATAGTGAGGATGTGTTTAAAGTTTTTGTTTGTTGATTCTAAAGGTCCTAGATGGTCCACATAGTAAGTGTGCAAAAGTGAATCATTCTTATGCAATGGATGAAGGCAACCTTCTTGTTTTCCCCTTTTTCTATTTGATAAAATGCATGGTATACAACTACTTAAATATTTCTTGATTCTTTTAGTCAAATTAGGTATGTAGTATTTGTGTCTAATGAGTTCTACAGTTTTCTTTGTCGCAAAATGTCCTCTTTCATGTGCGTTTTTAATGATCTCGGTTTGCATCGACTTGGGTTTGACTAAAAGTTCTAATCCATCTTTATCCCTATATAACGTATAATTTTTTAAAATAAAATCGTCGTACGGTTTACGCTTTAATACTTCCTTAAGAACTTTAATTTCTCTATCTTCATCTTGTGCTTTTTGTTTTCTGTATACCATTCCATCTGCAGTTGTAATAGTCATAATTGGGTATTTACTCAAAGCATCTACGTGGCGCATTTTATCTCCTGGTCTATGTTCGATTACATAATCATATTCTTCCAGCAACAAAGCCCATCTTGAAATTCTTGTTGTGAGATCTTTCTTTTTCATTGTTTTCGGGAGTACTGAACAGTCTGTGATAATTTTGAATTTTGTGCCCAATAAATAAACTCTGAACTTTTTCAAGGCTTCAATAATGGCTAAAACATCCAGTTCATAGCTGCAGTATTTACTTTTAGTATCAGATGTTTTTCTACTCATGAAATAAATTGGATGAAAATTATTATCTTCGTGAGACCGCTGTAATAGAATTGCTCCGTATCCTTCTTTAGATGCGTCGGTATGTAATTCAAGCTCTTTGTTTCTGCAATAAATACCCAATACAGGTTTTTGTGATAATATTTCTTTCAACTTATTAAATGCATATCTTTCAATTTCTTCAAATTTGAATATTCTATCCTTTTTTAGTACATCACTTAATGGCTTTGCAATGATTGAATAGTGTGGAATAAATTTTCGAAAATATCCTGTTAATCCAAGAAAACTTTGTATTTGATTTATTGTTGTAGGCTCTGTAAATTTAATAACTGCTTCAGTGTTAAGCTTAGATGGAAACAGTTTTCCGCCTTCTATTCGTGTCCTAAAAATTTTGTTTTTTTTTTTCAAAAAATGGCATTTTTTCTTATTTATCTCCAGTCCATAATCTTTGGCAGTTTCTAGTACTATCTTTAATTTTTTTAAGGCTTGTATTTCATTAAGGCAGGTATAATCAGGTCATCCATATAAGGCAGAACTATACCTTTATTTGTCAAATCTTTAAAAATATAATTAATAAATCTTATAAACTCAGCAGGGGAGTTGCAAAGACCAAATGGTACCCTACGAAATTGAAATTGAAATTGGCCATTTTGCGTAACAAAAGAAGTATACTTCCCACTGTCTTCTGCAACTTTCACATGAAAGAAACCATTCTTTAAATATAAAGTACTGAAAATACAAGCATCCTGAAGTTTATCTAGCTGATCTTCAATTAATGGGAGGGGATATCTGTCTTTAACTATGATTCTATTCAATTTACGTTAATCTATACATATCCTATTAGATCCACATTTTTTCCTTGTGACTACTACTTGGCTTGAATATTCTAAACTGCAAGGTTCTACTATCCCATCTGTGATCCAGTCATCTATCTGTTTATCAACTATATCTTTTTTACTAAATGGTAAACGTCTAGGATTATTATAAATTATTTTTTTATCCTCAACGACAATATTCATTTTAATATCGGTACTCTTCGTTTTTATAGGTTCATAATTTGTGATCATTTTTCGAACTTCATCTTTAATTTCTGTCGTAACATCTGGCCCAATATCTGTCTTCTGTTTCTGTTATATTTATGTTAAAAAGTTTAATTTTTTCATCAATTCGTTTAATGCTTATCCCGTCTTGATTAATTATAAGTTCTGTTTGATTCAATAGGTCATTACCTAAAATAGCTTTAACTGATATCACTTCATCAGGAACAACGTACACAGTAGATTTATATTCTTCATTATCAACGAAAATATTGCATTCAAAACAGCCTTAAGGTTGAAAACTTGTTTTTCCTAAACCGTTAAGACTTATAGTTGTTTCTTGTAAGTCAGAATTCATCATTGGTTTATGAATACTAGAAGTTATAAGATTTACTCGACTTCCTGTATCAATGAGAGTATTAACAGCAGTTTCATTAAAATAAAACAATTTTATGCATCTTACTAAGACTATGTGAAATAATATTTTTTACTGGGGCATCATTATTAGAGGTTAATGGTGTCGACTGATTATTTAATGCTCGTCTTTCGGAACAATTTTGACTATTTCTATCATTCCTGCACTCAAAACTCTTATGACCAAATTGATTACACTTAAAACATTTTAATTCCGAACTTTTCTTTCTACAAGCTTTCGATTTATGTATATATATATATATATATATATATATATATATATATATATATATATATATATATATATATATATATATATATATATATATAATGGTTTAAAAACATCAAACATAAATAAAATAACCTTACGCATAGGTCTTAATTTTGTTCGTTTGCCACTAAAACACTCAAAAATAAATTAAATTTTTACCCTAGTACGACTTGCATCGAATCATGTTCATACATGTTGAGCGGCAGTAGCGGTGCGTTATCACGGCATTTGACATTTGTTCTTAATTATTCTCACGATTAACACGTATTGTTTTACATTTAAAAGATGGCAGTGGAATTAAGAAGCAATAAAAAATGAGTTTTCATACTTGGTGACGTAAATTATAAAATAATAGGCGCAAAGTTACCGTCTCATCGTCAAGTTCTTGCAGTACTTTTTTTAAAATTCGCGAAGTTAAATTGACTGTTAGTGAAAGCGCTAATCTCGTCATTCGGGAGTGTATTATTTTTTGGGAAAAAGCTATAATCCCTACCAGAGCTATACCTAACGGTGTAAAAAAACTTGTGGATCTTGACCATCCTTGGAGGGAGTTGCAAAAAAATTCTAAAAAAATACAAGATATTTACAAGCGCCGTGAGAAGGACTTTAAGAACAATTTAGATAATTTATTTAATATAGCACACGCTGATGCTTTGGAACGGATAACAATTGAGGAAAATAAAATATTTTTACAAAAACAAAAAAAACTAGAGCGTCCAGGGTGTTTAGCGGGTGTAGACAAAAAGTTAGCCAAAAACTAAGAAAGGGCAAGATAAAGAAAATTAAATGAAGAGAAAAAAAGATGTAAGCAAATGTGTTTTGGAGGTTTATCGTCTTCTGTTACTATGCAAGATTATGTTCAAACGCAAGGACATCACAATCAACTTACCATCTCTGATGAAAGCTATGAGGAACCCTTGGCATTTACTTCTCAAATGGTAAGTTCTGAAACTACTAAAAAAAGAGAAAGGAAAGACTTTATCACGCCTAAGTTAGTTGCAGCTTTAGATAGATGTCAATTAAGCATAAGGGATTATGCCTAAATACTTCGGGCTGTAGTAGAAGCACTAGATCTTAGCTGTGATGATTTTCCGATAAATAAATCATCTATTCAACGTATTCGCACAGAGTCGAAAAGATAGAGCGGAATCTATAAAATTAGGTTCTTAGAATAATATGCCTGAAATGGTGACTGTTTACTGGGATGGGAAATGATTACCTGGACTTGACGTGAGAAGTTCTAAAGAAGAACGCCTGCCAATTTTAATTTCATATGAAGAAAAGGAACAACTTCTGGCTGTACCCAAACTGAAGAGCTCTTCCGGCCAGGATCAAGCTAAAGCTGTGTTGAACGCACTTTATAACTGGAACCTCGATGACAAAGTACAAATAATGTGCTGTGACACAACTGCGTCTAATAAAGGGCGATTAAACGGAGCTCGTGTACTTTTGGAACAAAAACTAGATAAGGAATTACTACTCTTTGCTTGCCGCCATCACGTTTACGAACTGGTTTTAAAATGTGTGTTCGAAACAAAAATCCACCAAGTTACAAGTAGCCCTAATATCCCAATGATAAAAAACTCTAGAGACAACTGGAAAACTATTAATCCTGCTGCCATTGAAACATACCGATATCGTCACACGACATTTTTGTAATACAACAATAGAAGATTTGTTGACATTTTATAATCAAGAACTGCAAAAAACCATTGGACGTGACGATTATCGGGAACTGATGAACTATCTATTATTTTCTTAGTAGAAGACAGTGAAAAAAAAAATTTAAAAATTAGACCTTCTGGAGCGATACATGAAGCAAGGTGGAAGGCTGGAGCTATTTACTCTTTAAAGATATGTTTGTTGCAATCCCAGTTCAAAATTAGCGTTAAGAATAAGCGAGCACTTTAAGACATCTGTTTATTCATTGCGGTTTTATATGTTAAGCCATGGCTTGGATGTAGTCTGGCGGTGAAGGCACCAAATCAAGATTTGTGCTTTTTAAAGAGGCTTAAGGAATATGAAACTGTTGACAAATTGATCTTCAAAGCAGCCCTGAGCAAGTTTAGTCAACATCTTTGGTACTTGTCAGAAGACATTGCCGTTTTATCACTCTTTGATGATAAAGTTACTGAACAAATCAAAATGAACATTGTAGTAAATTTCCAAAGAGAGAGTTTGTATGATTCTGGACAAAGATACATTCCATCTGAAGAAGATATGTCTGATTATTTGTATAGTAAGTAGGAATACAATAAATAGTATTATTTTTTTATACTGTTTTCCATAAATTGTTTATAATACTGCCTTATTTATTATTGCAGAAAAAATATTAAGTGATTTTGTGTCCGCCAAAAGCACAAATTTATTTTCTTGATTAAAAATTAATAAAAATTTATTTCAGAGACCCGCTTCTACATAGGATGAAGATATTGCCTATTCAGAGGCGAAAAGGAAAGTGCTTTTTTTAAGGGCAGTAAAAGAGAGTAAAAGCAACTTTTGCTACGCTGTGTTCGGAAGCATAGAAATCTGTATCCGGACTGTAAAAAAGAGACCCTCAATAGAAAATATCCTGCCTGATCTGTAATTTTATCTTCTTCTTATATATATATATATATATATATATATATATATATATATATATATATATATATATATATATATATATATATGCCGGGTCAGCTAGTATATATATATATATATATAGTATAGTATAGTATATATATATATATATATATATATATATACTAGCTGACCCGGCAAACGTTGTTTTGCCATATGAATTATTTCTAGGGAATTTCTAGTGTAGAAAAAAAATAACTAACTTATTGTAAGTGTGTAAGGATGTGGTATATGAGTGAAAGAGGCATGGAGCGCTGTGAGCAATGAGCTTATATAAAAATCACAAAACACCAAACATTTATTCTATTTATTATGATTTATTCCTTAAAATGATATATATATATATATATATATATATATATATCATTAATAATTAATTACGACAGTAACACTAACAAACATTATCAATCTCTTAATGCTATAGCGTGAACAATATTTTTTGTTAGCCCATCTAAAAATTTATGTGGTTCGTTTGGCATGGGCAGCAATGAGCCCATTTTATGATAAACTTGGCCTCGATTTTGAATGTAGAATTGTATTGTTGACCATTTGCATTAGTATTTAGAACTATTTCTGTTGCTCCGAACGATGTCATTTGAAAGCATGAATTGAATGTTCGAATTGACTTCAGGAACACATTCGAATCTGGATCCGTGCCGATAAGTAAACCATTCAGTGGTTCAGGTGGTGTTTCAATTTCAGGTAATTGCACCTTTCCTGACGCACAACACATCCTGGCTGGCTCATTTTTGAATTTGAGAGCATGACAATGCGGGCATTCCTTGTCCATAGCACTAATTACTACTTTTGAATGAGCATAATATTCAATATCGGGCTCATACTGGAATGCTCGACGCAGGAATGAATCAGATGTAAATGCTCGATGTACCTGTTGGCGTTGTTGGTCATTTATTCTGCGTCTATTGACTGTGAAACGGCGTGATTGTCGTTGTTCTAATCTTATTACTTCATTGCGTTCAGCTCGTGTATTTTCTGATTGTTCTTGACGCAATTGCGCCATGCTCACTCGCGCATCAGTATTTTGTTGCTGGATTTGTTCTTCGGATCTTTGGGCTCTTCTATTTCGCATGCTTCTAGATCTACTTGTATTACGGCTCAAGTTAGCCCCTTTGCGTTTTGTTGGCATTGTTCACTGTACAAAACATACATAAATATAATTAATTAAATTACTTAATGATAAAAAACATTATAGTAATAATGTATTTAATCTTTGATTGTACACACATACATATACATATACATGTAAATATTAGACAGTTTTACGAAAGCGAAAATTTTTATTTTTGTCAATTATATTAAATATAATGTTAGAAATGGTGAAAAAAAAATTCTGTGAAAGTTAGAGCTCTTATAAGTGAACACAAAAAAAAAATTCCCAATTGTAATAAAAATCTTTCACCGAATTTTGTTTTAACCATTTCCAACAATATTTTCGAAATAAATTAAATAAAAAAAAATATGGATAAATAAAAATAAAAAAAAAATTATTGATTTTATAATAAATGTATAAGAATAATTTATACTTACAACACAATAGCCGTTGTTGGCAGGAGCTCGTAACACGTGTTGAGTACTTTTTAGGTTATGTTAATCACTTAATTGACTAAACGTATGAACTACACTCAACATTAATAATTATTGATAAAATAGGAATAAATAATTATAGTCCAGCAAATTAATAATAAATTTAATTGAGAATATAGTTAATATGAGAGTTACACTGAGATAGTAAAATGATAATTGTAAACGTTACTACTACGCTTGATGCATGAACAATAATAATGGCTGAAAACTCTGGAGGGAGTGAGAGAAGGCTTATAGAAACAGGAGACCGGTTTCGGTCTCTTCTCTACTCCGTGCTGTTTACTGGAAAGTGACACCGGTATAGTCTGGCAAATGAGTGTTGATCCAGAAAAAGCGTGGAAAATTTAAAAAATCTAGCACTGGTAACACTAATTATAGCAGGAATAAACTGTCTTGATACTAATGTTACCATGTAATAAGTTTCAATTAAATGTTAGGCTCAACTGGTGGGGATAACTTACCAAGTGATAATTGATCAGTTATCGAGCGGGATGAATAATGATTAAATTACTAAAATGACTTAAAAAATAAGGGTTGGAGATAGAGGGGTTAAAATTTATGTTGTATGTATTTTTTAATGGCACATTATAAAAAAAATAAAAATTTAAAATTTCGTCCAAAAAATAAAAATAAAATGTTAGGGGTGGACAACTCTTATCACTTGGGGGTATGAAAAATAGATAGTAGCCGATTCTCAGACCTACTGAATATGCATATAAAATTTGATAAAAATCGGTCAAACCGTTTCGGAGGAGTATGGTAACTAACATTGTGACACGAGAATTTTATATATAAGACTAGCTGACCCGGCAAACGTTATTTTGCCATATAAATAATTTCCTAGTAATTTCTAGTGTAGACAAAAAATAGCTTACTTATTGTAAGTATGTATGTATGTTAGAATGTGTATATTGTATGTATGTAAGAATGTGATTGTCGTTGTTCTAATCTTCCGACTTCATTGCGTTCAGCTCGTGTATCTTCTAGCTCTTCTTGATGCAATTGCGCCATTTTGACACGTGCATCAGTATTTTGTTGCTGGATTTGTTCTTCTGTTCTTTCGGATCTGCTATTTCGCAAGTTTCGAGCTTTACTTGTACTGCGGCTCAAATCAGCCCCTTTGCGTTTTCTTGGCATTGCTCACCGTACAAAACATACATAAATAGAATTAATGAAATTATTTAATGATGAAAAATGTTAAAAGTATAATTAGGGCCAGGATTTTTGCCGCAGTTTTGAAATGATTAGTTTTAATTTATGAAATTATAACAAAAATATAAGATTTCTGGAAAAATTTTTCAAACAAAAGTAAAAAATTAAATTTTATGAAAACATTGTCTCTTATAATTTTTTCAGCAACCAATATTTCCATTGACATTTCAAAATAAAGATTCATAATGATTGATTTCATGGAAACTATGAAAATCTTAATTGTTCAATTACATTTTTTTAATAAAATTAAATTAAAATTACATTTTTATAAGATCAACAACATTTTCGATATAAATAAAAAAAAGTATACTTACAACACAAAATCCGTTGTTATTGGAAGCTCGTGTCACGTGTTGAGTACTTTTGAGGTTATAAAATCACTTGATTAACTAATCGTGCAAAATACACTCAAAATTGATAATTTAATTATTATTGATAAAATAGGAATGATTAAAAGTTAATATGAGAGTTACACTGAGATAGCAAAATAATAATTGTCAACGTTACTACTACACTTGATGCATAAACAATAATGATGGCCGACAACTGTGTAGGGAGTGAGAAAGAAAGGAGACCGGCTTCGTTCTCATCCCTACTCCGTGCTGTTTACTGGGTCAGAAGTGACACCTGTAGACATCTGGCGGGGATAACTAATTAAATGACGATTGATCAGTTTTCGACCGGAGAGGAAAAATGATTAAATTACTAAAATGGCTATTAAAAAATAAGGGTTGATCGTAGAAGGGTGAAAATTGAGGATTGTATGTATTTTTGTATGTTGTATCATAAAAAAATAGAAATTAAAAATTTTGTCTAAAAAATAAAAAAAAATTTTAGGGGTGGACTACCCCTAACATTTAGGGGGATGAAAAATAGATGTTGGCCGATTCTCATAGATACCGGATAAGCACAAAAAATTTCATCAAAATTGGTCAAGCCGTTTCGGAGGAGTATGGTAACTAGGTTAGGTTAGGTTTTATGTGAGTGGGGCGTGGTCGCCCCTCCACCGCGACCCTTAGTAGGTCTATTGTGGCTCACCCCTAGAGGCTACAGTTCACCGTACAATCCAGCCCTTCTTACGAAGTTCATGGTTGTATAGGGTGAGATTTTTTTAAAATCGGTAGGTTCTAGGTTAGTGTAACCAAATATGTTGAACCTTATTCTTCCCAGGCCGGGGCATGAACATAGTATATGTTCAGCAGTTTCGTCTTCCACGCAGCAGAACCGACAGTCCGTTTGTTGGTTCAGATCTATCTTTCTGAGGTGGTATCTCAGACGACAGTGTCCCGTAAGCAGTCCTGTTAGAATACGCAGGTCATTTCTGCTCCATTCTAGGATCTGCTTAGTTGTGTTTCTCGAGGGTTGTAACGGTAAAAACGCCTTCGAGTGGGTTAGCCCTGGTAAGTCGGACCAGTACGTGAGTATTTTCCTCTCCGCCCAGTCCTAAATAATTGTTTTGGCGGCACTTGTGGTGACTCCAAAAACCGGTTCTGGTCCAGTGAACGCAGATTCGGCCCCCTGTTTTGCAAGGGTGTCGGCTTTTTCGTTTCCTTCCACCCCCTGGTGCCCAGGTACCCACAGTAGGGTCACCCTGTTGTTCGCACCAAGGTACTCCAAGGATTCGATGCAATTCCATACAAGTTTAGAATTTATCTTGTTGGAGCTCAGTGCTTTTAAAGCGGCCTGGCTGTCTGATATTATATTTATGTTTTTGTTTGCTAGAGGTCTGTTGGTCAACTCTCTTGCACACAATTCGATAGCGAATATTTCAGCCTGAAAGATTGTGGCATACCTGCCAAGACTGGTAGATATTTCAATCTTTGGTTTCCTGCTGAAAACACCGGCCCCAACTCCATCTGGGGTTTTTGAGCCGTCTGTGTACATTACGTATTCAGTCTCTGGGAAGAGGATTTGTCCCCTCATCCATTCGTCTCTCTCCGGAAAGAGGACTTTGAACGACTTTCCTACGTGTATTTTTGTAGCTAGCAAGTCAGGAACCATCCCGAGAATTTGGTGGTTTTTTGTTTCACTCAGTATCCCGGAGTGATCTCCGAGTTGCTCTCCATTTATTTGCTTTTCCAAAGACAGGAATCTATAGGAAGCTATCCTGGCCTCCCTCTCTAAGAGAATATCTAGGGGAGGGAGATGTAGGAGGTGTTCCATCGCTGCCGTTGGTGTGCTGGACATAGCTCCAGTTATGGCCAGGCATGCCAGCCGCTGAAGGCCAGCAAGCTTTGCTCTAGCTGTCTGTTGTAACCCTTTGGTCCACCAGACTACTGAACCATACGTGACCATAGATATTATCATTGTTTGATAAATCCAGTAAATCTGTTTGGGGTTCATTCCCCAAGATTTGCCACATACTCTTCTGAGATTCCAGAGAGAAAACCTGGCTTTGTTTATTGTTTTTTCCAAGTGGGCGTTCCAGGTGAGTCGTTTATCCAGAACTACACCCAGGTATTTCACTTCCGTCGCAAATGGAATGCTCTCTCCGTATAGGACAGGCTGCCGAAGCTTATCTAGCTTTTTCCTTTTCGTAAAAGGAATAATTACAGTTTTTCGGGGGTTTACAGACATCTGTTCCCTCTCGCACCATCTGTATACTGTGTTAAGAGCTTCTTGAAGGACGTTTGAGATCGTCGCTTCAAATTTACCTCTAACTATTATAACCAGATCATCCGCATAGCATTGAAAATCTACTCCCTGCATGGAAAGCTCGCTCAGCAGAGAGTCGACTAGAAGTGACCACATTAGGGGGGAAAGTACCCCGCCTTGTGGACATCCCTTCGCCGCCCTAAACCTAACCGACTCTCCATGCAGTGATGATATTATATATCTGTTTTCAATCATGTTTTTGATACAGTTACAGATTTTACCGTCTATCCCTCTATCCCTAATTGATGTATAGAGTGACTGTGGTAGGGCGTTATTAAACGCTCCTTCTATATCTAGAAAAGCTGCCAGCGCAATTTCCTTATGTTTAAGGGAATGGCCGATCTTTCCTACTAGATTGTTTAGAGCTAAATCCGTAGATTTGCCTGTTTGGTAGGCATATTGGTGGGGGTTTAAGGGATGTTCCCTAAGATTCCCTTCTCTAATATGTCTATCAATAATTCTTTCCAGAGTTTTCATTAAGAATGAGGTAAGGCTGATCGGCCGGAAGGATTTGGGTAGGGAATGATTCACCGTACCCGTTTTACGTATGTATACAACTCTCGCCGTTGACCAGCCCAGCGGAATATAACTCCACGCCAAACTTGCTCTGAATAGTTTAACCAAAAGAGGTAGTAAAATTTCGCTGCCCTTCTGAATGAGGGCAGGGAAAACACCATCCTCCCCTGGAGACTTAAATGGGGAGAAATAATTCACCGCCCATTGTACAGATGTTGGGGTGACCACTTTTGAAACCTTTCTCCAGTCCTCCCTTTTGGGTCGTGATGTCGATCCCATTGAGAGTGGAATTTGCTCCTGGTCCCTCAGAAGCAGACTGCCGGGAAAGTGGGTCTGCAAGAGAGTCTCTAACGTTTGCCTACCAGAGTCCGTAAAAGAGCCATCTGGTCGTTTTATCGATCCAATCTCTTGCGTCGGATCTCTGGCGAGAGCCTTGTGGATTCTTGTGCTGGCAGGTAGATCTGATATACTCTGACAGAACCTCCTCCAGGATTCTCTTTTGGCTTTCCTTATTTCTTTGTTATAAGTCGTTAGAGCTGTACGATAGATTTCCCAGCAACCTGTTTCTTTAGCTCGATTGAAGAGACGTCGAACTTCTTTTCTTTGCTTGTCTAAGCTTCTGCTCCACCATGGTGTACCTCTATGGTCCCTCTTCTCCTTTAATGGGCAGTTTTCCTTATAGGCCGTTAGAAGGGCGGATGTGATATGCTCATTCGCCGCTTCTATTTCAGCTCTATTATGTATAGTGCTATTACCGTTACCTAGGTGCTGTTGGAGGAATTCACAATACCCTTTCCAATCTGTGCATTTTGGATCTCGAAATTGCACTATGGGACGTTGTCCTATTCTCACGTCAAAACGTATGTGTTGTGACCTTCTTTATTATGTTCATTACATAAAAAAATAGAACACAATGTGCTGACGGCAGCTGTTCGCCGGAGAACAGATAAAGTGAGTTCGAATTATTTACGGCTCTAAGAATGAAAATTCAAATTCATTAAGGGCGCCACCCAATTTAGATATTGCTTTACTATATTTGGATAATTGAGAAAACCAAATATCTATCTTTAACAAAATACCTAAAATGACTTAATATTAAATTTTCTTAGACATTCAGGCTGGGCAAATAGAAGAATAAAAAAACATATCACATATAAGAATATAATTAGAACATCAAAGTGGACAAGGCAAAATACGTTGTAGACCAGGGTACCATAAAATAATAATTATATAAATTAAATAACATATATAACAATATTAACTAATGTATTATAGCGAAGTACATACACTTTTATACCTGGTGTTATACCGCTCAAAGTTACCAGAATGGGGTATAATGGTAAGAAATAAACCTGTGACTGAATCTGCTGTCACATAGTACTATGTGAGAACTTCACAAAAGTCCTTTAGATTATAGTTTATAAAATTATCACGGTGGTATAATATACGATATCAATAATTAGTAATTATTTAAAATGATGGTATGATAAGCACTAATATGATAAAATAGTTATAAAAAATTTCAAAAAGGTAAGAGAACACTGAAGGTGTAAAAAAACCTGGTATTAAAGTCCAATGGTCCACATATGTAGCCTCTATCCAAGGTCCACTTGATGTAGTTGAAGACACAAAAACGAAGACAGGAAGAAGACAGGAAACAGACAGCAAAACGAAGAGAAGGCAGAAGAAAGGCTCAACCTTCCAGGTCAGCCAGGGGTCGATGATGCAACTCAGCAGGTCTCTAGCCTCTATCGGCTACTACTAGATCTCATCCGGTGGATGTCTGTCGACTCTGGCCAGGATTTAAAAGCGACTCGGTGTTGGTCCTCGTGGGAATCTTGACCAAAGTCAAGAGTTGCCACAAGAGTCGTCGTTCGATTTCCAGGAGTCTGATGGTGAGAGCTAAGCTGTACCCTAACACCCTAACAAAAAAATAATCTCATGAAAGGACATGTGCAAAATAAAAAACCAACAAAATGAAGTAGGTATATTTTCAACCTGATCGATATCATTGCTAGTTCAAAAGTCATAACTTACCTTCTGAGAAGGGAGGTAAAACTAGAAGATATCCATAACAGCAAACAGGACTAAAACGGACTAACAGGACATCAGGACAAAATGGCGGTGTTCCCACCGCATGGCAGCTTACCGGTGTTTGGCACAAATCCCCATATAAGGCTCCAAAAAAAACCACTAACGATGGGTGCGACTTGATCTCGGCCCAAACGGCACTTCGTAAATTCCCCCCTAAGGGTTAATTTCGGTTCAATACCGAAAAAGAATCCCAAACACGAGACAAGCGCACCTCATCATGGCCGCACCGAAAAAGAACTCCTCGACGACCACGAGGACAGAACCATCCTCCTATTTCTAACAGTTGCCAGAAAAAACTGCACATCCTGTATGAAATCAGCGCCAGTTTTGAATTCCTAGCCTCTCATTGGTCAGAACCATAAATGCTATTGATTGACAGAATGAATTTCATAGAATGTAATCTAAAAGACCATTCTTCTTCTTTCTTTTCTACTATGGCACGAAACATTAACGGCTAACCGACTTGAGACCGATGACAGAAGTTCTATGAAAGAAGAACAGTGACACGCCCACAATGACTCGACGTCTAGAAAGTAAATAAATATAACCTTTAAGATTATATTTTGAAAAATAAAGAAAAAACCCAGTAAATACCTAGAGATCTCATTCAGAATCAACAAAATCCTGGGACAAACCTTCAATAGCCTAGAATTCATCATACCAGAGAACACAACGGTATGTCGCCTGCTCACATGTGAATGGATGTTTTTATTGACTTCACTATCTTAAATTTCAGAAATCCAGGAATACAGCCAGAAATCATAAGGTTCCTGCAGCTTGAGTATATTACTTTCAACAGCTCTTAGAATGTCAGAAGCAAGAGTATTACCTAGTGTTGAAACTTGTGAAATTCACTAGTATTCAACTATATATATGTTTGTTTTGAAATAGTGAAATAAATGTTTTATTCAGGAATTTGATATCAAAACTGAATGTTCTCTGTAAGTACTATGCCCAATAAATAAAAAACTATTATATATAAAAAAACAAAATTAGCAGGTGGCAATTTCAAATGCTACAATGCCCAATAAATGAAAAATTTACTATATATAAAAAAACAAAATTAACGAGTAGCAATTTCAAATGCTACACATACCCCTCTCCGAAGAGTAAAAATTTGTAAACAAATTTTTATGAGGTAGTGGCTACTTAGTGATAGTAATTGATTTATATATAGTATCTTCGCGTACCACACGTTCCTTAAGGAAGTCAAAATCAGTAGAATGTCTATATAGGGAAAAAATCAAAATCGGTTTACAAGTCAAAATCGGTTTACAGGTCAAAATCGGTATGTCAAATCAAAATCACTAGTAAAGTTAATGAATTGCTAAATAATAGAAGAAATATCTACACAAGGTAATAATGATGTTTATTTCAGGTTGATCAGACCTATATGAAACATCAACAGGAAAAAAGAATTGAAGTATGCATACTCTCAAGGGAACATTCATAATTAGATTTCCTACTAATTATTTTCTCCAAAAAAAAATAGGAAAACCAACCAAGGTTTCCTAAGTTACACCAGCAAAAATTGTCAAAGATTGACCTCAAAATTTGTAATTTCAATTACCTAATATTGTGCACCAACGCAACAAATATTGTGCACCAACGCACCAAAAATCGTGCACCAACGCACCAAAAATTTGTGCACCAATGCACCAAAAATTGTGCACCAACGCACCAAAAATTGTGAACCAACTCACCAAAAAATTGTGCACCAACGCACCAAAAATTTGTGCACCAACGCACCAAAAAAATTGTGCACCAACGCACAAAAAAATCAGTAAAACTTTAGCATTAAGTTTACTTAAATGAAACATTTAACCAAACCACTACAGATATACTCTGTGTACAAATCAAAAAATTACGGTTTGAATTAAATAACTATCCAACAGAAACATCTGAATTGGATCCAAAATATTCCTTCAGATCTTTAATATGCCATTCTCCAGCAGGAGAACCATCCATATTATCTAAGGAATAAACTAAACGAGATATTCGCTTCTTCACTATACATAATATATATTTCGGCGCCAGCTTGGCACTGAATTTACTCGCAGCATCAGAAAGAATTTTATTCCTTTTCCAAACTTTATCACCCTCATTAAATACATGATCTCTTTTCCTGAGATTGTAAGATTTTGCATTCCTCTGATAAGCTTTATGTAGTCTATCCTGGATAGTCACAAATACTTCACTAAGACCCTTGACATCTTGAACATAACTATCCCTACAATCAGGTAAAAGTTCTATGTCTTGAGTGTTAGGAAGGTTACCATAAAAATTACCAGAAATAGGCACATTACGACCAAAATTTAGAAAAGCAGGAGAATAATGGGTGACTTCATGGGTTGCTGTATTTATTGCCTGTTGAATCTTATACAATTCTTTATCCCAATCCTTGTGTTCATCCACATAACTTCTAATAGCTTGACCTATAGTCTTATTGGTTCTTTCTACAAAATTACACTGTGCTGAATAACGAGGGGTGTACCATATTTTCTGAACTTTATATGTTTCAGCTAACTTCTTAAACTGTTTACCAGCAAACTGAGTTCCATTATCACAGACAATGAACTGTGGTACTCCAAATATCAAAAAAACTTGATTTTCCATAAATTTAATTATGCTAGGTGTCTTGGCATCTCGCATTGGACACAACAATGTATATTTAGTAAAGAAATCTGAAACAACCAATAAATAAGTGAAACCTTTTGAAGATCTGGGAAATGGTCCCATGATATCAACAGCAATAGTCTGAAAAGGATATTTAACGGAACGTTGAGTACCCATAAGTCCCATACGAGGAGTGTTTGATAATTTTTGCGACTGGCAGACTTTACACAACTTAACATATCTCAAAATATCACCTCTCATTTTAGGCCAATAGTAATGTTCTTGGACTCTCGAAAGTGTTTTAAAAAAACCAAAATGACTACAAATGGATGGATCATGCGAATCTTTTATGACATCAATTCTTTGTGATTTCGGAACAACTACTTTCCATTCAACTATATTAGATTTAATGGGTACTTTTGAAGGAACATATTTATATATCAAATCATTATCTACTTTAAAATGAGAATAAGCAACAGGATCTTGTAAAACTTTAGCTCGCAGAGAGGAATACCAATTGTCTGAATCAGACTTAACATCTATTAAATCAACTTCTAACTTATTGTCTGTTTCTGAAAAAGGCATTCGGGAGAGAAAATCTGGCACCCGATTATTAGCACCCTTTGTATAGGCCAACTCAAAAGTGTGTTGCCTTAATTTAACAGCCCATCTGGCTAATCTGCCGGAAGGATCTTTAAGATTATGTAGCCAGAGCAGACTATGGTGATCAGTAGTCACCTTAAAAACAGTTCCTTCAATATAAGGGCGAAATTTATCTATCAAAAAGATTAAACTGAGTAATTCCCTCTCTGTTACACTGTAATTCCTTTCAGATTTTGATAGGGACCTTGAGGCATAGGCAATGACCCTCTCGGCACCCTGAACTTCCTGAGTCAACACACCACCCACGCCTACATCACTTGCGTCGCACTGGATGGTAAACGGCAAAGCAAAATCAGGGGGACATAAAATGGGTGCTGATACAAGAGCCTTCTTGATGGCGAGAAAAGAAGTTTCTGCCTCAGGAGTCCACTCTATAGGTTGCTTTTTACCTTTCCCTCTTAACAAAGCACTAATAGGAGCTATTAAAGTAGAAAAATTATCAATAAATCTCCTATACCATGAACAAAGACCCATAAATCGTTTTATCTCAGTACTAGTAGTTGGACGAGCATAATTAACCATAACCGAGACTTTGGAAGGATCAGTCCTGATACCTTGCCTGTCAATGACAAAACCGAGATATTTAAGAGATGTTTTGAAAAACTCACATTTTTTCAAGTTTATGGTTAAATTAGCATCTTTTAAAATATCTTTCACTTCATATAAAAGATTTACATGTTCTTCAAAAGTAGCTGAAATGATGATAATATCATCCAAATAAGTAAATAGATGAGGTTCAAATCGGGGGCCAAACAACGCATCACACAGCCTTTGTTGCGTCTGCGCGCTGTTACATAAACCAAACGGCATAACATTAAAGTGAAATAATCCTCGTCCTGGAATACTAAACGCAGTCTTTTCTTTAGACGAGTCTGTAAGTGGAACTTGCCAAAACGCTTTTCTTAAATCGATACTCGATATATACTTAGCATTTCTCAACAAAGTTAAGATTCTGTCTATCCTTGGCAGTGGATAACTATCGTGTTTAGTAAGTTCATTCAACTTACGTCCATCAAAACAAAATCTGTATTCACCAGAAGATTTCTTAACTAACAAGACGGGACTGTTCCAAGGACTGTTAGACGGTTCAACGACATCCAATTTGAGCATGTCATCTAGTTCATCATTAAGCATGTTCAACATATACGGTGACATTAAATACTGTCTCTGCTTAAACGGTTTTGCATCACCAGTATCTATCTCTAAAGTTATTTTATCAGTTCGACCTAAACGAGAATCACTACTAATTTCCTTAAATGAGTTTACTAAATCTATCATCTGCTTCTCTTGTTCCTGTGTGAGCTCATCATCAATACTAGTCTCAAAAATACTACATTGTTGAGATGTGGCAACAATGTCAACAGTTTCACCTGAAACTCGACATTTAATGTCCCAACTAAAGTCATGAAAATCAATGGACACACTAAATTTACTACAAAAATCACTACCCAAAATAAAAGATTGTGATAGGGAAGGTACTACTAATGCAGGAATAATTTGTATATCCCCATTTATATTGATAGGCAAATCCACTATACCATCAACTTTTTGTTGTGTACCATCAGCTGTTAGAACATGGTTTAAGTGAGGACTTCTTATTATTAAATCTAAATCTTTTATTGTTCTTAAACCTCCCTGACCTATAACTGATATGTTGGCACCACTATCTAGAAGTGCAATGACATTAGTGTCCACAAGTTGGATTTTTACATAAGGCCTATTATCATTGTTTTCCTTAATCAATAAAGGAGCTACAAAATTTATGGAATCTCCCTCATTATTAAAATTTTGACTATTGGCTCTTGAAATTTTTGGAGAAAATTGAGAGCCTTTTACAACATTCTTCTTTATTTGTTTCCCTTTACACCTAACACAGTCTCTGAAAACAACATTTGGTGTTCCACATTTAAAACAAAACTTTTTCTTGATGCCTGACTTACAATCTTGAAAAGTATGATTAGGTAAATTGCATCTCCAACAAATAACAGGATTTCTCACTTTAGGGTTTCCCACTTTATAACTAGCTGTACCAACTGTTGAGGAAGAGGCAGGAATGCTATTTGAAGCCAAATTCGAAGTTGCAGGTGAAGAATTTGAAGGTGGAAAATTTGATGTTGAAGTGGCATTTCTGAATTTATTTTTCCGGAATTTATTACCAGAATCTATATTCTTATGAACAGGGTTTCTGTTCACTTGGGTATTTGAAATGAAAGCTAATTCAGGATCATCTAGCATAGCTACTGATCTACTCTGGGAACTAGAACTACTGGGGCATAGTGCATCAGATTCCTCTAACTTCTTACATAAAGTTCCAAGATGTGAAACTGAATCTATATCACACAAAGCCAACCTACTTCTATAATCAGACTTTAGTCCCATTTTAATATATCTTATTTTAGTAACCTCAGCTGCTCCATGACTGAGTCTATTAAAAAGAGCTTCCATACAAGCAATATAAATAACTACTGGTTCTGTATTACCCTGTTTCCGGTTCTTAATTTGTAGCCAAACTTCATCTTCAAAATCTGAGACTAGAAAATCTTTCCTCATTTTTAAAGTTAATGAGTCCCAATCAGTGACCTGAGATTTAATGTATCTATACCAGAAGGTAGCTTTTCCTGTAAAAAGATCACTAGCAGACTCAAAAAGCTCTACTTTAGAAACATGTCTAGCTTGAGCAAGTTCTTCAATTCGCTCTATGAACGACAAAAGATTTTTAGAATCTCCATCAAATTGAATTCCCAATTTGTAGACAGGAGTTGATTTCGAGAAATTTGGAGAGAAAGAATTACTGGTAGATTGTCTCAGAGAAGGATTAACAGTGGAATTCATTAAAGGCACATTAACTGGTTCAGATTCCTGTTCCGACACCTTGTCATGTAATTCAGCATCTAGTTGTAGAGATGTGGCATAGGACTCATTTTTAAACAATGACATATCTTCAAAGTTTTCATCGGTGTTATTTAATGGAATTCTCTGAATCCTCAAAGTCACATGACATAATCTAGATACTACTCTTTTATAAGTGGAATCTGTAGAAGGACCATCAAAATCACTAATTAAAAATTTAATAGAAGTTAATGTGTTTTCTATCTCTGTTTTTTCAATCTCAAAATTAAAAGATGGATCTACTAAGGCCAGAACATTCTGTCCTTGTTGTATCTCTTTTGAAATCAAACGACCTAAAATTTTTCTCTTATCATCCATATTACGTTCAGAAATAACACCTCTGATCCTCAACTCATAGTTGATCTCAGCTATCAGCAAGTGTTTTACCTTAAGTGAATCCATAGTGACTTGTAATGAGCAGAAACAAAAAGCAAATGTAATATCTAACTAATTTGATATTGAGTTATCAATATCAGGTTGTCAGTCACAAAAATATCTATGAAAATCCCTATGAAAAATATCTGTCAAAATTGTTACCAGAAAATTATTTTCAAAAAAGGAAATTTTCAAAAAGGAAATCTTTAAAATTTGCTATCTTAGCTCCGAAATATATAATTATTACAAATGAACACACATACACGGTTCCTAGATATCTCAAAAAAATAACTTATCCTGTTTACTTGTTTCAAAAACACCTAAAGCTGTTCCTGAAATGTCTGTCTTCAAATAAACAATAAGACTTGAAGGACAGGTTGTAATTATTCAACTAAATGTACCAAACCAAAAAATCTAAGAAAATCAATTCAGGTTTTTCAAAAAATTTCTAACATGAATTTCTGAATTTTCGGGCCCCACACGTTGGACGCTATTTATGTGACCTTCTTTATTATGTTCATTACATAAAAAAATAGAACACAATGTGCTGACGGCAGCTGTTCGCCGGAGAACAGATAAAGTGAGTTCGAATTATTTACGGCTCTAAGAATGAAAATTCAAATTCATTAAGGGCGCCACCCAATTTAGATATTGCTTTACTATATTTGGATAATTGAGAAAACCAAATATCTATCTTTAACAAAATACCTAAAATGACTTAATATTAAATTTTCTTAGACATTCAGGCTGGGCAAATAGAAGAATAAAAAAACATATCACATATAAGAATATAATTAGAACATCAAAGTGGACAAGGCAAAATACGTTGTAGACCAGGGTACCATAAAATAATAATTATATAAATTAAATAACATATATAACAATATTAACTAATGTATTATAGCGAAGTACATACACTTTTATACCTGGTGTTATACCGCTCAAAGTTACCAGAATGGGGTATAATGGTAAGAAATAAACCTGTGACTGAATCTGCTGTCACATAGTACTATGTGAGAACTTCACAAAAGTCCTTTAGATTATAGTTTATAAAATTATCACGGTGGTATAATATACGATATCAATAATTAGTAATTATTTAAAATGATGGTATGATAAGCACTAATATGATAAAATAGTTATAAAAAATTTCAAAAAGGTAAGAGAACACTGAAGGTGTAAAAAAACCTGGTATTAAAGTCCAATGGTCCACATATGTAGCCTCTATCCAAGGTCCACTTGATGTAGTTGAAGACACAAAAACGAAGACAGGAAGAAGACAGGAAACAGACAGCAAAACGAAGAGAAGGCAGAAGAAAGGCTCAACCTTCTAGGTCAGCCAGGGGTCGATGATGCAACTCAGCAGGTCTCTAGCCTCTATCGGCTACTACTAGATCTCATCCGGTGGATGTCTGTCGACTCTGGCCAGGATTTAAAAGCGACTCGGTGTTGGTCCTCGTGGGAATCTTGACCAAAGTCAAGAGTTGCCACAAGAGTCGTCGTTCGATTTCCAGGAGTCTGATGGTGAGAGCTAAGCTGTACCCTAACACCCTAACAAAAAAATAATCTCATGAAAGGACATGTGCAAAATAAAAAACCAACAAAATGAAGTAGGTATATTTTCAACCTGATCGATATCATTGCTAGTTCAAAAGTCATAACTTACCTTCTGAGAAGGGAGGTAAAACTAGAAGATATCCATAACAGCAAACAGGACTAAAACGGACTAACAGGACATCAGGACAAAATGGCGGTGTTCCCACCGCATGGCAGCTTACCGGTGTTTGGCACAAATCCCCATATAAGGCTCCAAAAAAAACCACTAACGATGGGTGCGACTTGATCTCGGCCCAAACGGCACTTCGTAAATTCCCCCCTAAGGGTTAATTTCGGTTCAATACCGAAAAAGAATCCCAAACACGAGACAAGCGCACCTCATCATGGCCGCACCGAAAAAGAACTCCTCGACGACCACGAGGACAGAACCATCCTCCTATTTCTAACAGTTGCCAGAAAAAACTGCACATCCTGTATGAAATCAGCGCCAGTTTTGAATTCCTAGCCTCTCATTGGTCAGAACCATAAATGCTATTGATTGACAGAATGAATTTCATAGAATGTAATCTAAAAGACCATTCTTCTTCTTTCTTTTCTACTATGGCACGAAACATTAACGGCTAACCGACTTGAGACCGATGACAGAAGTTCTATGAAAGAAGAACAGTGACACGCCCACAATGACTCGACGTCTAGAAAGTAAATAAATATAACCTTTAAGATTATATTTTGAAAAATAAAGAAAAAACCCAGTAAATACCTAGAGATCTCATTCAGAATCAACAAAATCCTGGGACAAACCTTCAATAGCCTAGAATTCATCATACCAGAGAACACAACGGTATGTCGCCTGCTCACATGTGAATGGATGTTTTTATTGACTTCACTATCTTAAATTTCAGAAATCCAGGAATACAGCCAGAAATCATAAGGTTCCTGCAGCTTGAGTATATTACTTTCAACAGCTCTTAGAATGTCAGAAGCAAGAGTATTACCTAGTGTTGAAACTTGTGAAATTCACTAGTATTCAACTATATATATGTTTGTTTTGAAATAGTGAAATAAATGTTTTATTCAGGAATTTGATATCAAAACTGAATGTTCTCTGTAAGTACTATGCCCAATAAATAAAAAACTATTATATATAAAAAAACAAAATTAGCAGGTGGCAATTTCAAATGCTACAATGCCCAATAAATGAAAAATTTACTATATATAAAAAAACAAAATTAACGAGTAGCAATTTCAAATGCTACAGTGTCTATGATCTGAGCATAAGGGCTCGGTAGATACCTGCCAGTTAACTATTTTGGTACTCATAAACTGTGTACTAATAGTTATGTCTAGAACTTCTCCGCGAATTCTGTTCACGAAGGTTGGTTCCGAGCCTACGTTGTTGACTGCTAGCCCTTCCCCTATTATATAATTATATAAGTACTCACCTCTTTCATTGATGTCGCTGCTGCCCCAATCCAAATGGTGGGAATTTGCGTCGCATCCAATGATCAGTTGCCTGTTGTTCCTCTTGCAGAAGGCGACTAGATCTCGCACTGCTGCTGGAGGAGGGTGTTCTTTTCGGTATCCAGGGAAGTAAGCAGAGCAGACGACTACATCTACTCTACTGTCTCCTCCTGAGATCGAAAGCTGTGCTGCAACCACATCAGGGGTGCAAAACTCTGTTAACATAAAATAGTTTATGTTTTTCCTGATTAGTATGCATGCTCTTGGCTTACCACCTAGAGTACACGCTATTAACTTACCGGAGCAGTTTCCTAGGCCGCTTATTCTGCCTGTATTGGAAGTCCAGGGTTCCTGGATTAGTGCCACATCGAGTTGCTCCTTGGCGAACCTCCTGCTGAGGACATATGAAGCCGCTCTAGCATGTTGGATGTTCGCCTGGAGAAATTGAATGTGGTTATCCATTTCTACTTAAAGGTAGAGTGGGGAGGTTTACTTTCCTTCCCCGTATTGTTTCCTGGTGTAGGTCGTTTTGTCGACGCTTTACCATGAAGGGGTTTTTTCCCTTTTCCGGCTTTTTTGCTGGTTTTGGCCGGCCTCTTCAGTCCCGCTGTCGCCGCCGAGGTAGATTTACCTCCCTCTTTGGTTCTAACGGTTACCTCCGAAGACTTTGGAATTTCCACCGATGATGGATCTTTCTTGGCTTCCTTGGACCGGAATTGCACCTGTCCAAAGCCAAAATATGGGCGGAAATTTAGCCGCTCCAAATCTTTAATGGATACCTCATCCATTGAGAACGTCCACATTTGACCAGGTCCTGCGTTTTCCCTGTGTAGAATGGTCCACTCCTGGGTATGCAGGGTACGGTTCATCTTCCGCAGACGGTTGGTTACCTGTTCTCCCGTCAGTCTGGGTAGTCCCTCATCGTCTGGGATGAAAGCCACACAGATGTGGGGTTTCGGTATGTCTTCCTTCTGAACTAATTTCAGCTGGGCGTTTTCCCAGGGTTGAAGGTAGCATATCACTTCCTCCATCCACTTGACCGTCTCAGCGTCCGTACAGGACAGAAGGAGGATTCCAGGTCGAATGGTGCAGCTCTGGAATCGCACTTGTGGACCATCGTCCGGTAGTTTGTCTACAGTGTCCATAATGGATCGCTGTAGCAGCCGTAGCTGTTCGTTTGACAGCTGAGCATTTGGGTGTTCTGGGTGGATTATGCCCACCTTGATGCCCTGAGCTACAGTTGCAAAGGAGCGTTTTTGCTCGTTTGAGTCCTCCATAGTGCGTGGCTTTTTCGCCGCCGCTTCTGGAGTGCTACCATCCGAGCGTATTCGCTTGCTGGTGAGAGCAGGGGGGATTGATCCCCGCTTCTTTTCTCATCCCGTTCTTTTAGTATTTGATCTAAGGCGGTTTTGTAAGGTACCCCGCTCTTGATCAATCGGCTAAGACGTTTTCTCGTCGCGCCGGCAAGTTTGACCTTTTTGTCCAGGTTTATGCTGGCCGTTTGCTTAGCCTCGCCCCCTGTTGTCAGGTCCGTTTTCTCGGGAGTGGGGGATTTTAAAAGTACCCTCTCAGCTTCCTGCGAGATTTGGTTGCTAGGAGGGTCTGTAGTAGACACCTCCATTTGCATTTGTTCGTCTGCGAGAAGATTGCCTTCGTCGCAGATAGTTTTAATGTTTTTTGAATTTAGGTTACTCATATAGTTCCCACGAGTAGCTAGAGAAAAATGGTCGACTACGGCAGAGCTCTGCATTACCGTAGCAAGGCAAAAATACTACCGGGAGGTTGCCTGGTATCCCAGAGGCTCCGTTTGCGATATCTGTTTGGGGCAGGCACAGATATCATACATATAGTACGCCCCTTGGCACGGGTCGCATGACACCTTGAGCAAAGCCTGATGATCGCGGTAAGCTTGGCTGGCTTAAAACAAACCAACCGCACCTGTCTAGTTTGAATACAAGGAAGTGAACTCCCTTGTACTCAAAGGTAGTAATGATATAGCCGCTGCCCTATATCATGTCCTTAGTTGATCCGCGGGTGTTTATTCTTTAATATTAGACACCTTTCCTGTAAGCCAGGAAGTTCCCTATCAGCCATTGGGACGCGCCGTGTTGGGGTTAAGGACATCCCCGCACGGAGTATGGTAACTAACATTGTGACACGAGAATTTTATATATTAGTTAGATATATATATATATATATATATATATATATATATATATATATATATATATATATATATATATATATATATATATTTATATATAATCATAAACCGTCATAAACAATTATTTTTGTAGCTGAATACAATTGTAAATGTAAAATTTTTTGGGGATGCAGCTATTTTTTATTAAAACCCTTTTTTTACTTTTTTGTAAATATATTTATTCGAAAATGTTTATTTTTTTAAGACTTCTTTACATAATTTTATTATAAAATTATCGCAAAGACTACCATATGTTTTTTTGTTGAAAGAAAATTTAATATCTAATAAATTCCACTTCTAAGACAACAATTATGGGAATCAAAAACAGCTAAAAATGCATAATAAAGAAAGTCCAGAGATCATTTCAAATATCACACAATTAAATACAGTTAAGGCCAATTCTCACTAGACGTGAAAAAAGCAGATCGGTAACGGCACGGCATATGCAAGGTTTTCAAATGTAAATTCACACTGTAACAGGCTGTAACGAAGGGGACAAATTATGCAGAAAAAACTAAACGTTTTTGGGTGCATAAACTGATCAAAAAATGCATGAGAAAAAATAAAAAAAAATCATAAAAGCTTCTCATTTTCTTGGACAAATTCAATAAGAATTTTATCTTGTTCCGACGAAAAAGTGGGCCTCTGTTGGTGCTTTATCTTGTCTTGTTATTATTGATTTAAAATAAACAACTATTACCGGTTGACTGCCGACCAAAAAGTATTTACACTTGTCGAAACCTGCACGCCATGTACTCGTCAAATATTGTTTCGGAAGAACGTCGTGTGCAAAGGCAGTCGTTTGCCGAAACGTTGCGCGCGTAGTGTCAATTAAACCCGCAAAATCCATAATATTTATTGATAAAGGTATTTTGCCTTGCCTGTGCAGAGCACTTGCATAGCACAAAGTGAGAATCGGCCTTCAGACAAATTAAAGGAAGCTAAAAACAGTTTTATAGAAAATTACCAAACTTATCATTTACAATACTTTCCAAAAAACACTTTTTAGATTTAGCATTTTACGTCTGGTTAAAATTTAAACGTGTATAATTTAGTCGGTAATGCTTAAACTTATTTTACATCTTATCTAAATGATAATTAACCTAATGACCCTTAATAACAAATTATCAGGGAAGTACCCTCTTCCGTTTGAATGTTTTCATTTAATAAAATTTAAAATAATATGACAATTTAAATTAAATAAATTAAAAGTAAAAAATAATTTTTAACAGCAAGCTTTTATTTTAATGCGCTAAAAAGAATAAAATAAACTTTTTCTTTAAAACTTTTACTATCAACTTAACTTAAATTTAAACTCAACTTAAACATTATTATGTAATAAAAGCTTGTCGCGAGATTTAAGTACTCATATTTACTTAGTCTGAAAATTCCAAAAATTAAATTAGTTATAGTTATTTAATTTACTTGATTATCTATGAATCTCACGACAATCTTTAATACATAATAAATTGTGTGATGACGTTTTAAGTTAATAGTAAAAGTTTATTTTATTCTTTTTAGCGCATTAAAATAAAAGCTTGTTTTTAAAAATTATTTATTACTCTTAATTTATTTTTGACTTTTTAGTTATCGCCTGTCAGGTTTCTTAATCTGTTCATTCCATTCAACGCATCATTGCTGCAAGGTCGTTTTCCGGTTAATTTCGAACAGTCTTGTTTACCCTACTTAAGGCCACGTAAGCATGACTTTTAATTTTGGAGTGTTCCTTCTCCCAGACTAAACAATGCTGTTGACGCCTATCTCGCCAAATAACACAAATCATAGTTAACCAACCGATGCTACAGACTCGAAAAATTTGACTTTAATATCATAATCGAGGACTCAGAAAACCCTAGTACACCAAAATTTCGGACAGAATGGAGCACGGAGTTTAACTCGCTTTCAACTCTCAGCAAGTTCTTTCATTTGATACCCATATTGTAAGAAAGCATAAAAAACCTAATCTGCCATCTTTCAAGTCCGCCATATTGGATTAAGAGTGACGTTACTTGATTTTTCTAGTTATTCTCAGCAAGCCCTTTCATTTGATACCCATATTGTAGGATTGCATTAAAAATAACTAGCCCGCCATCTTAGGTGTTTCGCCATGTGGGATTTAGAATGACGTCACACAGCTAACCATGCATTGTCATCCAAACTAAACGTGTATAAAAAATTTCAGCTCAAACGATTAAAGATATCTGCTTCAAAATTGAGTTGCAAAATTCCACCGTAACATACATAGTTACATTGCAAGTTAAATAAAAGCTTGTAAAATTGATTTTAATAAAAAGTAATATTAATTTAATAATATTTCGTAGATCTGAAAAGGTCCTATGACAGAGTGGCGACAAATGAATTGTGGTCGATATTGTCTATGTATGGAGTAAACGAAAGTTTGATACGAGCGCTAATACGTACTGGCTTAACATCGAAAAAGGACAGGTATGTGTAGCTTTGCCATGGCTGTTTAACTTATACATAGACGGTTGTTTAAAAGATTTGAAAGAAAGTGCGTATGGATGAAGAATAAATTAAGTATTTAATAGTCAAATTACTCCTTTATGCCGATGATCAGGTCATATTAGTATTTTCTGAAGAGGAGTTGCAGGCGATGGTTATTATTATGCATGATGCCCTAAAAATCAACTTGAATTCAAGGTAAACAAGAGACGAAAAGTATGACTGTGACATTAAGCAAAGGGTGTTGGCAGGAAAACAAATGAATGGGGCACTGTATAGGTTTATGAACACCCAGAAAGTGTCAAAAAAGGCACGTCTGGCTGTGCATAGAGGAGTGTTGGTTCCTACACTTTTGTATGGTAGTAAATGTTGGGCTTTGCAGAAGAAGCATAAAATTAAGATAAATGCTGCGAAGATAAAGCGTCAAAAAATATAACTGAAGTGACTTGGATAAGGTGAAGAATAGTGAGATAAGGAAACGCTGTAGTGTGAAAGATGAGGTAACAAAAGGAATGCCTAGATGGTTAAGAGCAGATGAATGAAAGAAAATTAACAAAACAGATTTATAAGGCGAGTGTGAATGGGGAACCAAATCACACATAAAAATCAGGTAAAAAATATCGGGAACCGAATTACACATTTTACACACTCTGGGAACCAAATTACATTTACTCGGGAACCAAACTACTAACACCCAGTTTTTAGTAAAATGGTGTATCACGCCACTGGCATAATATACAATGTTTACATTGTTTTTTATATAGACTTGCGTTTGAAAATATTTATTAAATATTAAAACGTTTAGAAAATATGTTCACAGGTTTCTTAATTTTTTTAGCCACATTGGTGATGTTGGTTTTAATAAAAATTTATATTGTGTGGAGAGCTAAACTGTGTACAAGTAAAGTTTGTCTCGTTGGAAAAACCGCCATAGTAACAGGAGCTAATACAGGTAACAATAATTCGGTTTTTTCAAAATAATTTATATTAAATGTTCAGTTAAGCGACTTTCCTAAATGTCGAAAAAATGTTTTTGAAAGTTTCAAAATATCTGACTTTTAACAAAGATTACGAAACCCTCGTCGCTTTTCAGAAAAAATAAATGTTTTTTTGTCATAAACAACTATAGTTGCAAAAAACGTAAACATCAGAGTTTTAAAATAATGTTTTTCTTGATGCAGAAAATAGCTTTTTACCTCGTTTTTAATATTTTAACAGATCGAACAAATAATAAGTCTTATGTCGGGGTTTTTAAAGCATTATAACATATTGGTAAGGTTAGGTTAGGTCAGATTAGTAAAGATAAAATATTATATAAATATTAAAAACCGAGTGTTATGATAATAAATTATTGTAACTTATTTTTATAATATAATATAAGAAATAGGATACATGGCCATCTAAGTGAAGTATTTATTATTTCTTTTACCCATTTTTTTAAAATGGAGACTACAAAAAAAAATTTGCCAAAATGATAAATAGACAACATCTCATATACGACGGTTTGTTTAAAAACCTAAAATATTATAAATTACACAACTATTGTGTTAACAACAGTCAATTTTTTTAAAAATAAATTTATTTTTAAATATTTTAGTGCAATGTTTTTTTTATTTTTTGTTAACACCAAAAATTGCTTAAAATTATACAGTATTGTAACAAGAATTTAATATTCAATAATATCATGTAACATCAAAATATTTCGGCACTTACAACAATTATTTTGAACAATAAAAACTTCAAAAAATAAATGTTATTAGTTTATGCCGAGATTACTTATATTATTTTGATGTTTTGTTATTTGATATTATTTATAATCTTGTTACAATACTGTATAATTTTGAGCAATTTTCGGTGTTAACAAAAAATAAAATTAACTTTGCACCAAAAACGTTTGTTAACACAATAGTTTTGTTACTTGTAATATTACAGGCTTTTTAAATAAATTGTCGTATACAGAGTGTTGTCTATATTAGGATGCAGTCATACAACTAGGCAGAAACAAAGAAAATTCTTTTTTAATTCGTCAAGCTTTCAGAAATGTTTATTTCCTTTTTCAAGACATCTGAAAGTAAATATACAAATCTGTTAAAAGGTGAAACAATTAATTAAGACGCAAACTTAAACTTGAGGATAAAATATTGCTAGCTTCATTGGATACTTGAAAAACATTCCAGAAGTCGCGACAATAAGAACGCCAACAACCCAAACATTTATATAATAATGTCTTTACAGAACACATAAGGACTCACAATTAAATCCTTTTTAACAATTAATAAAAACTTTTATGTTTGAATTTATACATGCAACACATGGTCAAAACCCACATGTTGAATTGTGCGTAGAAAGGAAGGACAACTTACAAGAGAACCGGCAAACGTAGAAGAAGACATGAACCGGAAATTGACATCTTATTTGACAGATAAACCACAAAAGTTACCAACTAAACACACGAAACTCACATTTAGAATGAAACTTTATTAGTTATTCATATGTCACCGATCACCGATATTTTAAAAGTTTTAAACAAATTTTTCGATATTTTTTGGAGAAAAAGTCAATAAACATTTGCCCAATTTACATACACAAAGTAATAACAGATTGTTTTTCTACACGTAAATTATGAATTGTATAAAAACTGTGATATCATATATTTAAGTTATCTACGCATTTTTGTTAGACATTAGCTTTAAAAGGGGCATGATAGCGGTTTTTCTGTAATCAGGTAAAAATTTTTTCAAATTTTACTCCTTTTGATGTAATTACAAAAATAAGTGAGTTAAATTTGTTTTGAAGTAAAAGTCTTTATAAAAATATATCTCATCTGTCTCTAAATTTGAAGTTCTATAAGAATAAATATTATCGAAGGATGTAGTAAAAATTTTAATAAAGTTTTTCCAAACAATAAGAATTATAGTTAAAATAGTTAACATTTGTTTGGGTCCAAGTTCGTATTCGTTTATTTGTGGAAATAAACGCATGGTAATAAAATTTTTGGATAAATACACACTTTAGCAATGTTAAGGAATAATAAGGATTTGAAATTTTTTAATAAATGTACCCAATAAATGTTTAATTATTCGCTATGTTAATGAATATACCGCTACCTTATTATCATTTCAATTTGTTTACAACCGATTTCAAAAGTTTGACATTCTTTTTTTTATAAAATAAACAACCCTTTCCTAGTCGATATATTTTTTTATTATTCTGTAACAAAAATGATACCTGGCTTTTAAATTTCTTGTAAGCAAATTAGTACAGCGTTTGTTAACCATGCAGTGAAGACATTTTTTTAGTTTAAAAATTCCATAACTTTATGAGCAGCCAAAACTTGTCAATAAAGGCACGACTGACTATGCATGGAAAAGTTATGATCTCTATACTCATATATGGTAGTAAATGCTGGGTTTGACAGAAGAAGCATGTAAGTAAGATTAATGCTCTGAGTCTGAGAAGTGGAGTCGGAGTGACTCTGATGAATAAAGTGGGGAATAGTGAGATAGGAAACGCTGTGGTGTAAAAAAGCGAAAGGTGTGTTTAAGAAACGTAGCAAGTGAAAAGAAGTGGTCTCTGCCTACCCCTTTGGGGAAAAGACGTGACTATATGTATGTAGGTATATGTATTTTAAACATTTTCTTTAATTTGCAATCTTCAATAATTTACATTACGCCAATAGTTAAGAATAGTAAATATAGTTATTCAGTGACAGTTTCCATTTACTTAAATGAATTACCTATAGTTTGGTTTCGGGTTATTAACTACACAGCACATACCTACACTATATTATTAATATTGTTACGATATTTACTTCTTGTGTTAGGTGATTCTAAACTCTCAGTACAATAACTGAACAATTTTTACTCTAAAATTTCTACACAATAATTGTATAAACTACTTCAAAATACTTACTTTAAACTAACTTCAACTTTTTTGCGACCGCTGCCTTTTTTTATATTCATCCAAATTGTTTCTAGAAGGAACGCCAGTTTTCTAAAAATCGACGCTTTTGGACTTTTCAATAATCATTCAATGCTGATTTTGTATTCACCCTAATTGTGGTCGATTAGCTGTCGCCTTAAGGCAGGGTCGACAGAGACGGACCCAAAAACTCGTAACAATATCCAGCAGGAAGGTCACAAGAAAAATGCCTTTTCAGCCTGCTGGATTTTATTAGTGGTTGTACCTATGTATTAGGTTGATTTTTAATACGATGGTCATACCCATGGGAGAAGTAGAATATTTTTTTTACGGTATTCATTTAAAAATCACGAGGGATATCGTTGTTGGGTACATACCATGGAGCATTTACATAAACTCTATATACTTTTGGTACTTTATAAGTTTTGTAATATAGGCTTTCATATCTGAATTATAGTCCTCCAAAGTTAGAATAAGATTTAATTTTAAGAAAGTTTTTTAATTTTTATTTTTTAAAGGTCCATTTAATCTGTATAAAATTTAAAGTATTTTGATAACGTATGTGTGTGTTAATTTTTAATTTGAAAACAAATGCATAGTACTACTTGCGATGCACTTGTCTCTGTGGTTAAGGATCCCAATTTTTTTCAGGTAATCCCTGCATGTAAATTGCAAAAATGACGTTGTACTAATAAAATGATAGTTCAAATTTGGATTCATTGAAATAAGGCGTTTGGAAGATATTTGCCATTTTATTTATGCTCTGCAGATCAATTTACTTTTTTTATATGGCACAAACTCGATTAAGTTTTGGCCTCCGCTGTCAATTTGTTACAATCGGCCCATAATTTGAGAATGTAGTTCGCAATATTTACCTAAAGTAGTGAAAATAAACAATATTAGCGAAACTAAATGGTAAAATATAACAAAAACTACAATATTAATGAAAATTAAAGATTAATTAAAAATTATGAAACACACAACAAGTTACTAAGGCTATGAGTTTTATACGAAAAAAATGCGCATCTAAAAATACAAATCGACGTATCCAAACGTTTTTCCCAACACGCTCTCATTTATTCGTTATCGAATTTATTCCATTTGGCTGTTCCACACTGTATGTTGCATTGTTATAGGTAGGAATATCGGCTGTGTACATAAGATAGAGCAACGAACCAAATACACTTTCCTAAGAATTTCCTGTTATTATTAAATGTAAAGTTGCAATATGATTTTGGCATTTAACTTAAAGGTGTCCATTTTGAAAAAGGGATTTTAGAATGGAAAAAATGCTATTTGGCGGGCTTTTTCTAATCCCATATAATAATCCATCGTGCCCGTCTTTATCTGCCTGTGAGATATATAACAAGACAGTAAAAGAAAATCCTTAAGCTACAAAGAATGAATTAGTATAATTTTGGAACGAAGTTCCTTATCGCACGTTGCGTAGACCGGTACTGGCCAGCAAAAACTGTGCATAACTAAAATGCGTTAGTCGCTATCTCTCCTCTTCTAAACTTACTGCCTGCAGAGAGGGAGAAAGAAAGTAATCCGATTACTTGCACAGCACATTTATTATTAAATTACTTAAAAACAACGCTTTGGTGATCAATAAATGGTACATTAAATTTTTAGAGATTTGTAGGAAGAAAAAAATAAGACCAATATGCAATCTTGCAATCAATAGTTATCAAATTATTAAAGAGAGTATAATTCAATAAACTGCGGCTTTTAATGAACTAAAAAACTTATTTTTATTCAAATTAAAAATCTGATTTGAAAGACAAGCAAGCAAGGCAAGCCTATAAGTATCATTGGATTTAATTATTATTATTTTATGTTAACACCATTTTTTATATTAATAATTTGTAACTTTATAAAATATTTGTAAATTTTTTGAACCTCATAACATAATATTTATACAAAAAAAATTTATACGCGATATTTTTTTTTAAAATACCTTTACCAAATTAAATAATAAATATAAAAATAGTGCAAGGAACCCGATGGACTTGTTCCATGGGGGCTTGCTAAGCTCTTCTTATTCTTCAAGTGCCTATTCGTTCCGAATATTGGCGATTATTCTGGCAATGATGACCTTATTTACGGCTGCTCTGAATAATTCAGTAGTTGTTTTGGAAAACCATGTTCTTAAGTTTTTTAGCCATGATATCATCCTACTCCTTCCGGGTCCTCTCTTGCCATAGACTTTTCCCTGAAGAATTTTCTTAAGAAGCTGGTATTTGTTTTTGTTTTGCATTATATGGCCTAGATATTTAAGTTGTTTTCTTTTTAAAGTGTTTATTACTTTCCTTTCTTTGTTCAAAAAAGTAAATTATTGTTTACTGGCTTTTTTTTCTTATTACTCCACAAGTTAAGTTTGTGTATTCTTATTAAAAAGAAATTAAACTAGACCGGTAGAAAAGCTTTTGATTATTAAAAAAATAGTCAAACATTTACGAATTTTAATTTACGATTTTTATTTTTTTTCCAATTTAATATATTTTGCCGTTTTTTAAATTTTTTTTAATTAAGTATTTACTTTTTTTTGTTTATTTTGTGATTGCGGTTTTTAAGCTTAGCGTGTCCTGCTGCTTCCCCCTTTTAGCCTAGTTGACACTAACCCAACTAGTCGCCCGGCTAAGCTTGATAAAGGTTAAAATTTAAAAGTAACAGGCCTCGTATCAGGTTTCTAGCTTGTGCCGCATCAGTCGTATTATTCCCATACTGGCTGAGCTACCTAGTGAGGGCGTCGCAATCTAATATAACGTGGGATCCCCATCCCGATACAGTCTGCATATTTAATTCTCTAAAAAAATACTTATGTTATGCAGATGTTTCTTCAATAACGGTGCCCCGTTACGAGCCCTGTTATCAGCCTGAGCGTTTTCCTGTCCAGCTCCAACGCCTGAGTAGAAAGTGCAAGGTTTAGTTGCCCCATCATTCTCTTGCCTTGCCTTGCCTTTTTGTTTCTAGCCAGAAGGTTGGCCTTCTTTCCAGATTTCGTTATGCCTATGCCAGGTTCAGGCCCCAGCAGCGGGTCCGTGAACCCATCCTTGCAAGTGTGTCTGCCCTTTTGTTGCCTTTAATATCCTTGTTACCTGACACCCACCCAAACTTAACTCGGTTGTAATCTGCCAGGTTTCTCAGGTAAATTTAGCATTTCTTTACCGCAAGCCATAATTTTGGTAACTTTGACTCAGAATATTGTGGCAGTCTCCCCAGTCGTATAGTTGTACCATCTTGGATCTTTCTTCCATTTATGCAAGCACCATAATTTTCGCTCATCACTAAACCATCCATATATCAGGTGAGTTCGTTAAATGTCTTTTTCCCCTCCACCTCTACCATTGATTTTAGGCATACCACAAAGTTGGAGTTAAATTGAAAGGACATAGGCTGCTAGTCACTGATCATCTTGAAGATGGAGTCAGAGATTCCGTCCGTGGCCCTGTAGTAATGTACTGCTTATTATAAAAAACTAATGAAAATAAAAACGCAGTGTAATATTTAATATGTATTCACTGTTTTAAGATTTTATTTAAAGTAAAGTAAAATACAAAAGTTTGACATTTGTCTAAATGTAGTCATGGTTATAATAATAAAAGGTTCACAACAGATCCTTGCGTGTCCAAAGGGTTTAGGCTTTCAAACACTCATGAGTTACAGTCTGTACGCTGTTATTCTAGCCTCAGCTGTTACCACGAGGAGTAATTGTAGGAGGTTAAGGAGGGTTCCATCGTTGACATTGGCGTGCTTTTCTTAGCACATGTTATGCAGAAACAGGCGTCTTTGCATCGTCGATAGTGCAGTCCAAGCCCCCATTCTGTTCACATTTTTTTCACCGCACTACAGAAGCATAGGTGATGGTGGGTCTTAAAATAGCGGTGTAAAGCCACCATGTTATTGCTGGTTATAGCCCCTACGATTTGCCAAGTGCTCGCTTTGCTGTCATGAGTGTATTTTTACACTTATTTTCATAATTTCACATCCCGGGTACTCCATCCACCATAAAACCCATTGAGGGGACGATCTTCGAACTCCAAAACTTCCCCAGAAAATATATCGCCAGAAATACGCCACTCACCAGTCAACCAATGAACCCTCCAGGGGCAACCATCCTCCAGAGTTTTACCTGCCGCCAGCAAACCGATTGATTGGGGATGGTCAGTCCTCAACCTCCCGTTTGCAGTGAATCGCGATCGCGATCCTTCATCAAACAGAATCACATGCACGGCAAACTTGAGGGTCTTGGTCCGGGGCTATTTATTCTAGTTGCCCCGTATTTATAGCTAACGTACAATATATACATTGCGTTGCAAGCGGGGATTGTTTGTAAGCGGAATATTAAAGCTTAAATGATGGATGGAGCAATTGGGGTTCACAAGTGTGGGACGTTCAATAGCGTGCAAGGCTACTGCAATCTACGTTGGCCGTTTGCTATCCTCCACGTGCGATCTGCTTGATAGCCTGAAGAGCCACAAGAACTATTTACTTTAATAATTGTTTAAAATAAATATTAAAAATTATTATATTTATAAATTTTTATCATTTTATTTTGTTTTTTTTTCTTCTTTGGACAAAACATTCAAAAGTTTATCCATCACCTTATTGAAATTAAATTATCGATTTATAATTATAAACAATGATTTAGACATGCATACTTGACTATTATCTATAATTATTATTTACAAAGCTTTACTTTTAGTTTGAACTGTCTCGTCTCAACCTCCTTAACTTTTTTTTTATATATTAGAGTAGATTTACGATCAAATAACCGTTTTTAAAATTTATTTCACAGGAATTGGATATGAAACAGCTCTAGAATTGGCGAAAAGAGGTGCAAAAGTAATTCTAGCATGCAGAGATTTGGAAAAAGCGAAAAAGGCTAAAAATAAAATAATTTCCGAAACGGAAAATAAGTATGTCGTCGTGAAACAGTTAAATTTTAACTCATTACAATCCGTCAGAGATTTTGTAAAGGATATAAAAAAAAGTGAAGGAAAAATAGATATCTTGATAAATAATGCCGGAAGTGGAACAGTAGAACATAAATATTCCGAAGATGGATTACAACTACAAATGCAAATTAATTATTTTGGACCGGTCTTGTTGACCATTTTATTAATAGGTAAATGATTAAAATTATTTTTTTTACCAATTAAATAAAATTTAAATACCAAATATGTTAAAAATTTAAAAAAAGATGACAACACTTTAAATAGTCCTAATCGTTAATTCGTACGGTATTTAAAAATTAAACTGTTAAAAAAACTTACAATGTGCAATTTTTGTTATGTTGCTAAAATCTAAATGAAGCGGTGTTATTGAAAACCCGATAAAAACGAAGTTCCTTAAGCTTTTCGAAAAATGTACAAATTTTTTATGTATAAATATTATCTTATACATACATATATTCACGCCTCTTTCCCGTAGTGGTAGGCAAAGACCACTTCCCTCCACTTGCTACGGTTCTTACAAACATCTTTTGCTTCCTCTACTTTCATTAGTGTTCTCATACATGCTCGTCGGTTGCTGGTACTCGTACTCTTGACCTGGCCTTTTTTCAAAACAATGTTGATCTAATCGAGATATGTTCGTCGAGGTAGACTTTTACCGACTTGTCCATTCACACTCGCTTTATAAATTTGTTTCGTCAATTTTTCTTCATTCATCCTTTCTACGTGTCCAAAACAATTAAGCATTCCTTTATCTGTTCATAAAGCACTACAGTGCCCCATTCATTTGTTTTCCTGCCAACACCCTTCGCTCAATGTCACTGTCATACTTTTTACCTCTCGTAAATTTGGAACCCAGGTATACAAACTCATTTACTTATTCCACTATTTCTCCCTTAATCAGATTTTTACAGTTTGTGCTTTCTTCTCTTTCAACAACCATTACTTTTGTTTTGCTTACATTTATTTTCATCACTTTGATTTTTAGGGCATCATGTACAACATTAACCATCGCCTGCAATTTCTCTTTAAATGACGCTAATATGAATATATATATATATATATATATATATATATATATATATATATATATATATATATATATATATATATATATATATATATATATATATATATATATATATATATATATATAATATGAATGGCGTAAAGAAGGCATTTGACGATCAAAACATTCATTTTTAATCCATACGCACTCTTTTTCATATCTTTTAAACAATCGTCCTTGTATAATGTATGGCGAAGCCACACATCCCTGTCTCACACCTTTTTCAATGCTAAACCAGTCCGTGTAAGCTCCGTTTATTCTGACACAAGCAGTGGAATCCCCGAGTAGTGATTCCAGTTCTCGTATTAAACTACCGCTTACCCCATAATTGGATAATGTCGACTAAAATTCACTCCTCACCACTCTGTCATAGGTCTTTTCTAAGTCTATAAAAGCGCAATAGATCTTCTGACTTCTATCCAAGAATTTTACGACTACACCTCGTAATAAAAAGACCTGATCCATACATCTCCTTCCTCTTCTAAATCCTGCGTGCGCATCCCATATCAACTCAGTTTCATTCGTCACTCTTTTAATCAATATCTTTGCATACAGTTTGCCGACTATGCTAAGTAAACAAATACCTCGGTAGTTTTTACAGTTCTGCTGCGAACCTTATTCCTTGTAAAGCGGCACGATAACAGCCTTGCACCAGTCGTCTGGTACGCTACCATTTCTCCAACAAAGGTTAAAAAGGCGGTACAGCAGAATAGTTACCACGCTCTGTCCAGCCTTCAGCATTTTAATTGTTATCCTGTCGTACCCAGCAGCTTAACCCAATTTGATACTGTTTAACACTTCCACCGGGTTACTAATGCAGAAGTGCTGAGGAGGATGGGCAAGGAAAGAGAAGTCCTCGATACAGTTAAGGCACGAAAGTTACAATATCTAGGACATGTAATGCGTAATGAGAGCCGATACAAACTTTTGCAAAATATTCTACAAGGCAAAGTGTATGGAACTAGAGAACCAGGCAGACGAAGAATATCGTGGCTGAAAAAATTAAGAGCTTGGTTTGACCAGACAACAACTCAGCTATTCCGAGCTGCAGACAATAAAGTGCGTATAGCCAATATGATAGCCAACATCCGAAACAAATAGGGACTACAAGAAGAAGAACACTTCCACAATTTCTGTCGTACTAATTTTACTTCCATTACAACTTTCACTTATGTCTTCAAATGGGGCCTGTATTCTCTTTCTCAGATAAACTTTGGAAGTATTTCTTCCATCTCTTTAAAATGCATTCCTTTCCTTTTACCATACTACCATATTGGTTTCTTATTTTTTCCAGTTACGAGGTAGTATTATTACCTCTCGCTGTTCTTATTGACTTCCAGAAGAGTTTAATATTGTTTTGGAAATCGTCAGATAACCTTCTATCAAATTCATCTTTATCACTCAACTTTTTTCTTGCCACAACCATTTTTGCCACACCTTTTAACCTTTTATACTCATTCTTTGCCTTGTTTGCATCCTTAATCGTTGCTTTTTGCGTTCTTTTGTTACCATAAGATTTCACTTCAAACATACTTCAAGTAGACTTTCTTCGTGTCTATTTACTCTGCCGTCACCGTACATACCTAGGAACTCTGTCGTATACATCACGCTTTACTCCTACCCAACTATTAAAATCACCCAACATTACAATTTTTTCATTCTGGTAACGCTTATTCAAACTATCCCAAGACTTCATCCTTTCTTAGTGGGCTTTTAAAGATTGGCTCCACTGCGCATCTTGTGAAACATAAACCCCTAGCAAAAAGATACGAGTAAGACCAACCTTCAGCCTCACCCAGAGGAGTCACACATTCATTTATTCTAGCAGAGAGAATCACACCAACGTCCTGAGAACCTCTGCTGGTTTCCGGAACTCCTGAATAGTAGGCTGTATACGGTCCATGCGTTGTGGTTTCATTCACACAAAAATAATCAATTCGTCTTTTTTCTATCATCGTGTAAATTTTATCAATTTTATCATTCAATCCTCCCTTCATATTCAAAGTAGCAAAGTGACTGTCCGCAGTCCACTTTTCGCCCCCACAGGAAGCTTTTTTTGACAGGTGGCGACACCTATCGCTCCTGTTTTGGTTATAGTTACAACTATTACTCATAGCTTCACATGAGATAAATACAATTTATACTATAATAAAGTGCATAACAAATTAAACTTAAATAAATGTATAGAAGTTTTAAATAAATCAAAATTAAATTAAAATTATTTTATAAGGTTAAATAAACTTATAAATTATTAATAAAAAAATGGTTGTTAACATAAAATAATAATAATTAAAAATGCAACTCCATCATAGATTAGATTTTTAATGTAAATAAAGAGAATATTTTTAGTTTATTAAGAGCCGCAGTTTTTTTATACATACTGCTTTTTTTTATTAAATAATTAATATCTCGAAAACTATTGATTGCAGAATATCCAGATTGGTCTTTTTTTTAAGCTATTTAATAATAAATGTGCTGTGGAAGTATTGGATTACTTTCTCTCTCCCTTTCTTTGCAGGAAGAAAGTGTAGAGGAAGAGAGATAGCAACTTACCCATTTATGTTGTTATTGAGTATTGTTTATTTGAGAGAGAGGATACACAATTACAGGCCCCATTCGAAAACGTGAGTGAAAGTTGCAATAAAAGTGAAATTAGTACGATAGAAAATGTGAAAGCGTTGAACAGTATGAAATTGGGTAAAGCTGCTGGGTACGACAGGATAACAGTTGAAATGCTGAAGGCTGGATAAAACGTGGTAACTAGTCTGCTGTACCGACTTTCTAACCTTTATTGGAGGAGTGGTAGCTTACCAGACGACTGGTTCAAGGCTGTTATCGTGCCACTTTACATGAAAAAGGTTTGTAGAAAGACTGTAGGAACTACCGAGGTATTAGTTTAAAAGCATAGTCGGCAAACTGTATGCAAAGATATTGATTAAAAAAATAACGAATAAAACTGAGAAGATGATATAGGATGTGCAAGCTGAATTTAAAAGAGAAAGGAGATGTATGGATCGGGTCTTTTTATTATGAGGTATAGCCGAAAAATTCTTGGCTAGAAGTCAGAAGGTCTATGGCGCTTTTATAGACTTGGAAAATGCCTATGACAAAGTGGTAAGGACGACATTGTCTATGTATGGGGTTATTTATTTATCGTGTCTGAGCTACATTTATTCGTTACAATAATAAGGATAAATTTATGTGTACGTCGTTCGCAGGCGTCGCCAGTCAGGATTGGCTGGTGCTATCCTTATGGTCCGCTGGGTCTTTGGATAGTTTTTTGATGAGGCTCCAGGCTTTCCCGTTACTATGTTTCATATCCAGACTCTTTATCGTGTTCTTCCAATTTTCTCCTCTTTTCCTGCTCAGGCATTCTAGTAATTGGTTGCCCAGTTGTGTTGTTTCATTGGTAAAAGGGTCCCGGCTGTACTGTTTCAGGTGTTCATCATAGGTTTCTTTAGCGTCATCAGGTGATGGCCCTCTGGTGATGCCTTCTGTGTTAAAAGATATGATAGTCAGGCATGGCTTTAACAAGAACCCTTTATTTATCTTAGGATACAGTGGTATGGTGATACAATATCACTGTGTGGCACTGTGTAGCTCAGTGTGTGGAAAGATTTGCCGGAACTAGGTTAGTTACCAGGGGACGCCCGAATAAACTGGTGCACATTCTACGAGAAGGCTCTTTCCGTGTCCCCGATGATTCCACTGCTTGTGTTAAGATAAACGGAGCTTGCACGGACTGGTTTAACATAAAAAAAGGTGTAAGACAGGGATGTGTGGCTTCACCATGGCTGTTTAACCTATACATAGACAATTGTTCAAAATATTTGAAAGAAAGTGCGTATGGATTGAAAATGAATGATTCGATCGTCAAATGCCTTCTTTACACCGATGATCAAGTCATATTAGCGTCATCTTAAGAGGAGTTGCTGGCGATGGTTAATGTTATGTATGATGCCCTGAAAATCAAAGGGGTGAAAATAAATGTAACCAAAAACAAGTAATGGTTTTTAAAAAAGAAGAAAGCATGACAAACTGTAAAGTTTAGATTAAGGGAGAATGAGTGGAACAAGTAAATGAATTTGTGCACTTGGGTTCAAAGTTTACGAGAGATGGAAAGTATGTCAGTGACATTGAGCGAAAAGTGTTGGCAGGAAAACAAATAAATGGGGCACTGCATAGCTTTATAAATAGCCAGAAAGTGTCAAAAAAGGCACGTCTGGCTGTGCATAGAGGTGTGTTGGTTTCTACACTTATGTATGGTAGTGAATGTTGGATTTTGCAGAAAAAGTATGAAAATAGGATTAATGCTCCGGAGATAAGTAGTCTTAGAAGTATAGCCGCAGTGACTCGGTTGGATAAAGTAAAGAATAGTGAGATAGGAGAACGCTAAGGTGTAAAAGAGAATGTTGTTACAAAGAAAGACAAAGGAATGCTTAGATGGTTTGAAAAAAGAAAGGATGAATAAAGGAAAATTGATGAAACAAATTTATAAGGCGAGTGTAAATGTACAAGTCGGTAGAGGTCGACCTCGGAAAACATATCTCGATCAGATCAACATTGTTTTGAAGAAAGGCCAGGTCAAGAGTACCAGCAACCGACGAGCATGTATGAGAGCACTTATGAAAGTAGAGGAACCAAAAGATGTGTGTAAGAACCGTAGCAAGTGAAAGGAAGTAGTCTCTTCTTACCCCTATGAGAAAAATGCGTCACTTTATGCATGTATGTATGAATGTTCAATATTTTTCATAGCAATTGCATTATCAGTCATAATTATTTTAACTTATGCCCCATCCTGTACCTACATTATCGGATTTAGGTTTTTTTATCAACATTAAAAATGATTATTATTTAAAAATAGTAAATTTTTAAATAATTAATTATTTTATATTGTTTGTTTAAAATAATCAATAATTAAATTAATATAAAGAACTTAATCGATGTAAATAATTGATAATTATTGTTGTCTGAAAATGTTTATTGAAAATATTAATTTCTTACATGGGTGAAATGAACTTCACTCTCGTGAGCAATCGCCAATCGCCCGTTTTTCAGCATCTGAGTGTCATCACCTCTTTTAGAAAAGCTGTTATTTCGGGAAATAATTCTTGAAACCTTTCTAGGAATTTCCTGCGACTCAACAACCTGAAGTTCACGTAAAGAACTGACTCACTATCTTCCAACTGCAATTTAAAGAGCTGTCATTGCAAGCTACGTGCACAAATTGAATTCACAATTTTTATTGCAATGCCCATAATCTCCTCCATGTTTAAAACTTTTGAACACAAAATTGTTTGATGTTTAATGCAATGAAAGGAGAAAAATGAAGGTCATTAGCTGGACACATTGCCACAGAACCGTTTTTGTTTCCAGTTATTTCTGGTGCTCCATCGGATGTAATGCACACCAATTTATGTATTGGTTTGCTACAAAATTCTTCCTTACAATCATTATTAATATAATATGTTTAATTTTTTTCGCCGCACTCATTTTGTAATATTTATTAATAAACTTTGTATCTACGTATTGCGGAAATAAAAAACGCGACTTTTCTTTGACCAGTACCGCGCGTTCCTTTGATAAAAGAATGTTATTTAGGGCCTATTCTGGCCCAATTGTGGATCAAATAAGTTTTAGTAGTTCATTTATTAAATTTGTTTTAGTTACCTACCTACTTAAACAAAATCTGTGTAAATAGTTCTATGTCGGAATTTTTCCTCGAGATTGACTCAAAAAGCACTCGCGATCGACCGTTTGAGCACCTCTGGTGTAGATGTTTTTTGCACTTTTCTTATTTTATATTTTGGATCACACTTACTTACAGTTAAAAAAAATATTTTTATCAATTTTTGCAACGTAACAAAAACATACCAACGAAAAACAGAAAAGTCTAAGTCAAGTTTATTTATTACTTATTAATACTAACGAGAATCAACTGATCAAGATTATGAGATTTTTATATTAAGACTAAAGTATGTACTTTATTTTTTAAGTTTTGAAACAACTTAACATTTATCCTCGAGAGTGAAATATCAACGTCGTTTTTCAAGGTACTTCTATCAACCATTGGTATTTTTTCTAGATAATATATTTTTTTTAATAGTGCACATGTGTTTTACCTTAACCAAGGGTTGTAAGTATTTAAATATTAAACACACGCCGTGTTATTTCGCTACATTGGGTTGCGTATCATTTTTATTGTGACGCTGTTTCTATCCCCTTTAAGATGGATTGCAAACTAGTTTTACAACACATCCATCAAAGTAAATTATTTGAATAAATATGAATCGTTTTCGCACCACAATTATTCTAATTGTATTGCGTATTGCGAAGAAAAGGGCACCAATAAGAAAGATGATGCTGGCCAGAACGTAATGGTCAATTAAAAGCACTATAGATTATGATTAAACATTTCAATGGTGTTAATTTGGTGAACTATAATTACAACATGTCATACATACATCATACAACGCGTGATAATACACTTTTGAATTATTTTTTGTGCCTATAGATATGTAAAGTCACCAGTCTATGCTGATAAACCACAAACTTTAGATAACTTTGAAGGCAATATTAGCTGTGTTATTGATGATATACGGTCTTAGTTGATCAAAAAAGCGGTCAACGTTGTTTTAAAATAAGAGAGTTTTTTTAGTTTTTTAATTATTTTAACCAACTGAATAGTTATAAAAATTCATTAAGGATTTGTAACTTGTAAATTAAAATTGAAATCAAAACGACAAATCATGTGAGGCTAAAGAATTATGGAAGCTATTCAAGGAATGATCCGTGGGTGTTGCTATTGAAATTCGTGGTGTAAGTAAAAGAAAGAAAGAATGCGGGTTACAGAAAATGAGCGTAGAGGTTTAAAAGGCAGTGTCAGAAAAGAACAAAATACTGGTGAGATTGGCTGGCTACAAAATCCAATCAAAGAGCGCAAAAGGCAATGATTGAGGATGTAAACAATGCAAAGAATGAGTACAAAATGTTAAAAGGTGTGGCAAAAGATATTGTGACAAGAAAACAAAAAAATGATAAAGGTAGACTTGATAGAATGTTATTTGGTGCCTTTCAGAAAAAAGTTAAATTCTTCTAGAAGTCCATAAGGACAGCCAAAGGTAAAAATACTACTTCGCAACTGAAAAAGTCAAAAACCAAGTTGGTAAATGCTATCCAAAAATATACAATAAATACTTCGAAAGTTTATTTAAAAAAGAAAATACACACGTGCAGTCCCCATTAGGAGATATAAGTAAAAGTGAATGGCTGTAAGGTATGATAGGATTACGGTTGGACAGGGCATAGTAGCTAATCTGCTGTGCCACGTTTTAACCTTTGCTGGAGGAACTATAGCGTACCAGAAGACCGTTATTGTTCCGATTCACAAAGAAAAATGTTCGTAGCAGGACTGTAAGAACTACCGAGGAATTAGTTTAGTCAGCATCGTCGGCAAACTGTATGCAAAGGTATGGATTAAAAGAGTGACGAATGATGCTGATTAGAAGATAAAGTATGTGTAAGCGGGATTTACCGAAAGGGTATGCATGGATCAGGTCTTTTTCTTAAGAGGCATGGTCGAAAAATTTTTGGCTGAAAGTCTTTTGCGTTTTGTAGACTTGGTAACAGAGTGGTGAGAAATAAATTGTGGTCAGCATTGTCTATGTATGGGGTAAGCGACAGTTTAATACAAGCACTGAAATAACTTTACGAGGATTTCACTGCTTGTGTAAGGATAAACGGAGCTTACACGGACTGGTTTAAATTTAAAAAAATTTGTAAGACAGGCATGTGAGGCTTTGTCATGGCAATTTAAAATAAACGTAGACGGCTCTTTAAAGGAATTAAAAGAGTGCGTATGGATTAAAAATGAATGATTTGATCGTTAAATGCCTTCTTTACACCTATGATCAGGTCATATTAGTATCATCTGAAGAGGAGTTAGGTTAGGTTTTATGTGAGTGGGGCGTGGTCGCCCCTCCACCGCGACCCTTAGTAGGTCTATTGTGGCTCACCCTAGAGGCTACAGTTCACCGCACAATCCAGCCCTTCTTACGAAGTTCATGGTTGTATAGGGTGAGATTTTTTTAAAATCGGTAGGTTCTAGGTTAGTGTAACCAAATATGTTGATTCTTATTCTTCCCAGGCCAGGGCATGAACATAGTATATGTTCAGCAGTTTCGTCTTCCACGCAGCAGAACCGACAGTCCGTTTGTTGGTTCAGATCTATCTTTCTGAGGTGGTATCTCAGACGACAGTGTCCCGTAAGCAGTCCTGTTAGAATACGCAGGTCATTTCTGCTCCATTCTAGGATCTGCTTAGTTGTGTTTCTCGAGGGTTGTAACGGAAAAAACGCCTTCGAGTGGGTTAGCCCTGGTAAGTCGGACCAGTACGTGAGTATTTTCCTCTCCGCCCAGTCCGAAATAATTGTTTTGGCGGCACTTGTGGTGACTCCAAAAACCGGTTCTGGTCCAGTGAACGCAGATTCGGCCCCCTGTTTTGCAAGGGTGTCGGCTTTTTCGTTTCCTTCCACCCCCTGGTGCCCAGGTACCCACAGTAGGGTCACCCTATTGTTCGCACCAGGGTACTCTAAGGATTCGATGCAATTTCATACAAGTTTAGAATTAATCTTGTTGGAGCTCAGTACTTTTAAAGCGGCCTGGCTGTCTGATATTATATTTATGTTTTTGTTTGCTAGAGGTCTGTTGGTCAAATCTCTTGCACACAATTCGATAGCGAATATTTCAGCCTGAAAGATTGTGGCATACCTGCCAAGACTGGTAGATATTTCAATCTTTGGTTTCCTGCTGAAAACACCGGCCCCAACTCCATCTGGGGTTTTTGAGCCGTCTGTATACATTACGTATTCAGTCTCTGGGAAGAGGATTTGTCCCCTCATCCATTCGTCTCTCTCCGGAAAGAGGACTTTGAACGACTTTCCTACGTGTATTTTTGTGGCTAGCAAGTCAGGAACCATCCCGAGAATTTGGTGGTTTTTTGTTTCACTCAGTATCCCGGAGTGATCTCCGAGTTGCTCTCCATTTATTTCCTTTTCCAAAGACAGAAATCTATAGGAAGCTATCCTGGCCTCCCTCTCTAAGAGAATATCTAGGGGAGGGAGATGTAGGAGGTGTTCCATCGCTGCCGTTGGTGTGCTGGACATAGCTCCAGTTATGGCCAGGCATGCCAGCCGCTGAAGGCCAGCAAGCTTTGCTCTAGCTGTCTGTTGTAACCATTTGGTCCACCAGACTACTGAACCATACGTGACCATAGATATTATCATTGTTTAATAAATCCAGTAAATCTGTTTGGGGTTCATTCCCCAAGATTTGCAATACATACTCTTCTGAGATTCCAGAGAGAAAACCTGGCTTTGTTTATTGTTTTTTCCAAGTGGGCGTTTTAGGTGAGTCTTTTATTCAGAACTACACCCAGGTATTTCACTTCCGTCGCAAATGGAATGCTCTCTCCGTATAGGACAGGCTGCCGAAGCTTATCTAGCTTTTTCCTTTTCGTAAAAGTAATAATTACAGTTTTTCGGGGGTTTACAGACATCTGTTCCCTCTCGCACCATCTGTATACTGTGTTAAGGGTTTCTTGGAGGACGTTTGAGATCGTCGTTTCAAATTTACCTCTAACTATTATAACCAGATCATCCGCATAGCATTGAAAATCTGTTCCCTGCATGGAAAGCTCGCTCAGCAGAGAGTCGACTAGAAGTGACCACATTAGGGGGGAAAGTACCCCGCCTTGTGGACACCCCTTCGCCGCCCTGAACCTAACCGACTCTCCATGCAGTGATGATATTATATATCTGTTTTCAATCATGTTTTTGATCCAGTTACAAATTTTACCGTCTATCCCTCTATCCCTAATTGATGTATAGAGTGACTGTGGTAAGGCGTTATTAAACGCTCCTTCTATATCTAGAAAAGCTGCCAGCGCAATTTTCTTATGTTTAAGGGAATGGCCGATCTTTCCTACTAGATTGTTTAGAGCTAAATCCGTAGATTTGCCTGTTTGGTAGGAATATTGGTAGGGGTTCAAGGGATGTTCCCTAAGATTCCCCTCTCTAATATGTCTATCAATAATTCTTTCCAGAGTTTTCATTAAGAATGAGGTAAGGCTGATCGGCCGGAAGGATTTGGGTAGGGAATGATTCACCGTACCCGTTTTACGTATGTATACAACTCTCGCCGTTGACCAGCCCAGCGGAATATAACTCCACGCCAAACTCGCTCTGAATAGTTTAACCAAAAGAGGTAGTAAAATTTCGCTGCCCTTCTGAATGAGGGCAGGAAAAACACCATCGTCCCCTGGAGACTTGAATGGGGAGAAATAATTCACCGCCCATTGTACAGATGTTGGGGTGGCCACTTTTGAAACCTTTCTCCAGTCCTCCCTTTTGGGTCGCGATGTCGATCCCATTGAGAGTGGAATTTGCTCCTGGTCCCTCAGAAGCAGACTGCCGGGAAAGTGGGTCTGCAAGAGAGTCTCTAACGTTTGCCTACCAGAGTCCGTAAAAGAGCCATCTGGTCGTTTTATCGATCCAATCTCTTGCGTCGGATCTCTGGCGAGAGCCTTGTGGATTCTTGTGCTGGCAGGTAGATCTGATATACTCTGACAGAACCTCCTCCAGGATTCTCTTTTGGCTTTAGCCGCTTCAAATCTTTAATGGATACCTTATTCATTGAGAACGTCCACATTTGACCAGGTCCTGTGTTTTCCCTGTGTAGAATGGTCCACTCCTGGGTATGCAGGGTACGGTTCATCTTCCGCAGACAGTTGGTTACCTGTTCTCCCGTCAGTCTGGGTAGTCCCTTATCGTCTGGGATGAAAGCCACACAGATGTGGGGTTTCGGTATATCTTCCTTCTGAACTAACTTCAGCTGGGCGTTTTCCCAGGGTTGAAGGTAGCATATCACTTCCTCCATCCACTTGACCGTCTCAGCGTCCGTACAGGATAGAAGGAGGATTCCAGGTCGAATGGTGCAGCTCTGGAATCGCACTTGTGGACCATCGTCCGGTAGTTTGTCTACAGTGTCCATAATGGATCGCTGTAGCAGCCGTAGCTGTTCATTTGACAGCTGAGCATTTGGGTGTTCTGGGTGGATTATGCCCACCTTGGTGCCCTGAGCTACAGTTGCAAAGGAGCGTTTTTGCTCGTTTGAGTCCTCCATAGTGCGTGGCTTTTTCGCCGCCGCTTCTGGAGTGCTACCATCCGAGCGTATTCGCTTGCTGGTGAGAGCAGGGGGGATTGATCCCCGCTTCTTTTCTCATCCCGTTCTTTTAGTATTTGATCTAAGGCGGTTTTGTAAGGTACTCCGCTCTTGATCAATCGGCTAAGACGTTTTCTCGTCGCGCCGGCAAGTTTGACCTTCTTGTCCAGGTTTATGCTGGCCGTTTGCTTAGCCTCGCCCCCTGTTGTCAGGTCCGTTTTCTCAGGAGTGGGGGATTTTAAAAGTACCCTCTCAGCTTCCTGCGAGATTTGGTTGCTAGGAGGGTCTGTAGTAGACACCTCCATTTGCATTTGCTCGTCTGCGAGAAGATTGCCTTCGTCGCAGATGGTTTTAATGTTTTATGTTTTTTGTTACTCATATAGTTCCCACGAGTAGCTAGAGAAAAAATGATCGACTACGGCAGAGCTCTGCATTACCGTAGCAAGGCAAAAATACTACCGGGAGGTTGCCTGGTATCCCAGAGGCTCCGTTTGCGATATCTGTTTGGGGCAGGCACAGATATCATATACATATAGTACGCCCCTTGGCACGGGTCGCATGACACCTTGAGCAAAGCCTGATGATCGCGGTAAGCTTGGCTGGCTTAAAACAAACCAACCGCACCTGTCTAGTTTGAATACAAGGAAGTGAACTCCCTTGTACTCAAAGGTAGTAATGATATAGCCGCTGCCCTATATCATGTCCTTAGTTGATCTGCGGGTGTTTATTCTTTAATATTAGACACCTTTCCTGTAAGCCAGGAAGTTCCCTATCAGCCATTGCGACGCGCCGTGTTGGGGTTAAGGACATCCCCGCACGGGAAGAGAAGTTGATTTAATGCATGATTTCCTTAAAATTAAAGGGGTGAAAGTAATGTTAGCAAAATGAAAGTAATGGTTTTTAAAAGAAAAGAAAACATGACATTGAGCGAAGGGTGTTGGCAAGAAAATAAATAAATTAGGCACTATAAACTTTGTGTGCAGCCGGACGTGTCAAAAAGGCATGACTGGTAGAGGTATGGTAGTGAATGTTGGGTTTGGCAGAAGAAACATAAAAGTAAGATGAATGCTGCGGAGATTAGTAGTCTAAGAAGTATAGCTGGAGTAATTGATTGATAAAGTAAAGAATAGTGAGATAATGTTACGCTATTGTGTAAAATGAAATGGGGTAACAAAGATAGATAAAGAAATGCTTAGATGGTTTGGACACGTAGAGATGATCGATAAAAAAAGATTTACGAACCAGGTATACAAGACGAGTGTGAAGGGAGTGTTGGTAGAGGTCGACCTCGGATCTCAATCGGATTGAAATTGTTTTGATGAAAAGCCAGGTCAAGAGTACCAACAACCGATAAGCATGTATGAAAGCGCCAATGAAAGTAAAGGAAGCGTAAGATATGTGTTAGAACCGTAGTAAGTGGAAGAAAGTGGTCTCTGCTTAAAAAAAAACGTGACTATATGTATGAAAATTATTATACTAATTGACTAGTCAAAGTTTCTAAAAATATAGAATGCAATTAATATCGAATAATTAACAATCAATAAGCTAATTTCTTATTTGTTATTATATTCAATTCTTATTCCCTGCTACATATCTAATAGAGAAAATTCTCCGATTACAATTACATAATTCCGAATTGGTTTTGCCGTTAGGGATGGTCCACAATTTTAAGTTTTTTATGCTCCAATTCTATGTTTATTTCCGATATTTTTTATCTTATAATCAAAATTATAAAAAAATAATAGTTTGTTCGGAAAAATTGTTTATTATTATATTTTGGTATTAGAGATTAAAAAAAAGGAACAAATATTAATGTTATCATTGCTTGTAGCAAATAAATAAAATGGTTTATTTATTTTATTATTGTTTGTTATTTTATAAGGATAACAAAAAAATTTTTAAAAAGTTGATTAGACAACATAAAAAGAATTTTATGAGATATTATTCACAAAAACTTGTTTTTGTTTTGTGCCTAAGTATTAAAAATATTGAATTTTGGTAATGTTGGTAATTTTTATCATAAGTCCGCTGTAACAAAAAATATTTTAAAAAAATAATTACAATTTTTTTATTTTTTATTGCCAAAAAACATTTGAGCGCGATAATGTAATATTACCTACATTGTTTGTATTTGGAACAGTTTTTTTATAATATTTTTTAAGAAATATTTATACATTATGTAAAATTAATTACCTCTACTAATTGTAAGACAAAAATATCATAAAATTAAATGAAAAAAAATGCTACCTAAATGCTAAAAATTATTACTCTAACCTTCATACTTTTTCAGATTTGTTGAAAAAAAGTGCACCCAGTAGAATTATAAATGTATCTTCATATTTAGCCCAAAGAGCAGACTTAACAATTAACAATTTAAACAAATCTCCCAGCTCTTTGTCAAAAAGCTACAACAATAGCAAATTGGCTAATATTTTATTCACTATAAAGATGGCAGAGCTACTGAAAGGGACTAACGTCAGCGTTTTTTCATTACATCCAGGAGCAATAGCGACTGACTTTTTTAAAAAATTTACCGGCATCAACAAAATTATTTTGGATATTCTAAAGATCCTTTATTTTAAAGTAAGTACTTAAATAAGTAAATAATACAAAAGATGCTGTGTTCCATAATAACGTTTGTTGTAGCTAAAAATAATGTTAACTAACTTTTTGTGTCTCATGTCAGTGGATGTTTATTCTTAATAAAAAGAAACGTTTTAAAAATGAAAAAAATAACTGGTTCTATTCTTGGCTTTGGAATCGTAATCCTCTGCATTTTATAGTTCAACATTATTATAAATATGTGGTTAATTTTGACGACATTTAGACACATTTGTCAATAGTAAATATTAAACTTTAAGATTAAGTTTAATGATTCCAGTTTAAAAACTTAAAGTATTGAATTATTTCTTAAAATATTAATTTTATAATTGAAGAGTAAAAGTAACAAAGGTGGTAGGTGATAAAATTTATGATTTTTGTAGTAGTAGTTGAATTTAGGATACGCACAAATAACGAATAATTAATTAAACCTGCCAAATATAATTAACGAAATATATTTATTGAGAATAAAATACAAATTGTCGCTAAGACGACATTAACATTGGTCGAAACTATTTATATTCGTTGATAGGAATTGATGTAATCATTTAGGAACGAACCCTTGTAGATCATTGGTTGTTATAGAGACAAAAATAGTGTCAAGTGTTAATAAAAAATAATCGAGTTGTTAATCATTCTTGTCAAAGTTTATAAATAAAGAGAACCAAGATATCATTCTATTTCTACAGTGAATATCCATATTAATAAAGGATCCATAAAAGGCCTCAACAGGTTATGGGCCCAGATCGTCCAGAGAGCTAAAAAGAAAAGAGAAGTTGCAATCAACTATTAAAAAAAATAAACCATGGGATCACTAGTCGTACCGATCTTGGAAGCAAATAATTTCAATAACTGGCTGTTCAGAATTAGGATGGTATGTAGAAAAGAAGGATGCATAGAAGCAGTAGAGAAAAACCCACCGGAATCAACTGATTCAACATTCATAAAGAAAGATGCTTAAGCACAGACGATCATTGTCACAGGGTTATCAGACAAACATCTCGATATTGTCAAAGACTGTGAGACTGCAAAAATGCAGATTGAGGCTCTGAAAAATGTGTTCACCAGAACAACTTCTTTGACTAAGTTGGCATGTTGGCGAAGATTAATCAATCTGAAAAATGAGCAATATGAAAACATGGAGGACCTATTTATGAAATTTGACACCATTGTGCGAGACTTGAAAGAACACAACACAGAACTGAGTGATAGTGACAAAGTATGTCATTTGCTATTACCTAAAAAATATGACTCAGTAGTCACAGCATTAGAAACTATTGAAAATGTAAAATTTGATTTTGTGAAATCACGTCTTCTAGACGAAGTTTGAAGAATCAAGCAGTTTTAAAGCCTCAGAAAGTTGCTTCAGATGTGGAAGTCAATCACATTGGCAGTCGTCATGCCCCAAGAATAAAGATAAAGGTGAATCATGGCATAGAGGTAGTTACAATAGAAGAACCAGGGGAGAAAGATCATATAGAGGTGGTGGTCGCAACTACAGACAAAATGAGAGGGAAGAGAAACAAGCACATGTAACAGAAGAAAAAGAAGATGAAGTACAGCTATATGCAGCAAATCTATGTTCAGAAACAGATGGAAAAATACCAATGGTTTTAGATTCTGGAGCAAGCAATCATTTTCTGAAAGAAGAACTGGAGAGATATATGATAAATATCAGAAAATTAGATAGAGCAGTAACAATACATAAAGCGAAAGGTAAAAAATTGCAAGCAAACAAAATAGGAACATTGAAAACAAGATGTCAAAACCAAAAAATCTCAATTGAGGCAATGATAGTTAAAAACCTGAAACATAATCTATTATCAGCATCAAAACTAACATCAAGAGGACAAACGATATTAGTAGAAAAAGATAAAACAATGATAAAAGGCAAAGGAGATAGTTTTGATTTGCAATGTGAAATGAAGAATGGGCTGTATCTACTCAAATTATAAGAGACGAAAGGACAAGAAGAACAATGTAATGTCACAGTACAAGAACAAGGATTGTGGCAGAGACGTCTTGGACATCCAGGAAACGACGCACTCGTACAGTTAGGGCTACCCACAGAAAATAAAATGTGTAGTACTTGTATGGAAGGAAAAGGAGTGAGATGTTCGTTCAAAGACTGCGAGAATAGAACAAAGAAAATGGGAGAACTTATTCATACAGACATTTGTGGACCTTTTAATCCAACTGCATATGATGGTTCTAGATATTTTCAGACAATAATAGATGATTACTCTTACTTTACGATTGTAAAAACATTAAAAACAAAGAACGAAACCGAGCAGAACATCAAAATTTTCATTCAAGAATTTGAGACACAAAAAGAGGCAAAAGTCAAAGATATAAGAACTGATAATGGAGGAAAATTTATATCAAACAGTTTCAAGATATATTGCATGAACAAGGGAATAGACCTTGAATATACCATGCCACACACCACAAGAAAACGGAACAGCTGAACGGATGAACTGGACATTGTTAGACAAGATCAGAACAAAGATCATAGAGTAAGGAATACCCAAAACACTATGGTGTGAAGCTCTGAAATGCTCTGTTTATGAATTGAAAAGATTACCATCAAAAGCATTACCAAGAGGGACGACACCATCCTAAATTTGGAAAAATAGAAATGATCTAAGTAAACTCAGAGTTTTTGGTTGCCGTTCCTGGTACACTATATTGCCAAAAGAGAATAAGCTGGATCCTAGAGCAAAAACAGTGGTGATGGTTGGATATTGTAGTGGAGGATACAACTTATGGTCACCAGATGAACAAAGATTGATAAAAGCAAGAGATGTAAAATTCGAGGAATCAGTGATGGAATATAGAGAGAGAAACAACACTAAAAATCAGAAACCAACTCAGAGAACAATAAGTATTTCAGAAAAAACAAAAAATCGAAATGAACAAGAAACTATTCAGCACAATATAGATCAGAACAATGACCCTGAAACTTCGTCCGAAGATGAGTTTCAAGATTCAAGAAACAGTTTCAACAGTGATGTAGAAGTACCAGCAGTAACAACCACTCGATTTGGAAGAACAACCAGAAGACCAGATTATTTGGATGATTATGATATGCACGTTGCTTATTGCTTACTTACGACAACTAATTTAGAACCAAGAACTTTTCAAGAAGCATATGAACAAGATGAATGGAAAGACTATACAAAAAGAGTTGAAATCACACAAGAATTTAGGAACTTGGTCTGAAATTGATAAGTTACCAGAAAATGTAAAACCAATAGACACCAGATGGATTTTCAAGCAAAAGGATGATGGTACCAAGAAGTCAAGATTAGTTGCCAAAGGGTTTCAAGTCCCATACATTGAAGAAGAATTTGATTATGCCCCTGTATGCAGAATTTCTACAATCAGGCTTATGTTGTCAATTGCAGTTGAACGGAACTACTCAGTAAACCAAATAGATGTACTCACAGCATTTCTCAATGGACAACTCGATACTGATGTTTACATAAATAAGCCGGAAGGTGTGAAAAGCAATTGTAAGTTTTACAAACTAAACCGAGCATTATATGGTTTAAGAAATTCTTCGAAATGTTGGAACTTGAAATTCAATGAAATAATGACAAATTTGAAATTTAAAAGATCAGATCACGATTATTGTTTGTACGTGAAAGAAAACATCTACTTAATTTTATATGTGCTGTGATGCTCTGATTATAGGAAACCAAGAACAGGTTGAGTCATTAATTCAAAACTTGTATGATGCATTCAAAGTCAAAAAGATGCTTTTTAGGAATGCAAATTGAATTTACAGACGACTCTATCAAAATTCATTAAACAAGAATGATAGAAAGGCTCTTGAAAGAATTCGGTATGAAAGAGACAAAATAAATAGCTACACCTATGGAAGTCAACTTTAGTATTTCTGAAGAAGAAGAAATTATACAGAATAAACCATACAGAAGACTCATTTGTAGTTTGATGTATATATCGATAACCACTAGGCCTGATATCTGCCAAAGTGTATCATTATTGAGCAGATATTTGGATAAACCAACTGCAAGTACATGGAGTGCAGCGAAGAGGATTTTACGTTATCTGAATTCCACAAAGAATTATAAATTGATATTCAAGAGATCAAATACAGGACTTGTAGCTATGTGTAATGCAGATTAGGGTGAAGACCGTCAAACAAGAAAGAGTGTGAGTGGTTTCATAGCATTTCATAATGGTAACCCCATTGCATGATTTTCAAGGAAACAGAATTGTGTAGCTATTAGATCTATGGAAGCAAAATATGTGGCAGCATCATTGGCAGCTCAAGAACTTGTGAACCTATTGGCTCTCGTAAATGATTTTGGCATTTTTTAAGAAGTATTCTTGATGTGTGACAATCTAAGTACAATTGCCACTGTTAAAATTTTTGAAAATTCCAAGAGTAGCAAACATATTGAGATTAAATACCATTTACCATAAAATACGTCTGCTCTTCTCGAAATTATGCCGATATGTTCACGAAATCTTTGTCAAAGGAAAAATTTGTTTATTTTAGAAATGGTGTTTTAGCAGAATAAGTTTGGTATTGCATAAGATTTATTTTTGCAGCATCGATTTCTATTTGTTTACATCCATTTATTAGCAATTTATTTGTTCACACTTTAAATTGAGGGGGAGTGATAGGAATTGATGTAATCATTTAGGAAGGAACCCTTGTAGATCATTGGTTGTTATAGAGACAAAAATAGTGTCAAGTGTTAATAAAAAATAATCGAGTTGTTAATCATTCTTGTCAAAGTTTATAAATAAAGAGAACCAAGATATCATTCTATTTCTACAGTGAATATCCATATTAATAAAGGATCCATAAAATGCCTCAAGATTCGTATATTCAAAAATGTAATGGATAGTTTGACAAAATACTCGCAAGTTCCAAATATTATTATTTGTTTTAAACATATCGCTGATGACCAACACTTATTTTTACAGGAATCTAAAGATGTGCATTGTTTTTTTATTAAATTTTCAATACATTGTTTTGGATGATTTTTTTTGTAAAAAAATAGCAAACCATGAATTTTGTAAACAAATTAAATGATTTTTTTTAAATTTTTTTTTATTGCTCGATTAATAATTAAAATTTGTTCAAAACACAGAAAACATTCTATCATCTCAAACCGCTATTTTTATTTGTAAGTTTTTTTTTTGGGGAGAGCAAAAATTCAAGTAGGTAGGTTTTTGTGTCAAGGCTTTTAGAAACACTGAGCTTAGCCTTAGCCTCGCTTCTCCCATCGTTGACCGTTTTCACGTCTTGACACGTGTTAAATGAACGTTAAATGATTACATTTTGTTGCCGGAATAAGTTGACCAATGTTAATTGCCTCACGTACCGCTGGGTGAAACAGTGACACGCCGTAACGTGCTAAATAAATGTTTAATGCTACATGTTGCTGGAATACTTAGACCAATTTTGATTGTCTCAAACACCGCTGGGTAAAATAGGCTTAAACAATAAAATCTGCGTATTTAACAAGTGATTTATTTAAAGCCGCATCTTTTGCTTCATTTGTCTTCAACATCTTGTAGTGGTAATTAAATTTTATAGAAAACCTGTAAAGGTTCTGAATATTTTGTGCCATACCTAAAAATAAAGATTTACTCATGTTTTGTGGGGGAAGCCGCACAAGCGAAAATGCTTTTTGTGTGTTAAAGAAAATCGATTTCTGACAGAAAAAATGAATGGGATAAAGATAGATATACTAGGTATAGTGCGTAAATTTAGATGCATCTCCCCGAAAGTAATCCTGGCGACGCCCTTGTCTATAGGGTTACTACCAAACTATGTAGGTCACCCATAATTAGTCATGTTTCAACATCGGGACTTTGTTTGCCGCTACAATAAATAGCATTCCAACATCTTAAAAAAATAAACAAAATAAAGTACCCCTTTAAATAACTCTGCAAAATAATATAATTGGTACTAATACAAATATTTTGTGCAAATAAAGAAGATAATTGTTTATGTAATTAAAATTATAAAAAACCAGCCAAAAAAAAATAAATTAAAAGTTATCGTCGCCAAAAATTAACTGCAACAGGAATATTAAATAAGGTGTTTCACATTGTTGGCGATAAGACACAAAAAGTAAAGTAAGCAACCTTGTATTTTATTTCCAAAAACATCTAACGAAAGGCGTCGCACTAGAGGTTTTAGTTTAGAAGGCCTGGAACAAAGAATTAAAGATCGTAAATAATTTTCTTAAAATACAAATGCCGAAAACTATAATAATATTTTTGTCAGCGAATAAAAATAAAAATGTATAAATCTGATTTTATTAAAACCAGCTAATTTCGCCGCATGTTACCAATACTATATAGTACATAGTGTACTATATAGTATAGTGTACATATACTATACTATACACTATAGTGTACTATGTAGTATATAGTGTACTATATACTATACGTAACATGCGCCGAAATTAGCTGGTTTTTAAAAATTAGATTTATACAATTTTATTTTTATTCGCTGACAAACATACTATAATAGTTTTTTTTAATTTTTATGTTTTAATAATTCTTTTAAAAGCTATTTTCAACGGGTTGTGCTTGTTAAAAGGTAATGGTGCCATGACTAGCGCTCTGCGTTCGGTTCTTCATAAGTACCTGGTAAAGGTAAGGATTATTGATTTATCTCTTCAAAGGGCAAACGTGAGTTTGCTAAGACCTACCCTATGCTAATGAGGGACAACACCCCGAAACCGGTCCATAGGTGGTCACTTCAAATGGATATAATAATTATGGATTATGGATTTAATAATTATTTTTTTACTTAACAAGCACCTGCATATCACCCGAAAAGGACTAGGCACGATTATCTATCACATATAATTTAATGTTAGTCGTTAGGCACTAGCCAGGAAAGTAGTTGTTTTCTGATATATAATCGACCCACATAAGAAACATGCGGCAAAATATATTAGCCTAGTCTCAGTGGACATAATAAAACCATAAATCGTAAAGTGTTTAAGAATAAAAAGTGTTACATAAAAAACTTATTTTTGTAAGCAATAGATAGGCAATAAACTATAAGATAAAAGATGTGATTTGTGTTACGTAACAAAGTTTGCAAGATTTTTGGGAAAAGTTACCTTTGACCAAATATAATAAATAGCTGCAAACGTCTTATATTTCCGTTGATAGACTTAATCTGCATATATAAGTTAAAATAGTTTATTCGTGCTACAACGTATTTTGTTAGCTAATGTCGAACATTTTTAATAAGTATCTAATAAAAATAAATGTCCATTATATATTTTTAAATCTAAACTGTTTTCAACACATATCCTTCAATATTTGTCAGATGTAAAAGTTCCCAGCGTACTTTATAATTTTATACGTATAAATTATGTTTTTATTATTTCTTTATTTTAAAGAATCTTTGTTAAGTCATAACCTAAATGTGTGTACTATAATAGGAAACAGCTATGTAAATTAAAACAAAAAATATATTTTAAATCATTTTTTAGCTCCTGAATTTTTGTAAATTTATCACATAAAGTTTAATTATTTTAAATATATTTTTAGTTAAAACTTCTGGGAAAATAATTAAATTCTTCTATGAAAACAATTAAATTTTGATTGTTTTAATTTAAGAAAAGCACTCCAAGTTACATCAAAATAAAATTAACAAATATCTTTTTAAAAATAAAATATAAACTTTAAAAATTTATTATTTTTATGTAGCTAAATCAGTGTTTTTTTTGTTTTCAGTCACCGGAACAAGGAGCTCAAACTACTCTACAAACGGCTTTGCAACAAAATTTAGAAAAATATTCCGGACAACATTTTGAAGAATGTGCCAGGGTTCCAACATATAAAGTAGCACAAGATTTTGCATTTGTTGAAGGTATTTGGACCAAAACAGTAGAACTTTTGAAATGCGAAAAAGAAGTTATGGAGTATTTACATAAGATTTAATAAAACTGAGTAATTTAATGGTATAAAGAACCCTAATTCCAAGTAAAAGTAACATTCAATTTAATAAAAAAAGGTTTTTTGTGTATTTCGTGTAAATTTCTCTACTGAGCAAAGTGTTTTCGGTTAGTTAGCCATCATCAGTGCTAATCTGTCAACTTTTTTAAAACTAATAATAAAATTTCCCTTAATTTGTTTTGTTAAATTGTTTTAAACAAAATTTCCTATTTTAAACCTGATGGTCGGTGTATAATTGTTGAATGTTGGTTTTTTTACGAGAAGTGATTGAAATACTTTTGTTTTGACATTAATATCAATACAAAAGTATATTTCAATCTTTCTTCGTGAAAACACTAAAATTTATTAATTATTTACTGAACATCGGCATCAAAATAGAAAATTTTCTTTAAGACAATACATGCGAAATAAATTAAGGAAAATATTATTAATAGTATTTAAAAACCTTGACAGATTAGCACTGATGATGGTTAATTAGCTAAAAGCACTTTGCTCAAAAGAGAAATTTACACGAAATACACAAAAAACTTTTTTTTTATTTTATTGATAAGTCGTGTACTTAGCACTTGAAGATTTTATTTAATTTTACATTCAATTGATTTATATTATTTAAACATTTAAATCCCTTTAAAATTATTTTTTTTATTTTTATTATGTTTTTAAATTTTACTAATATTATAACTAGTTTTGCCAAATGCAAGAACAAGACGAGACTTAGCCAGTCTTGGTCTTGGTCTTGCAGCAAGAGTCTCGCAAGTCTCGCATGTACCTATTAGCCTATTGCTATTTATTAAACGTTACTTTAGATCTCAGAACAACGTAACAGAGTAGGTACATTTTAAGCTTGAATTAACATAGCTATAGTAAAGACCAACCAAATTAATAAATGTCTAAACATTTAATGAGAAATTCGAAAAATCAACTGACACCGGGTGGGGTTTGAGAACCCACGACCTAAGCGATCCGTGCCGATGCTCTAACCAACTGAGCTGTCTACCGTGTCCCACGAAAGTCAGTCTGTTTCTTAATAAACGTTTACATTTAATAAGCTTGCATGTGCTAAAACATGGTTAAAACATATAAAAAACAATTAATGACATTAACTTGACTGTATTTTAAAGAACATTATCTGTCTAGAAAGAGATCTGTCGCCTTGTACCGCGCCGCCTTGGCACGAGCCGGCTCTCATTAAAGGATGCTGCCGCAACTCAAAGGATGCCGCATGCGGCGTACAGACGCATGACACGTCCTGCTTTGCGCTCTTATACCTACCTTATTATTATAAGTTTGATTTTAAATTAGTTTGTAAAATCTCTTTTTCGGCCTGTAACTTTTGAAATATTAAGAAAATAAACATTTTCTTGGTAACATACTACATATAATTTTATTACGCTTTATTCTATATAGTTTATTTTTCTTTATTATTTTCATATTTTTATTTATTTTCATACTATATTTAATATATTATTTTTTATTTACTTTTTTGGACTGCGTAAATTCCCCATTCAACAAAAATGCACTGATAGTCATTTATATCTGTACTGTACGTCTTCTTATTTTCTAGTACTTTCTTTTATTTTGTTTTGTTTGTTTTCTATGTGTTAATTTCTTGTATTATAAATTAAGCCTGTCCTCTTCCTAAAACGACACTCAGTCCTAACTGTAAGACGCAAGAGTCTCGCAGGCTTAGTCTTGTTCTTGCTCAAATCTTGTACGTTCAGTCTTGGTCTTGATCTTGCTAAAATTATGCGGTCTTGGTCTTGCAAAAATGCAAGAACAAGACCAAGACCGATTTTGGGCAACAATATTTATAACTCTTTTTTTATCTGTAATCGCCACGTGCTGTTACATTTTTTTAGGTCAGCAATATTTTGTCAAAACTGGAGACTAAAATAAGTTATAAAAAGCAAAAAGATTACCATGAAAGATTACATTGTCAAACAATATTAATTGTTTTGAAACTTAATAAATAATAAATTATAAATTTTTATTTCTAATACCAAAACTGCTTACAAATACTTATCAGAAACAAAACAATTTAGGTCTACTTCAAGTACTAATTAAAATAGGTGTGATGACTGAAGGACTAGAAACGATTGCTTGTGACGTTTTTTTTCGTCTCTTCGCCACGTAGTACAGTCGATGAAATACAAAGTACATAATAAACGAACACAAAAAGCCGTCTTAGGAGGGGTTGTTGCCCCCTTAAAATACCACCCCTTTGATCAAAAGTCTTTTATCGCAATTAACTCGTCAAACATTAAAAATATTAAACAAGTATTTATTACAATAAAAAAGCTTGATATATTTCAAAAAAAGAATTTCTTTAATTTTTCTTTACAAGTCATATTTTACGATATAAAAATTGGTTAATAACTGGGCAAGCTAATAAAAAATCAAATTTGGTTTTGAATGTGATAAAAATATCGCATTCATTGCCATTTTTAATTTTTATAGTCATTTATAGGCACCTATATAATAAAACACAATAAGTGTAATTATCCACTGATTTTGCTAACTTTTGTAAAAACCACCCTAGGTTAAATTTTTTTCATTTTTTCATTTTATTCTATTTTAATTTTTTACTGAATTATGATTAAAATTTATGAACTGATGACATGTAAAGTGGAAAAAAATCATGATGCTAGTAATGTTAGAAAATAAATATTTAAATTTTTTACCTTTTAGGCATTAAACTAATAACATTTATCCATAATTTAACTTATTGATTAATTACTCCTTGTATTTATTTTAACTCACAATCTTCATATGTGTTATAGAGGCGAACCCACGTTTATCACGTCGGTTAGGCGTAAAGTTCTGGATCTAACCATGTCTAATGAACAAGCCTCTAACTTGGTAAAATCTTGGAAAGTCTCACAAATCACTCCTTGTCAGATCACCAATACCTGGAATTCGACATAGAGGCATCTAAACCGAGTGTTATACCTTCACGAAACAAGAGTAAGACGGACTGGGAAAAGTACAAATTTCACTTTTCTCAGTTGCTAGTAGCGTCAGCACCCGAGATCCCTATCTCTAGGGACAGACTGGACCAACTGGTCGAAAGGGTAACCCAAGGCAATGAATGTCACTTGTGTCGCCGGGAAACCCAGAGATAAACCTAAACCCCCGTGGTGGTCAGTTAAAAAGGCTGACCTTAGGACGCGCTGTAGACGAGAGTTCAACGAGGCAAAGCAAACCAATGAGTGAAGGACTTATAAGACCGAGTTGAACTCATTCAAGAAAAGCGTTAGGCTTGCTAAATGAAAATTCTGGTCTAAATTCTGCTCTAGCATTGAGAGTGCGACAGAAGGCAACCGACTACGGAAAATCATATCCACTACCCAAGTGACACTGGGCCATTTGAAAAAACTAATGGTATTGGACAGTCACGGTTGGAGAAGCACTGGAGACCCTGATAGATACCCTTTTTCCTGGAAAACCACATAAAAGGTACCAGGAGACAGAGCCAAACAGTAACGTGGCTAAAAATTGGCCCATCGATCATTACAAAACGAAAGATTAAATGGGCCATCACGGGCTTTAAACCGTATAAGTCACCAGGTATGGATGACATAATACCAACGGAATTACAAGCGGTACTGAACCTAATTCCGTGGCTAGAGGTCAAATACAAGGCACGTCTAAGCCTAGCATATGTACCACTTAAGTGAAGAGAAATGAGAGTCGTTTTCATCCCTAAAGGAGGAACACCCTCACACAGTACCCTAAAAGACTACAGGCCAATAAGCCTTTCGTCTTTCTTGCTAAAGACACTAGAAAGGTTACTTGATGTTTACATCTAAGGCCTCCTGAAAATAGGAAAGCTTTACCAATTTCAACTCGCCTACTGTAAGGGAAGATCAGTGGTGACAGCTCTTCACAGTCTAGTACAAAAGGTAAAGAAATCTCTTCACCTAAAGGACTACATATTAGCAGCCTTTCTTGACATTGAGAGGAAATTTAACAAATTAACTTCCAGTGCATTCCACGAGCATTAGTAAACTAAAGAAATCAAAGCTAAAAAGTCCGGATGCCTTATAAGGAGAATCGTCACCAGAGGGACCCCACAGGTAGGGTACTCTCGCCCTCACTGTGGAATCTCACTCTCGATGAGTTTTTACTACGAATGGAAAACTTCGGCTAAAAAACCGTGGCCTATGCTGATGACATAGTTTTACTAGTCTCAGGGAAAATGTCCGAAGATCCTGTCTCAGATTCTGCAAAATGCAAAATGCACTTAACAAACTAGTTCATTGGAGCACAGGGTGCGGTCTGGGAGAAAACCCGAAAAAAAAACAGAACGAGTACTTTTTACGAGAAAAAAACAAAAGTCTTTCCCTTCCCAGAAATTGGAGGACAAATTCTTATCCTCTCAGAACAAGCTAGGTACCTGGGCCTGATCCTAGACCGAAAGCTGTTGTAAAGGAAGAATGTGGAGGGAAGGGTAAGAAAAGCCACTGTAGCGAACTACACCTGCAGATGGGCCATCGGCAAACAATGGGTTTGCAAACCCATGTTGTTCATTGGCTCTATATTACGGTCATAAATCCGATTCTAATGTATGGATTGTTAGTATAGTGGCCAGCATTAGAGACGGACGTCAACCATACAAAACTAGGAAAAGTCCAGTGATTGGCATGTCTGCTGATCACAGGCTGTCTACGGACCACCCCAACAAAAGCCGATGAGCCAATTTTACATCTACTACCACTAGATCTGTTTGGAAAAGAATTCGCAGATAGTGCGGCTCTCAGACTCAATGCTGTGTCCCCATGGACCAAAACGCACTATGGGCACTCTAGAATCCTGAGAGAATACGACATGTGCACTAAAAACACTGACTTTATTAAACCTACTCCTATGTTCGAAGGCAACCTATCCCTGGAAATTCCATCCAGAGGAGATTGGGCCGGGAACCTAGTTAAACCTCAGGTCGCAGTATTTTATACTGACGGCTCTAAACTGGAGGGGAGACTAGGTTGTGGTGTCTTCTCAGATGAGCACTCACTTAGCCAGTCGTTTTTTTTGCCTGATTACTGTAGTGTGTAATAAGCCAAAATGACAGCCATTACCGAGGCAGCTGTCTGGATACTCCGCAATGAACAAAAGTTCAGCGAGATATTCTTTGCGACAGCCAGGCTGCTATCAAATCACTAAACTTAGTATACTTGACCTCTAGGGCAGCGGTACAATGCCGAGCCACTCTGAATGAGCTTGCAGCTAAGTTTAGAGTTAACTTTGTTAACTTTGTTTGGGTACCCAGACACAGGGACATACCAGGCAACTGTAGGGCGGACGAGCTAGCAAGGAGTACCGATTGCAAACAGCCGGCTCCTTCTGCACAGCAAAGTAGTTCAAAATGCCAACTTAAGGTGGCAAAATGATATCAAAACAGATAGGCCTAAACTAGATCTACGTCGAACTAATCATGTTTTAACTCTATCCAGGAAGTCCATTGGAAATGCGATCGCGGCCATAACAGGTTACTGGGCAGGTGGAGCCCATACACGGCGCATGGGAATCACAAAGTTACGACGCGACTTCTGTGTAAGCTGTCACTATGAGGAAGAGAAGGAAACAATGGTACATATTTTCTGCCACTGCTCTGCTCTAGGCAGAAAATGGCTTTCTATACTAGGGCAACCAAACTTTGATGACTTATTTGTCTCTCCTCAGTTAGCATTAAAGGCCTCATTTCATTAAAAGTTTCAACTGGTTCTCATGGTAGAGGGGGAAGGCACCGCCGTCCATTACGGTATCACAACGAGCATAAAGGCCTAAGTGGGTTCCCTCCGAACCTCCGTTTTAACCCAAACTAACCTAACTAATTTATAGATTCATTCTTCATGGGGCTACAAACAGTTATAAACGCTTAAATCTAGTAAAATATCTCGGACATATAATAAGAAATGACAACAAATACAAACTCTTTAAATCCATCCTCCAAAGAAAAGTGTTTGGAAAGAGAGGGCCCGGAAGAAGAAGGATATCATGGCTCAAGAACCTAAGGACATGGTGTTCAAAAACAACCACAGAACTGTTTAAAGCAGCAGTCAACAAGGTCATCATAGCCAGGATGGTCGCCAATATTCAAAATGAATAGGCACTAGAAAAAGAAGAAGAAATCCAGTGGATAATTACACTTGCGTTTTATTTTATGCAGTGCGTCATAAAGTAACGCATAAATTAATTGTTAGCTTAATAAACAGTAATATAAAAAAAATCTCGAAATAAGTGGATTTTTTATTTAAATTTACTTTTTTTTTAGAAAAACATATACAGGGTAAATAATCTTTAAGTGAAGACGTCATCAGTTTTATTTTAAAAATACCCCTCTTTTTTTAATTTGCGGATTTTTCTTGTTGAGATTATTCCCTAAAATGTATCACAAGTTAATTTAAATTAGTACAGGGTGGACAAAAATGCAAAAGTTGTCTGTTGTTTTAACATTGCATCTATCCACTTTCATAGATTATCCTAGACGCTCGACTAAACAGAAAAAATATTTAGTGCTATTTGTTTTTTAAATTTAATTTAATGTTAAAACCTGTACAATTCCGTATTGTTAAACCAATTTATCTTATCTTAATAATGATTGGTGTTGACAATAGAATGTGGACTTAACAAGAGGTATGTATATTATTTCATGAAATGCACCCATATCGTAAACGTTTTTCTTAATCTACGGTAAACAGAATAGAAAGAAAATACAGAGAGTAAAGACGCGTTAGGGATGTACCGAAGCAAGGTAGATCTACACTTATTGCAAATATTCAACATGATGTAATTTTGTCGGCAGTAGACGATCCACACTGAACGGTGCTGCATTATCTTGGTATTTGGATATGGGAAAGTCTTCAATATCAAATATTTTGAAAAAAAGCAAAATACCATTCTTATAAAGTACGTCTCATCCAAAACGATAATAAATTAAATAACAATTTCATTAATAACGTTTTATTTTAGATTAAGGATTATTTAAACAAGCATGTTAACCGGCAAAATACCCAATATTGGGCTGATAAAAATTCAAATTAGATGCAAGAATGCCATACACAAAGACCACAAAAAATCGGAGTATGGGCTGGTTTTGTGAGAAATACAATTGTTCCATATACATACTTTCTGATTTGAGCCAGCTTTTTCCTAATATCCAAGTAACCAACACTTTAGAACGCAGAATATGGTTTCAACAGGATGGCGTACCGCCACATTTCGCTATATCTGTGCGCCAGTTTTGAAACAGAACATTTCCAGATCGATGGATCGAAAAAAAGGAAACATTGAAATGGCCCACTAGATCACCCGATCTTACCCCATTAGACTCCTTTTTATGGAGTTATTTAAATTCTAAAGTCTACACTAACAGACCTGACAATATCCGTGACCTAAAAGCCCAAATCAGGCAAGAAATGCAGAACGTAACGCCCGCTATGCTACAAAATGTTAAAGACGAATTTTTTACCAGGTTAAGTCATTGTTTACTGGTTAATTTGAAAATATACTGTAAATTTTCCTTGGTTTGCTTTTGTTGGAGTTTGTACCTTGAATAGATAAAAGTAATTTAGATAATGGCTGAAGTTGTGTTATAAATTGAGCTTAACGTGTTCTAAATGTTTTGTTTAAGTTTGATTTTATTAAATTTCACAGGAAAATGTTAGCGATCATGGCTAAGGTAATATTACTGTTCATAATAGTTATAATATTTATGTTACTAGTTAAAATATATATGGTATGGAAAGGTAAATATTGCAAAAGTAAAGTGTGTCTTGTTGGAAAAAGTGTTATTGTAACAGGAGCTAATGCAGGTAATTTTTTTTTATAATTTACTACAATTTTCATAATTTTTTCAAGCGTATATACAAAATTGCTTAAATATATCTATTTTATTTGCGCCTTTTCTCAATTAACATAACTCATAAACTTCTCTATAGTCCAATAAACGTAGCTCTGAAATCGAAATCTTATGATAAACATTGCATTTTTGATATTATTTTAAGCTTTGCATCTTAAAACTTTGTGCGAAATAGCAAAGATTGAAACCTCCCAAGGAATTATGAAAATCTATAAAAATTACTTTTTTCCGCAAATATATCAAAAACCTTTAGGTATTTTAAAAAAAATTTAATCAGGTGTAGATCTAAAAATTCTACATAAAAATGACTTCTTACTTATTGATATTAATGCAATATAAAGATAATTACAAAAATAATTCTGAAAATCTTATGTCGGCATAATACTAGTGCGACTGCGTCACAACGACGCCAGTAGCGTGCCATTGAATGTTCGTGCTAGTCGATAGGTATTTTTATGGTATATACTGCTGTGTTATTTTAGAAAACTGTTAGAATTGTGTTCACAGTACAAAATATTTTTAAAATAAATACACTTGTGTGAAAAGTGTGTTTGATGTATCTTTCATCATCATTTTTAGTACCCGTAAGCAATACCTAAACAGTAAAATGTTTAAGTCTTTCAGAAATATCTGAAATAACACTATTAAGAAACCTACTTGCTGGTGAACATAATTGAGCACAGTACTCCTGATTTTTAATGCCATGTAAAAAACATTCTGCCGCTTCTTGTAATATGGTTTTTTTAGGATCAGAAAAAAATTCTGGATCAGTAAACCAGTTACTGCAAGGTTTCAGGACATTAAATGTTTTATATAAAATTAATTGTTGCCTACCAGGATACCGCATAACAAATATATTCACCACCGTTTTTTCAACTTTTTTAGTAAAGTGTAATGACTAAACATTACCCATTACTTTTTGCAGTGTAGATAAATAAAATTTATAATCTCCTATAATCTCAATATGATGTGTTACTTTTTAAAAAATAATATTAATTTAATTATTAGGAATTGTCGGTGTTACAACATTTTTAACTCTACAGTTAGATGATCGGCATTTTTCATAATAATATCCAAAATTATTTTTTTGAGACGATAACAAATGAAAACGAAAAATTATTTCCCCACTAATTGCGTCGTTTTTTTATCAAATATAATTAGTTATACAATCCTGCTTATAATTACCATTAACCGAACGTACCTACTTTTTTATGCTTTTGATCCAATTATTTTTCAAAAAAAATACATAGAAAGGGTACACTATCATTATTTTGCCATACTTTCCAATAACCATTATCCCTCTGTGTACTTTTATTAATTAAAGTATTTAATCTTTTAGAATGAACAATGAGAAAGACCGAAATATAATATTTATAAAAAATTTGTGAATAAAATATTATAAAAAATGTTAATTAAGGACCATTGCAGCATTTTTATTTTATTTAATATTAATTTTAAACAATAGCTACCAATTAAAAATAACCTAAAACTGAACCTATTTTAATCCACAAATCAGCGTTTAGTAACGTCAACTTATTTAAGGTTATAGTTATAAAGGTAAACATTACTTTATTGCGAAAATTAATTGAATTTTAAACTTCATAAATTTTCGACAACGTTATCCAAATCAAAGTGGTTTGTACAGCATCAAATGATAGTCCTTGGAGAATAATTGTCATTTTCGAATCACTTTTTCATACAAACATAAAGTCACGCCTTTTTCCCGTAGGGGTAGGCAGAGACCACTTCCTTCCACTTTCTACGGTTCTTACACACATCTTATGCTTCCTATACTTTTATCAGTGCTCTGATACATGCTCGTCGGTTGTTGGAACTCTTAACCTGGTATTTCTTCAAAACAATGTTGATCTGATCGAGATATGTTCTCCGAGGTCGACCTCTACCGACTTGTCCATTTAAATTCGCCTTATAAATTTGTTTCATCAATCTTTCTTCATCCATCCTTTTTACGTGTCCAAACCATCTAAGCATTCCTTTATCTATCTTGGTAACCACATCTTCTTTTACACCACAGCGTTTTCTTATCTCACTATTCTTTACTTTATCCAACCGAGTCACTCCGGCTATACTTCTCAAACTACTCATCTCCATAGCATTAATCCTATTTTCATGCTTCTTCTGCCAAACCCAACACTCACTACCATACATAAGTGTAGGAGCCAACACACCTCTATGCACAGCCAGACGTGCCTTTTTTGACACTTTCTGGCTATTCATAAAGCTATGTAGTGCCCCATTTATTTGTTTTCCTGCCAACACCCTTCGCTCAATGTTACTGTTATACTTTCCATCTCTCGTAAACTTTGAACCCAAGTACACAAATTCATTTACTTGTTTCACTCTTTCTCCCTCAATCGAAACTCAACAGTTTTTCATGCTTTCTTTTCTTTCAAAAACCATTACTTTCGGTTTGCTTACATTTATTTTCATCCCTTTGATTTTCAGAGCATCATGTATAACATTATCCATCGCCCGCAACTCCTCTTCAGATGACGCTAATATGACTTGATCATCGGCGTAAGAAGGCATTGACGATCAAATCATTCATTTTTAATTCATACGCACTCTCTTTCAAATCTTTTAAACAATTGTCTATGTATAAGTTAAACAGCCATGGTGAAGCCACACATCCCTGTCTCACACCTTTTTAGATGTTAAACCAGTCCGTGCAAGCTCTGTTTATCCTGACACAAGCAGTGCAATCCCTGTAGAGTGATTTCAGTGTTTGTATTAAACTACAACTCACCCCATACATAGACAATGTCGACCACAATTTAATCCTCACCACTTTGTCATAGGCCTTTTACAAGTCTATAAAGGCGCAATAGACCTTCTGACTTCTACCCAAGAATTTTTCGACTATACCTCGTAATGAAAAGACCTGATCCATACATCTCTTTTCTCTTTTAAATCCTGCTTGCGCATCCCATATCATCTTAGTTTCATTCGTTACTCTTTTAATCAATATCTTTGCATACAGTTTGCCGACTATGCTGAGTAAACTAATACCTCGGTAGTTCTTACAGTCCTGCTGCGAACCTTTTCCCTTGTAAAGTGGCACGATAACGGCCTTGCACCAGTCGTCTGGTACGCTACCACTCCTTCAAAAATTTTAAATTGGAGGGTCCAGTTAAAAACAATTTAATTAAAAAGTTCTTTGAAGAAGATGGACACATTGGCACAAAACATCAATTAACACGGCTTGTTTTCAGAGCAAAAGTAGCATTGTTATGACTACCCGATGTTGATGTATAGTCTTTTTTAAATACTTTAAATACTAAATGTACTTATACAAAAAAATACCTTAAAAGTCAAAACTAATACAAAAGAAAATGAAAACCAGCGACGAACAAGTATAACGTGTGATAAACAGGAGTTATGTCATCAGAACGGTATATCCGTTTTTAGGCGCAAATTTAAACTCAGTCAGTTTCAAACCGCATTTTTGCAATGAATTATAGTATTTTAATTTTTAATACAAAAGCAGAAATAAAAATATTGCATGTTGCCTATTTTCACTATCAAGCATCAAGTTATTGCAAATTAGGCGTATTTAAATTTTATCAATGTTTAATAATAAAAACTAAAATATGATAAATGGATAAATATTTTTTCAATCGTATACCTAAAAAAAGCATCGTTTGGAAAAAATGCTTATTTAAAATATTTTAATAAATATTTGGAATAAATAATTATATTTCCAACTTTTTACTACTTATACGAATATAAATTATAAAAAAAATTCCGAGACGACGCTGTACTGACGAAATATGTATAGTTCAGTTCATAAACCTATTAATAAAAGAAAAAAACTGTCCATATCATTATTAGAGATGAGTTTGCCCTTTTAAAGTTTCCAAAAGTAACAGGTAGAATAGTTACAAATATAAATAAAAAATTCAGAAATAGATATACTGTTGTGAAACGGTTTAAATTAAATGCTTTAATGCTCCATATATTTTTAACCATAGAATTATAAATAAATATAAGGAATAAACACTTCTGAAACTAAAACACTAATCATTTTTGTATAATAATTCGTAAGCTAAACCGTCTTTTTCTTAATACTCAATAACGACTGTCGCCCTTAACCCTCGACTTAAAACTACTTGATTTTGCAACCCTCTTTTTTGAAAGTGAAATAAAAGGAGCGATGCAGACGGCAGCACTTCGTCGGTAGGCACTTTAAAAACAGAATTATATCATTGAGCAGTAACAAAATGGTCGTAAAAAATAAGACTGCAACTTTTAAAATGTCAACGTCAAAGAGTACTTACTGGGAAAGTTGAGCAACCAAATAATTACAATTAAGATTTTATACCCAAAACTATAAAAGACTTTACCATACGATGTTTCTAAGTTGATAAGTGTTAATCAATAAATAAATAAAACATATATAAACACGCAAACATTTAATAGGAAATAATCTTCAGTGGTTCAGAGTAACAGTTCCCAAAAATAAGATTAATATTTTAAAAATATTCAAAAATAAATACCTCCTTTATACAAGGTTAGACTTAAGGAAATTTAAGAAATCAAATTTCCCAGCGCATAGTATTATGTTGTGGTTTACATAAAGTAGTTAAAAGTTATATATAGTTTTACCAGAGAGTATTATTATTAAAATTAATATTTAAAAAGAATAAATAAATAAAATAGTTGGATCCTGTCTGATATAAAATTGTGAAACCTGTTCTCTTGTTACACCACCGTGAAGATTCGGTACTCAATCCTAGGCCAACCAGGAGTGAAGTGATAAGCAAAGGGGAGTCTACGAAGACTACGTGATCTCTGACTGCAATCAGCAGTTCATCAGGCTAAGCTAGGAAGTGTACACTTCGGCAAATGAACCAAACTGGAGTCATATACCAGGAATATTTAAAAAGGGAGACGTGTAGATTAACCAAAGCTTAGGAGATAACCAACCAGAAAAGGAACCGTGACAGTCCCTGGGGTAATTCCTCTAGGTACAACGACTACGCTATAAATGTTTCTTAGTAAATAGCTGTCCTACACAGTCGCTAGTAAGAAAACGATGAAAATAAAAGTTGGAAAACTTACCTTCTGTAAAGGGTTTTATCTTATAAAGAAAAAGGTGCCAAAATCTCCAATATGGGCCTCTATTAAAAGTTAGGACGTTGGAGTTGATGTTGAGATGAGTAAAACGGAATTTCCATCAAGGATCACTTAACCAATTCAGGATTCGTCAGCCGAACAAAACCAGGAACACCTGTATGGCAGACACCTATAGCTTTCCGAATTTTTTTACTCAACCAACCATTTGGAAACGAAATCCATCTTGTCTTTTTTTTCCGCAAGATAGGTACCCAATATTTCGGTACTTCAGTATATGCATGTTACATGCATAACGGAACAATCAAAACAGCTCAAATTAATGGTATGTTTGGTCACCACTGGTTAGGTACTCCAAAAGCTAATTTGGCTACACTGATAGCTCAACAAATGAAATAGTTGACAGCTGGCAGTATAAATATCATCGAACAGCTGACAATGAATGTGAACGAAAATGTAAGTACAACAAAACATTTGGTTTATAATAACCACAGTAAACCCAGCAATTAAAACAACTTTAAAGATACTCCTTATAAACCTATTCAATTATCAGAACACAGACATACTTATGAAGTACCCACGAAAGCTCAGATAAAAACAACATGGGATACCAAAGTAAGTTGGCTATTATCTTATTAAAATAAATAGTATTCACCTGGTGAAAGGTAGAACAATTCACACTTTCCACAGTGAACAGAAATACCAGCTGTAACATATATACATACATAAAGTCACGCCTTTTTCCCATAGGGGTAGGCAGAGACCACTTCCTTCTACTTGCTACGGTTCTTACACACATCTTTTGTTTCCTCTACTTTCATCAGTGCTCTCATACATGCTCGTCGATTGTTGGTACTCCTGATCTGGCATTTCTTCAAAACAATGTTGATCTGATCGAGATACGTTCTCCGAGGTCGACCTCTACCGTCTTGTCCATTCACACTCGCCTTATAAATTTGTTTCGTCAATCTTCCTTCATCCATCCTTTCTAAGTCTCCAAACCATCTAAGCATTCCTTTATCTATCTTTGTAACCACATCTTCTTTTACACCACAGCGTTCTCTTATCTCACTATTCTTTACTTTATCCAACCGATTCACTCCGGCGATACTTCTCAGACTACTTATCTCCGCATCATTAATCCTATTTTCATGCTTCTTCTGCCAAACTCAACATTTACTACCATACATAAGTGTAGGAACCAACACACCTCTATGCACCGCCAAACGTGCCTTTTTTGACACTGTAACAGCTGTAACACATGAGACTATTCCAACAGTGAGATCAAGTTGAAAATGGAAAAGGTATGAATTATTCTGATAGTGCATCAGAGTTCTTATTAGTTCTTATATCTTTGTAGTGAACTTGTAGAATATGAATTAAAAAAATAAATATGTTTATGAATTTATATTTAGCATGCAATGTTGATAAGTTTCTAATTAAAGTTAGACAACCAACTATACACCTTCATGTATGACCTCTGTAGGTACAGTTCGAAAAAATAAACCACAAGTACCCCAAGTCTTCAAAAAAGGCGAGCAAGTCAGCAGTTTACAATTTGGATTCCAAAAGGATGTTACCTTGGTATCACATGTGCAAAAAAAATAAAGTGGTGCTGCTTATGTTGACATTGCATCATGATAATACAATGGATGACAGTACAGGTGAAAAACAAAAACCCGAAATCGTCACCTACAACAAAACCAAAGCTGGCGTGGATAAAGTTGATAAGTTAAGGCACTTGTAGTGACTTTAAAAACCGTTTCTGGTCCAGTGAACGCAGATTCGGCCCCCTGTTTTGCAAAGGTGTCGGCTTTTTCGTTTACCCACAGCAGGGTCACCCTGTTGTTCGCACCAAAGTACTCTAGGGATTCGATGCAATTCCATGCAAGTTTAGAATTTATCTTGTTGGAGCTCAGTGATATTAAAGCAGCCTGGCTGTCTGATACAATACTTATGTTTGTTAATCAGCTCTTTTGCACACAATTCAATAGCCCAGACTTTAGCCTGAAAGATTGTAGCATACCTGCAAAGACTGGAAATATTTCAATCTTTGGTTTCCTGCTGAAAACACCGGCCCTAACTCCATTTGGGGTTTTTGAGTTATTTTTGCACATTACGTATTCTGTCTTCATAAAGAGGATTTCTCCCCTCACCCATTCATCTCTCTTCGGAAAGAGGACTTTAAATGACTTTTCTACGTGTATTTTTGTGGCTAGCATGTCAGGAATCATCCCTAGAATTTGGTGGTTATTTGTTTCACTTAGTATCTCGGAGTGATCCCCGAGTTGCTTTCCATTAATTTGACTTTCTAAAGACAGCAATCTGTAGTAGACTACCTGGCCTCTCTTTTAAAAAGTATCTAGGGAAGGAAGATTTAGGAGATGTTACATCGCTGCCGTTGGTGACCTGGACATAGCTCCAGCTATGGCCGGGCATGCCAGCCACTGAAAGTCAGCAGCTTTGCTCTAGCTGTCTGATGTAACCCTTTGGTCCACCAGACTACTGAACCATACGTGACCATAGATATTATCATTGTTTGATAAATCCAGTAAATCTGTTTGGGGTTCATTCCCCAAGATTTTCCGCATACTCTTCTGAGATTCCAGAGAGAAAACCTGGCTTTGTTTATTGTTTTTTCCAAGTGGGCGTTTTAGGTGAGTCTTTTATTCAGAACTACACCCAGGTATTTTACTTCAGCCGCAAAGGGAATGCTCTTTTCGTATAGGATAGGCTGCCAAAGCTTATCTAGCTTTTTCCTGAATGTAAAAGGAATAATTACAGTTTTCCGGGGGTTGACAGACATCTGTTGCACCTCTGCACCATCTGTATACTGTATTGAGGGCTTCTTGAAGGACGTTTGAGATCGTCGCTTCAAATTTCCCTTCAACCATTATAACCAAATAATCCGCGTAGCATTGAATATCTACTCTCTTCATGGAAAGCTTAATCAGCAGAGAGTCGACTTGGAGTGATTACATTAGAGGGAAAAGTACCCCACCTTGTGGACACCCCTTCGCCGCCCTGAAACCGACTCTCCATGCAGTGGTGATATTACATATTGATTTTTTATCATGCGTTTGATCCAGTTACAGATTTGACTGTCGATTCCTCTATACCTAATTCATGTATAGAGTGACTGTGGTAGGGCGTTATTGAACTCTCCCTCTATATCTAGAAAAGCTGCCAGCACAATTTCCTTGTGTTTAAGGGAATAGCTGATCATTCCTACTAGATTGTTTGGTGCTAAATCAGTAGATTTGCTGTTTGGGAGGCATATTGATGAGGGTTTAAGGGATGTTTCCTAAGATCTCTAATATTTCTATTAATAATTCTTTCGAGAGTTTTTATTAAGAAGAAAGTGAGGCTGATCGACCGGAAGAATTTAGGTAGGGAATGGTTCGCGGTACCCGTTTTACGTATATAAACAACTCTTGCCGTTGACCAGCCCAGCGAAATATAACTCCACGCTAGACTCGCTCTGAACAGTTTAACCAGAATAGTTCGTTGCCCTTCTTAATGTACTGATGCTGTGGTGACCAATTTTGAAACATTTCTCCAGTCCTTCCGTTTAGGTCGTGATGTCGATCCTATTAAAGGCAGAATTTGTGCCAGGCCCCCAGAAGCAGACTGCCGGGAAAGTGGGTCTGCATATTGGTTTGATATAATTTGACAGAACCTCCTCCACGATTCTCTTTTGGATTTTCTTATTTCTTTGTTATAAGTCATTAGATCTGCGCGATAAATTTTCCAGCAACCTGTTTCTTTAGCTCAATTGAAGAGACGTCGAACTTCTTTTCTTTTTTTGTCCAAGCTTCTGCTCCACCAGGTTAACCTCTATGGTCCCTCTTCTTCTATAATGGGCAGTTTTCTTAATAGGCCGTTGAAAGGACGGATGCGATACGCTAATTCGCCTCTTCTATTTCGGCTCTATTTTTTACAGTGCTAGTACCGTTACCCAGGTGCTTTTAAAGTGATTAACAGTACCCTTTCCAATATGTGCATTTTGGATCTCGAAACTGCAGTATTGGACGTTGTCCTGTTTTCATATCAAATCGTATATGTCTATGATCTGAGCATGAGGGATCTGTAGATACATGCCAGTTAATTATTTAACTGTGTACTAATAGTTATGTCAAAGGAGCGTTTTTGCTCGTTTGAATGTTCCATAGTACGTGGCTTTTTCACCGCCGCCTTTGGAGTGCTACCATCCGAGCGTATTCGCTTGCTGGTGAGAACTTGGGGGAATTGTTCCTTGCTCCTTTTCTTATCCCGCTCTTTTAAAATTTGATTTAAGGCGGTTTCATACGGTACCCCGCTCTTGATCAATCGGCTTAGACGTTTTCTCGTCACAATGGCAAGTTTGATGCTCTTGTTCAGGTTTATGCTGGCCCCCGTTAGCGTTGTCTCGCCCCCTGTTGTCAGGTCAGTTTTCTCAGGAGTGGGGGATTTTAGAAGTTACCTCTTAGCTTCCTGCAAGATTTGGTTGCTAGGAGGATCTGTAGTAGACACCTTCATTCGCATTTGTTCGCCTGCGAGAAGATTGCCTTTGTCGTAGATGTCTATAGTAATTATATTTTTACTCATATAGTTCCTGCGAGAAGCTAGAGAAAATTGTCGACTTTAGCAGAGCACTGCATTACCGCAGCAAGGCAAAAAAAACCAACGGGAGGTTGCTCGATATCCCAGAGGCTTCGTTAGCGATATCGGCACAGATACCATACATGTAGTAATACGTCCTTTGACACGGGTCGCATGACACCTTGAGCAAAACCTGATGGTCGCAATAAGCTTGGCTGGCTTAAAACAAACCAACCGCACCAGTCTAGTTTGAATACAAGGAAGTAAGCTCACTTGCACTCAAAGGTAGTAATGATATAGCCGCTACCCTATATCATGTCCTTAGTTGATCAAAGGGTGTTTATTCTTTAATATTAGACACCTTACCTATAAGCCAGGAAGTTCCCTATCAGCCATTGGGACGCGCCGTGTTGTGGTTAAGGACGTCCCCGCACGGATTATATGCCTATAATCTTACTTCAGCACAATCGCTTACAATAAAAAGACTTTTTATTTTATTATTATAAAATCCATTTATAACGCATTTACTAACAATAGTACACTTGTGATAAAAAATAAGCTAAAAGAAATAATTCCAGTGTCACGAAATGACAAATTTTGAACCGAAATAAGAGTTCGTCAATCTACTATTTAATAAGTACAGCCCAATCGCTTGAACTAAAGGGAAATTGTTTTTTTATTATACATTTTCCAATAATAGTACAATTGCGATAAAAAATACACAAAGAAAACATTTTCTAGAGTTAGGAAATGGTAAAATAGTGATTCGAAATGCTTTTCCTCATATTACTATTCATAACCCCAGCACAATCACTTGAAATAAAAAAAAAAATTTTATTATTATGCATTTTCCAACAATAGTACATTTGTGATAGGAAATGCCTAAAGAAAATTTTTTCTAGTGCTGGAAAATTTTAATACGGTGATTTAAGCAAAATCGCTTAAAATAAAATAATATATTTTTTTATTATGAATTTTCCAACAATTAGTACAGTTGTAATAGAAAATACCTGACGAAAAATATTGCTAGTGTCAGAAAATTTTAAAATAGTAATTCCAAATGCGTTTTCGTCAACCTACTATTTAAAAACTCCAGGTCAGTCGCTTGAAAAAATTGGTTTTCTATTATGCATTTTTTAGAAATAGTACTGTTGTAATAAAAAATATCCAAGCAGAAATTATTGTAGTGCCAGAAAATGGCAAAATAGTTATTTGAAATGCGTTTTTGTCAAATTACTATTTCATAACCCTAGCACAAAAAAATTAATATTTTATTGAAAATATGGTACCTATACGATGGTACCTGGGACTGGAACTTTCTGACAACAGTGCGCTTGGGTATTTATAAATGCGTTGTCTTTGTTAAAATATGTACCTGTAGTTATAATAAGAATACTGATATATAATTATGAAGAAAGAAAAATTATCTCTGACTTCAACTATACCATAAGACACATCAAGAACCGCGTTTGCCACCATGATAACACTGCGTTGTCAATTAACAGCGCTTTAAATTTGTTAAAAAAAGGGAAATAATATGATTTGCTTATGTCTACCTTTGAACCTGACGTTAAGAATACTGAAAACGAAAAAAATCATAGATGTAGACATCCAGGGCTCTGACTTTTCTAGTAATTCATTTAACAGTTTTTTATTATTTAAAAAAGTGTATATGACAAGCACACGTCATTAATACACATTCATCAAATCATCGGTCAACTATCGAGCACGCAAGTATTCAGTTCAGTTCAGCGCGCGCTGGTTCTCAATAATTTCTCAGGATATTTTTATTGTTTGGGTTTTATTTTTTTTGTGATATTTTATAATGGCTTTCTGGAGACCGTTTAAGGTAAATGATGAATCTAACGAATTTCTTAATATTGACGATATTCACATTAATAATAAAATTTCTGATAATATTCAAATTAAAAATGAAATACCTCTTAATAATGCAATTCTAATTAATAATAATGAAAATGAGACACAATTTTGGGAATGTATAAATCGATATTTGTATAATAAAGTTTAACAAATAATTTTAAATATGTATTCATGCTATAAAGCTGAAAATGTTAATTCAACTCAAGATGAAATAATTAAAACAATATGCAACGAAAATGACTTATTCCACAATTTAGTGATTTAACGAGGCGTTGTGATTAAACACGATAAAAAACGAAAGCGTGTCGTCAGCTTTCGGATAGATGATGCAAACGTGGTTCGACACTCACGTTGTCGTTCAATAAATAATTAAATAATTTTTAAAAATATATCTAATTTAAAAATAAAATTGATACTCCAATGGTCGGTTTCTTTTAAAGATTTTATGGCTTTTAATGAGATGTTTTTTATATATTTTTAAACTGACCCTGGAAGAACCATACATATAGTCACTGCTTTTATCCGTAGAGATAAGCAGAGACCACTTCTTTTCATTTGCTATGGTTGTCACACACGTCTTTTTCGTCTTTTACTTTTATCAATGCCTATTTATTTCTACAAGAACCATTACCATGGCATTTTTTAAGCGACACTTGCACTTTTTATCAATCAAGTATCTTTTACAGTGGCACATTATAAACTTTCAGATGATAATTTAGATACTGAGCGAAGTGTTCTTGAAGTTTAGAGTACATCACAAATGGTAATAAAGTTGGTCTTAAAAAGTGTAAACTTACTACGAGCAAAAAATTAACTTTAAGAAAACCAAGTTAATGGTGGTTTCAAAGTTTCCACAAAATCTGAACTATATGAACCTGACGGTGGCAAACACAACGATAGAGAATGTGTCGACATATAAATATTTTGGGACTTGGATAGATCAAACGGGTGATTAAACAAAACTGATAAGAACAAGGATAGAGATAGCCAGACCGAAATACACACTTCTACAACTGATAGTTCAAGGAAAGATTAGTGGAAGACAGAATATTAAAAGACGCCGTGTGTCCTGATTAAAGAACCTAAGGGATTGGTTTAATTGTAACAATGTTCAACTGTTCATAGCTGCAGTCAACAAGGTCCGGATTGCTGTGATGATAGCAAACCTCTAATAGAAGATGCACTATAAAAAGAAGAAGAAGAACATCCAAAACATTTATATAAGTTGCACGTCCTTTATCGACTTTAAAAACTCTAAATAAAACGTTAAAACCAATTTCAACACCAAGAAATTTTAAAATGGATAGTGAAATCATTTTGTTTGCCTGTTACTGAAGACCTTACTTGACACATTTTTTTACAACTTTTATGCTTTTTTTCCTAAACAGAGCTTCCAAACTACATTTGCATCAAATCAACGCTTTCTCCACAAATAACGTTTACATATTCATAAAAATCTGTGCACTTGTAAGGTCCTGAGGTCTTATTTTCACAAACAACAAAATAAATATTTTTATTGGTTGATTCCTGTATTTTTTCATTATCATCCATCTTTCTTAATTTTTTTATAACCTCTTTCACGTTTGAATTTTGTAATTTGTCAACTTTATTTAACTGTTCATCATTTTCTATATTCTTTTGGTTTGAACAAAATTTTTGAAGGTAAATCATAATAGTTATTGTTAAATCTTTTTCAGTTTCCATGAAAGCGTTTACATTAATAGGAATAGATGAATATGAAAGACCTATTTTTTGTAATGATTTAAAAACAGCTTTGTAAGGACTTGTCTTAAGCAATGAACGGAGAGCATTGTTTTTTTATTCTGAATAAATCGCAGTCCTTTTGACCAATTCTGTGAATAATTGTCAGTTATCCAAGCTTTTAACATGTCACGAACGTTTTGATTTTACTTCTTAACTAAACTTTGACTTTAAACCTTTGCAATGTTACAACCGAGTCGGCAAATTTGTCCGTCGTAATGTGGTTGCATCACCAGGGCTCAAAACGCGTCATAGCTTTTCTTCATTTACAGCGCCTTGTGGTCAAATAGCACGATGGTCACGACACGACGAATTTCGCTATGTGGTCTTTCTGAGTTTGCCACAACGCGTCATGTGCGTTTTTGTAAGATCCATGACATGAATTTTGCGAAGTGAAGGTTTACAGTAACCACAACGGATGGTTAGCTGTTTTTTTTTGCTCATGAAAATTTTCGTTGTTTGAGCCTAACATATTTAAAAAAAAAATGCTGATACAAATATTGTATTGGACACATAAAATAAAAGAGTTTCTTAAAATAAATAACAAATTTATTTGAACAAAAAATATTCCTGATGGTACTTATTGATTTAATGACCAAATTCAATAGTAAAGTCGCAAATGGTAGGTCAGTTATGGTAAGTCTTTAATTTTTTAAAAACGTCCGCTAAGGACTGAAATGTGACAGAAATCCAAAATTTTGCAGAAATCCCAAATTCCCAAATGGTCTCAAATTGGTAGTCCAAAATTTTTCCAAATATTGGCTTATAAAATATGTTAGCAGTTATATTAAAAAAAAATTTACAATTGAAAATAAAATTACTAAACTTAACTAAGACAGAACTATTTAAAATAATAATGTTTCCATTATTTACAAGAAACTGTTTGGTCAAGGGTTGAAATGAAAAGGACAATGTCAGCTTTCAAATTTCTCACAAATGCCAAGAGAAAATTATAGTTCTACCTTAATTTTAATCCTGAGATCTACAAAATTCCGAGCCAAAAGTGTTTACCTTCAAATTTCACACAAACGAAAAGGCCGTTTTTGGTGGAGTTTAAGCAAATTGACCAATGAGGAAAAAATAACAAAAGTCAAAGAACGGAGAAATTGCCGTTACAGTTTATACCAAACTATATTTGAGGTTTACGATAAAACGATATATTAAGTAAGAAGTGTTGTAAAAGTTTTTTTTATTGCAGGAATTGGGTACGAAACAGCGCTGGAGCTCGCGAAAAGGGGTGCTAAAGTAATTCTAGCTTGCAGGGATTTAGAAAAGGCGGAAAAAGCAAGAAATAAAATAATTTCCGAAACGGAAAATAATAATGTCGTCGTAAAATACTTAAATTTTAATTCATTACAATCCGTTAGAGATTTTGTAAAGAATATAAAAGAAAATGAAGAAAAAATAGATATTTTGATAAATAATGCCGGAAGTGGCTCGGTAAAACATAAATATTCCGAAGATGAATTACAAATACTAATGCAGGTTAATTATTTTGGACCCGTCTTGCTGACCATTCTGTTAATAGGTAAAATATTAAAATTCTTTTAATTTGTTTTGTAGCAATAACCTTAACTTTAATAACTAAATAGCTTTAAAAACATATAGAAAAATATGACACCACTTTAGATCTTAAAGTCGAATTAGATGTGTTTGGACACTGCATTACTAGATCTTTAAAACTTTATTCGTAAAAAAAGATTACTTTTAAATTATGAAAGTTATTATATTTTACAAATTAATTGCTGAATTACATTTATTATTTTTACTATCCGCAACTGCGTTCAAATGGACGTAGTCTTTGATTATAAAAAACGTACACCGTAGCAAAAATAAAATAGAAAATATTTGCTGCTGTATTCATTAGTTGTTCATTTATTAACCAAAGCTTTTCTTCATATGGGTAACTTTCATCCCTGTGGACCATAGGTACTTTTTAATTGGGTAGAATTTAAAAAAAAATTGTAACCAAAAATGTACCCAATCAGTGCTCTGAAGTTGACACACCCTAATGTTGTTAATATCTTTAATAAACGGACACATTTATATTTAGCTATTTAAAATAAAAGTAGGCTGTCTTATTATCCAAGCTAATTATTAACATTTAATACGTTTCGTATTGTTAATTCTAGAAGTTGATATATGTCGTAAAAACCACTACTACAATTAGAACTTTACGAAAAGCTAAACAATAGTGATTTTTTAACTACATGCTGCGCCACCTTATTGCGTAGGTGCTACTATCATAGCTTTAAGGTCTAAATAAGCTTTTAAATACAAAATTTTATAAATATCGGTTCAATAATTTTTGTGTGATACTTAAACACACAGCAAAAAATTCAAAAATCGGTGATTCAAAGTCAAGGATTATTATTATTATTTAAAAATTAAGTCAGGCCTAACAAAAGCTTATGGACACTTGATTTTATTAAACCTTTTGTTCCATCCCTTGGGTTATTTATTATGTGCCTTAAGATACTCTTATTTATGGTGGGTCAAAAAATGGTTTCCTTGCCGCAGAATCTGCAGGAATCATTCTCAACCTTGCCCTTTTTTTAGATGTTCATTAACTGAGTGGTGCCTTGTAGGATTCCAACTAGCAGGTCTTTTCTATTTAGGAGTAAAATAAATAAATAATTTGGATTACCCAGAAAGCCTGAATGCCTTGGTGACCAAATGAGGCAAATTTTGTTATCTCTTGCCAGTAGCTCCAGGCAACCTGGTCAGCTTGGATTTTTCTGGGACATTGGCTATAGCCTTGACTTAGCCTTACTAGCACTGTAAAAAAAATTTGGTTTGGGACGCCAATAAATGTGTACAAAATTCTTAATTGGTTTTTGAAGTGTGCCATAAATTCTGGTGTAGCTTTAAGGACATAATTAATTTGGTAAAATATCGACCACATTTTTATTGCTTATAAGTGTTGTCTTTAACATTGAAATATTTTGACCATAATGTAAATTAGTAAATCTGTTTTTTTTAAATACTCTAGAAAGACGATTTCAGTAAAAATATCAGCAAAATTTGTGTCACACCAGTCTTTAAACCGTCTATAACAAATTTAATACACTTTTTTTAGATTTATCGGGTTATAAATCTGCTGCAGCTTTATAAGCTGTTTTAATTATATTTGGAGAAGAACAAATTGTTTCTTTCTCACTATCCAAAATCGAAATTTTTAACAGCTTTATAACAAAATACATATTTAAATTTTTAACTGACAACTTAAAATTAATTACGGAAATTGTCACTCTCAGACATCATCCTCAGGTATCTAGAGCTATAATACTTTCATAAGCAAATAGATATGTATTAATCAACATAAAAGTAAAGTTTTTTTTTTATATTAAATATTACCATTTTAAGGAACATTTAATGGTATCTAAGTCCTTGTTACGAAAAAATTACGTCGTTACCAAATGCCCCACGTTGGGCGCCAATGTGTTACGAAAATTTTACGACTTTACCAAATGCCACAAATGTTGAGCGTCAATGTGTTATTATAAATTTGAAATTTTTGTAACTAAAAAAAAATTTAATCAATAGTTATTTAAACAAAAGCTAAAAGTTTAAGTACCAGAAAAAAATTTTTTCAATATATTTTTACTAAAATATTTTACTTAGGGTTCCGTGAATACTTGATTTCTCTATTGGATTAAATTTAAGGGATTGTATAGGTCAGTTCACGGATCTATACAATCGTGTTTTTTCCTAATTTTTTTAAAATATATCAAACTAACAAAAAACTATAATGATTTACCAAGTGATCTAGTTTTATTTTATTTCTTCGGAGGTTTGCTATCATCACAGCTATCCGGACCTTATTGACTGCAGCTCGGAAGAGTTCAACATTGCTACAATTAAACCAGTCCCTTAGGATTTTAAATCAAGACACACGGCGTCTTTCAATATTCCTCCTGCCACCAATCTTTCCCTGAACTTTCAGCTGGAGAAGTGCGTATTTTGGTCCTCTCAGTATATGACCTAGATATTGAAGCTTTCCCTTTTTGATGGTGTTAATGACTTCACATTCCATATTCATCCGATTTAGGACTTCCATATTAGAGATCTTTTCTGTCCAGGGAATACGCCACATTCTACGGTAGCACCACATCTCGAAGGCTTGTAGTTTGTCAGTGTGATTCTTCTTGAGAGTCCATGCCTCCACTCCATACAAAAGCGCGGAAAACACGTAACAACGCATTATCCTCATCCTAAGTCCAATCTTGATATTTCGAGTGGTGAAGAACTTTTTTATTTTTGTAAATGTTGACCTGGCTATCTCTATTCTCGTTCTTATTTTTCTTGTTTGGCCACCCGATTGTTCTATCCAGGCTCCCAGGTATTTGTATGACTGCACATTCTGTATTAAGATGTCTGCTACTGACACGGTTATATGGTTGCGATTTTGGGGAAACTTTGTAGCTACCATTAACTTGGTTTTCTTAAGATTTATTTTTAGACTGTATTCGTTACATCGATCATTTAATTTTTTTAGAAGATTGCTCGGTAACAATACGGTGTTATGAGCATATCGCATATTATTAATAACCTCTCCGTTAATATTTATCCCTACCGATTCTTCTTGCAAGGTTTCTTTAAAAATGGCTTCGCTATACAGGTTGAATAGTATTGGCTATAGGATACATCCTTGTCTTACACCACGACGGATTTTCATTTCCTCTGTTGGCTGGTTTTCTACCTTTGTATTCGCTCTTTGGCCCCAGTATAGGTTGCTAATTATAATCACATCGTCCAAATTAATGTTTTTACTGACGAGTAGCTGATGTAACTTGTCATGTTTCACTTTGTCAAAAGCTTTCTCAAAATCGATGTAACATGCAAACACATCTTGGTTCATATCGAGACAGCGCTGGAAAAGAACGTTTATCCCAAAGAGCGCCTCTCTTGTTCCAAGTCCTTCGCGGAATCCAAACTGCGTGTTGCTCATGTCCTCCTCAAGTTTTCTGTATATTCTTTTATAAATGATCTTTAAAAACAGCCTTAAGGTGTGACTCATGAGTGCAATGGTCCGGTAGTCTGAGCATTCTCTTGGGTTTGGTTTCTTAGGTATAAGTACAAAAGTAGATGTCAGCCATTGCTTAGGGATTTCTCCACTATTATAAATGTTGTTAAAGAGGTCCAGAAGAATATTTATCACATCGTCATCAAAGAGTTTGACAAGTTCTATGGGTATTTAATCAGGACCAGCAGCTTTGCCGGGTTTCATAGTTTCCAAAGCATATTCTTTTTCTGATCTCAATATTTTTAGGTGTACTTTGCTTGATACTAAGATCGGCCTTGGAGGTCTTTCGTCGTAGAATAATTCCGAGAGGTATATTTTCCACCTCCTTTGCTTGTCTTCCACGTCAGTAATTATACGACCGTCTGTATCCTTAGTTATGCTACCAGCAGTTTTGATTTTGTTGCAACCAGCCATCTCCTTTATCTTTTTATGTGGAAGCCGTCAAATTTCCTCTTTAGTAATTCTATTTCCTCGCATTGTGTCACTAGATATTCCTCTTATTCTAATTAAGTACCATAAATAAAGAACGTGTGCAAAACTTCACTTTTATCTTGCAGAAACAATTAATAAAAAGAGCAACTAAAACGTATTAACAGGTTTATTAAAAATAGTTACAACAAAAAAATAGTTTTTCCATTTGCTGAAAAAAACACAGGATACATATACAATTGAAAATAAAGATGATATGAATTTAAAAGTTTACAAACAAGATAAAAAAACAACAAAAAAAGCGTTGAGTTGTATCTAAATTTTTACCGCAGTGTATATAGGATGAAGTATTACCATAAACTTGTAATAACGTTCCTTTTTAAAGGAAAAATACTAACTCATTTAAAGCTTTTAATTCCACGGGGTGTGGTGCGGCAGTCGGCTAACGGATGGATCAAAAAGGGAATAAACACAGAAAAGCTTCGTAAAAGCTTCTGAAAGGCTTTCAAAAAAAAATCCAAGAAGGTTCCAAAAAAAAACTTTCAAAAAGAATCCAAAAGATATCCAAAAGGTCCAAAAAGCTTTTGGAAAAACCAAAAAAGTCCAATCACTGAAAAGTAACGATCCACTAAGTTTTTTTTCCTTGGCTATAAAATCTACTTACTCATTAACGACAACGACATAAAATATTTTAATAAATAAATAAATTTGCCAAATCATTAATGACAGATTTTATTTAAAAATGAAATATAAAATAAAATTAAACTCTTAACATTTAATTTTTTCACTATTTAATCATAAAAAAAAAGAAATAAATCTGATCAGCATTTTTCGATTTTTCACTTCAATTAGTAATGAAACTGCCTTCTGGAATCGACAATTACTGCTTTAATAATAATTTAATCCTTCCTACTTAAAAATTATATGGAATGGTGACCAAAACCGGCGTTGGAAATTAAAATGTTACATCCTATAATTATCACATTCAAACAAATAACAAAAAATTACATTTAAATTACAATTAAAGACCAAGAAAAAAATGTTATCTTTAGATTAAACCGTTAATAAATATAATATTAAAGTATTTTTTGCACTTTCGTAAAAAAACTATTTATCTTTTTTTACTTTTGTGTCAATTAAAATTATGTCAAGGCTTTTTTATACAATTAAAAATAGTCAATGGTGATATTCTACGTGTTTTAAATAAGAACAGAATGCAAAAATGCTAACTTTGTTATTAATTTATTTTCGCTTCCAGAAAATAAAATATTCTCAAATTTTAGAAACATTAGTTTATGTTATTTTTGACCTGTATGCCAATACTAATATTTGTCCAATCGCTTTTTACTATGGTTTATTATTACTGATTGAACTTTTTTAAATTGGTAAATTGTGAATTTATTAAATTTATTAGTTTCAATAAAAAAAAATACCATTGTGTTTTTTTAGTATTTCTAGTGATTATATTTTATTTTTGGGATTTATAAAATCATTATAGCTATGCATTGATAGAATACATTGAAGTTGGAATCATGCAAGAACAAGTCATTACGTCACCGATATCGTGACGTCACACGCTTTCTGTCTCATTTTAAAATATTTCTGGCTTATTTGCTCGAAACGGATATTTCAATGGCGTAGTCTTTTTAAAAAATACTTTTTTAATAGTAAAATAAATAATTGCAAAAATTAATACAAGTAATTAAATGACTGCGTGCATTTATTTATTACTATATAGTATATACTATATAGTAAATGCTACTATATGGATCTACAAATTTTGTTTAAATTGTAAAGTTATACTCTGATTGTGAGTCATAAAGAAAAGAATATCCCAGTTCGTCCTCTGATGAAATATCACTTTCTTCATATTCCGATGAGCCTGTATTCACTGTACATACTAAGTGTTCATATTCATATATTTATATATTTTTGCCTTGTCAGTGCCTTTAAATCAGCCAAATTAAAAGTGGTATTGTGAGCTGATACCCAATTCTTCACTAATGTTCATATTTTCTCTTTGTGTTTTAGTTCTAGAAGATTAGGAGGTAAATGTAATACACAGTGACCCTATCGTTCCAGCAAAGCATCCAACTTGTATATCGTGGGTAACTGAAATTTATTTTCTAAAATAACCTTATATAACTCCGATTTGGTTAACTGGGGTTCTGGTGGTAATAACTTTTTTCTTAACTAATTTTCTTGGTATATAATCTGTGAACCAGATCATCTAAACGAGAAACTGAATCACCTTAGGGATGCCCTTGTATCGAATGGATATAATGTAAAAGATATAAATAGAGCATTCGCGGTGAACTGAATAGTTAAGAAGTCACTTCTAAAGCGTTTTTACCTTAAATTTTTCGAGTGACAGATAGGATCGGCCGGCTTCTAGAAAATACATTAAAACTATCTCTAAACTATCTAAGAAGAACGAGAACCATCTCAAATATGCCAAGGACCAGAGAGCCCCACTAAGTTCAGCAGGTATTTATCGCACTTCATGCACTTGTGAAAGTGTTTATACTCGTATTAGAACAAACAAACGGTTCATTAAAACCAGGATCAAAGAACACAAAGCCAACTGCCGTCTTGGATATACAGAAAAATCTGCCGTCATGGTGCTCACACAAAATAATGATAATCACATAATAAAATTCGAGGAGACTCTAGTTTTATTCACCACATCTGCATATTACCCAAGGCTCTATGGAAAATCTCTTTATAGAAAATCGATTGAAATACATAAATACCAACAAAGCTTTAATAGATCTAAGGAAATACTTAGAATCAATAGGACATGAGTACCGGTACTTAAAGATACAACGCTGCTTTCTTACAAACATAAGGAGAATGAATCTCCAAAATGTGACCAATTTCTGAACAGTCCTGCGATCGCGACATACCGTCAGCTTTAGACAAGCCAACAAAACTAAATCTCCCGAAGATTCCATTCACACGCGATGGCGACGCGTCGAAAATTATCTCTAAGTTACGACGGCAAAACATCCAAAAAAACCATTCACCACCAACAACATTATGTAAATAATGTTTATTGTTATACTTTGCAGTTTTTGTGACACTAATGTAGGGTCAGATGCAATGTTTGATATCGATAAATATGTCAACTTATTCACTTTTAAGGTGCTGCGTAAAAAGTATTTAACTATTTTTAACGTAATAATGATCTGCAAGTTGGATAAGCATAGCAGTCGCAGATGTAGTGCCATAGGCACGTTTCGCTGACCCAACGTAATATTACTTCGAAACAATTCACTATGTTGATAAACGATCGGTATTATTGTAAATTACTGCCATTATGTCTAAATACAAATAACTAAAAAGCACGAATGTATATACTTTACAAACGTTAATAATAATAACAAATGGACACCAGAAAGGTAGTACTAAGACACATCACGGAAGTCATGGTGCAGTCTATATTCGCTAAATATGTATACACTCTCGACAGTACCAAAAACCAGTCATATATTTGTCAGTTATCAATCAGATACCTCTGATAAATTTTACATATTAATCAATTGTAATTAAAACATACAAACTCATTATATATAGCTATCATCGTTTTTACATAGTAATGAATATCAAGTTATACGCAAGATACATTTTTATAATAAAAGCACATAGACCGTCGGTTTTCAATACGAAGTTTCAACCACGATTTTATCCCTTATGCCTTTTTGTGTACTGAATATGTCATATGAGATAAGCGAAAAAAAGAGAAATTTAAAGTTGAACCAGGTTGCGTATTTCTGAAAATCCAATTTTCCTTATTACAAATGGAAAGTATGACAGTGACATTGAGCGAAGGGTGTTGGCAGGAAAACAAATGAATGGCGCACTGCATAGCTTTATGAATAGCCAGAAAGTGTCAAAAAAGGCACGTCTGGCGGTGCACAGAGTTGTATTGGTTCCTACACTTATGTATGGTAGTGAATGTTGGGTTTGGCAGAAGAAGCATAAAAATAGGATTAATGCTGCGGAGATGAGTAGTCTGAGAAGTATAGCCGGAGTAACTCGGTTGGATAAAGTAAAGAATAGTGAGATAAGAGAACGCTGTGGTGTAAAAGAAGATGTGGTTACAAAGATAGATAGAGGAATGCTTAGATGGTTTGGACACGTAGAAAGAATGGATGAAGGAAGATTGACGAAACAAATTTATAAGGCGAGTGCGAATGGACAAGTCGGTAGAGGTCGACCTTGGAGAACGTATCTCGATCAGATCAACATTGTTTTGAAGAAAGGCCAGGTCAAGAGTACCAACAACCGACGAGCATGTATGAAAGCACTAATGAAAGTAGAGGAAGCAAAAGATGTGTGTAAGAACCGTAGCAAGTGAAAGGAAGTGGTCTCTGCCTTCCCCTATGGGAAAAAGGCGTGACTTTATGTATGTATGTATGTACAAAAAATGTGTGTCGTGCGACGATATTCTCCCTTATGCGTTTTTATGAATGGATAGATACATGTTTAGGTCATAATTACCACCCTTAGGGCACCAGTAGCCGTTATGCCTAAATATTTATACATAGAATTAATACTACTCTATCGATTCATAAAATGGCATAAGGGAGAAAATCGTCGTACCACATGCGGACCACAATTTTCACATATTTTACTCTCCTTGATTTCATCTTTCAATAGGTACTCTTAAAGGCATAAGGGATAAAATCGTGGCTAAACTTCTATTGAAAGACGACGGTCTAACAGATTAACTACGAAAAAATGCGAAACTTGGCAAAAAATCAAAAAATCTTTTGAAATTGATTTTTATCATTGCGCATTATCCAGCATGTCTTCCCTACCTTTTAAGGCCGTATGACATGTGCTTATTTTAATATTAAATTTAAGACTAATTAAGCTTTACAATCTAAAATCGTTTAAAAAATACAGGGTATTCCTTGTGTCTCCCAAAAGAGCTGCTAATTTCATAAACCTATCACACTTGGGTTTCAAGGTAAACGGTTACAGGGTGTTAAAAATCGCCATTTAATTTTAAGTATTTGTTGCATTCAATCCATTTCTAATTGGTCAAAACTGCTTACATATTGCTATCCTATCCCTATTCCTATCAATCGTTTTTGAGATTGGAAGTACCATTCAATCCTTTATTTTTAAAAGACAGGATTTTATCAATTCCTCAAAAATATTTTTCCAAAATTTTGTTTGTAAAATATAATTTTTATTTTTATTTCGTTGAATCAAATTATAAATTAACTACTACAAACTTAATATACAATAAATTCTAGGTATTATTGGAACATACATCAAAAATAAAGTACAATAAACATTATAGTATTCAGCATTTTATTAGAAAAATACAGTATGCATAGCACTCAACCAATCATAGCATACAGAAGTTTTTGAACTAGTAATTGTTTATTTCGATGATAGAGATAAATTTGATAAAAGGTTATCTGACGATTTCCAAAACAATATTAAACTCTTCTGGAAGTCCATAAGAACAGCCAGAGGTAAAAATACTACTTCGCAAGTGGAAAAATCAGAAACCAAGATGGTAGTATGGTAAAAGTATTAGAGAGAAAAAAAATACTTCGAAAGTTTATTTGAGAAAGATGATACTCAAGGACAGGCCCCATTCGGAGACATTAAAAAAGTTGCAATGAAAGTGAAATTAGAACGACAGAAGTTGTGGAAGCGTTAAACAGTATAAAATTGGGTAAAGCCGCTGGGTACGACAGGATAACAGTTAAAATGCTGGACAAAGCGTGGTAACTAGTCTGCTGTACCGACTTTTTAACCTTTGTTGTAGGGGTGGTAGCGTACCAGACGACTGGTGCAATGCCGTTATCGTGCCGCTTTACTAAGGAAAAGGTTTACAGCAGGACTGTAAGAACTACCGAGGTATTAGTTTACTCAGCATAGTCGGCAAACTGTATGCAAAAATATTGATTAAAATAGTAACGAATGAATCTGAGAAAATGATATGGTATGTGCAAGCAGGATTTAGAAGAGGAAGGAGATGTATGGATCAGGTCTTTCATTACGAGGTATAGTCGAAAAATTCTTGGCTAGAAATCAGAAGGTCTATTTGATGGAATGGATCAACTGAAAGTAACTGTGGGTGTCCAGAAATAAAAAAGATAACTTGAGGAACAGTTTGACAAGTATCTGATTTATATTGACAACAACATAACAACATCAATATAATATAAATATATATGCAGGGTGTTCTTCATTCTAATACCCCCACTATAACATCATCACGTTGTTGAAATAACAAACGCATGTTTTTTGAACAGAACATATGTTTGTTAGAACTCAATGGTTTGGTCAATACATCCGCCACCATTTCTTCAGTGCCCATGAATTTGACCACAATATCATTGGTGAATAATTTTTCTCTGATACAATGATGTCGCACATCTATGTGCTTCGTCCTACCATGATACCATGTCGATTGTGCTAAGTTAGCAGCACTTTGGTTGTCACAGAATATGACAGTGGTGGTTTCATTTTCATTCGACCAGAATTCTTGCATGAATTGTCGTAACCACATAGCTTCCTGGGTTGCAGTAGAAAGTGACATGTACTCCGCCTCTGTTAATGAGAGAGCAATTGTTTGTTGCCTCTTGGATGACCATGAAATTGTACCCCCTTGCATCATAAAAACGTAGCCAGAACATGAATGTCTTTCGTCGTTATCACTGGCCCAATCAGCGTCACAAAAACCTATTATTTGATGAGAGCCGCTTTTCTTGAACTCCATTTTAACATCTATCGTACCCTTGAGATAGCGCATTAGTCTGTTGACTGCAGTCCAGTGGACTCTACCTGGGTTATTATTGTATTTGCTGAGAGTATTCACAGCATAGGCAATATCTGGTCGTGTATCTTGAGAGATATACAAGATACTTCCTATTACTTGTTGTACTTTTTGCATATACTCTGCATCTTCGTCATCTTGTGGACACATTGCCTTCGTCAATTTCTGGTTGAGATCCATCGGTGTACTGATAGGTTTACAATCAGTCATACCATATTTGATCAGTAGCTCATTGATGTGCTTCTTCTGACTCAGAAAATTTTGACCTGTAGTACGATTTCTTGATATTTCCAAACCAACACAACTATTTGTTTCTCCCAAATCTTTCATTTTGAAGTTTTTATGTAACTCATTTTTCAAATAGTTCTTCATCTCCCCATTGTTTGAAAATATGAGCAAATCGTCAACATATACGGCAAAAAAATAATTTTTCCTTCTGAAATATTGTGATAAACACAAGGATCTAATTTGGTTTGTTTCATTCCAACATTTTTTAAAGCAGCATCTAATTTCTTATTCCACTCCCTGCTTGCTTGTTTCAATCCGTAGATGGCTTTCTTTGGTTTGCAAACTTTAGTTGAATCCTTACTAGAAAGAAACTCTTTGGGTTGAACCATATAAACCTCCTCACTAAGATCACCTTGTAGGAATGCAGTTGCAGCATCCATTTGATCTATATCTAAATCAAATCGTGCAGCTAAAGCAATCAAAAGTCGTATGGATGTGTATCTGACTACTGGAGAAAAAATTTTTTCGTTATCGATCCCTTTCCTTTGAGCGCAGCCTTTGATAACAAGACGGGCTTTGTAGCGTAGAATATTCCCTTCAGAGTCTTTCCTGGTTTTGAATACCCATTTACAATTTATTGGTTTTCGATTCAATGGTAAATCAGTCAAAATCCACGTCTGATTCTCTTGTAAGGAACTGTATTCTTCTGACATCGCTTGTTTCCATAGTTCGGCGTCGTGTCTATTCATTGCCTCTTCAACTGTCAAAGGATCGGCTAAATCTGTTACTTCAGGAATTTTTGCGGAATAAAGTTGATACATCGTCATCGGTTTTGGTTTTGGATTTCTGGAAGATCTAGAATTTGAACTTCTGATGCAGGCTGGGATGGAGATAATGAACTCTGGTCAGAGCATACATTTTCATTATTTGCCCCCACTTCAGCTACATTTCTTTCATTTCCTATGGAGATTTCTTCGGAAGCTTGAACAGAATGTTCAGAAAATGGAAAGATTTGAGTCGTTGAATCTTTTGTTGAAATACTGTTTTTCTCTGAAATACTGTTTTCGATGAAAATCACATCTCTGCTCTCCACAAGTTTTTTTGTTACGGGGCAGATTAGTCGATATGCCTTCGAATCCTGACAGTATCCAACGAAGATCATTTCAGTTGATTTGGAGTCCCATTTCCTTCGTTTTTGCTTTGGAACATGCACCATTGCTTTGCATCCAAATTTTCGGAGATGACTCAAATCCGGAGTATCATTGGTCCACAATTCTTCTGGTGTTTTCTCTGATATGCCTTTGGTGGGTGAACGATTTTTTAAATAAACAGCGGTTGAAACAGCTTCGGCCATAACTCCTTATCTACTCCAGCATACTGAATCAAAGATCTAGCTTTCTCAACGATAGTTCTGTTGGTGCGTTCAGCCAAACCATTTTGTTCTGGAGTATAGGGAGTTGTGGTCTGATGTTGAATCCCGGATTTTCGCAAAAATGATTCAAACTCTTGATTACACTATTCTGAACCATTATCAGTGCGTAAAAGTTTGATTCTCATACCTTTTTGATTTTCAACCATTGTTTTGAAATTATCAAAACATGTCTTCACTTCACTTTTACATTTCAGAAAATATATGAATGTTTTCCGAGAAAAATCGTCTATCAAAGTAAAGAAATATCGTGCTCCTCCAAGTGAAGCTACTTCTTTTGGGCCAGACAGATCACTATGAATAATCTCGAGTGAATTTTCAGCTCTCTTGCCAACATGGTTGAACGGCAATCTGCATTGTTTACCTTTCAGACAAGCTTCACATGTTTCTATATGTCGTTCTTCAAAGTTGATACCTGATGCCAATCCATTTTTCAATTTTTTCAGATCGGGAAAATTGATATGAGCAAGCCTACGATGCCACAATAGTGCGTCTGAATTATGAGAAATCATAAAGTTATAATTTTCTTGTGGAGAAATATTCAACTTGTACATTTTTCCACCAAATTTGCATTTGCTACTACATCATTCCGATTATTGAAAATTTGGCAAAGATCTTCAGAAAATTCAATTCTATATCCATTTTTATGATGCGACTAACAGATAATAAATAAGTCGTTATTCCAGGAACCAGCAGGACATTTTTAATTTGGATAATTTCAACAGATCCATTCAAAATTATTTTTAACTTATTGTTCCCATAGCAGTTACTTGGAGATTCGAATTGTTAGCTACAACTATTTCTTTCACTTTAGAAGATACCTTGTTTTCAAGCCAATCATCACGCATTGTCATGTGCATAGACGCGCCTGAATCGATATACCAGTTCATTATATCGGTTTTTCCAGTAGAAAATGCCGCTGATAAACCCTGTGACTTGGTAACGTTCGATTTTTGAGTTTTTTCACTATGCTTCACGTTTTTGTTGCATTCTTGTGCCTTGTGACCGTATTGATTGCATTGAAAACAGCGTGGTCCTTTTTTGTGTAAAACCTTCTTATTTTTAGCCTGAGTAAGAAAAGCAGAATCATTATTCGAATGTTTCACGTCTTAAAGCAGTTTTGTCTTGATAGAATCCCCTGTGATCTTCACACCAGAGCTTTCAATGCCCATGATCATGGGTTTGTATTCTTCAGGCAAACCCGATAACAAAAGACTACCAATCCACTCATCACTGACTATAAAACCAACACCTGATAGTTTGTGAGCGGTTATAATGATTGTATTCACGTATTCCTTCACTGAGTTGCAATTTTCGAGACGTGTGGTTATCAATGTTCTGAGGAGACCAACCCTCCTAGTCAAACCAAAATCTTCGAAAACTTCTCTCAACTTGTCCCATACCTCCTTAGCTGTCTTTGCGCTTTGGACGTGTATGTAATTGATCGGATCGATGAGGAGAATAATCTTAGACTTAGCTTTTGTGATTTTCTTCTCATCCACCTCAAAACCATTTACACAATCCCAGAGCTCTTCATGTTCTAAATATGTTTGAACAGCAAATTGCCATGTATTATAATTTTCGCGACCCTTGAGCCTTTCTATCGACAGCGAACTCCCCAATCCACTTGATGAAGTCATTTGTAGAAAAAGCTTGTTTTATTTTTGAAAATTACCTGCAGACTGACTTGACAACTTTTTAAAAAATATTTGGAACTTTTTATGAAATGCTTATTTAACCTACAGTCCGGAAACTTTTATAAACTTATTGTTCAGCACGTTCTGGGCCCATAACCTGATGGAATGGATTAACTGAAAGTAACTGTGGGTGTCCAGAAATAAGAAAGATAACTTGAGGAACAGTTTGACAAGTATCTGATTTATATTGACAACAACATAACAACATCAATATAATATAAATATATATGCAGGGTGTTCTTCATTTTAATACTATTGCGCTTTTATAGACTTGGAAAAGACCTATGACATAGTGGTGAGGATTAAATTGTGGTCGACATTGTCTATGTATGGGGTGAGTGGTAGTTTAATACAAACACTGAAAACACTCTACAGGGATTTCACTGCTTGTGTCAGGATAAACGGAGCTTGCACGGACTGGTTTAACATCTAAAAAGGTATGAGACAGGGATGTGTGGCTTCACCATGGTTGTTTAACTTATACATAGACAATTGTTTAAAAGAGTGTTTTGTTTAGATAAAGTAAAAAATAGGGAGATATGAGAACGATGTGGTGTAAAAGAAGATGTGGTAACAAAGATAAATAAAGGAATGCTTAGATGGTTTGGACACGTAGAAAGGATGGATGAAGAAAGATTGACGAAACAAATTTATAGGACGAGTGTGAATGGACAAGTCGGTAGAGGTCGACCTCGGCGAACACATCTTGATCATAGAAACATTGTTTTGAAGAAACGCGAGGTCAAGAGTACCAACAACCGACGAGCATATATTAGAGCACATATGAAAGTAGAGAAAGCAAAAGATGTGTGTAAGAACCGTATCAAGTGAAAGGAAGTGGTCTCTGCCTACCCCTACAAAAAAAAGGCGTGACTATATGTATGTATGTATATTTATGACTTCCATAATTTGCACCTAAAAAGTTACATAACATTTTAGAACTGAAACATTTATGATTTAATTGTGGTAGTTTTTTACACTTGTTCATTTGTAAAACGTAACCTAAATTATATTATTTGGCACCATTGATAAACAATGCATAAAATATCCTTATTTTCACTCTATAAATATACAGGGTGATTAATAACTATTGGGACATAGACCAAGTGCTGGTGATTTGGACCAAAATATGACGATAGGACCAAATATGCCGTAATAAAATATTGCTGTTGAAAAGGATAGGCGTTAAATTTGAAATTTTTTTTTCATTTTTTGCTAATAATTTCACTGTAAATTTATTAATTCTTATTAAAATTGACAGAAAGGCATAACTTTAGACAAGAAATATTATTTTATGTATTAATTTACATTATGCTATGGGGGGCGGTATGTGAATGATTCCTGATAATGAAATCGACTGGTAACTTTTTTTAACGATTTTAATTATTTTGATTAGAAAATATGAAGCAGATCGTTATCGTTATCTTTTATTTCTATTGGTTAAACTATTTAGCGACAACAAACTAATACTGCACGAGATTTGACTTGTACACATTAAAAGAAAACTGAATAATGACGAGCACAACTGATCCGCAAACAATATTTCTAGTTGGTGTGGTTTACACGAATGTCATTATTTTTATGTAACGAGTGTGTTACTGAACATTACATACATTTTTTCTTAAAACTTTTAAAATTTTAAAATATTGTATATTGTTATCTTATTCCTCATTACGAACTGCGCCCAAAATAAGTCAATAACAAGCGTAGTTAAATTAGCAAATAAAAATAGTGAAATAATTAATTTGTTTTTTAAATCTTCATAATTCTTTAGAAACCAAATTAGGCACATTAATTTGTTGAAAAAATATAAGTGAAAGTTTTTTCCCTTAATATACCTAAGTATATATTTTTTGTAAAGTGGCATATGTCCGGTTGTAAATAAATAAAAATTTCCTTAATTGCTACTATTTTATTAACTCCCTCTGTAATTACTATTAATAATAAGATACCGGCACATACCAGCACATCAAATATTAGACTAATTTTAACGTTATAACCTGTAAAGTTTGAATATGTTATGAACAAGTTTTATTTAAAACTACCTCAATTTAAATATATTTGCCAGTAATTTTTATTAACTTGCCATAAATTATTTAATGACTTTGCAAAGCATTATTACTATTAGGTTTTTATATTTTTTTTTATTTTAATAAAATTAAAAAAATTCAATTCATAGTAGAACATTTCAAGTAAAAAAATAATAAGGTCATAAAGCACTTTGCTAGCTTCTCCGTGACAACTAACACTTTTTGACATGTAACTAAAATATAATTTTGTCTTATCATATTTAATAGATTTAAAAATAATTTTTTTTTGTTCCAGATTTGTTAAAAAAAAGTGCATCCAGTAGGATTATAAATGTTTCTTCATTCTTAGCCAAAAAAGCCGACTTAACAATTGACAATTTAAACAAACCTCCCAGCTCTTTGTTAATGAGCTACAACAATAGTAAATTGGGTAATATTTTATTTACCATGAAATTGGCAAAATTGCTTAATGGATCCAATGTCACCGTATTTTCATTACATCCAGGGGCAATAGCAACCGACATTTTTAACAAATTGACCGGAGTGAATAAAATTATTTTGGATTTTCTCAAAATGTTATATTTTAAAGTAAGTATTAAAAATTCATTAGCTGTTGGGCACAAAAATAGGGAATATAACATAAAATCACTAAATATGTTAAACAACGTAAAAATTATAAAATATGCAGGGTGATCTATTTAAAGTTAAGCAAATATTTTAGAAAGAAAAACTAGATTAAAACATTTTTTAATGTATAGGTATTCTTTAATATCCAGCGGGTGTATAAAAGTTTTTATTTTTAAAAAGTTTTAAAAAATATATATGTTGAGAAATTACGGTAACTTAAATAAATGCAATGTGCATAGACGGCGCTCTCATAGGAGAGACCGGGAGGTGCATTAAAATACTCGCATGTTCGGACAGCCAAGCAGTACTTTAAGCGCAGGGGCTCCGACTATTAATTCAAAATTGCCTGGGTTGCATACAAACCTTGAAGGCATTGGCAAAACATAAGAAGGTCATTCGTGGTCACTCTGGAATCAAAGGCAACAAAAGGCTAATAAGCTGGCGAAAGCTAGATTGGAGACTAAATTTGTGGGCCTAAAGCCTGTCTAATGTATTGAAAAAAATCAAGGACAAGTGTAAACAGGTAAGGGCACTCATAGAAGATTATCTCTAAAAGGACCTAGCCGAAAGCATTACGTTACTAAGTAGGAAGAATGCCAGACCAGCAGTATATATTTAAAGAGGTTATGAGCCTAAAAGCTCAAAGTCTACTGTAGGACTTCACTGACCGTTTCAGGTCTACTCACTAAAAACTTCACCCATATGTAGGTCCGTCAGGCTATTGCCTCCGATGACACTTAGGCCTTTTGGCCCATTGTATCTTGAGCAGTATACAAACTGACAGGTCATGTCACCCTTAGATACTGCATGCAAAATCTGTTGCTGGCCAACATACCCAATTGTAGATTAAGTGGAGAGGAGAAAATCAGCCTTTATATCTTCGGTCAATGCTTGATACATGTCAGACTAAGGTTGACTTTGCTTTTCTTATGCCATCGCTGCCATGGCAGCTACTGATCAGTAACCTGCTCCTATTCTGGGAAGAGAAAGATAGCAGATTACTAATTGCTATCACGGGGAGATACAATGGACGTTTTTTGAGTGTCGTTGGCAGGATTTGGAAGAAACCACCTTCTAGTTTATTTATTATTATTATTTAATATACTTCAACTGTTTTTTAATAAAGAAAATATAAAATCGTTAAGGCAGCAAAATATAACGGCTTTATTTTTTGCTCATTTTGAAAAATAATTGAAAATGTGTCTAAACCTCTTAAAATAACTTAAACCATAGAGCAAAAACTAGCTTACAAAAATCGTGGTAAAATACTAATGATTTTGAAAATTACTTTATGTAGTAGAACTAACAAGTATCCTAAAAAAGAGAGGTCTACCTAATAACAATCATAGCGTTCTCTGCAGAATGCATTGCGTGACGTTAACATACAAATGTGCTTTTCTAGATCAAATCACTTTTATTGATAACAAAATACAAAGTAAAACGAAACTATTGATTATTTATTAATTAACGCATAATTACCGATGTATCTTAATAAGTAGCTGTCATGAAATTCCACTGTCTACGGTATTTTTTTTATTATATAGGCAAAGGTTGTCATAAAAAATATTCGCGTAAAGAACCGCTTAAGGTCTTGCAGGAAAACCTGCACGGAGGAATTTTGTAAGAACGCAAGTAAACTGCAAATTCTTGATTTATTCCTTCCTTTCCTTTATTTTTGTTTAAAGAAGAGACAGTCCTTACTGCTGAGTAGTGAGGCCATGATATAATAATTCATAAAAAAAATTATTGTCTGCGTTCTCGGTATCATTACAGGTCTTGTAGAGAATGGACAGACACATTTCCGGATAAATATTCTAAAAAAGTCAGTCCATGATTGAAACTTCATTTCTTCTTCACAATCATTAATTACAAATGGTGATGGTTTTTTCCAAGTGTAACAAAAGACGTCTCTCCAGTCATCTGAGCATTCTGCTAAAGCTTTTTGGTTGATTACACTGATATCATGGTCACAATTCGTAAAGTAAATATTAACTAAAGTGTATTTACGCGTTTAACCTACATAGTGGAAGTACCTTATCATGGTGTTATTTTTATTCGCATAGGTAAGTCACAGAAAGTCGCACAAACTTACGACAAACAGCTCGGGACAAAATATTAAATATAAAGTGGCCATTTTCGAAGATAGGGATCTTGAGGAAGTTCTGACCTTGAGAGATATGATCGACAACCCTTTAACTATTATTTTAGGACCAATTTCCAGGTTGCGTTCCCAGATAAGCAGAAATATGAAGCTGACTCCACAAGCTTCCTAAACCCGAAAGGGCTTTTGGTACATGGATGGGTCCAAATCATAATCGGGAACGTAAGCAGTATTTTGGAGTGACGGGCCGAGAACAGAGGTGACTCTACGACTCGACCATATGGCCACTATATTTCAAGCAGAGATATATGCAATTTGGCATTGTACAATTCGCTTTGCGCATGAGGTTTCCTTCTTAGGGCCCAGGCACAATGGCTATAAAGCTGACCGCCTTGCTCAATCCCAAAATCAATTTAATTGGTGCGTTTACCTAAAAAAATACTTTAACATTAATTAAATTTACGTTTAAAAATAAAAAAAAAGTACAAAAGAAGTCTCGAGTATTTCCACAAATGTAGTTCAAATTGAAAATGTAATTGAATGGTATTATTAACAAAAGCAACTTTTGATCTTGGATTCAAAGTTAATGGAATGTTTTTAAATCTAAAAAAGTAAGTTCACGATAAGATTTTATTTATAAATAGATGCTTGAAAACAAAACAATAAAAGTCATTATTTGATTAAATTTGACAAACATATCAAAAACAAATAAAAGTTTATCGGATAAGAGCAAGAATATTATTTATATTAATAAGATATTTCGACAATACACATCCAAATTTTGATCTGTTTGCGATGCATTTAAGCGATAACCTAATTTTTAATACTTATAACTCGTATCTCTTTATAATATTTGAATATTTCCTATGGGGTAACTACAATTCGTTAACCCTAATTAGGTACAGCTAAATAAATCACAACATAAACAAATTTAAATGGAATTAAATTAATATTTACAATTTAACTTGGAAAAGAAAAATACTGTAGAATTTTTATCATGCAAAACATTTCAAAGTGTTAAAAACAATTGTCCATACATTTTTAATGTGACTAAAATACTTGACTTTGAATAATTTTTTTATTAGTGAAGGCATTTTATTGTCTTATTTTGTTCAAATTTAATTCTTATGTGTTTCTTAGTTAAATGCATTCCGCAATACGCAACTAACAAACATACTGCTTTTGATAGTTTTTGTAAAATTGTCCGCATTAAACCACACACTGGTAAACGTTTTTTGTTTAGTACTATTAGAAACCTAATTAAAAGGAAACGATGTTCCTTTTTTCGCTTTTTTATTTATCAAACCAAAACTCAACCAACTTTGAATAAGGTCATAATGTGTTCAGTAATAATTATATACATTGCTTTCATTTTAAAACCAGCAAGTTCAAATAACTTTTGATTTTACTTAAATGTAAGAAAAAAAACACTGAATTTTAAATTAAGGGGAAGTTTTAAAAATGTTATTCTGCTGTTTCCAAGTGGCACCCCTTTAACATCCCCCACCCTTTCTTTAAAATGTCAAATAGCAACCCCTACCTTGTGATTCATTAAATAAAAACCCAAGAAAAAATGCTAATCAACCATGTATAGAATAATTTATTGTATCGATTTATTTTGCTGATAACAATTTTGTGAAATAACATAATAAAGTCGACCAATGCTACTGTTGGATAGGTAGATATTTAATTAGGGATCAATTAACTTACTTCTGAATACATGTCACCTCTTTTTACATTTTTTGTAATTTTGTTTCCTTGTTTTAAAAATATTAATAGTATATTAAATTAGTTATTCGTGACGTTAAATTAGCCATTATTTGAGGCTGTAGCATCTAGAGTTATTTCAAAATAATGTATTCTCTGCAAGAACGAATAAAAATAATATTTATTGACGATCATTAAAACAAGTGCGTTTAAGAAACGGCTTAAGTTTTTAATCAAAGGCATCCTGGTTAAAATATAGACCACCAGACCATCATGTAGTTGTAACGGAAATTTAGAAAAACTAGATCCGTTTGTAATAAAAAAAAAATAATAATCCCAGAGTTCTCAACAAAGCTGCACAAATAAAAGTACTGGATCATTTTGCTATAGATCCTACCTATTCCATTCCAAAAGTATTAAAACTTACAAATATTTCGGTTTGTTCCATACACAAAGTGTTAAAATTGCGTGTTTTCCTTATAAAATACAAATTCATCATTAGCTTAGTGAAGACGAACATGACCGCAGAATTTAATTTTGTAAAACAATGTCCCATACAATACAAGAAGACGTAAATTTGGTTAAATATATTTGTTTCAACCGTTTATTTAAATGGCTTTTGATAGGATAATACTCAGTTTTTAGTGAAGATCAATGTATGGCTGGTATTTTAGGAAATAAAATAATTAGACCACTTTTTATTGACAAAAATTTTACAGAAGAAATGTACCTACAATTATTAGAAAATTAAATTGATCCACTTATTACTCAGTCACTAGAAAGATTTGTTGATGAACAGGGAAATATGGTGCTACATGAACAAAATATATACTTTCAACAGGGCGGAGCCCAAATTACGCACTAGCTGTAAAACAATGGCTAGAAAAATGATTTCCAAGACATTGGATTTGCAGAAGAGGTTTTATAGAATGGCCGGAAATATCTCCAGATCTAATACCACTTGACTTTTTCTGTAAGGCTATTTAAAATCATTAGTTTACAAAACTCCTCCCGAAGGCATTGACGAACTAAAGCCTAGAATAACTGAAAAATAAAGACGAATTACCTGCAAAACTTTGCAGAGTTCAAGAAGAATTTGAAAATAGGTATTATTGCCTACAAAATAACGGAGCACACTTTAAACAGTTACATTTCAGGAGCTGTAATTTCGCTGTTTAATGTTATCTGCAAAATAAATCGATGGAATTAATTATTGTTTATATGACTGATTTGCATTTTTCTTGGGTTTTCATTTAATGTATTACAAGGTAGTTTGACATTTTAAAGAAGGGGTGGGGGAAGTTAAAGCGGAGCCACTTGGATACAGCAGAATAACATTTTTAAATCTCACCCTTGATTTAAAATTTGTTTTTTGTTTTTCTTACATATACGCAGAATCAAAAATTATTTGGACTGGCTGGTTTTCAAATGAAAGCAGCGTATATTTTATACCTTATTTTTTTATGCATTAAGAAAATTAAATAGATGTTGCATATATCTTTTATTGAAAATCTTGTTGAAAATCAGCAGACATTCTTATTAATTCTTAATGTTTTCGTAAAAATGTATATTTTTTTGGATATATATTTGAAAATACCAATAAAATGTTTAGTTTTATATATTATGCAGCTATGATTATGTTTCTTTTTATTTTTTCTAGACACCGGAACAAGGAGCTCAAACTACCTTACATACGGCATTGCAGCAAAACTTGGAAAAATATTCCGGACAACATTTTGAAGAATGTGCCATAGTTCCAACATATATAACAGCACAAGATTTTGCATTTGTTGAAGGTATTTGGACCAAAACAGTAGAACTTTTGAAATGCGAAAAAGAAGTTATGGAGTATTTATCATAGGATTTGACAAAAGAAAATAACTTAATAGTGTTAACGACTTTAATTACGAATAGGAGTAATAATAACTGTCTGCACTCGATTTATTTGAAATATTTAATTCATTTGAAATTATTTATTTATTTCTGTAATGTTATTGATTTTTTACTAATAAACTTTTAAATTAATATATTTTTTATCTGTATTTAATGGAGACTATGGGGGTTTTAATATATTCATAGATTTAGCTGGTTCACTGTGTAGAGACAGGCACTTTTCTTTTGTTATATTTTGGATTACATTAAACACCTTATTTTTATCACATTTTTTTTAATGTATTAATAACAAAAAAAGATTCAATTATTATTTTGAGTCCTAAAAAAGAACTCTTGGGTTTGCAAGAAAAAGATATTTTTATTTAACACTTATTAAAACTAACGAGAATCAACTGGTCGAGATAATTATTTTTATAGTTACGAGTAACTTGCGGAACCGGCAGACGTTGTCTGGCCCGAACGTTGGCTTGCCTGCTTCGGAGATATAGCTATCAATCTTAGCGACCCCAAACTATGAATTTTACACTAATATCGGAATTTTTAATAGTTTTTACTATTAAATTCAGCGGCTCAGAAGACTATGAATTCGATTGTAATATCAGCCATTTTTAATAGTTTTTATTTCATCCCCTTCCCACCCCTTTCGTAGATGTGCTTACAAAATTAGGAATACCACTATCAAACTTAACTACCCCAAAAACTAAGAATTCGAGACTAAAATTGGCGTTTTTAATACTTTTTATATTCCATCTCTGTCTCACCCCCCTTTGTAGAGGTGATTAAAAAATTGGGAATGTCACTACCAAACTAAGCGACCCCAAAAATTATGAATTCTATTATAATATCAGCCATTTTTAATAGTTTTTAGTTTTTTAGTTTTAGTTATTAACAGAGAGGTTATTAATAATATGCGATATGCTCATAACACCGTATTGTTACCGAGCAATCAAAGAGACATACAACATCTTCTAGAGAAATTAAATGATCGATGTAACGAATACGGTCTAAAAATAAGACCAAGTTAAAAATTAGCTACAAAGTTTCCCCAAAATCACAACCATATAACCGTGTCAGTAGCAGACATCTTAATAGAGAATGTGCAGTCATACAAATACCTGGGAGCCTAAATAGAACAATCGGGTGACCAAACAAGAAAGATAAGAACGAGAATAGAGATAGCCAGGTCAACATTTACGAAAATGAAAAAGTTCTTCACCAGTCGAAATATCAAGATTAGACTTAGGATGAGGATAATGCGTTGTTACGTGTTTTCCGCGCTTTTGTATGGAGTGGAGGCATGGACTCTCAAGAAGAATCACACTGACAAACTACAAGCCTTCAAGATGTGGTACTACTGTAGAATGTGGCATATCCCCTGGACAGAAAAGATCTCTAATGTTGAAGTCCCAAATCGGATGAATAAGGAATGTAAAGTCATTAACACCATAAAAAAGGGGAAGCTTCAATATCTAAGTCATATACTGAGAGGACCCAAATACGCACTTCTCCAGCTGATTGTTTGGGGAAAAATCGATAAAAGGAGGAATATTGGAAGACGCCTTGTGTCTTGGCTTAAAAACTTTAAGGAAATTATTAAACTGGATTTCCAATAATTGGTGCTATCCTTTTTTTCTCCATTACTTTTTATTTTTTGAAACTTTGCGTCGGTGTCTATCTTTCCGTTTTAATTATTACTCATGAAATGTTATTTTTTTTACGAATGATCTACAATTATCAAAATTCCCATCAAATTGATTTGAAATTATTTTACTAACTACATTGAAAAAATCAGCTTCGCTCGTTGCCATGTTTGCGAAAATATTTTTAACTCGTCTTCATCTCAGCTATCTTTTGAGTATTTATTTGTAAAAGACATGATTGTTTTACTTATCTTTGATACTAATAATAATAATTCACAATGTTTAACCAAAAAAGGACCCACTTGTACACAAGACAAGAAGGACACCAGAAAAGTATAATTGATTTTGTAATTGTGGATGAAGGATTGAAAAAGAAAGTAATGGACACTCGGGCATACCGCGGTGCAGGTATTGACACAGACCACTTCTTAGTAATGAGCCAAATAAGAGGTCTCTTTAAGCGTTGGCGCCATCATGTGCAGGAATCAAGTAGTGTACTAGAGCGTATAAAAGTTGAGAATTTGCAAGAAGAAGGTATAAAAGAGGAGTTCGTTAGTAAATTGACCGAGAAATTTGACAGTTTAGATGAAGCATGTGAGGTTCAAGAATTGTGGAAGCCATTCAAGAAAGGAATCGTGGATATTGCTATAGAAGTATGCGGTGTAAGTAAAAGAAGGAAAGGATGCAAGTTACAGAAAACGTGCGTAGAGGTTCAAAAAGCAATGTCAGAAAAAAAGAAAGCCTGGCTGGATTGGCTAGCTACAAAAGCCAATCAAAGAACGCAAAAGGCAACGATTGAGGATGTAAACAATCAAAGAATGAGTATAAAAGGTTAAAAGGTGTGGCAAAAGAGGTTGTGGCAAAAAATAAGGAGAGTGATAAAGATGAATTTGATAGAAGGATATCTGACGATTTCCAAAACAATATTAAACTCTTCTGGAAGTCCATAAGAACAGCCAGAGGTAAAAAAACTACCTCGCAATTGAAAAGAATCAGAAACCAAGATGGTAATATGGTAAAAGGAGAGGAATGCGTATTAAAGAGATGGAAGGAATACTTCGAAAGATTATTTGAGAAAGAGGATACACAAGTACAGGCCCAATTCGAAGACATGAGTGAAAGTTGCAATGAAAGTGAAATTACTACGACAGAAATTGTGGAAGCGTTAAACAGTATGAAATTGGGTAAAGCTGATGGGTACGACGGGATAACAGTTGAAATGCTGAAGGCTGGACAAAACGTGGTAGCTAGTCTACTGGACCGCCTTTTTAACCTTTGTTGGAGAAGTGGTAGTGTACCAGACGACTGGTGCAAGGCCGTTATCGTGCCGCTTTACAAGGGAAAAGGTTCGCAGCAGGACTGTAAGAACTATCGAGGTATTAGTTTACTCAGCATAGTCGGCAAACTGTATGCAAAAATATTGATCAAAAGAGTAACGAATGAAACTGAGAAGATGATATGGGATGTGCAAGCAGGATTAAGAAGAGGAAGGAGATGTATGGATCAGGTCTTTTCCTTACGAGGTATAGTCGAAAAATTCTTGGCTAGAAGTCAGGTCTATTGCGCTTTTATAGACTTGGGAAAGGCCTATGACAGAGTGGTGAGGAGTGAATTGTGGTCTACATTGTCTATGTATGGGGTGAGTGGTAGTTTAATACGAGCACTGAAATCACTTTACAAGGATTCCACTGCTTGTGTCAGGATAAACGGAGCTTGCACGGACTGGTTTAACATCGAAAAAGGTGTGAGACAGGGATGTGTGGCTTCGCCATGGCTGTTTAACTTATACATAGATAATTGTTTAAAAGATCTGAAAGAGAGTGCGTATGGATTAAAAATGAATGATTTGATCGTCAAATGCCTTCTTTACGCCGATGATCAAGTCATATTAGCGTTATCTGAAGAGGAGTTGCAGGTGATGGTTAATGTTATGCATAATTCCCTGAAAATCAAAGGGATTAAAATAAATGTGAGCAAAACAAAAGTAATGGTTTTTGAAAGAGAAGAAAGCATGACAAACTGTGGGGTTTCGATTGAGGGAGAAAGAGTGGAACAAGTTAATGAATTTGTGTACTTGGGTTCAAAATTTACTAGAGATGGAAAGTATGACAGTGACATTGAGCGAAGGGTGTTGGCAGGAAAAAAAATGAATGAGGCACTGCATATCTTTATGAATAGCCAGAAAGTGTCAAAAAAGGCACGTCTGGCGGTGCATAGAGGTGTGTTGGTTCCTACACTTATGTATGGTAGTGAATGTTGGGTTTGGCAGAAGAAGCATGAAAATAGGATTAATGCTGCGGAGATGAGTAGTCTGAGAAGTATAACCGGAGTGACTCGGTTGGATAAAGTAAAGAATAGTGAGATAAGAAAACGCTGTGGTGTAAAAGAAGATGTGGTCACAAAGATAGATAAAGGAATGCTTAGATGGTTTGGACACGTAGAAAGGATGGATGAAGGAATATTGACGAAACAAATTTATAAGGCGAGTGTAAATGGGCAAATCGGTAGAGGTCGACCTCGGAGAACATATCTCGATCAGATCAACATTGTTTTGAAGAAAGGCCAGGTCAAAAGTACCAACAACCGAAGAGCATGTATAAGAGCACTGATGAAAGTAGAGGAAGCAAAAGATGTGTGTACGAACCGTAGCAAGTGGAAGAAAGTGGTCTCTGCCTACCCCTATGGGAAAAAGACGTGACTTTATGTATGTATGTATTCGATTTTGCACCGAATTTTCTATGTATCCTTCTGCTACTTGAGAAGACTTCCACCCCCCATGCCTTTTTAATGTTTTCAGATCCATGAACAGTTTGTAATATTTTTCATACACATTCTTTGATTTTTTTGGTAGTAAACTTTCCAGTATATTATTTGTACTCTTTGTAATTTCAGGTGGTGTATTTTCACACTCTGATTCTGAATCACTGGATAAATTTATGATACTTCTTATATATTCGAATGAAAACGTGACAGAAATAATTTTGACACTACTAAAAATTGCCACTACCGTGACAATCAACTGCTTCAAGGCTAATGTTATTATTGCTAACCAGTGTGAGAATATTATTATATTACAATAAAGAGAATGTAAATACATTTGAATTGCATGGGGACAGAGGTGTTGCAGAATATTTCTTCAATCTAAAAAGAGAGAATTCCAGCATTCTGTAATCAAATTTCATTTCAGAATTAAAAAATTCTGTGATGATCGTGTAGAAAAATATTTTATGTAATTATTGGCATAATTAATTATAATCAATGCTACTAACGTATATATAAAATTGCAAGTAACGATAAAAAGATTTACGAAAGGAATTTATTTTCACTTTTCATTGTTATTGTAAATAAATATAACACAATTATAGAAGCGTTTGCATTTTCTTGGCAATTTAATACCTTGACCTTTATATATAAAAAATAAAATTTATCTTTTAAATATTTTCCTCTAAATCATCAAGAATGATTTTAATATCGTTAAAAGAAATATGAATCATTAGTTAAAATAATAAGAGGTGACTTTAAATTATTGCAAAATTTTTTTAGAATTTCACTACTGTACATCTTAAAATTATATGTAACTTATGCGAAAAAAAATAAAAAATATCCCAAAACACAATAAAACAATAGAACATAAGTTTATAAGAATAGAACAATATAAAACTAAAACTGACTTACTTTCACTACACATTTTTCTAATGTCTGCTTTTTTCTTTAAAGTCTTTGGCTGCTACTTTTCTAGACACACTGGCTACTGATGTCGCCAAATCCAAATGTTGAAATTGGATCAATGATCTACAGGGTGCTTACAAAAATATTACCGTGCAGGCCGATCGTGTGTAGACCACATCTTTAGTTTGACTCAGCTAAATGGAAAAGAGTAGCAACAAACAGAGACGTTCCTTTGCTGTTCGTTAATCTTACAAAAGTCTTTGATACTGTTTCGGTACAAAAGCTATGCAGATACTAGAAAAGTCGTTCATAAACAACACAATTATAGTAGCAATAAAAAAACTTTACGAGCAACTACATCACAGATAAAAATAGAAAATAACCTATCCGAGAGCTTTCCAGTTACGAAAGGACTACGACAAGGCTGCTGTTTATCACCCACTCTTTTCAAAATATATTTAAATAAAGCTTTAAAAAAATGGAGAAGAAGCTGTAGTGGAATGGAAGCACAAATAAATAACGCTAATACTCTATATACGCTTCACTTCGCTGACGACCAAGTGGTGATAGCACAGGACAAGGAAGATCTGGAATTAATGACATTCAGGCCTCTCAAGGAGTATGAAGATTGGGGACTACAGGTAAACAAGGCAAAAACCAAATATTTATGTATTAAAACAGCGTCAGAGGAATTGCACTTAAATGACAACGATGCCATGAGGTTATGCAATAAATATACATACCTTGGAACACAAATTGACAAAACAGGACGTACAGAGAGTGAAATTAAACAAAGAATCGTTAAGGGGAAAAGGATTGTAGGCTGTCTAAACTTAAAATTATGGTCAAAACAAATCTTTTGTGAAAGGAAACATATTCTTTATAATCCCGTCTTTAAAAGTATAGTAATGTATGGCTATAAAACGTGGCAAACCCCTAAACCCCTAGAGAGACTTCTTTTAGCTTTGGAGATGGATTTCTGGCGAAGAGTGGCCGAAAATTCAAAAATGGAAAGAATATCTAATGCTCGAATAAGAGAAATTATGAAGGTGAAACATACGATTATTGACGATATTCAACAAAGGCTGTTAATATGGTATGGCCATGTAGAGAAAATGACAGATGAACGGCTCCCAAAACTAATACCGAAAGACGACGCAAAGGTAAACCAAAAACTACATGGATAAGTGAAATATAAAGACCTATGTCGGAAAGAGATTTGGATCTAGGAGATCAGCCACCGAGTTTTCCAAATCAATCAATAAACGCTCAAAACTTTTAACAAAGATTACAATCCCAACCTCAAAATAATTATTAACAAAATCGTCCATCGGTAATTAAGCTAAATCCGAATTTTACATCTACTCAACAAAATTGATTATTATGCCGATAATAATCCAGACTATTTCAATGATTATCACCGTTCTGCTATAAATAATCCAAAATAACAAACCTATTTTCAAAAAATGGAAGTGAATACAAAAATTTTGACAACAATTAAATTAATTAAAATAACGAATTTGGATATAATTCCAAAACTGACGACATGTTGAATCCTAATCATGATTATAACAAGGATTTTCAGCAAGGCACCTTGCAATCCGACCAGCGAGATTTTCAAATCAACAACTTGCCAAAATCGAATCGGAATACTCAAGCCAAACATTAAATCTAAAAACTACAGAACAAATAATCCTATAAGTAATACCTTACCAGTTAACTCAAAAAATCTGTATTACATAAAAGACGTTACAAAGCCACGCCACACAAAGTCTATACTTGTACAGTGCAACAGAAGTAGCTTGACGGGCGAGAGATCACAAAATCTGCGCACAACGAAAACATTCGAATAACGATCCGATCGGCGACGACGAAATTTTCAGTAATCGTGAGTCTCAAATAAAATCGGAGGAAGAAATTTACAATTGTGAAGTATATTCAGCCAAATATTTGTTATTTTAGAGGCTACTCGCCCGCCAAGCTATTTCTGTTGCACTGTAATTTGGACATTAATTTTGACGGGCTAATAAGCTCGGATTTTTTAGAACATTATAATTGAGTAATTGACTTGAAAAATAAACAACTGATAACAAATTTTAAAATAATCCCTTTTTCTACTTATGTATATAAAAATAATCATATTTCAACCGGCTATACTACATGAAAGTGATAGTTTTTTTCTCTAGAGATGAAAATGAAACAAATGAATATTATCATGCGACTCGATGGGAATAAACTAAAAACAAATTGGTGGATTTTTGACACTAATGACAGTTAATCTCACTACTTGGCAGCTGAATCAGGAAACGAACGTTACTTCGTTTGACAATTTATAACATTTTCACTATTATACTTGAATTTCTCTCTATAACTATAATTAATATGGACTATGATAGCGAAATTGGTGAATCATGTACTCCACCTAATATAGTTGAAGCGGCAAACTCAGTTTCCAACAATATTTTGCCAGATAAATCTCGAGAAAGGTATGAATTTGTGTACAGAAAGTTCATGACTTGAAGAAATGAAACAAGATAAGCTCGATTTTACGATATTTCATGTTGCTTATATAGTTGGTAATGAATTGTATTATTTATAGGTAGCACTGATTTTTGGTATCGCTGGAGCTTGTCGTTCACATGAGTTACAAAATTTAGAAGTTAATAATATTGAAGATCTGAAAAAAGCATTACTTAATACAAAACTTACACGCCACGTCCTTTTGCAATTACATGCAGTTACTATAACATTTGTCAGAAGTATATAAAACTTCGTCCATCAGGCGTGAATAATACAACTTCCCGATTTTTCCTGAATTACCAAGATGGCAAAAGTACAAAGCAAGTAATTGGAATCAATAAGTTTTGAAAAGTTACAAGGCTAGTAGCGGTATTTCTTAATTTGTCGGATTTCCAATTGTATACAGGCCATTCATTGAGAAGATCTTCAACAACTATTCTTTCGAATACTGTGGCCAATCTTACAGAAATAAAGCAACACGGTGGATGGAAGTCTAGCACTGTTGCAGAACAATACATTGAAGATTCTGTAAATTATAAAATAAAACGAGGACATAAAATATTTCAATCAATAAATACATCAAAAACTACAAATTTACACGAAACTGAAGTTAACTTTAATGAAGAACCATTAGACTTCGATAGCATAACATCAAACTTGTCTACAGCAGCAGCAACTTCTTCGGCAGTCATACCTTCGACAAGTACCACAGAAGTCAGCACATAAATCCAACATCCAACTATAAACAACTTCAACAATTGTACTTTCAATATTTATAAATAAAATTTTATTATGAAAGACAATTTTTCACTCCTCATTTTATGTTGATGGTGAAAGTTCCCAACCCCCTATGTCAATTTTTTCGATTTTTTGATTTTTTTCCCCAATTTAAAATGTAATGTCAATTTTATAGGTGTACAAATTCCTATGTCGTTATTTTATCCATTGAGAGGTATATCGCAGCACTATCCAAACCTCCTATGTCAAATGATTTTTTTACACCTCAAAACTCTTATATCAGTTAGCTATTGACATAGAAGTTTGTAAAGTGTTTTATTGTGTTTTTATTACCAAATCAGAATGTTACGGCATTCAAAAAAGGTTTTTATATCAAGAGACCAACGGTTGGTAAATCTTGCTTTAAAAAACCATAATAATACCCATGATCAACTACAAAGTTTTATTAATTCAGTTAAGTTTAAGTAATTTTTTTATGCTTTACTTTGGATTTAATTTACGTTTGTTGTAAATGTAATTAGCTAGGAAAGAAATTTTTAAACATTTCTAGGAAGTACTTTCTTGGGATGAAAGAAAAACTTTTGTTCTTAGTAGACTGCACAAAACCTGTACAAAAAAAGACCAACATCTGGAGATAGGAGAGGGAATACTCTTCATTATCATTTAAAAATAAATTGTGATCGAAAAGAAGTATGTAAAGAAATGTTTTGCAATACATTATCGTTGAATAGTTGGTCATCCCAGTATTGAGCGAAAAACTGAGAAAATGGGATGAGATCAGATAAAAATATTAATACTCCTTCCACTTGTTCTGTTGGGAGTTCAAAAAGAAAAACTTCTGACAAAAACTACCGACAAAACTTCAATATCAAAGTTCGCAACTGAGTATATCTCTATTTATAAGCAATGATTTCTTTGTTTGAGCCACTGCACAGGTTGTATTTGGAAAGTTGTAAAGAAGCAGGAAAAGAAGGACTCTGTCCAGAATCAGATTCAGAGAACTTCTCAGTTCAAAAAATGTTTCACTGTTTACCCCTAAAAAGGACCAGTGCGATATCTGTTGTCAGCATACGGTTAGTAATTTGTCTGATGTGGATTATGCAGCACATATGGAAAAAAAACATGGCCCGTGCAGAAAAAGAGGCAGAATAGGAAAAAGATTTACAAAAGAAGTGCAAGGTCATCTGTGTTGATGTACAGGCAGTAAAATTGTCACCTTGCCTAAAAGCTTCTGCATTGTATTACAAAACAAAGCTTTGTAGCCACAATTATATGGTATTTGATATGACAACATTGGATGTCATGTGCTACTGGTGGGATGAAAGCGAGGGCGAGGACCAAATTTTGTGGGCCAATTGACAAATTATTTAAAAGAATTAGTTTTAACCTGGCCTTCTAAAATAGACAGGGAAATTATTATTTGGAGCGATGGTTGCGGCTACTAAAATAAAAATAAAATACTTAGTAATGCCCTACTGCAATTTGCTATTTTAAATAATATAAATAAATAAATACTGAATCTACAGTGCACCAAATGTGTTCCATTAAGTACACTCCTGCAGAAATGCTATATTATAAAGTGAATTTCATGGACGAGGAATTCGCGGAATTAATATGAGGTGGTAGATGGTTCACCCTCCATCGCTCGGTGAAACACCACCGCTCTGATTATAGGTGCCGTGAAATGACTAGTCATGTTTCGGCACTTGGTCAGAGTTTCCGGTCGCTCAGGTGAAATGTGTTCTGGTTTATATTCGAATGGAAGTATCCAGGCATCTGTCAGGCCTCTCTGGGGCTGAGGGTACAGCATTGAAACAGTTCCGCAGGCTGGCCGCCAAGTAGTACAGTGGCCCCAACCCATTGGTAACGCTATGGGAGGCTGCCACATCAATTGGTGTATAATCCCGATACTCCTGTTCTGCCAGTTCATGACTGGAGGTGATCCGAGCTCGTGTATTCGGGGGGCATTGCCCAGGCCACAGTCCATCGAGATCAACTGACCGTCCTGGATGCAGAAATGTCTGTAGAAGCTAGTCCACATATCTGATCCCCTTTTTATTTATTTATTTTATTTTATTTTTTTTTTTTTATTTTTTTTTTAAATCAAATCATTAAACCAAATCATGAAAAGTCCAACAAAAATACATGTTCCAACTGCGGTTGCTGATAATTCCCCAAAAAGCAACTTTAGAATTGATTTCTGCAACATTCGAGGCCTGAACTCTAACATTAATTCAGTACACCACCACCTGCAAACTAACAGGCCTCATTTACTGGCTCTGACAGAGACACAAATTAAACCCTTCTCCAACAATACGCATCTTTTGTGTCCCGGGTTCGAACTCGAAACAAGATTCAAATTTAACACCGGCCTTTGTGTTCACTCGCAGTGATATTTCCTGTTGTAGACAGGAGAACTTAGAACCAAAGGATGGCCTAGAGGTCATGTGATTCAAGTAAACCTTACAAAAATCAACAAAATTTTTCTGCTGCCTGTATCTTTCTTCTACGAACCCTCCTTACGTCAACCTCTTTCAACATCTTTCCGACACGCTGGAGCTGTTGCAAAGTAACGACCCCAACACAAAGGTTATATTTTTGGGTGATTTCAATGTTCACAACGGAAACTGGCTGAGATCCAACCGCACCGACAACGCCGGTCTAGAAGCTGAGAACTTTGCGATAAGCCACAACGTGACCCAGCTAGTTGAAGAATCTACCCGCATACCCGATAACCCCAATCACCAAACCAACATTCTCGATCTCTTCTTCACGACACATCCCGACCAGTACCGAGTCTCTATAACCGCTCCGCTTGGTAAATCTAATCATAAACTAATCTCAGTCACGTCCAAACAAACAACCCCGCCCAAAATCACGCCTAGTGCCTCTATTGTCTGGCATTATAGATCAGCCAAATGGAATGAACTAAGGGACTTTTACCTATCATTTTCATGGAAAGATGTCTGCTTTCGCTCACACGACCCATCAACATGTGCAGAATCTGTAACCGAAATCATAAGGCTAGGTAAGGACTCATACATTCCTCATGGTACAAGACGGATCTTCAACCCCAAACCCTGGTTCAACCAAGAATGTAACCGTGCGGTGCGTAATAAAAATCAAGCACATCGACTCTGGTGCGAAGTCCCGACAATTACCAACCGAGAAGCCTTTGTCCACGCGAGGAACGCCTGCAAAAGAACGATCGATCTTGCCAAAGAATCCTACGACACGAGAATATGCAACAAGCTTGTCAATGCCCCTCCTGGATCAAAGACCTTCTGGTCTTTGGCTAAAGCCGTAAATAAGAATTTCACAACTTCTTCTTTACCACCACTCGAGAGGTCCGACGGCACGACAGCCGTATCTTCCAAAGAAAAAGCGGATCTGCTGGCCAAAATGTTCAGCTCTAACTCAACCCTCGATACCAATAGGAAACAACCCCCAACGATGCCTAGAATAAACTCATCAATGCCTGAGGTCGCTATCCGCCATCGCACTATCAGGAAAATCCTACGAAATCTTGACTCTAATAAGGCAGTAGGACCAGATGGAATTCCGACAATTGTCCTGAAGAACTGTGCTCAAGAGCTCACCCCAGTTCTCTGTAGACTCTTCAAATTATCATACAAAGGAGTATTTCCGTACATTTGAAAAAACGCTAAAGTCCAACCGATTCCAAAAAAAGGATGCGAATTATCGCCCTATTGCATTGCTCTCAGTCATATCCAAAGTTATGGAAAAAGCGATTTACCCAGAACTTATCAAATATCTGGAGAAATTTGAGATAATCCATGACAGACAATATGGATTTCGACAACTTCGGTCTACTGGAGATTTGCTGGCTTATGTCACTCAGCTCTGGACAAACACTATTGAAAAGTTTGGTGAATCTCGTGCAATAGCCTTGGATATATCTAAAGCCTTTGACCGCGTTTGGCACCAGGCATTGTTAAGTAAATTAACTGCTTACGGTCTCCAAACCAAACTGCGCCAATGGCTCTTGAGCTTCATGCAAGATCGCTCCTTACATGTGGCAGTTGACGGTATTTCTTCTGATGCGTTTAAAACTAATGCCGGGGTCCCCCAGGGTTCCATCCTGTCCCCCACCTTATTTCTTTTACACATCAACGACCTCTTGAAAACCACCACGAACCCCATTTACAGTTTCGCAGACGATAGCACACTTGTCTCAACTTTCACATCCTATCGATCACTTTCGGTGAATGATACAAATAGACTTAGGCAGGAACAGGTTGATTCCATCAATAAAGATCTTAAAGCAATCGTCGAGTGGGGAACCAACAATCTTGTTCAGTTCAATGCCCAAAAAACACAAAGTGCCACGTTTTTCAAGAAAGTGAATTCCTCAAATCCTCCCATCACAATGTCCGGAAATACCCTTGAACCAAGTCCCTCCATCTCGATTTTGGGAGTCACGGTGTCCAATAATATGTCTTGGCATGACCATGTTGCTAACATAGCAAAGTCGGCAAGCCAGAGGCTAGGTTTTCTGTGAAAAGCTAGAAAGTTTTTTACTCCTGATTAACTGTTGACAACGTACAAGGCTCAAATCCGACCTCTACTGGAGTATTGCTCGCACATTTGGGGTTCAGCACCAAGGCATTCTCTTCGTCTTCTAGATTCCATTCAGAAAAGAGCCATTCGTTTGATAAACAGCTTAACTTTTACAGATACCCTTCACCCTCTAAAACATAGAAGAAGAGTTGCAGACCAGTCATTGATCTACAGATATGTCCATTGCAGATGCTCCAGAGAAATAAAAACTCTTGTACCATCATTGGCCACATTCGGCCGAAGAACTTCGCACGCTGATCAGTCTCACCCATTTACTCTTAAGCTTGACACTGCAAGGACCAATCAAGAATCCTTCTTTTACAGGGCTGCTACGGAATGGAATAGGCTTCCAAAATCAGTTTTTCCAGAGAACTATGACCTGCAACTTTTTAAAAAGCGTGTCCACAATCATTTCCTTTCTATAATCCCTTCCCCTTCTAATAGTCGCAGTACGGGCCGTCTGTGGCCCACTCGATAGGGCTACCCTTTTTGCGACTATTTTAATAAAAAAAAAAAAAAAATTAAAACGTCGTGCAAAAAAAGTTTAGGACGATCCTTATCTTCAAATGTATAAGGAAAAACTAAAAAAAGCAAGTAAAATTCGAACACCTACAGCAGCTAAAGAACGTTATTCCTGTTTTTACCTCATTAATGTTTTTTTTTATTTTTATTATATTTTAAATAGGTACTTTAAATTTATCAAAAATTAATATTAAACTGACTGAATATTTTAAAATGCATGGTTTTTGTTGTTTTTATTTCTTCGTTCCCTACCTCCTGTGTCATTAATATCTTGTATACTGATTGGTACTCAACCTCATTTGTCAATTTATAATTAAATTATTTAATACATTGTAAAGATTTCTTTTTTAACTAATAGTTAAATCATTTTGTAAAACGAAATACAAAAAAAATAACAATAACTTGCAAAACCTTTTTTAAATATAGTTTTAATGCCCTACTGTAAACTTGGCTATTTTGACATAAGAGTTTGTGAACTTTTACCAGTTTTAAAAATTGTAATCCAGTATTTTATAAACAACATCTATCGTAGAAAAAATTGCATTTCCTACTTGAGATGAAATAAGTTTTTTTCGTTCGTGACATTGCCACACTCGCTCCGCTACGCTACACGCGTGGACAAACTGTCACGTCACGAAAAAAACAGTAGCCTGGCAGGCTACTCCAAATCTCTAACGAAACTATTACAAAAGGATGTTCCTTTCAATTTTGATTCTGAATGTATACAATAATTTCATGAATTAAAAAATGCACTAACAATTCTTATATTAAGATATCCTAACTTTGAGGAACCCTTTATTTTAACCACATACGCTACTGCCTTTGCAATTGGTTCTGTGTTATCTCAAGGACCTATAGGTAGAGACCTACTCATAGCATACGCATCCAGAACTTTATGTATAGCCAAAACTAATTATTCCCCAACAGAGCACGAGCTCCTGGCATTATTATTTCATTACCAATCGAACCTATTAATAGTTGGAAACACATATTTACCGCTATTTACCAAAATCAAGATATTTTTAAGTCAAACGAGAAATATTTTATCGAAAATAATCCTGATTTACCTATACTAGAGATTTTATTATATTTGCTCTCCGATGTCGATGTAAAATTAACTATTTTTCTAAATGTCACCAAAACTCCAGAACATTACCAAATTCCGTTAATTTTAGACAATTATCCTTCACCGCGGAATCAATGAGACTATAAGAAGATTACGACAAAAATATAATTGGCCCGGACTAACAAGAGATGTAGTGAACTATATAAAATCTTACCGGGCTAGTCAGAAAACTAAAATATGTCGCAAAAATTTAGATAGCCCTCTAGTAATAACCGAAACACCTAAAACACTTTTAGAACGTATAAATATTGATATTTTAGAAGTGCCTGAAAGAAATTACGCACTAACAATAAGATAATGGAACCGAATTCCATCATATGTTATCATTTTCACAAAAATATATAGCGCTATATGATGATTCACTATTATACATTTCCATTCAAAATTTGGACGGATGTAAACAAATATCAATTCGTCAAAAACTGTGTCGTGACTTTTACGCTTATCCCATAGACAAATAAATACCTGGCTAAAAAAACATTGCATGTAGCGGAAGTTCAAAAAGTAAATAAAACATCAGCTGGCAAACTATTATGCAACATACAACGTTTTTCCACTAAATAAAACTCAGTTGCATTGTGTTTACAAAACCTACCTATTCAATGGTATATTCATTCACATTTTGGTGCTTAACAACAGATAAATGAAAGACATTGGATATTGGAGGGGAGATAAGACTAAAATTGAAAAAGTTAAATTAATTTTTTTGACAGAAAATAAACAAACATTTACATGACCACTTACACAAACATTAACAATGAACACAAGTTAGTGTTTCTGAAGAAAACATTATAAACGAGTGCTACACTCATCTTGCTCAAAAATACGACTAAACTGATGAAAAAGTCTCATAAACAGCCCTATAGTCAGGGTCTGTGAGATACAGAGCCATATCCATAAGGTCTTTCTTCTTTTATTTTTGATATAGGCAGCAGTGCTAAGTAGAGGTTGGAAAGATCCTTAACGTCACATGGATTAAGCTGTTTCGGAAACACCAGTTCTGGAATCCAAGGGCGCAATATGTTGTGTGTTTTTCTCACATACAGTGAAACTGAGACATCGGCAGTTATCTTCATCCAGACGTTTTTTGTAATCTTGATTTTTTTTCTAGGTTTGTCTGGAGAAAGCGCTTCAATGTCTTTAAAATCACTTTGATTCATTTTAAAGACTAAGAAATGTTTGTTTAGTTTTGCACCAACTATTACGTGTTTTCAATCACCTGGAACAAGGGCTTTTACTCTTTTCTCGGCACGTTCGATAATGGCAAAGTCTCTGTCACACAGAAAAAATGAATGAATGAAAACATGTTTGCAACTTTATCAGTCACATTGTGGATTGCCAAGTTGTATGTAAAATACTGGCGTTGGTAGTAAACGTCGCCATGAGTTAACATAGGTGGTCAGCTTTGCAATGATGTAGACGACTGTCAACTTCGATCGATTTCCTTTCGATCGATTTCCTCTCTTCTTCGTTCCGAGCCAGTACTAACTTGGCGTAAAATTGATCGCACTGTTTGCATGTGTCGGAGCGAGGTGTCCCAAACCTCAAATTAAACTTTCTTTTGAAAATCTAACTGTACAAAGCAGAGTTTGCTGGATTATCAGGATATTTCTGCTTAAATAAATGGTACATTTTGGAGACACTGAGATCAGGACTCAAACATTTTTTCGATGAAAGATTCCTACTATAATGATTAATTTCTATAGAGAAAGATTTAATGTGCTCTCTAATGTTCCCTCTCACTTAGCATCGATCGCATCACGACGGTTCAAGTGAGTGCCCCTCTTTTTTTTGGTGCAAGCTGGCCATATTTCATTTTTTGCTGTAAAATTTGAATTGGCAAACGTGTTAAACAGCATTTTACGATACACAGGTTTCCCATTCAAGCAATAATCAAAAGAAGCTTGTCGTGTTGAGGTGGAATCTGATTTACCGGTACGCCTTTCCTGTGTTTCCTGTAGAGTGATAATTTTAAGAAGTAAAAGAGACTGTTCATTGTACGTTTAACCGTAAAACTGATGAAGTAAACTATGTAACTACTCAAGACTAAGAGAAATGCGTCCTTCTTTCTCACAAGCTGCTGAACAACCTCAAAAAATTGATGTTGGACTACTGTTTCATTTGTCAGTGAATTTGATTCTATTGAGTCAGCTGAGATTGCTATTTGGGTGACAGCGGTGTTTGATGGAACAGAAGTAGATGTAGTTGCGGTTTCAACTTTAAATCCTAAAGGTTGTTCAGCAGCTTGTGAGAAAGAAAGATGCGTTTTCCTCAGTATTGCGTACATACATAGTTTACTTTGTCAGTTTTACGGTTAGACGTACATTAACAGTCTCTTTTACTTCTTAAATTTATCACCCTATGAAAACCTCGGAAAAGGTGAACCGGTAAATCAGCAGATTCCACCTCAACACGACAAGCTTCTTTTGATTATTGCTTAATTGGGAAACCTCTGAGTCGTAAAACGCTGTTTATCACGTTTACCATTACGCCAAGGCAAATTCAAATTTTACAGCATGACCATGGCATGAGTCGCTAGCAAAACGGGGTTCGAAGAAAATCGGGTCTTGCATTTTAAGATACATCATCTCTATATTTCTAACACTACCACCTGGCTAGGAAAGAAGATTGATCGTTTGGTCAGATTGATGTACAGGCCAAAACAATAATTGCAATACTCTTATCCTGTATTAGTATTAAGTGAAAATGCGTTATTTCCCTGAGATTCACCAAAAATTTTTGATAACCGGCCATTCATTTCTTCCGTGTGACAGAGACTCTGCCATTATCGAACGTGTAAAGAAAAAAGTGAAAGCCCCTGTTCCAGGTGATTGTAAATGGATAAAAGTTATTTTAAAGACATCAAAGCGATTTCTCCAGAAAAACCAAGAAAAAAATCAAGATTACAAAATACGTCTGGATTAATATAACTGCTGATTTTACTGTATGTGAGAGAAACACACAACATATTGCGCCTTGTGATTTCAAAACCAGTGTTTCCGACCTGGCTTAATCCATGTGATGTCAGAGATCTTTCCAACCTCTACTCAGCACCGCTGTCTAGATCAAAAGAGAATAAGAAAGTCCTTAGAGATATGGCTCGGTATCTTACAGACCCTGATTATAGGGCTTTTTATGAAACTCTTTCATCAGTTTGGTGGTATTTTTGAGCAAGCTGAGTGTAGCACTCGTTCATAATGTTTTCTTCAGTAACACTAACTTGTGTTCATTGTAAATGTTTGTGTAAGTGTAAGTGTTTGTTTATTTTCTGTCAATAAAATTGATTTAACCTCTTAAATTTTATCGTATCCATCCTTCAATATCCCACGCCTTTTATTTTTTTGTTGTTAAACACCAAAATGTAAATAAACATACTATTGAATAGGTAGGTTTTGTAATCCCAATGCAACTTAGATAAAACGTTTTATGTTGCATTTTAGTTTGCCAGCTGCCGTTTTAATTACTTTTTAAACATAATTCACTCTCCTGTAAAATTGAACCGCTACATCCAACCTTTTTTTCAGCCAGGTATTCCTTTTGTCTATGGGATAAGCATAAAAGTCACGATACAATTTTTGACGAATTGATATTTTCTTACATCCGGAAATATTTTGAATGGGAATGAATGATATTAAATCATCATATCGCGGTATATATTTTTGTGAAAATAATAACATATGATGGAATTCTGATCTATTATCATATACCGGGATAGGATTGGTGTAATAAAGCTTAGTTGCTCTGTTATTATAAGAGATACCATAAAAATGATATACAAAAATTGTAGACAGCTTCAAGATTTACATTTTAAATTAAGTAACAGTGCCGGATTGTTTTTTTAAACGGAACCCCTGTATTTTACCTTACAATTAATATTCGCTTTAACTTTCCATTACAACTATATAAGGTTATAGTATGTTATACAGGGTATTTAAAAATTAATAACTACTGTTACCAAACTTTTATTTTTATTAACCATAACCTATACTTAAAGTTATTAGTTTTTAAAATATTTCCATTTTTTTATGCATAGTATTTATTTGTTATGTAAAAGTACCAATTATTAGTTGGCCATAATTGATACTAACCTAATTATTACTTTGCTTAGAAAAATGGAAATATCTTAAAAACTAATAACTGTAGGTATAGGACATGGTTAATAAAAGTAAAAGTAGTCTTCGACAGTGATATAAAATACAGGTTGATCCATTTAAAATTACTGAGAAAATATTGTACTTAAATATTTGACCTACACTGTATTTGATGTAATAAATAAATAAAAGTTTGTTATTGTTTATAAACTTTGACAATCATTAAAAAACTCTGGCTCCAATAATTTATTATTCTTATTTTCCTTTTTAATTATACAGGGCGTTGAACTTGTTAAGATTTCCATATAGAATTGGTTATATCTTTTTAAATACCCTATATAACATATTATAACTTAATATTGATGTTAAGAAGAGGAAAAGCGGATTTTAATTTTAGGATAAAATACAGGGTATTTTATTTAAAAAAATATATATCGTCATCTTTTGTACTTCCAACGTTAACGGGTTAATGCATACTTGATCCAATCCTCATGTTATAGTTCAAATTAACTTGCGCTTACTTTATGTTTCAATAGGTATGACAGCCTGTCTACAAAATCTCAATTAGCTGTTTTTTCCATTAAAAGTTTCATAAAAGGTATGCTTTCTCTACAAGATTGATAGCTGATAATCCACAATGTGCGGTCCAAAAAAAAAAAAAAAAAAAAAAATATGGTAAAAAGAAAGAAGCTAAACAAAAAAATTATCTGTGAATTGACTTTAGATAATTTCTTAGTCTTAAACCCTATGAAATTAAATTAATGGGAATAGTTTTAATTATAATAAAATATTTAATGAATATTTTATTAATTAACAGTTTTCTTTTGGATAGACGTACATACTTATATGTTTTTGACCTGTCCTTCTTTAAATATTGATTTCGTCTGTTTGGGTGTAATCTTGTTGGGAAATCTTACATTTATTTTTTATTGACTTTTTTTCTATTTATCTCAGTTGGGTTGCTTGTAACTGAATATTATTCAAACAAAAAGTGATTAATTTTTCGTTATTTTTTTTATTAACCACAGTTTGATTGATGAGTATTTTCGTTTGTTTTGGAAAACGTTATTATGTACACTAAAACTTAAATAAGATAAAATTATGGACTTGAACAAACAGATTTTTTAAATTAATATATTACGCATTTACGTTGGGTATTTCATATTGTTTGCGTAATTTTAGTGCAAAGGATTTTCACTGTTTGTCCACATTCGCCCAAAGTGACTTTCGAAACTTGTCCTTTTTCCTTTTGCGAAATTATTTTAATTGGCTTATGAACAGTTTGTACCCCTGTTTCGTCGCAGTTGTAAATCAGATAAAATAATATCGGTTTAAAACTTCTTGCAGTAAATCTCCTACGGTATGTTGATTAATGGCAGTCTTACAAGAAAGGCTTGTTGGTTCTGGTTTAAGCAATTTCATTTTTTCTTCAGTTCTGTGGAATTTTTTTTTAATTTTCTTGAGCATATAAATAAGCATATACTTGTCTACTTAAAAGTATACCTATAGTTTATACAAGCAGCAATCTTCTCTCTTCTTCCTCATTGAATATTTGTGTGCTCAAGAAATTTGGAAGAAATGTTGTTTTATCTCCTTGGTCTCTATACTTTTTTTTTTTTTATGTTCTGGTTCCCACGAAAAGGGACATTACAGGATATAATGTTCAGAAAACATCGTGGGAACCAAGGGAAAGAAGGTAGGAGTTGGTGTTCTTCATAAATTTCTGGAGGTTGTATGCCTCGGGGAACACCTCCCTAGGCAATGAGTTTCAAAGCCTCGCAATTCGTTGGATGAATAAGTCTTTGGAAAGTGATGTTCTGCAGGTCTCCAAAGTGACCACGAAGAGGTGTGAAGACTGAACTTGACGGGTTAATCTCTAAGAGACTGCCAAAGGAGGAACGATTGTTGATATTTCAGAAGAGCATCGCCCATGAAAATATCTATAAAATAGAGACAAATCGCCAAATTTCTACGGTGTTCCAAACAAGTGAGCGAGTTTGTAAGCGAGGCATCACCGACGAGAGGAATTGCCCTTTTTTGGACAGAATCCAGTAGCTTCAGGATATGTTTAGGTGCTGCACTCCAAATATGGGAACAGTACTCCAGTACAGGTCGGATCTGTGCCTTATAGATCATAAGCAGCTGACTGGAGGTGAAATAGCTCTTGGCACGAAACAAAAAACCAAGTTTTTGGGATGCACTTTTGGCAATGGACCTCACGTGATTTTCTCAGGAAAGGTTATTGCTGATAGTAATACCAAGCATCGATATGGATGACTTCAGTGGTATGGTTACTCCTGACAAAGTTATGTTAGGCACAGTGGGATCGGCTTTTCTAGAGAAAAGACATGCTTGTGTTTTGTTTGCATTGAATTCTACCAAGTTATTTGATCCCCATTCGAGAATTGTTGCCAAGTCCATATTTATATTGTTAACATTTCTTCCTCGTTCATTTCTGGTTTCACGGGCTGATATAGGGGCCCTGGAAGAAAAAGCGGTATGGAGGGTACTATCATCGGCAAAGCTGTGTACGGGACATGAAGTTGCTTTCAATAGGTCGTTGATGTAAAGTAAAAATAGTGTTGGTGCTAGAATGGATCCTTGCGGAACACCAGCATTTATGAGTAGAGTGTCAGATGAAACTCCATCGACCACTACATGGAGAGACCTGTTTGAGAGAAAACTAGCAAGCAGAGAACACAGCTGAGGGGGCAAGCCATAAGATGGAAGCTTGGCGAGGAGTCCCTGGTGCCAAACTCGATCGAACGCCTTGGAGATATCTAATGCCACAGCTAAAGTTTCTCCATACTTTTCAATAGATAGCTGCCATATATGTGAGACGTATGCGAGCAGGTCACCAGTTGATCTCTGATGGCGGAAGCCATATTGCCTATCATTGATAATTCCTGAGTGTTCCAGATATTTCATGAGCTCGATGTTGATGGATTTTTCCATGACCTTTGAAATAATAGATAGCAGTGCGATAGGTCTGTAGTTGCTAGGTAGGGTCTTTTTGCCTTTTTTAGGGACTGGCTGTACTCTTGCAATTTTCCAATTGGACGGAAATACTCCCAAATTGTAAGAGTGGTTGAACAACTTGCAAAGAACAGGTGTTAGTTTGGGGGCACATTTCTTGAGAACAATCGGCGGGATTCCGTCAGATCCACAGGCTTTGTTGGTGTTGAGACCCAGCAAAATCTTTCTGATAGTACGTTGGCGAAAGGTGATCTCGGGCATGTGACTGTCAATAGGTGTAATGTTCGAGGGTTGTTTTCCCGAAGAATCCAGAGTGGAATTTCCAGCAAATAGGTGCGCAAAGATATTGGCTTTTTCCTGGACTTGATACCTTGGTAGAGTCATTTTGTCCAAACTGTATTTTGCAGCAGTGGTTCTGAGTGGATCACCACTATCAACTTCTTGCATAGCTTTTCTCATTCGCTCCGGGGAAGCCGGAACTCTTTTTGTCTTTTTTCCATTTTGCCCTTTGAATTAAAAAAAAAACTTATTCGGATTCGGGGAGTCCCCCTAATATTCCATCATGTCTTCCTCATATGAACCAACTTGAAGAACTGCATGTAAACAGTAACCCAACTTTTATGTAAATATTGAGTTTAAGTCTAAATTGTAGCTTTTTTTAAAGTAATTATGATAAAATATACTTTAGGTACTATTGTTGTTGCTATTTTTTTTCTCATTCTATGAACATAAATATTTTTAGCTTTCAGTAATTTTAAAAGCATAATTTAAATCTTTTTTAAATATATTTAAGTACGTATTTAATAATATTCCAAAAATATATCATTGGTGTTAATTTATTGCACCGACTCTATAAGTGTAAACTTTCTAAAGATGCGTTTTAAACGTTCCACATTTTTAGATTTTTTCCCTAATCGTTGCCAATGAAAATTTGAATTAAATTCAAATCTGGATTCATCATTGAACAAAGCTGTCGTTCAAGCATTTACATCCCAATTTTAATATTCTTAGGACCGGTTTAATCTGGCAGCGCGATTATCTTAAGAAAGATGTGGGGGAGGTGGTCGTCGACTAAGAAGATTGATTAGTAGAGAAAATTTCTCCTATTTCTCCCAGATTATGTTATGCGCTTAATAAACTCTATCACCAATTCAGGTTATATTATATGTAGGGTGCCTTTTAGCACATTACAACTGAAAAGCGGCGTTTCTTACTTTAGTAGAGAGTGTGGTGAATGGATTCTTTAAGCTAACTTGCCAGTTTCTGATTAATAAGGTGCTAAGCAAGTGAACTAATTAGCACTGGTCAATATTATTTTTTTTAAGGATAAAAATTCAAACTAAATAATATATTACAGAAAAACTTTTATTCATAAAAAAACAAAACTCAAGAAAAATTTCCTAAAAAAAATTTTTATTTAAAAAAATTACAGTTGTTGGAATCTTTTACACTTTTCAAACCCTGTCCTTTGATGGTCTAAACATTGGAATGTTTTGTAATGTCACCCTGGATGTTGGGTAATTTGTTAGTGGTTTTTGTTTGATTCGGTTGTTTTGACAATCCAGTTGTTTCGATCGAGGTTGTACTGAATATGTTTGCTATGTTAGCTAGTAGTTTCCAAACTTCCAAGAAAAGGGTAAACTTACTAAACAGAAGAGCGCTGGGTATTCGCAGAGTAAATAATCTGCAGTTTCAGCGAAGTTCTTGAAATAGCGGCAACGACCACTCTCTGTTTTCCCTTCTTTTTCAGGTGATACCTCAGAGGGCAATGTCCAGTGATGAGACCTGTCACCAGTTTCAAGTCTTTCTTGTCCAACTCGAGAAGCTGTTAAGCTTTCCTTGGCAAAAGGCTTACTAGCCTTTTCGCTTGTCTTTGTCCTGGTACTTTATGCTAGTGTGATTTTATTTCATCTATTTCACAGCGTTAAACCTCTTCTTTGAAGTCCACAGAAAGATTCTGGGCCAAAAAATTATGTATTTGGCCCTTCTTTGGCAAGGCAGTCAGCTTCTTTGTTGCCTTTAACTCCTTTGTGACCTGGAACCCACTTCAGAGTAATCTGATTGTTTGCTGCCAGTTGTCTCAGGAATAGTATATAGTCCCAAGTCAGCTTAGACTCACAATTTTATGACTTTAGAGTTTTTAGTGCTGCTTGGCTATCTAATAAAATATAGATTTTTGACCTTCGGGTGTTTCTTTCGATGCACTCCTGGGCACATATCTCTATGGCATGTAATTCTGCTTGAAAGATGGTTAAAGTGATACCTTAGAGGGCAGTGTTCAGTGATGAGAGCCGTCACCAGTTTCAAGTATTTCTTGTCCAACTCGAGAAGCTGTTTAGCTTTCCTTGGCGAAAGGCTTACTAGTCTTTTCGCTTGTCTTAGTCCTGGCACTTTATGCAAGTAAGATTTCATTTCATCTATTTCCCAGCGTCGAACCTCTTCTTTCAAGTGGTTTTTGAAAAGTCTACAGAAGGGTTCTGGGCCAAAACCCAAGGGGTGTTGAAAGTCTAAAATTTGGTCCTATAACGCCCACTCCAACCCTTTTATTCATCTTGGATCAGTATACCACACTAAAGTATCCCTTCCTAGTTAAGGTCCGTTCTCTGTGCAAATGTTGTGGTTGTTTATGACCACTTCAAGTTGCATTTCGAAGTCGTACCCAACTGGCATAATATCTGTCGGCTTAGACATGGATTCTAGGAAAATATTTTTCAAAAACAAATTTCCAATCCGATTTCCTGCTCAAAGATTTATTGTCTGGCTCAGTCTGAAGGCTGCTTTTTATCATTTTATCATTACACATAAGTGCAATGGTAGAAGGTTTAGCATTACCTCTACGGCTGCAGTAGGACACGTAAATGTTGCCACTGTGATTGCTAGACAAGCTAGCCGCTGCACTTTTTGCAGCTTGACTTGTGCCAAAATTTGCTGCATTTTTGGCCACCGTATCAATGAAGTGACCATGGGTTTAATAATCGTTAGGTATGACCAGTAGACCATTTGTTGTTTCAGACCCCATGTCTTGCCAAAGACTCTGCGGTATGCCCAGCTTGCCGTTATAGCTCTGAAAAGAATGTGGTTGAGTTGGCTGTTCCATGTCAGTTTTTGGTCGATTATTACGACAAAATATTTAACTTCTTTGAAAGAAGTAAGCTGAATTTCATTCAAAATTCATGTCTGCCCCTAATGGTGACGACTAGGTCATCGGCTTAATCTCGAGTCGTCAAACCAGAGTCGTGTAGCTTAACTATCAGGTTATCTACAACCAATGACCATAGCAAAGGCGATGGAAATCCCCCATGGGGACAACCTTTTTCTACTGTTATCTTGACTGTCTCTCCCCCTAAAGTTGCCACAATGATTTTGCTGTTTAGCAAAGATTGTATCCATCTTATCAGTGAGGCGTTTATATTTTTTTTCTCGAGTTATCTAGCTATGGAGGCATGCGAGGTGTTATCAAAAGCACCTCTATGTGAATGAAGGCACAAAGAGCCATTTCTTTTTCCGCGTATGTATTTATTTATTTTAATTTTTAATTTTTTGTTACATTAAAATATAATTAGATACAATATAGAAAATAAAATTTTCACTTATCTCTTAATATAGGCAAAGGTTTTTATCAGAAGCAGAATAAGCTAAATATCAGCAAATTCATGGCCTTATAATAAATGTTTGTCTAAAATAAGTTATTAACTATAATCAAATTCGCTTTTGATTTTAGTTGTAGTGTTTAAAATTTATAATTAGAGTAACCTATGTTATATTGAAATTCTAACGAATTTGAATGGAAATAATAAACTTCAAAGTAAAACGAAAACGAAATTCTTGGAGTAATTGCCAATTAGAGACCTGTTAACGTTTCTATAGAAACATGTCCCAAGACATTTATCTCCATATTGCATTTAATGAAGCTTTAATAACAAATATAGTATTTCCTATGGTTTTGGTAAAAGTTTATTTGATTAACTTTAAATTCTTTGCGGTTTTAAGTTATACAGCAAAAAAAGGTTAGATTAATAGCTAAACACTTACAAAAAAAATAAATTTGTTGTACAAGGTCCATTAATAACTAAATTAATTTAGCTTCTATTGTTTAATAACTTTTTTAATTTATGTTTTTCCTATTAACATTTAATTACTGATTATACTTACGATGTTTTTATCTATAGTTGAAACCAATGTGGACCGGTAGAATAATTAACCCTAAGTTAAATACTAAATTTTTTTTAATAATTTTAATATCTGTATTTTACAAAATTTTGCTTGTGTAAATTCCAAATAAAAATAGCACAGATTAGTAATTCCTTCTTATGGATAATCATTTTAGTACGTGATATTTGTGTTCTGTGTAAAACTTAACACTTAATGAAAAATAAAAAGTCATCTGCCACCATTGTTACCAAGGATCTTTTGTATGTTTGTAGAACTTTAAATTGTACTAAATATATTTTATAGTATTTATTCAGAAAATCAAGTAGTATTAAGAAATTAGGATCTGTTTTTATGTATAATATAAAATAGTTGGTTATTTTTTTGTCAGTGCCTATTTAGCAATTTTTGTTTTAGGTGCCTTCTTTTGACATTTATTTGATTTTCATTGAACTATATGGAAAATAAAAATGTTCATCTTTATTTTCGTAAACATTAAGTTATTCGTCAGAAAAACTGTCATCAAAAAAAAAAACTCTTCCAGTAAAATTAACAAGAACTTTTTCATTTTTGTGGGATAGGGAATTTACTCCACAAGCTATCGTAAATCAACTGCAAAGCCATATCCATCTGGCTCAAGGGTCACAGCGGTATCACTAGAAATGTAGCCAACAAAGCAGAAATTTGTATACATTTTCGTAAAATTCACAGCTGTTTTGATCTCTTTTGCATCTATAAGCAAAGCATGGTTAAGGAATGGAAAAAAAAATGGTCAGAAATAGCCGGTAAACCACTAACCCATAAGAACCCCATAAGAAACTTCCTAAAGAAGTTCCTTATAAATGTCTGTAAGATGTTCCTGAAAATTACTCAATATCCTCAAAGACTCAAAATAAATGATGGATGCTTTCCGGTTCCCTTGCACTAAATTGGGATTCGTAAATTACATCTTTGTCAGTATGGTAACAAAATTGCTGACCCTGAATCATCTCTTTTTTTTAATTGCAAGAGAATCCCTTGCATACATGGTTTTATTCTTAAACTTAAACAATTAAACTGGCAATTTCCCACTCATATTCAAGTTTAACTGGCAGCATAGAGTAGGGAGATCGTGAAGTTGGTGATTAAAAATAAAATTACTATTTAGGAGTATACAATTACCGCAAGGTGTGTGGCTAAGGAATATTATTAATCCAATTAATCCAAAACCAAAAAAAAATATATTAAACTAAAAATTAAATATAAAGCAGTAAACATAAAATATTTATTGTTCTGCTAATTGTTTCTAAAAAATATGTATATGTATATAAAATATGTTATAAGCTAATTCTAGGTATACATTTAATTGCTTTATTTGCAATAAAATCAATAAACAAAACCGTTAACATCAATTTAATAAAGCTTTATGATTAATATTGTTGTCAAAAAAGATAGATAACGGCCATTAAGAAGGTATTTCCACTTATCAGTAAATATCGTTGCATTTTGATAAATATTGTTTTTATTTTTAGTCTTTATTAGTAAAATAGTTGTAATAAACATAAAAAGGCAAAACTACCGCCTTTTAAATTTTTAAAAAATCAATAAATCAAAAAAGTGTTTTGGTACAAATTATTTAATTGCTTAGTAAAATATTCGCCGTTGAAATTAATAAACGTTTGTGTAATTAAAATAAATTCTTGAATTATATTTTTCACTTAAAGGCTTTTAAAGGCTCCGATAAATTCTTAAATCAATAAAAACCATTGTCAATGTTAGTTAGATTACTTTACCTGTCTATTCTAATAAATTAAGAGTTTAAATAGCTAAATCTGTTATACAGATTTCTCCTTAAAATTTTAAAAAGATCTTGTGTAGTATTTGCACAAATGGGATTATTTTTTCCTTTAATTTAATCTGCAGCACATTGATTTAAACAACTACTTTTTATTCATTATTATTTTAAACTGCTTTTGGAACAATAATAATTCCAGTTTTTTTTAAAGTTGATAATTTAAATATACCTTTTTTTACATTAATTACCAAAATACTCTTTAGCTAAGGACTTTAGACGTTCTTTGTGCTTTGTCCTTTCGTGAATAATGTCACTTTGGCGTAGAAACCGCTGCACCCATAACAGCCTAGCATACCGAACGGGTTTCTTCATCGACACTGATCTTTACTGGAATGTCTTAATCATTAAGGAGCAGTTATAAAAAAAGGCTACGTCAGACAGCTTCTTAGATATCAAAGATATTAATAACATACCACATAAAGTGATGTGAAGAAAGGTTACTCGAAAAAAAGTACCGGAAAAGCTTGTGGAGTGGATCCGAAGCATGCTAAAGAGCTCCCAACTCCTATGGTGGCCGATAGGCCGATAGGCTTCTCAGATCATTAAACGAAAAAGGGATATTTACGCAGGGGTAAGCTAATGATGTGGCTATTCCTATATGATGTCCTTTTTAAGTGTCACTTCTAAAGCTCACTCAGGCAGCTCTGGAAGTGGTGGATTGTGTCACAAGGCTGGTATGTCACTGAATCCGCTTGAGTGGTAACACACTTAACAGAAATCTGAGCTAAAGGAAGCACCTTGAAAACGCTGCAAAAGCTTCGGTACATATATCTAGAATGCAGAAGAACTTTTGGCCAGACCTGGGTCAAAGAAATAATGCATAGAATTGTTTTATGAAAATATACGGCGATACTTTAACCAATTTTACTATACTCTTTAATAGTATAGGGGTCAAGGGTACAAAAATTATTAGTCAAAACAATACTAGAGCACTGATATTGAGGAACGCACTTCGTACCATGCGCACGACTCCGGCAGTGGCAATGGAAATACTCTCGGTATTGGCCCGCTTTACCTTGAGGTGATTGCTGCGGCTGCAACGACCGCGTTTAGACTAAAATATAAGCAGAAGTGGGGAATCAGTATTTGCCAGCACACCAAATTCCCGCAAGGTGTCCTGTGCGATCCTATGCTTAGCATGACAGGCGTTACGGCATCTTGGCCCGAAGTACCAAAATATTGCGTATAGTGATATTTTATATAAATGTAAAGAAAAATATAGTTTTCTTTATTTCAAATATTCCCGCGCATCAAGTGTCATAGTGACAGAACGCGATATTTATTTGATAATATGTTAGGTGGTGAAATATAACTTATAAGTTGTGCTGTCAATGTCAGTCAATGCATGAGAAAACAATTTATTAAAATTATAGAAAGCTTAGAATAATAAACTTATTGTGATTAAGGAATCGACATTGTGATTAAGAACATTAAATGTCGTTTCTTTTCTTACAGGTAAAGTTTCAGTTTGTTACTGCTTAATTCAAACTGTTTATTGTGAAACTTACCTACATGTAAAATAATACAATAAATCTTTTCTTACAGAGAAACTCAGTTGTGTTTTAATTAACTGTGTCGTCCAAATCACTACAAGTAGAAAGCCATCTTATAAAACGACATTTATTGTCAGAAAATGGAAAAGCTAAAATTTATGTTTCAAGTAAAATCAGCAACAGACGGAAAGTCAAACTATATTGCCATAACCTCACTTGCCACACAAGATGACAAAGTTTTCCTGATTCCGGAGGAATATCAAGCAGTATCACAGTATCACAAACATGTCCACACCTCTAAAGCTTTTGCTACAGTGAAAAATACATTAAAAAAAAGACATCAAAGCAGAAGTGTATGGATAAAAATGTCAGAAGCTCTATTAGAAACATACTGTGATGAGGATAAAAACATGGTTTTCCTGGACCAATTCCTTGAGGAAGTTACTCAAGAACAGTCAGGTATTGTCAACAAAAAGAATTTGGAAGATCCTATAGAGAAAATTTTGGAAAAATTAGTTGAAAGTCAACATAACAAGGAAAAACAAAGTATAAAGAAGTTGGCAGACAGATTTGTGATTAAGAAATTTGATGGGAAAAATGTAAGTGCATATAACTGGATGGAAACATTTGAAAAAGAGTGTGAAAGGTTTGACATAGTAAAAGATGAAGAAAAAATTGAAATTTTGGGATTATTTTTTGAAAAATCCTCCGCCGATTGGTATTCTTTCATGATGATCAAGCATACTTTACAATCCGAGTGGTCCGAGTGGAAATCAAACTTTTTGCAAACCTACGCTAATAAAGGTTGGACTACAAGCAAGTATGCTTTATTTTTCAAGTATCAATCGGGATCTCTATTAGAATATGCTATTAAAAAAGAAAAACTTCTATTGGAAGTAAGAAAAACAATAGATCAAGGGCTCCTTATTGATATAATTGCTGCCGGCTTACCAGATTTCATTACGGATAGAATTAATAAAGAGGAGATTGAACAAACAAAAGACTTATTTAATGAACTTGGCAAGTTAAAACATTTGGTTGGAAAGAAGAAATTTATAAAAAAAAAGATGAATGAAAGAAAAGTGTGGAATTTGTGAAAGTCTACAAAAAGGTGTGCGCTATCATCCAGAAGATGCCTGTTTGTTTAAAACAAAAATAAATAGTGGAAAAGAGAGAAACCATAAACCAATAAAACACATTAACAATTAAGAATTGGAATGTGAGCTACAGTGTGAAGACCAAAAAAACTTATAGTGCCGCCGTTAATTAAAGTAAAATTAGTATTGAACAAAAATGTTGAAGTAATTGGAATCTACGACTCAGGCTCCAATGTGTCATTAATAAATTCAAGGTTACTGAAGATAGACAACAAACAAACAAGTTACTCTAGCAATACTAATTTAAAAACAATTAATGGCGTTAAAAAGACAAATGGCTTAATTGCACAATTAAAGACAAAAAAGAGATTGAATTACAGATTGGAAAATTATTGGAGGAAAAAAATATAGAAGAATCATATTGCCCGTTTGCAGCTCCAGTTACTTTAGCTTATAAAAGAGATGAAAACAAACAGTCAAGACTGTGTATAGATTTTCGAGACCTGAATAAAATTGTTGTGCCTCAATCACAACCATTCCCACTTATTGAAGACCTAATAGTGAAAACTAGAGATTGCAAGTATTTCCCGACACTGGATCTGAATTCAGCATTTTGGTCGATACCTCTACGTATCTCAGACAGACACAAAACTGCATTCGTTACGCAAGAGGACCATAATGGACTTGCTTGATATTTGGCTTAAAGACCTCACCGTCCATATTTTAGAGAATAATGTGTAATATTATACGGAAACACAAACTTGGAGAATTCACAGTATGTTACATCGATGACATCTTATTGTTCTCAAAAACATTCTCAGATCATGTCAGACATCTGGAACAGTTATTTCAAGCAATTAAATGTGAAGGTTTGAGACTTAAATTCTCAAAATGTATGTTCGCAGCCGACTCAGTTAAGTACTTGGGTCACATAATACAGAATAACTCAATGAGACCTCTGAAAGACAACCTCATATCAATCAAAAACTTCCCTACTCCAAAAACAAGGAAAAATGTAAGACAATTTTTGGGAAAAATTAACTTTTACCATAAGTATGTGCCACAAATAGCAATAAAATTGGAACCATTACACAATCTTTTAAGAAAAGGACAAACCTTTAACTGGACTAAGGCATGCCAAGAGTCATTTGATAAAATGAAACAAATATTATGTTCTCATCCAATATTGACCATTTTTGACCCAAACTTGCCTATCCACATATACACAGATGCCAGTATTCTAGGAGTTGGAGCAGTCCTGAAACAGCCACAAGAAAACAATGAAGAGAAACCGGTGGCATTCTTCTCAAAAAAATTTAATAAAGTTCAAAAAAGGAAGAAAGCTATATATCTAGAATGCCTAGCAATTAAAGAAAGTGTGAAGTATTGGCAGCATCCGTTGATAGGAAGGAAATTTACTGTCTTTTCAGATCACAAGCCTTTGGAAAACATGAATATAAAGTCAAGAACAGAAGAAGAACTAGGAGATCTAACATACTACTTATCACAATATGATTTCCAAATTAAATATTCTCCAGGAAGATACAACATTGAAGCTGATTGCCTAAGCAGGAACCCAGTCCTAGAAGAAAATGAAAACCAGGATGAACAATTAAAAGTAGTAAATATAATAACAATGGAAAAAATTTTAGAAGATCAATTTAAAAACGAAAAGATACAGAGCAAAAAAGACAAGTTAATAACAAAAAACAACATTTATTACAAGAAAGTCAAGAAAAAAGAAAAAATAATATTAACAGAGCAATTTAGGATACAATTCATCAAAAATGTACATGCAGACCTGGGACACATAGGAATAAAACAAATGCAAAGAATGATCAGTTCATGGTACACAGCAGAAAACATGACAAAAAACATAAAAAGAATCTGTGAAAGATGTATAGTATGTATAAAGAACAAATCAAGAGGACAAAACAAATATGGATTGATGTCCCACTTGGGTCTGGCCAAAAAACCTTTTGAGATATGTTCCATTGATACAATTGGTGGATTTGGGGGTTCGAGGTCAACAAAAAGATATTTGCACCTGCTATCAGATCATTTCACAAGGTACGCGTACATTTTGACGTCAAGTACACAAAACGCAAGAGATTTCATTAAACTCGTCAGAAACTGTGTGGACACGAATGACATTGGTATGATACTCTCAGACCAATACCCAGGTATCAATTCTAGAGACTTTAAAAAAATTTTGGATGAAAAGAGTATTCCAATAATTTTTACTGCACTGGACTCGCCCTTCTCAAATGGATTAAATGAAAGACTAAATCAAACGTTAGTCAACAAAATTAGATGCAAAATAAAGGAAAGTGACGCAAAAATAGCGTGGACAACTATAGCACAAAATTGTGTAAAAAACTACAATGAAACGGAGCACACTGTCACTGGATATGCTCCAAAGTATCTTCTAAATGGCACAGATGTTACAATTTTGCCAAATGAGCTGAAACTTAAAAAGACTGAGTATGATTTGATTCAAGATAGGGAAAAAGCTTTGGAAAATACATTAAGATCACATAATTACAACAAGTCGATTTACGATAAAAATAGAAGACATGTAGACTTCAAAGTTGGTGATACCGTTTTTGTTGATAACGGAAACAAACTGAATAGAAGAGGATGAGTGATTGGTCGTATTGCTTTAGCTTCTCTGTGAGGGGGAGATGTAAAGAAAAATATAGTTTTCTTTATTTCAAATATTCCCGCGCATCAAGTGTCATAGTGACAGAACGCGATATTTATTTGATAATATGTTAGGTGGTGAAATATAACTTATAAGTTGTGCTGTCAATGTCAGTCAATGCATGAGAAAGCAATTTATTAAAATTATAGAAAGCTTAGAATAATAAACTTATTGTGATTTAGGAATCGACATTGTGATTAAGAACATTAAATGTCGTTTCTTTTCTTACAGGTAAAGTTTCAGTTTGTTACTGCTTAATTCAAACTGTTTATTGTGAAACTTACCTACATGTAAAATAATACAATAAATCTTCTCTTACAGAGAAACTCAGTTGTGTTTTAATTAACTGTGGCGTCCAAATCACTACGAGTATTAAGCTATCTTATATAAATTTAAAAAAAAAGAACGTAAGTTGAACATGTACTTACCAAAATATTTTTCTTCTGACATTCAATTGTTTTGTACTAGAGGCGGTTGTTTTGCTGAAGCGGCATTGATAGGCGGTGCTAGCTCTATAATATTGAATTGAATTGGAGGCGAAGATAGCGGTAAGCGATAGTGATTGTTGCAGATTTACGAGCAAATCATTTTATTTTTTTTGAATGAATTAATGTTTTGTTCCTCTACTGCTTGGGGACGCGACAGAAGTACGTAGTTTAACTTGAATTAATCCACGGAAAATTTTAATAAATGATATTTAAGTGGTTAATAAATAAAGTAAGTAAGTTTCATGAATAAAGTATTTAATAAAAACATTTGAATTATAATAACAATAACAAATATAAATAATTTTAGTAAACGGAAACTGAACAACAGGATAGTGGCTATTCGTATTTGGGAGAGACCATTTAAGGTATCCTATCTAAAAAGAGAAAAATAAGGACATCTGGTTCACAGATGGCTCCAAAACGAACTCAAGCGTCGGGGCAGGTATCACGCAAAACAGCAATTAAAACGCTGGAGGCTCCGACTACTTATTCTTAATTAACTTTGTGATGCAGAGAAACACTAGAGGCATGGATAAAAGAAAACAAGGTCACTCTTGTCTGGGTTTCTGGCCACTCAGGCATCAAAGGCAACGAGAGAGCTGATATGCTGGTTAAAGCCGGATCGGAGATTAAGATTGTTTATTATAAAATAAAATTAACAAATTTTTAAAACTAATTGTGATAAGTTCTTAAATTTAAGCAAGGTAAATTGGTTGATTATCTCGAGTTTTGTACAATTTTTAAAATTTTGTGGTTTGGTTTAAAATAATAATTATTATGAAAACAAATTATAGTCTATTTAATGTTAAATAATAGTAGGGCTTTCTTGTTTTCTATATAAATCTCTATAAATTTTATTTTTTTCAATATATTACCTTTTTTCTTGGACTACTTTAAAAAATAAAAGATTTAGTTTAAGCATGGCTGCAATATTGACAAAAAAATTTTAAGATTAAAAAGCGTAGATTAGATATTTTAAACTAAAATCCGTTACTAAAATTAAACAAAAATAGTAAAAGAAAATTTAAATTTTTTATTTTATAAAGATAGTGTCATTGTATTTATAACAATTCTGTAGAATAAACTAGTTCTTTTTGTAACCGTAAATTTCCCATAGTGTGACGCAGTAGAAAACCTCAAGAATGCTACCTTATTTGGTGGTAACCTAATAGGAGGTCAGAGGTGTGGTTCTAATTTCAACCGTAAAAAAAGTAAATTATTTTGGGCGCCAGTATTTAACATTCCTAATTGTTTTTTATAAACTCTAACAAAAAAATATTAAAAAGAACTGTTATCCAGAGCCAACTTAATTTTAATTTTGTAAAAGGGTTTAAAAGCAAAATTAATAAAGTTATTTAACAAACGATCAATAATAAAAAAAAATGGGGAACACAAAATTTGATTTGTTTTCATAAAAATTAAACTAAACTACTTACTGGTCATATAAAAAAGAAGACAAGAATAGTACTTATTATGGTTAGGTTAGGTTTCATCTCCATCTCCATCTGGGGCTTTTGAGCCGCCTGTGTACATTACGTATTCAGTCTCTGGGAAGAGGATTTGTCCCCTCATCCATTCGTCTCTCTTCGGAAAAAGGACTTTAAACGACTTTTCTACGTGTATTTTTGTGGCTAGCAAGTCAGGAACCATCACGAGAATGTGGTGGTTTTTTGTTTCACTCAGTATCCCGGAGTGATCCCCGAGTTGCTCTCCATTTATTTGCTTTTCCAAAGACAGGAATCTATAGGAAACTATCCTGGCCTCCCTCTCTAAGAGAATATCTAGGGGAGGGAGATGTAGGAGGTGTTCCATCGCTGCCGTTGGTGTGCTGGACATAGCTCCAGTTATAGCCAGGCATGCCAGCCGCTAAAGGCCAGCAAGCTTTGCTCTAGCTGTCTGTTGTAACCCCTTGGTCCACCAGACTACTGAACCATACGTGACCATAGATATTATCATTGTTTGATAAATCCAGTAAATCTGTTTGGGGTTCATTCCCCAAGATTTGCCACATACTCTTCTGAGATTCCAGAGAGAAAACCTGGCTTTGTTTATTGTTTTTTCCAAGTGGGCGTTCCAGGTGAGTCTTTTATCCAGAACTACACCCAAGTATTTTACTTCCGTCGCAAATGGAATGCTCTCTCCGTATAAGACAGGCTGCCGAAGCTTATTGTTAGAATTATAATTTAATATCTATACTCACTGTATATAATAATATCTATAGTTACTAGATATAATATTGATTGTTATTGTCATAAATATAATACTGACAAATGTCATACATTTATCATTAAAATACAACATTAAAACTCCTTTAATTTGAGTTTATTAGACTGCACTACTGCCGTTTCAACAGGTTATGGGCCCAGTAGTCGTTCAGCGGTCTTAGTTGTTTGAAAGTAAATGTTCTGCTGAGTTGGTGATATCACGATAAGAAATGCTGGTGATTTAGAAGCACCGGGTGTATCAAATATGCATTCGACCTTACCCTTGTCCACATCAGTTCCAAATATAGAAAAATTGGAAGGACATGCAGACTATTCTTCATGGAAGTTCGCTGTGAAGATGAGCCTGATGTTAGAAGGTTTGTGGGATACAGTCATCAATGATGTAGACATACAAAGTCCGATCAATATTGACAGAGATAATAGAGCTTTAGCAAAAATCGCTCTGAGTGTTAAACCTAAAAGATATGAACAGGAAATTCGATCTTCAACGTCATCTATTTTGAATCAATCGTGATGAATTCGGTTCAATGGAGGAATACATAAACGATGTATTAACAACAGTATATAAGTTGGCAGATATTGGTGTAACAATCGAAGATGATTTTCTTGCTTTTGTAATGTTAAATGGACTCAATAGTGAATATGAATCCTTGATAATGGCTATCACCTATAATAATGTGAAGCTTTCATCAGATGAAGTTAAAACCAAACTGATCGAGGAAAAATCCCGTAAGAAATATCAAGAAGGGAGCAGTAATCAAAGAGTATTACATACTAAAAGCAACTTTAAGAAATATTCTAAGAAAAAAGTAAAATGCTATTCATGTGGTGAAGAAGGTCATAAAAAGCCCGATTGTCCAAGAAAAAAGGAGAAACCAAGTGGAAAATGTGACAGTAAAGAACAAGCAGGAAATTTTAACAGTCAAACATTATTGACTACTGCTACTACTATGTTGTCGACAGTGTCCAATTCAAGTTGGGTTATTGATTCAGGATCTACTTCGCATATGTCAATGAAGAAGGATTTGATGACCAATTTCAGTGAAGCTGGGAATATGAATGTGTCAATGGCTAATGGTAATATGATTCAGTCAATCGGTACAGGAAATTTAGAAATTGTTTTGACCAATAATGGAAAACCTATCAATAAAACAGTAAAAAATGTTACTTGTGTACCAAATCTCACAACAAATCTATTATCTATGAGTAAAATGACTGAAAATGGCTTAGTTGTAGTATTCGATAAACATGGATGCAAAGTTTATACTGACTCAAATTGTTGCATAGATGGAAATGCTGAATTCACTGGAACTTTGAGAAATGGCCTTTATTTTGCTGATTTGTACTCTGATCCAGTGGGGGTATTTAATACAACAATTTCTAATCAAGAATTATGGCACAAGAGATTAAGTCATTTAAATAGAAAAGGAATGAGAATGCTGAAAGATGGTCTTGTAACAGGCGTACATTTTTCGGAAAATAATAGTCAACCTTGTATTCAATGTATCGAAGGAAAACAGACGGTAAAAAAATTCACGAAAAATAAATCGCAAATGGCTAGTGAATTATTGGAACACATACATACTGATATAATGGGACCTATGGAAGAAATATCCTGGGGTGAAGCCAGATACTGTATAACTTTCATTAATGATTTTAGTAGAAAAGTTTTTGGATATATGATGAGAAACAAAACTGAAGTTCTTTCAAAGTTTAAAGAATTTAACGTCTTAGTAGAAAATCAAACCGACAAGAAAATAAAATGTCTCAGAAGTGATAACGGAACTGAGTATACAAATAATAATTTTAAAGATTATCTTAGAAATCATGGTATTGTACACCAGACAACCATTCCGTATACACCACAACAAAATGGTGTTGCAGAGAGAATGAATAGAACTCTAGTAGAGAAGGCTAGGTGTATGCTTTTCGATGCAAATCTTGGGAAAAAGTATTGGAGTGAGGCAATAAATACAGCAATATACTTGAAGAATCGTTCGCCAACAGCTGTAGTCAGCCAAGCGGCCGAATTACAGATTTTCTTCAATAAAATACTTACTGTCAAGGTTGTTCCATCCGAATGGAAAGAGAGAATACTGATACCAGTTTTCAAAAAAGGAGAGAAAGCAGACCCTAAAAACTGAGTGCTGTACTAAAACTGCAAAACTCTGTTAACATAAAATAGTTCATGTTTTTCCTGATGAGCATGCATTATCTTGGCTTACCACCTAGAGTACACGCTATTAACTTATCGGAACAGTTTCCTAGGCCGCTTATTCTGCCTGTATTGGAAGTCCAGGGTTCCTGGATTAGTGCCACATCGAGTTGCTCCTTGGCGGACCTCCTGCTTAGGACATATGAAGCCGCTCTAGCATGTTGGATGTTCGCCTGGCGAAATTAGATGTGGTTAGCCATTTCTACTTAAAGGTGGAGTGGGGAGGTTAACTTTCTTCCCCCGCATTGTTTCCTGGTGTAGGCCGTTTTGTCGGTGCTTTACCATGAAGGTTTTTTTTCCCTTTTCCGGCTTTTTTGCTGGTTTTGGCCGGCCTCTTCAGTCCCGCTGTCGCCGCCGAGGTAGATTAACCTCCCTCTTTGGTTCTAACGGTTACATCCGAAGACTTTGGAATTTCCACCGATTTTGGTTCTTTCTTGGCTTCCTTGGACCGGAATTGCACCTGTCCAAAGCCAAAATATGGGCGGAAATTTAGCCGCTCCAAATCTTTAATGGATACCTCATCCATTAAGAACGTCCACATTTGACCAGGTCCTGCGTTTTCCCTGTGTAGAATGGTCCACTCCTGGGTATGCGGGGTACGGTTCATCTTCCGCAGACGGTTGGTTACCTGTTCTCCCGTCAGTCTGGGTAGTCCCTCATCGTCTGGGATGAAAGCCACACAGATGTGGGGTACAGTGTTCATAATGGATCGCTGTAGCAGCCGTAGCTGTTCGTTTGACAGCTGAGCAATTGGGTGTTCTGGGTGGATTATGCCCACCTTGATGCCCTAAGCTACAGCTGCAAAAGAGCGTTTTTGCTCTTTTGGGTCCTTCATAGTGCGTGGCTTTTTCGCCGCCGCTTCTGGAGTGCTACCATCCGAGCGTATTCGCTTGCTGGTGAGAGCAGGGGGGATTGATCCCTGCTCCTTTTCTCATCCCGCTCTTTTAGTATTTGATCTAAGGCGGTTTTGCAATGTACCCCGCTCTTGATCAATCGGCTAAGACGTTTTCTCGTCGCGCCGGCAAGTTTGACCTTCTTGTCCAGGTTTATACTGGCCGTTTGCTTAGCCTCGCCCCCTGTTGTCAGGTCCGTTTTCTCGGGAGTGGGGGATTTTAAATGTACGCTCTCAGCTTCCTGCGAGATTTGGTTGCTAGGAGGGTCTGTAGTAGACACCTCCATTTGCATTTGTTCGTCTGTGAGAAGATTGCCTTCGTCGCAGATGGTTTTAATGTTTTTAAAATTTTTGTTACTCATATAGTTCCCACGAGTAGCTAGAGAAAAAATGGTCGACTACGGCAGAGCTCTGGTCGCATGACACCTTAAGCAAAGCCTGATGATCGCGGTAAGCTTGGCTGGCTTAAAACAAACCAACCGCACCTGTCTAGTTTGAATACAAGAAAGTGATCTCCCTTGTACTCAAAGGTAGTAATAATATAGCCGCTGCTCTATATCATGTCCTTAGTTGATCCGCGGGTCTTTAATATTACACACCTTTACTGTAAGCCAGGAAGTTCCCTATCAGCCATTGGGACGCGCCGTGTTGTGGTTAAGGACATCCCCGCACGGTAGTACTTAGTATACAACAAGGAAAGCTTTTTAAAACTGTTTAATATTTTCATACCATATTGTGCGCCGGCGCCAACGACGAGAAGTAGACTGGGCGTAGTAAGCTATAGAAATGCTTTGAGGTATGGGCAGCTTCACCACCGGAACCTCCGTTGCCTCAACTTACTCTTGCTCGTCGACGACGTCTTTTGCTGCATATATGTTGGATCCTTCGATAACTCAGTAAAGCTGGATCGATTTGTTTTCTACTACTATAGGCCAAAGGGTTTACTGCTTTTTATCGCTGTTAATTTTGTTATCACAGTAAATGAAACAACACACTTGTCATCGAGAATATATTGTATAACTTTAATACATGGAGCTTACAGTTTAAAGTCTCCTGTATCTTCGGAATAGTTTCACTGGTTGTTAGCTTTAAACTTGATGTATTTTATTTGATTATATTGATGTGCATTTTACCACATGGTGTTTTAAAGCGGTGATGCCTCGGCTGATGATATGCTAACAAGGGAGCGAAGCGGTGCTCTGCATTGCTTGACGTTCGGAATGCGAAAGAGAACAAAAAGCCGGAAACCTTTTCGAACGTGGCTTCTTCTCGCGTTAAATTCAGCATTTTTGATTGGTCACTGTATGGTCACGTGACCTTATAACCGGTTGCTAAAATTACGCGCGATGATTTCGGAATGTTCTGGAATAATAACTGCACGTGTTTTTTTAGCTGATTTTAAAATTGCATGGGACCCTTTGTTTCTAGCCAAATGCTAATTTGCACGTGATGAGTGCGTAATCAAAACATGGTAGATCACAAAAATGCACGTGTTTCTTTTAGATGATTTTTTTGTCGGCGTCAGGGCCGCACTGAGCAGTTTTAAAAATCAAGGAATTACAGTTGGAAGTACTTATTTCCAACACATAGTGGTGGTTTTTTTCCGTAGAGATCTTGAATGTCTACTTTTGAGCCACCATCCTGCCCTACCCGATAAGAATCACAAGAAAAAATACCGCTTTTGTTCTATCAAGAAAAATTTTAACCAACGACAGTTTACCACTTTTAACATTTTTGAGAATCTCTTATATAACCACAACATGAAATGACTTATAGTTGCAACATTCTTGTCAGTGTCTTAGGTTAATATACATGTCTAGTCATTTTTTACAAACAGAAGACCAAGAAAATGAAATAGGTCAACTTTTTTTACTTCTTGGCAATGGACATTTTAACTAGGATTTTCCGTTATGATACTTTGACAAACATTAAATAACCTTGATTTACATACCGTAATAATAAAAGAACAAATAAAAATTATAACTCTACGTTTTGATTAGATCGAAATAGACTTTTTAGTAGTAAAAATAAGATAGTTCCAGTAAAGCATTTTTTTATATACAAGACATTTGTGGAAAAAAGTTTTTAAAATGCAAATCTTGGTTACCTAGAAAAAAATTACATTACATTAAACATGTTTTATATATATATAAAGTAGTTTGTTATTATACATATTTTAATATACGTACATACATACATTGCTTTAATTTTAAAACCAGCCAGTCCAAATAACTAATGATTTTGCATAAATGTAAGAAAAACAAAAAACATGTCGAATTTATGCAAAATTAAAAGTTTTTTGGACTGGCTGGTTTTAAAATGAAACCACCGTATATAGTTGTACATCATCCTTTTAATATAATTTTTTGGTAATTATTATTTTACGTCCAGATAATTATTGCTTTTTCCTAAATAAAATTACTATTATCCAATAAAGCAAATTGTGTTAGATGTAACAACAATTAACCATTGTGATGCCTGTCTTTCTAATGAGTGATGTTCAAGAATGCCACATCAAGCAAACCATTGACAAGTGATTGAAAGTTTATCAAAGTTAACGACAATTAACAAACGTTAATGGCAAGTCACTATGAAAACAAGAAGTTACAAGTTTGAGTGTTTGGTTTTAATCAATAGATATCATGTTTTTGTTAGTTATCACTGAGAAAGGATAATATCTTTTTTGTTGTTGATATTTCAATTGTTCTTACTTTTTTATTATTATGGATTTAAATTTATAAAAATATTACAATCATCCAAATTTCAAATTTTAACTGGAGATTAATTAAAATGTGACAAATTCTTTTTTTGATCATTTTAATGTTCATCTTATTCGTACAGCCCCATAGTTGGATGTCATACGTGCAGACAGGATTTAATATTTGGTTGTATATTAGGAGTACTGAAAGTTCAGAATATCAACCTAGAAGCCAAAATAATTTTCTGTATTTGATATTAAGTTCTTCTTTTTTCTTCTTTGGATTTTTCCACTTTAGCTTCTTATCAAGTGTCATTCCTAAATACTTAACTGTATTCGCGTGTGGTATGATTTGACCAGTAACCAGTTACAGCTACCGGAGCAACCTTCATAAGTAAAGATAATGCGCGTTGATATAACTTAGTTGAGTTTGATACGCCATCGCTTCGTCCAAAACCATAAAAATTTATTTTTTTAATGGTTAACTTAGTTTAACTTTAATGTGCTTTATAAATGAACATAATATTATTTTAAGTACCTATCGCATCAATTTATTAGGGTGAAAATAAATTTTAACCTTTTTTTTTAAATGTAAATTGGTATATTTAAAATAATTAGAAATATTATTTAGCCATCCATTAAGTTTAAATTAATGAAAAAGTTCTATTCAAAAATATTTTATTTTTAAAAAATTCATTAATTTGTCATAAAATAAGTAATTTATTTCAGTTGCTCTCTTTACTAGGTATCAAAGCAATAATAGTAAATTATTTTTTTAAATTCTAAATATCTTGGTAATATATTTTTACAAGTCTTTTTTCACGCAAAGATGAGCATATTTAAACTTTATGTAATATAGTGTATACATTTTTTGTTTAATTTTATTGCCTACTAGAATCACCGACAACGTTAAATTTAGTTTATTTTTTAAGTAATAGCTTAATTTGATTAACGTATTTTAATGGAATTGCTAGCATTAAAAAACATTTTATAAGCATTCTTTACCTTATTTAATATTAAATCTTTTTTTTGAGATTTAGTTTTGTTAAATAAAAATATTACTTAAAATCCCTGTTTTTTTAAAAACATTTTTTAATTTATAAGTTTTTCCAAAAACAAACATATTCGGTGAAAAAAAAAAATAAAATGAAAACCTTGTTTTAATAACAATGCAATAGTAGGCTAGTGTTACTTTGGCAATCCATTCGTATTTAACTTTATTCAAATTTTAATTGGCTGATGTCATATTCTGTTGTAAATTTGTAGTTTGTTATTTTTGCGTTATTGTGTCTATTACTATCAATAGTTTGATTTATTCATTTTATAACATGTATACAAACGCTAAAATGACCGCTATGCGTTTTGTTTATGGTCTGGCAAGTGGTAGTTAGACGTCTTTATACTGAAAAATATCCGCAACGAGTAACCCCTTATTATTCCGTTTTTGTACGTATTTACCAACGCCTATCTGATACTGAAAGTTAACAAAGAAATTTAATTAACATTGGTCGTTCCAGACAGTTAGAAATGTAAGGGTAGAACAAGATATTCTAAATGAAATTGATCGAAACCCAGAAAAAAGCACTAGAAAAATTGCTAATACTCTAAATACTATTAGCCAAACGTCTGTGTTGCGAGTTTTAAAAGAGCAGCTATTATACCCTTACCAGTGGATGAAGGAGCAACAAGATTGGTCACACCAAGATCAAGGCCCTCCACAAACATCTCTTTATATTAAAATCGGACAACATTTCTAAAAAGACCTTAATAGGGAAAAACTATAAAATAAAAATAACAACCAGAGAAGACTGCTTAAAGAAAACACCATTGACCAGCCCAGGAGTGAAAAGATGGTACACTGATGGATCAGGGTACCAGGGATGCTACGGGGCAGGTGTGTTTAAAGCATCCTGCAACCATATGGAAAGCATACCCCTGGGGAAATACGCATTGGTCTTTCAGGCTGAGGTCAATGCTATACTCAGGTGCGCTATGCACCTGACAGTAAACAGAGTGACCAACATACATACATACATACATAAAGTCACGCCTTTTTCCCATAGGGGTAGGCAGAGACCACTTCCTTCCACTTGCTACGGTTCGAACACACATCTTTTGCTTCCTCTACTTTCATCAGTGCTCTCAACCATCTAAGCATTCCCTTATCTATCTTTGTGACCACATCTTCTTTTACATCACAGCGTTTTCTTATCTCACTATTCTTAACTTTATCCAACCGAGTCACTCCGGCTATACTTCTCAGACTACTCATCTCCGCAGCATTAATCCTATTTTCATGCTTCCTCTGCCAAACCCAACATTCACTACCATACATAAGTGTAGGAACCAACACACCTCTATGCACCGCCAGACGTGCCTTTTTTGACACTTTCTGGCTATTCATAAAGCTATGCAGTGCCCCATTTATTTGTTTTCTTGCCAACACCCTTCGCTCAATGTCACTGTCATACTTTCCATCTCTAGTAAATTTTGAACCCAAGTACACAAATTCATTAACTTGTTCCACTCTTTCTCCCTCAATCCAAACCCCACAGTTTGTCATGCTTTCTTCTCTTTCAAAAACCATTACTTTCGTTTTGCTCACATTTATTTTTATCCCTTTGATTTTCAGGGAATCATGCATAACATTAACCATCGCCTGCAACTCCTCTTCAGATAACGCTAATATGACTTGATCATCGGCGTAAAGAAGGCATTTGACGATCAAATCATTCATTTTTAATCCATACGCACTCTCTTTCAGATCTTTTAAACAATTGTCTATTTATAAGTTAAACAGCCATGGCGAAGCCACACATCCCCGTCTCACACCTTTTTCGATGTTAAACCAGTCCGTGCAAGCTCCGTTTATCCTGACACAAGCAGTGGAATCCTTGTAAAGTGATTTCAGTGCTCGTATTAAACTACCACTCACCCCATACATAGAGAATGTAGACCACAATTCACTCCTCACCACTCTGTCATAGGCCTTTTCCAAGTCTATGAAAGCGCAATAGACCTTCTGACTTCTAGCCAAGAATTTTTCGACTATACCTCGTAAGGAAAAGACCTGATCCATACATCTCCTTCCTCTTCTAAATCCTGCTTGCACATCCCATATCATCTTCTTAGTTTCATTCGTTACTCTTTTGATCAATATCTTTGCATACAGTTTGCCGTACATGATGACAGGTCTGATGATAGTTATGCATATTTTGATTTTGGATTTTCTAGTAACTTCTTTGGATCCAAATACGTTCTTAAGGGCATAAAAGCAGTTGTTTGCGGTTTTAAGTCAGTACTTTATTTCCTCGCTGATGTCATTGTCGGCTGTAATGATCGAACCCAGGTACTTAAACTGCGTGACATTTTCAAAGTTGTACTCATTCATTGTTACATTTTGTCCCAATCTCCCTCTGCCTGCCCTAGAGATGTGCATGTATTTGGTCTTGCCTTCGTTGATCCTTAGACCCATTTTAGATTCCTTGTATTCCAGTTTAACAAACGTTTCTTTACTATTTATTACTCTTCTTTCCACCACGTCAATATTGTCCACATAAGCAAATATTAGTTGTGTGCCATTCGTTTGGAAGAGCTTTGTTTTTAGTTTAGAGTCCCTTACTACTTTTTTCAGGGCAATATTAAAAAGAGTAGGGGACTGCATCTGGATCCTTCTACACAAACTCTGATTAGTCTTATAATTTTATGAGGTATCCCAAATTCTGCTATTGTCTCCCAGATCTTAACTCTTTTCACACCATCATAGGCCTGGTAAAAATCTACAAATAATTGGTGTAGCTGCCTATTAAATTCCCAGATTTTTTCTAGTAGCTGTCTAATTGTGAACAGTTGATTGGTTGTTAATCGGTTTCTCCGAAAGCTGCACTGATAATTTCCTATTATTTCCTCTGTGTATGGGGTAATCCTCGCATACCATTTTGTCTCCTTTTTTGTGTTTGGGGATTATTATGTTTTTTTTTAGTCTCCCGGGATCTTCTTGTTTTTCCAGATAATTATGAGTTCGTGTCTTTGGGATGTTACTGTGTTTCCGGCATGCTTCAAGAGTTCGGTGGTTATTATGTCTTTACCCGAAGATTTATTGTTTTGCAACTTTTTAATAGCGTTCTCAATTTCCATTCAAAAAGGATATTGTTCTCGCGTTTCCGCAGTTTGAAAGCTGGCCGGTTCTTCGTTGTTTATATCACCCTGGTTAAGTAGTTGTTCAAAGTACTCTTTTCATGTTTGCAGCACTTGGTCTTTCCTGGTTATTAGATCTTCGTTGTCGTCCTTGATGATGTTGTTGGTTCTGGGTCTAAACCCATCTTTTCTTGTTCTTATTGTCTTATAGAATTTCATGGTGTGGTTTCTTCCATCGACTTTAAATTCCTGCAACTCCTGGTCTTTTTTGTTATCTTTTTTTCTTCTTAGTAGTTTATTAGCCTTTCTTCTTAGTTGTCTAAATTTACTGTTATTATCTTTGGTAGGATCCTGCATCATTACTAGTCTTGCAGTATTTATCTCCTTAAGTACCTTCTCACATTCCGGGTCGTACCAGTGGTTTCTATTTTTGTTTCTTGGCTTTACTCCCACAGTCACGCTTGCTGCCCCTATGATTGCTTTGAAAAGTACTTTCTATCTCGTGTATTTGTAATTTCTTGGCTTCGGTGCTCTATTTCCGCCTAAAAATTCGTTCTGATTTCCTCGTTTTCCAATTTTGCTGTATCCCTTGTTTGGATTGCACATTTTTTGAGCTTGATATTCTGATTCTTAGCTTTGCTCCAACAAGAAAATGATCCGAGTTTGCGTCTGCCCCTCGATAGCTTCTTACATTCAGGACGTTGCTTGCTTGCCTTGCATCAATTACGACGTGATCAATTCGGTTTTTTGTTTTACCGTCATTGGAGGCCCATGTCTCTTTATTGATATATTTATGTTCATACATTGTAGATTTAATAAGGAGGTTATTAGATGCTGCTAGTTCTGCAAGTCTTAGCCCAGATAATATCAGTTTCATATCCTGTTCAGGTAGTGCGCCTATTTTACTCTCCAGGGTGTCGTAGAACTCGTCTTTAACTGCTTCATCTTTGTCTTCGGTTGGTGCATGTACAGACAGTAAGAACTACTAGTTATAGAATGTTCCTTTCATCCTTAGTTAGCATAAACGTTCATTAATGGGTTCAAATTTTAGGACTGAGCCCAACAGATTTTTCTTAATTGCAAAGCCGGTACCGAGTTGATGTACGTTCTGGTTGTTACCGCTATATAGATAACTGAGTTTTCTATATTCAGATTTCCTGAGCCAGGCCATCTTATTTCCTGTAGTGCAGTTACATCAATTTTTATCCGATTAATTTCTTTAACTGTCCTGACCGCTGCACCCGTCCTGTACCAGCTAAGTACATTCCATGTTCCGATATTCGTTATTCCTTTTCCTTGCTTTGGTCGTCTTTGTTTATCCATCCTGATCCGAGGCTTGTTTTGTGTCTTCACAACCGCCCTTTTTTTTATAAAGTGGGGTGGTTAGCCTCACGCTTAACCCTTCTCCTTTATCCGGGCTTGGGACCGGCAGTGACATGCGAGCGTCTCAATCCACTCCTCGGCTGCCCCAGGCGGATGTACCACGACTATAATTATTGATGACCCTGAATCAGCCTTTTTATCACAGCTCTGCATTATGTGTACAGATAAGGACTATAAACAATGCATTGATAAACAAAGAGGTCTTTTATGAGTTTGCAGGTGGCTGTCTACAAGATGTCAGGTTAAAAAAGTCGACCAATATTCACAATTATTATATTCTCATGCTCAGCATTTTGTTCGCTGATAAATAAAAAGGTCTTTTATAAGTTTACAGTTGACCGATGTATCACGACTATAATTATAAATTCCCTCAGTATTTTTATCACAGCTCGACATGCAATTATGCATTTCTCGGTGCATCACGTGTATAGGATTCTATTGTTAAAATGAGCTATAAAACCAATTTTACTTCGGGTGGAGCTTTAATTTGCCTTCGATCATTATCAAACAAACAAGTAATGACTGTGAATCATTGTGGGCGTGAACTTCAACAATTTGAGGTGAGTTTTTTTCATAATTTATTTCTCTTGAGTATCACAATGCAACTTGAGTTTCGAAATATTATGCAGGGTGTTCTGATTTGTCAGGCTCCAGAGTAATTTTCTTCAACATTCGGTATAACTATGTAATATTTCATATTGTTTTAATAGATTGATCCATAAAAAGTTAACATAAAACTTACTTTATTTAAGCCAATAGTACCTTTTCATAGCCTGCCTTTAAATAAGTCACAAATCATCAAAAATATAAGGGTAGTTCAAACACGATACGGGAAATCAATTGTGGTCGAACTACAAGAGAAAAGCGAATTTTTACCGAAGAGAGCGGTTAAAGCAGTGAAGCTACAAATCTCACTTTTCACCCCTGACGACTTCTTCCTTATTTTTAATGGTTTGCAGGTCTGTCTTTCAACTTTGAAATTTTGAAGAATTAATTAAATGTGAGTAGTGTACTATCTATCTGCGAAATGAATTTTTAAAAATGAACTTTTTTCAGACGGTGTCTCTACAACAGCCAACCGTTCACAAGTGCGTGGTGAAGGGAGCAATATTTAAGTTACTTGGTGGAAATTTTCTTTTTATTCGTAATGAAACAATAAAAACTAACGAAATAGCTCATATAAGTAATGAAATTATTACAAAATTAAAAGAACTTAAATAAAAAAATTAATTAATGAGAGGAGCTCGTGGGTAAAGAAAATTAATAAACATATTCAAATTTTCAATAAAGCAATTGGGAAGGCTGATTTGACACTAGAAATTCTTAGAAAACTTAAGACTAACGTGCCTCCTTGAATGGGTCTTCACCTTGACGTGTTGGCGGAGCTTAGCTCCTTAAACGAGGGCAAACCAGGCGTCGGTCGACCAAAAGAGACCTCCCAAGCCAAGGTGTTGACTACCTACCGTGCCGAGGGCTGCATGACGCAGGGGGAGCTGCGCCTCGAACGGTGTCTCCTGGATACCGGGCGACCTCTGGGAGTATAAAGCCAAGCCCTGGGCATTCACAGCTCTGCTCAGGTAAGACCGCCCAAAGTAAAAAAAACATAAACAACCACTCAGGGCGAAACCTCGACTAAAGGCGAACGACCAAAGGCGAAAAAATCACCCCTACCTTTTGAAAAAAAGGACAGGGAGCCGCGAGGCGACGCCATAAATAATGAAAACTGGAGCCAGGAGCTAAAAAGGCACATGACCCAGTAGCCCTAAACAAAGAGCAAGACGCTCGGAACATCACACTGGGGCCGGGCGAAAAACTCCGGATCTCGGAGCTGAGCACACCGAGCCCTGCGACTGGCCAAAAGAGCAAGAAGCCCAAGACGACTAGTCAAGGGACTTATGCACAAATGGCCAAAAACAACATTAGGTTAGCTGTAATACTAGACAACTACCCTGACAAAAAACTAGGGGCCGATGAAGCGAGGGAAGTGAGGAACCTGGTGCACGGCGGGATCTTGGAATGCGGTCGTGTCGAAGGGGACCACGTCCCAATCTTCAAGGGAACCTGGGACAGGGACGGAGCAGTCATCTGTGACTGCACGGACCAAGAAACGGCGGACTGGCTAAAGTAGCTGTTTACCGAAAAACAGCTAGGGGATGGAAATAACCTAGCTGTTGTACCAATCGGGGAGCTACCAAAGCGGCACCGAATAGTGGTTCATATGCAAGACCCAAACACATCAGTGGTAGACGCTACAGTCTATCTTGATATACAAAACCCGGGCCTAAAAGTAAAGGACTGGTTTAAGGCAAGGAACAGCGAAACCAGGAACTCTACTAGTACCCACTGCCCTCTGAAAACTAAACCTTAAACCCCACTGTGGGATGTACCGGGCGACTGTCAAGTTGCTTGATAAGTCCAGCAAAGGGGTTGAAGGAGAAAAAACTGCACAGGTAGAGCAGGACCAAGGGAAGGCTTAATCAATGGCTGACCCGGTCCTGCAAATAGCACAGATCAACTTGCATCATAGCAAAGGCACCTTGGCTATCCTTGTCAGGAGCCTTACTAAAATACAAACAATTATAGCACTCATACAGGAACCCTGGATTGTGAGGAACGCTATCAAGGGACTGGGAGAACAATAGAACCTATTTCATGTGGACACCCAAGAAAAGGTAAGAACCTGCATTATAGTAATGGGAGCACAGGCTACTTTTATGCACCAATTAAGCGATGGCGACCTAACTGTAATAAGATTAACAACACCCAAAGGGTACACAAACCAAGCGGAATTGTTAATAGGGTCAGCTCATATGCCCTACGATTTCACGAAAGCACCTCCAGAATCAGTCATAAGACTGACGGAATATGCCAAAGCGCAGGGGCTAAAACTTCTTCTGGGTGTAGACGCCAATGCTCACCACATAGCGTGGGGAAGCACTGACGTGAACCAGAGAGGGGACAGCCTCCACGACTTTGTGCTTGGAGCACAACTCATCCTAAATAGAGGTAATGTACCCACCTTCTTGGACTGTAGAAGACAAGAAGTAATAGATATCACGGTGTGTACGAAGGGTGTGGCGGGCCAGATCAGAGACTGGAGGGTTTCTAGTGAACCCACAGGATCTGACCACAGGCAAATCCGCCTATCCCTAAACTACACACCGGAAGTAAACTGGGGAAGAAACCCACGTAAAACTAACTGGGAAGGATTTAAAGGGGAGCTTTGCATGAGGCTTCAACACATACCCAAAAGAATACACAAAAGACCAACTTGAAGTCGCGGCTCAATTAGTGACCGAGACTATCAGGAAGTCCTTCGAACAAAACTGCATGCTAAGGGCTAGAAACCAAACCTCCAAGGTCCGATGGTGGAATAACACCCTGGCGGAACTCAGGAGAAAGGTCAGGAAAGCCTTTAACAAAGCAAAATGCTCAGGGAGAGATGAAAACTGAAGCTGCTTTCGACAGCTCCAGAGGCAATAAAGCAAGGCAGTGGTTGCTGCTAAGAACAAAAGCTGGAGGGATTTTTGCGGTGAAATTAAATCGATCTTCGAGGCCTTAAAAGTAGCCAAAATCCTCTGCAAGGGAAATAATGCAGTCCTTGGCTGTTTAAAAAAGCCAGACGGCGGTTATAAAAAAATAAAAAATAAATCGCTGAAACTACTGATGGAAACTCATTTCCCGGGTTTCAGCGAAGAAAATACAGACAAAAGAGACCATAAAAGTCCCAGGGACAATTATTGTACTAGGGAGTGGGATCTAGCGGCCAAAATAATCAAACCGAATGGGGTAGAATGGGCACTAAAAACATTCGACCCATACAAAGCACCAGGACCAGATGGAATATATCCGGTACTGCTACAAAAGGGTATGCGGGACCTAATTGGCCCCCTCACCAATCTTCTAAGGGCTAGTATCGCCCATAGACACATCCCAGAAGCCTGGACCGGAAGCACAGTAGTGTTCCTGTCCAAGCCTGGAAAAAACGGCCATGTGCTGGCCAAAGACTTTCAACCGATAAGCCTCTCCTTATTCATATTGAAGACCTTGGAGAGACTGGTTGACAAACACATAAAAGACATGACTTTAACAATGCGCCCCCTGACCGACCCACAGTACACATACCGGAAAGGCAGGTCCGCGGAGTTCGCCATACACCATCTGGTGTGGATATTGCTAGAGCTTTTGACAGCACTTCTAACAAGTCCATAAGGAAAGCAAAAACAAACAAAGGGGTGAAAGAAAACCTTATTGATTGGACGGAAAAATATGCTGAAAGGTAGATTACTAACTGTCAGCAACAAAGAATATCAACTAAAAGGCCGCCCTACTAGTGAATGTCCCCAGGGGGGCGTATTATCGCCTCTCTTGTGGTGCCTTGTGGTGAACAAACTATTAGTTAAAATAAAAAAATCTGGACTTCGTATATAAATATGCTGATGACATAGCCATTATAGCAAGTAGAAAGCATCTGTCAACTCTCAGGAGCATCATGATGATGTCACTAAGAATCACGAAAAACTGGTGCACGGAAGTTGGGATAGCGGTACACCTGTCAAAGACCGCAGCCGTGATTTTTACCAGAAAATACAAACCCAAACCCATTAGCCCTCTGAGACTATGGAATCAGGAATTGAAATACTCCGCGTCAGCGAAGTACCTAGAAGTACACCTGGATGCAAAACTGAAGTGGAAAGTACACCTCTAGGTAAAGAGGAAAAAAATGTATGCCTCAATGTGGGCATGCAAGAGAGCCATAGGAAAAACCTGGGGTCTAAAACCGAGAGTAAGCCTGTGGTTATATCAGGCGGTATTACTACCGTCACTAACGTATGCAGTGGTAATTACGTCGCACTCATCACACAATTAACCTGGCAGTGCTTGCCGTCATCAAACAGCACTGCCTGGAGAGAATAAGGATGTAAGTGTCTACCAAGCAGACACTAAAGAGGCGAGCGAGGGGTTTGTCAGAAAATAAACTTTTTCGCGAAAAACCCTCTTGCTTATTCCAACCGCCCCCTAGTGTAGTTAAGGACTGTTGATGAGGCGGAAACCTTCTGGATAGGTATTTATGAGGTGACACGTCCATTCAATAAAGATACTCCAGCCCTGACGCAGTTCGGAGCTTTTTGTGAAAGGTTCCGAATTGCTGCGTCAACCGATAACCGCCGAGGAGGTTCGAAAAACCCTAACGGGTACAAAGAATTTTGCTGCACCAGGTCCCGATGGGATAAATAACTATTGGTGGAAAAAGTTATTACATACCCATCACCATTTAGCCAGAATATTTAATGACTGGCTAAATGGGGAGCAGCAAATACCGGAGTGGTTTATCGAGGGAAGAACCATGCTTCTCCCCAAGAAAGAAGATTTGTCTATTCCAAAGAATTACTGACCAATAACCTGTTTAAACGCATGCTACAAGCTGTTTACACGGATTTTGTACATGCGCATGCTCCTAGTAGTAGACCCAGTTTATCAGCGGATATATGAACAACGAGGGTCGAAGACAGGTGTCGCTGGCTGCGAGGAGAACCTGCTGATAGATAGGTCTATTACGCAGGACTCCATGCAGTACAAGCTAAAACTCTCTATGGCCTGAATCGATTATCGAAAGGCATTTGATACAACGTCGCACGAGTTACTCGTGTACCTGCTCTAGTGCCCTTAGGTACCCGAACCGATAGTGAAATGCATTGAACAACTGATGCCGCTTTCGAGGACTTGCTTTACCATAACATCGGGTAATGCGAAGGTCCAGACAGAGCCGGTCATCATCAAGAGGGGAGATTTTTAGGGAGAATTCCTCAGTCCTCATTTATTTTGCATCTTATTGTTGCCGTTATCCGTTGAACTCAGAAAAACCAAAGGTTATTATTGCGAACCAACCAGTCACCGGAGGCATAAGGTCACTTATTTTATGTGGATGATCTTAAACTTTATGCTTCTTGCGAAAGGAACTTAGATCAATCCCTCAGGGTGGTACAGGAGTATACACAGGCTATTGAAATGAAATTTGGGATGGACAAATGTTCATCTTAAGAGAGGACGATGCAAGAAATTCAACAAGGACGCGCAGTTAGTGGACGAAAGCATCCTACATAATTTGGATGCCAGAGAGACGTACACCTACCTGGGTGTGAATAAAAGCCACATCTAGAAAACACAAATGGTGAAAGACGCTCTCCGCATAAGTATAGGCAGCGACTCTGATAGATCTGGTCTTCGGAACTGTCGGGCAAGAATAAAGTCGCTGTTAGTATTATGCTTGCTATTCCAATCCTGCTATACTCTGGAGTATTGAAGTGAAATCTAGCTGAGCTGCGCCAACTTGTCGTGCACCTACATAGAAGTTTGCATCCAAATTCGTCCGTTCCACGGTTATATCTCCAACGAATGCAGAGAGGCCGTGGGCTCTTAAGTTTGGAGTATCTCCATAACGGAATGGTTCTGGATGACGCCTGTAAAGTCATCAGGAGTTTGGACCCCCTCCTGCAAATGTTCAAAAGCCATAAAGTTGCAGGAGTAGGAGCATTTCTATTCTGGGCAGCACACCGAGCATCTGATAAATTCTCTATGATTTTTGATTCCGAGTGGAGAGCTCTTGACTCAGTCACTGAGCTCGACACCGCTCTGAGGAATGCCCGCATCAAAGCTGCAGACGTTAATAAAACTCTGCAGGTTCACATAGATAAGCCTCTACATTCTGTCTTTTTCAACAACATAAAAAAACTGACCTTTGCATTCCTAAGGTCAGGCTGGCTTAAGTCGAAAACAAAGGGGTTTATCATGGCATGCCAGGATGAAGTTTTCAATACCTTACATTACCGAAGCCGAACCATGGGTATAGAGGTCCCTAATATAAGATGGCCTGCCGTAGTGCGCCGGAAACGCTGATGCACCTGCTTTCAGCATGCACGGTGTATGCAGTTTCGGCCTATATCCATAGACATAATGCGGCATTACGAGTGCTATACTATCATCTGAGGCACTCGTTCGGTATTGATAAAACTCCAGTGCTGCCCTATGCTACGGGGGATATTGAATCTGTTGTGGAGAATGAGAGGTGTTGAATTTATTGGAACTTTTTATTCTTTATCCTCAGGCAGCTACAAGCCAATAAGCCTGACGTAATTCTCCTCGACCACCTAACTAAGACAAAGTTCGTGATCGAATTTTCGGCACCAGCCGAACCAGACATCGCCTTAAAAGAAGAGGAAAAATGGACAAAATAAAGAGACCTTCTCTTCGAACCCCGCAGACTTTATTCAGGCCATTCTGTTGAACTGGTCATCCTGATAATAGGCTTCCTCGGTGGTACACGCCACATACTGCTCTTGAAACTCCAAAAAATACCAGCTTGCCGACAAAAGGCACACGTTTTAGCTGGGGCTATGCAGAGGGCCGTCATCTTGGGATCATTGCGTCTGCTCAGGGCACACGATATTCGGTCCCAGTGATCACTTACCCTACGGCGTGAGGAGTGGTCACTGGTTTCTCCCCAGCTCGGCTCTGCGAGGTATCGGAATCGCAGAGTCGTGACTGGGATTTAATAAATCAATAAAAATAATAATAATACCCCTCAGGGGGTTTAGAGGGCCACTTCGGTAACTTTATGTTTTTGAAGTGGCTTTCAAAATACGGGAAAGCGTCCCCGAGGTACCTTAGCCAGCATTCCGCTGTCCACCACCAGCTATCCTTTCTCTCCATACATACCTTTCATAAACCTTTTATCCTAACATTCTATGTTAAATCCCTCCGAGGAGTAAACCTCGTGCGCCATGCGCATAAAAAATCCGTAATTTAAAGTGGAAGCCATCATGCTGAGAAATGAATGGCCATACGTAGTTCGGTCGAAAACGATGCCCTCTGGATACATGGTCGAATCTAGTTGTAAGAAAGACCTTGCTGTAGTATGGAGCACTGCTGCAGTTGACTGATTATTTCTTCCTTGCTCGTGGGATTTATATGCAAAAATCACACAAACAAATTAAAGGTGTTGATGGGTCACCAAAAAAACCCACAGCAACTCAAGAGACGACGGAATTGTCTCGGTTCTTGGTTGTTAAAAGGAAGGGTGATAATGGAGAGTACTTTGATGTGGTTAGCCCAATTGTCATCTCAAAGGTTATTTATGGATTGATAGGTGAAGTTATAAATGTGAGAAAAATTAAGGATGGTTTGTTAGTAAAAACTAAATCGAATCTACAGTCAAATCGACTTTTACAAGTAAAAAAGTTTGCAGACTACGATGTAGAAGTTGTACTACATACTACCTTGAATATATCTAAAGGAATTGTATTTTGTAGAGACCTTTTAAATTGTTCAGTGGAAGAAATAAAAGAAAATCTACAAAACGAAGGCGTGATTGATGTAAGAAGACTAAAAGCGCAATGTTGATAATCAGGTTGTCGATTCAGCAAATCACGTCCTTACATTTAATACCTCTAAATTGCCTGATGAAGTGAAAATAGCTTACTACAATATAAAGATTAGACCTTATTTCTCACCCCCCCACCAGATGTTTCAATTGCCAAAAATTTGGACATGTCGCAAACAACTGCAAGAATAAAAAGTTATGCTTGTGGACTACCCCCACATGAAGCTACAGAATGTGAGCAGCCTGTCAAATGCATTAATTGTGAAGGCTCGCATGCAGCAAATAGTAAAGATTGTCCAAAATTTAAAAACGAAACGGCAATTATCAAACTGAAAATCTCTGAAAAAATTTCATATGGGGAAGCAAAAAGAATAATATTAATTTCCAAACCTAAGAAAAATATATCTCACGCAACAGCTGCGAAAGCTCCAGTTTTTAATAGTAGTGAAGTTATTAATCAAATTCTTCCTCGTTTGGAAGAAATTATTTCCAAGACAATCAATCGAGAATTACATTCACAAAATATTCCCACAACATCCTCTGGCTATCACTGCACAAAAGAGATAACTCCACCCTGTTTCACTAGACCTAAGAGAAACAGATCAGATAGTTCTGAGATAGAATCAGTAACAAGCGAGGCTACCACCTCGCAAACTGATTCGATTAAAAAAAAATCAAAAAGAGGATGGCTTCGTGGGAAACCTCGTAAAATTGGCAATCCTGGTGTTAGTACTGCTAATACTCAGGAATGCAATGATTTATTAAACAAACTGTGATATATTTTTTTTATAAATACATTTCTAATTATATATATATATATATATACATTCATAAACTTTAATTTTAATTTTACACATAATTTATTTATACAAATTATTTACCCTTACACTACTACGTAATACATAAGTCTATCAATATTCCTATATCCATTCAAATTACTTAAATATTAACAATGGCAAATCTAGAAACACTATTACAATGGAATTGTAATGGCCTAAAACATCATTACGTAGAGCTCAAAAAATTCTTGTCAAATATAAACCATTCTGTATGTGTTTACAAGAAACACATCTAAAACCAAATGAAACTTTCTTTATAAGAACTTATAACTCTGTCAGTTTGAGTGTTAATCCTGGAATGAGAACACATGGTGAAGTATCTATTTATATAAAAAATAATATTACAATGAAGGAAATCAAACTAAACACCAACTTGCAAGGAATAGCTATTGAATTAAATTATCCAAATAAAATGTCTATCTGTAATACATACCTTCCCGATATCCATTGGAGACCAGAAGACCTACAAGATCTTGTGAGACAACTCCCCACCCCTTTTATTTTTCTGGGAGACTTTAACTCGCATAATACCCTATCGGGTTCATCACATACTGATCTCAGAGGGAAAGCTATAGAAGATATACTCGAAGATTTTAATTTTAATAATCTGAATACTAGTGAAGGTACCTACATAAATAGTCGATCAAATACCCTCTCCCAATTGGACCTTACAATTTGCTCACCTATATTGGAACCAAATATCAAATGGAGTGTTTTAGATGAACACAACACTGATCATATACCTATCATCCTTGAATTTGCAGACAGAACGAAATATGAAAACATACCTAAGAGATGGATACTAAACAAAGCAAATTGGTCTCTCTATCGCGAGCTTCTCGAGTCCTTCATCCCAAAAAATATAAATAATATAAACTTGCTCCTAAAACAGTTTAATGATGCAATAATTGAAGCAGCAACCATTTCTGTTCCAATGACAAAAAGTTCACCCAAAGTCAAAAAAGTACCTTGGTGGAATCAAGAAATCGCAGAAGCTGTCAAAAAGAAAAAGAGAGCCTTTAACGTATTCAAAAGAACTATGACAAAAGAAACGTTAATTAAATTAAAACAATTGAGAGCTAAAGCTCGTTACCTGATTGTGAAATCAAAAAAAGAAACTTGGCAAGATTACATTAATTCGATAAATACCAATACGTCGTGTAAAGAAATATGGCAAAAAATTCGTAGCATAATTGGAAGAACATTTAACTTACCTTTCCCCCAACTGATAGTTCATGATACGAAAATCACAAATCTTCAAGATATATCAAATGAACTTGCAAATTATTTTGAGCAAATGAGCGCAAAAACTAATATAAATAACCAAACCCATTCTCTTAGATTTAATACTGATCAATATTTTGAATATAATTCACCTTTCAAATTAAAAGAATTGGAAAATGTTTTAAAAGATGCGAAACCGTCAGCACCAGGAAGTGACCAAATTATTTATCAATTTATCAAGTACCTACCTGAAAAACAAAAAAATTACTTAATTAGAATATTTAATAATATTTGGCAAAATCATACCTACCCGACACAATAGAAGGAAGCAACCATTATTCCAATACCAAAAGCAGGAAAAAATCTTGAGTCAGCATCTAGTTATCGTCCCATCTCCCTTACCTGTTGCATGGGTAAGCTAATGGAAAAAATGGTTAGCGTAAGGCTAATATGGGAACTAGAGAAAAGAAATTTATTGAGTGATTATCAAATGGGGTTTCGTAAACACCATTCTACAAACGACCAGCTTGTTTTACTTGAAAACGCTATTCAAAACTTTGCGAACAGATGCCACCTTGTTGCAGTGTTTTTCGATATCGAAAGAGCATTTGATCAGACTTGGCGATTGGGTATCCTCAAATTACTCGAAAAATGGAACTTTAAAGGTCATTTACCATTATTCATCAAAAATTTCTTAGAAGAAAGAATTTTCAGAGTCAAAGACCAACAAACGTTATCCGATATCAGGTCTTTAAAAAATGGTATCCCACAAGGATCCACCCTAAGTGTGATTCTATTCACTATAGCAGTTAACGAGCTTATAGATGCAGTTGAAGAGAATGTTGGGAGAAGCATATATGTTGACGATTTAGTTATTTATTACCAGTCAAATAATATTGAAAATATTAAAAAAACTCTACAAAGGAACATAAATAAAATTAACAGAGCTGCAAAAGAAATAGGCTTTTCTTTTTCAAAAACAAAAACACATTTTGTACACTTCTGCAGGCTAAGATCCGTTCACCACAATCCCATACTGACTTTGGACGGTACCAATATAGAAGTAAGGTCATCAGCACGAATTCTAGGGGTTACCATGAATAGCAAACTTAACTGCAAGTTACATATTAATGAACTATCTAACAACTGTAAGAAATACTTGAATATTTTTAAATCAATATCAAGCATTAGGTGAAGATGTGATCAACAGGTATAACTAAGGTTCTACAAATCATTCATTTTACCTCGGATTGATTATGGAAGTATTGTATACGCTTCGGCAAAACCATCAACTCTAAAACCACTTGATACAATCTAAAGAACAGCATTGCTTGTCGCACTTGGTGCTTTCCGGACAAGTCCAACACTATCACTCTGTTGCGAAGCATCTATTCCCCCTCTACAGTATAGAAGAGAGCAGTTAATTTCTAATTATTGTATTAAAATGTTGGCTTCACCCAAACACCCAGTGAAGTGTTTGAAAAGCGGACAACAATAACAAGACCAGTAAGAATTAGATTTAAAGAGCTGATAGAAAAATTAAATACATCTTGTCCCGAGTTCTACTCTCTTCAAGAATATGAGGTCTCTCCATGGCTTATGAGTAAACCAAAAATCCATTTTGAGTGTTTGAAATATAATAAACATCACCATCCAACTAATCAAATTAAACAAGAATATTTAACTATTATAAATTTATATCCAAATAATAGAATAATTTACACTGATGGTTCTAAAAATGAGAACAGTGCTGGAAGTGCTTTTTATATCGACGGCATAACACGAACTTGGACATTACCACAAGCAGCTTCAGTGTTCATTGCAAAGCTATATGTTATCTGGCAATCCTTAAAATTCATAGCTAGTGAAAAGCGTTCATATAATATCATATGTACTGATTCACTTAGCTCACTCCAGGCTGTAGAAAATAACTTTAATTCTGACCCGCTCATTAGAAATATCCATAATATTTTATTTCACTTGGAATCTGTCGGAAAAAAGTAATATTTATATGGATACCAAGTCATATTGGTATCGTTGGTAATGAATGTGCTGACCTAGCTGCAAAAAGAGCACTCAGTGAGCAACAAGAAGACATTCCAGTAAGATCAGATAATTACAAGCTGCACATCAAGCAAATAATAATATCAACATGGCAGAATCAATGGAGTCAACATGCGTCCAAGCTACGTAGGCTAAAAACCTCTGTTAAGCCATGGATAGCGAAATTACATTTGAACAGAAAAGAGCAGGTCAAATGAGCAAGAATTAGAATTGGACACACACATCTTACATCCTCCTATATGCTAATAAAACAAAATCCGCCTAAATGCGAATTATGCGATACAATTCTAACAATTGATTATATGTTATTAAACTGTCCAAAATATCCAAATCAACGACAACAAATGATGCTTCCAAATGATATTAGACTTTGCCTAACAAATGAAAGTAATATTAAAAAAGTTATCACCTATTTAAAAATAATTGATATTTTTAACAAAATTTAATGTAATAACACTCAGAAGTATTGAATATTTATATAGAAGGCTAATGACCTTGTAGTCGAGGCCTTTCTCTCAACAAAAAAAAAATAATAATAATAGTAAAAATAATAATAATAATACTAATAATATTACCCCTCCGAGGAGCTGTGGGACCTTGTCGTGGTGGAGGGGCTCAGTAACTACAATGATTCTGAGAGCGATGCCGACAGGAGTTTTATATTCCTGGCAGGGCCACTCATGCTGGTAAGGTCGAAAATGAGTAGAAAAACTAAGGACAGCTCAACAGGAGTCAACCTGTAAAAATCCGGAAGCTAAGATGTAAGATATCGTGTCGAGAGATGAATAGCTACTCGTAGTTAGTCGCTAAAAATTCCCTGTGAGCACTTGGCGAAACTCACTTGTATTTTAGCCTTGCTATGGTAAGGGAGCACTGCCATGGTTGACTCTTTTTTTCTGCCCTACTTGAGGGATTTGTATGGAGCTACCAAATAAAACACTTGCCACGTCTTTTTTCGTTCTCTAACGAGTACTCTGCTAGCGGTTTCTCTACTGGCAAATTATGCCCGAGCTCAGCCGTAGAGGGTAGAAGAAAAAAATATATAAAAGTGAGCTGCGCCACCGACTTGAAGGTATAAGCCGGAAACCCCTAGATCTTATGGGCACTAGCAGGGCCACAAGATAAACAACTATGATTATGATGAACCAAATAAATAAAATTATAGCAAAAATATGTTGGATACTTTACTCACACAATAGATAATTAAGGTACACAGTTCAATAGCAACATCATAACAAATATAGTCAAAATTAACAGCTATGGTGAAATTTTCTTGCTAAAACAAACCAAAAATGTAAAATTTACAACTTTATAAAATAACCAAAACAGAAGTAAGAGTAACAGACCTTACCAAGTTACAACAAAAAGTAAGACATATATAAATTAACTGATTAATAACACTAATTCAAACATTTACATAAAGGCAAAGAAGATTCACTAGTTAACCGTTTACATAAAGATTTTCACTGCCAAAACAATCGAGTTCATTTAAAAATATCTTTACAATGGTTGTCCTTTAAAATATGTAGATTGTAGGATATTTACAAATAAGTAGGAAGAAAATATGTTTTTACTTGGACATAAAGAATTATTGAGAAAGTTATTTTTATTTAAGTTTAGTTTTGGCAAATTATCTAATGCAATAAATAGTTTCCAACAATGTACTATATTAATAAACTAAAACAGAACGTAATAGTGGTGTCAGCATGAGTCATTGCGTTATATATTTAAAAATAAATCATATCTAAATCATATCATAACTAAAGCAAAACTTACACGTGGTGTCGAATGAGACAAGGCGTTATATATTTAAAAATAAATCACTGATAACTTTTGGGTATGCGAATTCACATGTACTCCTGTGGCCTACTCCTGTGCTACTCCTGAACTACTCCGGGGGCTGGTTAGATTAAGGGGCGGCACCAGTTAGTGAACAATGGCTTCCCTCAAATAAATCCCAATAACGGCTATTCAACTCGACACCAACTCCAAAATATTCACAACAAAGGCAAGACAAAATGGTCAAGTTGAAAATCAAATGGTTTTTCTTCAAAATCCAATTAAGATGGCTCAAATACAGCCAGATATGAAAGAAATCCCATAGAGGTTCTGCACACGTGCTAATAACACACCGCCCCCAACAACTTTTACCGACCCCTGGCCTCCAAGACTCTCAAAACACGACTCCCGCTCCTATCCCGGAAATCAAGAAAAATGGCGCGGAATAAACGTCAACCAACAATCTTCTCAAATCTGTGCCTCGTCCGTGTGAATATCCAGTCCCACCCACACAGAAATTGCAAACCAAACGATAATCTTACCCCTACAAGTTATGCAACACTATCTACAACGAGTTACAGCACAGTGTACTGTATGCAACAAGGAATACGAAACTCATTAGAGACAATTAATAATGGAATTTGTAGAAGGAAAAAATAGGCACGTGACACAGTACAGAGATACCTCTATTTATAAATAGAGGAAACACGAGCCAGGAAAAGGCGGTTCCACCCCGGTTTCTGGTCGTGAAAAGAAAAGAAGGTGATTTTGCCAAAGTTAGCCCTTTTCTCATTCAGAAAGCACTTTTCGGCGTTGTTGGATCACTAAAAATGATCAAGAAAACTAGGGACGCTCTACTAGTAGAAACCGTTTCTGCATCTCAAAGTGGTAGACTACTGAAGATTACCAGATTACAAGATATGGAAGTTAAAGTTTTCCCACATAAATCATTGAAGAATCCAGAGGTGTTACGCACGTCCTGACCTTCTAAACTGTTCTACCGATGAAATAGAAAAAGAGCTACAGAATCAAGGAGTGACTAGGGTATATCGAATGAAAACAAAGAGAGATGGCCGACTTGTTGATACTCCCAATCATGTATTGACTTTCAATAGCACAACCCTTTCAAAATTTGTTAATGTTGCTTTTTACTCTTTGCCAGATAGAATGTACGTTCCTCCATCGCTGAGGTGTTTCCGTTGTCAAAAATTCGGTCATACTTCCCAGCGCTGTCAGGAGATGCAGGTTTGTGTGTGTGTAAAATCGCTCCATGAAGGCAATCCATGTAGCGAACCTATAATTTGTATGAATTGCAAAGGAAATCATTCAGCTTGATCAAAAAATTGTCCAATTTATAAACAGGAAATGGCAATTCAAGAAATCAAAGTCAAAGAAAATATCACTTATTTTGAAGCAAATTGCTGGAGTATCTTTTGCTCAGGCAGCAAACAAAACTCCTTCCATAAATATGACTAAACTTGTGAAAGAACTTGTCCCACATCTTATTAAAGCCGTGACTAAAGCAATGAATTCCAAAACTACCACACCATTGGTAGTCTCTCCCCCTACTTTTCAAGCAACTTCTCTTCCCGTCATAATAAACCCCTCAACTATAGGAAATAAACGTAACCTCAGTCAGAGATCCCCAGTATTGAAGAACCAGATTCAGATATCACCTCAGATACTGCTGAAATCTCTGACAACCGAAATAAAAAGAAAAAGAAAAGAGTTGGTTGGCCAGAAGGCAAACCACGAAATAACCCAAAAGGGTCTTCAGGACCCTCAGAAAGAGATGATTTGAAAAATGTGTGAGTGTGTGCGGGCTGGCTGGTGTGGGGCGGCGCTATATGCGGAGCTATATGTGGCGGCGGTGTGGCTTGGGGCGCTCTTTTCGTCTGTCGGCCCGTATATATTATTTGCTGTGTTGGTTACTCATATAATAAAAATATTAAATAAAAAAAAAAATCTATCAAAACATATTTATGTACAATAAAATAATTCAATGAAATTGTAATGGAATGCGAATACACCTTGCAGAATTGCAATTAATTAAGAGTAACCTGAATTTTTTTCTCTTCGCGATTCAGGAGACACATCTTCGCCCGGACGAACGTTTCAGCTTGCGTGGCTTCCGGTGCTTCCAAAGGGATGTTGTTCCGGATGTGAGGGCAAGAGAAGGTGTAGCAGTTTTTCTCAAAGACACAATTCCTGGAAGAGAAATAGAAGTGAATACTAGATTGCAAGCTGTTGCTGTACTGATCGAATCCCCACTAAAGCTGACAATCTGTAACGTGTACCTACCAGACTATTTTTGGAATGTCCACGATATACGGAGTTTGATTTTCCAGTTACCAGAGCCCTTTCTTTTTGTAGGAGATTTCAATGCTCACTCGACTTTGTGGGGTTCTCAAGTGACAGACACTCGAGGAAGACGGATAGGTACAGTCCTAGAAGAAAATAATAAATGTCTACTGAACACTGGCCAACCGACCCATTTCAATGCAGGATCCAATTCCTTCTCTGCAATCGACTTGTCCTTCTGCTCACCAAATATTGCCCCCCAATTCATCTGGAATCCTCTGGATGACCTCTACTCAAGCGACCACTTTTCTATCCAGTTAAGCGTGAGTACCCCTTCCCAAGAAAGCAGTTTCACAGAAAAGTGACTTATCAAGAAGGCAGATTGGACAACATTCACTTCTCTGGTCAAAATACCTGACCCTGATATCCATGTTGACAATGATGACGCCGTAAACGCCATCATTGAATCAATTTTAAATGCCGCCGAAGAATAGATCCCGAAATCTAGGACCACTAGAACGTCTAAAGCAGTACCTTGATGGAATGAGAATATACGCCAAGCTATAAATGACAGAAAAAATGCCCTGAAAATTTTTCGAAGATTTCCGACTCAAATGAATCTTATTCAATTTAAGAAACTAAGAGCTCGTGCACGAAAGATGATTAATAAAGCTAAAACCGTTCATGGAAAGAATATGTGTCATCTTTATCAACGGATACCAATGTTGCTGCTATCTTATCAAGTTTTAGTTACTAACTAGTTCCTGAACTATCAGAATTTATCAATGTTATATTAGTTGCCTTGACAAAAAAAAAAAGAATGCTCTTAACAGGTTGGCATGCACGGAAAGAAAAATGAACATAAATCAGATTTATGGTAGGATATACTGCGAGAAGATGAATGATCTCCTGAAAAAAGGATACATTTGCAAACTTTCAGAAGAAGAAGCCCATATCAAATCAACGAAATTATGGTATCTTCCCCATTTCGGAATTGAGAATCCAAATAAACCTAATAAACTTAGAATAGTGTTCGATGCATCATCAAAATCCAATGGAATTAGTTTGAATGATTGTTTGATGACAGGTCCTGATTTATATAATTCCCTTTATACAATTTTACTCAATTTTGGAATTAAAAAATATGGTTTCATTGGTGACATCAAAGAAATGTTTCTACAAGTTAGAGTTCGACAAGAAGACTGCGTAGCTCAGAGATTTCTGTGGCGTGAAATGGATGGACATAGAGAACCTAGCGTGTATGAAATAGGTGTTGTCTTCTTTGGACCATCCAATGGACCATGTCTGGCACAAGAAGCAAAAAATCGGAATGCTCGTGAGTTCAGCAAAGAATTTCCTAAAGCAACGAAAACAATCATTGAACAACATTATATGGACGTCTATTTGGGTAATGCAGACTCCATTGAGAAAGGTAAGAAACTTATTAAAGATATAATATATATTCATTCGAAAGGAGGATTTACCATATGTAACTGGGTTGCCAATTCTTCAAAAATACTCGATAATGTTGACACTGAATTGAAATCGCTTGATATGAAAAACTTCGAATCAAACTCAGAAAATAAAATCGAAATAATTCTAGGTGTCTTTTGGAATCCATTCGAAGATTCATTTACATTTCAAACTAAATTTCACAAAATTGATAAGGATATTTTGATGAACAAACGAAGGCCAACCAAAAGAGAAATTTTAAAACTTATTATGTCTATTTTTGATCCTTTGGGATTTTTGACAATTCAGAGTAAAATTCTACTTCAAGATATTTGGAAAATCAAACTCGGTTGGGATGATGAAATTACCGACATTCCGAATAAAAAATGGCAATTGTGGTTGTCAGATCTCTGGAAAATCACTTCTTTTAAAATTCCAAGAGTGTATTTCACTTTGGAACGAATTGAATCTGAGATTCAGTTGCATGTATTCTGTGATGCTTCTGAGAAATCTTATGCAACGGTAGCTTATTTGCGATGTCAACATTATAAGGAAGTACAGATAGCTTTTGTCAGTGCAAAGGCTAGGGTAACTCCTTTAAAACAAACTGTCTCGATCGCTACACATGAATTAAAAGCAGCGTTGTTAGGAGTTCGCCTTGGACAAACTCTTGGTGAAAACTTGGATTTGAAAATAGAAAAGGTTATTTATTGGACAGACTCTAAAACAGTGTTGCATTGGATACAATCCGAAGCACACAGATATAAAGTCTTTGTGGTCCAACGTTTAGGTGAAATTCACAGTTTAACCAGCACTAGTCAATGGAGGTATATAAGCTCTATTGAAAACGTTGCGGATAAAGCCACTAAAAAACATGAAAACATAGATTTCTCTCAGAGCAGTCGATGGTTATATGGACCAGGTTTTCTCAAGTTTCCACAAGAGAAATGGCCCATGAAGAAAATGGAAGTTTTCTCAGATTCAATTGACTATAAACTTTTGGAAGGGAGGAAGGAGTATATTTTCATGAGTTACGATAACATAATAATTGTGCCAGTTCCATCTATACAATATTTTTCTAAATGGACAAAATTAAAAAGATCAATGGGATGGATTTTGAGATTTATAGAAAAATGTAAACTAAATATTAGATATGTGGGCATAAAAACCCTACGAAAAAAAATAGACTTAAAAACAGCAATTTTAAATATTTAAGAACTCAACAAAGAAGAACTCATGGCCGCAGAAAAATTGTTATACAAAAGAATTCAAACAGATGCATTCCCTGAAGAACAAATTCCCTTAAAAACAATTGTACACTAAGGAAACAAAGCCGATTATATTGTTATGTATTTTGATTGATTATAATAAAAATTTTGTTGTCACAACGTTAAAAATATTCTTCCAAACTAAAAAGTTGAAGAGAAGCGAAAATAAAACGATGTGCTTATTACAAAAATATATTAACTACTCTTTTTCGTCAAGTGCTGATAGCGGCCTAATGTCCAGAGCGACGTTGCCACTTTGGTAACAAAAGAATAACATTTCATACATATTTAAAATTGTCGTAAACATGCCTTGTAAGACTCGGCTTTCAAATAAAATAAACTAAAATACAATAAAATAAAATTGTCATTATTTTACACTTAACAATGTTCTATAGGTAAAGGACAAATTTTTGCGAATGGCCTTTTGATTTGCCCACATTCAGTTTTAATAAGTGCTACACGCGCTACATTGTCTTTTCCGAAAAAAGTCTCTACCACTTTACCCAGCTTTCACTTCATGGGTGGTGCGTTGTCATCCTTAACAAGAACTATTGCACCAGGATTTAAGTTATCACCATTGTGTTTCCATTTATTTCTTTGCTGCAACTCTGATATATATTCCCTACTCCAGCTGACCCAGATATGCTGCTTCATCTTTTGCAGGTGTTAGTACACCAACAGACGATTGTAGGGTAGGCTTCTCACATCTAAGCCTTGTATAGGGCTTAACTGACGCCCGATAAGAAAGTGTGCTGGTGTTAAGGGAGTGAGATCATCAGGGCTAGAGGAAATGGTTGACAAAGGACGTGAATTCATTATTGCTTCTATTTCCACCAGGAGTGTATAAAAATGCTCAAAAGTTAGCGGCGCGTTAGATACAACCCGTTTTAAATGACTTTTCATTGTTTTTATACCTGCCTCCCAAAGACCCCCAAAATGTGGAGATTGAGGCGGTATAAAATGCCAGTCGACCTCCTCATTGCATAAGTTGTCAGTTAAAGTAACCTCATTATCCCGAATAAAATGTCTCAATTCTTTTAATTCTGAACGTGCACCCAAAAAATTACTACCGTTATCCGAAAATATAGTGGATGGTTTACCTCTGCAGGCAGAAAACCGGCGTAATGATAAAACAAAAGCTTGTGTACTAAGGTCAGTGACTAACTCTAAATGAACCGCTTTAGTAAGAAAACAAACATATAGGGCAACATATGCCTTTGTCGATTTAGCACCCCTACCCATTTTAGATTTGATTAAAAAAGGACCGGCATAATCTACTCCTGCCACATCAAATGGATGTTTAGGAATTAAGCGCTGTTCAGGTAGATTACCCATTATGGGTGTCAATACTTTAGGATTATATCTGCTACATTTTACGCAGTCATGAACAGTTTTTTTACACGAGGTTCGTCCTGAAATCGGCCAGTAACTTTCTCGAATGGCCGCAAGCAAATGTTGTGGTCCATAATGATACAATTTTACGTGCTCATGCCTTAAAATTAATTTTGTGAGATAATGGTTAGCTGGTAAAATCAGCGGATATTTTTTTTCAAATTGAAATCTTGCATTTGATAATCTTACACCCACTCGTAACAGTTCAAATTGGTCAATAAATGGATGTAGCTTAAAATTTTACACGACTGAATTTTTTTTCGTTTATTTGATTAATTTCATTTTTAAAAGTTTGGTATTGCACAAATTTTAATATTAATTTAAATGATTGATCAATTTCACCTTTTAGCAATGGACCAGTCTGTCGTTCAGCTTTAGACCTTTTGCAATTATTGACGAATCGCCGTAATAATTCTTTTTAACTTTATAAGTGTAGAAAATCTGTTAATAAGAGGATTTTCTCGTTGTCCATTAACAGTAGCTGTCTTGCAGACGGTTTTTACTTTCCAAAGATCTGGTATGGCAACCTTCTGATCCGGATTATTTGGCCATTTTGACTGATTTAAATGTAAAAACTGTGGTCCGTACCAACACATAATTAAGTCCTTTAATTCCGTACATTTAACTCCACGTGATAAATAGTCAGCAGGATTAGCCTCCGTTGGAACATGTCTCCAAACATCATGACTGGTAAACGTTTGTATTTCCGAAACCCTGTTCCCAACGAAAGTTTTCAATTTATTTGGAGGTGTTTTGATCCACCCCAAAACAATAGTGGGATCTGTCCAAAAATATCTTTTTACAACTTCCAGTCTTAGTGCTTTTGTTAGTTTGTCTGCTAACTTAGCGGCAACGAGAGCGCCACAAAGTTCCAGACGCGGTAATGTCACTGACTGCAAAGGTGCAACCTTTGCTTTTGATGCCAAGAGATGTACATAAACATAATTGTTAACATCAATGGATCTTAAGTAAATGCAAGAGCCATACGCTTTTTCAGAACTGTCTGAAAAACAGTGCATTTCAACATATATAGGATTTTTACATACCGCATGACTTTCAACCTTTAAAACGTTTAAAGCATGTACATCATCCATGAATTTTGACCAAACGGATGCAATTAGAATTGAAACTTGATCGTCCCAAGATAATTTTTCCAGCCAAAGGCTTTGTAATAACATTTTTATAACTATAGTACAGGGACTGATTAATCCTAAGTGTCAATAATTCTTGAACTATTTGACAATATTACTCGTTTCGTAATGATTTTGCTATCGGGAATATTCTTAACGTTAAACATTAGTTTATCTTGTACCGGACACCAAGTAAGCCCAAGAATTTTTTGTCCATCACTTTCCCCCAATTGAATAATCTTAGCTAACGGATCATTATTAGGTATGCTATCTAAAACATTTAGATCATTTGAAACAAATTTTCTTAAAATAAAACGAGCCTTTTCAAGTGCATTAAAAACTAACTCTGTAATACGTTTCGCATCTTGAACATTATCCTGTCAACAAGTCGTCCACATAAAAATCATTTCTTATGATATTTACAATGTCTGGATATTCAGATTGGACCTGATCTGCGATTTCAAATAAGCACCTGATTGCCAAAAATGAAGCTGAAGTGGTTCCGTATGTTACGTTATTTAATAGATAAGTACTAATGGGTTCATTGTCATTGAATCGCCATAAAATTTTTTGCAAAGGCCTATCTTCCACATTAAGTAATACGGACCTATACATTTTGGTACAGTCAGCAGCGATAACAATTCCATATTGCCTAAAACGAGATAAAATCTAAAACAAGTCCTGCTGGATAGTTGGTCCGGTCATTAAAATATTGTTTAATGAAAACCCCGTGTTACTTGGCAAAGATGCGTCGAAAACTACCCTTAACGAAGTGGTAACGGCGTTCTCTCTGTAAACTCCATGATGGCTCATATAATAACTTTCAGATGCTTCACTGTCTGAAACATTTGCCTTGGACATATGACTATGTATTGAATACATTCACTGATAAAATCACAATATAATCGTTTATACTCGCTATTGGCATTTAGCCTGCGTTCAAGACTTAAAAACCTTCTTGTTGCTTCAAAAAATGAACTAACCAATTTAGAAATGTCCATTCTTACCGGTAGCTTTACTGCAAAAGCTCCTTGCTCGTTACGCTTAGTATTTTTTACATAATGTTTCTCACAAGCCTTTTCTTCTTCCGATAAGAGCTTGTCTACTGAATCACAATTATCTAATTCCCAGAATTTTCTTAAATCATCTTGAATCTGTTGCTTTACAGTACCACTCAGATTGCAATTTAACCGTATGTTTTTATTATTTTCACTTAACGGTCCGGTAATAATCCACCCAATTTTTGTTTTTTGTAAAAATTGATAATGTCGCCCTAAACTAACCTTTTCATTATCAATAATATCCCAAAACAGATCAGCTCCAATCAGCATATCTACTTGTTGCGGTTTAAAAACAAAGGATCCGCAAGCGTATAATTCTTAGGAATATACCTTTTATCAATATTTATTTCTGAAATGGGTAGTGTACCCGTTATCTTTGGCACAATAAAACACGAAATTGCCGTTGGGTACTTATTAATTTTTGTATTACATTTGTAATTTATGGTTGACAAAGAACCATTTATACCGTTAAGCAAAATGTTATAAAGTTAGTTATAAAGCTTGACTGCGAACCACTGTCTAGCAGTACCCGAAGTGTTGTTTTGTTATTAAACTGATCAAAAATTTCAACAAGCGCTGTGGAAAGCAACACTTCGTTTACTGTGCAACTTGCCGAATTGTTATTAGTTACCATTAAATTTTCTGTTGAAGACATCTCATTGTCTTGAGCAGCCGAATTGTCATTTATATTTGTGCTGCTTTTGCTATTGGGCCATTTATTTTTATGTAACAGAGTGTGATGTTTGGCATGACATTTTTTACATGTAGAACGTCTGCAACCCTTGTTAAAATGACCTGGTCTTAAGCAGTTTAAACATAACCTCAAAAAAATAATAGCTTCAGCGCGTTTTTCAACCGGGATTTTAAGAAATTTTGGACAACTCTGTATATAATACTCGCTACTGCAAAATACGCATTTAGCAACTTTGTAATCTGCTTGTTTGTTTGCACCATTGTCATCTCTAGCAACTAAACCCCTAGTGTTATTAATAACTTTTTCAACTCTGTTTTGCTCTAAGTTTTCTAACAGTTCTGCTTTTGATAATAAAAATGATTTAAGCTCATCTAATTTAGAAAAATGTATGCCCTTAGATTTCAAAGATTCCCATTCTCTGTTCGTCACTTTGTCCAGTTATGTGCTAATTAGGTATACAATAGGTACGTCCCACTCATTTACTGACAACCCAATCTGGCTTAGCGCGCGTATATTTTTTGTTACATCATTTAAAATGCCACGAATAGCTTTTGGGGATTCTTTAACAATTGACCCTATATTAAAAATATTTTAAATATGATTATGTATTAGCATTTTATTGTTATTATACCGCTTTTCTAATAATTCCCAGGCAATTTTGTAATTATTCGCTGATAATTCTATAGAAGATGCAAGCTGAGCCGGTTCACCTCTCAGTGACGCTCGTAAATAATGAAATCGTTGAATGTCAGAAATACCTTCGTTGCCGTGTATAAGAGATTCGAAAACAAATTCTAGCCAATAACGCAACGAACCATCAAACTCCGGTAAATTAATATCGGGCAATTTTACATTTTTTAAAGTATCTATAAAAGACCCATTTCTACTTTTCTTATCAACTAAATATTCGTTAACGTATTTTCTAGCACTAGATGTAACCCTATAATATTTATTTTCAAAGTCAGTTTTCTCTATATATTCCCGTTCTAATTTATTTTCTTCACAATTTGTTTCGATACGATCCTGTATTTCCGTAAATTTTGCAATATCGTACCTTCCACTACATTTAATCGATTTACTAATTCAACTAATATATCCGCAATAACAATATCCGTTACAATTTCGTCAATGAATTTACTGAAATTTGTTAAACTGGCGTTTATACCGCCTCTGTGTCTCTTTAGAGCTTCCATTTTAATTATTATTTATGATTTATAAAAATACACGTTTAGATAAAGCGATAACAAAATACATGCAAACGAAAACTTATGACCAATAATATATTTGTCAACATAAAATATTATATTTACGGACCTAAATGTTTTTAATATTTAGAAAAAGAAGCAATAACAAAATATAAATTAGCGGGAAGTTATGGATCGGATAATCTTGTAAATAAAGGAAAGATGTTACTCACTCAAATTTTACCCTTCGTATATACACCTGTTCGACGATGGCTTTTTTCGTAAACAAATTGGACCTTGAAATCGGAGCTCTGCCAGCTCGCTTTGTGGGTTCCTTTGGATGAAGGTGATGTCGTCAACTGGATTCGTTTTCTTTTAAATTATAATTATTATGCATTGACCAAACACCATAGAACTGCTTACAATTTGACTCGAAGGACCATGTTATGTATTTTGATTGATTATAATAAAAATTTTGTTGTCACAACTTTAAAAATATTCTTCCAAACTAATAAGTTGAAGAGAAGCGAAACTAAAACGATGTGCTTACTACAAAGATATATTAACTACTCTTTTTCGTCAAGTGCCGATAGCGGCCTAATGTCCAGAGCGATGTTGCCACTTTGGTAACAAAAGAATAACATTTCATACATATTTAAAATTGTCGTAAACAATATTCTTTATCCTGCATCATGGATAACAATGGATTACTGCGCTTGCGAGGAAGAATAGACAATCTGGTAGATGTCCATGAAGATTTTAAAAATCCTATTATTCTGGACCCTAAACATAGAATCACCAAACTGATCATCAAACATTACCACGAAGAAGTTTATCATCATGGGCAAGAATTTGTAGTAAATAGTTTGAGACAGAAATACTGGATAATATGACTGAGACAAGCAGTAAAGGGAGTTTGGGTGCGATGTCAAAAATGCAAGAATCGAAAAACTACTCCAAACATTCCTGTCATGGGACAACTGCCACCTTGTAGAATTAAACCAACAATTCGACCTTTCATCAGAACAGGTGTAGATTATTTTGGACCTATTATGGTGACTGTCAAAGGGAGTCATGAAAAACGCTATGGTGTCATATTTACGTGCATGACCACCAGAGCTGTTTATTTTAAAATCGCCCAGGACCTTAGTACTGATGGTTTTATCCACGTATTGAGACAATTTGGATGTAGGAGAGAATTCCCAGAGGAACTTTTCAGCGACAATGGATTGAATTTCAAATCTACACAACGTGAACTAGAAGAAAATTTAAAAAATCTCAATCAGATCGAAATCAAAAGGTTTTATACACTGAAAAATATATCTTGAAAATTCAATCCACCTTTAAGTCCAAATATGGGAGGAGCATGGGAACGTCTCATAAAAATTGTAAAAAAGATTATGAAAGAAATTCATCAGGTAAAATACCCTCAAAAATATGTTCTGCGAACTGTCTTTACCGAAATCGAAAACATATTAAACTCAAGACCATTAACTCACGTATCTCTCGACTCTGACGACTTTGAACCACTCACTCCAAATTATTTTCTAATAGGACCTTCATACTTTACTCCTACAATAAATCAAAGTACACAGCTCAATAACAAAATTATAACAAATATAGTCAAAATCAACAGCTAACAATAAATCAAAGTACACAGTTCAATAATAAACTTATAAAAAATATAATCAAAATCAACAGCTAACAATAAATCAAAGTACTCAGTTCAATATTAAACTTATAACAAATAAAGTCAAAATCAACAGCCAACAATAAATCAAAGTACTCAGTTTAATAATAGCATTATAACAAATATAGTCAAAATCAAAAGCCAACAATAAATCAAAGTACTCAGTTCAATAATAACATTATAACAAATATAGTCAAAATCAACAGCCAACAATAAATCAAAGTACTCAGTTTTGGCATATTATCTAATGCAATAAATAGTTTTTAATAATGTATTATATTAATAAATTAAAACAAAACTTAATCGTGGTGTCAAAAATAAGTCACGTCGTTAAATATTTAAAAATAAATCACATGGGGTTTTTGTGGACTGCTACCTACAATTCTCAACAGTTTTCTACTGGATAGGCGATTCTTGGAAAATGGAATCCCGCAGAGATCTATCCAAAGTGTCATCTTATTCTTTATCGCTATAAACTGTCTCGTCGACAATACACCAGAATGCATTGATGCTGTACTTTATGTAGATGATCTCACAATATATGGTCATGGATCCTGTATGGATCAACTTCAAAATACTATGCAGGGATAATTGAATAGACTGGAGGAAATAGCGAAGCAGAGAGGTTTTAAATTTTCTACGTCCAAATCACATTCCATCCATTTTTGTAGACGGAGAACCATGCATCCACACCCCCAGCTATATCTACAGAATCAGAAAATTTCAGTCCAAAAAGAAACCAAGCTGCTTGGTGTGATTATGGACAGCAAATTACATTAGAAACCACACATTGAATATCTAACTACGAAATGTCGAAAAGTACTTAATGAAATGTATGGCTAGTATAAGGTGGGGCTCCGACAGAAAAATACTGCTAAAAAAATACCATACACTCATAAAAGCAAGAATTGACTATGCTAGTATAATTTATGGATCTGCTCGTCCCTCAAACCTAAAACCACTTGATAGGATACAAATTGCAGCTATCAGACTTGCAACAGGTGCCTTCAGGACGAGCCCAATAGAGGCAACTCTTTGCGAATCGTCCTGTTTACTCCTGAAACTCCGCAGAGAAATGCACACAATGATGTATGCTATAAAAACCCAGGCTTTCCCGTCGAACTTGAATTATAAACAATTTTAAAAACCTGAAGATATTTATGCCCATCGTCCCACAATCACCAGACCGGTTCACATCCGGATGTTGCAACTAACGGAATATTACTCCTTTCCCACCAGGCCAAACATTGCAGTAGCAGAACACGACCTCGCCCCTTGGAAGAGATTTTCCCCTAAAATAAATGTTGCCATAGGTGAACATAAAATGGAGAACACTCCTGCATCAGTCTACCGCTCACTTTCCATGGAACAGCTAGCCCAATATAATCAGCACTTGATCATTTATACGGATGGATCTAAGACTAATGAAGGTACAGGGGCAGCCTTTTTTGTTAACGGTGACTCCTTTACGTGATCCTTGAATTCTGATTGTAGTATCTTCAATGCGGAATTGTATGCAATATAGCAAGCAATTCTTTTCTTCTCTTTCAGTCGAAATGAACAGTGTCTGATTTGTACTGATTCCTTGAGTGAATTCTATTGAAAACCTTTTTTTAAAGAATATATGGGTATGGAACTAGTAACCGATTTACGAACTCATGAAAAATATGTTACAATCTTGTGGATTCCGGGGCATTGTAATATCATGGGGAATGAAAAAGCAGACTATGAAGCAAAAAACGCGACAAGCAGAGTCGCAGACGAAGGAGTACCAATCTCCCTACCCGATATCAAACTATTTATCAAAACTAATTTCTACGAAATATGGCAAGACCAATGGAATTCCTACGAAGGTCAATTAAGAACAATTAAACCGCATGTCAAGATTTGGAACTAAAAGCCTCACAAGAAGAGAACAAGTTGCATTATGTCGACTGGGAATAGCTCACACAAACGTTACTCACATTTACCTCTTATCAGGATCAGCAAGACCAATGTGCAAATTCTGTCAAACACGCCTCACTGTACCACACTTATTAGTTTGTCAGAATTATGGACAGTTGAGAGACAATATGCGACCTGAAATCGAAATAGCATTAGGAAATAAAGTATAGGATATCGAAAAATTACTCACCTATTTGAAAAACACAGGAATGTTTTTAAAATTGTAAAGTCATATGTGTGAAGAGCGAAATAACCAGCGCAGTTGACGCTCTATAAAAATTAAAAAAATAATAATAATAATAATAATAACCCGTGGGGGTTGCCAGGACCTCTATCGGGCGCGGCCCCCTGCGAATGGGGGATACTCGCTTTATGGTAATAAAATATTATAGAAAGGGGCAGTGGGGAAATAAAATACCTACCGTGGAACAAAAATTGGCACCCATGAAATTCATAAGAAACGACAAAGCCTTGGATAATTGTAACGACGTAAACGAAATCAGTGCGACTACGCCTAAATTCGCGTTCGGCAGAGGACTTGAGGTGTCTTCGGTCGTCATCCAGCGAAATCCTCAAAATCCACAATCCACCAGTATCCGACACCAAACCAGAACTGTACCTAACAATGAAAAAACATACAACATTGAACGCATTGCGGGAGATGGAAACTGCTTGTTTCGATATGTGAGCCTTTATCATTACAACACCCAGGACAGGCACAGGGAACTAAGAGTGAAGACAGTACCCTACAAACGAAGACACTGGAATGACTTTAAAGACTTTTTGGTTCAAGGCCCACCTGATCAAAGAGGCTACTGATACCAAATAAGACAAGCAGGAACATTTGGCACAAGCATAGAAATCCAAGCGATGTCAGAAATATATCAATTAAACTTCATGATATACGCAGATGAAAGCAAAAAAAACAGCAACCAATACACCACCAATAAAGCCCCTACCATAATCAGTAAAACACCACACCTAAGAGATTTCAAACTTCTTTTTACTGGAGACCTGGAACGAACTATTAACAGAAGATATTACCACACAAGACCTGAAAAATAATACAAGAAAACCCAACGTAACCATATAACACCAAAGTCCGTTCAACAGAAGGAAACAAACAAGCCACTCCCTAATCCCAAAGGAAAAAAGAAAACATCTCAAATTCCTAAAAAATTAAACGCAATACCAAGTCCATGCCACAAGGATAAAGAAAAGGGACAAGAAAGGGCAAAATGGTCCGTAGAAGAATATAAAGAGATTTTATTTTTTTATAACTACACTTTGAAAAGAACAGGAACTGCCAACCTCAAAGAAACGTTTAAACTATGAAAGAAACGAAATGCAAATCCTAACCACAAACTGAATGCTAATACCTTAGCAACGCAAAGATTTATCCTCAACAACAATAATCTATCTCTATGCGAATTAAATGAGATTTAACAAGCAGCACGAAGACTTATAACAACTGACACAGAATATCAGGTAAATAAGACAGCAGAACCAAAGAATAAGACAACAGCAAACGATATCGAAGAAGAACTAGACCGTTGCGGCAAAAACACTATTTTCGGAATAGCTAAGCCCGAAAAGCTGCCAGTAGAAGAAAATGAGAATTACAGTGAAATAATGATGATGGTAAGCAAAATTAGGAAAATAATGCTAGAAGACACAGATAAAAAAATGAAGAGACAGCCGCTAAAGAAACTGAATGAAAACCAAAAACTCAAAGAACAAATAAGGCTAGGCAACAAAGCCATTGAAAAAATCCTAACGGGACAACCCGAAAAATACATCTGCATCACAAATCTAAACAAACTGATCTACGCTACTGCAGCAACTATTCAAGACTCAGAACTACCTCCAGTAATAAAACCAAACAAACAAAGAAAGCGATGGAATGATGAACCACCCTGGAAAAAAAGAATTCAAACCCAGATAACTATGTTAAGGAAAGACCTTTCAATCTTAAAAGAATTTTTACAGCCTAAACTCAGTCACAGGATGACCAAACATAAAAAAAACTGTATGAAAAGTACAAAATAAGAAACCCTTAAGACCATATAAAAACAATCGAACAATTGAAACAAAAGGTAGCTGCAAAAGCATGCAGGATAAAGAGGTATACAGAAAGATCGTCCCAATATAGACAAAATAAACAATTCATTGAAAATACTAGCAAGTTTTACAACAGCATCATGAGAAAGAAGTACCAGGTCAAATCTGGACGACAAGACAAGACATCGAAACATATTGGAAGAGTATCTGGGAACAAGACATGACACACAAGTCAACAGCTCAATGGATTCAGCAAGAATTTAAAAGAACTATTAAGAAATATTACTGAGGAAGAGTTTAAAGCAGCAATCTGTACGACCGCCAACTGAAAAGCGCCAGGCGTCGACGGCATAACCAACTTTTGGCTGAAAAGATTAGACGGTACGCATAAGAATATAACACTCGCATACAACGAAATGATACATAAAAAGCAAACCACCCCAGATTGGCTGACGAAGGGAAGAACATACCTGATACCCAAAGACGAAAAAACAGAGCTGGTCAAGAGCTACATACCTATAACACGTCTTAACAATGTCTATAAGCTACTCACCAAAATAATATCAGAGAGGTTGCATCACCATCTTGCAAAAAATAAGCTGTTTCTGGCAGAACAGAAGGGGTGCATCAAAAACTTGTAGGGGTGCAAGGATCACCTGCTCACAAGTAACTGCAAGGAAAGGACGAAAAACATGTCACTAGCCTGGATAGACTAAAGAAAAGCGTTTGATAAAGTCCCGCACACCTAGATTATTGAAGCTCTTAACATCTACAGAACACCTTCTACTCTCCTTTCATTTATCAGCAAAACAATGAAAAACTGGAACACCGCGACTTGTACCTGACAGAAGATACCAGTAATAGCAGCAACAACAGCACTATCATTAAAAACATTCAGATAAAGAGCGGCTTATACCAAGAGGATTCGCTATCACCATTACTGTTCTGCGTTGCATTATTTCCCGTCAGCTCCACCTTAAACAATACAAACAAGGGATACCAATGTAAAGACGAAAAAGAAAGAGTGAACCACCTATTGTACGTAGACGACCTGAAAATTATAGCGACGTCAGAAAAAGATTTAGCCGAACAACTGGCAATAGTAAAATACTTTAGCGACGACATAAAAACGGAATTTGGACTCGACAAGTGTGCGAAAGCCTCATTTATCAAGGGAAGACTACAAGAAAAGCAGCACATTGAAACTGACACATCAGCAACGATTAAAACCCTAGACCATACTGACGTTTACAAGTATCTTAGTATAGATGAACATGATGAAATTAAACACAAAAAAATCAAAACCAATGTAAGAAAAGAATACTTTCGAAGAACAAGAGAAATTCTTAAAACAGAACTCAATGCTAAAAATAAGATCACTGCAATAACATCGCTAGCAGTACCAGTAATCCAGTATAGCGTCGACATTATCAGGTGGACCCAAGCTGAAATATGAAAGCTGGATACTCAAACGAGAAAACTACTTACGACGTACGGCGCACTTCATCCACGAGCCGACATCGACCGTCTGTACGTACCTAGAAAAGAAAGAGGCCGAGGACTGGCTAGCATTAAATCCACCTATAACATCGCCAAAGAAGGACTTGCTAACTACTTAAAGTTAAAAAAACAAGAAAAATACTTGGGAATGGTATTCAGACAATTACAGAGCCACAATAATGAAGTCGAAGACCGAACCTCAGATAATGATAAGGATGACACAGAAACCCACAAACCAAGTAAACCTGAAACAATGCAAGTAAAAGAGATAAAACAAAAACTGAAACAGCAAATAAAGGAGGAGCGAATTACAAAATGGAAATCTAAACCACTACATGGACAGTTACCAAATGAGGTACAGAAAGACACAATTAACAAAAACCAGACTTGGGCGTGGCTATCCCATTCAAACCTGAAAACAGAAACGGAGGCACTAATAGCAGCATGTCAAGACCAAGCTATCGCGACAAACTACATGAAAGCGAAGATAATGAAAACCGGCAATGACTGGAAATGCAGACTTTGCCAGTGCTTCAACGAAACCATCCACCACATTGTATCAGGCTGCCCCATCCTGGCCAAGAAAACATATAAGGGCCGGCACAACACAGTAGCGAAACAACTCCACTGGAACATCTGCAAATATTTCAACATAGATGTAGACGAAAAATGTAGTACAATGTAGTACAAGGACTTACAAATAGAGATACAGAGAATGTGGAATCTTAAAACCAAAGTCATCCCTGTGATCATAGGAGCAACAGGTCTTATTTCTATGATCACCGAAGGCGCAATAAAAGAAGTTCCTGGAAAGCACAATCTTCTACAAATGCAGAAAGCAGTGGTGCTGGGTACAGCTCATATAGTACGAAAAGTACTGTAAAGTAATAATAGTCAGGCCAGAAACGCTACGGCATGCTGGGCGAGCCGTACTGCCTGTAGCCATTTCCGAGGAGTAAACCTCGTACAATCAGAATAAAAATCACCTGGCAGTAGGTATAAAATGTTTTCTTTTTCATAAATGTACAATTTAAGAAATAAACGGGTGAATGGGCATTGTACCACCATAACCTCGTGCCCCGTTCAGGACTTATGTAGTGGGTCCTGTTCGAAAAATGAGCTACATACTCCCTCGAATAGCGGCGACCGCAGCGTGACACCGAGTAGGGCTACTGCGATAGTCACCACTATAGAGGAACATGTCACTAATTCTCCTCCACCGGCTCTTGCTGTTTCTATGACGACGCAAGTCAATGTGCCTACGACCACAAAAGCTGGATTGCCTAGGAAGCGCATAAAGTGGACCACAGAGTTAAATTCCTTTATTATGTGCTCCTACTTCAAAGCAACCAATATGGAGACCGATTTGACTACCTACTGAAACGCCATTCATCGTGATTTTGTTAAAAAGTACCCAGAATTGCAGCATATAACCGAACAACGAATAGCTGATCAGAGAAGAACTATTGTGAAGAACAATTTACTTCCTGCGCCGATCTTGAAGCACATCCGAGGAGAAATCCTCCTAGATCTTAAAAGAACGGGCGATAATCTGGTAGCTCAAGAAGCAAACGGTACACACGGTGAAACACACACTGGCGAAGAAGAAGAAGAAGTTATTAACGAGAATCACACCATTCCCGATCTTGACAACAATACCCTAACAAGTAACGTCGATAAACTATCACCCGAAATACGCAAGTCACTAGCGGAGTTTGAGGGCACCAACCCAATACGACGACCAAAATTACCCAAATTAAAGACCAACAAAAATTCTAATAATATCATAGCAGGTATAAACTCACTGCTAGAAAAGTTCTTAAGCGACTACAATACGCTCGAGCGGCTTCATTCGCTTATTTATTGTGGAGCTGTGGCAGTACTCCGTCTACACAATCAGCAAATTTATGTACCAAAGATCCGTACCATTAACACCAACAAAAAACCCTGGTGGTAAAGGCGCCTAGAACGTTCTATTGACACTCTTAAAAGAGAGCTTAGACGCATAACGGAGTATCAAAACTGTGCACAACCTTCTAAACGTTTAAGGAATCACATCAGAAAAATATTTAAGAAAATAGGCACTCACACACAACATCCAGAACATCAACAACATTTACGTGAGCATATTGATCTGCTAAAGCAAAATCCAAGCTTTTGTCAAGATACATCAAGTGCACAAAAAAGAAACAACAGAACAACATTTTTTATACTAATCAAAAAGTATTTTACAGAAAACTAGGAGCTACGCCTGATAACACCAACAAACCTATGCCATCGAAACAAACTTTAGAGAAGTATTGGTCTTCTATATGGGCAACGCCCAAAAACCATAAAAGAAGCACCAACTGGATAAGAGCCGAAGAGGAACGGTTAAACGTTACGCCAATGGAGTTTGATGACTTTACGCTGAAGGAAATCACTGAAGTAATCCAAAATACCAGCCACTGGAAAGCACCGGGAGTTGACAACATCCAAAACTTTTGGTATAAGAAATTCCCAAGCGTGCACAAAGAATTGGCCAAACAATTTACCCACCTCTTACACCACCCAGAAGACAGCCCAGCGTTTCTAATTCTGGGTTCCACCCATATGCTCCCAAAGAGCTACCAGACGGATGATCGCACTCAGTACAGATATGCAGATATGCATTTGTGGTAGACCTCAACACCAAGAAACACCATGTGAAAAACTAGAGGTTTGTGTTAACTGTAGTGGACCCCACCCTGCTAATTTTAAAGATTGCCCCCAGCTTATAATCGAGAAAGCCATTCAGAAAATAAAAGTACAAGAACGGATACCATACCGAGAAGCTTGAAAAAACGTTATTATTAGAACTCCAAAAGAGGGCACTTCCTATGCCCAAGCTGCACAAACTGCAGAAAATAATATGAACGATATCATATGTAAATTAACCCCAATGATCATACGAATAGTGAAAGAATCAATAAACAATAGTTATTCCCAAAAACAACCACCCCATTCCTCTCCCCATCAGAGTTCTTCAAACATCCTTTCCCCTCCGCTTCCCAAATCAAAAAGGAAGCGAAATGAGTCAACAACCGAAAACCTCAGCTCCGAAGAGAATCTAAGTTTAGTGCTGCTTCAACTAATACTCAGTCCTTCGAGAAACACAACTAAGCAGATCCTAGAATGGAGCAGAAATGACCTGCGTATTCTAACAGGACTGCTTACGGGACACTGTCGTCTGAGATACCACCTCAGAAAGATAGATCTGAACCAACAAACGGACTGTCGGTTCTGCTGCGTGGAAGACGAAACTGCTGAACATATACTATGTTCATGCCCCGGCCTGGGAAGAATAAGGTTCAACATATTTGGTTACACTAACCTAGAACCTACCGATTTTAAAAAAATCTCACCCTATACAACCATGAACTTCGTAAGAAGGGCTGGATTATACGGTGAACTGTAGCCTCTAGGGGTGAGCCACAATAGACCTACTAAGGGTCGCGGTGGAGGGGCGACCACGCCCCACTCATATAAAACCTAACCTAACCTAACCTAATACTCAGTCCTCGAAAGGAAAAAAGAAAAAAAAGGCTGGCCATCAGGAAAACCACGGATACCTGCATCAAAATCGCAAAGATAGAATCTCATCCTTTCATCCGCAAGGGTGTATCCTAACAACCCCTTTCAAAAACATTTAATAGAAGCATTAGAAAATTTAATTTATTGGATTTGCACTAAATGTAAATTACATTACGCAGAACTAAAGCATATCGTCAATGAAAGAGCACCCTTGTGCATGTGTTTAGAGGAAACACATCTTAAACCTAACGAAAATTTTCAACTGAAAGGATACAAAAGCTTTAGAAAAGATGCCATCCCTATCCCTATCCTATCTTCATTAAAGAGAATATTCCAAATCACCAAATACCTATTCAGTCTACACTGAAAGTTATCGCCGCAAGAATTATTTACCCTCTAGAGTTCACGATTTGCAATATATATCTCCCCGATGCTAATTGGAACATAGCAGACCTCAACAATATTGTCAACCAACTACAACCACCTTATTTGATTGTGGGTGATTTTAACGCACATAATCCAATCTGGGGCTCTGAAAGGCTCGATTCCCGTGGCAGGATTATAGAGAACTTTATTGATGAAATAAATCTGTGATACTTAATACGGGAGAAGGGACCTATTTAAACCTAAGATCTAATTCAATGTCAATACTGGATTTGGCTCTCTGTTTACCTACACTTGCACCTTCTATTTAGTGGAAGTCCCTGGATGATTACCTTACAGACCATTTCCCGATAACTATAGAATTCACTAATCGCTATATCATACAGTCATTACTAAGAAAGTGGAAATTGAACAAAGCAAACTGGTCTCTATATAAAGAAAACCTGATGCAAATACAAATACAAACTGACGATGTAGACAGGATTATACAGTTCATTAGTGACATAATTATAAATGCTCCGGAAATATCAGTTCCCCAAACAAGCGGAAAAAAGGTAGAAAAACAACACCGTGGTGGAAGGATATGGTTGCAACACGAATAAGGGAAAAAAAGAGAGCACTGAATATTATGAAGCGGTTTTCGACTCTATAAAACACCATTGCGTTTAAAAGAGCTAGAGCTAGAGCTAGTCGCTCTCTCCATGGAAGCAAAAAAATATCTTGGAAAGAATTCGTCTCCACCATAACGGCGTCCACTCCTTTATCAGAGGTATAAAAGAAAATACGGGCAATTCTGGGAAAAAAGTTTGCAGAAACGACCCAAGCTCTGGAAATCGATGGAGCGATAATTGTTAATCAAACAGATATTGCAGAGAAAATCTCCCAAAATTTTGAGATGGCTAGTAGCTCCCAACAGTGATGAAGATAGTCCCATAAACCGTCGGAACCTTGTGCAAAATATCGATTTTCACGAGCAGAATAAATCTGAGTATAATGAACCCCTCACTATGATAGAGCTCGAACATGCCCTAGACGAAGCAGGAAGTTTATCACCTGGGGCGGACAACATAGTTTACGATTTTTTAAAACAGTTACCACTCACTGCGAAACAAACTCTCTTGGATATATTTAACAAAATTTGGTCGAGCGGAATCTCCCCACAAGCTTGGCGCCAAGCAATTATCATACCAATTCGAAAATCAGGAAAAGATCCAAGAACACCTGACAGTTACAGACCAATATCACTTACCAGTTGTCTCAGTAAAATATTGAAAAAAATGGTTGGTTATCGCCTTGGTTGCAGTATTCTTTGACATTGAAAAAGCATATGATACAACATGGCGATTTGGGTTCCTGAAACAGATGAATGAGTGGGGGATACGAGGAAACCTACCAAACTTCATCAAAAGTTTCCTAAAATACAGAGAATTCCGGGTTCGAAATGGATTACACTACTCTTAACCACACATATTGAAGAACGGTGTGCCCCAAGGATCCACATTGAGCGTATTAATTTTTGCGATTGCAATCAATAGTATTATAGAAGACCTTAATCCCAATGGTTGGTAGATGTCTCTACGTAGATGACCTCACCATCTATTATTCGGCAGCATCAATGACAGCGACTGAAAATACTTTACAAGTGGCTATAGACACCCATTCCCACAAAGCTGAACATCTAGGATGGAAATTCTCAGTAGCTAAAACAAGTTGTGTCCACTTTTGCAGATTGAGATCTCCCCACATAGACCCGGAACTTTATGGTCAGAATCTACAATGTAAAGAATCTACTAAATTTTTGGGCCTTATATTTGATAAGAAATTAACATGGAGACCTCATATAGAAGATCTTGCAATAAGATGCAAAAAAGCGCTGCATGCACTCAAAACTCTTGCAAGCATTAATTGGAGTTGTGACCAGGAAATTCTGTTAAGATTATATTAATCATTAGTATTGTCAAAAATGGACTATTTCGTATACAAATCTGCTCGCCCATCGAGATTGAAAATACTTGACTAAATACAATGCACGGCATTAAAAATCGCCTTAGGAGGATTCCGCACAAGTCCATACCTATCACTTTGTTGTGAAGCAGGCATAACCCCTCTGAAATATAGAAGACATCGATTATTGACAACTTATAGTTTAGGAATATGAAATGAAGACGAATATGAAATCTATGAGAGGCGTCCTACAATCACAAGACCGGCAGGAGTCCGCCTTAAACTGCTCCTTGGAAAATAGACCCACCTTCTATAAATCTAGAATTACTAAGATACAAAAAAGAAGATACAAACAGTATCATCATCCTGATGGAATTTTTCAGAATAATCGATCACAACCCAGAATGTCAAATAATCTACACAGATAAATCTAAGACTGAAAGAGGATCCGGAAGCTCATTCTGTCATTTGGGAACCTGCTACTCATGGTCACTTCCTAGAGAGGCCACAGTGTACACTACAGACTCCACGCAATTCTACAGGCACTACTTTATATTGAATTTATTATCCACCAATCATACCTCATACATTGTGACTCACTAAGCTCCCTGCAGGCACTGAAAAACCCCTTTACTAAAGACCCAATGGTGAAAATTGTTCTATCAAGACTCAATTTGCTAAAGAGCCATAATAAAATAGTAAGATTTTGTTGGATTCCTAGTCATCAAGGCAATGAAATGGTGGACCAGTCAGCTAGAATGGCCGCTTCACAAGGAAACTTTGAAAATATCTCACTCAGACCCGACGACATAAAATCATACTTAAAAAATGAAACTACTAAAATGTGGCAAAGGGAATGGGATAGAACAGAAGCCAAATTGAAAAGTGTGAAACCAAGTATCAAGAAAAATACACACCCGCCATACAAATTCATTCATGCTCTTGGGGGTAAGACAACCTAAGTGTGAACAATGTGGACACAGGTTAACAGTACAACATATAGCACGATGCCCGTATAAAGAAGTGATAAGATAACGAATAGGAATACCAGCAGAATTGCAACAATGCCTTAACGGAAACCAAGATGTCGAAAGAAAACTTATACAATTTTTAAAAGAAGTCAATATTTACAATCAGATATAGAAAAAAAAACAGAACAAAAATATTATTAGGCTAATGGGCTAATGACCATAGCAGTCCTTTAAAATAATAAAAAAATAATAAATAATAATAATAATAATGTGAAGGGGGGTTCCAGTGGAACTCCTACGTATTGCTTAACCTAGGGTTAGTTGTATATACAATAATAGTAAAATAATTAAATTAACTGGTTATTTTAAAATATTTGCATTATTCTATGAATCTGTCCTTTAATTCTGATATTGTGTATCTTTTAAGACGTTTTACATTTGCGTTCTGTTTAAACAAATCACTGGCTAGCACATTAGGGTGAATTGATATTCTTTTACGATAGTTGTCACTAATTTCGGCAATTACTATTGGTGATATTGGAACATCTTGTTTTATGGTTTCATTGGAGATGTAGTAGGGGGCGTCTACCATAAGGCGAATAACTTTGTTTTGGAATCTCTTGACGATACTAATATTGGAGTTACAGTCCCCCAGAGTTAAATTCCATACGTCCATATGGGCTTTAGTATGGACCTGTAAAGTAGTACCTTATTTTCTAAAGACAGCTGTGATTTCCGGCCGATTATCCAATACATTTGTCTGAGTTTGAGACCAAGTTGCTTACGTTTGGTAAAAATGTGTTTCTGTCATGTAAGCTGTCGATCTAGTTGCATGCCAAGATATTTAGCACTATCGGATTGTGGTATTTGGCGGTTGTTAACTTTCACCGGCGGACAGGTTTCTTTACGCAGCGTGAATGTTTCTTGAGATGATTTAGTTTCATTTGCCTTCAGTCGCCATTTTCTTAGCCATTCTTCTATCCTCTTTAAATTGATCTGGAGAATTTTGGAAGCAATTGTTGGGTTGGAATGAGATGCCAGTATCGCAGTGTAATCAGCAAAGGTGGCTACCATTGTTGTGTCATCTACTGTTATATCGCTCGTAAATAGGAGATATAATACTGGTCCCAGTACGCTGCCTTGGGGTACGCCTGATTGGATAAGGTTAAGATTGGAAAACTCTTTGTCTATTTGTATGGAAAAGTGCTGGTTTGTTAAGATCTTAACAGTTGTTAGTGAGGATGGGGTAGGTATTTTTTGAGTTTAAATTGTAATTTTCTGTGCCAGACCTTATTAAACTCTTGGGATATATCAAGGAATGCAGCTGAGCAGTATTTCTTTTCCTCAAAATCTTCAGTAATTTTTTTGACAAGTCTGTGTACCCGCTCTATAGTTCCATGTTTATTACTAAACCCAAATTGGTGCGGTGGTATAATTTCCTTTTTTTCTATTATCGTTTTAAGTCTTTTTACGTATATTTTTTCAAATACTTTAGAAAAGATTGGCAATATACTTATCGGTCTGTATGAAGTGACTTCAGTAAGATTTTTTCTTGGTTTGGGTATCATAATTATTTTGGCTACCTTTAATTGGTTCGGGAAGTATGACGGATCATTGCATTGTAGATGTAAGTGATAAGTGTAGGCATTTTACTGAGATCTCTTGAAGCATTTTCCCTGTTATTAATTCAAAACCATTTTTTTATGTTTATTTCTTTGTAGATTGTATGTTTGACTTCTGAAGTTTTGATTTTGTTTGGCAGTATTTCCATTTGGAAAGGAGTCTCTAAATACTGTTTAATATGGTGTTCCTCTTGTTCCGTGACTTCTGTTGGATACGGTTGGAATACTTTCTGTAGATGTTTTTCAAATACTATTTTTTCCCTATAACTTTTTGCCCAAGAATTATTATTATTACGGATTGGTGGATTTGAATTTTGCGTTTGGTTTAGTCTTCGAGTGGCTCTCCATAATGAGTAGTTGGTAGCTTCCGTAGGTGTCAGATTTTCCAAGTAAGTTTGTACTTTTCTATTTTTGATTTCCTTCTGCTTATCTTTTAGTTGCCTTGTTGCTTCGTTAAGGTTTCTCTTATTTTTCAATGTTCTTTCTTGTTACCATTGTTTCCTTAATTGCCTTTTCTCAGAAACTTTCTGTCTTACTGTGGATGGTATTTTCTCTTTATTTTGATTACCTTTGAATTGTGGTGTAGCGTCCCAGACAGCTTTTTGTAAACTTTTTGATAGTTTTTTTATTGCTATTTCAACCTCATGCTCCGTTTTTAATGAATAATTTAATGTGATTTTATTGTCTAATATTTTCCTGAATAAATTTTAGTCGGTCTTTTTTTTATGTAATGATGGTTGGGTTTCTTTGTTGATAATTTGGGAACTGATGGTAATTATCACTGGAGAGTGGTCTAAGGATAGTTCAAAGCAAGATTTGGCTGAGCACCTTCTCGGGTCTATTCCCTTTGTAACACCAAAATCTAACAAATCTGAAATCTTATTCCTATCGGTAGGCCAGTAAGTTGGTTCGTATGTTGAAATATATTTAAGATTATTTGCTTTCATTGCTTTGGCGAGATCTTTGCCTTTACATGTTGTCAAGCGTGAACCCCATATTTGATTCTTTGCATTATAGTCTCCTCCTACTATAAATTTGTTCCTTAGAGTTTTGAATAACTTTTCGTAGTGCTCTTGATTATTGTTGCACTTGGGAGGGCAGTATACTGCGGATATAGTTAATGGGCTCCATTCATCTTCAACGGTTATACTGGTTGCTTGTAGGTACTCTTCGCTAAACTTTTCTCTCTCATAATGTTGTATATTGTTTCGTATTATGATGGCAGTTCCTCCGTGAGCTTTGTTATTTGGATGTTTGGTGTTATATATTTTATATTTGTTTATTTTCAGGTGGTGCATATCTGTAAGATGTGCCTCAGAAATCAACATTATATCTATTTTATAAGTTATTAGAAAACCTTTGACTTCATGTATGTGTTGGTTCAGACCGTTGGAGTTCCATATGGCGATGTTATAGTTTTGCTGTACCGCCATTACGTCAGCTTGATTATGACTGTGGTTAGGAGGTTCAACATTGTACCCATTTGTTCCATTAACTTTATGAGCAAGTCTATTCATGTTGTTGGTTTCTATGTGGTTTGGTGGAGTCTATCGATAAAACTGGAGAAGTTGCCACTCCTTTTTTTTGGTTCTCTAAAGAGTACTCTGCTAGTGGTCTCTCTACTGGCAAATTATGCGCGAGCTCAGCCGTAGAGGGTAGAAGAAAAAAAAATCTAAAAGTGAGCCGCGCCACCGACTTAAGACGGTACAAGCCGGAAACCCCTAGGTCTTGTAGGCACCAGCAGAGCCACGCGAAAAACAACAAACAATTATGGTGAACTAGATAAATAAAACTATATTTACAATTACTGCATTATATTAATTAAGTAAAAATGATGTTCTGATTTTTTTTTACAATAAATTCTGTATTTTCGTAAAGTGGTTTAAACGAATTTAATACACTTTCTTAAAATAATATTTAAATTAATTATGACAATCTTCCAGACAGTAATAAAAACCTAATGAGGTACAAAAGAGAATTAAAATAAAAAAAACAACAACAAAAAGAAAATGTTCACAATATTTAAAATTTCGAAAATAATTGGTTTTATATAAAACTCCTGATAGCAAAAGATTAACACAAAAAAAAGAAATATAAAAATAAATGGACTTGCTACAATAATAATATTTTAAAACCCTCACAATAACCACATAGATTATATTCAGTAATATATAAATTCCGATTCAACTTGGAGCCGGTACAAATTTAACAAAAAAAAATAATTTGGTTACTTTTAAACTATTGAAAACTTCATTGGGACGTCACTGGGAGCAGGTACAAATTAAATGAAAATAACTTGTTACTTTTAAATTATTGAAAACACTTAGATCAAGCACATAATAACTGATAAGTTGATAAAATTAAATTCCATACCATGTAACCAATTGAAAACCTCACTGAGACGTCACGGTAACATCGATGATCCAAGAATCGAAACGCCAAGTAGTATTATCATAATAATTTCTGCTAAAATTACCGGGCAAGTCTTTATAACGCTGAAATTTATCGTCGATGTGGATGGAACGGCACGTGGTACTTCACGATGGCTTCACTTCATCAAATCCCACAAGTGGTGATCTTAACTCGACCCCAATATCCAAAAATATTCACCACATAGGCACGACCGAATGGTCAAGTTAAGAATTAAATGGTTTATCTTCCTAATCCAATAAAGATGGCCCCAAATACAGCCAGATATGGAAGAAGAAACCGTAGAAGTTCCGCTCCCGTGTTAATATCAAACCGTTTCAAAAACTCTCAACCGACTTCCACCACTGCCACCAAACGAATGATGAACCTTCCTCGCTCCCAGACCGGACATCAAAAAATGTCCCGGGACACGCGTCAGCCAACCTTTCCATGTATAAGTCCCTAGTTCATAATCGCGCTCGTCCGCATCAATTGCCAGCCCAAGCAAACCAACAATAATATATATCTAACAACACACGACAATCGAGGCCAATAATCAAGGCGAAGTCCAATAAGAGAGACAAAAATGTCACAGCTATTAATAATCGAATTCTATCACTACTATATAGGCAACACTATATACAACAAACCCAAATGCAGACTATTATAATAATGAAACAGCAGATGGAAGAAGAAAAAAAATAGGCACGTGACAAAGTTTACCATAAACAATATTTATAAACCACCCAATGCGATGTGGCCATTGAATGTTCTGCCAATTACTGCCCACCCATCTATATATGCTGGAGACTTTAATAGTCACCATGGCCAATGGAAATATGCACGTGATGATGAATGTGTTGTTGCGCTCAGCGAATGGGCTGATAATAATAATTTATACTTGGTTTTTGACGCCAAGGAATTGGTAACCTTCAGATCGGCCGCTTGGCAAAGAGATTATAATCCAGATCTCTGCTTTGTATCTCGCGATGGCGGAGACCATCCGATACCTGTGTCCAGAGAAGTCCTACCTGTTTTCCACACAGCCAACACAGACCTGTTATACTGGACATAGGACTTTCCGTCCCTATGTTTAGGTCTGTTCCTCGTCCCAGATGGAACTTTTGCAGGGCTGACTGGCAGGGTTTTGCCGACCACCTAGATAAATATATCTGTTTTATTCCACCAGAGCCTAAGTATTACCACCGATTTGTGGGTGCAGTTAAAGCTGCTGCTAAGAAACATATCCCTCGTGGATACAGAAGAGAATATATACCAGGATGGAATGTACACTGCGAACAACTCTATGATGAATACAACAGCAGTGGCGATAGCGATATTGCTGACGACCTCCTTCACAGCCTTGACGCTGCTAGAAATGCGCGCTGGACGGAGATAGTTGAGAACATAAATTTCAAACTTTCAAATAGAAAGGCATGGGGCATGCTACGAAGGCTTGGCGGATCCTCCAGCAAATCTGGCCAGAGGCCTGATATCACAGCCAACCAAATTTCTAATCATATAGTGGAAACTTCCAGAGTAGCCAGTGACAAACAACACACCACCAAAATCAAACGAGAACTTACATCTCTAAGAGCTCGATGTCCAAATGACTCAAATTTCTCCGCACCTTTCACATTACCCGAACTGGATGTGGCCCTGAAACAGACTAAGCCTGGCAAAGCACCGGGCCTGGATAATCTGCACCCAGAGTTCTTGATACACCTGGGTAACACAGCCAGGAAATGGCTAGTCCGCTTCTCCTCCAATATTTTGGACCGAGGATCGGTGCCCAGCGAGCTTAAAAGAGCAAAAGTTGTGGCCATTCTAAAACCTGGTAAATCAGCTAATCTCCCGCAAAGTTTTAGACCAATTTCCTTGCTTAGCTGCTTGTATAAACTGCTGGAGAGACTTCTGTATAAGCGGCCCCGTGTTGGAACAAATCCCGATCGAACAGACGGGTTTTCGGCCCAACAGAAGTTGCTGTGAACAGGTGCTGGCTTTAACGACTTTCCAGGAAAGACTTAAAACATCTGTCGTATTTGTGGACTTGCCCGCTGCCTACGATACGGTCTAGAAAAAGGGAATGCAAGGGAAGCAACAGGTACTTCCGCACTTACCTAGGAGGTAATATAATCAGAAAGAGAAAATTGAATTATGGCCTACCACAGGGTTCAGTCTTGGCTCCACTAATATTCAACTTGTATATCTCCGACCTCCCCAAAACCAGGTCGAAAAGTTTTTGCTACGCTGATGATATCGCTCTTGCCTACAAAACCAAAGATCTTGGCCATGTGGTAACAACTCTCACAAAAGATCTACCCTCACTGTGCTCTTATTTTAAAAAATGGCGACTTAAACCCAGTAAAAGCAAAACTGAGTTTGCGCATTTCATCTGAATACCAAACAGGCCAACAGGGAGCTCAACGTACAATTTAATGGAAACACTCTTCGGTACAACAAGCACCCGAAATACCTTGGCATCACCCTCAACCGTACTCTTTCATATAGGAAACACCTTGAGAATACCGCTGCTAAAATAAAAACACGCAATAATATCATCCACAAGCTATGTGGAACAACACACTAATTTAATCGACTCAACAATGCGACTAATAACTGGAGCAATCCGACCAACACCCACATACTGGTTTCCCTTGCCAAGCAACATCTACCCTCCTGCAATCCGCAGAACCCAGGCCTTGCTTAGAGAGCACTGTAAGATACAGAATAACCTAGAACTACCTGTACAGGAAGATATACCTACTCTACGACGAAATAGACTCTGCTCTAGAAACCCACCGTTATGGCAAGCTGAACAACTAGCTGTCAACAACGTGGAAATAAGAAATCTTTGGGTTCAACACTGCCGAACTATTGTAAATCCCGAAGAACGAGAGTGGTTTGAAAGATACAACTTCGACACTGCAGGCACAGAGCTAGTTAGGAAACTGTGGGTCAAACTAAACAAAACCCGTACAGGTCATGGCCGATGCGCAGACTCACTCTACATATGGGGTGCTGCAGAGTCTCCAGAATGTGACTGCGGAGCTTGAAACCAGACAATCAGACACCTTAGGGAGGATTGCCCCATACGGTCTTTCCAAGCGAGCTAGAGCAATTTCATGAAGGCTGATGTTACAGCACCAACATGGATTAGAAACTTAGATATTAATATTTACTTAGTCTTATATGTAGCTTGTCTTAGTATACTTATGCTCTAAATGTATATGTGTGTATATATGTGGATATGTATATATGTGTATATGTGTATATATGTGTATATGTGTATATACATATATATATATATATATATATATATATATATATATATATATATATATATATATCTTGTAGATTTTTGTTAATACTGCATTCGTTTATCAGCTTTGATACACTGATTTCTTTAATTTTATTAAAATAATAAATTGTTTTTGGAAATGTTTGTTAACGCATTGATTTTGTAAATAAAATGAATAATGGTCAAGCACCCTTCATTCATGATTTAAATTTAATTTGTTCTGGTTTTTGACAATACTCTGTAAACATTTCATTAAATTATACTTAAAAAAATTGTAACAAGTAGTTTTACTGTTCAAATTTTTGCAAAGCTTTATGAATAGCCAGAAAGTGTCAAAAAAGGCACATCTGGCGGTGCATAGAGGTGTGTTGGTTCCTACACTTATGTATGGTAGTGAATGTTGGGTTTGGCAAAAGAAGCATGAAAATAGGATTAATGCTGCGGAAATGAGTAGTCTGAGAAGTATAGCCGGAGTGACTCGGTTGGATAAAGTAAAGAATAGTAAGATAAGAGAACGCTGTGGTGTAACAGAAGATGTGTTTACAAAGATAGATAAAGGAATGCTTAGATAGTTTGGACGCGTAGAAAGGATGAATGAAGGAAGATTGACCAAACAAATTTATAAGGCGAGTTTGAATGGACAAGTCGGTAGAAGTTGACCTCGGAGAACATATCCTAATCAGAATCAGAATAGAGGAAGAAAAAAATGTGTATAAGAACCGTAACAAGTGGAAGGAAGTGGTCTCTGCCTACCACTATGGAAAAAAGGCGTGACTTTATTTATGTATGTATGTAATTTTTGCATAGATTCAAGGTTTTTGTATTTTAACCTGAATAAAATACATGGCGCTCAAATTTTGATGAAAATTTGTGTTTTCTCTTAAGATAAAGAAATTCAACAATTTTTCCTTACTCGCGACCCTCCCGAAATAAAAATGGCTGAACTTAAATCATTTTTAGTTACAAGGTAAATGGACACATTGGCTCAAAACATGAATCACCATGGCTTTTTTTCGGAGCATTAGTAGGATTGTTAAGACTACCTGCTGTTAATTAATAGTCCATTTTAAATACTTTACAGTAACCAAATAAATAAAAATATCTTGAAAGTTGAAACTAATACAAAACAAACACAATGAAAGCCTGCGACGAGTGAGTATAACGCGCAGAAGTGACTTCATATGAACTGTAGGTCCGTTTAAACTGTCAGTTTCGAACCACATTATTTGCAATAAATTATAGTATTTTAATTTTTTAATATACTTATGGTTTATTCTACATATAATTCATTGAAATAAGAGTAAAAAAAATATTGCAAGTTGTTAAATATTTATTACACCTAAATAATATCTTGCACATTTCCGAATCAATAGCATGCCAAGCATAACGAGGTTTCAGATGACGACATAATTTATGGAACTTACACTGAAACTTTCTTAATCAGGTGTTAACTTACATTTTAATTGCAAGCAAAAAGGTTTTTACTGCTATAAACTGGGGTGTAATATTATTATTTGTTGTGGAGTAAGTTCGTTTACCGTTAATTTTAAATAAAAATTCAATTTAATTTTTGTACAAAAAAGTTTTTTAAATACAATTTTAGGCGCATAATTTGTTGTGTTTGAACCCTTGTAATATGACAAAAGTCCTGTTACAGGTTTTCGTCTAAAACTTGAAAAAATAATTTTATAACATTTAGTTATAGAATTTCCTGGATTTAATGTGAAAGTACGATAAATATTATTTACAAGTATTATTATAAATTAATACGACGTTTTTATTAAATAATAAAATAAAAGATTTATGGGTAATATTTTAAGAATGTGCTTGTCGGACCTAAAGTTTATTGGATAAAAAAAAGTTAAGACGCTTGCACGCACTTCTGGAATACAACATTTACACACATTTAAAATGGTTTTATAATATAACAGTTTGTAATGTAACAGTGTTAATAATCTAACATTAATTGATAAAAAATTTACCTAGAAATATTTTAAATATAATGTGGCAATAATTTTTCTTGGGGTTCAATGATTTTAAACACTCAGTACAATAACCAAATAATTTATTCTAATCTCTCTATACAATCAATTCTTAGCTGATAAATTATTTAGATAATTACAAAACTTAATACTTTCTATAACATCACTTTTTCAATTTATTTAAAAACATAACTAATGCGACCGCTATCTTCGTATATTGGTACAAATTAATTATTCTAGATATTTAAAAATGAAACTACTATTATTAATCAATAAATATTAAAAAATGACAATTGCAAACAAGACTGATTATTTATTTCAGCCAATAACTACTACTATTAACAATAATTTATGAGTCTATTTATTACTTATGATTTTCCGCATAATTTTTTTAACGGTTTTTTAATATTTATTAAATACAAACTACAAAAACAATTTCATGAATATCAAGAAATAATAACACCGGTACTTTTGATTCGTTGGTTGACTCTTTTAATACGTATTTTTACTGAAGCAATATTGTACGTATGTTTGTCTTCATCGGACTTGATTAAATCATAGTTGATGTATATAGTTATACAGTGATACCTGGTTAACTGGGATCACAAGGAACCTTGATTTTTTTATCACTTAAAAAGGCTTTTTATTTACCTAGTTTCCAAAATAGGCCGGTTAACTTGACAGTTGTCTTATTTATAAAGGGTCCCACTATGAGAGGTCGAAAAGTACCATTTATCTTACAGAGAGGTGAAAATGTTTATAAAAAAAATGCATATTTTATTTTGCATAATTTTTATTAGGTTAGGTTTCATGTGAGTGGGACGTGGTCGCCCCTCCACCGCGACCCTTAGTAGGTCTATTGTGGCTCACCCCTAGAGGCTACAGGTCACCGCAAAATCCAGCCCTTCTAAGTTCATGGTTGTATAGGGTGAGATTTTTTTAAAATCGGTAGGTTCTAGGTTAGTGTAACCAAATATGTTGAACCTTATTCTTCCCAGGCCGGGGCATAAACATAGTATATGTTCAGCAGTTTCGTCTTCCACGCAGTAGAACCGACAGTCCGTTTGTTGGTTCAGATCTATCTTTCTGAGGTGGTATCTCAGACGACAGTGTCCCGTAAGCAGTCCTGTTAGAATACGCAGGTCATTTCTGCTCCATTATAGGATCTGCTTAGTTGTGATTCTCGAGGGTTTAGATAGGAACGCCTTCAAGTAAGTCAACCCTGGTATATCGGACCAGTACGTGAGTATTTTCCTCTTCGCCCAGTCCAAAATTATTGTTTTGGCGGCACTTGTAGTGACTCCAAAAATCGGTTCTGGTCCAGTGAACCCAGATTTGGCACCCTGTTTTGCAAGGCTGTTTTGCAAGTATGTCGACTTTTTTGTTTCCCTCTACCCCCTGGTGCCCATGTACCCACAGCAGGGTCACTCTGTTTTTCGCATCAAGGCAATGCAAGGTAATGCAATTCCATACTAGTTTAAAATTTACCTTGTTCGAGCACAGTGCTTTAAAAGTAGCCTGGCTGCCTGATATTATATTTATGTTTGCTAAAGGTCTATTTATCAGCTCTTTGCACAAAATTTGATAGCGAAGACTTCAGCCTAAAACATTGTAGCACACCTGCCAAGACTGGTGGATATTTTATTTTGGTTTTCTGCTGAAAACACCGGCCCCAACTCTATCTGGGGTTTTAGAGCCATCTGTGTACATTACTTATTTATTCTCTGGGAAGAGAGTTTCTTCCCTCACCTATTCATCTCTCTTCGGAAAAAGGACTTTAAACGACTTTTCTACGTGTATTTTTGTGGCTAGCATGTCAGGAACCATTCCGAGAATTTGGTGGTTTTTTGTTTCACTCAGTATCCCGGAGTGATCCCCGAGTTGCTCTCCATTGATTTGCTTTGCCAAATACAGGAATCTGTAGGAAACTATCCTGTCCTCCCTCTCTAAGAGAATATCTAGGGGAGGAAGATGTAGGAGGTGTTCCATCGCTGCCGTTGGTGTGCTGGACATAGCTCCAGTTATGGCCAGGCATGCCAGCCGCTGAAGGCCAGCAAGCTTTGCTCTAGCTGTCTGTTGTAACCCTTTGGTCCACCAGACTACTAAACCATACGTGACCATAGATATTATCATTGTTTGATAAATCCAGTAAATCTGTTTGGGGTTCATTCCCCAAGATTTGCCACATACTCTTCTGAGATTCCAGAGAGAAAACCTGGCTTTGTTTATTGTTTTTTCCAAGTGGGCGGTCCAGGTGAGTCTTTTATCCAGAACTACACCCAGGTATTTCACTTCCGTCGCAAATGAAATGCTCTCTCCGTATAGGACAGGCTGCCGAAGCTTATCTAGCTTTATCCTTTTTGTAAAAGGAATAACTACAGTTTTTCGGGGGTTTACAAATATCTGTTCCCTCTCGCACCATCTGTATACTGTGTTAAGGGCTTCTTGGAGGACGTTTGAGATCGTCGCTTTAAATTTCCTTCTAACTATTAAAACCAGATCATCCACATAGCATTGAAAATGCATGGAAAGCTCGCTCAGCAGAGAGTCGACTAGAAGTGACCACATTAGGGGTCAAAGTACCCCGCCTTGTGGACACCCCTTCGCCGCCCTGAACCTAACAGACTCTCTATGCAGACATGATATTATATATCTGTTTTCATTCATGTTTTTGATCCAGTTACAGATTTTACTGTTTATCCCTCTATCCCTAATTGATGTATAGAGTAACTGTGGTAAGGCGTTATTAAACGCTCCTTTTATATCTAGAAAAGCTGCCAGCGTAATTTACTTATGTTTAAGGGAATGGCCGATCTTTCCTACTAGATTGTTTAGAGCTAAATCCGTAGATTTGCCTGTTTGGTAGGCATATTGGTGGGGGTTTCAGGGATGTTCCCTAAGATTCCCCTCTCTAATATGTCTATCAATACTTTTTTCCAGAGTTCTCATTAAGAATGAGGTAAGGCTGATTGGCCGGAAGGATTTGGGTAGGGAATGATTCACCGTACCCGTTTTACGTGTGTATACAACTCTCGCCGTTGACCAGCCCAGCAGAATATAACTCCACGCCAAACTCGCTCTGAATAGTTTAACCAGAAGAGGTAGTTAAATTTCGCTGCCCTTCTGAATGAGGGCAGGGAAAACACCATCCTCCCCTGGAAACTTGAATGGGGAGAAATAATTAACCGCCCATTGTACCGATGTTGGGGTGACCACTTTTGAAACCTTTCTCCAGTCCTCCCCTTTGGGTCACAATGTCGATCCCATTGAGAGTGGAATTTGCTCCTGGTCCCTCAGAAGCAGACTGCTGGGAAAATGGGTCTGCAAAAGAGTCTCTAACGTTTGCCTACCAGAGTCCGTAAAAGAGCCATCTGGTCGTTTTATCGATCCAATCTCTTGCGTCGGATCTCTGGCGAGAGCCTTGTGGATTCTTGTGCTGGCAGATAATTCTGATATACTCTCACAGAACCTCCTCCAGGATTCTCTTTTGGCTTTCCTTATTTCTTTGTTATAAGTCGTTAGAGCTGTACGATAGATTTCCCAGCAATCTGTTTCTTTAGCTCGATTGAAGAGACGTCGAACTTCTTTTCTTTGCTTGTCTAAGCTTCTGCTCCACCAGGGTGTACCTCTATGGTCCCTTCTCCTTTAATGGGCAGTTTTCCTTAGAAGGGCGTTAGAAGGGCGGATGCGATATGCTCATTCGCCGCTTCTATTTCGGCTCTATTTTGTATAGTGCTATTACCGTTACCTAGGTGCTGTTGGAGGGATTCACAGTACCCTTTCCAATCTGTGCATTTTGGATCTCGAAATTGCACTATCGGACGTTGTCCTTTTCTCACGTCAAATCGTATGTGTCTATGATCTGAGCATGAGGGCTTGGTAGATACCTGCCAGTTAACTATTTTGGTACTTATAAACTGTGTACCAATAGTTATGTTTAGAACTTCTCCTCGAATTCTGTTCTCGAAGGTTGGTTCCGAGCCTACGTTGTTTACTGCTAGCCCTTCCCCTATTATATAATTTTATAAGTACACACCTCTTTCATTGATGTCGCTGCTGCCCCAATCCAGATGGTGGGAATTTGCGTCGCATCCAATGATCAGTTGCCTGTTGTTCCTCTTGCAGAAGGCGACTAGATCTCGCACTGCTGCTGGAGGAGGGTGTTATTTTCGGTCTCCAGGGAAGTAAGCAGAGCAGACGACTACATCTACACTACTGTCACCTCCTGAGATCGAAAGCTGTGCTGCAACCACATCAGGGGTGCAAAACTCTGTTAACATAAAATAGTTCATGTTTTTTCTGATAAGTATGCATGCTCTTGGCTTACCACCTAAAGTACACGCTATTAACTTACCGGAGCAGTTTCCTAGGCCGCTTATTCTGCCTGTATTGGAAGTCCAGGGTTCCTGGATTAGTGCCACATCGAGTTGCTCCTTGGCGAACCTCCTGCTGAGGACATATGAAGCCGCTCTAGCATGTTGGATGTTCGCCCGGAGAAATTGGATGAGTTAAGCCATTTCTACTTAAAGGTAGAGTAGGGAGGTTTACTTTCCTTCCCCGCATTGTTTCCTGGTGTAGGTCGTTTTGTCGGCGCTTAACCATGAAGGTTTTTTTTCCCTTTTCCAGATTTTTTGCTGGTTTTGGCCGGCCTCTTCAGTCCCGCTGTCGCCGCCGAGGTAGATTTACCTCCCTCTTTGGTTCTAACGGTTGCCCCCGAAGACTTTGGAATTTACACCAATGTTGGATCTTTCTTGGCTTCCTTGGACCGGAATTGCACCTGTCCTTAGCCAAAATATGGGCGAAAATTTAGCCGCTCTAAATCTTTAATGGGTACCTTATCCATTGATAACGTCCACATTTGACCACGTCCTGCGTTTTCCCTGTGTAGAATGGTCCACTTCTGGGTATGCGGGGTACGGTTCATCTTCCGCAGACGGTTGGTTACCTGTTCTCTCGTCAGTCTGGGTAGTCCCTCATCGTTTGGGATAAAAGCCACATAGATGTGGGGTTTCGGTATGTCTTCCTTCTGAACCAACTTCAGCTGGGCGTTTTCCCAGGGTTGAAGGAAGCATATCACTTCCTCCATCCACATGACCGTCTCAGCGTCCGTACAGGACAGAAGGAGGATTCCAGGTCGAATGGTGCAGCTCTGGAATCGCACTTGTGGACCATCGTCCGGTAGTTTGTCTACAGTGTCCATAATGGATCGCTGTAGCAGCCGTAGCTGTTCATTTAACAGCTGAGCATTTGGGTGTTCTGGGTAAATTATGCCCACCTTGATGCCCTGAGCTACAGCTGCAAAGGAGCGTTTTTGTACGTTTGGGTCCTCCATAGTGCGTGGCTTTTTTGCCGCCACTTCTGGAGTGCTACCATCCGAGCGTATTCGCTTGCTGGTGATAGCAGGGGGGGATTGATCCCTGCTCCTTTTCTCATCCCGCTCTTTTAGTATTTGATTTAAGGTGGTTTCGTTTGGTACCCCGTGTGGAGAACGCTGACGTAAGATATCCGAAGCCGGATTGAATGATGCATCGCTGATGAATCATTGCTTTTGTATTAGATTTATATAGTTAGTAGTTCTTTGCGAAGCAAAGGGCGAGGAACGTTAAAAAAAAAAAAAAATATATATATATATATATATATATATATATATATATATATATATATATATATATATATATATATATATATATATATATATATATATAAATATATTATATAGTATGAGCAATTGCCTGATTTTATTTACCTAGCCCATGATTTCATTGATTTAATTTTTTTTAATTGACAATAATAATTATGAATGAATGGATGACCAAAGACAAATAATTTTCATTACAGAGACAAGATGTCAGATAGTGGTATAAAGCCATTTTAGTGCGATAATATCAATAAGGCTTTGATTAGGGGGGAATGGGAACGATGGGTGCGGTCGTTGGAATTATATCTAGCTCCCGAAGACATCACGGATGTAACAAGAAAAAGAAATAAATTGTTACACTTAGGTGGAACTCAACTACAGGAGGTTGCCTACAACCTTCCAGGTGCCATCGAGAACTATGATAGTGAAAGTGGAAATGATATTTTCAAGACCCTTATTGACAAGCTTTCCGAATATTTCTCCCCAAAACAAAATTCGACATTTGAGCGTCATATTTTCAGAGACATAAAAAAAGAGGAATCGGAAAGTTGCAACAAATTTCTGATAAAAGTTCAAAATCAAGCTGCCAAGTGCTCATTTGGTTATTCAGCGCAAGAAGCAGCTGAAATTAACATTACGGATAAAATCATTGACAATTGGGCACCCATAGAACTGAAGAGAAAACTCTTAGAAAAAGAAAGACCTCTGAGTGAAGTCATAGAGCTATGTCAAGTCCACGAACAAATTGGAACCCAGTCTAAAGCAATGGACCAACCCAACGCAGGACCAAGTTCGTCATTGGGCGTGAACAAGATACAGTTTAGCAACCAAAACAGTGGTGGTCAATGTACCAGATGTGGGAAATTTCAACATAACGCCAATTCAAAGGATTGTCCCGCTAAACATTCCAGATGTCACGAGTGTGGGTCCCAGGGACATTTTGCGTTCATGTGCATAACATCACGTGGAAAGCGCCCATACCCCACTATTAGGACATACCACGATAATACCAACAAACAAGGGCGACTAGGATCCAACATAAATTTCATAGGAAATGAAGGTGCTGACCCAGAGTCAACAGAAGGAATTGATGCCGACGGCATGAGAAATTTTGAATGCTTTAGTATTTCTGACCAATCACAAGTAGCAAAGGAGGATGACTTAATGATATTTCAAATAGGAGGTGTACCCATAACCTTACTAATTGACTCTGGTTCAAAAGCAAATATAATAACGGGACAAGATTGGAATGCTTTAATGAAGAAAAACGCCACAATATGGAACATAGATCCACAAACACCACACAGTCTCAAAGGTTACGCATCAGAACAGGCCTTGAAGGTGAGAAACAGCTTCCAAACAACCATTAACCTACAAGGTCGAGAAGAAGTCATCACATCATTCTATGTTGTGGATCAAGGTGAAATCTCTATTTTGGGTAAAGATACAGCCAAACGTTTAGGAATCTTAAAAATAGGTCTACACATAAATTACATCGAAACAAAAACTATATTTCCAAAAATCAAGAATATCAGTATCAAGCTAACTATCAACCGCCAGGTGAAACCTGCCAGACAACCAGTTAGAAGAGTACCCGTTTCAGTGGAAACGCTTGTGGAAAGGAAGCTGCAGGAAGCACTAGAATCAGACATAATCGAAAAAGTAACCGAGCCTAGTGAATGGATCTCGCCTATCGTTGTAATTTTCAAACCAAACGACGACATCCGAATTTGTATAGACATGCGCAGAGCAAACGAAGCAATTTTGAGGGAAAACTATCCCCTTCCAACATTTGACTCTTTTATGACCAAACTTCGGGATGTGAAATATTTTTCTCGACTAGACTTGGTTAACGCTTACCATCAACTAAAACTCCACGAAGACTGTCGTCCTATAACAAGGTTTATAACGCATAAAGGAATGTTCCGTTACAAACGCTTGATGTTTGGCGTTAACTCAGCACCAGAAATATTTTAAAGGGTTTTCGAGGAAATGCTAGCGCCATGCAAAAACTGCTTAAACTACTTAGATGACCTAATTGTTTATGGGAAGTCGGAGAAAGAACATGATGCATGCTTGGAGAAAGTAATGGAAACATTAAAAATAAACAACGTATATTTAAACCAAACCAAATGTGTTCGTAAAGTCGAAGAAGTTTATTTCCTAGGACACAAACTATCCAGCAGATGAAAGAAAGGTAAAAACAATACTTGAATTCCGTAGGCCAGCTACAAAACAAGAAGTACGGAGTTTTCTGGGACTTGTCACATATCTTGGAAAGTTCATTCCAGATTTGGGGACGTTAACTGATTCTCTCAGGCAACTGACGAAAAAAAGACGAAAAATTCCAATGGACAGACGAACACGAAAAACATTTCAACAACCTCAAAGATTCCTTAGCATCCCTCGCAAAACTGTCGTATTTCGACCCGAAAAGAATAACACGCCTCATAGCCGATGCCAGCCCGGTAGCGTTAGGGGCTGTTTTACTACAGTTCGATGATAAAGATATCCTCCAGGTGATATCATTTGCCAGCAAAAGTCCATCTACAGTAGAACGTCGGTACTCTCAAACTGAAAAAGAAAGTTTAGCATTGGTTTGGGCCGTAGAACGGTATTATTACTATCTATCTGGATTAGAATTCGAGTTAGTAACCGACCACAAACCTCTAGAAGCCATATTCAAACCCACTTCTAAACCCCTAGCACGAATCGAGAGGTGGGTCCTCTGGCTTCAGTCATTCAAATTCAAAATAATTTACCAATCTGGAAAACAAAACATCGCAGATTCCTTGTCGAGACTCTGCAAACTTAAAGAAGAACCATCTTTTGATAAGGAGACAGAACATCATGTATTTACTGTCATCGAAAGAAGTTCTCCCAAAGCTATGCATATTTCTCAAATTATTTCCGAAAGCCAACGAGACGAACAAATAGCAGAAGCTGTCATGAAATTGAATCAAAATTCATGGGATCTAGCAGACAAAAATATTTTCTCCCCCTTCAGAGAAGAACTAACAACCATGGGGCCAGTTTTGCTACGTGGAAACAAACTTATTATTCCAGAGACGCTGCGAACAGAAGTGTCCAAATTAGCTCACGAAGGTCATCCAGGAGAAACAGCCATGAAAAGAAGGCTTAGAGCTAAGGTGCGGTGGCCACTCATAGACAAGCAAACTAAGAAATTTGTTAAAGCTTGTCGCGATTGTTTGTTGGTTACACTACCCGACAAACCCCCACCTATGAAAAGGCATAAATTTCCAGATGGACCTTGGCAGTGCATAGCCATAGATCTCATGGGCCCATTACAACCACTTCTAGTGTGATCATCGACCAATTGTTGGAGATATTCTCGCGACTTGGCATGCCAAAATCAATCAGAGCTAATAATGGACCACAATTTGCTAGCAAGGAGTTCAAAGAATTCGTGCTCTCGTCGCGCCGGCAATTTTGACCTTCTTGTTCAGGTTTATGCTGGCTGTTTGCTTAGCCTCGCCCCTGTTGTCAGGTCCGTTTTCTCGGGAGTGGGGGATTTTAAAAAAACCCACTTAGCTTCCTGCGAGATTTGGTTGCTAGGAGGGTCTGTAGTAGACACCTTCATTTGCATTTGTTCGTCTGCGAGAAGATTGCCTTCGTCGCAAATGATTTTAATGTTTTTAAAATTTTGGTTACTCATATGGTTCCCACGAGTAGCTAGAGAAAAAATGGTCGACTACGGCAGAGCTCTACATTACCGTATCAAGACAAAAATACTACCGGGAGGTTGCCTGGTATCCCAGAGGCTCCGTTTGCGATATTTGTTTGGGGCAGGCACAGATATCATACATATAGTACGCCCCTTGGCACGGGTCGCATGACACCTTGAGCAAAGGCTGATGATCGTGGTAAGCTTGGCTGGCTTAAAACAAACCAACCGCACCTGTCTAGTTTAAATACAAGGAAGTGAGCTCCCTTGTACTCGAAGGTAGTAATGATATAGCCGCTGCCCTATATCATGTCCTTAGTTGATCCGCGGGTGTTTATTCTTTAATATTAGACACCTTTCCTGTAAGCCAGGAAGTTCCCTATCAGCCATTGGGACGCGCCGTGTTGGGGTTAAGGACATCCCCGCACGGTAATTTTTATTAAAAAGAAAACAAAATTTATTTGTCATAACTTGTTTAAGCCCAATAAACTCACTTATACGGGTTATTGAGCTACAAAGTTCCAATTATAGAGGTAAACATCAAAAAAATCTATAAATTTTAATCTCACTTAACAAAGTTTTAAAATTCGCAGTAACAGAGGTATTTCAATGCAAAATTGTCGGGACCTTAGTGTAATTATCAATATCGGAGGTTTCTCACATATCAAGGGCCCACTTAACCAGGTTTTACTGTATTTATATTTATATTTTAAGTTCATTAAAACTCTGTCTAAATACTGAGGCTTCTTCAGTGTTTAATTCTGTATAAGTATACTAGCACTGTGATAAGAAACAATGACATTTTTTTGCACTAACGCTAGATACTTATTGATTACGAGTTTAATCCCAAAATAACATTTTTTCGTAAAAATTAAATATACGTTTGAACTTTGTAACTGTGGGTACTTAATTGCAATTAAATATTTTTTAAAATTACCTTAATTTTCAATAAGTAATCCAAATCTTTTTACTAACGAAAGCATCATAGTTACCTATGGATGGCGTCTAAAGTGTCAATTTTCGTAATTTATTTTAAGTTGTCAGTTTAAGATTGAAATAAATATTTTATTGTAAATTTGTTGAAAATATAGAATTTGAATAGTAAAAAAAAAACTATTTGTACTCGAACAGATATAGTTGAAAGAGCTAATGAAGCTACAACTTATCCGATAAATTTAAAAAAGTCTTTCTAGCACATGTAAAAAAAACAGAAATACTAATGCCATTTTCTTTATGGTCACAGTTATGGTCAATGTTAAGACTACACTTTTAATCAATAGAAACCTGAAAATTTAATATTTTACCAAATTAATTCTATTTTTAAAGAAGCCTAAAGAAATAAAAAAAATGTACATGACAGTAATTTGACAAATTTTTAATTAAAGCTCAGTTAACAAAAATCTCTATAGATGAAGAAACATAACTGAATAATATTGTGACAACCTTTCGGCTAATCAAATAAAATAAAAATAATATATTAATAGAGTTTATTTTATTAAAAAAATATCAAACTGAACTGTACAAAAAGTGTAAGAAATAAAAACAACGACAGGGCGATGCGGTCACTTCAATAGCATCGCAACAAGTGTTTTTTAGACCGTCGCCCTTCCGGAAGGGTAAGTAGGTAGTTCGTCTATATACGAACACGTGCACATGAAACACAGTGGCGTTGCAGGAGAGGGCGTCGTGTTACATCCTCCCCCTTTGGATCACACGTCCGTCTCGGGTTAGGTCGCAACGCTAAGGCGGCTTGAGGCAGGTGAAGATCTGCCAGGCAGACGTCCTCTTAGGTGTCGTGGCAGCTTATCTGAAACAGAAACCGGGCCAGTAGTCGTGGAACTACCAGGTGGTCGTCTTCTTAAGCATCGCGGCAGCATATCAGGAACAGGAACTGGACCAGTAGCAGTGGAACTTCCAGGTGGTCGTCCTCTTCGTCGAAGTGGGTGGACAGGCTCGGGAGGAGCTTCGTCATTGGGCACGTACCGTGTAGGGCCGACACGTGATAAATACCGGCAGGTATGGTAGGAGTTCCTAGCGAAGCGAGTTCATAGGAGACTGGGCTTACCACTCGTAGGATAAGATAGGGTCCATCCCTCCGGAGAGTGAACTTTGAAGTGAAACCAGCTTTGGCTTTACTTAAGGCAAAACTATTGACAAGAACTTTGTCGTTGACCTTATAGGCAGGGACATCACGACGACGTCGGTCAGCGAATTTCTTGCGGAAATCCTGGCTGGTCTCGTGATTCTCGCGAGCTTAACTGAGAGTGTCCGCAAGAGTTCGTAGATACGGGGTTATAAGTGGCACAAAATTATCTTTGTCGATAATTGCGCGCATATCACGGCGAACGTGGTCGGGCGTAGGTAGCTCTCTACCAAACGTCAGGAACGCGGGTAAATAACCGGTGAATTGGCACTTTGCAGTGTTCATAGCAAAACGAACAGCAGGAATTTTGTCTTTTCAACTGGTGTGTTCTTCGCCTTTGAGCAGGGCGAGTTGACACTTTAGATCTCGATTCTTTCTTTCACAAGGGTTGGCAGCAGGATGATGCACGGGGATCAGATTCTGAGAGAATCCCAAAACTTCAGCGACGTGTTGCATTACTTCACTCACGAACTGTACACCATTGTCACCAATAACTTTTCGCGGCGTGCCATACCGTAGGATGATTTCATCTATGAGGCATCGAGCGCAGGTTTCTGCGGACGCCATGCGAAGCGGAAATATTTCCGTCCATCTGGTGGAGATATCTTCCACTATAAAAATTCACCAGTCGGAGTTTCTGGTAGTGGTCCAAACAGGTCGACGGACAAAACTTCAAAACGCTGGGTCTGAATTGGGGTCTGAAGCAGTCCAGCTGGCTTCAAATTCGAGGGTTTGTAGCGCTGACAATCAATACATTTGGTGACGCATTCGGTGACTTTTCAACGCATTCCAGTCCAATAAAATCGGGGAATAATACGTTGCAGAGTTCGTTCTACACCATGGTGACCGGCAAGAGGCGAGTCGTGGTTTTCTTGTAGAATCTTGGGTACCAGTGACTTTTGCACAACGAGCTGGGTATCTTCCTCTTCTGAATCTGGCGAGTTGTAACATGCCTTTTTTGTCCTTCTACAGTTCCATTATAATTATATCTCTGATAATTTTTTATTTCTCAAGTACTCGTAAATAGTGTCGCGTACCGTATTTTGTTGTAACTTAAATATATCATTCGTTGTAAATAGTGTTGCATAGCCTCGATTACTGTGTATTATCGATTATATTATTGTTTGGTTTACATTTCTGTGTAGATAAGGCTAGCTATCAACACGGACGAACGCGATTCTTAGTGTGGAACATAGACCTGTGAATATTCTTGGTTTACGTCAATTCCGTGTCATTTTCTTGATATCCGGCTTGGGAAGTAGTCTAGTCATGTGGTGAGAGTCTTGGGAGTCGTGTGGATGGTGAGAATTTTGGGGCGGTGTGATATTAACAAGTGTGCAAAACCTCTACGGTTTTTCTTTCATATCTGGCTGTATTTGGGCCATCTTAATTGGATTTTGAAGAGAAACCATTTAATTTTTAACTTGACCATTCTATCTTACCTTCGTTGTTGATATTTTGGATTTTGGTGTCGAGTTAAAATAACCGCATGCGGGATTTATTTGAGGGAAGCCATTGTTAATTAGCAGGTGCCGTTCCATAACCAAACCGGCCACAGGAGTAGTGCATTCGTATACCCAAAGGTTACAAGTGATTTATTTTTAAATATTTATGACGTGAATTATTTTTGACACCACGATTAAGTTTTGTTTTAATTTATTAATATAATAAATTATTAAAAACTATTTATTGCATTAGATAATATGCCAAAACTGAGTACTTTGATTTATTGTTGGCTGTTGATTTTGACTATATTTGTTATAATGTTATTATTGAACTGAGTACTTTGATTTATTGTTGGCTTTTGATTTTGACTATATTTGTTATAATGTTATTATTGAACTGAGTACTTTGATTTATTGTTGGCTTTTGATTTTGACTATATTTGTTATAATGTTATTATTGAACTGAGTACTTTGATTTATTGTTAGCTGTTAATTTTGACTATATTTGTTATAATTTTATTATTGAACTGTGTATTTTGATTTATTGTAGGAGTAAAGTATTCAATATATTTTAGCTATGATTTCATTTATTTAGTTCACCATAATCTCAGTTGTTTATCGTGTGGCTCTGCTAGTGCCTATAAGACCTAGGGGTTTCCGGCTTGAACCGTCTAAGTCGGTGGCGCGGCTCACTTTTATATATTTTTTTTCTTCTACCCTCTACGGCTGAGCTCGGGCATAATTTGCCAGTAGAGAGACCGCTGGCAGAGTACTCTATAGAGAACGAATAAGACGTGGCAGAGTATCTGTACAAGATACCGTTGAACATCAAATATCCACGATCATTCCAACGACGAATACTTGACTCGTGCAAGTCGGAATTTTCAAAGGCTTGAATAATCTGTTCCAGACCTGGGTCCGATAATTGTTTTTCTCTAAGGTCGCTTAAAGACTCGGTTGGTAGAGTGATGGATTTTTGACAAATTTCGCTGTCACTTAGCTTCAACATCGGGCATGGAGGTCTGGATAAGGTATCCGCTAGTACATTGCATTTTCCAGGCGCATATTCTATGCGAAGATCATAAGGCTGAAGGGCGAGTGCATATCTGGCGAGTCTACCAGTGGGTGACTTCAGTATCATGAGCCACTTAAGTGGTTGATGATCGCTTTTGATGACTGTGGTGGACCCTTCCAGCTATCCACGAAACTTCTCCACTGCCCATACTACGGCAAGGGCCTCTCTCTCTGTAGTATGGTAGTGTTTCTGGGCAGACGTAAGCATACTCGACGGGTCTCTCGTCGGATCCCTCCCCCTGGAGTAAAGCCGCACCAAGCGCGTATGCACTGGCGTCCGTGCACAAGACGAATGGTTGCGAGGGGTCAGCTTGACGTAAAATCGGACTAGTTGTGAGTAGCAATTTTAATCGGTCAAACGAATCTTGTTGAGCAGATGTCCACTGCCAAGAAGAATTATTTTTCGTGAGATCTGTTAGAGGTTTTGCAACCTCGGAAAAATTCGGCACAAATCTTCTGAACCAAGATCCAGTTTGAAGAAAAGTGAGCAATTCCTTGGGATTTTGCGGAATTAACATTTTGGTAATTACGTAGATTTTTCCGGGGTCAGGCTGAATTCCATCTTTGTTGATGATGTGTCCAAGGTACTTAACCTGATTGCAGCCGAAGGCACATTTTGCACGATTAACGTGAAGTTTAAAAAGTTGCAAGCGTTAAAAAACATTTTGAAGATCTTGCAAATGGGTATCAAAATCTGGGGACATGATGATTAAATCATCGAGATATGCTAGTAGAGCGATATGCTGCAGTCCGGATCAAAAAAGGTCAATTAACCTTTGGAAGGTCGCTGTGGCGGTCTTCAGGCCGAATGGCATGGACTTATAACGTAAAGTGCCAAAGGGCGTGATAAAGGAAGTTTTAACACGATCTTCCATCTTTACCGGAATTTGGTGATAACCACTTTTGAGATCCAAGGTGGTGATGTACGTAGCATTCGAAGTTGAATGAAGATCATCTATCCTGGGTAATGGATATTTTACTGAAACGGTGATTTCATTGGGGCGTCGATAATCGATGCACAGTCGGCGGGTTCCATCTCGCTTCGGAGCTAGCACAACTGTGGCGGCATAAGCGGATTCACATTCCTTAATTATGTCGTCTTCGAGAAGAGAATCTATCTCTTTGCGAAGAATTCCTTTCTTCGTTGTAGAAAGGCGGTAAGGAGGTACCGAAATTGGCATATCATTGGTCAACATAATAGTGTGTTCTGCGTAAGGTGTTCTAACCTTACTCTTCTCAAATACTTGCTTGTTTGAAGCAATCAGCGAGTTAAGTCGATTTTCTCAGAAACATCGAGACTCGTGGCTTCATCTTCTCTAAGAAAAATATGTTCGGCAGCTGGATCAGCTGAAGAGACAAGAGCTGCAGTTTCTGAGTGACCAAGTTTTTCAGGGATGACTGGATCTGGATAAAGATCAAAGACGGAAAAAGAATCTTCTTCAAAATGCCAAACCTTCTGAGCAGCATTTAAAACAATGCCAGCATTGGCAATGAAATCTGTCCCCAAGAGCGTTGAGCTTTCAACGTGTTCGGGTATCGCAATTAATGTCGTGGGAATCAGCTTCGTTTGCAGCTGAACTAAGCACTCAAAAATTTCTGTCTGGACCTCATTAGGTTTACCGTCCGCCATCGTGAGCTTACCTGGAAGATATTGGGATTTAAAATGACTGTACAATTTGTGTCCAGCAATGGTTCTTCTGGCACCAGTGTCAACGACAAATAGTCCAGATTTTTCAGAAACAGTGATATGAAGTAACGGACGTGGGACATTGTTATCGCGAATATCTGTGGTCAGCAAATCGACGGAAAAAACATGTTTGATGTTACTTGAAGAAGAAACGGCAGCATTAGATACTGCAGGCAAGGGCGTTGAGGAAATTCTGCAACGTGGGCATTGGGATCGTATGTATCCAGGGTTTCCACATCCAAAGCAAACAATTCCAGTGGGCTTTTGTTGTGAGGATGTCGCTTGAGAAGTAGCAAACTTCCTGCACTCAGTTCGAGTGTGTCCACAATTTTTACAAAAGAGACACCTTGGTCTACGTGTTTTGTTAGCAGGGGTGGTGAGTGTCGAAACTTTTGCAGGTGTCGAACCTGAAGAGGGCTCATTGAAACTGTCTTCAATGGTGCGAGCTATTTCTATTAGCTCGGAAAAGGTCGTAAAATTCTCGCGGGATAACCGAGTTCTCATTTTTCGGTTAAGCAAACCATATATCATATCTAGCTTGTGAGAATCATCAAGTTCGGGCGTGGAAGGCAAGCGAGCCAATAAAGCTCGAGCATTTGTGTCGAAAATGTCTGTCGGTTCCTTGTCACCTTGTTCTTTGGAAAAGAGTTCACGAACATTTTATGAGGCGGCTTATTGTAGCCGAATGCATGTCGAATCGCATTTCTGGCATCGTCCCATGTCAAGGTCGAAGTTTTATACCTTGCCAAAATGTCGCAGCAATTCCCATCTAAAATCATCGGCAACCCTTTGAGTGCATTGGAATCGGAGATATCTTTAAAGGTTGAAATAGCATCCAAAAATGCTTCGCGGTCTTCGCCTTTTTCACCCGAGAACCTCGACTGACATTTTCAGAAGTTTCCAGTAGGAGTTACAGCAGCTGGAGTAACTGAAGCACTGGTAGAAACTTTACCAATGAGTTCCTAAAACTGCTCAGGTGTGAGCATTACCAGAGCTGTCATGTTGCTAGTCGGTTCTGATTCTTTAGGCACAGGTGAAATACGCGAATGTGAACGTAAATGCTTAAACTTATAAAACAAAATTTATGAAATTGCACAAAATGTGAAAAGTCAAAATAAAGCCACAAAATCCATGAACACGCACTAGAGTCTGAGAAAGTTCAAGCGGTGCATAAATTTTGTGAAGAACGCACAATTATTGCGAAAAGTTCAATTTTCCGAAAATATCAAATGTTTATGGATATTAGTATAGAAACATGCACTGTGATGTATATATATATATATATATATATATATAAACATCTTGCAACCGTTATGAAATGAATTTAGTGGATTTTCGTATGCCTACGCGCACTGTAATAGTTTATTATCAGGTGAAAAAATGTTCAAAAACAAGCAACATATATGAAATCGCATAAACGTTGAAAAAGTTCAAAACAAATGCAAAGGTCCAATTTTTGATGGATCCTTGTATATTCACTAACCGTGAAAAGCACAATATATGCACAATATATTGGAAAAACGACAAAAATAAAATATTTGTAAAAAAACAGCAAGATACATGTACAAAACACAATATATCGGAAAAACGGCAAATATAAAATATTTTAAAAAACAGCACGATACATGTAATAAGCACAATGTATCGAAAAAACAGCAAATGCTTAAATGTTCTGTATAGGACTCACCAAAAAAAAAAGCAATTTTAGTCGATGCGTTTTGTAAAGCAAGGCGCACGACACCCCTCTCAGGTTGCAGAAATGCCCCGTTTAAAAGTTAGGTCCCTTTTAATTTTCAACTTTCCAATTTTTTGAGGCACAAATTCTCGTCCGAAACGTTTGGGCGCAGTTTATATGCCGCGCGGCCGTCCCCCCCTTCCTAGGGGCGGGCCCTCTTAACTATCAATTTTTATGTTATCATAGACAACAATCGTTAAATTTAATTAAGATTGTTAAGATGAGTAAAAGTAGGGGGCCACCCCTTTCATTTGATTAAGATTGTTGTCTATAATTATATAAAAATTGATGGTTAAGAGGAGTGAAAAATGTTTTTCTAAAAATTGAAAAATTGGTTGCGTCGAATGACACTAGTGGCTGAGCCGGCCCTTAACTCGACATTCGTAAAGTTAATTCTTTTCGGTTGGTCATACTGCGTCGAATGACACTAGTTGTATTATTATCAGTCGCCATTAATGTGGGGAAACGCCTCTTATAAATGAAAAATTAAAAAGTGTAACTTTTAAAAGGGCCGTTTGCTGAACTTGGGAGTGGTGCCAATCGACTCGGTTGATCATGCTGCTTGAAATAACACCATCATATAAACTGCGCCCAAACGTTTCGGACGAGAATTTGTGCCTCAAAAAATTAGAAAGTTGAAAATTAAAAGGGGCCTGACCTTTAAACGGGGCATTTTTGCAACCTGAGAGGGTTGTCGTGTTTTACAAGGCGCAGCGACTGAAATTTTTTTTTTTTTTAGGTAAGTTCCATAAAGTAAATTTATACCAACAGCAAATATCAAATATTTGAAATGCAACAATTATAAATGTTGAATGATGCAAGAACGTGTTTGTCTTGAAAGGTTCCAGCAAATAAACGAATATTTAAATATTGGAAAAATCTTACACTTGTTGGTTTGTACTTTTCTGTTTGTCCATTTTCGAGAGGTGAGTTCTACCTTTCTGCGTAACAGCCTTCAGAGAGAATTCAGAATAGCACATAAAACTAAACTTTTACAGATTGCACACACAAAAGCACTAATACGTTGAAAAAGGTCCAACTTTGGGCGCCAATTTTATTTGTGTGACAACCTTTCGGCTAATTAAACAAAATAAAAATAATATATTAATGGAATTTATTTTATTAAATAAATATCAAACTGAACTGAACAAAAAGTGTAAGAAATAAAAACAACGACAGGGCGATGAGGTCACTTCGATAGCATCGCCAAGTGTTTTTTAGACCTTCGCCCTTCCGGAAGGGTAAGTATATAAGTAAGTAAGTCTATATACGAACACGTGCACATGAAACACAGTGGCGTTGCAGGAGAGGGCGTCGTGTTAAAATATTAATTTTTAAGTGCATACTTGTATTTTGTTACAGATAGTTGCAGTATAGCCGGAGTGACTCGGTTGGATAAAGTAAAAAATAGTGAGATAAGAGAACGCTGTGGTGTAAAAAAAGATGTGGTTACAAAGATAAATAAAGGAATGCTTAGATGGTTTGGACACGTAGAAAGAATGAATAAAGGAAGATTAACGAAACAAATTTATAATGCGGGTGTGAATGGACAAGTCGGTAGAGGTCGACCTCCGCGAACATATTTCGTTCAGATCGACATTGTTTTAAAGAAAAACCAGGTCAAGAGTACCAACAACCGACGAACATGTATGAGAGCACTGATGAAAGTAGAGGAAGCAAAAGATTTATGAAAGAACCGTAGCAAGTGGAAGGACCCACCCCTACGGGAAAAAGAGTGACTATATGTGTGTATGTATGTATAGTTGCAGTATTTGGTATTGCAGGGGCATACCGCAGGGTCTAGTTCAGAAACTAACATTAATGACATGTATGCTGTCATAACTGTGAAATTTTTTGTTAGCAAGACAAACAAACCTCGATTATTACTGAAAATGAAGTTTGTCTATTAGTTACTATAGTAAATTGCCCCGACTGCGATATAAAATTTAAATATTACTTATGCAGTAATTAAATAACCCGTTTTACAAAAATAACGTTAGTTAAAACTAATCATTTTATTGTAAGAACTATTCTTAAAATAACTAATGTTTCTTGTATTGTAAAATAGTTATAAAATTTAAAAATATCAGTGCTATCCGGTGGTCTGGGTGCGACCTGAGAGGTCCACACGACTAACTTCCCAGTGGAAAGAATGAAACAATACCATATGTTTTGTTGTTTTAAAAGTTTTGCAAAAAATTCCTGTATGGTCTAAAAGTTAAAAAACGATTTCAAATTATAATTGTCACTGACAATATTCTGTTTATGTCAACCGTATTCTTTCAGACTTTTTCGTATCATTTCATAAGCGGGAGCTATTTTCAATTGTTCATAACAATTGTAATTTTTTTTAATTAATATGATCAATAATCATTTGTTAGTAACAATTTTCAATTGTTACACTATAACTTCCTACTGGAAAGTTAATAAAAACAAATTGTGCAAAAAGCATATTTGTTACACTCAGCATGATTGCAGATCTTGACTTTGTCCCGAGCTGCAAACAAATACACAATTGCTACATATATAATTATATACATAAATATAGTTAGAGACCCCTTCCTTTTACTTGCTACGGTTCTTACATACATCTTATGCTTCCTATACTTTTATTTGTGCTCTCAGATATGCTGGTCAGTTGTTGGTACTTTTGACCTGGCCTTCTTTCAAAACAAAGTTGATCTGATCGAGATATGTTCGCCAAGGTCGACCTTTATCGACTTGTCCATATAAATTTGTTTCGTCAATCTTCCTTCATCCATCCTTTATACTTCCACTCCATCTAAGCATTTCTTTATTTATCTTTGTAACCACATCTTATTTTACACCACAGCGTTCTCTTATCCCACTATTTTTTACTTTTTTCTAGTCACTCCGGCTATACTTTTCAGACTACTCATCTCCGCAGCATCCTATTTTTATGCTTCTGCTAAACCCAACATTCACTTCCATACATAAGTGTAGGAACCAACACTCCTCTATGCACAGCCAGACGTGCCTTTTTTGACACTTTCTGAATGTTCATAAAGCTATAAATATTTAAATTATATTAAAAACAACAACAAAAATTGTACAAGTATTGTTATTAGAAATTAACTTTACCATTAAATATATTATATAATTAGAAATAAACAATTGAATTTGACTGTTAACACTGTTTACTGTTTACTTAATTAACAATAATTTTTTAAAATGTGGCCTTTTGATACAAGAATTGGATCAACTGGATTTAATTGTTTATTTTTAAGACAAAAAACAAACTGCTTTTCCATTTATAACGGTTTTCATTACATCTAAACCTTCGACAATTTTGTTTAATTTTCTAAAATTAGTAGGACGCACAAAAAATCCTTTTTGAAAAATTATCATCATTATATTAATATTTAATGCATAAAATTAAATAATGTTGTAAAATTTTATTTTATGTAATGTTAATAAATATTAATCCGTTTAATCCAAAATATTTTAACATTAAAAATGTGAAGAAATGACTAGAAGTTACTCGTATTATATCTAGAAAGCGATGAAATCGTGAAGATACACTGTCAAGTAAGAATTTAGAGGGTTCCTTTACAATTAAGAAACTGTAAGCTCCAAATATTTTAACAGTAATATAAGAGACCATTGAACATAAAAAAAAATTTAAATTACCTATTAGGTTAGGTATCATGTGAGTGGGGCGTAGAGTCGCCCCTTCACTGCGACCCTTAATGGGTCTATTGTGGCTGAAATAACTTATTAACTAAAATACTGAGTGTATTAAAGCAAATTATTTTTTAATCGTTTTACCTACTTTGTCTAACTAATTATTATTACAACCAAAGTTGCTGTACCTTAAGTGTAATGTAGTGGTAAGTTCTCACAATCTTACTGTTTATTCAATTAAACTTGTTAATAAAATATTATTTTAATAATAAAATATATAGTTTAAACATAAATAAATACTTTTGCTTACATAATTTGGTAGAATACAATAACCATTTCTTCAACCTGTTTTTAAATGAAAAATCTTATTACGTCCGCCACAATGACAAAATAAACCATTACATAAAAAACAAAGTTAACGTAATAAATATAATAAATAAAAAGTTTATTGCTCTTTTACATAAAAAGCTTCAAATAAAAAAAACTTTTTATGTTTAGGCAGCTTTCATATTTTTTACCAGAAAAATATTGGTAATGCCAACATTTTAATAAAGTCCACTGCTCTTTTTTTGAATAGACGACAAAATGTGAACTGAATGACCAAGATACGATTACTTTGGGGAAAAGGGGAATTTGTTGAGTTTTATTAGATTTGCCAAATTGCAGAAGAAGTGAAAACATTTATACAACATAGGTTGATTTTAAAAAATGGTGGTTTAAGTACATGTGCAAAGTTATTTATCTAAGGAATAAATTGGTAAAAGTGCTTAAATATTTATTTATAAAGGACACAAAAGAGAGGAGTTACTAAGATAGTTAAATAAATAAACAAAAAAAAATCATACCGTTATTCAGGAAAATATCTAGATTTTTGTTCAAAAGATGAATTACTATTGAAAGGGACATCGCGTGGCTAAATTCGACGAAGTAGAATTAAATGTCTACAAAACACACCGAATAACCCTGCTTGACGATAAACAAAGAAGTAAAACCTTAAAAATAACTGCGCGTCGCACCTCCATGCAAAAGTAAAAATCAAAAACATTGATTCAATTAATTGATTAGTGAAAGTGTAAAAGTCCAGTCAAAATTCACACTGTTCGGGTTGGAGATTGGTTTATAAAAAATTATTACCAAATAAGTATATATATTTTAAGTGGGTTAATAAGAAAATAGCGTTTACAATAAATTTAATGTAATGGTTGGCAACCTAAATCAATATATTCTGTTTCATTGTCAGACAGTTCGGATTTACTCTCATTGGTATCTTCTCCACCATTTATAATAAATTGTTGCACCTCATTTATAATGTCCTCTTTTTCAATATATTCATTTGCAATCTTCTCTACGTGAGCTACTTCTGCTAGCTGCCGCACATCAGCTAATTTGAATAAGACATAAAATTCTTTATAGTACCCATTTTATACGCAGTACATACGCTAGAATCATGTCAACAATATATCTTTTATGAGCTGGTTTTTGGGTATTAATTAATGTGTATAATTCCGCTTTTAACTTTTAACATAAAGTACAAATATTAGAGTAACTACAAACTGATAATAAAAAAAGTGTGTGCGTGTGTGCGTGTGTGCGTGTGTGCGTGTGTGCGTGTGTGCGTGTGTGCGTGTGTGCGTGTGTGCGTGTGTGCGTGTGTGCGTGTGTGCGTGTGTGCGTGTGTGCGTGTGTGCGTGTGTGCGTGTGTGCGTGTGTGCGTGTGTGCGTGTGTGCGTGTGTGCGTGTGTGCGTGTGTGCGTGTGTGCGTGTGTGCGTGTGTGCGTGTGTGCGTGTGTGCGTGTGTGCGTGTGTGCGTGTGTGCGTGTGTGCGTGTGTGCGTGTGTGCGTGTGTGCGTGTGTGCGTGTGTGCGTGTGTGCGTGTGTGCGTGTGTGCGTGTGTGCGTGTGTGCGTGTGTGCGTGTGTGCGTGTGTGCGTGTGTGTGTGTGTGTGTGTGTGTGTGTGTGTGTGTGTGTGTGTGTGTGTGTGTGTGTGTGTGTGTGTGTGTGTGTGTGTGTGTGTGTGTGTGTGTGTGTGTGTGTGTGTGTGTGTGTGTGTGTGTGTGTGTGTGTGTGTGTGTGTGTGTGTGTGTGTGTGTGTGTGTGTGTGTGTGTGTGTGTGTGTGTGTGTGTGTGTGTGTGTGTGTGTGTGTGTGTGTGTGTGTGTGTGTGTGTGTGTGTGTGTGTGTGTGTGTGTGTGTGTGTGTGTGTGTGTGTGTGTGTGTGTGTGTGTGTGTGTGTGTGTGTGTGTGTGTGTGTGTGTGTGTGTGTGTGTGTGTGTGTGTGTGTGTGTGTGTGTGTGTGTGTGTGTGTGTGTGTGTGTGTGTGTGTGTGTGTGTGTGTGTGTGTGTGTGTGTGTGTGTGTGTGTGTGTGTGTGTGTGTGTGTGTGTGTGTGTGTGTGTGTGTGTGTGTGTGTGTGTGTGTGTGTGTGTGTGTGTGTGTGTGTGTGTGTGTGTGTGTGTGTGTGTGTGTGTGTGTGTGTGTGTGTGTGTGTGTGTGTGTGTGTGTGTGTGTGTGTGTGTGTGTGTGTGTGTGTGTGTGTGTGTGTGTGTGTGTGTGTGTGTGTGTGTGTGTGTGTGTGTGTGTGTGTGTGTGTGTGTGTGTGTGTGTGTGTGTGTGTGTGTGTGTGTGTGTGTGTGTGTGTGTGTGTGTGTGTGTGTGTGTGTGTGTGTGTGTGTGTGTGTGTGTGTGTGTGTGTGTGTGTGTGTGTGTGTGTGTGTGTGTGTGTGTGTGTGTGTGTGTGTGTGTGTGTGTGTGTGTGTGTGTGTGTGGGTGTGTGTGTGTGTGTGTGTGTGTGGGTGTGGGTGTGGGTGGGTGTGTGGGTGGGTGTGTGTGGGGGTGTGGGTGGGGGTGTGGGTGTGTGTGTGTGTGTGTGTGTGTGTGTGGGTGGGGGTGTGGGTGTGTGTGTGTGTGTGTGTGTGTGTGTGTGTGTGTGTGTGTGTGTGTGTGTGTGTGTGGGTGTGGGTGTGGGTGTGGGTGTGGGTGTGGGTGTGTGTGGGGGTGTGGGTGGGGGTGTGGGTGTGGGTGTGGGTGTGGGTGATCTTATAATTTCCTTTTTAATTTTGAAATTCAACTTCGGCGACCTTCAAGTAGCTTTCCTCATCCATTTAGACGACCGTCTTCGTGGGCACTCCTTAAAGCTGAAGAAAGAGCCTTTTAGAACTCGTTACAGGCAAAACTTTATAAGTAGCAGAATTTTATGATATTTGGAATGGTCTACCTCAGCAAATAATTAATTCAGAAAATGTTAATAGTTTTAAAAATCAAATAGACACCTATAATTTTAATTTTTAGTTTTTTAGGCTTAGTGTCAGTTATTGTTTTATTTATATTCTGTAATATAATAATAATAATAATAATAATAATAATAATAATAATAATAATAATAATAATAATAATAATAATAATAACAATAATAATAATAATAATAATAATAATAATAATAATAATAATAATAATAATAATAATAATGATAATAATAATAATTGTGGGACCTTGTCGTGGTGGAGGGGCTCAGTAGCTACGATGATTCTGCGAGCGATGCCGGCGGGAGTTCTAAACTCCTGGTAGGGCCACCCATGCCGGTAAGGTCAAAGATGAGTAGTGAAGCTAAGGAAAGCTCAACAGGAGTCAACCTGTGAAAATCCGGAAGCTAAGGTGTAAGATATCGTGCCAAGAGATGAATGGCTACACGTAGTTAGTCGCTAACGATTCCCTGTGAGCACTTGGTAAAACATACTTGTATTTGAGCCTTGCCATGGTAAGGGAGCACTGCCATGGTCGACATTTCATCTGCCCTACTCGTGGGATTCAAATGGACGCAAACTCATCTGAAAATACCAAAGAGGCTCCATCCTCTATAAACAAGGATGTGGTTGGTAGAAACACAGAAAAAACTACTGAACAAACTACGAACCAAGAGACGACGGTAGTAGCATGGAATTCCACAAGGATCCACTTTGAGTGTCACATTATTTTTAATTGCGATAAATAGCCTCGTGGAATCTATAGATGAAGGTACTGGAAAGAGTCTCTATGTTGATGATCTAATTATATATTGTTCTGGTAAAGAGATGCAAGAAGTCGAAGAGAGAATTCAAATAACCATAAACCAACTCAGCGTTTCTCAAACTGTGGGGCGCGCCTCCTATGGGGGGCGCGTTTACATGATTGGGGGGGGCGCAGTACAGATTAAAAATAAAATGGTAATGATAAAATGCTACAGATAGATTTTTAAAAAATCTTTATTGAAATTTTACTTAATGATGACAAAGAAACATTCTAAGGACTAATGGCTAACATGAGCTTGTTTTAAGGCGCATAACTTCTCTAAATTTGGTTCTATGTTAGAGATGGCCACTCTGAGTTCATTTTCTACTTGAAGTTTATTTCTGTATTTAGATTTCACGACAGCAAGTGCAGAAAATCCAGTTTCACAAAGGTAGGACGTTGGAAAAGGCAACAGAATTCTAAGCGCTTTGGCTTTTATAACGGAGTAGTCGTTCGGAAGTTCAGTCCAGAAGTTTGTTAAAGATTTGTTAACAAAGTTTGATTTTTGTAAGGGATTTGTTGAAATATCTATCAGTTGTTCTTCTTCTTGCAGTGATAGTCCGACAGGTCGTCCGACAGGTCTATTTTCGAATGGATTTAAAACCCAGCTCCAGTCTGACAACTTGATATCTTTCTTTGCAAAGGAGTATCGCTTGCAATTCTCAGTTTAGTTTTCTAAATGGCTTCCTATGGTTTTTAGCATCACAGCTTTATGAATATCTTCCAATGAGGAATCTTGCACAAAATCGCAAAATGTGGGAAACATTTCCAAACTGTTTTCTTTCAATTTGTTATGCCATAACTGCAACTTCTTACAAAAAGCATCAATCTTTTGACTTAAATCAAATATATTTACGTCTTTTCCTTGCAGCTGAAGATTAAGTATATTAAGTTTTTCAAAAATATCTACTAAATAAGAAAGCTTCAGTAAAAATAATTTGTCGAAAAAATCTGTTGAATGCTTGTGACCTTCCTTGCTTAAAAATATCGCTATTTCCCTTCTTAATTTAAAGACACGCTTAACCGTCTTACCACGTGACAACCATCTGGATGAGGAATAAAACAACAAAGATTGATGCTCAGCTCCCATATCTTCACACAGAACAGAGAACATCCTTGTTTTTAGTGGTCTGGTTTTTATAAAGTTAACAACTTCAATAACTACTGTCAAAATCATGTTTAGTCCAGGGCTTAGCGATTTTGATGCTAACGCTTCCCGATGTATCATGCAGTGCGTCCAGATAATTTCTGAGGATTCCTTTTTTACTAGCGCTTGTAAACTGTTGTATTTACCAGACATGGCTTGAGCTCCATCGGTGCAAATCGCAACACAATTTTTCCATTGCAAATTCATTTTAGTAATAGAATCATTTGTAATCTTGAACAACTCGGTGGCTGTAGTTCTTCCTTCAATCTGTTTACAAAACAATAAATCTTCACATATTTTAGAACATTGACAGAATCTAATGTAGCAAATCAAATGGGAATCATTACTAGAGTCAGTTGCTTCGTCAAGTTGTATAGCAAACAAGTTTCCAGTAAGCTCAGATTCAAGCTGCTGCTGCATATCAACTGATATATCGTTAATTCGTCGACAGATTGTATCATTTGACAAAGGAATATTGTTAAGTTGTGAAGTAAAATTTTCACCAAAATTTTCACCAAACATTATTTCTACAATGTCTTTGCAAGCGGGTAAAATAAGTTGCTCTGCAATAGTGTGCGGTTTTTTGCATTTAGCTACTTTGTATGCCACTTTATATGATGCCAAGAGAGCCTTCTCATTTACTGCCAGTACTCTATGGAAGCTGGATTTTTGTTTTTTAAACAATCTGAGTTTCTCCACAAAAAAATCTCGCGGTTTATTGACATATTCTCTGTGCAGCGTTTCTAGATGCCTCTGTAATTTATTTGGTTTTATGCTATCTGCAGCCAATACTTTTAAACAGATAACGCATTGTGGTTTTTCTTCGCCACCTACTTCAAGGCTAGTAAAGCCCAAATTTAGGTATGATGGGTCATATTTTCTTGTTTTAGATTTCGGACGATTTCCACCTGAACCTGTCGATGTACAAGCCCCGTCATCCTCAAGTTTTCGTTTTAAAAATGTATCCATACTACATCTACTTATACACTCACACTTCACAATAATGCTTGCTTAGTGTTAAAACACCTTCACTGAGAGACTGAGAATACCGTATGTGCGCTTCTGTATTTATAGTCGCGTTCAGACAGTTCGAGAAAGATCAGGAAGCTTGAATACGTGGCACGAACGCCGCGAACTTTCCGACAGCATCTTTGGCGCTCTCGACGAGACAATGTTGCCTATTTTAGTCCAAATTCCTAGGTCTACGGATTGGGGGGCGCAACATTTTTTAAATTAAAACAGGGGGGCGTGAATAACAAAAGTTTGAGAACCGCTGAACCAACTCACGGCAAAAGCAACCGCCATTGGCTTCTGATTTTCACCAACAAAAACGCATTGTATCTACTTTTGTCGTTTGAGAACGAGACATAATGATCCAGAACTATATATGAACGGAATACGCTTAAAATCGAAAAATACTATGAAAATATTGGGAGTGACATTCGACAAAAAATTATACTGAAAACCTCACATAGAAGATCTAACCATCAGATATAAGAGAGCCCTCAATATTATTAGATGTATCTCCAATATAAATTGGGGAGCTGAAAGAAAGACCGTACGCTCCGCATATAAATCTCTGGTACTCCCAAAATTAGAATACGGAAGTATAGTGTACGGATCTGCTTGCAAGAGTCGTTTGTATCAACTCGAGAAGATACATAAAGAAGGACTCCGACTTGCCATAGGAGCTTTCCGTACCAGCCCGAACCAATTAATTTTTTATAAATCTGGAATTTGCTCACTGATTCATAGGAGAAAGAAACTTTTATTGAATTATGGTGTGAAAATATGGTCTCAACCTAATCATCCCAATCATTTATAATGCGATACCAGCAAATAAAACAGTAGAAAAGCGAATAGAAAATGATTTGTACTCCTTAGATACTGAACTCCCACATGTTTTCCCCTCATCTTTCAGTGAAATTCCCCCTTGGACACTCACAACCCCAAAGTTTCATTTCGAATGCAATATATTCAAGAAAGAGAATACTAACAGAATTCAATATCTCCAAATATTCCACGAAGTCACAAACAAATATGAGAATTGTACAATAATATACACTGATGGATCAAAAACTGATCAAGGAGTGGGATCAGCTTTTTCTTGTATGGGAAACACTCACCAGTGGACATTGAACCCAATATCCTCTATATTCACGGCGGAACTATATGCTATTCTACAAGCATTGAGATTCATCGGGACGTTGGACCTAGGGACATACTTGATTCTTTCTGACTCCTGTAGTTCACTACAAGCTATACAGAATAGTTATAACGACGATCCGCTGATTCAGATCATCTCAACAGTGGTCCACATCCTGCAGAACTCTGACAGGAGAATAATTTTCTTCTGGATTCCAGGGCACATAGGAATAGCTGGTAATGAACTCGCAGATATGGCGGCTCGCGAAGCTACAGGACAAAATTATATGAATGACATCCCACTGCGACCCGAAGATATGAAAGCACATCACAAGAATAAAATAAGAGATAAATGGAACCAAGAATGGAACGATAGTAACCACAAACTGAGGATAATAAAAAACAAAGTCGATGAAATACTACTTTTTCCATCACACCAGAAGATAGAACAAGTTGCACTTACACGATTGAGAATTGGTCACACTCATATCACATCTAGCTACCTATTGTCTGGTTCTAGACCTCCAATATGTGATATCTGCGACGTGCAAGTCACTGTGGAACATTTACTTCTTTTATGCCCAGTATACACCCAAGCTAGGAACAATTGCTCCCTACCTGACACACTGAGGCAATGCCTGGAAAATGAAAAATACTGCCTGAAAACGATTTAATTTCTCAAAGAAACAGGTCTAATGAAAAAAGTATAGATTTGTACCTACTCCAATGAAATACCGACCGATTCGACAAAAAGGGGCTAATGACCATAGTAGTCGATGCCTTGAAAATAAAAAAAAAAATAATAATAATAATAATAATATAGTCAGGCCAGAAACGCTACGGCATGCTGGGCGAACCGTACTGCCTAGCGAATAGTAAACCTCGTACAATCGGAATAAAAATCACCTGGCAGTAGGTATAAAATTTTTTTTTTCATAAATGTACAATTTAAGGAATAAACGGGTGAATGGGCATTGTACCACCATAACCTCTTGCCCCGTTCAGGACTTAGGTAGTGGGTCCGGTTCGAAAAATGAGCTACATACTCCCTCGGATAGCGGCGACCGCAGCGTGACACCGAGAAGGGCTACTGCGATAGTCACCACTATAGAGGAACATGTCACTAATTTTCCTCCACCGGCTCTTGCTGTTCCTATAGCGACGCAAGTCAATGTGCCTACGACCACAAAAGTTGTATTGCCTAGGAAGCGCATGAAGTGGGCCACAGAGTTAAATTCCTTTATTAAGCGCTCCTACTTCAAAATTACCAATATGGAGACCTATTTCACTACCTACCGATACGCCATTCATCGTGATTTTGTTAAAAAGTACCCAGAATTGCAGCATATAACCGAACAACGAATAGCTGATCAGAGAAGAACTATTGTGAAGAACAATTTACTTCCTGCGCCGATCTTGCAGCACATCCGAGTAGAAGTCCTCCTAGATCTTAAAAGAACGGGCGATAATCTGGCAGCTCAAGAAGCAAACGGTACACACGGTGAAACACACACTGGCGAAGAAGAAGAAGAAGTTATTAACGAGAATCACACCATTCCCGATCTTGACAACAATACCCTAACAAGTAACGTCGATAAACTATCACCCGAAATACGCAAGTCACTAGCGGAGTTTGAGGGCACCAACCCAATACGACGACCAAAATTACCCAAATTAAAGACCAACAAAAATTCTAATAATATCATAGCAGGTATAAACTCACTACTAGAAAAGTTCTTTAGCGACTACATACGCTCGAGCGGCTTTATTCGCTTATTTATTGTGGAGCTGTGGCAGTACTCCGTCTACACAATCAACAAATATATGTACCAAAGATCCGTACCATTAACACCAACAAAAAACCCTGGTGGCAAAGGCGCCTAGAACGTTCTATTGACACTCTTAGAAGTGAGCTTGGACGCATAACGAAGTATCAAAACTGTGCACAACCTTCTAAACGTTAAAGGAATTACATCAGAAAAATATTTAATAAAATAGGCACTCACACACAACATCCAGAACATCAACAACATTTACGTGAGCATATTGATCTGCTAAAGCAGAAAGTGAAAGCAAAATCCAAGCGTTTGTCAAGATACATCAAGTGCACAAAAAAGAAACAACAGAACAACATTTTTTATACTAATCAAAAAGTATTTTACAGGAAACTAGGAGCTACGCCTGATAACACCAACAAACCTATGCCATCGAAACAAACTTTAGAGAAGTATTGGTCTTCTATATGGGCAGCGCACAAAAACCATAAAAGAAGCACCAACTGGATAAGAGCCGAAGAGGAACGGTTAAACGTTACGCCAATGAAGTTTGATGACTTTACGCTGAAGGAAATTACTGAAGTAATCCAAAATACCAGCAACTGGAAAGCACCGGGAGTTGACAACATCCAAAACTTTTGGTATAAGAAATTCCCAAGCGTGCACAAAGCATTGGCCAAACAATTTACCCACCTCTTACACCACCCAGAAGACAGCCCAGCGTTTCTAACTCTGGGTTCCACCCATATGCTCCCAAAGAACTACCAGACGGATGATCCCACTCAGTACAGACCTATTACGTGCCTCCCCACTTTATATAAAATACTTACGGCTTGTATCACTAACAGAATTTACAGGCACGCCGAGGAAAATAACATCTTAGCGGAGGAACAATAAGGCTGCAGAAGAGATCACCAAGGGTGCAAAGAACAACTTGTTGTGGACTCTGTGATACTTCAACAAGCACAAATAGATTATCGAAATATACACACTGCTTTCGTCGATTAAAAGAAAGCGTTTGATAGTGTACCTCATTCCTGGCTCGTCAAAGTCTTGCAGATCTACAAAGTCCACCCAACTATTGTTAGCTTTATTTCAACTACAATGAAAGGATGGCGAACAAACCTACACCTGCAGATCGGACCAAACTCTGTTAGTACCGACGAAATACCCATCCGTAGGGGAATATACCAGGGAGACTCCTTAAGTCCGTTGTGGTTCTGCCTTGCAATGAATCCCCTCTCCACAATGCTCAATGATAAAAAGTACGGCTTTAACATTAAAGCTAACAGAAACACCAATTGTACAATCTCTCATCTTCTTTACATGGATGACATCAAGTTATACGCAGCAAATGATCGTCTTCGATCATCTTCTTGATATAACTCACCGATTCTCCAATGATATCCATATGGAGTTCGGGTTGCCCAAGTGCAAGCCCCTACATATTGAGAAAGGCATTGTTATAGACGGAGACGTGCAACTACCCAATGGGAATATCATACAGGCAATGGAAAACGGGGAAGCCTACAAATACCTAGGATTTCAACAGGCTAGGTTACTGGACCACAAGCAAGCGAAAAGTAGAATCCAGGAGCAATACACTAAAAGAGTAAAATCACTTATGAAGTCTTAGTTAAATGCAGGCAACTTAGTTCAGGCAATCAACACCTATGCCACGCCTGTTTTGACGTACTCTTTTGTAATCATAAAATGGACAAAAACAGAGCTAAAAGGAATTCAGGGGTTAACACGAACAATGATGACAAAGAACAACAACCACCACCCGAAGTCATCCACTATTAGAACGACGCTACCCCGAAAGGAAGGAGGAAGAGGATTAACCGACCTTGTCAATCTACACTCTTGACAAGTAATAAAATTACGTGAATTCTTTTACAGTAAAGCAGAAACCTCACCTCTACATAAAATTATATCCAAGGCTGATAAAGATTACTCACCTCTAAACCTCGCCTCGCTCGAAGCCGACTTCAAGTTAGTATCGGATACCGAGAAGCTAGAACAATGGTCACAAAAGCCATTGCACGGTCGACATCATCACGACCTCAACCAGCCGCACATCGACAAAGCAGCTTCAAACAGATGGCTTACTAGCGGATCCCTTTTCCCAGAACGGAAGGCTTTATGATGGCTATACAAGACCAAGTTAACAACACTAACAACTACAAGAAGTACGTGATTAGGGATCCCAACACCCAAGCCGACAAATGCAGAAAGTGTCAACAAACGTCAGAGACCATTCAACATATAACATCTGCTTGTAGTGTGTTAGCTAATACTGACTATCTTCACCGGCATAATCAAGTGTGCAACATCATTCACCAAAAATTGGTCAACAAGTACGGTCTTCTCAACACCTATACACCGTACTACAAGTACCAGCCGCAGAAGGTGCTCGAAAACGACAATTCTAGACTCTACTACGTTAGGTCCATTATCACCGATAGACAGGTGTCGAATAACAGACCTGACATCGTGGTAGTTGATAAAAGAGTCAATTCAGTCCTTCTCGTCGACGTAGCCATACCGAACACCTACAACGTTCTTAACAAACACCAAGAGAAACTGGCTGGGTACGCGGATCTCGCTATTGAGATTAAACAGATGTGGCACAGCGAAAATGTAGAAATAGTCCCAGTTATTTTGTCATTGACCGGCGTCGTACCTAAGACCCTGCACGAAAGTATCGCCAAATTGGGACTACCGAAAAACACTTTCTCCGACATCCAGAAGGCGGTCATACTAAATACTTGTCACACAGTGCGCAAGTTTATTATGTAAACTGAGCCTTTTGATACTTTGTATCCGGGATAGGTAAATGATACCAGCTCTAAGCTGAGTAGTGAATAAGTCTTTCCCATGAATAATAATAATAATAATAATAATAATAATAATAATAATAATAATAATAATAATAATAATAATAATAATAATAATAATAATAATAATAATAATAATAATAATAATAATAATAATGTGGTTACAAAAATAGATAAAAGATTGCTTACATGGTTTGGACACATAAAGAGGATGAAGAAAGATAAACAAAACAGATTAAGGTGAGTGTGAATGGGCAAGTTGGTACAGATCGACCTCGGCGAACATATCTTGATCAGATCGTCATTTTTTTTTGAAAGGCCAGGTCGATAGTACCAACAACCGTCGAGCATGTATAAGACATAAGTTTTAAAAAGTGGCAGGAATTTATTAAAATAGTTAACAATTACTTGAGGCTTTGCAGAGAGCATGAACGCTATACCTTAGAAAATGATAACTTAATTTTATCCATGCAAAGACGAAGTTAAGTTGATGTATTTAATCAAGGACGATAAACCAATTTATTTAAAAGTAAAGCTAAATTTAAATTTGAGTTTTATTTTTGCCTATTGTGGGCTATTTTTTTTTTAAATATATAAAAAAATTAGGTTGTATTTTGAATACATTTTGTCATTATTAACTTGTTTTGTTTATCATCTGCAAAACCTTGATTTAGTTTTAAAGTTTTCAGCTTGGAATAAAATATCTTTTGGTAATGTTTTAAAATAAAAAATACGTTTTACTTATTTTGTAGCATTTAAAAAAAATATTCAACTAAAAAATATAGTTAGGTACTAATAATCGTCTTGCATTTACATACTGTTACGATATTACTCCTCGGGATCTGTGATTTTAAACACTCAGTACAATAACTAAACAATTTTTATTCCAATATTTTTACACAATAAATTTTACTTTACAAATCACTAAGATATTTACAACTGTATAACACTTTATAATTACTTCAAATACTTGACCTAACTAAACTTTTTTGCGACCGCTGTCTTTTTTACATAAAACCTCTACGTAGAAAATGGCTACATACATCCAATTTTTTCAGGCAAACATCCAACATCATATGTCCTCAGGAGGAGGTTTGCCAGGAAGCAACTCGATGTGGCACTAATCCAGGAACCCAGGACTTCCAATACAGGCGGAATAAGCGTCCTAGGAAACTGCTCCGGTAAGTTAATTACGTGTACTTTAGGTAGTAAGCCTAGATCATGCATACTCATCAGGAAAAACATTAACTATTTTCTGTTAACAGAGTTTTGCACCCCTGTTGTGGTTGCAGCACAGCTCTCGATCCCAGGAGGAGATAGTAGTGTAGATGTAGTCGTCCACTCTGCTTGCTTCCCTAAAGACCAGAAAGAACACCCTCCTGTAATATACCTGGATCGCCATGTAATTATTAGGTCCCTTGCTCTGTAGATACTTAAAGGTTACGGGAAAACTCTTGTTAAATAAAAGAGAAATGTTGTCCTAATATTTTTTTTTCTATTTGAACGACTTATCGTTACTATTGTTACTGTCGTGAATTTAACCGGTGACCGAGTGCAAAAGTAAACATAAACACTGAATCATCCTGTTAAAAATTCGACCCTAATATATAAAAAATAGAAACGTGAAGTACAAACAATACGTGGGTTTGATAAACATTTCGAATGAGTTCAATGGGTTGATGTTTACAATTCCCGTGAATGGTTAACCGAGTTCATTGGGCTCTTATTAAACCTTTTAACATATTTTCTTGGCACTACACTTCTCCAGCAGCAGTGTGAGATCTAGTCGCCTTCTGCAAGAGAAAGAACAGGCAACTGATCATTGGATGCGACGCAAATGTCCACCATTTGGATTAGGGCAGCAGCGACATCAATAAAAGAGGTGAGTACTTATATAACTATGTAAAAGTGGAAGGGCTAGCAGAGAACAACGTAGGCTCGAAATCAACCTTAGTGAACAGAATTCGCGGAGAAGTTCTTGACATAACTATCAGTACACAGTCTATGAGTACCAAAATAGTTAACTGGAGGACCCAACCCAACCCAACCCAACCCTCATGCTCAGATCATAGACATATACGATTTGACATGAGAACAGGACAACGTCCGGTAGTGCAGTTTCGAGTTCCAAAATGCACAAATTAAAAAGGTACCCAGTACCTGTGAATCCCTCTAAAAGCACCTGGGTAACGGTACTAGCACTATAAAAAATAGAGCCAAAATAGAAGGCGAATAAGCATATTGCATCTGCCCTTCTAACAGCCTATAAAAAAAACTGCCCATTAAAGAAGAAGAGGGACCATAAAGGTACATCCTGGTGAAGCAGAAGCCTAGACAAAAAACAAAAGAAGTTTGGCGTCTCTTCAATCAAGCTAAAGTAACAGGTTGCTAGGAAATCTATCGTACAGCTATAACGACTTAAAACAAAGAAATAATAAAAGCCAAAAGAAAATCTTGAATAAGGTTCTGTCAAAGTATATCAAATCTACCTGCCAGCATAAGAATCCACAAGGCTCTCGCCAGAGATCCGACGCAAGAGATTGGCTCGATAAAACGACCAGATGGCTCTTTTACAGACTCTGGTAGGCAAACGTTAGAGACTCTCTTGCAGACCCACTTTTCCAGCAGTCTGCTTCTGGGGGACGAGGAAAAAACTCCGCTTACAATGGGATCGATATCACGACCTAAAAGAGAGGATTGAAAAAATTTAAAAGTGTTCACACCAGCATCAGTACAATGGGCGGTGAACTATTTCTCCCCATACAAGTCTCCAAGGGAGGATGGTGTTTTCTTTTTCCTCATTCGGAAGGGCAGCAAAATTTTACTACCTTTTCTGGTTAAACTATTTAGAGCGAGTTAAGCGTGGAGTTATATTCTGCTGGGCGTCAACGGCGAGAGTTGTTTAAATACATAAAACGGGTACAGTGAATCATTCCCTACCTAAATCCTTTCAGCTGATCAGCCTCACCTCATTCTTAATAAAAACTTTGGAAATAATTATTGATAGACATTTCAGAGAGGGGAATCTCGGACAACATCCCTTAAACCCCTCATCAATATGCCACCAAACAGGCAAATCTACGGATTAAGCACTAAATAATCTAGTAGGAAAAATTAGAAATTTCCTTAAACATAAGAAAATAGCGCTGGCAGCTTCTCTAGATATAGAAGAAGCATTTAATAACGCCCTACCACAGTCACTCTATACATCAATTAGGAAAAGAGAAATCGACAGTCAAATATGTAACTGGATCAAAAGCATGATTGAAAACCGATGTTTAATATCATTACTGCATGGAGAGTCGGTCAGGTTCAGGGCTGTGATCAGGTGTTCACAAGATGGGGTACTTTCCCCCCTAATGTGGTCACTCCTAGGCGACTCTTAGAGGAGAAATTTTAAGCAATGATCTTAAACGTCCTCCAAGAAGCACTCAACACAGTATACAGATGGTGCAAGAAGGTCTGTTAACCCCCGAAAAACTGTAATTATTCCTTTTACATTTACATTTGCGGCAGAAGTGAAATACCTGGGTGTATTAAAGACTCAACTGGAACGCCGTATAGAAAAAACAATAAACAAAGACAGAATTTTTCTCTGGAATCTCAGAAGAGTATGCGACAAATCTTGGGGAATATACCCCACACAGATTTACTGGATTTATCAAACAATGATAATATCTATGGTCACGTATGGTTCAGTAGTCTGGTAGACCAAAGGTGTACGACAGATAGCTAGAGCTAAGCTTGCTGACCTTCAGCGGCTGGCATGCCTGGCCATAACTGGAGCTATGTCCAGCACATTAACGGCAGCGATTAAACACTTCCTAAATCTTCCTCCCTTAGATATTCTTTTAGATAGGAAGGCCAGGATAGTCTTCTACAGATTACTGTCTTTAAAAGGGCAAATTAATAAAGAGCAACTTGGGGACCACTTCGGGATACTGAGTAAAAAAAAACACCAAATTCTCGGAATGGTTCCTGACATGCTAGCCACAAAAATACACGTAGAAAAGTCGTTTAAAGTCCTCTTTCCGAAGAGAGATGAATAGGTGAGGGAAGAAACTCTCTTTCCAGAGAATAAATAAGTAATGTACACAGATGGCTCTAAAACCCCAGATAGAGTTGGGGCCGGTGTTTTCAGCAGAAAACCAAAATAAAATATCCACCAGTCTTGGCAGGTGTGCTACAATGTTTTAGGCTGAAGTCTTCGCTATCAAATTTTGTGCAAAGAGCTGATAAATAGACCTTTAGCAAACATAAATATAATATCAGGCAGCCAGGCTGCTTTTAAAGCACTGTGCTCGAACAAGGTAAATTTTAAACTTGTATGGAATTGCATTACCTTGCATTACCTTGATGCGAAAAACAGAGTGACCCTGCTGTGGGTACATGGGCACCAGGGGGTAAAGGGAAACAAAAAAGTCGACATACTTGCAAAACAGCCTTGCAAAACAGGGTGCCAAATCTGCGTTCACTGGACCAGAACCGATTTTTGGAGTCACTACAAGTGCCGCCAAAACAATAATTTTGGACTGGGCGAAGAGGAAAATACTCACGTACTGGTCCGATATACCAGGGTTGACTTACTCAAAGGCGTTCCTACCTAAACCCTCGAAAAATACAACTAAGCAGATCATAGAATGGAGCGCGAATGATCTGCAAAATCTAACCGGACTGCTTACAGGACACTGTCGTCTAAGATACCACCTCGGAAGGATAGGTCTGAATCAACAAACATACTGTCAGTTTTGCTCTGTGAAAGAATAAACTGCTTAACATACACTATGTTTATGCCAAATAAACGTCAAATACGCTTGTCGTGTTAAGTCGCTCCGGAGAAAGTTAGTTATATTTTCGATAATACACACATTTAATTATCCCAAAAAGTAAAAGAGCTACTAGAACCAAACCAAACAAAAAATATAAAAACAACATCCAAATAAAAAAAAAGGAAGAGAAAGTAAGAACCGCTGGGCTTCGAAATTATTCCCAGTAGAAGTTAAGCTGGCAAATAAATAAAAGAAAAAATATCAGAAAGCATTTGAATAAAACGACTTGGTTGCCAGAGTCCAAAAGAGCATCTGACAGATAAGTGACTTAAATTATTTTAATTGATAAGTTTCATTTATTCCGTTTTACTATTAAAAGGAAAACCACAAATCATTATATATTGTACATTTGCGGGAAGTTCTCTATTACAGCAAATAGAAGCATTTAATAGATCGGTTTTATCCCTAAGACCAATAATTTAATTGCCTATTCACCAAATTTCTATTGCCTGTCAATTTAAATTTTTTGACATTTAATTTAAATCTGACTTGGTTAAATCTACCATACATTAACTTTTATTTTAAATTTGTTTGCTGGAGTGCGATTAATATATTTCCTAAAAGATTTAAAATTTTATTTGTTCTGTCAGATTAAGATTTTCTTTAACATTTATTTAACTTTAATTTTAATTTGTTATGCATTTATTCTAGTATAATTTGAATTTATCTCACGGAAAGCTATAAGTAATAGTCGTATTGACTATAACCAACACGATAGCGATAGGCGTCGCCACCTGTCATGTCATGCTTCTTGTGAGGGCGAAATGTGGACTGCGGAAAGTCACTTTGCTACTTTGAATGTGAGGGGAGGATTAAATGATAAAATTGATAAAATTTACACGATGATAGAAGAAAGACGGATAGATATTCTTTGTGTAAATGAAACCAAGCGGAAAGGATGTGAAACCACAACACATGGACCTTATACAGCCTACTGGTAAGGAGTTCCGGAAACCAGCAGAGGTTCTCAGGGCGTTGGTGTAATACTCTCTGCTAGAATGAATGAATGTGTGACTGACTTTCAATGTGTAAGCCCAAGACTCCACTGGGTGAGGCTGAAGGTTGGTCTTACTCGTATCTTTTTGCTAGGGGTTAATGTCCCACAAGATGCGCAGTGGAACCAGTCTTTAAAAGCTCAGAAAGAGGGGCGGGAGTTTTGGGATAGTGTGACAGATATTTTAAATGGGTGTAACCAGAATGAAAGAATTGTAATGTTGGATGATTTTAATAGTTGGGTAGGAGTAAAGCGTGATGGATATGACAGTGTTCTGGGAATGTACGGTGACGGCAGAGTAAATGAAAACGGAGAAAATCTACTCGAAATATGTTTGGAGCGAAATCTTGTGGTAACAAACACAATGTTTAACCATAAAAGGATCCACTTGTACACAAGAAAAGAAGGACACCAGAGAAGTATAATTGATTTTTTAATTGTAGATGAAAGATTGAAAAATAAAGTAATGGACACTCGGGCATACCGCGCTGCAGGTATTGTCACAGACCACTTCTTAGTAATGAGCCGAATAAGAGGTCTCTTTAAGCGGTGGCGCCATCGTGTGCAGGAATCAAGTAGTGTACTAGAGCGTATAAAAGTTGAGAATTTGCAAGAAGAAGGTATAAAAGAGGAGTTCGTTAGTAAATTGACCGAGAAATTTGACAGTTTAGATAAAGCATGTGAGGTTGAAGAATTGTGAAAGCCATTCAAGAAAGGAATCGTGGATATTGCTATAGAAGTATGCGGTGTAAGTAAAAGAAGGAAAGGATGCAAGTTACAAAAAACGTGCGTAGAGGTTCAAAAAGCAGTGTCAGAAAAGAAGAAAGCCTGGCTGGATTGGCTAGCTACAAAAGCCAATCAAAGAACGCAAAAGGCAACGATTAAGGATGTAAACAAGGCAAAGAATGAGTATAAAAGGTTAAAAGGTGTGGCAAAAGAGGTTGTGGCAAAAAATAAGGAGAGTGATAAAGATGAATTTGATATAAGGTTATCTGACGATTTCCAAAACAATATTAAACTCTTCTGGAAGTCCATAAGAACAGCCAGAGGTAAAAAAACTACCTCGCAATTGGAAAGAATCAGAAACCAAGATGGTAATATGGTAAAAGGAGAAGAATGCGTATTAAAGAGATGGAAGGAATACTTCGAAAGTTTATTTGAGAAAGAGGATACACAAGTACAGGCCCAATTCGAAGACATGAGTGAAAGTTGCAATGAAAGTGAAATTACTACGACAGAAATTGTGGAAGCGTTGAACAGTATGAAATTGGGTAAAGCTGCTGGGTACGACAGGATAACAGTTGAAATGCTAAAGGCTGGACAAAACGTGGTAGCTAGTCTACTGGACCGCCTTTTTAACCTTTGTTGGAGAAGTGGTAGTGTACCAGACGACTGGTGCAAGGCCGTTTTCGTGCCACTTTACAATGGAAAAGGTTCGCAGCAGGACTGTTAGAACTACCGAGGTATTAGTTTACTCAGCATAGTCGGCAAACTGTATGCAAAGATATTGATCAAAAGAGTAACGAATGAAACTGAAAAGATGATATGGGATGTGCAAGCAGGATTTAGAAGAGGAAAGAGATGTATAGATCAGGTCTTTTCCCTACGAGGTATAGTCGAAAAATTCTTGGCTAGAAGTCAGAAGGTCTATTGCGCTTTTATAGACTTGGAAAAGGCCTATGACAGAGTGGTGAGGAGTGAATTGTGGTCTACATTGTCTATTTATGGGGTGAGTGGTAGTTTAATACGAGCACTGAAATTACTTTACGAGGATTCCACTGCTTGTGTCAGGATAAACGGAGCTTGCACGGACTGGTTTAACATCGAAAAAGGTGTAAGACAGGGATGTGTGGCTTCGCCATGGCTGTTTAACTTATTCATAGACAATTGTTTAAAAGATCTGAAAGAGAGTTCGTATGGATTAAAAATGAAAGATTTTATCGTCAAATGCCTTCTTTACGCCGATGATCATGTCATTTTAGCGTTATCTGAAGAGGAGTTGCAGGCGATGGTTAATGTTATGCATGATTCCCTGAAAATCAAAGGGATGAAAATAAATGTGAGCAAAACGAAAGTAATGGTTTTTGAAAGAGAAGAAAGCATGACAATCTGTGGGGTTTCGATTGAGGGAGAAAGAGTGGAACAAGTTAATGAATTTGTGTACTTGGGTTTAAAATTTACTAGAGATGGAAAGTATGACAGTGACATTGAGCGAAGGGTGTTGGCAGGAAAACAAATGAATGGGGCACTGCATTGCTTTGTGAATAGCCAGAAAGTGTCAAAAAAGTCACGTCTGGCGGTGCATAGAGGTGTGTTGGTTCCTACACTCATGTATGGTAGTCAATGTTGGGTTTGGCAGAAGCATGAAAATAGGATTAATGCTGCGGAGATGAGTTGTCTGAGAAGTATAGCCGGAGTGACTCGGTTGGATAAAGTTAAGAATAGTGAGATAAGAAAACGCTTTGGTGTAAAAGAAGATGTGGTCACAAAGATAGATAAAGGAATGCTTAGATGGTTTGGACACGTAGAAAGGATGGATGAAGGAAGATTAACGAAACAAATTTATAAGGCGAGTGTGAATGGGCAAATCGGTAGAGGTCGACCTCGGAGAACATATCTCGATCAGATAAACATTGTTTTGAAGAAAGGCCAGGTCAAAAGTACCAACAACCGAAGAGCATGTATGAGAGCACTGATGAAAGTAAAGGAAGCAAAAGATGTGTGTACGAACGGTAGCAAGTGGAAGGAAGTGGTCTCTGCCTACCCCTATGGGAAAAAGGCGTGACTCTATGTATGTATGTATGTATGTTTATGCACTGACCTGGAAAGAATAAGGTTTAACATATTTGGTTATACCAACCTAGAACCTACCGATTTCAATAAAATCTCACTACATACAACCATGAAATTCGTAAGAATGGCTGGATTGTGCGGTGAACTGTAACCTCTAGGGGTGAGCCACAATAGACCTACTAAAGGTCGCAGTGGATGGGCGACCTACGCCCCACTCACATGATACCCAACCTAACCTAACCTTATAAAAGGAACGCGAGTTTTTGACAAATCGTTGCCTCTCTGGATGCTTTTGGACTTTGCGAAAATCATTTTCCTGTTAATTGTGGTCGATGCGCTGTCGCCTCAAGACAAGGTCAACATGGTAGGGTTCGTAAAATTATCCCTTACTTAAATTTGATCATCCCGATCAAATACTTGTGCAACCTCACCATTGTAAGGTTTTAACCTCTCTAAGTGGACGACTTTCATCTTGGTTTTGGGACTGCGTTGCATTCTATAAACCACATCATTTATTATTTTAATTACCTTATATGATCCTTCTACAGATGGTGTCAACTTGTGAGACACACCTTTCTTTCGTTGTGTATTATACAGTCATACTATATCTCCTTCCTTAAATCCCTTTAAATTTGCTCTAAGGTCATAGCGAGCCTTTATTTTATTACTTGCTAACCTTAATGTTTTTCCAGCCGTTTTATGAATTTTAAATAAGCTATCCTGTAACTGATCTGCGTAATCTTGAGCTTCTATCTTTTCGGCACTTGGTGACCCGAACACCAAATCATAGGGCAAACTAAGTTTCTCTCCAAAGTCTATTCTGACTGGAGTAAGCTTGCCACGTCTTTTTGTTCTCTAAAGAATACTCTGCCAGCGGTCTCTCTACTGGCAAATTATGCCCGAGCTCAGCCGTAGAGGGTAGAAGAAAAAAAATATATAAAAGTGAGCCGCGCCACCGACTTAGACGGTACAAGCCGGAAACCCCTAGGTCTTGTAGGCACTAGCAGAGCCACACGATAAACAACAAACAATTATGGTGAACTAGATAAATAAAACTATATTTACAATTCCTGCAATATATTAATTAAGTAAAAATGATGTTCTGATTGTTTACAACAAATTCTGTATTTTTTGTAAAGTGGATTAAACGAATTTAATACACTTTTCTTAAAATAATATTTAAATTAATTATAACAATTTTTCAGACAATAATAAAAACCTAATGATGTACAAAAGAGAATTAAAAACAAAAAAAATGTTCACAATATTTAAAATTTCAAAAATAATTGGTTTTATATACAATTCCTGATAGCAAAAGATTAACACAAAAAAAAAATACAAAGTAAATGGACTTGCAAAAAAAATAATAATTTGAAACCATCACAATAACTACATAATGTATATTCAGTAATGTATACATTCAGATTCAACTTGGAGCAGGTACAAATTTGTTACTTTTAAACTATTGAAAACACTGAGATCAAGCACATAATAACTGATAAGTTGATAAAGTTAAACTCAATACTATGTAACCAATTGAAAACTTCATTGAGACGTCACTGTTACATCGATGATCCAAGAAACAGAAACACCAAGTAGTATTTTTAAAGATTTACACTGTTAAAACAATCGAGCTTTTTTAAGAATATTTCTTTTTACGATGGCTGTCCTTCAAAATAGCAATATTGTAGAATATGTATGAATGTATGAATAAACGTTCTTACTTGGACACAAAGAACTATTGAGAATATTATTTTAATCAAAGTTTAGCCTTGGCATATTATCCAATGCAATAAATAGTTTTCAACAGTGTACCATATTAATAAATTATAACAAAACTTAATCGTGGTGTCAAAAATAAGTCACGTCGTTTAAATATACTAAAATAAATCACTTGTAGCCTTTGGGTACACGAATTCACGAATCCTGTGGCCTACTCCTGTGGCCGGTTTGAATTATGGAACAGCACCTGCTACTTAACAATGGCTTCCCTCCATCAGATCCCGCACGCGGTTATTTTAACTCGACACCAAAATCCAAAATATTCACAACAAAGGTAAGATAGAATGGTCAAGTTAAAAATTAAATGGTTTTTCTTCAAAATCCAATTAAGATGGCCCAAATACAGCCAGATATGACAGAAAAAACCGTAGAAGTTCTGCTCACGTGTTAATATCAAATCGTTCTAAAAACTCTCACCCGACCTCGACCACTGACACCAAGCGACTCTTATCAACTACTCACTCCAGGCCGCATATCAGAAAATGACACGGGACACGCGTCAGCCAACCTTCGCAAATCTATGTTCCCAACTCATAATCGCGCTCGTCCGTGTTGATAGCCAGCCCATCCACACAGAAAAGCAAACCAAACAATAATATAGCTGACAACACACGACAATCGAGGCCAAAATCAAGGCGAAATCTAATAACAAAGACTCCCACTCCAACTCCACCGATTAACAAAAATGTCACAGCCATTAATAACTAAATCCTATCACTACTAGGTATGCAACACTATTTACAACGAATGATATACTTGAGTTACAACAAAATACGGTATGCAAAACTATTTACGAGCACCAGACTATCAGAGACCCAATTAATAATGAAACGGTAGATGGGAAAAAAATAGGCACGTGACAAGCTTTGTAAAAACATGAGCAGCTGCTCTATAAGCTATCAGGAATATTGAAAGACGTCGATCCCAGTCCTTCTGATGTTCCTCTACTACTTTGGAAAGATATTCTTTCATGGTCCGATTAAACCTTTCAACCATGCCGCATGACTAAAGATATAGTGAAGTAGTCCTGGTTTTGTTGATTCTCGCAATCTTCCTTGAATATGTTTGATTCATAATTCCTTCCTTGATCGAAGTATAGCTTTATAGGTACTCCGAATCTTAAGAATATGTTGTTTACCAGGACTCTTGCAGCTGTAGATGCTTCTTGGTTAGGCAGGGCATAAGCCCACCCACTTACTAAAGTAATCCATGTCAACCAGTATGTATTTTTTGCCACCATTTGTCATTGGAAACGTCAATAGCAATTTGTTCAAAAGAAGCTCCCACGTTGTACTGTTTTATTTTGTCTCTAGATCTAGTTTTAAGACCTTTGCTTGCTTCACAAACTGGGCATTTCCTATATCAACTTTCTACGTCGTCGCGACATTGGACCCAATATAACCTTTGTCTTATTTTATCCAGAGTTTTAATAGCTTCCTGATGACCACCTGATTTTCCTCCATGGGCACAACCAGTTGAGAAATTGTTTTCTTCTCATCGGTCGATTCCCAAATTCGTCTTAATCGTTCCCACATGGCTTTGAATGTTGGTGCCCGGTCGAAGATGTCTTTCCAAGTAGGTTTTTCTGCTCTACTTTCCATCCAACGTGGAAAATCCACAATTTTGGTATCACTCTTTTGATCTTGTCTTAGATGGGCTGCTGTCCATTCATTGTCGGTTGTCAATCTCATTTGTCTTGTATCGGCAATTTCTTCGTGACGTTCGACACGCTCACAGTGCTTGCAGTTATCCGCACAAGATCTTCTGGACAAGGCATCTGCGTTGTTATGTAATTGTCTTGGCCGATGTTTGATCTTGAAGTGGTACTGGTTTAATTTTTCGATCCACCTTGCTACCTGGCCTTTAAGGTTCTTCATATTCAGTAGCCACTTTAAGACTACATGGTCCGTTCTTATGAGAAACCCCCTTTCGTAAAGATACTTGTAAAAGTGGAATCCGCTTTAATAATTCTGGTGACGCAGTAGTTCCTCTTAGGTTTGCTTATTATTTTGACCATCCTGCTCCAATTTCTTTGTTTTTAAAAACCTAAGATTGGACTAGAACAGTTTTTAATTTCTTGAATGCTCTTTTACAATAGTTAGACCACATGAAGTTGACTTGGTCTTTTGTTAAATTGTCCAGGAGTGCAGCAATATTAGCAAATCGTTTCACAAAACGCCGGTAATAGATACACAGACACAAGAAGCTTCTCAATTCCTCAATTTATGTTAATCTTGTGGTCTTGGCCAGTCTCGAATCGCATTAATCTTTTTCTCATTTGTTTGGATGCCTGCTGATAATACTGTGTGGAACAGAAAATCCACTTCTTTTTAAAACAAGAAACATTTTTTAAAGTTTGGTTTAAGGTTAGCATTTCTAAACCGTTCGTATATTGCTCGCAAATTTTCCAGATGTTCCTTAAAAGTTTTTTCCATGACCAAAACGTCGTCGAAATGTACCAGGCAAGTTTTTCACTTAGTTCCACTTAGTGTTAATTCCATTATCCTTTCGAATGATGAGGCATTACAAAATTCAAAAAGCATCACATTAAGCTAATAGAGTCCGTTTCCAGTTGAAAAAGCAGTCTTGTCTTTGTCATATTAATGTATGCCCACTTCCCAATACACGATCTTTAAATCTAATGTTGAGAACCAACGTAAACCTGCTAATGTTGTCAAAGTGTCGTCAATCCTGGGTAATGGGTAGCTGTCCTTCTTCGTCTTGGGGGTTGTCAAATTGGATAAGCTTGGTTAGTATCTATCCTGTGTTGGACCAAGTTGGTTCGTCCTGCTGTTGTTGAATGAAAGATATCACTTTCAAATCTGATACATTTTTTGGCAGCGTTATATTCATCCAACGATAGATGTGTTAAGAATAATTCTAGACTTTTCAATACGCTGTCGGAGTCTTATTTTCTGTTTATTACTCTCGTCACACCTTGTTATCAAAGTCACAGGCTCACAGGCTCCAATGATGTCACCTTCTTTAAGTGTTATTTCTTCGGGGTATAGGTTAGCAACTCTAACAGGAATAGTCTGTTTTGTTTTAACTAAGGCTCGTGCAAGCAGTAAACGGTTGGGAGATTCTCTGCATGGCTGAACTACTCCAACGCGACACCTAGGGTCACTTTTCAATGTGGTATAGACTATCTTCTTGGAAAGATCTTGAATTCTTACAGACTTCACCATTCGCAGCTTTACAGGTTCCATTTTTGTAGCTGGAGTCATCAAAATTAATTTTTTTTCTCCAAATCTTGTTCTTTGTTCACCGTCAAATGAGAACCCATACTCGCTGATCAAGTCTATTGCGAAAATAAATTATTTATCTTTTATATCTACGACATATACTGTATCTACGATGTAAAGCTGTCTAAAAGTAAGAGTGACTTTAGCCTCTCCTCTTATTGGTGCATTATCTCCCGTAACTGTTAAAAAAAACAAGGTTGGAGAAGGCAGGTTTCACACATTCTGGCCAAAGAATGTTGCTGCGTACCAGAGAAACTAATGCACCGGTGCATACAATGTCTTCTCGGGTTAATTTCCTTCTGATGGTGAGACTATCCATGCCGATAGGCAGACTAATCCTAGTTTTTCTGGTGCCGTTCTGAGAACTCACTAGATGACCTGGTACTCGTAGGTTAGTGGAAACGTGATTGTATTCTCGCAGGTGAGTTTGATCGTGGTGGTACTCTCACTCTGCAATCCTTAATGAAGTGTCCAGTTTTTTCACACAGGTAACAGGTTCATTTCCGCTGCTTGCTTATATCATGTATCATGGACTTGATTTTCTCCAAAATGTTTCGAGGGGCCAGGGGCTGCATCGCTTTGGTGGTTTGGTTCTTCGATCAACACCGCTCGAAGTATTAATGGCCGCCTCCACTTCCAATGATTGCACCAAAGCTTCACCACTTCTATTGAAGTTCGTCAGTTAAAGAGTCCTCTGAATCTCTGGGTCCCTTAGTCCATTAATAAATAGCTGGACGTCCAGTTGTTCCCTGAAGTCTTCCGGTGCCTGTGAGTACGCTAACTGGATCAGCCTCCTGACATCTGCTTTGAACTCTTGGAGACTTTCGCCAGATTTCTGCACCTTAGTTTTCATTTGCGCCCGGTATATCTGTTCTCTGTGTTGATTGCCATACCTTGCAACAACGTGCTTAGTGTCTTTTACTTCATACGTACTGTGTCTACTTCTTTTCTCAACTTGCCGTAAATATTCTTAACATATTCTTTTATTTTAATTCAATAATTTGTATTTCTGTAGTACTTGTTCTAAAAGTTTTTTTTGTTTTTCTCTCTGCTTCTTTTATTTTTCTAATATTCTTAAATCTACTTTTCTCTTCTCTTGACGACGTTTTTCTTCTTCCATTTTTTCTTCTTGTCGTCGTTTTTCTTCTATAAATTTTTCTTTTTTTTGTCGTTTTTCTTTTTTCGAACGGTGTATTTCTTCTTCCAATTTTAGTTCTTGACGTCGTTTTTCTAACTCCTCAAATTGATTTTTCATAAATGTTAGAACTTCCTCCATGGCATCGTATGACCTATTTTTTATATTCACCATAAATCTTTTGTTGCAAAAATCCTAACTTCTGACACCAGTGTTACGATATTTACTCTTTGGGTTTGGTGATTCTTAACACTCAGTACAATAACTAAACAATTTTTATTCCAATATTTTTACACAATAAATTTTACTTTACAAATCACTTAGATATTTGCAACTGTATAACACTTTATAATTACTTCAAATACTTGACATTAAACTAAACTAAATTATTCGCGATCGCTGCCTTTTTTTTATATTAATTTAAACTTTTTTAGAAAAAACGCGAGTTTTCGTCAGCTCGATACTTTTTTGGACGCTTTTTGACTTTTAGAGAATGTCTTCTATTATGCATTCCCCTAATTTTGGTCGATACGCTGTTGCATCAAGGCAAGGTCAACAGTGCCGGACTTAACAATATTTTTACTCAAGGTGGAATTACTCTATAGCAGAGCATACACGGTCAATAATACTGACAGTAGGTATTGATAAAAGTACTGAAGGTGCCCTTCTTCAGTATTTTCTGTGATTACACGATCATTATTACTGAAAGTATTACTGATGTTCGTTTAATTCACACGGTCATTATTACTGTCAATATTATTCGTCAGTTCCCGCTTTCCATCCTTTAGTAGATAACTTAACATGGATAGAGCCTGTTTGGCAATAGTTATAGCTTCTGCTGTTGTAAAAAAAAGAAAAAACAGAAGAATATGGGTTAAGGATTGGCTGTTGGAAAGAGACAGGTACACCCATTTAAACCTATTGAATGAAATAGTAGTTAAAAATCCTGCAGATTTCAAAAATTATTTTCGAATGAGTGAAACAACGTTTTTAACTTTATTGGACATGGTTTCACCTCATATTAAAAAGCAAGACACTAATATGAGACAAAGTATCAGTCCAAAAGAGCGACTCGCTGTTACTTTGCGATACCTGGCGACAGGAAGAAATTTTGCTGACCTCAAGTTCTCAGCATTGATTTCCCCAGCAGCAATTAGTTCAATGATAATTGAAACATGTGAAACTCTCATCTATGTGCTTCGAGATTATATCAAGGTAAGTTGAACAAAAAAATTCAATTAGTAAAATATTTTATTAGTATGTATAGGCATTTATACACTTTACAAAATTTTATTTTATTCAGAAAATGTATGATAGTAGTCCTTTAAGTTATTTTTTGATGAAATGCCGTTATCATCGATTGGATCATAATTGTTATTATTGTTTAAATTCATAATTTTTTGGGGGGAAGTGGTGGTGGTAGAAGGGACATGGACTGGACTAGGAAGGGTTCCGTTCAGTATTTGGGAAGGATTTGATGAATGGACTGGACTAGGAACGGTTCCGTTCAGTATTTGGGAAGGATTTGATGAATGAATAAGCAAATTATGTTGGGCCGAATAATTTTCAGAGTTAGAGTTGGTGGTACGAAGGAAATGGATTGGACTTGGAATGGGAGTTTCGTGTTGCATTTGGGAATAATTTGAGGAATGTGTGGAAAAATTATTTTGGACTGAAAAATTTTCAGAGGGAGAGCTGGTGGTAGTAAGGAAATTGATGGTACTAGGAACGGGAGTTTGGTTTAGGATTTGAGAAGGATTTGAGGAATGTGTAGGAAAATTATTTGGCCTTTGAGTTTTGTTAAGAAATGTTGAGGCAGACGGAGTCTGATGAATCCGGTTTAGAGATAGAGCCGGGAGGACCATGCTGTTGTAGGTGACCAGAGCAGCGTAGGCAGGAAGATTGCGGCTCGTTGATTTTAACGGAGTTGTGATGCAGATTCCCCATTGTAGCCTCAAATAAAATGTCGTTTATGGCCTTTTCGGCAAGTATTTTTTGGGTCGCATCCAAATTTTGCAATTTTGTAGCCCAAACTTTCGCTAAGTTAAGATTGTAATCTCCTTCTTTTTCCTTGGTCAGGTACTCACACGCTAAATTCAGCAGCTCTGATTGTTTATTACATTTTTTTTGTTTTTTGGATTTTCTGTTGTAATTTATTGAAGTCGAAGGCTGAGTGATAACATCGTCCTCTGGAATTATGTTTGTAGTTTCTTGAGCCTAAAAAATAAAACAAGAGTTAAAAAATTCCTCGATGTTCATATTTCATGCTTTAAAAATGATTGACATTCTTTGTAACTAATTACAGCAAATTTTTATTACTACTAATAATAACAATCTTATTATTATTTAAAAAATATTTTTTTTTTTTACAGCTTCCCTTAACAGAAGAGGAATGGTTATTAACTGCAGCAGAATTCAGCAAGAACTGCCACTTTCCTACTTGTCTCGGAGCTCTTGATGGAAAGCATATCGCCATAAAAAAACCGGCTAATACCTCCTCTCTGTATTATAATTATAAAGGACACTTTAGCATTGTTTTAATGGCATTGGTCAATGCAAATAAGGAATTTATAATGGTGGATGTAGGAGCTAATGGTAGGATCTCCGACGGTGGGGTCCTCTTTTATACAAAATTTTGGGATTTGTTTCTAAAAAAGCAATTGCATATTCCACCTCCCACAAAGTTACCAGGTTCAGAGGATTATTTTCCTTACGTTTTTGTGGCAGATGAGGCCTTTGCTTTGCACTGCAACCTTATGAAACCATACCCTCAAAAAAAATGTACAAAGGAGCAAGATACTTTCAATAAACGACTGTCCACAGCTCGATGTGTAGTCGAAAATGCCTTTGGCATTCTCGCATCAAGATTTGGTGTGTTTCAAAAGCCAATAAATCTTGGTCCTGACAAAGCAACAAAAATTACACTAGCATGCTGCTATCTGCATAATTACTTAAAAAAGGAATCTCTAAACTTTAGTGCACAAAACGAAATTGAAAGCATAGATGTAGGGGCTAGTCTTCGTGAAGAACATAGTAGGAATGCAAGCGACGCAAAATCCACAAGGGATAAATATTGTACATATTTTAATCTTACATAATAATTTGTCATAATACTTTTGCAAATGTTAATTTTTTATTTCAAAAAATTTAATACTGAAATTTATGGTAAAAACCAAACAATCAAAATCATACCTGTTCCTCTTCCTCGTTTTCCACATCAATCGACGAGTGGGTTTCGAATGGCTGCTCGATTTTATCAAGAAATTGAAGAGCATAAAATACCCATGACGACGGAGTGTAAATGTCTTCGGTACCACATCCAGACCTTTAATAACATAATAAATTCATTTCATATTTTCTTTTTTATATAATTATTATAAAAACAACTATACCTAATGCCTAAATAAAATTTTACTAAGAAAATCAAAATGTTGGTATATATTCTCACCTTTTCGAAGATTCAATTTTCTTAAGTTCTTTTCGAAAATTTGATCTTAATGTATTTATTTTTTTCCTGACATCGGAAATTTCCGCGTTAGGTTTTATTTTTTTGTACAAAGGCAATAATTTATTTAAGGCTTCCATCCTTTTATTTTTTTTCATGTAATTTGGATCTGTGGAGCTCCACAATTCGGGCATGGATTCAAAAGTATGAATAAATAATTTAAGATCTTCGTCCATATTATCCTCCATCTGCAAATTATTTAACAAAATGTAAATGAAGTTATGATTAATATTTTCGTTATTAACCCTCCGAGTACCATGGGGTCCTTTTGGGACCCAACACTTTTACGAGAATTTAACTTTCTCTGCTGTATGACCTTTGTAAACTCCGTTTTAAAATATTGTTTCTTCAGAAAATACAAGAAAAAACAAGTTGCACCTTTTATTTATTTTTGGGCATAAGTTAAAAGATGAGTAAACTTGAAGGTAAAATTCATTATTAGCATTCAAAAACATGTGAAAGTACCAAGTTTCAACTTCCTATTCAATAACCCAAGATTTAAAATGGAAAAAAATATTTGGGGTCCAAAAAGGACCCCTGTGGTACTTGACTTTCATGAGGACCGTGGTACCCAGAGGGTTAAATTCACAGTATTTTAAAAATAATCTTGTACTTACTTTGGATGCACGAGTTTTTGCACAATTTAATAACTGAGGAAGATAAATTTATCGTAATTAAACTTAATTTAAATAACGTAATTTAACTTAAATTCGTAAGAAAATAAGCAGGCTTCACGTTTTCAGAGAAAATAAACGGCAACTCTACAAAAAGCAAACCAACGTCGAACTCCAAGATTTCATCAATTAGATGGCACGTGTTTTCACAACCTAAACCCGCCTCATTACTGAAGAATGAAGCAAACCCGGCCACACGGTCATTATTACTGTCAGTATCCCCACTACTCGGCGACCAGAACTGAGGAATGAATGGATTGAAGCATCAATCTTCAGTACCCTCTTCAGTACTTCAATACCTCGGATTACACGATCAGTATTACTGACAATATTTTTCGATACTGTCAGTATTATTGACCGTGTATGCTCTGCTTATAAATAATAAAGAATATTTAAGTAGGTATTTGATTTATATAAATAAATAATTCAAAAATGTTTAGTATTTATTAATCATTAATTATTGAGTATAAGAGGCTTATTTAATTATTTAAATAAGTTTGTGCACAATATAATTTTTAACAGGGTTTCGACAAATACTAAAAGATATTAAAAACATGTCACTGCATTAAAATAGCATCTCCAATATGTTCTTGTTTTTTGTGATCCCATGTTGTTGTGTCCTCTTCGATCCATCTAGAAAAAATAATCCATCTGTTAAATAATGTGTACGAATGTATAATTTTTTTTACAAATGACGAATAATATTTTTATTAAAAACAAACAGTTTTATAAAGTTACAACCATGAAGTTTTCATAGTTAAAACGAAAAGTAAATAAAGTATTTCAATGACAAATAATGTTATCAAAAACATCTGCACCTACAAGAGGGTGTTATACGATTATTATCACTTTAAAAAAAAATCTTTCGTTAGTAAGCTTAACAAAAGTCTGGGCACATGTTACCTCCCTAATTGGGATTCGCTAGGTATTTGAAGTGGCGCTTGAAGTATAAAGTTGTAAGTACAAAAATTAAGAAAATTTCGGTAAAAAATATGTTACGTATTAACACAAGATGGTTTGCATCAGGTGGAGTTCAAAATCTATTTAAACTTTATTTTTCGTTGTGGCATATACTTAGTTCACTCTGCTAATAATAGTCTAACAAAGCGTTGAAAATTTTAAGAAGAGGATCGCCTCGTACTTTTTTGAATTATTAACGATTAAATATTTTGTCAAGCCTTTATTGTAATTGTGCAATTTAAAAATAAAATAATTAAAAATAAAAAACCTTAAAAAACTTTACGACAAAAAATGTGAACAAAACTGGATTACCCAACAAAACACTATAAAATAAGTTTACCATAATCAACAGGGTGTATTCAGTTTTTGTATTCCGTTATTATAATAAATACAAAAAAATAATATAACTTTAAACCTAACCAAAAATATCTTTTATAGTTAAATAATACAATGTTTGTTTGAAGTATACCAAGAATTTTAAAAGTTATGGTCACTTTAAGGTTAAAATTGTTATTATTTTAAAACCATTATATTTTTTTAAATGTAATCAATTTTTTGTATTTTGTAATAATAATTATTTTTTATAAGTGAGCAAAGTTTACTCAAATAATTATAACGTACGTGTATGTTTATTTTGGAAAGGTACACAGATTAACAGTAGTGCGTTAAAACTAGGGTCGGACTACTCATATTGGTTATTGATCCAAAATTTTTGCAGGTATGACACACCGTGTATGTTAATATTGAAAATGAATTCCCCACACTTTAAGCTAATGAAAATGTACTATTATTGTAATTCGATTAAATAAGCCGTTTAGCTGATATTTACTATTTTGTTAATGTAGATTAGATTAAAACTAATTACTAACGAAGAAAAAAACTAAAGTAATTTTAATAATTGTTTAATATAAGCTACTCCCACTTCCAAGAAATTTCCAAGTCTACGAAGGTTGGTTCTTTGTACTTGAAAGAGCATTCCCATATTTCTAATAGCATTGCAGTGTAACATAATTCTCTCTATTAAATCTTGCCTTGTTTGCACGGGTGTTGCGTACACTTTACTTTTGAGATAATCCCAGAAAAAAAATCTATGGGATTAATGTATCCTAAACGTGCTGGCCATCGCTTAGTTATTAGTTTTAGTCTAATGTACATTAATAAAATAGTAAATATTAGCCAAACGACTTATTTTATCGAATTCCAACAGGAGTACCTTTTCGTTAGCTTAAAGTGTAGGGAAGTCATTTTTAATATTTACATGCAGGGTGTGACATACCTGCAAAATTTTTGTATTACTAACCGTTATGTCTGTCCCTGGCTTCAAGGCACTAATGTTAATCTGTTTTCCTTTACAAAATAAAAATATGCGTACGTTATAATTATGCTGAAAATTTTGTAATGATCAAATAAATATAACGAAAATAAAAAATAAAAAATGAATTCAAAATTCAAACTTTAAATGCCTATAACTCCAATAGAAGGCCTGTATAGAAAAAAATTATATAAATTACTAACATTTCACTTGACCCATACTCTTCCGACTTTTTTCCATTTGTCGGGATACCATGTAAATAATTATAAATATTTTATGTTTGGATGTATGTAGGTACATGTGTATGTTCCCTAAAGACTCCAAAACGGCTAAACCGATTTTAATGCAGTCTTAAGATTAGCCCGGCGGGTAATCGTGTAAAGTTTGGTAGCAATAAGATCAACAAAAGGGGCAAGAGGGAGGGGTTGAAAAATAAAAACTATTCCCTATGGACTACAAAACAAATGGACCGATTTAAATGTAATTTTTAGGCAATCTTAAGATTAGCTAAAGTTTGGTAGCGATCGGATCAACAAAAGGTATGAGATGGGATTAAAATATAAAAAAATTTGGTGCGTGAGGTCCCTATGCGCAGATAAAGGGAAACTTAACACTAGGAATTTAGCAATATTTCTTGTAAAAACTGCATCAATGGTAGTCCTTTCTTTAGTTGTGTTCTGTATTTACGGTAATATTTTTTCCTGTTATTGTATTTGTATATATAACTTTTGTTCGCAAAAAAGTGTATACATTTTTGAAGGACGTCAACCTATCTCTCATTAAGAAAGTTTTTCACTAGTGATTTACGAAACATTATGTAGGCAATTTTTTATGATTAAAAATGTTGGAGTATGTCAAGCTAACCTATCTTTCATTAATAGTTTTTGGAGTCATATATATAGTTGAATACTAGTAAATTTCACAAGTTTCAACACTAGGTAATACTCTTGCTTCTGACATTCTAAGAGCTGTTGAAAGTAATATAATCAAGCTGCAGGAACCTTATGATTTCTGGCTGGATTCCTGGATTTCTGAAATTTAAGATAGTGAAGTCAATAAAAACATCCATTCACATGTGAGCAGGCAACATACCGTTGTGTTTCTCTAGTATGATGAATTCTAGGCTATTGAAGGTTTGTCCCAGGATTTTGTTGATTCTGAATGAGATCTCTAGGTATTTACTGGGTTTTTTTTCTCTATTTTTCATAATATAATCTTAAAGGTTATATTTATTTATTTTCTAGACGTCGATGTCATTGTCTGATTGTCATAGTTCTTCTTTCATAGAACTTCTGTCATCGGTCTCAAGTCGGTTAGCCGTTAATGTTTCGTGCCCATAGTAGAAAAGAAAGAAGAAGAATGGTCTTTTAGATTACATTCGATGAAATTCATTCTGTCAATCAATAGCATTTATGGTTTTGACCAATGAGAGGCTAGGAATTCAAAACTGGCGCTGATTTCATACAGGATGTGCAGTTTTTTTCTGGCAACTGTTAGAAATAGAGGATGGTTCAGTCCTCGTGGTGGTCAAGGAGTTCTTTTTCGGTGCGGCCATGATGCGCTTGTCTCGTTTTTGGGATTCTTTTTCGGTATTGACCCAGAAATTAACCCTTAGGGGGGAATCTACGAAGTGCCGTTTGGGCCGAGATCAAGTCGCACCCATCGTTAGTGGTTTTTTTGGAGCCTTATATGGGGATTTGTGCCAAACACCGGTAAGCTGCCATGCGGTGGGAACACCGCCATTTTGTCCTGATGTCCTGTTAGTCCGTTTTAGTCCTGTTTGCTGTTATGGATATCTTCTAGTTTTACCTCCCTTCTCAGAAGGTAAGTTATGACTTTTGAACTAGCAATGATATCGATCAGGTTGAAAATATACCTACTTCATTTTGTTGGTTTTTTATTTTGCACATGTTCTTTCATGAGATTATTTTTTTGTTAGGGTGTTAGGGTACAGCTTAGCCCTCATCATCAGACTTCTGGCAATCGACAGACATCCACCGGATGAGATCTAGTAGTAGCCGGTAGAGGCTAGAGACCTGCTGAGCTGCATCATCGACCCCTGGCTGACCTGGAAGGTTAAGCCTTTCTTCTTACCTTCTTTTCGTTTTGCTGTCTGTTTCCTGTCTACTTCCTGTCTTCGTTTTTGTGTCTTCAACTACATCAGTGGACCTTGGATAGAGGCTACATATGTGGACCATTGGACTTTAATACCAGGTTTTTTTACACCTTCAGTGTTCTCTTACCTTTTTAAGATTTTTTATAACTATTTTATCATATTAGTACTTATCATACCATCATTTTATATAATAACTAATTATTGATATCGTATATTATACCACCGTGATAATTTTATAAACTATAATCTAAAGAACTTTTGTGAAGTTCTCACATAGTACTTTGTGACAACAGATTCAGTCACAGGTTTATTTCTTACCATTATACCCCATTCTGATAACTTTGAGCGGTATAACACCAGGTATAAAAATGTATGTATTTCGCTATAATACATTAGTTAATATTATTATATATGTTATTTAATTTATGTAACTATTACTTTATGATACCCTGGTCTACAACGTATTTTGCCTTGTCCACTTTGGTGTTCTAATTATATTCTTATATGTGATATGTTTTTTATTCTCCTATTTGCCCAGCCTGAATGTCTAAGAAAATTTAATATTATGTCATTTTAGGTATTTTGTTAAAGATAGATATTTGGTTTTCTCAATTATCCAAATATAGTAAAGCTATATCTAAATTGGGTGGCGCCCTTAATGAATTTGAATTTTCATTCTTAGAGCCGTAAATAATTCGAACTCACTTTATCTGTTCTCCGGCGAACAGCTGCCGTCAGCACATTGTGTTCTATTTTTGTATGTAATGAACATAATAAAGTAGGTCACAATACTATCGTGTTTATATGTGTTTCCCATGTTAGTTTTGGATCAAGAATAAGTCCCAGGAATTTAAGGGAGGCAGTGCTCTGTATAGATTTACCATCTAAATGTAAATATAGATCATAGTCTGGTGATTTCGTTTTAGGTAAGAATCGCATGAAATAAGTTTTTGACACATTCATCATTAGTCCATTTTGATTACAGTACTGTTTTAACTCTCTGGATGCTTCGTTACTATGCTTAACTAGACTTTCTATTTCATTACTTGACATTAAAATATCATCAGCATAAAGTATTTTTTGATCAGGAATAGTGCAGAATGTATTTATATCACTTACAAAAATTATAAAAAATAGTGGCCCCAAAATGGAGCCTTGGGGTACTCCTATATCTGATTTTCCGGGGTTTGATTTAATGTCATTGATTATAACGGTTTGTGTCCGGTTTGTGAGATACGACTTTGCCCACTCGTGAGGCTTTCCTCGTACCCCCATTCCTTCTAATTTCTGCAGTAGCAGGTTTCGATCAATCGTGTCGAACGCACGGCTCAGGTCATAAAAAAGTCCTAATGTGTTTTTTTTATTATTTAATGCACTATAAATGAATTCTAAACAATCAGAAATAGCTGATATGGTGGATTTTTGTTTTCTAAAACCATGTTGGAATGAGGGAACCAATTTGAACTGTTCCAGATAATTTGTTAGTCTGTCTGAGTACACGGCCTCAAAGATTTTTGAGATTTGACTCTGAACACATATTAGTCTATAGTTTTGTATATCAGAAGAAGATCCTTTGTTTTTAAAGATTGGTACACCTTTGGACTCTTTTATGTCTGGAAAAGTACCCGATAGGAATGATTCATTAACAAGAAATGACAGTGGTTCAGCAATAAATTCTGAGACTGATTTCAGGATTAAACCATTGATACCATCTACCCCCGGAGTATTTTTACGAGTTGTTCTCATTAATACAGTTTTAATTTCTTCCGGTAGCGTTGGCGTAAGGTAGAAACTTAGATGATATTTATCAATTTTCATGTCATAGTCTGGTAATGGACAGTTCTGAGTTGACCCTAAAAAGTAGTTGTTGATATAGTTTGCTTTATCAACGCTATGCGTTAGATTAATTCCCTGAAAATCAGGGAGAATTGTAGGTCTTTTGTTGTAATTTCCTGTATTTTCTTTTATTACCTTCCAGCTTTCTCGTACTATATTATTTGAGTTTAAGATTCGATTATTATTGTTGTTTTTGGTAGCTTTTCACAGGGTTTTTATATTCCGTTTTGAGGCGTTTATATCTCTGAGTGTAAAGTGGATCGTTCAATTCTTTTTTCAGTTTTTCCATCTCGCATAGTTGATCGTGCATCTCTTTAATCTTTGGGCTTTTTCGAGCTCCTGACAATTTTCAGGGAAAGCTACATTATAATAGTATAGGAGAGTATTATAAAATATAGAAAACTGATCATAAAATGACACTGCATTATATACTTCATTCCAATCTTCTTTAGAAATTAGAGTTTGGAAAATTTCAATATTTGATTTAGACAGATTTCTCTGATATTTATATTCAACAATGTTTTCCTTTGGATTTACTATTTTGAAAATACCAATTTGATAAGAATGGTCAGAGAAAAATATATTATTTACACTCGTATAATCAACATCCATGTCAGAAAAAATATTATCAATGCAGGTAGCAGAATAATGTGTTATTCGAGTTGGTTCTTCTATATTATATTCACCCAGTAAATTGATTAATGAATTGTTTTGGTTGCTACTTACTAGAAAGTCTACATTGAAATCTCCACAAATGACATATAAATTATCTCCATCATAAATATCAAACATTAATGATTTCAACTTCGTAATGAATGATTTAAAGTTCGAAACTTCAGGTGTCCTATATACTGTTAGGATATACAAGTATTTTTTTTTGTACCAAAGAGTTTTATTCTTGCCCCACATACTTCAAATTCACTTTCGGCGCTTTTCGTTGATAAGGGTATCGGTTCAAAATTGAGATTGTTATTAACGTACACACATACGCCACCTCTCTGTTTATTTTTTCTTGTGAAGTAGGACACTAGTTGAAAGTCTCTCAGGGTAGTTGCTTTCAATTTGTCCTCACAAAGCCAATGTTCACTGATGCAAAGGACATTTACATTTTGAGTTTTTAATATTATACTGAGATCACTGGATTTACTATCAAGTCCTCTCTGTATGTTCAGATGCATAAATGTGAAGGGTTTTCCGTTATTATTATTTTTTGTAGCTCTATTGCCCATTTTCTCTAATCTACACTGCGTTGTTATATTGTGATGGTCTTGGGGTAGATGTGTTTTCGACTGTATTTCTATGTTGTCTGAGATTATTGTAGTGATTTTGGCTGGATACTCCATATAGTCGGGTGCATGAGAGTTAGATGTGAAGTTTTTCAAAAATCCTTATCATTTTGTTCATAATTGTGGTATTTTATAAAGTCAAACCTTCTATATGCAACTGACTTTGGCCACTTAGATGGTTTATATATTTCATTCTTGAGGTCATAGTTGATTCCAAACATGAAACATTTATTTTGATATTCTTCTGTCGGTAGTTTCTTAATTACGATATCAGCATGGTGAAATATTTCTTGATGAATTTAACTATTTTATCAGGAGTGACGTGACGTTTCACTCGATAGAGATATAGCCATATTTTGCTTTGGACTCCAAAATCGTTTTGCTTATCGTTTTCACCAATATTTTTATGTATTGTTTTATTTCTTTTATATGTGACTGTCTTGAAACCATTGTTATCTTCAGATACCTCATTTTTCTCATTTTTCTCCATATAAATGAGTTCACCCATATTGGTGGACTGTGCTTCACTAAGTTCTCCGAGATATTCAGGTAAGTCCATTTTCTTCCCCTTTATGGAAGGATCTGACAACATCGCGAATTCATTGGAGCTGGATATATTTGTCACAGTTGTTGATTGTTTTTGTTGTTTTGTTTCGGTTTGTCTGGGCTGCTTTTTATTGGTATTTAGAGAGGTATTTACCTGAGTTTTTTTGTTGGGTTCATTTTTATTTGAGATTAGTTCTAGTTTTTCCTCAAGTAATTGATTGTTTCGATTCAGAAGTTTAATATTTTCCGACAACAGATTATACTTTTCTTCCTTTTCTATAATCAACTTCTTGAGTGCCTCATTTTCTAGCTTTAGATATGCCTTAGTTTCTTCTGGATTTTTTGCTTTACAACATATTATTCTCGATTCACAGATCTTAACAAATTTCAGTTTATTTTTCACTGCACAAGACACATGAAAAACGTCTCCACACTCCACGCAAACTAGGTTTTTCATTGGTTTTGTTTGGCAACATTTGAATTGCTTTTCTTTAAAGTTATCTTCAATAATGTCAGAGACCACATTTAAACACTGTGACTCTTTCTCCGCCATCTTGATGAGTGAAAGACGAAATTGGAGACAGTAAAGTTCATATGATAGGTACGGTGTCGTCAGGTGCCTTGCGGAAAATATGAGTACAGGCGATGCTATTTTATATGTAAGAAACGATATCAAATATGATATAATACCGATATATCTAAAGCCTTTGACCGCGTTTGGCACCAGGCATTGTTAAGTAAATTATCTGCCTACGGTCTCCCAACCAAACTGTGCCAATGGCTCTTGAGCTTCATGCAAGATCGCTCCTTACATGTGGCAGTTGACCGTGTTTCTTCTGATGCGTTTAAAACTAATGCCGGGGTCCCCCAGGGTTCCATCCTGTCCCCCACCTTATTTCTTTTACACATCAACGACCTCTTGAAAACCACCACAAACCCCATTTACAGTTTCGCAGACGATAGCACACTTGTCTCAACTTTCACCTTGAACCAAGTCCCTTCATCTCGATTTTGGGAGTCACGGTGTCCAATAATATGTCTTGGCATGACCATGTTGCTCACATCGCAAAGTCGGCAAGCCAGAGGCTAGGTTTTCTTTGGAAAGCCAGAAAGTTTTTTACTCCTGATCAACTATTGACGACGTACAAGGCTCAAATCCGACCTCTACTGGAGTATTGCTCGCACATTTGGGGTTCAGCACCAAGGCATTCTCTTCGTCTTCTAGATTTCATTCAGAAAAGAGCCATTCGCTTGATAAACAGCTCAACTCTCACAGATACCCTTCACCCTCTAGAACATAGAAGAAGAGTTGCAGACCAGTCATTGCTCTACAGATATTTCCATGGCAGATGCTCCAGAGAAATAAAAACTCTTGTACCACCATTGGCCACATTCGGCCGAAGAACTCGGCACGCTGATTAGTCTCACCGATTTACTCTCAAGATTGACACTACAAGGACCAATCTTCATCAAGAATTCTTCTTTTACAGGGCTGCTACGGAATGGAATAAGCTTCCAAAATCAGTTTTTCCGGAGAACTATGATCTGCAACATTTTAAAAAGCGTGTCCACAATCATCTTCTTTCTATAATCCCTTCCCCTTCTAATAGTCGCAGTGCGGGCCGTCCGCGGCCCACACGATAGGTCTACCCTTTTTGCGACTATTTTCATAAAAAATAAAAAAATTAAAATAAAATCGAATTATTGGTATGCTGGAATAAAGATCAAATACAAGTGACCGTATATTACTCACCAAGTGCTTCGTAGCTGACTGTAAGACATATTGAGTTTCTCAGGGCGTTGGTGTGATACTTATTGAGTTAATACAATTAGATAGTTTGACTGGAATAAAGGTACTAGCAAAAACAGAAAAGCTTTTTATTAACGTATATCTTTAACTGACAGCTTTTGACAATTCACATACACGGCTAAGCTGTTCCGTATACGTGTGTGAGTGTCACTGACTTAAACTAAACAATCAAAATCGAAACGCGTCTAAATTTAATACTCCCGTTTTTTGTTGCAAGTCAATTCCAAAATCAATAAAAAATAAAATTTAAATTAACAAAACTAATTCAAATAAAAAAAAACTTGAATATCTAAACTTTACATTAAATCAAATTTTAATATTTGAATACTACGTTAATTTCTTTGGCAATGTGTTTGGTTCTCTTGTGAAATTCTGTGTTTTTCACAAGTCGTATGGCACTTTGATTGACCATGTAGAATTTTGGGGAATACAATTTTACCTAAAGCAAATGGCACAACAAATTCTTTATTCAAATAAATTAAACAAATACATTAAACTTCCGACTGCTTCACGATATGGAAAATTTATCTCTTTATCAGCCTCAAAATCGCCAAGATTTTGCGAATTGTCCAATGGCGTTATACTACATTGCAATTCGTCATGTTGAAATGATCTATGACCTTTCTTGCGTATCCTTGTTAATTTATGTGAATCGATTCGTCTGATCGCTGATCAATTTCGAGCTCCAAACAACATTTCAACTCGAAAACTTTGATCTCGAATTCCCTTTGCAGGTTTTTAATAACTGGCTTAATGGCTTCTTGTTTCTTTGCTGCAATTAGACCGTCATCGACATAAATTGCAAGAATTAACATACCATTTTCGCCGTTGCAAACGAATACGCATGAATCCGATTAACTTGCCTTAAAACCAAACTTGATGACAAAACCGGTGAATCTTTTGTTCCAACAACGTGATGCCTGTTTCAATCCATATAAGTTCTTCAATAACTTATATACTCGTCCGCTTTTATCGTCGTATCCAATCGGCTGGCTCATGTAAACATTTTCTAAATCTCCATTTAGAAATGCTGTTTTGACGTCAAATTGCTTAAACTTCATTTTTTTTGTCGCTGCCAATGCCAATATAGCTCTGATCGATGTGAATTTGACTACCGGACTAAAAGTTTATTGATAATCGATTCCATTCTCCTGATTGAATCCCCGCACTACCAATCGCGCCTTGTAGCGCTAAATGCTTCCATCTGGACTCTGCTTGATTTTGTAGACCCATCTATTGTCAATCACCTTTTGTATCACCGGTATTTTATTTAGCGTATGGCAGTTATAAACACATGCACTTAAAGATGACACGTAAGGTATGGTAATTATAATAAATAAAATAAAATACAGGACAGAGCAGAACAAGATAATCAACCGATATATACATTATAATAATTTAAAGTTTTATGTCCAGATATAAAATCAAGTCAATCAACTGTGATGTAGTCAATCGGAAATTCTCAACATTGCACAGGTAGGCACGTAGAGGGCAGTCACTTACAATGTGCTGGACAGTCTGGTTATCGGCACCGCAGTCGCAGGATGGAGAATTGCTTTTGCCCCACTTATGCAAGGAGTCTGCGCAGACACCGTGACCTGTTCTGATCCTGTTAAGTGAAGACCAAGCATACGTGGGACATCGAAGCAGGAATCGAACCGGGGGGTTCCTCGTTTACCATCTCTAGTAGTGATCCATGGAGTTCTAGTGGAGCCTTCTAAAGTATTTCTTTTCGCCAGCTACTCGTTATCTGATAATGGTTTCTGGACAGACTCTCTGCCACAATAATAGGGGGCCGCCTGTATCTTAACCTTTGGATGATCAAGTCTGGTATGTCTGCATGTATTGGAAACTCAGGAATATTGACTATCTTGTTGTATACATTTAGCATTTTAACGGTGCCACGACTATAATCCACATACGATTTTTAACAAGCGAATCGAACGTCAAACGTTTCGCCGCTGTGATGTTCCTTCGATCGCGCAATTGCTGACTGATAACATTTCTGCTATCAAGGTCGCATATCAATGTATGTGGTTCTGGCGTGACTAAGTCGTCTGTGCCTTCATTATCTGTGCTTTTACCATTTTCATTCTTATCTTCTTCGTCATTGTTGGTCCCTTCTACAGCACTCACATCGAGTGTGGCAATTGATTCTTCTGACAAAAATACGACATCTTTAGAAATTTCAACCTTTTTTGTTTTCGGATTCCATACTCGATATTTCTTCAAATGCTTGTCGTAGCCAACAAACATGCATTTGGCTGCCTTTGGATCAAACTTTTGCTGCAAATAATCCAGCTTTGCCTCCTTGCCATACCACAATTCATACGGTGATTTGTTTGCTACTGTGCTTGTTCCACTTCGATTTAGTACATGCTAAATTCACTGTCGATTTGTTTTGAATGAAGCATCGTCCTTGCTGCTTCGACGATCGTTGTTCGCATTACTCTCTTGGCACACCCATTTTGTTCGGGAGTGTATGGCATAGTTCGTTGATGATAAATGCCTTTTTAATTAACAAATGCCTTTATTTCTGCATTTACAAATTCCGTGCCATTGTCGGATCTAATTATACAAATTTTGTGTCCATCGTCCTTCTTAATCAGCTTTACATATTTTTTGATATTGCTTCTTACTTCAGATTTTTGTTTTATGAAGTAAACAAAACGAAAATGTGAATAATCATCTTTTAAAAGCAAGAAATACCTAGCGCCTCTCATCGAATTTTCTTGAAACGGTCCGCACACGTGCGTATGAATTATCTCTTCACATGCTTTCGATTTTTTCTTCGCGGCTTTTAAAGCTGCCTCAATGATGTTTTCATATACATAGGGGCTTGCAAGTAAAATCTTCGTCGATAAAATCGGTATCACGGTTCTGCAAAAACTCCTTCACGTGCGCAAGATTCTGATGTCCCAGTCGTTCATGCCATAAACGAAGTGATACTCCTTTTACTGCTATGTGTCCGTGCGGGGATGTCCTTAACCCCAACACGGCGCGTCCCAATGGCTGATAGGGAACTTCCTGGCTTACAGAAAAGGTGTCTAATATTAAAGAATAAACACCCGTGGATCAACTAAGGACATGATATAGGGCAGCGTCTTTATCATTACTACCTTTGAGTACAAGGGAGCTCACTTCCTTGTATTCAAACTAGACAGGTGCGGTTGGTGTGTTTTAAGCCAGCCAAGCTTACCGCGATCATCAGGCTTTGCTCAAGGTGTCATGCGACCCGTGCCAAGGGGCGTACTATATGTATGATATCTGTGCCTGCCCCAAACAGATATCGCAAACGGAGCCTCTGGAATACCAGGCAACCTCCTGGTAGTATTTTTGCGTTGCTACGGTAATGCAGAGCTCTGCCGTAGTCGACCATTTTTTTCTCCAGCTACTCGTGGGAACTATATGAGTAACAAAATCTTAAAAACATTAAAACCATCTGCGACGAAGGCAATCTTCTCGCAGACGAACAAATGCAAATGAAGGTGTCTACTACAGACCCTCCTAGCAACCAAATCTCGCAGGAAGCTGAGAGGGTACTTTTAAAATCCCCCACTCCCGAGAAAACGGACCTGACAACAGGGGGCGAGGCTAAGTAAACGGCCAGCATAAACCTGGACAAGAAGGTCAAACTTGCCGGCGCGACGAGAAAACGTCTTAGCCGATTGATCAAGAGCGGGGTACCTTACAAAACCGCCTTAGATCAAATACTAAAAGAGCGGGATGAGAAAAGGAGCGGGGATTAATCCCCCCCTGCTCTCACCAGCAAGCGAATACGCTCGGATGGTAGCACTCTAGAAGCGGCGGCGAAAAATCCACGCATTATGGAGGACCCAAACGAGCAAAAACGCTCCTTTGCAGCTGTAGCTCAGGGCATCAAGGTGGGCATAATCCACCCAGAACACCCAAATGCTTAGCTGTCAAACGAACAGCTACGGCTGCTACAGCGATCCATTATGGACACTGTAGACAAACTACCGGACGATGGTCCACAAGTGCGATTCCAGAGCTGCACCATTCGACCTGGAATCCTCCTTCTGTCCTGTACGGACGCTGAGACGGTCAAGTGGATGGAGAAAGTGATATGCTCCCTTCAACCCTGGGAAAACGCCCAGCTGAAGTTAGTTCAGAAGAAAGACATACCGAAACCCCACATTTGTGTGGCTTTCATCCCAGACGATGAGGGACTACCCAGACTGACGGGAGAACAGGTAACCAACCGTCTGCGGAAGATAAACCGTACCCTGCATACCCAGGAGTGGACCATTCTACACAGGGAAAACGCAGGACCTGGTCAAATGTGGACGTTCTCAATGGATGAGGTATCCATTAAAGACCTGGAGCGGCTAAATTTCCGCCCATATTTTGGCTTTGGACAGGTGCAATTCCGGTCCAAGGAAGCCAAGAAAGATCCATCATCGGTGGAAATTCCAAAGTCTTCGGAGGTAACCGTTAGAACCAAAGAGGGAGGTAAATCTACCTCGGCGGCGACAGGCCGGCCAAAACCAGCAAAAAAGCCGGAAAAGGGAAAAAAAACCCTTCATGGTAAAGCGCCGACAAAACGACCTACACCAGAAAACAATGCGGGGAAGGAAAGTAAACCTCCCCCTTCTACCTTTAAGTAGAAATGACTAACCACATCCAATTTCTCCAGGCGAACATCCAACATGCTAGAGCGGCTTCATATGTCCTCAGCAGGAGGTTCGCCAAGGAGCAACTCGATGTGGCACTAATCCATGAACCCTGGACTTCCAATACAGGCAGAATAAGCGGCCTAGGAAACTGCTCCGGTAAGTTAATAGCGTGTACTCTAGGTGGTAAGCCAAGAGCATGCATACTCATCAGGAAAAACATAAACTATTTTATGTTAACAGAGTTTTGCACCCCTGATGTAAGAAGGGCTGGATTGTGCGGTGAACTGTAGCCTCTAGGGGTGAGCCACAATAGACCTACTAAGGGTCGCGGTGGAGGGGCGACCACGCCCCACTCACATAAAACCTACAGCTATGTGTGCCGCAGTCTTCTCCTGTGATGTTTGAATCACTTTAAATAGCATTTAAAATAAACCTTTTCGGCGAACTTCCACTGCTACGACTTTTCCATCCTTCAGTAGTTCGCAACGTTTGCTATTTATTCTTAAATCATGTCCATAATCCGTCACTTTTCCATCTAAAGATTTGACACAAACAAAACTCCTATGATTCGCGAATCCAATCACTGCCATTGAATGCGAGAATACTGATATCGCTCTTTCCTTGAGCCAAAATTTTGTGACCATTTCCGATCTTCACTTGCTTATATATTTCAATGAAATTTTTTAACCATTCACGTCTGTGACTCATCTGATTTGTCGCACCCGAATTTAAGAACGAAGTGTCTTTGTCCTTACTTGTTACTGTGTGACAAACAAAAGGATCGACTGAGCTTTCCTTATGCTTACCATCAGAACTTTGTTTCTTTTCTGAGCAATCGCGCTTCAAATGACCTCTTTTTTCGCACTTAAAACATTTGCCTTTCGGTTTGTCACTTATATTCGTCGATTTGGTTTTCGATGAATTTTCCTTTTTGGTATAATTTTTCTTCGGAAAAGTTCCCTTGGCCATCAGCGCTTCCACTTCTTCAACTTATCCTTGCGATTTCAGGCGAAGTTCTTCTGCTATTAATCGCGCTCGCAGATTTATCAGTAACGCTATTAAAATCTTAGAAATTACCAAAGAGTCAGATATGTGCTCCTTTTAATCTCGCAATTGTTGCACAATTTCCATTAATTTCGATAAAAATGTCGCAATATCATCTTCTGCCTCTTTTGCATTACTTTAATACTTTTGTTGTAAAAGTAGTGAGTTTACCTTCGATGAACGCTCGTAGGTTCCTCGGAGCATTTCGCACATCTCTTTTGCTGTTGTACATGTCATAATTTGCATTACCGCCTGCCTTTTGCATGCTGTCGAAATAATTCTTCTTGCTTTAGAATCTTTCTTTTTTCAAGTGACTATTTTTTTTAAATAGTCAGCGTCTGCAACAGTTGGTTTTTCTTCGGTTTCATCGACAATATCGAATAATTCGCTGTCTTCTAAAATTTGACGCATTTGGAATTTTCATGTCTGCCAGTTGCAAGACTTACTGAAACCCTCTAATTTTTCGATACTCACTCAAACAGCTTCAATTTGTTCTGTTTTGAATTGCCGGCTTTGAAATTTCCGAAAATTTCAGTCCAAAATTCTCTCCTAAAAACTGCGCGTTGAGAAAACTCGGTTTGCTTTGTACCACGCGATGATAAAATCACGCACAAGAAACAACTATCGACGCACATCAGTTTTTTTTACAGACCTGCTGTCTTAATCTTTAGACTCTCTGTTTACTTTTGTTCACAGTCGTGATAAACTGGGCCAATAACCTATTGAATTAATACAATTAGGAAGTTCGACTAGAATAAAATTACTAGCAAAAACAGAAAAACTTTTTATTAACGTAAATTCACCTACACGGCCAAGCTGTTCCGTATTGATTGAGGATGTAAAAAAGGCAAAGAATTAGTATAAAATGTTAAAAGGTGTGGCAAAAGAGGTTGTGGCAAAAAAGAAGAATAGTGATAAAGATGAATTTGATAGAAGGTTATCTGACGATTTCCAAAACAATTTTTAACTTTCTGGAAATCCATAAGAACAGTGAGAGGTAAAAATACTACCTAGCAACTGGCAAAAATTAAAAACCAAGATGGTATTATGGTAAAAGGAGAGGAATGCGTATTAAAAAGATAGAAGAAATACTTCAAAAGTTTATTTGAGAAAGAGAATAAATAAGTACAGGCACCATTCGAAGACATGAGTAAAAGTTGCAATGAAAGTGAAATAAGTACGACAGAAATTGTGGAAGCGTTAAACAATATGAAATTGGGTAAAGCTGCTGGGTACGATAGGATAACAATTAAAATGTTAAAGGCTGGACAAACAGTGATAGCTAGTTTTTTGTACCGCCTATTTAACCTTTGTTGTAGAAGTGGTAGCGTACCAGACGACTGGTGCAAGGCCGTTATCGTGCCGCTTTACAAGGAAAAATTTTCGCAGCAGGACTGTAAGAACTACCGAGATATTAGTTTACTCAGCATAGTCGGCAAACTGTATGCAAAGATATTGATTAAAAGAGTAATGAATGAAACTGAGAAGATGATATGGGATGTGCAAGCAGTATTTAGAAGAGGAAGGAGATGTATAAATCAGGTCTTTTCATTACGAGGTATAGTCAAAATTTTTTTGGCTAGAAGTCAGAAGGTCTATTGCTCTTTTATAGACTAGGAAAAGGCCTATGTTTAACTTATCTCTTCTTCTGGTACCATGACCGTTCAACGATCGTTGGTTATCATGTTGGCTACCATGTTAATAATTATTATTGTTTTATTGACAGCTGCTCGAAAAATTTGAACTGTAGATTTTCCGTACCACTGCCTAAAATTCTTTAACCCTTGACTACGCTTGCCTAGGATTTTTCCCTTCATGATAAGATGTAAGATCTCATATTTCTCTGGATGTCTTATAATATGACCAAAATATTTAACTTATACATAGACGATTATTTAAAATATTTGAAAGAGATTGCGTATGGATTAAAAATGAATAATTTGATCGTCAAATGCCTTCTTTACGCCGATGATCAAGTCATATTAGCGTCATAGGAAGAGGAGTTGCCAGCGATGGTTATGTTATGCATGATGCCCTAAAAATCAAAGGGATGAAAATAACTGTAAGCAAAACGAAAGTAATGGTTTTTAAAAGAGAAGAAAGCATGAAAAACTGTAAAGTTTTGATGAAGGAAGAAAGAGTAGAACAAGTAAATAAGTTTGTGTACTTAGTTTCAAAGTTTACGAGAGATGGAAATTATGACAGCGACATTAAGAGAAGGGTGTTGGCAGAAAAACAGATAAATGGGGCACTACATAGCTTTATGAACAGCCAGAAAGTGTCAAAAAAGTCACATCTGGCTGTGCCTAGAGGAGTTTTGTTTCCTACACCTATGTATAGTAGTAAATGTTGGGTTTGGCAGAAGAAGCATAAAAATAGAATTATTGCTGCGGAGATGAGTAGTCTAAGAAGTAAAGCCGGAGTGATTTGGTTGGATAAAGTAAAGAATAGTGAAATAAGAGAACGCTGTGGTATTAAAGAAAATGTGGTTACAAAGATAGATAAAGGAATTCTTAGATGGTTTGGACACGTAGAAAGGATGGATAAAGAAAGATTAACAAAACAAATTTATAAGGCGAGTGTGAATGGACAAGTCGATAGAAGTCGACCTCGGCGAACATATCTTGAATTGTTTTGAAGAAAGGCCAGGACAAGAGTACCAACAACAGTAGAGGTCGGATTTGAGCCTTGTACGTCGTCAACACTTGATCAGGAGTAAATAACTTTTTAGCTTTCCACAGAAAACCTAGCCTCTGGCTTGCTGACTTTGCGATGTTAGCAACATGGTCATGCCAAGACATATTATTAGACACCGTGACTCACAAAGTCGAAATGGAGGGACTTGATTTAAGGGTATTTCCGGAAATTGTGATGAAATAATTTGAGGAATTCACTTTCTTGGAAAAGGTGGCGCTTTGTGTTTTCTGGGCGTTGAACTGAACAAGATTGTTGGTTCCCCACTCGACAATTGCTTCAAAATCTCTATTGATGAAGTCAACCTGTTCCTGCCAGAGTCTTTTGGTTTTTTACGCATCAGAAGAAACATCGTCAATTGCCTCTCTGCGAGTACAGGTGTATAAAGATCGTTTACCTAATGTGCCTTTACCACCTGAACCTGTGATAACTAGATGGGGAACGTGGTTAAATTCTGTGAATTTCAATACCGATAATTTTGAGTTATTTGTACTTTCGATGTAAATAGCACAGATGCTCTAAAAAAATGTGTGGAAGTTTAAAAAATCCGTTATTAAAAAATCATCTGGCACATATCCAATCCAATTTTGTAAATATTGCAGATTCAATTACGAAATTAGAAAAGCGAAACATTTCGTTGGACGAAAGCATTGAAATTATCAACTCAATAAATAAGAAAATTAAACATCTTGGGAAAAATAACAAAGTGTATCAAAAATTCTGCACGATGTTAAAAAAAATGAGGGCTTTCAAAAAATAATTCAAATAAATAATATTATTAAAATGGGAAATTGCGGAGATAATAATTTAATTTTTCAGGTAGAAACCTCAATTATACAAAATTTTAAGTTTGCTCCCTTAACTTCATGTGAAGTAGAAAGAAGTTTTTCCGCGTACAAACAATTATTATCAAAAAGACGGCACAGTTTTTCTCTAGAAAATTTAAAAAAACATTAATCTATAGTCTTATCTGTAATAGTTTATATAATGATGATATTGATAATAAATAATAATATATTAGGTAGTAATAGAAAATAAGCAATTATAGGATTAATAAGAATAATAAGTGTAATAATGAGTAGATACCAAATTTTAATAAATATATTTTGTGACATTAGCATATAATATAATAAATTAAATTCAATACAAAGATTATTGCGTTTTTTATAAATGCATATTTAAATGCATAAAAGCATATTTTAGTGCATGTTTTAACGGTTTTTTGTGCATATTTGCATGCATATTTTAAGTGCATATTTCCCGAGCTCTAATCATCATCCATTACGATTTTTGACATAGAAAGTTCGTTTTACTTTTCTCGGCAAGCGCTAGATTGCGACTGAGCGAGAATCAAGAAAGACAGGCGCACGGTATGTATGTGTGATGATGAATCGGGATTTTATTTTGCTTAAAATTAGTTTTAATTTTAAATTTGTTATAGAATATACATTTGTTCTTTTTTTTCTTTGTGCTAATTATCGAACCAAATCTTTAAAAAATATGCGTGAGTTGTTTAAATTTTATTAAATTTTACAGGTTTTTTTAATAACAGTTATTACTTACTGATCGAATGTCATATTCTGCCAAAGGATAACTTTTACTGATTTTTGATGAAAATTGTCCTGAGCTATTACTATTTCTTAGCATATCATTTTTCCCCCCTTGCTCCAGCGCGTCTTGTAAAGCCATCATCAGTCTATTCATTAAAATGGCAGTTCGTTTCTTTGGTACAATTAACTGAAAAATACAAAAAAAATATTGATCTAATTTTTTAAATTTTTGTGGTGTATTTAACAATTAGGGTAAACAATTTTTGTTGTAATGTGTAGGTACACTTTTTACACTATTTTGCAATATAAAAAAAATATAAAACTACAAAAAAGAATATAGCTTAATTATGTGGAAGAAAAATGTAAATAAAGAATAATAAACAAGAGCATGAGGCAAATAAAAGTAAAAAAACTTGATGTTTTTTATTCATCATCCTGTCTGTCCTTAATAATTTTAGTTCAACTAAGTACCTATAATTTTTTTTTAAATTTTAATGATGCAGATAAGATAAAAATGCAAAAGTAGTAATATAAACAATTAGAAATATGTTGATGGGGATTTTTGTTTGTTTTAACGTATCTTATCTTTTAAACTTGATGTAAAAATATATTATGTTATCGGATATTCTCTTTGAAGCCTTTAGTTAGATCCATATTATAGATTTGTTTTTGTGAAATTATCTAAAAACTAAAATTTTTTAAAAAAAAAATTATTTTCAGGTTTTGATTAGATAGATGTATACCTACTTCAAAATTATATACTACCAAAAAGTCAATAAAAAACATTTATTATACTTAAAAAACAAGCAAAGAATTTTTTTTTTATTTTAATACTAATAATAATTAATTAAACAGTTTTTTAAACGTTTTAAAAATTATTATCTTTATTATCCAATCATAACGATTAAAAGTCGTTAAACTTTATTAATTTAAAAATTTCTATTGTGGCTTAGGCAAATAAAATAACCTAATTATAATTTATTACTTCCTTAAAATCACAGCATGTCTAAATTAGTGAGAAATAAATTGGTTTTATTTTTTATTTTGAAGTGTTAATTAAGCCTTAATTGTATAGCCGTTATAATTTTACTGCCTTTTATAATATTGCCTTTATTTACTTTTTTTCTTAAATTTTTAATTAAGCGCCTTTGCCTTAGTGCTTTCTTCGCTGCTAAGGTTTTTAATTTTTATATTTGGTGTAAGACCTCTATCTCAGTAAAGTTGACCACACTATAAAATTTATGTTTTTAAAGATATTTGCCATATTTACGAAAAATGAAATAAAAACTATAATATATTTGTGATAAATTCGGCCTGTTTATTAAATTTTAGCTTAAAATACTTTAATTGTTGTAACAGAGAAAAAATAATTTACAAATTTTAAAAAATTCTAAAATGAAGAAAATTAACCAAATCAAATAACAGCAAATTACTACTGCGTTACATCGCTTTTTCGAGTGATAACTGCTTTGATTTATCTTGACATTGTGTCAACTAATGTTTAGTAGTTATTTGGTGTAAAGCCATTTCAAATTTCTAGACAGGTTTGCTACTAGTATTTTGGAACGGTAGTCACGGGTTTTTTACCTTACAAATTTTAAAAAATTCTAAAATGAAGAAAATTAACCAAATCAAATAACAGCAAATTACTACTGCGTTACATCGCTTTTTCGAGTGATAACTGCTTTGATTTATCTTGACATTGTGTCAACTAATGTTTAGTAGTTATTTGGTGTAAAGCCATTTCAAATTTCTAGACAGGTTTGCTACTAGTATTTTGGAACGGTAGTCACGGGTTTTGCTTGTACCTTTTTTTTCATGATATGCCACAAGGTTTTAAACGGTGTCAGATGTGGACTGCTAGATGTCCAATCTTTTTGACTTTTTTAGCCGTCTGACAAATGGCGCCATCTTGTTGGAATAGTGTAAAATGTAGGGGGGTCGTGAAGGCTATGCTGCCTCAAAAGCACCTCGATCAGATCTTTTGTGCATTGTTTGAAGATAAACGCATTTATTTAATTTGGGGTATTGGGTTGTTTTAAAACACATTCAGCATTTATAATACCTTCTTCATTTTGAAAGACTTCTTCTTTAGTTCTTATGACACGACTTCTACTACCACCAACGATACTTAATAAGGGGTCTGAACCAACTTTTATTAATATTCGAAGAAAGGAAGTAATAGATATTACTTTAGAAAATCGAAATATTGCTGACCGGGAATATCTATCTAAAAATCGGTGATATCGATAAGCCAGAACAGTTGAGCCGAAAACCACGCAACACAGTCAGTATATTTAGAGGAGCTTGAACGGAATGTATCTTGTACGAAGGGAAGTAAAAGATATACCCTAGATATAGAACTACTATCTGTTCAACTACAGCAGGCAATAGTTAACTCATATCATGCCTATCATGCCTATCCTTAGAATTCCCGCCCCAGCAAAAAGGTGGTTTGCTGGTGGAATAGGGAGCTTACTGAACTTAGGAAGAAAACGCGCAGGTCATGAAACAAAGCAAAAATTACAGTGAGAATGGAAGCATATAGAAGAGCCCTGACTGAGTATAATAAACAAATTAGGATAGCAAGGAACATGGGGCACATGGGGAACATTTTTCACGGAGGTTGAAAACACCTCTAAAACAAGTAGACTCAATAAAATCCTTTTCAAAGATGGAAAGTTTACACAGACCGGAAAGGGAACTCTGGAAACTCTGTTACAAATTTAATTCCCAGGATCTGAAATCATCACTGCCAAACTTAGCAATTGCGGCGAATCCTTTGGATCGATCAGGCTAAATAAAGGTGATTGGCAGATTGCTAAGAAGGTTATAACATATAATATATATATATAATATAACATATAATTTTTTTGGCAGCATTCCTGCCAAAAAAAAATCACAAATTGCACCAAATGCTCCAATTAGTTGGGAAAATAGAGGACTCGCTAAACAAACAAGAGATTGCGTTAGGTACTTTCTTGGACATAGAAGGGGCCTTTGATAACACCCCCTTTAGAAATATGGTGACATCCTTGCGGCAGCTGGGAACCGATGAAACCATGAATGGGAGCCATGTTATGAGACAGGATGGCGTATGCGACCATGTTCTGTGATAGTGTGGAGATGAGGGTAGCACGGGGATATCCCCAGAGAGTAGTACTTTCTCCTCTATTATAAAATGTAGTAGTTGATGATCTTATACGCCAACTAACCTACAGTGGAATATTTACTCAGGGTTATGCAGATAACATTGTCATTCTAACCCAGAGCAAATTTTTAAGTACACTGGAAGAACTAACTCTAGGAACTCTAAACCAGGTGGAAAAATGGTGTCAGGATAGGTGACTTCAGTTCATTCCCGAAAAGACTGTGCTAATAGCTTGCACCAAGAAACAAAACTTGACCTGCAAGGTCCACTTTTCTATGGGAGGGTGCAAAATACCTCGGGGTCTTTCTGGACAAGAAATTGTCATGGAATACCTACATGCAGCATATCTCAAATAAAATCAAAATGATAACATATGGCTCTATTTGCTGGTGAACCAAGGTGCGGCAATCCCAAACCGTAAATACACTCAGCAGTATTGTAATGTATTAGGATCGCCATGTAATGTTAGGTCCCTTGCTCGTAGGTTTGTTGAAGTTTCGGGAAAACTCTCGTTAACTAAAAAGAACGTTGAACTTAAAAATATGTTTAATTTAGTTAAGCAATTCTACATTTTAACGTCGTGATCTTGACCGTCACTGCGAAGTAGAGCAACGAACGTCCGATCGAAGTAAAACAATAACACACTATTATTATTCGAGACATCTGGTTGCGAAATAAATACGAACGATTAATAAACATAAACATTATTTCGTGTGTCTCGCGACACGTTCTAAGAGAGTTCAAAGTTATTCCCGTGAACGGTCAACTGAGTTCATTTATTAAACCTTTTTGCATGTTTTCCTGGCTATGGGCACTACAGTGTACAAAGGCCTATGTATTACGGGGGCTATGAGAACAGCCCCCACTGCTGCTATGGAAGCAATGCTAAACCTCCCACCTCTAAATATTTATCACCGGGGCGAGGCAAGACAATGCGCGTATAGACTAAAACAACAGAACTGTTGAAAAGGTACTCAAACACATGGGCATACAACCATAAAAAATATATTTAGACACCCATTTCTAGAAATGGCAACTGATTATATGAATGCAGAAATATCCTTTGAGACAAACTACAAGGTTCACGCAAAACTCATAATTAACAAAGAAAATGATGAATAACCTAGTGAACTCACCTGGTACACGGATGGATAAAAAACCAGCGAAGAAACTGGCTCAGGCGTCTATTCTTTAAAACATAAATGTGAGCAAACAAACTCATTTGGGAGATTCCTTGATCTTACAAGCTAAAATACATGCCATAAACGCTTGTGCTGTTGAAAATCTAAGACGAGAATACAAAAAGAAAACAATTCTTTTTATATCAGATAGTCAAGCGGTACTTAAAGCTTTGGCATCATGGAGAATAGACTCAAAAATTGTCCAGGAATGTGCCGGAAACCTACGAACCTTGGCTAACCATAACAAAGTCACTTTGTCGTGGGTGCCAGGGCATAAAGATATTTCTGGTCACAGAGAAGCGGACAAAGCTAGGCGGGGCTCTGGAACACTATTTATTGGGCCAAAATCAATAAAAGGGCCCAAGGCAAGCGTTAAAGCAGCGATCAATGGCTGGGTCCACTTTCAGCATCAGCTGAAGTGGGCACAGCCAGAGGGAGCTAGGGTGAAAGAACCCTCACCTAAGCAAACAGGAAAGCTGCTCTCGCTAAGTAGGGAAATCTTTGAACCGGACACTGGTTTTTGAGGAAACATCTAAACAATATAGGCGTGTCTGACACATAACCTATATGTAGATTATGTAATGAGGGGGAGGAAACAGCCACTTATATTATCTTTAAATGCGAAGCCACCGACTAGTGAAGGCACGACCTTGGGTGTATACAAGACCAAGGGAGAAATCCTCCTGGGGCAATAGCAGTACATAAGCTTTTACTCCTTAACAGGAGAATTAAAGAAATGTGACATAACTTAGAAAAGGTACAAAAAGCAGACAATGCTGCAGTGCCTTGTGAAAAATTAGACCTCTTCCACATCTCCTATTTATTCATTCATTTATGCATTCACCACCAATGCATACTTCAAATCTAGCTTTATCATTCCAAATAATGAAGTTCCATAGGTATGAAGACCATAGTTTGTGTTTCTTTGCCCGCGCTATTTTATTTTTCTTCTAAATTGTTCTCAATAAGGGCTTCTCTTTTGCCTATAAAATATTAAATTACTAACGAACAGAAAACAACAATAATTTAGTTTTCCTTGTAAGTTTTAAATCCAGTTTTTTAGCAGCTCTAGTGCCAATAACCTTACCTACTTACCCTCAATTTTTCTTTTTATTATCATTTTTCTTTATATTATTCTTAACGTGTTATTTGACATTTCATCATGCTTAACCTTGTCAAATCAGCTATTCGCTGATTTGATATGATCATAAAATGAAATGAAGTAAATGGTGAGCATTTTGAACATTTACAGTTTTTTATTTTTTTTTAAATTTGTTATTGTTACAAATGTTCCATAAATCAAACAAAAGTAAAGTAATGTAAAAGGAACATCACTTCGTTTATGACATGAACGACTGGGACATTAGAATCTTGCGCACGTGAAGAAGTTTTTGCAGAACCCTAACATCGATTTCATTGTCGAAGATTTTACCTGCGAAGCAACTGTTTATATGAAAAACATTATCAGGCAGCGTTAACAGTCGCGAAAAAAAATCAAAAGCATGCGAAAAGATAATTCATACGGACGTGTGTGGACCGTTTCAAGTAAATTCGATGGGAGGCGCTAGGTATTTATTGTTATTAAAAGATGATTGCACAATTTCGTTTTGTTTACTTTATAACGCAAAAATCTGAAGTAACAAGCATCATTAAGAAATGTGTAAAGCTGATTGAGAAGGATGATGGACAAAACTAGATCCGACAATGGTACAGAATTTGTGAATGCAGAATTAAAGGCATTTGTTAAAGAAAAAGGAATTAATCATCAACGTGCCATACACTCCTGAACAAAATAGGTGTGCCGAAAGAGAAATGCGAACGATCGCCAGCGATTGCGCGATCGGAGGAACATCACAACGGTGAAACGTTTGACGTATTTTGCATCGGAAGATCACTACGCATTGTTGACAATCAGTGAAGGGCCGAAGACGTACGAAAAGGCGGTTCAGTCCGATGATCACAAACAGTGGGAGCGTGCGATAAACGAGGAGCTAGATTCGCTTGTTAAAAATCGTACGTGGACCGAAGCCGAAGCATCAGTGAAACAAAAGGTGATTGACAATTGATGATGGGTCTACAAAATCAAGCAGAGTATAGATAAAAGCATTGATCGCTACAAGCGCGATTGTTAGTGCGGGGATTCAATCAGGAATATGGAATCAATTATCAATAAACTTTTAGCTATATTGTCATTGGCAGCGACAAAAAAAATGAAGTTTAAGCAATTTGACGTCAAAACAGCATTTCTAAATGGAGATTTAGAAAATGTTTACATGAGCCAGCCGATTGGATACGACGATAAAAGCGGACAAGTATGTAAGTTATTAAAGAGCTTATATGGATTGAAAAAGGCATTACGTTGTTGAAACAAAAGATTAACCGATTTTGTCAACGATTTTGGTTTCTAGGCGAGTGAATCGGATTCATGCGTTTTCGTTTGCAACGGCAATGGTATGTTAATTCTCGCATTTTATGTCGATGACAGTCTAATTGCCACCAAGAAACAAGAAGCCATTGAGCCAGTTATTAAATACCTGCAAAGGGAATTCAAGATCAAAATTTTTGAGTTAAAATGTTTTTTGGGAATCGAAATTGATCAGCGATCGGACGGATCGATTCACATAAATCAGCAAGGATACGCAAGAAAGGTCATCGATCGTTTCAACATGACGAATTGCAATGTAGTATCAACGCCTTTGGACAATTCACAAAATTTTGACAATTTTAAGGCTAATGAAGAGATAATTCTCCTTATCGTAAAGCGGTTAATGGTTAAATGTATTTGGCCGTTGCAACTAGACCAGACATAAACTTCGTAGTTGGAAGTATTAGCCGATTATTGGAAAAACCAGCTACTGTGCATGTGAATGCACTAAAACGTATTTTCAAGTACATTAAAGGCACGATGGATATGTGGATTTATTTCGAATTCGGAAACGATTTGACATTTTGTGGATACAGTGATGCTTACTACACTGGGGATATTCAGACAAGAAGATCGACATCGGGCTACGTTTTCATGTTGCGTTATCCACAACAGAATCCGAGTATATGACAGCGTCACACGGCGTGAAGGAACTCATTTGGCTGAAGAATTTGTTAAGCGAGTTGTTCCAGGTAAAATTTGATGCCCCAAAATTCTACACGAACAACCAAAGTACCATACGACTTGTGAAAAACCCGGAATTTCACAAGAGAACCAAACAGATTGACGTGCGATATCATTTTATCCGAAAGAAGTTCGAGGAAGGAACTTTCGAATTGAAATACGTTTAGACAAATGATCAATCAGCCGATATCTTGACGAAGGCATTGTCGAAACCGAAACATCAACGTTGACTTGCAACAAAAAGTGGGAGTATTGAATTTAGACACTTTTCGTTTTCAATTGTTTAGTTCAAGTCAGTGACACTTACACAAATATACGAAACTCAGCTTGGCCGTGTATGTGAATTGTCAAAAGCTGTCAGTCATAGTTATACGTTAATAAAAGTTTTTCTGTTTTTGCCAGCACTTTTATTTCAGTCAAACTTGTAATAAATTTGTCTGTAAATCCTATGGTATATAAATCCGCTCTTTCCATAGTATAATACCTTCTTATTAAGACAATTCCGTTTTTTATAAAATGGAAGTAGATTTATTTTCACATCTTGCGGTTTTTTCAAATATTTGCATAGTGGTCTCTGCCTACCCTTATGGGAAAAAGGCGTGACTATATGTACGTATGTAATTCATAAAGATGAGAGTGTGTAATTATATCTGACCAATAAAAATATAAAATTAGTTTAATAAGTATTAAAAAAAAGTTTTTATTATTGTTGCATAAACTAAATTTACTACTAGTTTACATGGTATAGCATAAAAGCTAACATCTAAACTTTCATTATTGACAGTAATGAACAAGAATTAGTAAATAATTTGTGTGAAGATATTTAGTTTGCAGCAAACTCTTAATAAATGCAAGTCAGTGCCAGTGGTGTCATTTGTATTTAGTAAAGATGATATGTTTTATTTGTGACTTTAATCCTAAATAATATTAATATAAGTAGTTAAACAACAGCGTTTCAAGCGCAAAGGAGTGGGGGGAGGGGTGGGGTTCATGCGCCCGCCTGTATATATACCTATCTATATTATTTTCGCAGCGGCCAGCGAGCGCTTACGCATCCCGGCCTTGACATTACCTTTAGAGATATGTATCGTCTAAAAGCTGAATAAGGATCAAACTATTCATTACTTTAACTATAGAGATGTGCTAAGGTGAAAAAAAATATTTATTTAAACTATAATGACCCAAAGGAAGAGTATCGATAGTCCCAGGCAATAAATGTCATTATGAGGACTAATTTTTGTTTGTTTGATTCATGAGATTTTAAGTAATTTTATTTTTAATAAAGATTACTGGGGTTTTTATTGTCATGGTTTTGATGTTTTACCGACGATCGATACGATAATACATTATTACCGAAAATTGTTTTTAATACAATGAACTACTTGCATAAGTGTTCTTGGTCGTTGGTACTCTTAAGATTTTATTACATACATACATAAAGTCACGCCTTTTTCCCATGGGGGTAGGCAGAGACCACTTCTTTCCACTTGCTACGGTTCTTACACACATCTTTTGCTTCCTCTACTTTCATCAGTGCTCTCATACATGCTAGTCGGTTGTTGGAACTCTTGACCTGGCCTTTCCTCAAAACAATGTTGATCTGATCAAGATATGTTCTCCAAAGTCGACCTCTACCGACTTGTCCATTCACACTCGGTTTATAAATTTGTTTCGTCAATCTTCCTTTATCCATCCTTTCAACGTGTCCAAACCATCTAAGCATTCCTTTATCTATCTTTGTAGCCACATTTTCTTTTACACCACAGCGTTCTCTTATCTCACCATTCTTTACCTTATCCAACCGAGTCACTCCGGCTATACTTCTCAGACTACTCATCTCCGCAGCATTAATCCTATTTTAATGCTTCTTCTGCCAAACCCAACATTCACTACCATACATAAGTGTTGGAACCAACACACTTTTATGCACAGCCAGACGTGTCTTTTTTGACACTTTCTGGCTATTCATAAAGCTATGCAGTGTCCCATTCATTTGTCTTCCTGCCAACACCCTTCGCTCAATGTCACTGTCATACTTTTCGTCTCTCGTAAACTTTGAATTTATTAAGTAATTTTATTTTTAAAAAAGATTATTGGGGGTTTTATTGTCTTGGTTTCTATGTTTTACCGACGATCGATCCGATAATACATTATCACCAAAAATTGATTTGAATACAATGAATATGTGAATGAAATAAAGATTATGTATCGAAAATCTTGCTTTCCATATTTTCCAAAATTCCGTAATGACATTAGATAAAAACATATGAGGTCTCATAGTATTCAAGTATAAGGGAAATTTGAAGACATAATATGTCAACAATGCTGTATGTAAACAATGGCAACAATGTCATATGTTAACAATGGCTACAATGTCATATGTCAACAATGCCCCATGTAAACAATAGCAACAATGTCATATGTAAACAATGGCGTCAACAATGCCGTATGTAAACAATGGCAACAATGGCAACAATGTCATATGTTAACAATGGCTACAATGTCATATTTTAATAATGGCAACAATGTCATATGTTAACAATGGCTACAATGTCATATGTCAACAATGCCCCATGTAAACAATGGCAACAATGTCATATGTAAACAATGGCAGTCAACAATGCCGTATGTAAACAATGACAACAATGTCATATGTTAACAATGGCTACAATGTCATATTTTAACAATGTCAACAATGTCATATGGCAACAATGCCCTATGTAAACAATGGCAGTCAACAATGCTGTATGTAAACAACGGCAACAATGTCATATGTTAACAATGGCTACAATGTCTACTAATGTCACATGTCACGTTGTTGTGCATGTGTGTATGTTTTTAAACGTACTCACGTGACGTTTAACGTGACGCTTGACATACTTTGCGTAACGTTGAATCGTTTGATGGGTCACTTAACATTCGTTAAGGACCATTTGACTTCTTGATTTGTGACATTCCCTGTACATGAACAAAAATATCCAACGTGTGTGTGTGTGTGTGTTTTTAATGTGACACGTTACGTATAACGTGACACTTGACGTACTTTAAGCAACGCTGAATCGTTTGATGGGTCGCATACCAACATTCGTTAAGGTCCTTTTGACTTCTTAATTTACGAGATACCTCGTACTTATCCAAACATAATGATATTTGATTTCAACATTTTCATTGTCGATATGTGGCGCTTTATAATCATTTAATTTCCGAAAATACTGATCTTGTATTAGTAACAAATTGACGTGACGTTTCATTTTATTTTTAGTAAACACAACAGGTATAACTATGTGTAAAATGATCTCTTCTCTGTTTCATTCAATTCTAAAGCATAGACGTTAACTGAAATTTCGTTTAGTTTCTCGAACTTAAGATGGCCCAAATACAGCCAGATATAAAAAAAAAAACCGTAGAGGTTCTGCTCACGTGTTAATATCAAATCGTTCCAAAAACTCTCACCACCACCCGACTTCGAAGACTGACACCAAACGACTGACTATACTACTGACTCCCAGGCCGAATATCAAAAATGACACGGAACACGCGTCAACCAACAATCTTCACAAATCTATGTTCCAAACTTATAATCGCACTCGTCCGTGTTGATAGCCAGCCCATCCACACAGAAATGCAAACCAAACAATAATATAGCTGACAACACACGACACTCGAGGCCAAAAATCAAGGCAAAATCTAATAACAAAAACCCCCACTCCATCTCCATCGATTAACAAAAATGTCACAGCCATTAATAATTGAATTTCTTCCTTCGTTTTTCTTTAATCTTGTATCCTAATAGGAGTCCAAGGATCGTAATAAATATGTCGATTGGTGTCATCCAGTAGTGGTTGTTGCCTGTGTTCCATTCTTCAGTTGTTATCGGCTGTAAATGGTCTTCTCCCTTCATTATTTCTTGCAGTTCATCCATGTGGATCTTATCTAGTTTTAGTGTTGCTACCTTAGCTGTACCTTGAAGTACTGATTTCTAACAATGGATATGACAGTGTTCCGAGAATTTACGGTGACGGCAGAGTAAATGAAAACGAAGAAAGTCTACTTAAAGTATGTTTGGAGTGGAATCTTGTGGTAACAAACACAATGTTTAACCATAAAAGGATCCACTTGTACACAAGACAAGAAGGACACCAGAGAAGTATAATTGATTTTGTAATTGTAGATGAAAGATTGAAAAATAAAGTAATGGACACTCGGGCATACCGCGGTGCAGGTATTGTCACAGACCACTTCTTAGTAATGAGCCGAATAAGAGGTCTCTTTAAGCGGTGGCGCCATCGTGTGCTGGAATCAAGTAGTGTACTAGAGCGTATAAAAGTTGAGAATTTGCAAGAAGAAGGTATAAAAGAGGAGTTCGTTAGTAAATTGACCGAGAAATTTGACAGTTTAGATAAAGCATGTGAGGTTAAAGAATTGTGGCAGCCATTCAAGAAAGGAATCGTGGATATTGCTATTAAAGTATGTGGTGTAAGTAAAAGAAGGAAAGGATGCAAGTTAAAGAAAATGTGCGTTAAGGTTCAAAAAGCAGTGTCAGAGAAAAAGAGAGCCTGGCTGGATTGCTAGCTACAAAATTAAAGAAAGCAAAAGCCAATTAAAGAACGAAAAAGGTAACGATTGAGGATGTAAACAAGGCAAAGAATGAGTATAAAAGTTTAAAAGGTGTGGCAAAAGAGGTTGTGGCAAAAAAGAAGGAGAGTGATAAAGTTGAATTTGATAGGAGGTTATCTGACGATTTCCAAAACAATATTAAATTGGGATTAAATTGGTGGGATAAAGTAAAAAATAGTGAGATAAGAGAACGCTGTGGTGTAAAAGAAGATGTGGGTACAAAGATAGATAAAGGAATGCTTGGATGTTTTGGACACGTAGAAAGGATGGATGAAGAAAGATTGACGAAACAAATTTATAAGGCAAGTGTGAATGGACAAGTCGGTAGAGGTCGACCTCGGCGAACATATAGCGATAAGATCAACTTGGTACTCAAGAATACCAACAACCAACGAGCTTGCATGAGAGCACTGATTAAAGTAGAGGAAGCAAAAAATGTGTGTAAGAACCATGGCAAGTAAAAGGAAGTGGTCTCTGCATACCCCTACGGGAAAAAGGCATAATTATATGTCCGTATGTATGTGTCTACTTAAATTGAAACCATATGGAAAAAAAAATATTATTGGTGTTATGAAAAAAACTTATTTTCGATAAAAAGTTCTGCATAGGTTTGTCAAAAAATAGAAATTTTACTATAGAGTAAAGTACCTTTATTTTTTACAATACAGAAGAATGTTATGAAGTAAAGTTATTTTTAAATTAAAAAATACATTCAAATATGCAATTACAGCCATTTAGCATAAAAATTCAGGTTTTGGTGATTATTTACTAAAATTGCAGTTGTTCAAAAGTATTAAAAATTGAAGAGGTTATCATATTTTTACACACCGGGCCTGTAGGCGACCGAGGATAGACCGCGGCTGGGGTGCATATTAATGACCGCATTGTCGACCGACGCCGCAGTCTGGCAAAGTCTAGAACACCGCGTCGCGAAGGTACCTGGACTCTCGAAAAACAGGTGGAATGGTATGGAATTGTGATTTAGAAAAATAAAAAGGACAGCGGTCGTAAGAAGAGACAGTTTTAGTTTTAAAAGTGTTTATAATTTATGAAATTGAAATAGTTGTAAAAGTTGTAATTAGTTTAATATCTAAGTGAATATCTAAGTGATTTATTAAAGTAAAATTTATTGGGTAAAAGTATTGGAATAAACATTGTTTTGTTACTGTATCGAGAGTTTAAAATCTCCGAACCCAAGAAAGAACTAAATATCGTAACAATATTTTTAACAGATAAGAGATTATAAATTCAGTATTGAAATTTTTAACTACAAATAATTTATAATGTAAAACGTTATCACCAAACCTAAAGTTTCCTGCTAAATGGCTGCAATTGCATATTTAAATATAACTTTTAATTCAAAATAACTTTACTTTATAACATTTTTCTGTATTATAAAAAAAATAAAGGTAGTTTATTCCTGAGTAAAATTTCTATTTTTAACAAACCTCATATATGCCTTAAAAAATTGATAACCGATGGTGGCATTTTAAGTTTTGAACCATGCAGAACTTTTTATCAAGAATAAATTTTTTACATAAAACCAATAATAAAAAAGTTTTCCATATGGTTCCAACTTAAGTAGACACACTGTTATATATGGAAAACTTTTTTATTATTGGTTTTATGTAAAAAATTGGAACCATATAAAATATATATACATACATACATAAAGTCACGCCTTTTTCCCATAGGGGTAGGCAGAGACCACTTCCTTCCACTTGCTACGGTTTGTACACACATCTTTTGCTTCCTCTACTTTCATCAGTGCTCTCATACATGCTCTTCGGTTGTTGGTACTCTTGACTTGGCCTTTCTTCAAAACAATGTTGATCTGATCGAGATATGTTCTCCGAGGTCGACCTCTACCGATTTGTCCATTCACACTCGCCTTATAAATTTGTTTCGTCAATCTTCCTTCATCCATCCTTTCTACGTGTCCAAACCATCTAAGCATTTCTTTATCTATCTTTGTGACCACATCTTCTTTTTCACCACAGCGTTTTCTTATCTCACTATTCTTAACTTTATCCAACCGAGTCACTCCGGCTATACTTCTCAGACTACTCATCTCCGCAGCATTAATCCTATTTTCATGCTTCTTCTGCCAAACCCTACATTCACTACCATACATAAGTGTAGGAACCAACACACCTCTATAAACCGCCAGACGTGCCTTTTTTGACACTTTCTGGCTATTCATAAAGCTATTATGCAGTGCTTCATTCATTTGTTTTCCTGCCAACACCCTTCGCTCAATGTCACTGTCATACTTTCCATCTCTAGTAAATTTTGAACCCAAGTAGACAAATTCATTACCTTGTTCCACTCTTTCTCCCTCAATCGAAACCCCACAGTTTGTCATGCTTTCTTCTCTTTCAAAAACCATTACTTTCGTTTTGCTCACATTTATTTTCATCCCTTTGATTTTCAGGGAATCATGCATAACATTAACCATGCAACTCCTCTTCAGATAACGCTAAAATGACATGATCATCGGCGTAAAAAAGGCATTTGACGATAAAATCTTTCATTTTTAATCCATACGCACTCTTTTTCAGATCTTTTAAACAATTGTCTATGAATAAGTTAAACAGCCATGGCGAAGCCACACATCCCTGTCTCACACCTTTTCGATGTTAAACCAGTCCGTGCAAGCTCCGTTTATCCTGACACAAGCAGTGAAATCCTCGTATTAAACTACCACTCACTCCATATATAGACAATGTAGACCACAATTCACTCCTCACCACTCTGTGCCTTTTCCAAGTCTATAAAAGCGCAATAGACCTTCTGACTTCTAGCCAAGAGTTTTTCGACTATACCTCGTAAGGAAAAGACCTGTTCCATACATCTCCTTCCTCTTCTAAATCCTGCTTGCACATCCCATATCATCTTGTCAGTTTCATTCGTTACTCTTTTAATCAATATCTTTGCATAAAGTTTGCCGACTATGCTGAGTAAACTAATACCTCGGTAGTTCTTACAGTCCTGCTGCGAAATTTTTCCCTTATAAAGCGGCATGATAACGGCCTTGCACCAGTCGTCTGGTACACTACCACTTCTCCAACAAAGGTTAAAAAGGCGGTCCAGTAGACTAGCTACCACGTTTTGTCCAGCCTTCAGCATTTCGACTATTATCCTGTCATACCCAGCAGCTTTACCCAATTTCATACTGTTTAACGCTTCCACACTTCTGTCGTAGTAATTTTACTTTCATTGCAACTTTCACTCATGTCTTCGAATTGGGCCTTTACTTGTGTATCCTCTTTCTCAAATAAACTTTAGAAGTATTCCTTCCATCTCTTTAATACGCATTCCTCTCCTTTTACCATACTACCATTTTGGTTTCTGATTCTTTCCAATTTCGAGGTAGTATTTTTACCTCTGGCTGTTCTAATGGACTTCCAGAAGAGTTTAATATTGTTTTGGAAATCGTCAGATAACCTTCTATCAAATTCATCTTAATCACTCTCCTTATTTTTTGCCACAACCTCTTTTGCCACACCTTTTAACCTTTTATACTCATTCTTTGCCTTGTTTACATCCTCAATCGTTGCCTTTTGCGTTCTTTGATTGGCTTTTGTAGCTAGCCAATCCAACCAGGCTTTCTTCTTTTCTGACACTGCTTTTTGAACCTCTACGCACGTTTTCTTTAACTTGCATCCTTTCCTTCTTTTACTTACACCGCATACTTCTATAGCAATATCCACGATTCCTTTCTTGAATTGTTTTGGAAATCGTCAGATAACCTTCTATCAAATATATATATATATATATATATATATATATATATATATATATATATATATATATATATATATATATATATATATATATATATATATATATATATATAGGCCAAATGCAGCCCGTTTGTTATGTGAACAGCTCAAGGGTCAGCCCACAAAAACGTTAGTCGTCCCGGTTTCGGGCTCACCAAGGAACAGCACTGTATACCTGCTCTTAAGTACAGAAGGGGGTCTAAAACGATGTTTTCCGCGATTTTGCCTGGGACGACTTTTTCACTATCAACACCTCCATTATATACATATTAGTTTCAAAAAATTCCATGTAGGGGGCGCTATTTTATATACATTTTGTATATATATTGAATAAGGCTACCGCTCAAAGGTTAGCCCTGGAATTGGCAACACTGTAAGCAAAGCGCAAAGTTGGGTCCATTTTTAATTTTCTTTTTTTTTAATATATTCTTTTATGCTTAGAACGATAAATATAATAAGGCACCACTTATGAACTATTCTTTAGCATGTTAACGGCAAGTAAATAAAAAAATCCCGAATAATATGTGTTATATTTAAAATAATCTTTAATTACTTAGGATACTCAAAAAAGGGTGGCATATTAAAGTCATGTGTTTTTCTGGAATATCCTGTATTTGATCACGTTTTTAAATTTTACGGTGACAATATAGATAATAATAGACTTTGATTAGAATATCCTATATCTTAATACTGTTTGTTTTGACTTATTGCGATTATTCATAAAATGTAAGCAAAAAAAAATACTCCTAAATAAAATAGTTATTACCAATTTCCTTTTAAGTAATGTAACATTTCCTTAATTTATTTTATAATTTTTTATTACAAAATTCCTTAGGGCATGTTTTTAATTTTCAGTTCCATTATTAGCAAATTCACATAGTAATATCGAGGTTATTTTAAATAAAACACCCTAAACTTTGTAAACCTATCATGTAGCAAATTTAATTATTTCTTAAACTTCATTAGAGTTTCTATTATGTGGCATATATAATTATCTTTTAAACTTTATTAGTTTTCTGTAACTAAATCTTTTAGTTAATAATATTAAAACATTCTGCCACCTTTCCCGTCGTCGGCGGCGGCGGGCGTACTGGTCACACGGCGCCAACTGTACAACTGTCTCGCGATAAATTTTAATTTTTTTGTTGATTAATTTTGTATTAAAATGGGCGGTAAACATATTTGTTGTTTGGACGGTTCCGAAAATCGGTTACTAGACAGACTACTGTCATTTTTTAGATGCCCCAAAAAGCAAAGAATTAGTTTATTTTGTTTATGATCATTTTACCACTGATTTAGTTAAAAAATATTTTATTATTAAAGACTCTAGTGGTAAATTATTAACACTAAAAAATTTTTAAAAAAACAGTTAAAATTTTTATATGGATGAAGAGTGACTATCAAGTCAGTTTTATCGTAATGGAAGACACTAAAATCCAATGGATACAAATATTTATTTACCTTAATCAGTAAATTAACAATATTAAAAAACTTGTAAATATTGAAAGTAATTTTTTAAAATTAAGCAGTATTTACCGTTTATAATTAACGGAAAAAATATTTTACAGATAGACTTCCTTAAATTAACCAACCCTTTTCGATACGTGATTCTTAGTGGTCTAATTTCTATTTTTATGTTAGTTTACAATGTAAATATATATTATCTTCATTTACTAAAACTACAAATTAAATATTTTTTAGTAATACGACTCTTTTATATTTTACTTATGCGAAACCCCTCGTACACTAGTATTCGCTTGGCGAAATCAAAAATCAAACGCCCGACAAAAAGTGCGTCAATATTATATTATTTAAACTAACATATGAACATGTTAACCGTTAAATGGATTATTTGTTTATAAAAATTGTCAACGCCGCAGGGCTAACCAAAATCTGATCGACATATTTTTTATACTATTGGCTGACCTTAACTGCATTCTCGTAAATGGGATGACTTTGGTGTGATTCACATATAAAAAAAAATTGTAGGATTTTCTTACCCCTCTACTTTCCCCTCTTGGGTAAAGTATATATTCAAATATAAATAATGAAATATATACCGCTCCAGATACACTGTAAATGCCGGGTGGACCAGTGGCCTGTCCATATAGCGGGCTAACCATTGTATCGTTTATAAATATAAGGGCAGCCCGTTTGTTATGCCAACAGCACAAGGGTCAGCCCACAAAAACGTTGGTCGTCTAAGTTTCAGGCTTACCAAGGAACAGCACTATATACCTGCTCTAAAGTACACAAGGGGGTCTAAAACGATGTTTCCCACGTTTTTGGCTGGGGCGACTTTTTCACTATCAACAACTCCATTATATACATATTAGTTCCAAAAAAATTCATGTAGGGGGCGCTATTTTATATACAATTTGTATATATATTGAATATGGTCACCGCTCAAAGGTTAGCCTTGAATTTGGCAACACTGTAAGCTAAAGCGCAAAGCATCATGTTAGGTACATTTTTAATTTTTTTTTTCTAATATATTCTTTTATACTTTGACCTATGTATTAAATCGATAAATAGGATAAGGCACCACTTATGAACTATTCTCTTGCGTGTTAACGGTAATAAAAAAAATCCAGTTTAATATGTGTTATATTTAAAATAATCTTTAATTACTTAGGATACTTAAAAAAGGGTGGCATTTTAAAGTCATGTGTTTTTCTGGAATATCCTGTATTTTATCACGTTTTTGAATTTTATGGTAACAATATAGATAATAATAGACTTTGATTAGAATATCCTATATCTTAATACTGTTTGTTTTGACTTATTGCGATTATTCATAAAATGTAAGCAAAAAAAAATACTACTAAATAAAATAGTTATTAAAAATTTGCTTTTAAATAAGGTAACATTTCCTTAATTTATTTTATAATTCCTTGGTGCCTGTTTTTAATTTTCAGTTCCATTATTAGCAAATTCAGACAGTAATATCGAGGTTATTTTAATAAAACACCCTAAACTCTGTAAATCTATTATGTAGCATATTATCTTTTAAACTTTGTTAGTTTCCTGTAACTAAATCGTTCAGTTAATAATATTAAAACATTCTGTCACCTTCCCCGTCGTCTGCAGCGGCGGGCATACTGGTCACACGGCGCCAACTGTACCGGGTACTCGCGAAGTTTTTGGCAATTAATTTTGTATTAAAATGGGTGGTAAACATATTTGTTGTCCGAAAATCTGTCATTTTTAAGATATCCCAAAGAGCAAAGAAGATTTGTTTATAACCACTTTAACACTCATTTAGTTAAAAAATATTTTATTATTTAAGCCTCCAAGTGGTAAATTATTTACACAAGAAAAAAATTTAAAAAACAGTTAAAATTTTTATATGGACCCCTGTACTATTTAGCAGATTATTTAAAAAATTATTTTCACCAAGGTATTTTGAAACTGCCAATGGTGCAAATTGAATAAATGACATCAATGAAGTCTTACTGAATTTGACTCCCAAATCACTACCGACCTTACTAATTAAGAAATTGTATTTTGTAAACTAATAGCGTATGAGAATGAGAAACGTCCATTTGGTGGTTTGGAAGTCAAAGATATTGTTGATTACCCTTTAGAATTAACAAAACAAAAAATAAACAATGATCAAGATAAGGGTATTAGTAAACTAGGAATATTAAATATTAAAACTTGTAAATATTGAATAAGATTTTTTAAAATTAAGCAGTATTTACCGTTTATAATTAACGAAAAAAATATTTTACATATAGACTTGCTCAAATTAACCAACCCTTTTCGATACGTGATTTTTAATTAGTCAAATTATTATTTTTATGTTGGTTTACAATGTAAATATATATTATTTACATTTGCTAAAACTACAGATTAAATATTTTTTAGTAATACAACGACTCTCTTTATATTTTACTTATGTCAAAGTTTACGGAATACTATAAGTTGGTTCACTCCAAGAGATTCGTTTGTCGGTACGGCTCAGGATTGCGTTTTTTGCAATTCCCATAAATCATATTGCCGACAGACGATGTCCGAAAGCCGCCGGCCACATGACAGTTATACGAGGGCAGTTCCTATTCGCGATATCTACAGGGGACGTTCCGAAGTTGAAACTTCGCTTGCTCGGTTGTTTCAGACAGATAAATAAAGATACAAAAGTAGTTGTTTGTCGATCAATTTCTAGAAACATGATAGATAAACTCATGAATAAATGATCTAAGGAACAGATCAGAGTGATTTACTCTCAAATGATAAACATACGTTCAGAAAAACATGATTTATTAACAAAAATAATACAGACAATTATATAATGTTATATGTTTATAAATTATTTAATATATTGCATAATTTATGTTTCCTAACAATCTTCATGTCCTGGTTCATGAATTTTAAAGTAAAGTATATCCGAACTCTTGTATATAAAGATATATAATAATCGAAAGGGAATTTTTGACATGGATGTGAGAAAAGAATTTTCGAGTATTTTGTTTTCAAATACTGTCCAATTCCCGTCTCACTGCCGATTTTATCAAAATTTTCAATGTATATGTTTTCCATCTCTATTACATGGTCAACAATATCTCTTGATGGTACGGTTAATCCACCAAACGATGATTTGTCGGTACTGTAAGCCTTTAGCTTACAGAAAATTACATCTTCATCAAGAATGTTTTCTGAGGATTTGCTAAAATCTATACAAACGTCCCACGAATGTTGCATGAGACATTTTTTCCTGAGGTATCCTGTGACATAGACAAGAGCGTTTCCTTCGGGACTTTTGAGGTTCTTATAATCTTGAGTGAAAACTTTCAGAGGAGCATAGTTTGGAGTGTCGGGTCTAGCTAGGATGTATTGACATTGTTTAGTCAATTCTGGCGTCAAACTTAACAAAGCCTCATTAACATCATCCATACAATTAGCACCTTTACTAGAATCAAAATATTTCAGAGCAAATATTTTTTTGGAAGCTCTACAAAACTGTATGGGGGTTGGATTCTTCGCGTTGCCAGAACAATTTCTGATTTGTCCAAAAAAATTCTCCAAACAATCTTGATTCAAATTACGAGTGAACAAATATTTAAAATCGTGTTCTTTTAACATCTCCCACAAGGCAAAAACTGCTTTCAAAGTCAACCTCCACCCAAAAATAAATTTCAATTGTTTCGTGACATTTTTGCCATCGTGATTTTTGACTTGAAGATTTTGAAACATGACATAGGCTTCTTGAAGACATTTCATCTGCTTTTCCGTTCCCATAAAAGCCTGACATTTTTCAAAATTGCTTGAATTCATTAAATCAAAAAGATCATTCATTTTTTTAATAAAATCAGCAGTAACTAATGCTTCCTTGGGCAAAATATTGAAGTCAATGTATGTGTGCATAGCCACGGCTATAGAGTGACTCAAAACTTGAGAAGCCAACTTGACTTTCATTTTTTGAAAATTATTCGGATAAATGTGGTCATTATTAAGTTTAGGAGCCAATTTATATTGTTTAGTTCTATCATAATTATACATTGTTTCTATGTAATGTTTTCTTGTTTCTCCACCCTGAAGTAAAAACTTATAGGAAAACAAATTGTTTCGTGTCGACTTCAGTAAGTGCGGGATATCAAACAAATATACAAGTTTATGATCGTCTATTAAAAATATGGGATTTTCGTCTGTTACATTTTTTCACCAACTTCTGAAAATTTGAACCATGATCGGAAACCACCCCCATGACATTTAGGCCTATACTTTTGCATCTTCGTACCGTTGTGAACAAAATATCTTTCAAATCATCAGAAGTTGGTGATGTCTTATAGAACTGTATTTTGTATTATTAACTAAAAGATTTAGGTACAAGAAACTCAAATCAAAGACTACAGAATACTATAAGACGTGTCACTCGCTCATTTATCGACATCTGAGAAATCTCGCTGCCCGCTAGCGTCAGCGGGTAATTACCAGCCGACGTGGTACAGTGTGTCGCTTGGAGTTACCAGTTCTTGTCGGCACACGAGATATAAAGGTTGTCCGTATTGTTTGGTATTGTGATTGTGTTGTGTTCGTTCGGAGTTCGAAATATTTATTTTGTTAAAATGTCGACGTATTGCTCAGTGGATGGTTGACTGAGTACGGTGGGAAGCTCAGGTATTTCGTTTTTCCGCTGCCCAAAGTACAGTGAAAGGTATGCATTCAATATATTCACTATTCATTTTTTTTTTACCTATCTATACCTTTTATGGTTTTGTTGTATAAAATTATTCATAACGAAATATTCCGCCGCCATTGCCGATACAAATTCATATCAATCTTTTTTCAAAATGTTCATTTTACCGATTGATATACTTGAATTTATTTTAGGTGTCAACGTTGGAAAAATGTATTGGGCTTCATTGGGATTCATAGGTATGCTAATCTTACCCCAGAGCAGACTCACAATAGAATTAAAATTTGCAGCTTACATTTTAAAGCCGATAATATTGTGATTTCTCGGATTCATAGCTATGCTATGCTACCGACAAATCATCGTTTGGTGGATTAACCGTACCATCAAGAGATATTGTTGACCATGTAATAGAGATGGAAAACATATACATTGAAAATTTTGATAAAATCGGCAGTGAGACGGGAATTGGACAGTATTTGAAAACAAAATACTCGAAAATTCTTTTCTCACATCCATGTCAAAAATTCCCTTTCGATTATTATATATCTTTATATACAAGAGTTCGGATATACTTTACTTTAAAATTCATGAACCAGGACATGAAGATTGTTAGGAAACATAAATTATGCAATATATTAAATAATTTATAAACATATAACATTATATAATTGTCTGTATTATTTTTGTTAATAAATCATGTTTTTCTGAACGTATGTTTATCATTTGAGAGTAAATCACTCTGATCTGTTCCTTAGATCATTTATTCATGAGTTTATCTATCATGTTTCTAGAAATTGATTGACAAACAACTACTTTTGTATCTTTATTTATCTGTCTGAAACAACCGAGCAAGCGAAGTTTCAACTTCGGAACGTCCCCTGTAGATATCGCGAATAGGAACTGCCCTCGTATAACTGTCATGTGGCCGGCGGCTTCCGGACATCGTCTGTCGGCAATATGATTTATGGGAATTGCAAAAAACGCAATCCTGAGCCGTACCGACAAACGAATCTCTTGGAGTGAACCAACTTATAGTATTCGGTAAACTTTGCTCAAATAAAGTTTAAAAGATAATTAAATATGCTACATGATAGATTTACAAAGTTTAGAGTGTTTTATTTAAAATAACCTCGATATGAATTTGCTATTAATGGAACTGAAAATTAAAAACATGCCCTAAGGATTTTTATAATAAAAAATAAGGAAATAAATTAAGGTAATGTTATATAACTTAAAAGCAAATTGGTAATAAGTGTTTATTTAGGATTAATATTTGTTTGCTTACATTTTATAAATAATCAAAATAAGTCAAAACACACAGTATTAAAATATAGGATATTCTAATCAAAGTCCATTATTATCTATATTGTTACCATAAAATTTAAAAACGTGATCAAATACAGAATATTCCATAAAAACATATGACTTTAATATACCACCCCTTTTTCGAGTATCCTGTGTAATTAAAAATTATTTTAAATATAAAACATATTAATATGGATATTCATCTGGATTTTTATCATTTACCGTTTATTTGCTGTCAACATACTAGAGAATAGTTCATAAGTGGAGCCATATTCAATATATATACAAAATGTATATAAAATAGTGCCCTCTACATGGAATTTTTTGGAACTAATTCGTATATAATGGAGATGTTGATAGTGAAAAAGTCGTTTCAGACAAAAACGCGGCAAACATCGTTTTAGACCCCCTTCTGTACTTTAGAGTAGGTATACAGTACTGTTCCTTGGTGAGCCCGAAACCGGGACCACTAACGTTTTTGTGAGCCGACCTTTGTGCTGTTCGCATAACAAACGGGCTGCCCTTGGCCTATACATAAGTTACAGTTGCAAGTTACAAAAAATTTGCGTAGAGGTTCAAAAAGCAGTGTCAGAAAAGAAGAAGGCCTGGCTGGATTGGCTGGCTACAAAATCCAATCATAGAACGCAAAAGGTGACGATTGAGGATGTAAACAAGGCAAAGAATAAGTTTAAAAGACTAAGAGGTGTGGCAATAGACGTTGTGGCAAAAAAAAGTAGAGTGATAAAGATAAATTTGATAAAAGGTTATCTGAGGATTTCCAAAACAATATTACATTCTTCTGAAAGTCCATAAAAACAGTCAGATGTAAAAATACTGTTTATAACGATTGAAATTTTTTTTTAAATATTATGATCAATATTCATTTATTATTTACTCTGCCTGGAGCACTTCACGAAATTATATGGAGAAACAGAAAAAGAGGATAATGAAAACAACGAGGCGTACAGTGATAAAGATCAAATATCAGAGGAAGAAATAAACATGCGAATAAAACGATTAAAGAACAGAAAGGCACCGGGTCCAGATGGAATATGCAATGAACTCATAAAATATGGAGAAAAAAACGCTATGCAAAGGAAAAGATAATAAAATTAATTTAAGAAATAAACGTAGATAACAAAACAAAGGGCAGAAAGCCAAAATGAGAAACGAGATACATTAACATAAAACAAGGAATACGACAAGGGGAATCGCTCAGCCCAACATTGTAAAAAATACAGAGTAAAAAAGAGAGAGGGGTATAGAATGGGACCCCATAAAATTAATATAGTATGCTACGCGGATAACGCGGTATTGGTAGCTAGTAACGGAGATGACCTGCAAAGACAACTCCACTCATTTAATATTAAGGCACAAGAATACAACATGCAGATTTCAGAGGAAAAAACCAAGTTTATGGTAATTAGCAGAGAACCACGCAGATGTAAACTAGAATTCTACGCAAAAGCATGGAACAGGTGATGACTTTCAAATACTTGGGAGTTTAAATCACGAGTGAGTGAAACTTGAAGACAGCAGCAACAAAGCAAGCGACTAAAGCAATGAGAGTGAGTAGCTGTTTAAGACAAACCATATAAAAAAACGAATTTTTGACTACAGAAAGGAAACTTAAAGTATACCAAACAACAGTAAAGCTACTTTTAACATACGCAGCAGAGACAAGGGCCGACACAAAGAAAACAAAACAGAAAATAAACAACGTGGAAATGAAAGAATTAAGATCAATAAAAGGAATAACACCAAGAGATAGAAAAACAAACAGTAGCATATGAGAGCAATGTAACATACAAGACGTCAACAAATGGGTGAAAATGAGAAAGAAAAAATGAAACGAACACCTAGATAGGATGCGACCAGACCAACTAGCAAACATCTCTAAAAACAATAAGCCTTTCAGCAGAAGACCAGTAGAACGACCAAAAAAGCGATGGCAAGACAATTTACAATCAACAACAACAAAAACACGAGGCAGACAAACAGGAGAAATACTAGTCGTATGAAGCCGAAGAAAAATGATCATTTGTTAGTAACAATATTCAATTGTTATTAACAATGGCTTGATTATAACTTACAATAATTTTTCACTGTTATAGCGTCTTCAATGCTATTATCTCAATACTGACACAAGTTTAAAATTCTCCAATTCCTATTTTTGTTTTCTAAAACTATCTCTTTTTATGTAATATTGTCATCATATTTTTATGCAAGTATTCCTAACATGCAATAATAATATTTAAAAGATTTAAAATTCTGTATTAAAAATAAAATAATTTATAAATTACAAAATTAAGGTAGATTACCATTTTTTTTTAGTTTTTTGATTCTCCATAAAAAATAGTTAAACCGATTTTGCTGAAAATCTAATCAGTTTTAAGTTGTGTAATTATACGTTTTTTTCTTCTCCATAAAAAACAGCCTGACCGATTTTGCTAAAAATCTTGACATTTCTAAATCGCATAAATATGCTTCTAATGCAATTGGTTCCACGTTAATATTTTATTTTGTTCTCGAGATAATCGAGACGAAAAATAATTCCGAAAGTTTGCTTACCATTTTTTTCAGTTTTTTGATTCTCCATAAAAAACAGTTTAACCGATTTTGCTAAAATCTAATTAGTTCTAAGTTGCGTAATTATGCGTCGAATGCAATTGGTCCCACATCGATATTATTTTTGTTCTTGAGATAATTGAGACGAAAAATAATTCCGAAAGTTCACCCTTTTTTTCAGTTTTTTTATTCTCCATAAAAAACAGCTTGACTAATTCTGCTGAAAATTTAATCAGTTCTAAGTTGCCTAATTATGCGTCAATTGTAGTTAATCTTACGTCGATAGCATTTTTTGTTTTCGAGATAATCGAGACATAAAATAATTCCGAACGCACATACGAACATACAAACATACGTACATACACACACAGACGTCCTCTTAAAAACTATTGTATTCGACTCTGGAGACCTTGAAATGTGGAGATATGTCAAAATTTGGGATTCGCAAAATCGGACTAATTACCATAACTTTCTACTGGGAAGTAGAAAGAATAGTAGAAGAATAAAGTTATTAAATAATGGTATCCAAAATTAATCAGTTAAGATTTCTCGAATTCGGTGATAAGACCAACTAGGTTATTTGATGGGTAAGGTAAATTACCCAATTAATTTCAGATTATATACCACACATGTTCGATTGGTAAAAAGTCTGGGAAGCAAGGAGACCATGGAGGCAAGATCACGTTATTTTCTTATATAAACCTTATGATAATCCTTTTTGTATAAGGATATTCCTTGTCATTCTGGAAAAAGGGTTATATTGACTCTTGTAGGTATAGCAGTAGAACAAACTGCAGTCAGTTCTTTATGTAATCATTTGCATTTATTCTCTATTAATAAAACATAGAGGTGACCTGCTACCGTATATTATATATATATATATATATACATATATATATATATATATATATATATATATATATATATATATATATATATATATATATATAGCGTATATTATAGCGTAAGGGCTATATAGCAAATTCTAAATTTATGCATTCTCTACCAAACCGTCTTACTCTTCTGCGACCATCTTGAACAAACTTTATAGAGGACCAAAAAAGATTTGATTCACCATCCCAAATTGATCTGCCATTACATCACTCAAGCCAAGCAGCACGATGTCAAAGTGTCAGTGTGAGCTATAAAAATCGTCCTCCGGATTCACGATGACGTTTATGGATTCCTTTTTTAAATCACCTAAATTATTACTGTAACATTGTTGACACACTGCATTTTATGAGGTCGGAAATTTGTCTGCTTTATGCATATCAACAATGCACCCCATTTCGAACACAAAATTAAAAAAGTACGTGTTAACATTATTTGTCCATATTTGTCCAAATTTATATCATTTTTTTTTACAGTCCAAGTAAAGAAAATTTTATTACAATTCGCCAAAAGCCAACTCAAGTTAGTAAGTAATATTTGAAACAAAAAAAGGGTAAACTAAAATTTAAATTGTTTGTTCTATTAACAGTTTAAAAATAAATGATAATAAACTTTACAATTTACCTAACATGTTTAAGTTAGTTAATACAAAATAATTATATCTTAAGTTAAAAAAATAATGAAATTTTTTAGTCCAAAAATTAAAACCTTCAAAACAAGAAACATTTTATTTGTGATTTATCCTTTTTTTAAATAAAGCTTGCTATCTAATCATGAAAAAATCTAAAATATGGACAGTGCGAATGTGAAATATAATTGGGTGCTGTCATTTTAAAAATCTAATACTGTATACAACTGTATAAAAAAAATTAAATGAATCTCCGCGCTAATGGCATAAAAATTGGACATTAAGTTAACCACTCAAATAAAATAATTTTTTTAATAGTATCATGTAATTTTTTAGAAATTATCCATTTAAAAAAAATGTACTTAATTTTTTAAATAACTAGGTATTTAAATTGTGTTTTTTATTATAAGACAACACATGTCTCTACTTTATTATTTGTGAATGAGTTTATTCAAAATGGTAATCGCTCAAAAAAAGTACAAAAATGTATTTTTCTAACCACCTAAATAAAAACACTGGAGTATCGTGTTGTATCCATCGTAGGTGGCTAATGCAATTGTTGTTCAGTCTCTCAGCACGATGGAGTTGTCTGCCTCCAGCTTTTAACTTCGAACTCCGCGACCAAGCATGGGTCGACAGGATGCATTAATGGTTTCCCTCAGGGCGGAAAATGGTGGTTAATTTGTGTGGATAGTGACTAGTGTGCCGTAATAATGAAAGCAACATAGGTTTAACCCTTGTACCCACAATTTTCAATTTTTAACGATTTTTATCGTTTTTGTCTTACCTAATTTGTTGTCTGTCGGAAGTTTGGAAAAAAGGTTTAACATTTAGCAATTTTTTTTATATACAATAGCTGACAATAAATTTCTAAGACTCGTTGTCTTAAATGGTCTTATTAATTTTTTTAAATGTCTGCTCTAAAATAAGTTTTAACGTTTAAGTACTGAAATAAAAAAGCATTGCTTCAGTTTCTAGTAAATTTTTATAAAAATCCAAGTAGATTGCAAGTACCGTTTAGCATTTTTTAATATGGCACCAAACGTCTTTGGAGAACTGAGAATCGGTGAAAAATTTGCTTAAAAGTATTAACGCTTGCAAAGAAACTTAGTTATTTAAGTATGAACCATCATATACCATCATTATTTTTGGAAATGGGGGTGGCCGTTTAAATTATTTTTCTCAGTAAAATGGTCATTTGGGTACTTTTGTTAATAAGAAGCTGGTATACGGTGCTAAAAGGAAGTAAAAGGTAACTTGTCATAAGTTAGTCAATAAATTTATCTGGATAATTAGGTCATTTCCTAAATGCCCTTAACCCGATTAGCATTATTTATTGTAGCAACAAGAGTGTATTTGGATTTACTGCAAAGAAACTTGTTTATTTCAGTATGATCCAAAAACCAAGAGACAATCCATACATTGGAAGTCATCTTCACACATAATAAATAAATTATAGTTAAACAAAACACGCTTTAAGAGTTTATTAAACTAAAAAGTAAAGAATAATTCCTAATATAAGAATAAAATCAGTGACGAGAACATTAATGTCACTGTTCTAAAAGCATGGGGGGCTTTCTTCCGAAAGTTAAAAAATGTCATACATTGCACCCCACGCTTTTAGAACAGTGACATTAATTTTCTTGTCAGTAATTTTATTCTTATATTAAGAAATATTTTTTACTTTTTAGTTTGATTAACTCTTAAAGCGTGTTTTTAGTTATTTAAACTATAATTTATTTTTTGCTTTTTAGTTCGATTTGTTTTACTTACCCTCTTGTCATTCATCGCTAGGCACGTTTCTCAACAGTATATTGGAATGGGTGAATTATAATATGACATTGGATTTGCGCACATGCGTAGTTCACGCACTAGTTCTATCTCTCTTATTCTAATGCAAAGGATCCCTGAAGAAATTTATAAATCCTGGTGAAACTTATCAGGATAATCGGATATTTTAATCGAATTATTGCATTGTTGACAAGTGTGCAAAGTTTAAATTAAATCTGATCACTTAAAGTGTGAAACTAATGTAAGCGTGTTAAAAAATGACAAAAATTAGCAAATCGAAAATAAAGGCGATGGTCATTTATTTTGGCATAAAGGGCATAATTCACTTCAAATGTCAATTAAACATGTCATTTGAAATTTTTTAAATGTCTGTGAGAGCTGTAAGGCGACGTCAACCCAACTTGTGGCAAAAGAAAACTTGAATTCTTTGTCAAGACAATTTACCATTCCACAACGAATTTTCTGAGAAGCAATTTTGGTTAAAAAAATTAATTTCCACCTCGACCCTTTATTCATCCGGTAACTTTTTGTTTTTAAAAGTGAAGGAACCTTGATAGGGACCCATTTTTTTTAAGATGTTATGGAAAAAATGATGCGGTTACTAAACAGTCTAATCCTAAGATTTTTTTCACTGTTATGAATAATGTAAGAAACGCATACGACGGTGTGTAGATAAGCATTGAAAGCATATTAAAGGGAAGCATAGTTAAATTGTTACTATGTTTAAATTCAACTTCATATTTTTTTAAATTGTTTGTTTATTTGTATCCTAATACATTTATTGTTAGCATTTTTTGTAAATATTAATAAATTTTATGCTTTTAATTTCATTTAATTTTTTTTATTAGATACGAAGAGAACAAATAAATATTTGTTTAAGCATACAAATAAATATGTATAATAGTATATTTTGACACTAATGCATTATAAGGCGGACATACGATATTTATTAAAATAAATAAATTATGCCTTGAGGTTTAACACAATAATTTTGTCAAATGGATTGGTTCATGTCATTTGACACTTTATTTAATTATTAAACGACTTTTACTACGTCCGTATTAAAAATGTCTAAAGAAATTAAAAAATTAGCTACTAAGGCTGGGTTAAATTCCTGTTACATCCAGTCGTTTATATACCAAATGATATGAAAAACTGTTATTCTGAATGGAACAGAAGCAAACTCAAAATATTGACGAAACGGTAATGTTAGGTTATATGTTGGAAATGTCAAGAATTTATAAATGTTCGTAACTTTGGTGTATTTATTAAATTATTATCAATAAAAATAATTTTTTTGTTGTTGTGTAAAACAAACTACATAATTTGATTAATTTAACGTAAATCTTGTTTATTGAAGCCATTCATTACCTAGCAACGTACGGCGTGCGATAAAAACCCAAATATGCTCGCTTTTACGTTTATTACGGACGGTTAATTATGCTTGCATACAAAAATAGTATATTACATAACAAGAGTTGTAAGAAGCATAGAAGCACGAGTAGAAAAAGTAATAGTCTTACAACTAGAGTTGTGTACTATACTTTTACACGACCGCATTCATTCCCATCAAAAATTAGGATTACATTAAGCAAAAATATGTTTAATCAATCAATTAAATAACTACAAAGATATTTAAACTATTATACGTTACTATATTACTTAGTATAGTTTACTTTTGATTGTTATAATTAATAATTGTAACTGTGCAGTTATTAAAAACAAGAGAGGGCGGGTTGGTTGTCTGATTTGTTGTATTTTCACATAATACTACTGTTTTCTCTTATTATAATAGTATTATTAATGGCACATGTAATTTTTGATGAGTTGGCAGTTATGTTCTTCACAGAATTATCTACATAGCTCTCGGCACTGCTGATGACCGCCAACCACCGTGTCTCTTTAATGCTAGCATATCGCCACCAGCATCTACAAGAATGTGGCTGAAGAGCGCCTAAAACTATGGCATGTGTATTGTTTGGGATTTGCTAAGCCCAGATATTCTGCCACTTGTTTTGGCATACTGAGAAAGGCAAAGTCTGAACATCTTGTCCTGCAGGGCGTAGATTAATGTAGTTTTTACAAATCTGATAAAAGAACTCGGAAACGACAAATGAACGTTGTGTTTTGGTTTTTGATTCGGCAATATGAATTATCAGACATTTTCCCGTATCCTCCAAGTTTTTAGGCTTCAAGTTGCGTAACTCTTGCTTTTTACAAGCACCACTTTTACCGAAAATTAAAACTACCTGGAATAAAAAAGTATCAATACTTTCCTGTTAATTTATATAATTCGTGCATACCTTCGTGAGCAGATATTTGCTATCTGGTGCGTTTTGAAGAAATACATTCATTTCTTTTGATGTCAACATTTTCGATTTCTTACTCTTAAAACCATTTGATTTTTTTTAGCAAAGCCAACAGTTTGGAATAGATCGCAATGTTAATGGTTTATGTTTATTGTTGACCTTAGCATTGAATTAATTGACCTAAGTGACGATGGCTGCATTTCTTTGGACAGTTCTTTAAAATATGCACATAACATTTTCTGAAAATGAATTTATTTTGTGTTTTAGCTTCCAGCCCATAAATTTTTAATAAACTGTTTTGTATCTTTTACGAGATTTTGCTGGAAATTAATTATAGTAAAAAAAACAACGCGGCCTATTATTCGTTTGCATGGCAACTACTGAAGGCTCTATCTTATTGGTTATATGTCGTGCGATTTACTTTACAGATGCTACCGTATTGGTTGTTGATCGTGCTCTCTGTTTACGGTAAAAATAAATCGTACAGTTTTACGTTGCCCAGTGCTTAAATAGACAGTTACATAGTTGGCGAGTTTTACAAATTTCGTCATTTTCTGTAGGGGGAGTAAAAAAATAATTTTTTCTACTATAATTTGTTGCCAACAAAATCTCGTGAAAGATACGAAACAGTTTATCAAAAATTTATGGACTGGAAGCTGAAACACAAAATCAATTCATTTTCAGAAAATGTTATGTCAGCATATTTTGAAGAACTCTCCAAAGAAATGAAGCCATCGTAACTTTGGTCAATTTATTTAATGCTAAGGTCAACAATAAACATAAACCATGATAACATTAACATTGCGATATATCCCAAACTGTTGGCTTTGTTAAAAAGAAAATTAGATGGTTTCAAGAAACAACCACTGTTAAATTTGCCTCAATTTTTGATTTTATTAGCCTAAACAAAATCACTTGTACGAGTTCCAATAAATCCAACCTACTCATTAACATATAAGCGAAAATAAAAGTAATGATTATGAATACAAATTAAATATTAATGCTTTACTGTTGTTGCGATCACAGATGCACAACTTTGTTTAAAATTTCTTTTGGTAGTGGTTTAATGCCGGTTCTGAATATCCCCCACCACTTTACCCCCCCAAGGTCGTGTTAGATCGACACGTTTTGTTTAACCTAAAAGAATAAAAGTTGGACAATCAAATTTAAAGGATAAAAGATTTTATGAAGTTCGCATATATTACTCGTTATATAGACTCGCTTCGAATTTTTATGTTTATTGTATTTTATTTCTTTAAAATTAATTTATATTAATACATTTCGATAGATTGCACGTGCACAGCATAATATCTCTAGCACAAAAGACTTAGCAAAATAACAGTTTATTTTATTATATTGCGTAAAACGTTTTTTTTTTCTACCTTTTAAACTATGGGTTTTTATGTTTATTAGCATTTTATTTATTTTAAGAAATATTTGTACCAGCGGGGCGCTTTCAACGCTTCGGTTCGGTTATAAGACTTGCATATTAATGTGAAGGACTAATTTGGGGTAGACAGGATACCTTGGGACAATTATTTTGTTGTGAGAAAACTGCAGGCGTTTTAAAGGATCGCTTGGAGAATTATTTACACCTCATAAAACAGTTAGGATAACCTTTCTTTAGAATTTTTGTTTTCAAATCAAATTTGGTTTTCGTTATCTTTGTAAAAATCACCTCTTTAATTATTATTTAATTTGTATCAATGGGGCTTATAGTGTAAAATGCACCAACAGGTTGGTAGTTAACCTTGAATTAATTTTTTAGTAGGGTTACACAGACAAGATGATTTTTGCCCATAATAGCTATGAAAGCTTTTAAAAAGTCGAGGGTAGACCAGACGATATTTTTGTTTTCTCACAATGGGCGCATGGATCTTAATGGGATTGGGAAAGATTCGTTTAACGTAGACCTTGAATTTTTAGTGGATGATGGTGGGGGGATATTATATGTATACACTTAGAAATCACTGGTAAATAAGCTGGAATACAATGCATATAAATTAATAATTTAGGACAATAATAAATGAACAAATATTGTCAGCTGCACAAAAATACAAAAAATTAATTACCTAAGGTATAGATATTTCACAATTATTTTGTAAAAATAAATTTGCAAGAAAAAAAAAGTTTTCTAGTACCAAAGAATTCTTAGGATCATTGAGTATTATCATCCAAAATAAAAATATCAGAATTTGTATCAATATAATAATGTGTAACACTTATTTATGCAATCAAATTTTTTTTTTTAATTTTTACTCCAACAGTTGTATCTTTTAACAATCTTTGAAAACACACAATCTCTAATCCACGAACTTGTAAATACAGTTAATTTTTAAGGGATTTTTTCAAATAGTCCCCTGTGGCGTTACATTTCTTTCTATACAGTCATGTGTTTCAACCAATAGACTTTTTTTAATCTTTTGGTGGGGTAATAGTAAGAATTTTTTTCTCATATAAATATTGATGCGTTTGTAGTTTAAAATTCATATAGCCACATTACCTTACCTTCCACGACCCCCACTCCACCATCTGTCGCCTCATCAACCCTTCCGCAACACTCCACCATCTTCCTCATTTAAACAGATGGTTTAAAATTAAATAAGACTATGGTGGGGAAATTAGTAACACAACTCTGTATTTAAAACATTTATTTTATTAGAATATACACAGAGGTTTAACAAAACTTAGTCACAAAATACAATTCTTCTTTTGTTTTTGTTTTAACACGTCAATTTTTATTTTTATCTTATAATATAAGTAATTCGAAAGGTGCAATACATTTATATTATCTAGTTTTAATATGTAGCGGAGTCTGCCTCTATGCATAACTTCCTTAATTCCAGCTATTATTTTCTTGCATTGTAACGATGTTAATCCTCTCCACCTCCACTTGGGTAAATGGAACGTCTACATTTTTCCACGCATCTGTGTAAAACTGCAAGTTTTCGATTTTGGCAAATGTGTTGTCGTTAAAACTCGTATATCCATTTGTATTAAAGGTAGCAAATGGTTTTTCGGTTGGTAAACATATTAATTTCATTCCGTTTTTATAAGGTAATGTAACATAACCGTCTGCAACAAGAGCTTCTTTATTATTGTAAACACGTGAAAAGGTATTTTTGTGTTGACACTTTAAGTAGCATACATCTCTTTACCCATCCCTATCTGCCAAAACTCCTACATAGGAATATTTATTTTTATTGTTAACGGTAAACGCGGATACACTGTACTCTCCAGAACGGCCCAAGTTTTTCCAGCTGGTGTAGAAGTGGTCTTCTAGTCGCTTCTTTAATTCTGCTATCTTTTTCCAAAAAGTGTTTTTATTTTTCTTTAACCGTAGCTGTATTTTCTAAATATTTTATCTTCCTTTTCATGATTTGTGTTTTTTTCCTTTTCATGGTTTGTGTTTTCTTCATTTCTAATTTCCGTTTTTTTACAGATAACTCAGAAATAGAGCTATTTTTCTAGCACAAAAGGCATTAGCTTATTTGTTTTGTTTACCCTCTTTCATAGAGCTTTAGGTATAATATTACCTGTAGATATCAGTCCGAGATATCGATATTTTCCGGGATAGTGCTAAACAGTGTGGAATATCGGGTAAAGAATGTATCTCCAGCCTTAATGTAGCAATTTTTAAGAAATTCCAACATTTTGCTCCTTGTAACTCGTATTTTCTACGATCTATATGTAATTAATAGGTAAGAAGTTAAAACTTTATAGGGTGTAAAGCGAGTGTGTATAACGAGTAATATATGCGAACCTCATAAAATCTTTTATTTAAATTTAATTGTCGAACTTTTATTCTTTCAGGTTAAACAAAACATGTCGATCTAACTCGATGCACCTAATAATTTTACGAACCGTATTTAGGATGTCTCGATGTTGGTATAATGTCGAGAGGTATTTTTTTACAACAGATGTCTATGGAGTAATATATTTTGTTAAGGGCGCATACGAAGCCTACTTCTTCTGCTCTATTAAATGTTATTTTTTTTCTATTTTAAATTTTTTTTTTCGATTCGTTCCTGCACGCAAACGTATTAAAAACTGTTTTGCCACAGGTGGTTTTGGGAAACAGCTATAACATTTCTCCTTCACACCGCGATGTCTTTGACCGGTATGGTTGCCGGCTTTTCCCCCTTTGTTTTCAATGCGCAGACTTGAGTCGGCGCAGTAAAGAGTTTTCTCTCTTAACGCGCTGTATCGAGTCGATATTGTTTCAACAGCCATAGTGAGCGACTGTCATGCAGCTTCTTTTCCACGGCGATAAAAACTCAATTGTTACTTGCAGTAGGTTGTATCCTTCTGTCATTTCGTTTGTTTAATTTCTATTTATTTCACGGCTATAAATTAATTTCATTACCTGCATATATATATATATATATATATATATATATATATATATATATATATATATATATATATATATATATATATATATATATATATATATATATATATATATATATATATATACTATAATATTATTACAATAAATTATAAACATTTTTCGACAGCGTGAATGGATGTGAAAAATGTATAACTGATTTTTTAAAAAACAAGCTAATTTCGCTGTCTGTGACCAATTATATCTTGTTAGGATGGTTTGGTGACTTCTTTTCTGAGGGGCTAGTTTCCAGGGTAGCACTGATTGCTTCACGTCGCGTAATTTAGAATTTGATTTGTTCCACTGGCACTGCCACGCACTTAAAATGAAACTTTTTAGAACAGGTTTAAGGTTAAGCTGGGTAACTTGTGTGAATACTGGTTAGCAGGATTTTGATTTGGATCCTGTTTAGTGAGGATTGGGTGTTAAGGGTAAAGTTCATTTAACGATGAGACTGCACTTAGGAATCTGTGATGATGACACATTTATTGATGTTATTGTTATCTATACAATTTAGTGCGTAAAGTATGACGGTGAGTTCTGTTGTATAAGTAGAGGTATATTTTAGGAGTTTATATAGAAAATGGTTGTTATTTACAGTAAAGGCTGCTCCCACTCCATCGTCACTTTTTGAAGCATCTGTATATATATATATATATATATATATATATATATATATATATATATATATATATATATATATATATATACAGGGTGGGGCACCCCATACGACACGATCCCTGTAAACCAAACCATACATTTATTGGGGAATTTTTTCATTTCATTAGATGTATATTGATTAAATGCTGCAAAAGGAAATTATTTTGGAGACTACAGGGTGGCTCAAAAAAGTGTGACAGCTAGGTACAATTAGAAGCTAAATAACATCGAAATATAAAGAAATTATCCCTTTAAATTCTGACCAAGCATAAAAGAGGTTTTGGGCTATTGATTTTGATACAACCCGTTTCTCGATATTATACAGAATGTTCAAAAATCATTGTCACTTTTTTATAATTTCGGACAAAGATAACTTTGTTATTTCAAATATTGTTATTTCAATATTGGTCTGAACAATATTAAATTCTATTACATTTCATTTTATATTGGGGTTCCCTATACCTAACCTAAATAGTATTTCAGATATTGGCTTTATCAAATAGTAGTTCTTATTTCAATGCATTAAAATACATAACTGATTTTTTTAAAACCAGCTAATTTCGCTGTCATTTACATTCACATTCACATCCATTCACGCAGTCGAAAAATGTTTATAGATTACTGTAATAATATTATAGTTTTCTATAAATTTTACAAATAACAATACTTCTTTGCAGAAGCTATTCACCGGGTGGTGCTTGTTAAAAAGTATATATGTCGTGACTGGCGCTTTTCGCGTAGCACTTTATGTATACTTGGTAGGAGTCGAAGCTGTTGATGTGTCCAGTCGATGGAGACCTGCCCTATGCTAATGAGGGGCAACACACCCCGAAACCGATCCATAGGTGGTCACTTCGAATGGATAAATCCAATAGTTCCTTCTCTTACTTAACAAGCATCTGCATATGGTTACCCGAAATTGGGTATTATACTTGATTATGTATCAGATGTAATTAATTCAATGCCTGTCGCGGCAGATAGCCAGAGGAGTAGTTGTTTTTTGATACATAATCTACCCACATGAACCTATATATATATATATATATATATATATATATAAACTTATTTACAATAAAATAATAATAAACACCTAAAAATGAGTCCAGCATGACCTTAATTTGCGTTATTGTTTCTATAAAGATTTGTTTTTGCTGAAAATGTTCAACAAAAGCTTGCGGACTATTCTCCCATTCTTCAATAACGGCCTTTTTTGGGTTGGTTGTGATTAGCAACAGGGGTCTACGACTTTAATCATTTTTTGAGATAGTCCGATAGATGCTTTATAGGATTCATTTTCGAACTGTTAGGTGGCCACTCTAATAAAGGAATATTAACATCATTAAGTTAGCCAATAATCTGTCTAGCCACATGGGGACGAGCGTTGTCTTGCATTAATTAAAAATTAGGTCCAACAAACGGAGCAAAAGGCATTACATGCTCAACAATAATTTTGTCTAAGTAATATTGGGCATTTACTGATCTCGTACGTATAGGGACCAACTCCGTATGAGCTTCAAAGCAAATTCGCTTCCAAAACACCACCGAAGGGTACTTGCATCTGGCAAACCTTTCTCCCCGCCTTCGCCAGATACGCATACGACAATCTGAAGCTTTAAGGCTAACTCTAGTCTCATCAAAGAACAGAACCCGTTTCCAATCATTAATGGTCCAATTTTGATGTAGTCTTGCAAAATTCAATCTCTGAACTTTGTGTTCTCTGGTAAGCAAGGGTTTTTTGGCTGGTTTCCTGTTGCTCAATTCTGCTTCATGTAAACGTCTTCTAACCGTTCGAGACGATATCGCAATGTTTCGAACATCTGCTAGTTAATTTTTTAGCAAATCGCTGGTAACACTTCTGTCTCTGAAAGCACGTTGTCTCAAAAAACGATCATCAATTTGATTAGTGCAACGTTTTCGCCCTTGCCCTGGTATTCGATGGTACGAGCCTGTTTCATTATGTCATCTCACCATGCGACTAATGTTAAAATGATGTCTTCCTAACAAACCTGCAACATATCTCATTGAATATTCTTTATCCATGAGAGTCAATGCTCGCACTGCCTCCTCAATCGACAAATTTCTTTGGCGGTTCATTTTTCTTATTTGATTTTCTCGCAAATAAACTTCCAAACATGCATGTTATAAAATGAATCACAATAAACAGCTTGTTTCTCACAGACACTTTGCTTTAATCGGCACTTTTATGAAAATTTTAACACAGTTTTAGTCTAAAACGTTTAATACGAATTATTGTCAAAACAAGATTATGTGATACTAAAGTTAGCTTAAATAACATTTGTCACTGTCAAAAAGGTCCATAGCCTACTTGTCGTACAGTAAGTTATCAACAAATAAAGATTATTAAGAAAATATGAGTGGTGGGTTAATTTTGTCCAGTAGTTTATTTTGTGTTAATTTAAAACGTTTAAAAACCAGCCAAATTGTGATTTCTAGCCCGCTTACATCGAAGTTAAGTTATTATTTCTCCCGTGTAGAAAAAGGGCTAAAGCCGCGATTGTTCGAATCCTAAGTTGGGTACTCAGAATTTAGAGTCCGAAAATGATTTGTTTCTCCTTCAAACTAAATTAGATCATTTAAAAAAGGAATTACCAATTATAATAATGATCAAAATAAAATTGAGATTTTAAAATCAGAAAATTCTGATAATAATGATAATTCACGAAATAACTTGTTTTATTCGTTTCAAGCCTTAGTTTAACTGTTTCTCCTGTTACTTTTTTTCTTCTCTTTTTATTCCAAATAGTATTTAATCAGTACCTGCCCTCAATAAACAACCCCATTTTGCTGGTGATTATGCAAAATGGGCTCTCTTTTATCAATTGTTTACAGCTTTGATAAAAAATAATAATTCCTTAACAGATTTTTTTTTATGAAAATAGTCGCCAAAAGGGTAGACCTATCATGTGGACCGCGGACGGCCCGCACTGCGACTATTAGAAGAGGAAGGGATTATAGAAAGAAGATGATTGTGGACACGCTTTTTAAAAAGTTGCAGGTCATAGTTCTCTGGAAAAACTGATTTTGGAAGCTTATTCCATTCCGTAGCAGCCCTGTAAAAGAAGGAAATATGGAAATATCTGTAGAGCAATGGCTGGTCTGCGATTCTTCTTCTATGTTCTAGAGAGTTTAGGGTATCTGTGAGAGTTAAGCTATTTATCAAGCGAATGGCTCTTTTCTGAATGGAATCTAGAAGACGAAGAGAATACCTTGGTGCTGAACCCCAAATGTGCGAGCAATACTACAGTAGAGGTCGGATTTGAGCCTTGTACGTCGTCAACAGTTGATTAGGAGTAAAAAACTTTCTGGCTTTCCACAGAAAACCTAGCCTCTGGCTTGCCGACTTTGCGATGTTAGCAACATGGTCATGCCAAGACATATTATTGGACACCGTGACTCCCAAAATCGAGATAGAGGGACTTGGTTCAAGGGTATTTCCGGACATTGTAATGGGATGATTTGAGGAATTCACTTTCTTGGAAAACGTGGCACTTTGTGTTTTTTGGGCGTTGAACTGAACAAGATTGTTGGTTCCCCACTCGACGATTGCTTTAAGATCTCTTTTCCTGCCTGAGTCTATTCGTATCATTCACCGAAAGTGATCGATAGGATGTGAAAGTTGAGACAAGTGTGCTATCGTCTGCGAAACTGTAAATGGGGTTCGTGGTGGTTTTCAAGAGGTCGTTGATGTGTAAAAGAAATAAGGTGGGGGACAGGATGAAACCCTGGGGGTCCCCGGCATTAGTTTTAAACGCATCAGAAGAAATACCGTCAACTGCCACATGTAGGGAGCGATCTTGCATGAAGCTCAAGAGTCATTGGCGCAGTTTGGTTGGGAGACCGTAGGCAGATAATTTACTTAACAATGCCTGGTGCCATACGCGGTCAAAGGCTTTAGATATATCCAAGGCTATTGCACGGGATTCACCAAACTTTTCAATAGTGTTTGTCCAGAGCTGAGTGACATAAGCCAACAAATCTCCAGTAGACCGAAGTTGTCGAAATTCATATTGTCTGTCATGGATTATCTCAAATTTCTCCAGATATTTGATAAGTTCTGTGTTAATCGCTTTTTCCATAACTTTGGATATGACTGAGAGCAATGCAATAGGGCGATAATTTGCAGGAATAGTCTTCTTTCCTTTTTTCGGAATCGGTTGGACTTTAGCGTTTTTCCACATGGACGGAAATACTCCTATGCTGTATGATAACTTGAAGAGTCTACAGAGAACTGGGGTGAGCTCTTGAGCACAGGTCTTCAGGACAATTGTCGGTATTCCAGCTGGTCCTACTGCCTTATTAGAGTCAAGATTTCGTAGGATTTTCCTGATAGTGCGATGGCGGATAGTGACCTCAGGCATTGATGCGTTTATTCTAGGTATCGTTGGGGGTTGTTTTCCATTGGTATCGAGTGTTGAGTTAGAGCTGAACATTTCGACCAGCAGATCCGCTTTTTCTTTGGAAGATACGGCTGTCGTGCCGTCGGACCTCTCGAGTGGTGGTAAAGAAGAAGTTGTGAAATTCTTATTTATGGCTTTAGCCAAAGACCAGAAGGTCTTTGATCCAGGAGGGGCATTGACAAGCTTGTTGCATATTCTCGTGTCGTAGGATTCTTTGGCAAGATCGATCGTTCTTTTGCAGGCGTGGACAAAGGCTTCTCGGTTGGCAATTGTCGGGGCTTCGCACCAGAGTCGATGTGCTTGATTTTTATCACGCACCGCACGGTTGCATTCTTGGTTGAACCAGGGTTTGGGGTTAAAGATCTGTCTTGTACCATGAGGAATTTATGAGTCCATACCTAGCCTTATGATTTCGGTTACAGATTCTGCACATGTTGATGGGTCTTGTGAGCGAAAGCAGACATCTTTCCATGGAAATGATAGGTAAAAGTCCCTCAGTTCATTCCATTTGGCTGATGTTCAAAGATTACTTTATTTGCGTTCTTACATGAAATAAGAGCCTTTGTCTTTTATTGAATCACTCGAAATAACAAATAAAAAATTTCAAATTGTAATAGATATGTTAAAAAAAAGTTTAGCTATTATAAATTCTTATTTAAATTTTATAATAGATTGTCCGAACATTACAAAATGTACTTCTTCCTCACTCAGAGAATTTTTAGTAAATATTTTAAAAAATTTAGATGCTTTAAAAAATTCAAAATGCCCAATTGAGCATTGGGATTTAATTATTCTTAATATATCATTGAGGCCAGATATAGTGCTTTAGAGTCTCTAAATTCTTCTTCCCATTCCGCGTCTCTTTAGTTAAAATTAGAAAGGTTCTCAAAGACATGTACAAAAACTGCGTTACACGTAATTAGTGGTTCTCCAAGTTCTCCAACAAGCAAACGACGAACTTGTTGGTTCTGTAAGGTTTCTGATATATTGTTACGTTTCTGATATTGTTACGATGTTATAGAATCCAACGCAGTCCCAGAGCCAAGATGAAAGTCTTACAATGGTGAGGTTGCGCAAGTATTTGATCGGGACGATTAAATTTGAGAGAGGGATGATGTTACGATTTTATTGAGCCCGTCTCTGTCCACTTTGCCGACGGCGCCGACCGAATCTAGGGTGAATGTTTAATGAGCATAAAAGACAATGGATAATTCGAGAAATTACTGGACCCTTCTCGTGATTATTCGTATAGGTATAAAAAAAGGACAGCGGCTGCGAAATTTTAGTTTTAAAGTGTTTATGATTTATGAAATTTAAATAGTTATAAAAAGTTGTAAAAGTTGTATATCTAAGTGAATTATAAAAGTAAAATTTATTGTGTAAAAGTATTGTAATAAAAATTGTTTTGTTGTTGTATAGAGAGTTTAAAATCACCGAACCCAAGAAAGAACACAAATTCGTGTGGTAGACATCGGCTAACAGAGTGTAAGACTAAAGGTTGTTCCCTGGGTGGTAGAAAGCACCACACCCTGCTCCACAAAAATGTTCCCCAAGTTCTGGCACATTTAATGCCATCCGCACCTCTTGTAGGTAAAGAAGATCACAAAGTTTTACTAGCCACAGAGCTCGGTTCTAAGCTCCCTACCCTTTAGCTGACTAAGCTTTTCTTGATTCTTAAGGTGAGACAGGGATGTGTATTATCGCCACTCCTCTTTAACGCGTTCTTTCAGGAAATTCTGAAGAAAGCTCTCGAGGTTGAAACAGCTGGAATAAAGGTCAATGGAACACCGATTAACAATATTAGATACGCAGATGACACTGTCGTGTTGGCAGACAACCTCGAAGACCTTCTGAGACTTATGAATAAGATAGTTAAATGTAATCAAGAGTATGGACTAACAATAAACGTCAAAAAACGAAATTTATGAGAATATTACAAACCCAAAATAACGATAAAAGTCTGACGGTCAATGACAGGATTCTTGAACAAGTGGATAACTACAGTTATCTTGGCAAAACAATCAATTCCGCAAATGATTACTCTAAAAAAGTCAAAGGGCGAATAGAGAAATCACTAACAAACTTTAACAGGATCAAAGAATCTGAATTCAAACCTAAGAGTTAGACTGGCAAGGTGTTATATTTTTTCGACATTACTCCACGGTATGAAAGCTTGGACGCTGAACGCGGCAACCATTAAGAAACTAGAATCATTCGAATTGTGGGTGTATAGAAGAATCCTGAAGATATTATGGACGGAACACGTAACAAACAACGAAGTCATGAGGAGAATAAACAAAGGAATGGAAATTATAGAAACGATTAAAACCAGAAAACTACAATACCTGGGACACATTAGCAATTATACAAGGAAAAATCTAGGGCAATAGAAGTGTAAGAAGAGGAAGAATATTATGACTGCGCAATTTGAGAGAATGGTATAAATGCACATTAAACGAACTGTTTAGAGCTGCCGCCTCCAAGGTGAGAATAGCTATGATAAATGCCAACCTCCGCCGTGGAAAAGGCAGGTGAAGAAGAAGGTGTTCCGAAGCAAAACAAAGTTTCACTTCTTTGCCGAAATGCCTATGAATCCACAGATTGAAAAGTCAAAATTCTCTTAATATTCAGGAAAGTTGAAGAGCTTTCAGGGTTTAAGTCCTTGTCAGCAGACGAAGAGTTTGCCGAACAAAATTTCTTTTAAACTCATGTGCGTCTTGAAGATGATACTTTTCAAGTAGATTTTCCGTTCAAATGTCCCACTGTGAAAATTCCTCTCGGTGACTCCTTCCATATCGCAAAAAAGCGATGTACTAATTTAGAGAAACTCTTACAAAATAATCAAGGAATATTTTCCACTCACAAAAACTTCGTTGATAAATATGTGTCATTGAAACATGCCACATATGTTCCATCTAATCCCACCGACAATTTCGCGAAAATTAAATATTTTCTTCCACATCACTGCGTAATCAAAGATTTTAGTGAGACCACATAACTCAGAGTAGTTTTCCATGCCTCCAGTAAAACTTCTACTGGAATTTCTTTGAATGATCTCCTACTCAAGGGTTATTAAGTACAGCTAGACTTGTACGATATATTTTGCCGTTTTCGTTAACATGCCTATTTGCCGACTTGCGACATTCAGAAAATGAACCGCCAAGTTAAAATGGATTCGTCGCAATAACACCTCCAGAACATCTTGTGGAGAAACTCCCCTTTAAAAAGAGGTAAAATGTATTCAACTTTCCACAGTGACTTATGAAGTTGCTTCCTCCTCTTTCTTAGCACCTAAAATTCTAAAGGAACTTGCGTTTAATTTCAATGATTTCCCCTTGGCCCAAAAGGCATTATTACAACAGACGTACGTGGACGATGTGCTTCATGGTACGAATTTCCTTTCCGAGTTAGAAGACTCTTATCATCAACTCAATAGCTTGGTAAGTCCCGCAAGGCTTTCGACTACATAAGGGGTCATCCAATTCCTCACAATTCAAAAAAAATATTGTAAGTCTCCTGGTTCTTTATCCATATACGAAATAAATTCTGCCTTAGTGCTGGTCCTTTCTTAACTTACAGTCCCAATACTTTTCTAAAGAAATGTCCAAATTAAAATCTTTCAAACCAATTTCTGACAAGAGTATGGAAGTCCCCAACCTCTTCCTAAATGAACAAGGTCTCATTTGCATCGGAGTGCGTTTGCTTCACGCAGGTGCTAAAAACCACCTGCGAGAATTGAGCGAATTTTTCGCTAAGTCCCAGTTGTCCGAATCTTTAAAGGTCTTTGCTTCCGAAACTGGTTTCGAATGGAAGTTCATACCGCCTCGCAGTCCTCATTGGGGAGGTCTGTGGACCAAGCGGCACCTTTATCGCATTAATAGAAATTCTCAACTCTCCCTTTAAGAACTTGGAATTTAATGAGTTATTATTATTAAAAGAAGATGATATTCCTCCACTTTAGTGCCATTGGCCCAAATCGTGAAAATTGTTCCTGGCCCTGACCAAAGGGCTCGCACCGTCAAACTCCGCACCAAAGAAGGTGTCTTTTTCCGGCCTATCATTAAGGTCTGTCCGTTGCCTAGTGAAGTTCAGCAAATGTACCGCGTCTCTGTGCGTTTTACTTTTCGTTAGTTTTGATAAATTTTTTTTTTCATTTTGTGCTTGGTCCATTTTTTTTTTCTTGTTAACTTGTTGAAATCTGAGATTTTCACGGGGCAAGAATATGTTGTGATCACAAATGCAACACTTAGTTTTATTTTTTTTGTTTTATTAAATGTTATTTGTTATCATTTTAAAATTCTTTTTGGATCCGTTTCCGCACGCAAACGTTTTAAAAATTGTTTTGCCTCAGGCGGATTTATAAAACAATATTTCCCCTACACACCGCGATGTCTCTGACCGGTACGGTTGCTGGCTTTGTCCCCCCCATTTTTCAATGCGCAAACTCAAGTCAGTGTAGTAGTAAGTTTCCCCTCAAAACGCACTGTATCGAGTCGACGCAACAGTATTATTCCGATAGTCGTAGCGAGCTTATGTCATACAGCTTCTTTTCCACGGCGATTAAACCTCGCTTGCTACTTGCAATAAGTTGTATTCCTTTGACCGTCGATAGTGGCAAGTCATATTCATTTCATTTCGTTAGTTTAATTTCTATTTTTTATACTACATTGAATTAATTTTTTTGCTTGCAGCAGTTAACTAGTCGAGACAAGTGCATTGTGTTCTTTAAAGATAGAAATAGTGTTTATATTTTGTGTTAATTAAAAACGTTTTAAAACTAGCCAAATTGTGATTTCCAGTCCGCTTATATCGTGTAGAAAAAGGAAAATTATAAGCCCCTGATTTCTACAACTGTAATTTAATAATCCAATATTTAGGTTTAAGAAGTTTACTCATCACCATTCATTTACAAAGATCGAAACACCATTATGTAATAAACAATTACCTATTTTTTACTTAAAAATACTATTGTTACTTACTTTATTACTAGGCAGAAAGTAATACAGGTAACGTGTAACAAAAACTTTAAAAACTTCGAATCACTTCTTGCCAATAACCTACCAAGTTAAATCGACAAACTAAATTTAATACAAGTTTGCTGTCAACATAACTATTTTCGGTTTATAAGTAAAAATGTTTGCTATTGGTAAGTATTTCCGAAATATTAGATGTAACAAAAACCAAAAACCAAACCATTATTACCAAAAAGCATTATTAAAAACAAATGTTGTCGAATCTGGTTGGTGAATAATTCATTGCCAAGACAGTTTCAAATAATTGAAAGTTTTTAGTTACATATTTTCAAGAAAATATAGTCCGGGAGCCGGTGACACTAAAAGTGCACTTTTATGGATCCTAAAATTTAGCATTGGAATTAATAGTATTTAATCATAGGTACAACATAGGCCCGGTGTGCCACAGTTTATCCTGGCAAAAATATTTTTTTTAATTTTTATTTTTCTAATAATCATAAGTAATTTGCACTATTATGAAAATTAATTTTTTTATAAACCATTTTGTAGCAAATTTTAAAAATTTCAAAAAAAATTTGTGTGACAACTCTCATTTTGGCAGAAAAGTCTGTCACACCGACTTTTAATATCTAAAGTTCATAAAATGTTTCTCGGAATTACTTTTTTTTTAATCTCTTTCTTTTCAGTTCTTCTTTAAAAATATCTTGCTGTGACAGCTCAAAACTTGACCAAAATATATCTCACACCACTTTATATTATAGCTTAAACCCTTTAAAATCATGAAAATGGGGCATCTTGAAATTCTTTTCTGTCCTGTTTTTAATTTTCGACACAAAATACATCTTGTCTTATCTTATCATGTATAATTCTTTCTGTTTTTACTTTTAACTTTTAAATGGAGCTACCCTTACTATGTATAATATATTATACCCGAGTTACCCTAATAGCCTTAAAAATGTTTAGCTCATCTTTGTCCGGTCTTTGAAGCCCTATTAAACGTTACAACATTTCGATCAGTGTGCTTGTTCATTTATTATTTTAAAAATATCTGTCACACCAGTTAGATTTAAATGACTTTAGAAATATTATTAATATTATTTTCTTTTAAATTGAAAATTTATTTTTTAGGTCATACGATTAAGCTTTATACAAACATTATATATTATCATAATTAGGCAAAAATTTACTTGGAATCATTTATATCATCACATTCATAACATTTATTTCTTTGAGATTTTGTATCTTTCTCTTTATTTTCCTCTTTATCCTGATAATTTTTAACAATTTCTTTAACGGTAAGAGGAGCTTCCTGGCAACCATAATGGTTCTAATTTATTTTTTTTGCCAAATTTCCAACCACACGCTCTCGGATCTAATGTAATGCACGATTGTTCGGTTGCATTTTGCAACATTGCATTTATTAATGTTGGTCTTAAAATTTTTTGTGACCATGATTTTTAACAGGGAGAAAATAGCTGGAATTTTAAAGTTTAATCATACCCTGATAAAATCTATCATTGTTGCTGGTACTGGCGAAAAATAATTCGAATCTCGCCTTATTAACACTGTTATTATTGATTTTATAAAGCTTATTAGTAAATTTTCAAAGAAAATTAGTTTTTTCCTTATTATAAATATTATCTGGATCTGTGAGATGTTAAAAAACATGTTGGTATTCTTCAAGTTAAAATATTATACGCCTTTATTTTTCTTTACGTACAAACGCTGCAGTGTAATCACTCCCTGTGAAGGCATGAAAACCTGGCAAAGCTCGGCAAAGTGTCGTATTTATGAGTATTGCCAAGACAAATAATCAAGACGTCGGTATTTACTGATTTTACCATGATGTTAGAGTTCTTTGGATATATTATTAAATGAAAAAAGATGCGTGTATCCGCTTCTTTATGATAACACGTATAATATTCTTTCTGAAAAAGAATTAGTGGTCCAGTATTTATATAAAAAAGTGACGAGGGCTGTTTTAAATATTGTGTTTTTCAAACATTTGTTGAAATTAGTTAGTTGGCTTTGTAGTGGTCCTGTGATGGCAAACGTTGTTTCTTTCTTTTGACGAGTCATTTTTTCCACATCTTTAATCGAAAAAAAAAATAATTCCGCGATAAGGGAAACATTTTATGGATTTTAGATATTAAAAGTCGGTGTGAGAGACTTTTTTGCCACGATGAGAGTTGTTACACCAAATTTTTTTAAAAATAAATAAAATTTGCTACAAAATGGTCTATTAATTTCCATAAAAGTGCAAATTACTTATGATTATTAGAAAAATAAATTTTATAAAAAATATTTCTGCCAGGATAAACTCTGGCACACCGGGCCTAAGCCGAGCTATGTGCAGCCGTGGCAGGCAAAACAGGCACTGAGTCGATGCGTAATATCGTAATATCAGTCAGTCTCTCCTGAAGAAAGAAAGCGATGGTTAATTCTCAAAATGTTGAGATCATGATAAATTATGTGTTGTCATTATAGACATTATAATATAGTCATAATTAATAAATCAAATTTAAATTATTTTCCATGTTTCTCCATACTCAAGTTGTAGTGAAAATGTAAATAAAGCTCACCCCTAAAGACTATTTGTATGAATGTAAATAATAACCTTTCTCTGCATTTAAACTTTCAACTACCTTATATAGAGAATTATCAATCATGTCAAATTTCTGTCGTTATTTTATGTTAAGGAATTTTATGAAATAACCAAAAACATATACAAGTACATGTAACTGAAGTAGTGGGGGTGGCACTGATGAAGCCCCTGTGTCAGTTAAAACTTCGAGAGATTAGTTGCGTAGCACTGTTTTACGCATCAGTCTGTTTTGTTCTATGAGACCACTTCCTTTCACTTGCTACGGTTCTTACACACATGTTTTGCTTTTCCCACTTTCATTAGTGCTCTCATACATGCTTGTCGGTTATTGATACTCTTGATCTGGCCTTTCTTCAAAACAATGTTGATCCGATCGGGATACGTTCGCCGACATTGACATTTACCGACTTGTTCATTTACACTCGCCATATAAATCTGTGTTGACAATCTTTTTTCATCCATCCTCTCTACATGTCCAAACCATTTAAGCATTCCTTTATCCATCTTTTTAACATTATCTTTTACACCGCAGTGTTCCTTTATCTTAGGTTAGGTTAGGTTAAAACGGCGGTTCGGATGGAACCCACTTAGGCCTTTTGGCCCGTTGTGATACGTTCCTTTGTCTTAGTATTCTTTACTTTATCCATCAGAGGCACTCGGGCAACACTTTTTTTTAAATTTTATTTTTTCGAATTTAAATCCTTCACGACGCCAATATCTTGCCCTAGGCAAAATTCGCTCCATCTCACCTTACCCGCGATATCTCTGACCGGTACGTGCTGGCCTTCTTATCCCCTCTTGTTTGCAATGCGCAGTCTTCTGTCGGCGCCGCAGTTAGTTTCCTGTCTCAACGCGCTAGCTTGATTCAACGCAATAGTAGTATTCTAGTATTGTTCCGACAGTCGCAGCGAGCGGCAGTTATACAGTTTCTTTTGCCATGGCGATTTAATCTTGCTTGTCACTTGCAATAGGAAGTATTCCTACGACCGTCGAGAGCGACGAGTCTTGTCTTTGCTCCAAGCTTTATAAGTTCCTATTTTTCCACAACATTGAAGTAAAATTTAATGTTTGTAATGCTTGTAGTGCCTTGTGTGTTGTTTGAAGAAAGACATTGAATTTTTATCCTTTGTGTTAAATAAAACGTTAAAAATAACCAGCGCATTGTTTTTATTCCAGTCCACTAATTATATCAAAGCATCAAGGTCTTTTGATGTGTCTTAAAGAATATTTGTCACATATTGGTGCTAATAAGCAATTGTTTTCAATGAAACTAATAACGTAGTGTTGGACACAGCATGAATCAAACTTTGTGCTTGGGATCTAGTCAGGGAATTAAAATATTGTAACGTTTTACTTAAAAACACTCAGGGTCCGAATTTACATTCAACACATTTATTTACTGTAAACTTGTAAACAAAATATTCATACATCAGATACAGACTAACTTTTGAGATCGGTGGTCGATATTTATATACGACGCTACTGTCTAGAGAATTCGAGAAAATTTGATCACGTATTCTAGGTCTTTTCATAAAACACTCGCGATTCGTTGTACGCGTCTGGAATATTCTTGTAATCGGCTTGAACGTTACCATAGCATATTCCAGTAACCTAACACAAATCGTAAAAATACTGATATCAAAAAAGATTTTCAAATGATTCTCCTTGTTTGTTGAATAATATTATGCCATGGTAAGGTATAAGGTAAATGAACATTATTACAAAAGTGTGAAATAACCAAATACTAGTTTAACCAGTCTATTTTCAGTGAGAGTAATCTATATAATCGTAAAATATGTGGATGCATTACTCAAGCCAAATTTCCAGGAATCTGTCGATATACATTCAGCAATTCAGAGACTGCATTCATACCTTAGTGCATTGAGTTGGGATGCCCTCCATTCATCAGTTTACGATCTAAATTTTTGCTACAACGAAAATGATGTTCAATGGTGTTTGCAGAAAGAAGAGCAGTATAACGCTGGTGCAGATCTTTGTGAAAAATTCGATGAAGGACAGATGGATCTGTATCAGTTTTGTGAGGAAATCGTCAAATGTGATCTCAAGGATCTGTTGCCATACCTACCTGATGAAATCATCCAAAAATACGATCCCAATGATGATGATGATACAGCCGACGGCGACGACGATTAAAAAAAACATTTTTTTCTTGTAGACAATATATATTTAATGATTTTATTTGGTTTTTTTATATTCACGATGAATAATTGTTTTAATACTGTACATAAATATTAATAAAATATATAATTAATAAAACATTAGCATTTTTTAAATAAATAATTTAACGGGTATGGCTGTGATACAAGGGGTAGATGAAAAATACATTTAAATAAAACAAAATCCAATAAGATCATCATCATTTATTATAATTATACAAAGACATTAATAGGTTATATTTTTGACAGACATTGAAGTACTAAACTAAGTCAATGCTTTTAATCCACGAATTGTGTTCGTCGGTAAAACCGAGCCAACGAACAAAAACACTATTAGAGGCCCGATGAATAATTTTTTCGATTAAATAAATATCAGCATACTTCGTTTTCAGTAATTCAGGTTCGTAAAAAGCACCTTTAATTGGATTTCCATCCATATCTTCGAGAATATAAGTTGTGGGATATGTATTGTTGACTTTGATAATTTTAAACAATTCCGTAGAAAAGTTGGCTAAATAGTTTTTTTTAAATACAGTCCTTTGTTTAGAGATCCTGACTATATCATTTAAAAGATATTTTGGTTTGATCAGTTTCTTTTTATTCTTGCTAATTCTTAATTTTTATGTAGGTCCGACATCAATTGGTTTCATCCCTGTAGCACCATGTTTCCTATTGTTATATTTTGCGCATATGGATGGAATAATGTATGTAATTTGTAACTGCCATTAACTGAGAACTCTTTGTAAAGCCAAGTTTTTATAGTTCTGATGACTCGCTCCGCCATTGCTGCCTTCATAGAACCGTAGGTCGAATAATGATTGATTTTATATTGCTTCATTAGTGTTGAAAAATCGCTATTATAGAATTCCTTTCCCTGATCACTCTGTATATTTTTTGGAATATACTTAGCCTCCTTCAACTCATAGCTTCAGTAATAGCCTTTCCGGTCTTGTTTTTCACTGGCTTGACCCATAAATATTTGGAATAACAATCAATTACCACCATAGCATATCGATATCCTTTATTAATTTTTCATATGGTTAAAATTCAGCAAGATCAATTTGCCACAAATCTCCAACACCTTTAAGAATAATTGACCTCCTCTGGAAATTACGTCGAGCTGGTTTGTGTAACTCATCAACAACTTGTCATTTAACATTCATTGTTCTATCCATTTGACGCACAATGATTTCATCTAATGCAATATCAACAATGATGTCTCTCTCTCTATGATGATAATAACACTAATAGATTATATCTTCTTAACGAAGCTCTTCTTTAATTGAAATAATCTTATTATCATGACCAGTGTGCCCAATCGATTTTAAAGCTATTAATAACCGCAAACGATTCACTAATTCTTTTGGTTTATTCCAATATATATAATTTTGTAACTTAGTTGTATATACTTTGTTTAGTTTCACCCCCATACCACTTGCATTTCCAATGGAATCATTCATTAAACGTAGTAATGGTCTGATAACTTCACGAAATTTTTTGCTAGTTGAATGTTTTATTCCATTTTTTTTATTTAGTTTGTATAGTGCATTTGTAATTTTTAATATCTTAATATAATTGCGTCCTATTTCCACATTACCAACTGCGGGCGGTTTCTTTAGAAATATCAAGTTGTATAAATCTGAACTACCAGCAAATTGACGTATTTGCATTGCACAATTCCAAAACGAAATATTTCTATTGGTAAATCAAACCTTGAGATTACCCATTTCGAGTGTTTTTGTGGCATGATCTTCACGTATGCCAAATAATTTGTCATATGCAGGGTCACCATTTCTTAAATTTATTAGATGTTTTTTTAATTCTGTATCAATGTTCTGTTCATCAATATTGGATTATTCAAAATCTGTAGAACTCATAAGTGATGTAGGTGTTTCGAATATGCTAGCAACTTTTTCATCATTTTCCTCACCTAGGATGCTATCATTATCACTTCCAGCATCACTTTCAATATATTTGGGTTGAATTGGGGTACTCATTGGCGTAGTACGAATCTGGTCTGAAAAAGTTTTGCAATACTCAATTATTATGCTAAACAAATCAAGATTCCATACTTTCGAGGTGTTTTCATGCGTGATAGTTTACCCAACTCAGGACCACATAAACGTGAAACAGCATTTATCAATTTGGATGGAAGCAATGGTCGAGGAACACATTGGGTGGCATATCGAAAAAATGGGGAATATGCTTCATATTTCGATAGCTTCGGAGATCTACCCCAACCATTAGAATTGGTACAATACTTTAGAAGTGGTCCAAATGCAATTGAAAAAATTACATCTTTGCTTAAAGTTTCTCTCACAATCAAAGTAAAAAAAATCGATATCACCTGAAATGGATAGAGAGGCTATTAAGAGAATGAGGCATTTTCTTACAGCATATTCAAAGTTAAAAAGTTTAAGGAAAATGAGTTAAACTCAACTCGCAGATATGCCCAAGGAAGTATTAATTTCTTGTGTATCGTATGACATTGCCGCAGTTTGGGATAGACTATCCGAACACCTTCAAAATGATATCGACATTTTAAAATATCAATATTGTTATGAACATTATGGTGGTAATGATAGTAAAAGCACATCCACCAATGTGAATGATGGACCCATACCCAGGAAAATCTTTTGCTGTTATTGCAATATTGAGGATTGTAATTTGGGTGCTAATGAGAATGAATTGGGACTGAACAATTCAACTCCAAAGAGACATAAATTGACATGTTGCAAACAACAATAAATTGGTGTGGAATCGTAGAGATGTCATCAGTCATGTCACGAAAGTTCGAGCTTCAAGCTGTCGGATGCAGTGTTTTGAGTGCAAATTTTTATCCACCTATTGAATTGAAGAGGGGAAGTCGTTATGGTTTGGGGCTAATAGGATTCTATGGTTGCAATACCATTCACAACATCATGAAAAAAAAAACAATATACTCATTATTGACATTCCTTCAGATAAAACCCACAATGGCAGAAGAGATATTGTGATAGAAATACCATGTGGAGCATATGAAATAGAGGAAATTAATAATTTTTTACAACAAGAGCTTGCATCTACATTGTTTCCGAATAAAAAACTTGATTCTAAAACATAGGATGATCTTTTTAACCTTCGTGCAAATTACAACATATTCAAATGCGTATTGCGATTAAAATATTATGTGGATCTAAGAGATGAAAACTCAATAGCCCCACTGTTGGGATTCGAGGACCGTATGCTCGACAAAAATATAGCACATCAATCAGTATTTCCCGTAAATATTTCAACTGTAAGATTGATCCGTTTGGAATGTAATATAATTTCAGGATCTTACATAAACAATGAAGCGAATCATATTCTTTTTTCATTCGATCTTGATGTCGAGCCCAGTTATAATATTACTAAAGAACCACACAACATTATATATATGCCAATTAGCCCCGAAGGACGTCAGTTTATTGATAACATCAGTGTGCGCATAATAGATCAGAAAAATAATCTTATCGATATATCAATAAAAAGAAGGCATCATCCAGGAAGAAGGTCATTTCACAAGTGCAAGTTAAGCAGCAAAGACATAATACATTATCAGTAAAGAATATCAATTTTTTTAAATCAATTGGACTCAGAATACGACGACAATATAAAAATGGTGCTCGAAGCAAACATGACAAGTTGAATATTTTCGATGAAGTTTTCATGAGCATACTTATAAACCATTTGGATCTCCGTTTTTTAAAAATTCGGATGAAACCTTCCATGCTATCTTTCAAACAACGCTTTAGCATTTCTATTCAATGAAATTCGCTATGAAATGGAGGGTAAACAAATTGCCGTTGTTCGAAAACCAGGAATAACTTCAACAATGAAGAATATGATTTCATTCGGACAATCACATTCTCACACACTCTTGACGACTGATTGGGGACTTTTAAATACGAAGCAGGATATCCTCGATGTAACCAGTCACGTGTTCAATGGCAAGCTTCCGCTAAAGTATTTGATGGGTTTCGCTAAAGATTACAAGAAAAGTATCCTTAATGCCAAACAGGAACTAATTTTAATAATCTCCCGTTCATTCAAGAATTCCTATATTGGAGATGTTGAAATCACAAAGATCGAGTGGAAGATACGTCATATTGTACCCGACGACAAGCAAAAGTTGAAATTGTTCAATAGAATCAATAAGAGCGAGCTGAATTCAAAAATCAAAATGGTTTACCGTATGTGGAATCTGTACGAATTACCCTATTTACGTAGCACATATTTCGATATATGGGCAGTAAAAACAACAAACAGTTTGGAAACACCCCGATTTATTATCATCAAGTGTATCCATACGAGCGTTGAAATCTAGACTTTGAAAGAAAATTAACCCTATCAGCATACTATGCATATGAAAACTTTCAACGTAGTTACTATGACAAGGATATGAGTGAACCACTTATGGATTCAAACAATTTCAAGACAACCCCTTATTCATCATCGATTGTTCCCACCAGCCGAATGCTACAAAATCATCCACAGTGGATATCAAGTTGGAGTTTAAAACGAGAAAATCTAAATTTCCCAATAATACAAAAGTTTATGCACTCATTCTACATGACACATTTTTAACATATAATTAATTATATGAATCTGTTCGTAATTCGTATTAAAATTTTTTTTTATTTTTGTTTCTTTTAATAATATTTATTAATTATACTATTTAAATTTTATAGGTTAATAAAATAAATGTTTTTTCTGGTCTTTTATTTTAATAGGTAAATTGGTTCATTTATTCTGTTAGTCAAATTTTATTAAATTTACTCTAAAAAAAATGAATCAATAATAATAACTTTAAAAGTTTTTAATAATCCCAAAACAAATATTTTGTTAAAACCAATAATCCGGCATGCTTATAATAATACAACGTTTATTGTTTTTGACCGGTTAAACTAAATGAATGAATTTTCAAAATTATATGTTAATGAAACAGAAACAAAAGCAGGACTTTATAAAACTATTTAATATAATACAAAGTTTATTCATTTATATATTTACGGGCTTTTTAATTACATATAATAAAAAAAAATGTACATATAATAAAAACAACAGGAAGAAAACATACAATATACACAAATTCCGACATAAACACTAACATGTATATACATAGTTTATAAAGCAGTTATACAGATATCATGAAGTGGTAAAATATAAATTACTAAACATTCAAATCACAAATATATTTTTTAAATTTGCTAATAGAGATATCAAAAAGTGGAAGGTTCTCCAGTGAATTTGCGAGTCTTATAGATCAAGGAAGAAATGTGTGGAATGCATAATTAAATCCATGGATTGGTACGTAAAATGTTCGAATCTTCCTTGTAGTCCTCGTTGGGGCAAAGAGACTAATTTTACTTAAGAGTTGAGGACAGTTACATGTACCATTTATGATTTTAAAAAGTAATATAAGATCTCTCTGTTTCCTACGGTTCTTAAGAGAGCAGATTCGCAGCTTTTGCAGCAACGCAGCATAGTCTTGATAGACATGTAGCTTAAATGCAATAGTCTATAGTCTAGACTAAAAAGTTGTTTTGAACATGTTCGAGTTTCCTAATGTAAACTAAGTAATGAGGAGACCATACAAAAGAACAGTAATCAAGGTGTGACCTGACTAATGAAAAATACAACTAACACTAGTAAAATTACGAGTAGTTCTCTTAACAAAACCCAACATTTTCATGGACTTTTTTACAATAGAAGTGATGTGGTGGTTAAAGGTGAGTGATTTGTCGAGAATTACTCCTAAATCCCTTATCTGATTAACTGTACCTAGCAGTTGACCATTTATGTTGTAATTATGATTAAGTGTTGGGTACGACAGAAGCTAATTATGTGACATTTACTGGCATTAAGAGTTAAGAGTGCACCATTCAGACAGGTTATCCAATTCTGATTGCAATACTTCAACATTCTCATGACCTTTAATAATTTTGAAACACTTCAACTCATCTGCAAATAGTAAAGCATCCGTATGACGAAAACAACTAACAATATCATTGATAAATAGATTAAATAATAAGTGTAAACCCTGGGGAACACCCGATGTCACTAAACATTTTTGGGAATAGAAATGGTTTATCCGAACCTTTTGAGCCCTATTGGTTAAGTAACTGCGATGCCACCGCAAGACTGAACCACCAATGCCAAGAAAATTAAGCTTCTGAAGCAGAAGACCATGATTCACCTTGTCAAAAGCCTTGGAAAAATCAGTATACACGGAATCAACCTGCAGTCCCCTCTCAAGTGACTCAGAGAGAAAGTCAACATATGTTAATAAACTAAGTTCTGACGATTTGCTTGAGAAAAAACCAAATTGCTGAGAGTTTAAAACCCCAGAAGAGTCATAGCTAAGATAATCTGCAATAATGCTCTCAAATAGTTTAGGTATGGTACTAAGAATTGATATAGGGCGGTAATTCTTGATTTTAGATTTATTGTCTGGTTTATATATTGGCGTAACGTAAGAAAGTTTTCAAAGGTCAGGAAACTAGCCTAAGTACAAAGAAAATATGAAATAGGTGTCAAGAAAGAATAAAACTAAATTATTTCATAAAAATGGGTGAAACACCATTAGGTCCCGATCCGTTATTAATGTTAAATGTTGAAATTTGCTCATAAATTCTGGAAATAGGAATATAGTATTTTGATATACACAATATAGGTAGGATCTGGTTACCACTATGACGTAGAGTTTGATAAGTTTACACAGATGAAAAGTGATCAGCAAATAAATTTGCAATATCATTACCACAGGAAGTAACTGAATCATTTAGTGTCATTTAGTCAGGAATATTATTAATTTCACGTTTACTTCTGACGAATTTCCATATAGCCTCTACATTTTTCTAAATGGAATTCTCAGTAAAACTTATATACCTAACATACTCGTAGCACTCGTTTGACAGATGCTTGCATTGAGTTCTTAGCTCACTGAATTTTGCATAACATTCGCGAGTCCTCGCAGTCTTACAAATGGAATTGCTGGCATTAGTTAAAATAGATTTAATTTGTAAAGGATCATCTGAAGCATTAGCCAATTCAGGATGATTAAAAATTAACAGGTTTTTAGATCTTTTTTCCCGTTCGTGCAACTCATTCATCATGTCTTCCATTGAAAATGTATCAGCACTCTTGACCTCCTTCAACTTTAGAATATCTTGCTTTAAAAGATTGACTTCACTTCTGAGATGCTTAATTTTTCGAAGTAGCTTGGGTACACTCTTAAAAGACAAACGACAATCACTGCAAATATACACTAGAGTTCTTCTCTGCACAGCTACCGCTCGAAGCTCGGAAGTTCCGAATCCCGTGCAAGTTTCGGTAGGATGCATAGTAACATGACAACTATTGCAAATAACGACTCTGTCAGAAAGTGTATCTGCAAAAGGAACAATTACTGGCCTTATTTTAAAAAAAAACAAAACAAAAATTTAGTTGAGTAATAACAATCACTAGTAAAAAATGTAGGTACCAATTATTCCTAAACTATAATAGAATATGGTACCTATAAATATTGACATTAATTCCTAGACTATAAGGTAGTACTTAAGAGTCAATTAGTCTTATCAAATTGTATCTTCTTACCAGTATTTAAAAAAAATGTTTAACACATTTATTTATAACACAGAGAAAAAAAATGGTAGGATTACAATGGACCACTTAACTATATTTGAAGAATTTTCTATGAATCATTGAAGCACCAAACAAACTGTTAGCACGAAAAACAACAGAATTTTTACACAAACTTTAACTATGTAAAACAAGTAAAATAACGGAGCATCAAATTAATAATAATAAATAAAGATTATTTGTCGATTTATTTATATTACTTTCTGATTGGCAGACACCTGAAATGGTTTAAAAATTAAAGAATTACTCAAAGAGAAATTGTGTTGGAAGTACTGATTTCCAATAACTGATATATAAAAATATTGTTACGGATTGCGGTGAACGAATAACAATTAAATTTCTTTATGAAATCATAAATTTTTACTCGTCGGATTTTAAACAATCTAAAAAATAACAGCCTTCACTAACGATTTTACAAAACACATAATTTAAATATTATAAAGAAATTTTTTTGTGATCACAATTACAGACAAAGATTTTATAAACGCGTGAAGTAAATCATTAGTTAATTGAGCAGAAAATAAATTTAACATTTGTACTAAATGAATAGTCTTTTACTTTTACTCGTTGTCTTGTTAGTGGTTCACTAAATAATTTTATTCAGTTCATTTTTTTTTGTAAGTTCTACGCGAATAACTCAACACTGAAAATAAAAAACATTTAGAATTTTTTCTAGTTTTGATTTAAATTGATTACGAGTATAAGGCAATAAAATAAAAAAATAAGAATAACTCGAGAAAGTTGCAAATATAACAGAGCAGAGTGGTAAATTTTCGTGTATTGATAAAATTCGTAAAGCAGGATATTGATATCTTCTATACATATAAAATCATTTGTCCTAAATAACTGACTGACTGACAGATCAACGCACAGCCTAAACCGCTGATCGTGGAGACCTGAAACTTGGAGGGTGCGTTCTGTTGACTTGTTCAGTTTTTGATTTTTAAATAAAGATACTACTTAGTATTACACGTTATTGAATATATATATATATATATATATATATATATATATATATATATATATATATATGTATATATATATATATATATATTTACTGACTTTTACAATATTAAAATATGACAACTGTTTATAACAAACTTCCCTATATGTTTCGTGTGCGATTGTTGATTTTTCCAGACTCTAACATCTTTATGCAACTCTGATTATCTTCATATACAATGATTTTTGTGCAGCTTTGCCTAAAATCAGTTAAAGATTCATTCAACCATAAAACCTCTTGACATGCCTCTGATAGTGCTATAAACTCCGCTTCGGTGGATGATAGTGATACACATTCCTGTTTTCTACTTTTCCAGCTGATGAGACTCCCATAAAATTTAAACAGATATCCCGAATTCGACTTTATGTCAGATCTGTCTCCACCCCAATCTGCATCAGCATATTCGATAAGACAGTTATCAGTCTCACCCATTCATTCTCTTGGTTGATTAACTCTTCTGCTCATTATTGATGTACTTACCCCTATGTCCGGTCCGGTGTTAACTAAGAGATATAAAAATTCTTCGATTTTTCTATACGACTCATTATTTTTCAAATAGCTCTTGTAATTCGTGTTACCTAGATAGCCCAAGAAGACAGAGTTCTATTTAATACAATTGTTTATTCGAAAACATAAAAATGTATTGCCACGCCTTTTTTTTGGTTCTCTAAAGAGTACTCTGCTAGTGGTCTCTCTACTGGCAAATTATGCCCGAGCTCAGCCGTAGAGGGTAGAAGAAAAAAATCTAAAAGTGAGCCGCGCCACCGACTTAAAACGGTACAAGCCGGAAACCCCTAGGTCTTGTAGGCACCAGCAGAGCCACGCGAAAAACAACAAACAATTATGGTGAACTAGATAAATAAAACTATATTTACAATTACTGCAATATATTAATTAAGTAAAAATGATGTTCTGATTTTTTACAATAAATTCTGTATTTTCGTAAAGTGGTTTAAACGAATTTAATACACTTTCTTAAAATAATATTTAAATTAATTATAACAATCTCCCAGACAGTAATAAAAACCTAATGAGGTACAAAAGAGAATTAAAATAAAAAAAAACAACAAAAAAAAACAACAAAAAGAAAATGTTCACAATATTTAAAATTTCGAAAATAATTGGTTTTATATAAAATTCCTGATAGCAAAAGATTAACACAACAAAAAAAAAGAAATACCAAATAAATGGACTTGCTACAAAAATAATATTTTAAAACCCTTACAATATCCACATAAATTATATTCAGTGATATATAAATTCAGATTCAGCTTGGATCCGGTACAAATTTAACGAAAAATAATTTGGTTACTTTTAAACTATTGAAAACTTTATTGGGACGTCACTGGGAGCAGGTACAAATTAAATGAGAATAACTTGTTACTTTTAAATTATTGAAAACACTTATATCAAGCACATAACTGATAAGTTGATAAAATTAAATTCCATACCATGTAACCAATTGAAAACCTCACTGAGACGTCACGGTAACATCGATGATCCAAGAACCGAAACACCAAATAGTATTATCAATAATTTCTGCTAAAATTACCAGGCAAGTCTTTATAACGCTGAAATTTATCGTCGATGTGGATGGAACGGCACGTGGTACTTCACGATGGCTTCACTTCATCAAATCCCACAAGTGGTGATCTTAACTCGACCCCAATATCCAAAAATATTCACCACATAGGCACGACAGAATGGTCAAGTTAAGAATTAAATGGTTTATCTTCCTAATCCAATAAAGATGGCCCCAAATACAGCCAGATATGGAAGAAGAAACCGTAGAAGTTCCGCTCCCGTGTTAATATTAAACCGTTCCAAAAACTCTCAACCGACTTCCACCACTGCCACAAAACGAATCCTCACTGCCCGCTCCCAGACCGGACATCAGAAAATGTCCCGGGACACGCGTCAGCCAACCTTTCCATGTATAAGTCCCTAGTTCATAAACGCGCTCGTTCACATCAGTTGCCAGCCCAAGCAAACCAACAATAATATATCTAACAACACACGACAATCGAGGCCAATAATCAAGGCGAAGTCCAATAAGAGAGACAAAAATGTCACAGCTATCAATAATCGAATTCTATCACTACTACATAGGCAACACTACATACAACGAACCCAAATGCAGACTATTATAATAATGAAACGGCAGATGGGAGAAGAAAAAAAAATAGGCACGTGACAGTATACTTTGTATACAATAAATAAAAATAAAATGAAAACAAGATTCTTTCGAAATTCTGTAAACTGGATGTACTTCACACGACGTGGGTGGCTCGACTTCGACGGGAACGGTATGTACGGCTTATCGTTTTTGTAGTACGGTTCAAGTGAAGACTGAGTTACCGACAGATCAATACTCCGTCGGTTTGACCCATACGACGCGAAAAACGTTTATGGCCGGTCAATACCCGGCCTAACGGTGATTCCACGTCGTAGAACTGTAGGTATATTTCAGGGCGTCAGTACCGCACCTAAAATTGTCCTAACAGCATTACCTGGTCGTACACAAACTTTCGTGATGCCAAAAGTCAACGGTGTCCTGGTGGATGTTTGCAAAGTGGGATCAATACTCCAACCTGTCCAACACCCGTGTAAAGCGTTCAAGACCAGAGTCAATACCCCTGGTCTACGCCTCGCACAAGGTACCTCTACTGCTCGGTGCACGGTCTTTTATATCCGTCGTGGTGGTCTCCTTCTACCATTAATCCATCCGGAGTGGGAGTTCAACAGGTCTGATGGTGGATATCGTCATCGTGACAGTGGGGACAACTGGTTTCTTGGTTGGAAATTAATAGTAACGTACTGGTGTCATTACACTCTCTTCTTTGTAATATTTGTAATATCCCGGATCAAGTGGTATTTTTCATGATTTTGATTCTGTCATATTATGATTTTTCAAAATTTTGTTTTTGTAAGCTACTTGGCTAATAAAGAATGTTTCATTATTGTCACTTTCAATTTTTATTCCCAGATAATAACTTAAGTTGCCCAAGCAATTGATTAGAAAACTATCGTTTAGTTTTGATGCGATGGTTATAATGATTTGAATATCTCTACTGGCCATGATTAAATCATCTACAAATATCAAAATGTAGCATTCATCTCGATGTTCTCTAGAAATATATAAACATGGATCTGCACATCCTTTTATAAATCCCAAAGCTTTCAAATTTTTATCTAAAAACTTCCAGGTCCTATCAGCTTGCTTCAAGCCATAAATACTCTTATGAAGTCTACAAACAAGATGCTCTTTTCCTTTTTCTATGTATCCTTCCGGCTGCCTCATAAAAATTTTTTCTTCCAGTTCTTCATTCAGAAAAGCTGTTGTAACATCATAGTGCATTACTGCCAATTTATTATACCCGGCAATTGTGAGAAGTAATCTGAATGTCGCTTGCTTTACTACTGGAGCGAATACCTCATCGTAATATTTACCATATTTTTGCGAATATTCTTGTGCAACAATTCTAGCTTTATACCTGCTTACCTAACCTTCTTCATCTGTTTTCAATTTATAAACCCATTTGCACCCAACTAAATGTTTGTGTTCAGGAGCAGTACATAGGCTCCAGGTTTTGTTCTTTTTCATTGAATTAATTTCTTTATCCATAGCTGCAATCCACAAGTCCCTATTAGTTTTTGTTAAAACTTCTACATAACTTTTAGGTTCTTCCATATCTCTTAAAAACGCTACAACGTTTGTGTATCGTTCTGGTGGCTTTCATTTGTCACTTTGTTCTGATCTTCTTAACTGTTCTCTTCCATCTATAGAATTTAAATTTTTTACTTCTGATTTATCTGAGATAACTTTATCAAAATTACCGGTATAATCATTTATATTTTCATTTGAATTATCATCATAATTAATTTCTACCTTATCTATCTGTTTATTTTGCTGCTTATTTGAACTTACATTAAAAACTTCATGGCCATTTTTTATAATTTTTACATCTCTACTGATAACAATTTTATTTGTGTCTATTTTTAATAGTCTATAAGCTTTTTATGCATCTTCATATCCTACTAATATGAGTTTTTCAGCCCTGTCATTAAGTTTTTTACGTTTTTCTACTGTAATTAAAGCATAAGCTATAGAACCAAATATCCTCAAATTATTTAATTTGGGATTTTTCTTCCACCATAATCTATATGGAATATTGTTAGTGGTTCTAGTCAAAATTTGATTCTGAATATAATTTGCTGTAGCAACCGCTTCACTCCAATATTTATTATCCAGGTTTGCATCTAACAACATACACCTAGTCATCTCCAAAAGAGAACGATTCTTTTTTTCGGCTACACCATTCTGCTGTGGACAGTATGATGCTGTTATTTGATAAATGATACCTTCTTGCTTTAGAAATTCACGCGTATTTTGACCTATATATTCACCACCTCTATCAGATCTGATAATCTTTGATTTTTTGTTAAATTGATTATTTACTTCTTTAACATATTCCTATAATTTTTTTGTTACTTCATCCTTATGTTTCAATAAATAAATTATTGTATAACGACTGAAATCATCAATCATGGTCATTATATACTTCTTACCACCAGGTGTTACAGTTTGCATTGGTCCACATTTATCAGTGTGGATTAATTCCAAGATATCAGTGGACTGATTAAATGATTGACTAGGAAAAGATAATTTAGTCATCTTACCTCGCACACAACTATCATCACATGTAAGTTTTTTATCACATTCTTTCAGATGAAGTCCCCATAGAGATTTATTTTTAAGCATTTTCTTTACTGTATTAGGATCTCCATGTCCAAATCGTCTGTGCCATATGTGAACACAACAACTGCTTTACCTATCCCATACAGAATATACCTTCTCAGAAATCTGTAATTTATAAAGATTTGCTTTGGGTTTAGCAGCAGCATATATTTTATTATTATTATTTTATTTTACAACTTTCATTAGAAAAATCCACAGTGAATCCTTGCAGTATCAATCTTTTAACTGATAGTAAATTACTTTCTAATTGTGGTACATACAGTACGTTCTTGATTGGAATTACTGTAGAATTATTATCATTCAAACATTCTAATATTCCTTCTCCCATACCTTGTGCTTTTAAAATCTTTCTATCAGCTAAGTGTATTTCATTGCTTATTTTAGATGAAAATTTAGTGAAAACATGTTTATCATTTGTCATATGACAAGTTCATCCAGAGTCTATATACCACTGACCTGTTTTTCAAAAATTATCATTTTGTACCTGGAAACACATATCTTGATCAGTTTCTGCTTTATTCTCCTCCTCAGCCGTGACATTGTTAGCTTTATAAGTTGTTTTTTTGTTCTGCTGCGCTTTAAAAAAATAACAGTTTCGCTTTAAATGTCCCATTCTATTACAAAAATTTGTTTTGTTTACCTTCAAAATTGTATGTATCTTTCTTTAACGTTTTTAAAACTTTCTCTCCACCTTCCTCCACTTTTTGAGTTTCCTTTCGCCTTCTATATTCCTGTAAAAGTTTTTCATTTACCATATCCACTGTCAAATCTACTTCAGGTCTACTTTCCAAAGCTGTAACTTATGAATCATAACTTTCAGGCAAGCTACACAATAAAAATGCAACAATCAGATGGTCAGCAAACCTTTCTCCCAATACAGTTAACTGGTGAACCATATCCATCATTTCAATTAGGTGTTCTTTCATATTTCCATTTTCCGGTAATCTCATACGACAAATTCTTTTTAGAAGAAAAACTTTACTGGTTAAAGTTGATTTTTGGTAATATCCCTTCAACGCATCCCAAGCGTCTTTGGCTGTAACTGAATTTCTAATATGTATAACTTGGCTATCTTCTACTGAAAGTCCTATCGTTGCTTTGGCTTTCTTATCCTTCTTCGTCCACCAATCCGGTTCCGGATTGGGTTTTACTTCAGAAATAGTTTCCCAAAGATCTTCCTTAGTCAGTAGCAGTTCCATTTTGTATTTCCATAGTTGATAATTTTTAACATTCAACTTTGCAATACTAAATTTTATAGTATCCGTCATCTTACTTCTCATAATATTTTATTTTTTTGAATTTAATTTCAAAATTGTATATTTTATAACTCCTTCTATACACCACGATATCCTGGGCCCATAACCTGTTGACTTGTTTAGTGTTTGATTTTTAAATAAAGATACTACTTAGTATTACACGTTATTGAATATATATATATATATATAATAACTGACTTTTACAATATTAAAATATGACAACTGTTTTTAACAAACTTTAAATACCAATAAATGTTAATCATGAATACAGGGTATATTCTTGAAGACAGCATTGCATCCAACACGTTCTTTGTATGACAATCGTTTGTTTATAGTTTTATAGTATAGTTTGTTTGTATGACAATAGTGGGGGATGGCGCATGCCTTATCTGTACGCTTTCTTATTTGTTGTACGGCATACAAGAACGCTTATTGGATATTCGTAAAGAAATTGTGCGTCATGTGACGAACACTTGGGATGAATTTGCTGTTATTTCTCATGACCGTCATAGCAACAATCATTGGACAAAAGAAGAAGAGTATACATTAAATATGTTACAACAATCTACATATGGCAGTTTCTGCGAGTTAGTTGCAGCCGGTCAAATATACCCATTTGTTTTTGAAGTGTATCGAAATGGCAACCTGTATGCCAAATTTGGTAGAGAAGGCCAACCCATCAAAAGGTTATGTTTTTCTCAGGATCTTTTCAGTGGTCACTTTTATGTCTACGCTGATACCGATGGTGAAAATAATACTGATGAGCGCCCAAAAGCCAAAAAACGACGCAATGAAATGGCTGTATCTCCAAGTTTACTTAAACTTTACCAATTTCTAATGTTATAATGTTTTATTCGCCTACTTATACAATTAATCTGAATGTGAGTCAGATTTAATTTCTTCTTTGTGCACGAATAATTGCATAGAATCTACAACATTTACTACCCAAGAGTCAGTCCAAAATGATATAAGTTTGACATTAAAGTCACAAAAAAATAAGGCAAAGAAACGCAGGACTATGTGGTTAGAAAATTGCAACTTAAGAAGGCAAGAAAAAATATAATCAAAATGAACCTTCTAATCATCGTAAACATGCAGCTAATTATCAGAAAAAACACCCTTAATTTCACAGGCAGGCTGTCGTTGATTATCAGCGGGAACATCCTAAAGTACATAAGGAGGCTGTTGTTAATTATCAGCGGAACTACCCTGAAGTACATAAGTAGGCTGCAAGTAAATATCGGCGCAAACACCTTAAAGTGTACAAAAAATTACAGTTACAATATGAACGAAATCATGAAGGACGGCGAGTTAAAAGACGTCTACCTTGGAATTCTAAAGCCTTTTCTACATACAAATAGTCACGCCTTTTTGCCGTAGGGGTAGGCAGAGACCACTTCCTTCCACTTGCTACGGTTCTTACACATATCTTTTGCTTCCTCTACTTTTATTAGTGCTCTCATGCATGTTCGTCGGTTGTTGGTATACTTGACCTGGCCTTCCTTCAAAACACTGTTGATCTGAACGAGCCTTTCCTGGACTGAGTTATTATAGTAACATAGCGTACGATAGTGATAATACTGTTGTTTTGGGACCGATGAACATCGAATTCAAGTGGTGTGAAACTCAAGTACAAGGATGAATCTGTAGGAATATGCTGCGGTACAGGAAAGGTCCAGCTCGAACCTTTGCAAAAGCTTCCAGATCTTTTTTACTTTTCGATAAAAAATCTCCACCGTAAGCATGATCACTTCATAGCTGGTATACGGCATTATAAAAGTTGTTTTCAAATGCTGTTGTTTTTTATGCCTACATTCAACGTGCAGGGCCAGGTGTATCATTTGGTTGGAAATTTGCTTCCGCTACCGCAGAATAAACCACAGTTCTTACAGATATATTTTGTTCGTGAGGACGATAGAGAAGTAAAACCTGGCTTGGTAAAGCAATTACAAGTAATGCTATATACTTATAATGTATACGTAAGAGAGTTGAAGCTATTACTGGACAAAGTATCTGCTACGCCAAATACATTTAAAGTTGTTATAAATGCTGAAAAACATCCTACAAATGTCCACAGTGGACATACGTTAAATGAAGTTGCTTTAGTTATTGTTGGACAACATTTTTTTAAGCGGGATATTGTAATTTAAAGCCATGATAACACATTGCATCGAATAGGTGAAATATATTGCTCATACGATGCATTACCCATACCCACATGTTTTGCTACGGCGAGGATGGATACTCCATTTCCATACCGCAGTGCGATCCTAACACAAAACAACCGCTTAAAAAAATGGTATCTACTGCAGGTTTTTATTCTTAGCCTATAATGATTAGGAAAGGAAAAGATCTGTTATATTTTGGTTCGATGTTTAGCCAGTTTTTAGTTGACATGTTTGCAAAAATCGAGACGGAAAGGTTGAGTTATATTATGAACAATCAGGCGCAGTTTAGAACGGACAGTTATATACACTTGCAAGAGGTGATAGGAAGACAGAACGGTGATGCTGATCAGCTGGGTCAAAAGGTGGTGCTGCCTTCTTCCTACTGGGGGTCCACGCTATATGCATGAGTGGGCACAAGACGCCATGACGTATGTGCGCCACTACGGTCAGCCCGATCTCTTTATAACATTTACTTGCAATCCTTGATGGGATGAAATCACGGAGATGCTTTTGCCTGGGCAAAAAAGTTATGATAGACACGACATAATAGCCACGGTATTCACCTCAAAGTAAAGAAAATAATGGCACTTCTAACCAAAGGAAAAATATTTGGAGAGGTACGTTGTTTCATGTTTTCTAACGAATGGCAGAAACGGGGTCTGCCTCACATACAAATATTGTTGTGGATGGTTAACCGCATTTCGCCTAATAAGATGGATGAACTTGTATGTGCTGAGATACCAAATTCATAAGAAGATCCTATTTTATACGACATAATTAAAAACAATATGATATACGGTCCATGTGGGAACTTTATTAATAATTCTTCCTGCATGAAAGATAATAAATGAAGCAAAAAATATCCCAGACAATTCTTGAGAGATACACAGACATGTGACGATGGTTACCCACAGTACAAAAGACGATCTCCGGCTGACGGTGGCTTTACACTTAAATTAGACATTGAAATAGACAATAGGTGGGTGGTCCCCTATAATAAGGTTCTGTCACGGACATTTAAGGCACATATTAATGAAGAATTTTGCAACTCTGTTAAATCTATAAAGTACATTAATATAGGCAGTGATCAGGCGGCTTTCGTGCTAGAAAACAAAAAGGACAAAGACAAATTATTTGAAAGTGGGCGTTATTTAAGTAGTTCGGAGGTACTTTGGAGGATTTTTGGGTTTTCCATACATAAAAGGTTTCCCGCAGTCATACATTTAGCTGTCCATCTTGAAAATGGCCAACGAGTCTATTTTAATTCCGACAACCTCGCCGACAAAGTAAATAGCCTTTTTATTTTGTATGGCAAAAAAATTAATTTGTGAGAAGGAAAAAAAGAAAAACCCGTAGATGGCTGGCCAGGAATAATGAAAGAACACGCTCAAGGTAGAGTGTACACGGTTCACCCGAATAACACAGAGTGTTACCATCTTCGATTACTTCTACGTGAGGTTAGGGGTCCATCATCCTTTGATGACTTAAAGACTGGCAACGGTGTCCTCTAACCAACTTTTCAATTAGCTGGCATGAAACTTGGCTTGCTAAAGGACGACAAACCTTGGGATTCTGCCCTAGAGGAAGCAGCTTTATGCGAGTCGCCATTTAAAATGCGTGAACTTTTTTCTATAATGCTGGAATTCTGTCAGATTACAGACGCACCAAGTCTTTGTACTCTGCAAAACGAAATTAATTGTTTGGGATGAGAGTACTATGGCTCATAAAGGGGGTTAAGAAGCCCTAAATAGATCTTAACAAGATATTAGGAATAATAATTGTCAAATGGGAGGATTTACTGTATTGTTAGCAGGCGATTTCCGTCAGACTTTACCAGTAGTGCCCAGAGGAACGTGAGCGGACGAAGTTAAAGCGTGCGTGAAGTGGTCCCATTTGTGGCCTTCAGTTACAAAACTGAGCCTTACCAAAAATATAAGAGTCCATCTTAGGGGAGATGTTACTGCCGGACAGTTCATAGACCTGTTGCTTAAAATAGGAAATGGTGATTTCCCGGAACTGTTTAATAATATGATTCTTCCTACAGAGTTAGGTACAATTGTTTCCACTGTAGAAGAGCATATAGCTAAAATTTACCCAAACAATATTAATATTCACCATAAATCTACAGAATGGTTAGGTGAGCGTGCCATTCTAACACCAAAAACGAACAAGCCTCAGTCATAAATGAAATACTTTTGGGATCATTCGAAGGGGTCGAATATCAATATAAATCGGTGATAAATACCGATGATTTCATTCATTATCCGGTTGAGTTCCTGAATACACTGAAGCCTTTCGGTCTCCCAACTCACATATTAAAATTGAGAGTTGGCGCGCCAATTATGTTGCTGCGCAATATAAATTCACCAAAATTATGCAATGGCACCAGATTGCAAGTGAAAACATTGCATCGCAATGTAATCGAGGCAACTATACTGACAGGTTGTTCTCGAGGAGATTCTGTATTTATTCCCAGGATTCCCCTAAAACCATCAAATTACCCTTTCGAATTTAAGAGAGTGCAGTTTCCTATGTCTGCTTCGCCATAACCATAAACAAAGTTTAAGGTTAAACTCTTAAGGTAGCGGAAGTAGACTAAAAAGAAAGATGCTTTTCTCACGGCCAGTTGTATGTGGCATGCTTCAGAGTAAGCGCACAGAGTAGTTTGGTGATTTTAGCACCCGAAGAAAAAACAAAAAATATTGTTTAGAAAGAAATACTGCGGTAGGTGTATTATTTCGATTTCGTTGTAAAAAGATAATACCCCCGTGTCACTTACACAAGATCAAAGGCCGAGCTTCGTGTTCATAAAATATAACATTTTATTTTATTTTCATGTTTATATCCATTTATTATTTTTTTTGTTACTTTTAATTTTAATACTATTTCTGATATAAAAATATATTTTTTTTTAATAATGCCTTAACCGCTAAGGGTAATTGGCATTGTAAATTTAAGATTATATCTTATACAAAAAGTCGATATCTTGTAGAAATTTTAGTAAATTTGTTAAGTCGGTTTTTGCGAATGAAATGTTTTTAGTAATCCTGTTACATTATTTTTATGCCTGTCTAAGGTAAATGGCGGACATTCTACAAAAATATGTTTTACACTGATGGGTAAATCACACGCGTGGCACATGGGTGCTTCATCTATTTTAAAAAGGTGTTGGTGCGTAACTCGAGTGTGACCGATTCTAAGTCTTGTTAGGATGGTTTAGTGACTTCTTTTCTGAGGGGCTAGTTTCCAGGGTAGCACCGATTGCTTCACTTCGCGTAATTTAGAATTTGATTTTTCTCTGGCACTGCCACGCACAGGTATGTTCTTGATAGTGATGCAGCTGCTGGCAAACCATTTGTTGATACAGTTTTGAAAGGGTGTCTGATTTTTTATAGTAACTGAGGCTATTATTTATAGTTGGTGAGGATATCCTCCAAGGAGAAGGGGTTTTAATACGTGACAACGGATATGTTTCTGGAAAGGTAAATTTGAGATCTTTCAAATATTTGTTAACCCTTTCGTAAAAAGGACGGCCTACTGTAGGATTTCTTTCGAAGATTTGATGAAATCAATTAGAGAAAACATAAATCGATACAGGGTTGTCTGTGTACGCCTGGATCAATGCTGCGTATGAAAGTGAGAGATACTGTCTTAGGAAAGTTAAAGGCGGTTCTCCAGCTTCACAATATAAGCTCTCTGTAGGATTAGTACATAAAGCTCCAAGTATAATTCTTATATCGGTATTATGAGTTGAGTCAAGGTATTTTAGTAGGTGGTGTTTCCCTAATCCGTTTATAATGCATCCATAGTCTAATTTGGATCCTACTAAGTCTTGTAAATATGCATTAGAGTATTTTTGTCAGCTCCCCAAGATTATAAAAATATTTCATTGCATATTTTTATATATTTAAGTTTTTTTTTAAAATGTTGTGTTTTATTAACTTTTAAATAAATATTTTCAATATTATTGTTATGCTCTTCTGCATACGAATTTTAATTTTTAAAAATTAAAATGATTACCAAGAAAGAAATATATAATAATTTATGTTATAACAAAATTAATAACGTAAAAAACTAATTAATCATTCCTAGTTTTCTTTGTATAATACTTGATCGTCGAGTTTGTGATTAAAAATAAAATCACTGAGTAGCATACAATTAACGCGACATGTGTGTGTCTAAAGAATTATTATCTTACCAAAACCAAAAAAAACCGCATTTATTCATCACAAGAAAAATATGTTACTTTAATTAAATATGTCCTATTCCGAAAATTGTAATTTCTTTGCTAAGCTACTTTACCAACTGGATATTTTTATTTTTTAAATATATTAAAATCAAAAAAATTTAAAAGTCAAAAGTTAATTGAAATTTTTTTAACCAATGAAGTTTATCTAACAATAAGTTCAAGGGTTAACTTAATCGTTCCAATATTGAAATTTTGACATCTCTCATACTTTAAAGTACAGGACCTTATTTTCACAACAGTTTAGCAAATTAAGCAATATAAAATTTCATACTGTTGCTGACACCTAAAGGTAAAGCAAAGCATAATTGTGTTCTTTAAACGTTTGAGAAAACATTATCGTTTTCTTTTGATTGCAATAATTTTTTTACCAGCTTTTACATAACAAAGACATAAATTTGCGAGCATTGTTAAAAGTTTTGGTAATTATTTAGTTTTACAATAACCTGTTTTTTTCGCTGTAGCAAATCAAAAAATCAACTTTTTCAAATGTTTTTTTTTTAAATTGGCCTCTTACACGGCAAATTTAAAAAAATAAAAAATATTTAAAAAAGATGACTAAATCAACTATTCAATCAATTAAAAAAAAAATTCAACAGAACGAATTTAATAAATTTTGGAATTTTCATTTGACAAAAAAGGATTTAATTAATTTTTTGAATTAAAGTTAAAGTATAATAATAAAAATTGTTATAATTTAAGGTATTTAAAGTAGTTTTTTTATACTAAAATTGGAACAATACTTATAAAGAAAAATAATTAGCATGGCCTCTGCGCCACATGTTAGTGACCCTGAAAACTACGAATTCGACACCATTATCGGTCATTTTAAATAGTTTTTATATTTCATCTTCCTTTCGTAGGTTTGCCTGCTTTGGTTATATCACTATCAAACACAGCGACCCCAAAAACTATGAGTTTGACAATAATATTGGTATGTTGGCTAATTTTAATAGTTTTTATTTACAAACCCCTGTTACCTCGTTCGTAGGAACTTATCAGGAAAAAAACTATCCTTTATCTTAAGTTAGAGAAATCAATACACATTTACAAAATTTCATTAAAATCGAATTATGAATTCGACACTTATATCAGCCGTTTTTTCTAGTTTTTATATTTTAATCCCTTTTCATTCCTTTTGTTGATCTGATCGCTACCAAACTTCACAAGAACACCCACCGGGCTAATATGAAGATTGCCTAAAAATTTATTTAAAATCGTTTTAGCCTTTTTGGAGTCCTTAGAGGACAAACAAACTTACATACGACACTAATATTAGCCGTCTTTAAAAATTTTCATTTTTTATCCCCTTCGTAGGTCTGCTAACCAAATTAAGAATGTTACTTTTAAACTCAGCGGCTCCAAGATCTATAAATTCAATACTAATATCGGCGTTTTTAAATTTTTTTATATTTTAACCCCCTCTTACCGTTTTTGTAGGCTTGACTGCTTTGAAAATGTCACTATTAAACTTAATGTCCCCGTTGACCATGAATACGACCCTTATATCGGAATTTTAATAGTTATCATTATCCATGCCCTTACCACCACTTTCGTAATGGTACTAACAAAATTGGAAATATCACTCAGCGGCCACAAAAACTCTTAATTCCACAATAATATTGTCCATAGTCTTATATTTTAACCCCCTCTTAACAATTTTGTAGGGTTTATCGGGATAAAAAGTATCATATCACTTAAGTTAAAGCAATCGATACACATTTACAAAATTTCATTAAAATCTGACAATGAATTCGGCACTAATTTCAGCCATTTTTTTTATTTTCTATATTTCAACCCCATCTCTTTCCTTTCGTTGATCCAATCGCTACCAAACTTTACACTTATAATTATATAATTATTATTTAATTTTAATTCGAATTTTTTTTATGCATACTTATATTCACGCCTTTTTTCCGTAGGAGTAGGCCTTTCACTTGCTACGGTTCTTACACACATCTTTTGCTTTCTCTACTTTCATCAGTGCTTTCATACATGCTCGACGGTTGTTGGTACTCTTGCTTGGCCTTTATTTAAAAAGATACGAGTAAGATTAACCTTCAGCATTACCCAGAGGAGTCTTGGGCTCACACATTCAAAGTCAGTCACATATTCATTTATTCTAGCAGAAAGTATCACACCAACGCCCTGAGAACCTCTGCTGGTTTCCGAAACTCCTAACCAGTAGGCTGTATAAGGTCTATGTATTGTGGTTTTACATCATTTTCCATTTAAAATAGATTATTTTTAGATTTTTGACAGCCAAAAAACCAGGTGACTGTAAAACCACCACCATTAAACTTCATTACACATATAATAAAACGTACTTAGTTTTTGTTTAAAAACAAATGTACGTCTAACAATAAGATGCAGGGTAAGTAGATCTCCGGAACAGATAAACACTATTGTTGTTGAGTATAATCTGACATATTAATTGTAAGGTTTTGACTTTTTGACGGTTAACATTATACTGACACTATTTTTTTTTTGTTTCAGGAAAAATTTTTAACGGGGTTCACCTCGAGAACAGTGTATTGATACAATTTGAAGCAGAGATTCGTAAACGATGTTGTTAGAAATAAATATAGTGACTAAGTAATGCGACATTGCAACTTACGTGTTCCGTAATATAAACAAATTTAATTTCCTCAACAATATTTACCTAAATATTTAATACCCTTGTACCCATACGAATTCTGAAGTACATTTATAATATCAGATATACTTGTATAGTTATTCAAATGATTTGAACCACAAACAATATACCTATTACTTCATTACCATGTAAATATGGGTTTATAGAAAATTAGATTTGTCTCAAGTCACGGGTAGTAATAGTAGTTTTAGATAATCTGCTATTGACCCTTATCGCATTATAAATGTAAATAATAGCAGCAGTAACGATACGTTAGGGTCCCGCTGCGTATTTATTTACATTTCACGAATTTTTTTGTAAAATAAACGTAATATTCGTTCTTCATATTTTTTTAAATACATTAATTTATATAAAATTAAACGCCCCCATAGCATTTAATTTTATTACTCAGGGTATGACAAACAAAAGTTTACAAAATTTACGTTCGCAATGAAGCAATACACACTTAATTTAATCTAATTGCATTTTATTAAGTGTAACTTAGTAAGTTAAGAACCTAATTTTAAACTTTAAGTAATTTAAATATATACAAGTCAATTAAATAAATAACTTAAAAATATATGAAACCTAATCATATTTGATGTTGATAAATAAATTTAATAAAATAAAAATGCAGTAAGCTATGCAATAATCTCATTTTTTAAAATAAATTAGTATCTACTAAAAGGCACGTCAAAAGGCTACAAAAACAGAAACTGTCCAATTTATCGTTCAAGAGTGTTTTGGCGCATTCGATGATTTTCGATTCGTGTGTTCTGGAGATTTGGGGAATGTTCTGTGACGATATATAAGAACACGTATTAGCCGTAAAAAGTAAATTTATGACATTTACTGTATTAATAAATAGTAAATTAAAAAAAAAATTAGTGGTAAATACATAGTTAAGTCTAGTGAAGTAAATTGTATTTTGTGGGATATAAATAAAGACTGTTTTTTTAAGTGTGTACCACAACTCACAGGCGTAGCAATAATAACTAGGTTATATGTACTGTGGTAAGGGTAGGATGTTTTTTTTTGATCTTGTATTTTTTTTTTATTTAAAATACACATTTTGCAGTTCACAATGGGGATTAAGGAGCAAAGAAAGGTAAGCAACCTTTTATTTCATCTCCGAAAACATCTAACGGAAGACATTGCTCTGGAGGTTTTATTTGAAAACTTATAATATACTAGTGGAACCTGGCAGACGTTGTCCTGCTCGAACGTTTATTTGCCTACTTTGGTAATATCCCCATCAAGCCCCCAAAAGCTATGAATTTGCCCCTAATATCGACTTTTTTAATAATTTTTATATTTCATCCTTTTTTCACCCCTTTTTAATTGGTGCTTCTATAATTGAAAATGTCACCATTTAACTAAGCGACCCGAAAAACTATGAATTCGACACTTATATCGACGTTTTAAATTGTTTTACCACCTCTTTTATAGGGGTGCTAACAAAATTGGCATTGTCACTATCAAACTCAGTAACCCTAAACCCCAAAAACTAAAAATTCGACACTAATGTCGGCCATTTTTGATATTTTTTTATATGTTAACCCTGTCTCACCCCTTTCGTAGCGGTTTATCGCGATAAACAGTGTCCTATATTTTAATTAGAAGCAATTTACAAAATTTTATAAAAATCGGACTATGGATTAGACACTTATTAAGGCCATTTTTGTTTGTTCTTACTTTTCAACCGCCTTTCACCCCTTTCTTTGAACTGATCGCTACCAAACTTCACAGGATTAACTGCTAGGCTAAAAATTTCATTAAAATAGGTGCAGCCGTTTTGGAATCTATAAATTTTTTATATTTCAGGTTCAACCCCCTTTTACCTTTTTCATTGATCTGATTGCTGTCAAACTGCACAGGATTACCCACCGGTTAAGCTTGAGATTGCCTTAAAATTTTATTAAATGCATAATATAAAATTGTAACTAAATTTAATAATGTCATATTTTTCTTTAAAATAGCTATGTTTTAGTTTATTTAGTTTTTATAACATTTTTAGTTTTCTGTGTTTACTATAAAAAATAAACTTTTTGCTGCATATATAACTATTATTTTACTATAGACACTGTGCTAATAGATTTCAACAAACAAACAAATCAAATTAAAACCGTATTTGTAATAAAGTTTTACATCTAAATTATGTAATTACCATTAAAATATTTCATTTATTTTGTTTTAAGTGAATCACGTAATGCGTTGTATGATATAATACAAAATTTTTACTAAAGTTTAAGTTTTTTTAATTATTTTTAGTAGAATTACCAAAACAGTTTTAAAATTATTATGCCTTTATAAATAACCATTAATTTAGAGCATTAAATGTTGGATCTATCACTTAAGTAGATGAAGTCAAATTGTCCGGCTATTGTCCGCTCTTTGCACCAAGAGAAAGCAAATTTTACCGATTATTTTTAACTATATTTAAAAATGTACACATATTTTTAATTTTAAAAATATAAATTACATTTTTTGTGAACAAAATTTTGCTTTTTTCTATTATGCAAGTTTTTTTTTTATATTTTTGCAAACCACTGGGGGTTTTTTATTCTAATTTTTACCAATTAAAACTTAAATTTATATTTTTTTATTGAGGGGGTAGATTTTTGACAGCTCAGTTGTTGAATCCTTACCCATGTGTCATAACTAAGTTGCATATGATATAAATTGTGAAATTTTAGAAACAACAAAGTCTTAATTAAGATTAAAAATGATGTAGCTAATATTTCTAACAACGTATAAATTACTTATTTTACACGTTGAAATATGAAAGTAATACAAGTCCATAAAAGATGAGACAATTAACTTTTTATTACAAGTTTGTGGAAACGAAATCCAGGTTGTTTATGAATTACTTTTATTATTCTGCTGTTTAGAAACGTATTAGGCCAAGATCCTGACTTAGATCACCTTTCATTTATCTTTTTTTTGTGCAATATAAATCTGTTTCGTCAATCTTTCTTCATCCATCCTTTCTACGTGTCTAAACCATCTAATTATTCCTTTATTTATCTTTGTAACCACCATCTTCTTTTACACCACAGCGTTCCCTTATCTTACTACTCTTCACTTTATCCATCCGAGTCACTTTGGTTTATCTCCACAGCATTAATCCTATTTTTATGCTTCTTCTGCCAAACCCAACATTCACTACCATACATAAGTGTAGGAACTCCTCTATGCACAGCCAGACGTGCCTTTTTTGACATGTTCTAGTTGTTTATAAAGTTATGCAGTGCCCCATTTCCTGCCAACACCCTTCGCTCAGTGTTACTATCATACTTTCCGTCTCTAGTAAACTTTGAACCCAAGTATACCTGTTTCATTTTTTTTCCTTAATCAGCACCTCGCAGTTTCTGCTTTCTTCTCTTTCAAAAACCATTACTTTCGTTTTGCTAATAATTATTTTCATTCCTTTGATTTTCAGGGCATCATGCATAACATTAACCATCGCTTGCAATTCTTCTTAAGATGACGCTAATATGACTTAATCATCGGCATAAAGAAGGTATTTGACGATTAAATCATTCATTTTCAATACATACGAACTCTCTTTTACATATTTTATCATTCGTCTATGTATAAGTTAAACAGTTATGACAAATCCATACATCTCTGTCTAACACTTTTTTGGTTTCAAACCAGTCCGTGTAAGCTTCGTTTATCCTGACACAAGCAGTGGAATAATCGTAAAGTGATTTTAGTGCTCGTATTAAACTACCGCTCACCTCATACATAGACATTATCGACTACAATTCACTTCTCATCACTCTGTCATAGGCCTTTTCCAAGTCTACGAAAGCGAAGTAGACCTTTTAGTACCATAAAATATGCAGAGAAAATACCAAAGAAGGATTGCCTACCTTTTTCTTGGTCGTAATAACGGATTGCCAGATGTAAACAAGTAAGATCTATATCAGATTCGTCGATTTTAAAGAGTAAAATATTTGTATGAACGCGGTTTTGGGTTAAAATTTTAACAATTTCAGTTGATCTGTTACATTTACCTACTTACCACAGAAAAATATTCCAACAAAAAGTGGAGAAAATCAGTCGCATTTTCATCTTCATAAATTTATTACTGTTTGGTGTTTAAAGTGATCAAAAGGAATTTCTGTCTTAATTGCTCTTGAAGCAATGTGATTTAAGCAGGATCATAAAAATTCTCAGGTTTACGCCAAAATAGCCATTAATGCTCTGAATTTTCATGTCCAAGATGGTCTGGGAGGGCGTAGAAAAACTAAATAAACTAAACAAATATTCAGTTACCCTTATATGCGTCTTGGGACACTTTTAAGTAAATGGTAACAAAAAACGTGAAAATATGCTAAGAATATAACGGGAATTCTAGTAGGTTAGCAGGGCACTGCCGGTTGAGATGGCTGGTTTAGCAGGTCTAAGGATTGACAGATCTTGTGTTTGCTGCAATTTAAAGATTGAATAATTAAGTAAGAGGGTGGGGCGACAGTGAAACACTGCACGTACTAATCCATGCGATAGACTAATTAGTATAAAACTGTTAGCAATGGTGTGTGGTGTGTACGTCTGACTTTTTAGGAAAGATACTACGAGTTATGCAAGGAATCAAATAATTTCTTCTTAGAAAATAAAATACATATTCAATGAACTAAAAATCATAACATAAACAACTAAAAATGTAGTTTCAAATAAACCACCTTGTGGTACCAAACAATAGCCAAAACAGATAATCTCATATCGCTGAGTAGATTTGTTGTAATGTTGGCACAAAGTTGTTTCTGTTTGTGCCACTCTCTTTAAATCTCTCCATTAAATGTTTCAATTTTAACATAAAAATAACGTTAAGTTTCTATGCAGTTCTTATAATTTTGATAATGATACTGGTGTTAGTATACATTTTCACTCGAACGAATTAAAGTTTAAGTTATAAAATTTACTTTTACGGTCGCTCTCATTTTGTGCTTTTGTGCATTTTTAGAAAGTGTGCGTCAGTCTTATCTTTATTACTTTTCTGTTTAACCGCTATACGTTTTGGGGTATCAGGCCCTACCTTCCTAATTAAGTTTAAACCCCTGTATGATTGTGCAATTACATTTGTGTAAACTGTTATAAAACTTTCCTGTATTCGCAAAGATATTAAAATGAAAGACATTGTAATCGACTTAATGTTACATCTAAAAGGGCAAAAGTTCATATTTGGAGCGAAAACGATCGATTCTGGAATCTTTAGTAGAGATTTCTACTGCTTGCATTGGAATTACCAATCCCAATCCCAATCCCAAGGTAAATCCCTTTTTTAATAAAGCCGGTTACATTCTTTCTGTCGATTTACGCAAGCTGCACAACCCCTTAAAATATACAGTCCACGATTAATCTCATTGGTTAGGTTATTCTTGTAATTACAACTCTTAAGAATTATCTAACAACCCATTCCAAGCCATGGCGCTTACACTGCCTTAAACCATTAAGATTTTTATCTTTCTTAAATTCTTGTTGATAAGCGGATTCTTTCAAATATCAAAAAAAAATTATTTGGAGATAAATCTAAAGATCTGGGAGGCCACGTAATCGTACCACGTGTAAATATTAAACGATCAGGAAACGTCGTTAGAAGAAATAGTGTCACTGCTCGTGCATTGTGACTTGAACAACCATCCCGTTAAAACCATATGTCTCCAAATAAAACGTAGCTGCACTAACGGAATAATTTGATCTTGTATAAGTTGTCGATATTTGACAGCGTTTAGGTTACCATCGATAAATATTTTTTTAAAATTCCTGTATAATCATTAAGTTTTTGTTGGTATTGAGTACGCACAAATATACTAAGACGCTAATTTTTACGAGATCAATATCTTACAAAGAAGGGATTGTTTTTCCTGGGTAAAGAAAACGATGACTGTCTGTAAATAATATGTTTTGTAAAAAAACATTTTTATTTTGCTTTTTCACCATGGTTTCACAAAATTCCATGTTTTAGTGATTTGGCTATTATTTGGTATAACAAGGTGGTTTATTTGCACCTATATTACATTAGATTTGTTTGATTTTTTGGAGTTCAAATTTTTAGTTTATTTTTTAGAAGTAAGTTTTTTAATTCGTAGAATATTTAATTTATTTTCAAAGCCGTTATGGTAAAAATAAACACGTTTTTAAAAGGTTAATTACTTGATCATTTACATACGTCGTAGTCTCTTTCAAGATAAGTCAGACGTACAGATTAGAGTGTTAATTAGTTAATTACTTGATTTTTAAAGCAAATATTTATTAGATTGCCCCACAAATATTTTTCCATACCTGTATAATAAAGACAAATTAAGACTTTTTAAAAAAATGTTTAAAGTACTAGATCTACGAAAGAATGTTTGCATCATTCACAGATAATGTCGATTTTTTATCAACGAAAAAATTAAGGTGGTTCAAGAGTTTACTGCTTTTAAGTTATTGATACGATATTTTGTATTTTTCACAATAATGATGTATTCACTCAAAAATTTTACAATTTACAGACATGAAATGCTTAAATAGTTTGGAAACAAAAAAAATATGGATGAAGGAAGATTGACAAAACAGATTTATAAGGCGAGTGTGAATGGGCAAGTCGGTAGAGGTCGACCTCGGCGTTCACATCTCGATCAGATCGACATTGTTTTAAGAAAAAGGGCCAGGTTAAGAGTACGAACATCCGACGAGCATATATGAGAGCACTGATAAAATTGGGAGAAGCTAATGATATGTGTAGGAAGCGTAGCAAGTGGAAGGAAGTGGTCTCTGCCTACCCCTACGGAAAAAAGGCGTGACTATATGTATGTATTCAAGTTCCCTCGGTCAAAGAAGAAATTAAAGTTTTTAGTGAAAAATACATCAAAACACTTATTCCAATAGCCTCGCGAAAAATCTAGTTACTGAACCAATTATTAGACGCAGACTTAAAAGGTTTACCCCGTATGACCTCACAAACAGATTCTAGTATAGATATTTTAAACCTAATGTTTTAGTTATACCTTTTAAACAACTATATTTATATTTACTTTACAATTTCAACCTATATGTTTTTTATTAACTTGTTATAAGTAATTTGTCTCTGTAACTCATATCTTGTCCTAGGCCAAAAGCAGTTTGTACAACAAAATAAATAACTAGGGGGTAAAACCACAGGGTTTTGACCCCACAAGCCAATTTCTATCTATATACACAACATTTACTTATTGTACTATTCTTGAACAGATTGTAAATTAACTAGGAAACAAATAAAAAAAATATATATGTATGTATGTACGTATACATATGGTCACGCTCGTCGGTTGTTGGTACTCTTGACCTAGACTTTCTTTATAACAATGTTGATCTGATCGAAATATGTTCGCCAAAGTCGACCAATACCGACTTGTCCATTCACATTTGCCTTATAAATTTGTTCGTCAATCTTCCTTTATCCATCCTTTCTACGTGTCCAAATCATCTAAGCATTCCTTTATCTATTTGTAACCACATCTTATTTAACACCACAGCGTTCTCTTATCTCACTATTCTTTACTTTACCCAACCGAGTCACTCCGGCTATACTTTTCAGACTATTCATCTCCGCAGCATTAATCCTATTTTTATGCTTCTTTTGTCAAACCCAACATTCTCTACCATTCATAAGTCTTCTCTTTCAAAAACAATTACTCTCGTTTTGCTTACAATTATTTTCATACCTTTAATTTTCAGAGCATTATGCATAACATTAACCATCGCCTGCAACTCCTCTTTAGATGACGCTAATATCACTTGATCATCGGCGTAAAGAAGGCATTTGACGATCAAATCATTCACTTTCAATCCATACGCACTCTATTTCAAATCTATTAAGCAATCGTCTATGTATAAGTTAAACAGCCATAGTGAAGCTACACATCATCCCTATCCCATACCTTTTTCGATGTTAAACCAGTCCGTGCAAGCTCCGTTTATCCTGACACAAGCAGTAGAATCCTCGTAAATTGATTTCAGTGCTCGTATTAAACTACCGCTCACCCCATAAATAGACAAAGTCGACCACAATTCATTCCTTACCACTCTGTCATAGGCCTTTTCCTAGTCTACAAAAGTATAAAAGTCTATATGTATATATGTATGTAAATCATTAAGGTACAGTTACCAGTAGTGAACATGTTTTCTAAAGTTAATACCCTAAAATTTAAAGTAAAAAATTAAGGTTTGCTATATTTAAGAAAACCAATTTATCCAGCAACAATGTGAAGGTTAATAATATCTACATGTTGCCAACCTCCCCTGCCCTAAGTTTTCTTCTAAGTTAGAGTTTTTAAAGTTTTTAAAGCGGAAGTAGATGACTTGATTTTTTGGAAGTGAATTTTTAAGTGTATATATAAAAATAAGTGTAATAAAAATGTGGTGTTTAATTTAAAGTTATTAATGTTACTCACCTACTGTTAAATTTTTCTAATAAAAATACTTCTTATCACTCAAAGACATGCAGTTGCTAAAAGTTCTAAATGACCCAAGAAGAATATTTTATCCGGATGAAATCGCATTATTTTAAATTCAAAGATGGGAAAAGTTTTGGCTGCTAAAGGTTCAAAGTGCATACTGTCTCGGGAAATAATGTCGGGATGGAAAGAAAATTATGAATTATGAAAGAAAATTAAAAAATTTAAAAGAAGGTGACCATGTACTGGTAGAGTTCAAGGGTGGCAAAAGAAAAATTTTGTGGCAAATGATAAAGACAGAAATAAATTAAGATCGAATTGTATCTCGAATTTACCGTCCTCAACTGCTAGTAACATGCATATAATTTTAATTTTTTTGTAAAATAATAATTGATTATTCTGTTTACTATTAGTTAATCCAAATAAGAAAGCTCAACAATATTAGTCCAAGAAACGAGGAAGCAGCCCAATGTTAAATGTGCAAAAATTAATATCCCAAAAAAAAATATGAGCGTATAGGAAATTAAAATTCAGGGTGAGTTTCTATTTCATGAGACTTGATTCTGTTTGCAGGAAATAGCCTAAAAAATTCGTAAAGTTGCGAAAAGCGGTTTTTTGTTAATAACTGGAAAACTACAGCTCCGATTGAAAAAAGTTAAATCAGGAAATTGTAGGTATTAAAAAGATCTATCTATTAAATATTTTATAATTTTTCGATATTATTAATACTTTTTGAGTTATATCGAAAAATCCGTGAAAAATGGGGTTTCCTATAACTCGTTAGCTGTAACGTAACTAGGATATGTCTAGTTCATTTGCAGTATTATTAATTGTTGAATAAAGCGAGGCGTGCAGGCGCGGAGCGCGGTAGCTGTAGCGGATGGCGGAGTTGTAGTGTTGAGCGCTTGGACTGAAAACTTAGTTCGTGCGTTCAAAATTGCTTGCGCTTGAAAAATTTGGATTATCTCGGCTGCTGTACCACGTACGAAAATCCTTTTATACTTAATTTGGGGTAGCTCGTCGATATAAACACGAATATAATATTTATTTTCTTCTTGAAGGCGATATGGACTCGCAAATATTTATTTGTATTTTTATCCATAATTTTTCCCCCTTTTTCGTTACTTAAATTATTATTTTTTACCTTAGCTTGCTGCTTATAATAGTGACAGTTTGCTTGTTCGCTAAAAACGCTGTGATCATTCAAATCATTCTAAATAATGGTGTATTCCGAATGCATAATATTTTGGACGTTTCGTAGAAGTAATGGTATATTCAACATTATATTCAATTATTTCGGCTCCTAATGATCGTTGGAAATTTTTTTTTTTTAAATACGTGAAATGATGCCAGAAATCTATTTTTAAAAAAATCATTTCTATAAACACAAAATTAAGAAATTTATTCCAAAAAAACATGTAAAAAAATAGTGCAATTTTTTCAAAGTCATTTTTTGAACCTTGAAAAATTTAAAAAATCAATATACTTTTTCAATAACATAAAAGTACAACTCTTACATAAAAAAATAAGCCCTGTATTGTTACTGTAGCATTATCTCCCGATCAAGAGTAGCTAAATTAAGAGAGCATCTCTTGGAGAAAACTTTATATATCTTGAAAAATAAGCAGTATTTATCAATTTTTCAAAAAAATACTTTTTTGGCTTGCCATAGGCTACACTTAACAGTAAGTAACATGTTTTAATACGTTACAGTTAATGAGTTATAGGAAACTCGATTTTTCACGGTTTTTCCGATATAACTCGAGAAGTTTTAATAATATCAAAAAGTTATATAATATTTAATACATAGATCTTTTTAATATCTACAATTTCCTAATTTAACTTTTTTCAATCGGAGCTGTAGTTTTCCAGTTATTAACAAAAAACCGCTTTTCGCAACTTTAAGAATTTTTTAGGCTATTTCCTGCAAACAGGATCAAGTCTCATGAAATAGAAACACCCTGAATTTTAATTTCCTATACGCTCATATTTTTTTTTGGGGTATTAATTTTTGCACGCACTTTTCCCTATTGCTTGGACTATATGCTGTTATATGATATTGGCAATAATATAATTTTCCGTCTTTAACAAGTCAGAAACAATGAATTTTCTTCACTACTGGGACTTTAACCTTATTTTTAAGCTATTGATTTAAAGGTAAAATTGTAACGGAATAACATTAAAATAATTAAATACATTTTTTTTGTTGCAGAAAAATCTAGTTTCAGTTTAGTAAACGAGGTGAAATAACTTAACCAAAAAAACTAAAAAACCATAAACATTTTAAACAATCTAAAAAAAGTATATTAAATAAAGTATTACTTAAAAATGTTATTATAGTGATATTTGAATTACTGGTAACCTTTGTACAGCTAAAATATTGATGAAAAAAAAATCTGCGTAGGCATTTTTATTTCTGAACAATACTAAGTAAATATAATTATGGTATTTTGTCTTAGTTACAGGGGCCAAAACCTTTATAAAGAACATTTAAAATTTAATATGTACAAATTAGAATTCCCAAATTACAAAGAGGAAAAATAGAAATGAAAATAAACTGTGAGATGCTTAACAACCAACAAAAATATTATTTTACAATAAATTTATTAATATGACAGGCATTTGCTTAAAAGGAACTAATTTTAAACAATAAATCCACTCTTAAATGAAGAAAAAAACGGTTGTTACAGAAAAAAGTAAAGAAGTCGCGGAAAGAAATGAGTCTACCGTTAGGGTTTAAAATTTTGTCTGTAATCTTGTATATAGAGAGAAAGAAGGACAACACAGTATTATAATACAAAGTAATTAACAAATAATTTACTGCATTGAAATAATTGAAAAAAAAAAGTGATGTAAGGCAAATAATAATAAATCAAAATAATAAAAATATATGCTTTTGTAATTACATTCATTATATTACATCCTATTCTCTTATAAAAAATATTGCACGACGGTCAATTATAGTAAACCTAACGATTTTAAAAAAATAAAGTGGAAATGTATTGATAGACAGAAAAAATACTGTTAGATTAATTGATAAGATAACACCACAACGGTAGACAGTTCAGATAGAGGAATTGAGCATGTTGGTCGGCATGTCAGTTATTTGACGCAATTATTTATAGGTAACCATTTTATATTTACCAAAATGCAATAAATTTTAAACTTATTTAATTAAATTAATGAATTATTTGACTACAAAAAGCTTTTAAAATTGTATCAAAAATAAGACATAAATGGATAAAAATTCACTGCAATTACTTTTTGATAGTTTCTGATCAGATTATTTTTAGAACAATATCTTCACAGTTTGGTTTCTGTGTTTGGCAATAAGGCATACATCAAATAGTTTTATGTGGATAAAAATATCCTGCTATAATTTTTCATAAATTTTTGATCAAATTATTTAAAAACAATATTTTTAAAATATGTTTTCTATATTTGGTGATGAAGCACACATAAGTCAATATTTTTATGCCGATAAAAATGTTCTGCAATTATGTTTTATTAATTTTTGATCAGATCCTTTCAAGAAAAATATTTTAATAATTTGGTTTTTATATTTGGTGAAGAGACATACAAAAGTCAATAATTTTTTGCAAATAAAAAATTTTAGTGCAATTATTTTTTATTGGTTATTATCAGATTATTTTAGGAGAATTAATAGTCACTACGACTTGATTTCTACGGTTGGTGAATGGGTACATACGTCAAGAATTTTCAGCTGGTACTGCAAATTTTAACGTAAAATATAAATCTTAAAAATTATCCAAAAAACCAGGTACTAAAAAGTAATTAACCATATATATATATAGAAGTTGTGGAGGTAAGACGACTGTCTAAGTTGAAGAAAAATCCTTTTTAAATTCGGGTATGCAGTCAACAGGGGTATGAAAAAAATTGCACTCTTTTTTTTATATTCAAGCTTTCGAGTCATTTATTGTCTCTTCATCAGGAACTAAAAGTGAGGTTAAACATCCCTTTCACTTGCAGCAATTTATAAAATACCATGTCACAACAAACAACACTCTTGGTAACGTCATGTATAGTTAAAACTTCGATCAAAATTGATCAAGATTACTTAAATATAAGTGTATAAACATTTTAAAATTCGAAATGGGCTCTTATATATATATATATATATATATATATATATATATATATATATATATATACAGTGTGGAATAGCCAAATGAAATAAATTCGATAACGAATAAATGAGAGCGTGTTATGAAAAACGTTTGAATACGTCGATTTGTATTTTTAGATGCGCATTTTTTTCAAAAAAAAAATTATATAGGGTGTGTCATGTGACAGTGGCCGATACCAACTTTTTTATTTTGAATACAACCCCCTGTATATTATTTATTTTTTGGATTCTTCAGAAAATTCTAGACATAATTCATGTACAATGTCCCATACCTATCTTCAACTGTTCCGGAAATATTAAGTGTTTTCAGATGTATTACAAAAATTAACATTAAAAAAAGAAAATTATTTTATTTCATAAATTCGCTACATTACACTCAATACCTATTTTCCATTTAGCTCTTAATATTAAGAAAATAAGCAAAAACCATTAATGCGTTCCTTTTTACTGATATGAAATAAAAAAAATACAAAAACAGTTTTGTTTATTATGGTATAAAACTCATAGCCTTAGCAACTTGTTGTCTGTCTGCATGACAGTAGTGATCAGTGTCAGTGCTATTGTCGTTTGAATTTTGTTAACTGTACGTAATAATATCAGAAAAATGGTTCATTTAACAGAAATGCACAAAATAACCATTCTACAAATGATTGGTTATGGAGATAACACACGGACACAAATGGAAGTTTCTCGCTTATTTCACGAAAAATTTACAAATTTGCCGCCTATATCCCAAGAAACAATTAGCAAAATAGAAAAACAGTTTCGCGAGCTTAGTCATGTAAAACAGACAAAAAAAGTAGTTGCCAATAAACTAAGAGATGATGCGAAATTGGATGTTATGCTTGAGTTTCAAGAAAACCCACATAATTCTGGTCGAAAAGCAGCCTCACTGTTCAACATTAGCCACACATCAATTTTTCGAATCTTAAAGGAAATTAAAATGTATCCCTATAAAATGATGCCAACTCAGGAGCTCATGGAAGACGATTTCGACAGGAGAACGTATTTTTGTGAACAAATGATGGAAATGTTAGATAACAATGTAATCCAATTATAAGATGTTCTGTTTTCTGATGAGAGCACATGGTCATGTTAATCGTCAAAATTGCCGCTATTGGTCTAATGAGAATCCTCACTGGATGAGAGAGGAACATACGCAATATCCTAAAAAAGTTAATGTTTGGGAAGGAATTGTTGAAAATCATATCGTAGGTCCCTTTTTCATTGATGGCAACTTGAATGAAGATAAATATTTAGAACTGCTCCAAAATAATGTCGTGCCAACTTTGACAAACTTATATCCTGATCCAGCAAACCCACAAGGTCCTGCCAAAATACTATGGTTTCAGCAAGATAAAGCACCGCCCCATTACCAAATCAATGTCCAGCAGTACCTGAACCAAAATTTTCCAAATCGGTGGATAGGGAGGCGCGGATCGATAGAATGACCAGCACGATCTCCTGATCTGACGCCATTAGACTTATTTTTGTGGGGATATGTCAAAAGTATTGTATACAAAACTAAACATGACTTAAAAAGACGAATCACGCTTGCGATTAGATCAGTCACGCCTGAGATGTTGAGTAACGTTAGAAGACATTTCTATACCAGATTAGCATGTTGCCAAGACGTTCGCGGCGAAAATTTTAAACATCTCTTACATTGAAATTAATGTTTTTTTGTTTTTTTTTACATTATTTGTAAAATAAAATAATTTTCTTTTGTTAATTTTTGTAATACATCTGAAAACACTTAATATTTTCGAATATATATATATATATATATATATATATAAAATATGTAACTGATTTTTTAAAAACCAGCTAACTTTCGCTGTATAATACCTATTTTAATATAGGTATATATATATATATTTGGGTCGATTATACATCAGATAACAACTACTCCCTTGACTATATGTCGCGACAGGCATTGAATTACATCCGATGTATAATCTTGTATACTACCCCATCACGGGAAGCAAGATATACAGATGCTTGTTAAGTAAGAGAAAGGGCTATTAAATTTATTTAATCGCAGCTACTACCTATGTACCGGTTTCAGGATGTTTGTCTCGCGACATCTGTACTTTTTACATTTTTAAAATTAAAAACAGACTACGTTGGTTTTAGAAAAAGCAGCTAATACTTAACACGAAATTTTAAGAGTCATAAGAGACAGAAATAACTATTAGAACAGTTGGTTTAAATAAATAAAGAAGTGTTAATATTAGCAGAAAATACGATAAAACAGTTTAACTTTATAACTTCTGCATTGGAGTTAATAAGTAAATGCATAATTAACTTTTTGATTTCGTTATATTTAAAAATAAAATTACTGCTAACATTTAAGATCTCAAAACAGAAATTCAACTTCTTTTATTACGTGTCTGATCAACAACCAACAAACATGTTTTTGATTTAAAGTAACATTTAATATAATTGGAAAAAAAAATGTTAAAATTAATCTAACAGCAAAAAACAACTGATGCTAAAACTATTTACCATTAACGTGTAAAACAGCAATGTATATAAATACATCACACAGTATATTTTAATTCTTTGAGTGCATATTTGGTTGATAATTCAGTTGTTTTAAAATATTTTTTTTAAAAACTCTCGTGGAGATATTCGCATTACTAGTGTCACAAACACTAAATAAATATTAATATTAAATTTTTAGATTAATACAAAATACAGCAGTTACTTAGACAAACCCAAAACAAAATTAACAGTAAGATAATATACATATATTACACTTGAACAAAAATGAGGTGTTAAATGTTATAATGGTTGATTAAGAAAAAACCATTTAAACTATACAAATATGTTAGTTTATGTAAATTGATGGTAAAATTAATATTTTAAATATTTAAAAATTATATTATTTAAATTATTATTATTTAAAAAAAAATGTATTATTTATAATCATACATATCAAAGCTGCTGGACTAAAATGGTGTAAATATTGGAACTTAAATGGATTTAAAATAGAGGAAGCTGTAGCACAATTTTATAAAACAAAAATATTCCTATTAATGTGAAAGATAATAATTTGTCAAGTTCATGTAATAAGTGTCAAAAATGTGCCATTAAATCATTCGTACTCACCGGATATTCATCATATCTCACGCCAAGTTGGTAATCAGGATACTCGTCCAGCAACGACGGTCTCCCTATGGGAAAGCATTCTGCAGAAACAAGCAAAATTATGCAAAATATCAGCCCAGTCATCTTTAATATTCACGAGATATTTTTAAAACATGTCAATTTTAACGAGTATCAACAGGTTTAAAAGTTTTTGGCGCGCTATTTTATTTTAAGCTTTAATCGAGGCTGTATTGCGAGGCAAATGGGAGTATGGGATACAGGAGAGCGGCTTTTAAAGGGCCCCTCTTCGTACGCAAACGCTATGCAAACATTATTTTCTGGGTTCTTGAAATTTGTTTTCGCATTTCGTCGTTCTATTTGCCAGTTGCACTTATTACTTTACAAGTGTGAAATGTTGTTTTATACTTTTATAATAATACGCTATACAAACTTCATATTTGTTAACAGTATGTAAACCTTTTCTTCTTGTAAAACCTATTTAAATATAAAAACATTTTTTTAATAATACACTCATTTTACATTGCTTGCAATAATGGATATTATTAGACAAATTTAATTCACTAAATAATTTTTACCTCTTGCACCTACTTATTTTAAAAACGTTTTAATATACATAAACCATTTATTTTCCTTATTTTTGAGGATTCTAAAATCAAGTTAAGTTTTTTTAAGTGTGATTTCTGTTGCAGGATTTTGATGCTCTTTATATCAGATCAATAAATTTACAACAGTCATTCGTTTAAAATATCATATGTTTAAGTAATCCTCTTCTGCAGCTATATGTACTTTTTGTCATGCTAATAAATTACTTTAAACAATAGTTAGGTACATACTATAATACTACAATAATGAGTAAATGTGTGTTACCAAGTATCTGTGGAATTTTTGGGTTGGTGGAGATACCATTAATAACCTACGTGATCTCCCGATTTTATTACATTGAACTATTTTCTTAAGGGTTATTTTAAGTCCAACTTTTTTTATCTGACCAAACAGTTTGCAAAAATAGTCTGAGATTGAAAAGATTACACCAGAAGTAATAACCAGTGTTACAAAGTTTTAAACTAACCTGCTATCAAGAACTATATGGTGTTCAGTTTAATAATTTTGTACATTATGTTTGTTTTTATTTTGTCAAGTACCTTTTATATTAGTTTTTTGTATAACTGTAATTGAATCCTAGCTTATATTAGTGTTACTTGTTTCATATACTACTACTGTTTTTATATACTAGCTTTTGCATAAAAAAGTACTTTTATGTAAATATATTTTGGTTATTATCCCATGCATACAAACTGTCAATATTATTTTTAACTTCTCGTTTATTTGCGATCTGTAACACATTAGGTATGCAATAAATATATAATTTAATAATAATTAATTGAAAAATAAAACTAATTTATTTTTCAACATAGTCATAGTCAAAGTCAAAATTTCAAATCCCTTATTGTAAATGACAGCCATTGCACACAACTTTTGTGGGCCGTAGCGTTGTCCTGGTGGAACTCGACTTAATTTTCCTTCTCTCTTTTCTCTGATAGCTTCGCGTACTTATGGTATAAAATTCGAATAATATTTCACTGGTGCGCCCAAGCGGTAAAAAATCCAGAAAAATAACACCTGCAAAATATAAAAAAACTGTTGCTAGCTAATGGTACAACTCGAAATATTCAAAATGGAAAGGAACCACTATGTCGCCTGACTCGACCTGACTTGAGACAACTCGACTTGACTTTACCCGATTCGACCCGACTTGACCTGACTTGACCCGATTTGACTCGACTCGACACGACTTGACACGACTCGACCTGACTTGACCCGACCTGACCCGACTCGACCCTACTTGACACAACTCGACCTGATCCAAATCGACTCGAATCGACTTGACACGACTGGACCCGGCTCGACTCGACCCGACTCTACACAACTCCTTTCGGCTCGCACGACTCGATCTGACTCTACTTAAATTGACCCGACTCGACATGACTTGACCCTTTTTTTTAGGAGAAAATGCTTTTACGCACACTTTCCATGGTGTTTGGGAGGGTAATGTGGGACTCGAGATTTCTACTACTCACTAAAAACCACTCTTCCACTAACTCTTAGCATTAAGATCCCCTGTTTAGCCAGCGTCAATGCTGAGGTCTGGCACCTCAATTTTTAGTCTGCTGCCTAATTCTTTCCTTAGTTTCCTTTTTCTGACATAATTCCTTTTATGTATTTATGGATCTTTTCCCAATTTGTTTCATTACCTCACCTTTCATCATCTCTATAATGTTGTCCACCCTTAATGTGTCCCCAATTTCTACCTCGTTCTACCTCGGCCCTGACCCTACTTACTACCCATCTATTGCAGTGGAAAATCGAGTGTTCCGAAGTGTCCATTTCTCCGCAGTATGAGCATCCATCTGTTTTTGTCTTTCCGTTTCTCTTCGTGTATGTTGCGAAGAAACCATACACAAAGAGAAATTTGGTGAGAAAGTAGTCTGTCCTAAGATGTTTGCAGTTTGTTCTCTTTACGTCCCTAATAAGCCTCTTAGTCCACTCAGCTTTTCCTACTAGGTTACTCCACTCCTTCTGCATAGCTGTATCGTTGCTTTTTTTCCTGCCATTTTGCAGCTTCATTTACCTCCTGTCTCTGGTGCAGTCTTGTTCTCTCCCCCACCAGCAGGTAAATGGGCGGAACTTTATCAATCGTCTGCTTGGTGGCTGCCGATATCGTACGGTATGCGCTAATAACTCGTATTAATGCTCTTGGTCCTCCTATGTTAGGCATTAGGCCTAATGAGCGAGGAGAGTCTTCGTTCTGCTTTTTCGGTAACGTATGTCACGTATTGTCTGTATACCCCATTCCCATTGATCACCACACCCAAATCTTTTCTCGTTGGATTTCCACGCCCATTATGTTTACCTTTAAGCCCCATCTCCTTTTTTCTTTAAGTTACTAGCTTAGTTTTTTGTGGAGCTATCTCTTTTCTACTTTTTTTCAACCGCCTATTTATTCGTATCACAGCGATCTCTATTCTGTGGGTTAGCTCTTCTATATCCTACGCCTCCACTATGATTGCCAGGTCGTCCGCGAAGGCAACCGTTGTCATTCCTCTTGCCTCTATATTTAAAACTTGATTATACAGCAGATTCCACATTAGAGGCACAAGCACAGACCCCTGTGGCACACCTGCATTTACCATCATATCCGTGCCTTTCCCGATCTGGATCCTTCTGATGGTAAGATAGCTATCAGTAGTTAAACAACTCCGGTTCAAGCGCAAAGGAGTGGGGGGAGGAGTGAGGGAAGTGGTGGGAGATGAAGTGTGGGAGGAGTGAGGGCGAAGTGACAGGAGAAGGAGTGGGGGAAGTGGTGGGAGATGGAGTGGGGAAAAGTGGGGGGTTAAGTGGGAAAGTGATAGGAGAAGGAGTGGGGGAAGTGTCAGGAGGAGTGGGGAGATGACATTGTTGCCATTGTTTACATACGGCATTGTTGACATACGGCATGTTGCCATTGTTGACATATGACATTGTTGACATATGACATTGTTGACATATGACATTGTTGACATATAACATTGTTAACATACGGTATTGTCCCCATCGACTCGATTAAGAGGGTTCTGTAAGCACGTTGAAAAGTGTTGTGACGTAAGCGTTGAAAAAAACTTGGTTTCTCGGAGAATTCAAACATGAACCCTTTGACAGATAGCTATACCATTCAAATAACTCGCATATTAATTTTATCGTGTTAGATTGGATATACTAATATATATTTGTGACATCATTTTTGATAAAAATAACTTTGAACTGCGCTACCAGATAACTTTGTTATCGTATACTTAAATGAGGTGTAATATTGATTGCGACAAAGATAATAATTACACACGCACATAGTCCCAGTTTAAATGTGTAAGATATTGTTGTACATGTTCAGGGTATGTCACAAATTAAGAAGTCAAAAGAACCTTAACGAATGTTGGCATGGGAAAAATTGTTTTTATGAAAATTTCCATACGCTAATCTTAAGATACACCGTTCTAAATATAAAGAGGTTGGAAATTCCGATTAAATTAAATCAAATTTTAAAGTTCGAGAAGCTAAACAAAATTTCAAATAACGTCTATGTTTTAGAATTAAATAAAACAAAGAAGAGATCATTTTACATAGTTATACCTGTTGTGTTTACTAAAAATAAAATGAAACGTCACGTCAATTTGTGACTAATACAAGATCAGTATTTGTAAAAATTAAATGATTATAAAGCGCCACCTATCGACAATGAAAATGTTGAAATCAAATATCATTATGTTTGGATAAGTACGAGGTATGTCGTTAATTAAGAAGACAAAAGGACCTTAACGAATGTTGGTATGCGACCCATCTAACGATTCAGCGTTGCTTAAAGTACGTCAAGTGTCACGTAAAACGTCACGTGAGTACGTTAAATGTCACGTGAGTACGTTAAATGTCACGTGAGTACGTCAAGCGTCACGTAAACGTCACGTGTCACGTTATACGTAACGTGTCACATTAAAAACACACACACACATGTTGGATATTTTTGTTCATGTACAGGGAATGTCACAAATCAAGAAGTCAAAAGGTCCTTAACGAATGTTGGCATGTGACCCATCAAACGATTCAACGTTACGCAAAGTATGTCAAGCGTCACGTGAGTACGTTTAAAAACATACACACATGTACAACAACGTGACATGTCACATTAGTAGACATTGTAGCCATTGTTAACATATGACATTGTTGCCGTTGTTTACATACAGCATTGTTGACTTCCATTGTTTACATAGGGCATTGTTGACATATGACATTGTTGACATATGACATTCTTGCCATTGTTTACATAGGGCATTGTTGACAATGTTAAAACATGACATTTTAACCATTGTTGCCATTGTTTACATACGGCATTGTTGACTGCCATTGTTTACACATACATGACATTGTGGACATATGACATTGTTGCCATTGTTGTCATTGTTTACATACGGCATTGTTGACTGCCAATGTTTGCATAGAGCATTGTTGACATATGACATTGTAGCCATTGTTAACATATGACATTGTTGCCATTGGTGACATTGTTGCCATTGTTTACATACGGCATTGTTGACATATGTCTTCAAATTTCCCTTTTACTTGAATACTATGAGACTACATATGTTTTTATCTAATGTCATTACGGAATTTTGGAAAATATGGGAAGCAAGATTTTCGATACATAATCTTTATTTCATTCACATATTCATAATATTTAAATCAATATTCGGTGATAATGTATTATCTTATCGATTGTCGGTTAAACATCGAAACCATGACAATAAAACCCACAATAATATTTTTTTAAAATAAAATTATTTAATAAATTCAAAGTTTACGAGAGATGAAAAGTATGACAGTGACATTGAGCGAAAGATGTTGGCAGGAAAACAAATGAATGGGGCTCTGCATAGCTTTATGAATAGCCAGAAAGTGTCAAAAAAGACACGTCTGGCTGTGCATAGAAGTGTGTTGGTTCCTACACTTATGTATGGTAGTGAATGTTGGGTTTGAAAAAAGAAGCATGAAAATAGGATTAATGCTGCGGAGATGAGTAGTCTGAGAAGTATAGCCGGAGTGACTCGGTTGGATAAGGTAAAGAATAGTGAGATAAGAGAACGCTGTGGTGTAAAAGAAGATACGTGGTTACAAAGATAGATAAAGGAATGCTTAGATGGTTTGGACACGTTGAAAGTGGTCTCTGCCTACCCCCATGGGAAAAAGGCGAGACTTTATGTATGTAATAAAATTTTAAGAGTACCAACGACCAAGAACACTAATGCAAGTAGTTGTATTTAAAACAATTTTCGGTAATAATGTATTATCATACCGATCGTCGGTAAAACATCGAAACCATGACAATAAAAACCCCAATAATCTTTATTAAAAATAAAATTACTTAAAATCTCATGAATCAAACAAACAAAAATGAGCTTAAGTCCTCATGATGACATTTATTGCCTGGGACTATCGATACTCTTCCTTTTGGGTCATTATAGTTTAAATAAATATTTTTTTTTGCACATCTCTTTAGTTAAAGAAATGAACAGTTTGATCCTTATTCAGCTTTTAGACGATAAATATCTCTAAAGGTAGTGTCAAGTCCGGGATGCGTACGCGCTCGCTGGCCGCTGCGAAAATAATATAGATAGGTATATATACGGGGAGGCGCATGAACTGGCAAAACTTTTGGAACTATTGAAAATAATATCTTTTTAACAAAAAAAAACTTGGTTAAAAGAACTATTTAAGATCCCTTTTTTCATGTATTACGCAATAAATTGTCTTGCGGCGTCATCAAAAGATTCAGCATTACGCAAAATACGTCGACCGTCACGTTAAACGTCACGTGAGTACGCCAAGCGTCACGTTAAACGTCATGTGAGTACGTCAAGCGTCACCTTAAACATCACGTGTGTACGTCAAACGTAAACACAGCGTCACGTTAAACGTCACGTGTGTATGTCAAACGTAAACGTCACGTTAAACGTCACGTGTCACATTAAAAAACACACACACACACACCAGAAAACTGCTAATCCCGATATCTACTTAGTAGAAAAGGAACTTGGACGCAAAGGAAATAAAATGTACGTTAAATGGTTAGGCATAAAAGGCAACAGTTGGATTAAAAACGTCGATTTTGTTTAGTTATGGACGAAAATCGACTTTAAAGTGGAGGGGAGGAAGGTTACAAATATGCGCGAGTTACATACGTCATTCCCGCTGACTTCTATTAGAACCATTTTTGCGACTCGGCAGTTCTAGAAGCTTCCAGAAATTGCTTATCTTAAAAATGTCACGCTCGCATTTTTCTTTGTTTAACTTTATTATAAAATAAGCATTATGTATCAAAATTAATCAGTCTCGACTTTATTTCTAAATTTTTAGCTTCGTTGTTATATTTTTTTTTTATAAACATCCTTGAAGATATAAAAAGGAAAGAGCCATACGGTTTAGTACCATTTGACTATTCACATTAAACGTTGATAGATTTTTGCGTGCAATTGCTCCAAGAAGAAAAAAGTAAGTTTCAATTATTGTTGTGTGTGTTTTGTCTCACAAAATATTCTTATTTTTGATTTTAGATGAATCTGGAAAAATAAACGAAGTTTCCTCCATTACCGCACGGAAACCTATAGTAAAGCTGCAGGAGCTACCAATAGGAGTTCCTCAAGCAATTTATGCTGCGAAAATAACCAAAACACCATATGGTACAAGCGTTCTTCTTGACTTGGGTGATAAAGTCACATTCCTACCCAACAGAGTGACTGCTACCTATGAGCCGTATATTAGCCATTTCGAGAAAGGGAAATACAGCTTAACATACCAAGGATCTTACGATTGTAGCCGCCCCCATTTGGCTGCAGCATTTGATATTAAAGAAATTTAGTCCGATTTTCCCCCCCTCTAATACCCGCTTCAACCCACACCGCTATCACCACCATGTCCAACAGAAGAGAGCATGAAAAATAATGAATTTGATAATGTTTTTGCAATGACTTGTGTAATATTGGCATCTATTTTTGTTTAAATTTAATAAATTATCTTAAAAATTGTAAAACGAAAATTTAAATCTACATGTAATATAAAAATTGATGATGAATACATACATACATACATAAAGTCACGCCTTTTTTCCATAGGGGTAGGCAGAGACCACTTCCTTCCACTTGCTACGGTTCGTACACACATCTTTTGCTTCCTCTACTTTCATCATCTGATCGAGATATGTTCTCCGAGGTCGACCTCTACCGATTTGCCCATTCACACTCGCCTTATAAATTTGTTTCGTCAATCTTCCTTCATCCATCCTTTCTACGTGTCCAAACTATCTAAGCATTCCTTTATCTATCTTTGTGACCACATTTTCTTTTACACCACAGCGTTTTCTTATTTAACTATTCTTTACCTTATCCAACCGAGTCACTCCGGCTATACTTCTCAGACTACTCATCTCCGCAGCATTAATCCTATTTTCATGCTTCTTCTGCCAAACCCAACATTCACTACCATACATAAGTGTAGGAACCAACACACCTCTATGCACCGCCAGACGTGCCTTTTTTGACACTTTCTGACTATTCATAAAGCTATGCAGTGCCCCATTCATTTGTTTTCCTGCCAACACCCTTCGCTCAATGTCACTGTCATACTTTCCATCTCTAGTAAATTTTGAACCCAAGTACACAAATTCATTAACTTGTTTCACTCTTTCTCCCTCAATCGAAACCCCACAGTTTGTCATGCTTTCTTCTCTTTCAAAAACCATTACTTTCGTTTTGCTCACATTTATTTTCATCCCTTTGATTTTCAGGGAATCATGCATAACATTAACCATCGCCTGCAACTCCTCTTCACATAGTGTTTTAATAAAAAATCCAATTTTTCTTAAACATTTATTTAAAATAATTATAATGACAACATTAGAAAACCAGTGACGGAGACGTTGTACATTTCGTTCGGTACACGAATATGGTCCAGATGCGTGGCAGGGGTTTGGATCCTGGGCAATGTTAACATTGTTGACATATGACTTGTTGCCATTGTTTACATATCGCATTGTTGACTACCATTTAGCCATTTTTGACATTGTTGACTGCCATTTTTTACATATGGCATTGTTGACATATGTCATCTAATTTCCCTTATACTTGAATACTATGAGACTACATATGTTTTTATTTAATGTCATTACGGAATCTTGAAAAATTTGGGAAGCAAGATTTTCGATACATAATCTTTATTTCATTTACATATTCATTGTATTTAAATCAATTTTCTTTTGTTTAACTTTTTAAATTTATTTTTAACACATATTTTAAAACTAAAAATTAATTTTATAAACATTTTTATTTGTATGATACTGTTAAAATGATTTTTTCGAGTTCTTTTTTAGTTTTAAATCAAATTTCAGATATTTACTTAAATTTTAACATTTTCTACGTTAATTAACTGAAATAAATGTCAAATGTTTGAGACGTGTGTCGAACGTTACTTCCAAAAATAATTGAAACGAAACAATATTCATCCATTTCCTTAATTTAACTCAAAAATAATTTTTTTTTTAATTAGTTTACACATAATTAAAGTAGAATAGGCCCATTATCTGCAACATAAAAAAAAACATTTGTTAAATAAAAATATAAAATCATAGATAAATTTATACCTTAAGGCCCAAACCCATGTCTCGCTCTCGTGGACCTCCATATATATACTGTAGGGGCCCACATCCCCTACGCATATCATAATTATGATTATGATGAGTTTAGCCTGTAAAAAAAAAAGTTTTATTTAAAATTTAATGTACTAAAATTGACACAAAGAATTTTTAATTTAGTAAAAAAATATCTAAAATGATAAAAACCTTATGTTAATACAAAAATTGGAATAAAAAAAGTTAGCCTAAGAAATTTTAGTTGGAAATTAAATTTATTGTTAAAACTACCAACACCAAAGTAAGATTGGTAGAAAAAATTAGCAAATGGTTTTGTTTACTTACTCTTTGATGCGGGGGTAATGCTTTCCTTACTCTGCTATATATGCATTATTCTAATCTGTCTGTAAAACAATTTTAAATTGAAAACTAGTGTGTAAAAAATAACAAATTTGATTAAAAATCAGTATTATCAAAAATTAAATAATTATGAAGCTCAGATGATGAGAATTGTAAAATTAAATATAACTACTGCTGCATCAAAGATTTGTCTAGATTAATAAATAGTCGAGTAACTAAGAATAGACAAAAAATTTATTTGTTAGTGGTGTTTAAATTATTTTTTAACTGACGAAAAATAACTTTAAAATAAATAAAAAAGTATTTTGAAAATTTGCAAAAATTTTGTAAAGAGTAAAAATTTAAAATTACAACACAATTAAAAAAGTTTTAGTTACTTATCCATCTCGTTTTAAATTCTAGTAAAAATGCACTTTTTGTTTTTCCCTTTTATAGATTTTAAACCGTAGGTAAAATATATTTAAGGTAAGTGGTCACTGTATGCGGTTTTTTTGTTTTTCTTTTAGATTTAGTGCAAAAACAATGGATTTGCTAATTTTAAAGAAATCTGTAAAAATACAAATTTGTAATTTCTGTTACAAACCGTTTAAAAAGATAAGTCGTCGTCATATCATTATGCATTTAAGATGTCCTAAGTGTAATGTAAGATTTAAAACAGAAACACAATATTTTAATTATAAATGCTTATTGAAGGTGTTATAAGATTTGATTTCTGATTTCTTTACTTTAATACTTAAAATCACTTAACATTTTTATATTTTAAAAAACCATTGCTTAATAAAGTTAAAAAAAAGTCAATAGAAAAATTGATCGTCCGTTAAAAACACCGACAAAATTTCTTTATTTAGAATAAAATCGTTACAATTATTTTTTTCTAACATAGAAATTAAATAAATAAAAATTAACAAAAATGTTTCTTACCCATAATAAGCGTGACACTTGAAAACACAAATGAAAAGAGCAACAACTATGCAAATATATTTATAATACATATTCTATAGAAACGTAGATGTAAGCATTCCTGAATTATCAGGTCAAACTTATATCAATGTCACTAGATATTCCATGTCAGCAATAGCATCAGTTATTAAAAGACCAATTGTAATTTTTGCATTCAATTATTTTTTCAAGAAACAATATCATATTATAATCATTTCATGTACACATCATATTTGCTTCCACGAGGATCACCTCTAACCCACGTGCCTTGGCCACAACAGTACATACATTCATTTTCGCCTTATGGTTTCCCAGTAGTATTAACACGCATAAAAAAATTAAAATATTTATTTTACTATTAAAATTCTTACACTCTTATATTATATGTAGAAATGTTATAGAATGTATTTAATATCTGAAATTTAAGCAATTGTTTTCATAGTGGCTAGTCAAATAAGCCTTAATCGTTGTCATGGAAGGTTTATGAACGTTTTGCTTCCACGAGGATCACCTCTAACCCACGTGCCTTGGCCACAGCAGTACATACATTCATTTTCGCGTTATGGTTTCCCAGTAGTATTAACACGCATAAAATAATTAAAAAAATTAAAATATTTATTTTACTATTAAAATTCTTATACTCTCATATTATATGTAGAAATATTATAGAATGTATTTAATATCTGAAATTTAAGCAATTGTTTTCATATTGGCTAGTCAAATAAGCCTTAATCGTTGTCATGGAAGGTTTATGAACGTTAAATGAAGAAATAATCGATATTAAAAAAATACATGCACAAATCAACAATTTAAAAAAAAATTACATGTTATTCGTAAAATGAAATTAGCTTTGATAGTAGAGATTTCAATTGTTTCTTCAAACTTTGAGTAGGGCACAGCATCTTGACTGATTAACAAATATTATTTACAGTATATTTATAGAAACTTAAAATTTCGGGAAACCAATAAAACAAAATTTTTTGAAAAAATTATTTATTTAAATCATCAATTGTGGTAATTCTATAAAAGTAGATAAACTCTCTCAATGCACTATTTAACAAATCATTTGGAAGTATTTCCGACAATAATGATAACGATAATTCACCATGCAGTTTAAAAAAACCAATAATATTGTGATAATATGAACAGAAACTAAGTTTGTTTAATAAATTTACTCGATGCGTCAGCAAATGCTCGTGGATTTTAAGAATTTCTTGAACATCTTCTTCGCACAAATAGTACTCGACGTCGTGTTTTTTTAAAACCAGGAATTTGGTATCATGCATGATAGTACAATAATCGCCACAGTGAAACGTTATGGGGGTGTTATCATCGTCTTCATCGGGATACGTAGGCGACATCTCATGAAAAAAATCTTCCATCCTTTTCTCCAAAATACTGATGAGGGTACCCCATTCAAAATCGGTTAAAGATATTTTAGTAGGCCCAAAATGTTTAGCCAAAATGATTGCCGGAGAAAACGTCCGCGCAGGACTAAGGCTACATCAAACTTCATATTGTCACGTGCCTATTTTTTTCCCTTCTACAGTTCTATTAATAATTGGATCTCTGATGGTTTTGTATTTCTCAGGTGCTCTTAAATAGTTTCGCTTACCGTATTTTGTTGTTATTTGAATTTATCACTCGTTGTAAATAGTGTTGCATACCTAGTAGTGTTAGGATCTAATTATTAATGGCTGTGACATTTTTGTTAATCGATGGAGTTGGAGTAGGAGTCTTTGTTATTAGATTTCGCCTTGATTTTGGCCTCGATTGTCGTGTGTTGTCAGCTATATTATTGTTTGGTTTGCTTTTCTGTGTGGATGGGCTGGCTATCAACACGGACGAGCGCGATTATGAGTTGGGAACATAGATTTGCGAAGGTTGGCTGACGCGTGTCCCGTGTCATTTTCTGATATCCGGCCTGGGAGTGAGTAGTTGATAATAGTCGCTTGGTGTCAGTCGTCGAGTTTGGGTGAGAGTTTTTGGAACGATTTGATATTAACACGTGAGCAGAACTTCTACGGTTTTTTCTTTCATATCTGGCTGTATTTGGGCCATTTTAATTGGATTTTGAAGAAAAACCATTTAATTTTTACTTGACCATTCTATCTTACCTTTGTTGTGGATATTTTGGATTTTGGTGTCGAGTTAAAATAACCGCGCGCGGGATCTGATGGAGGCAAGCCATTGTTAAGTAGCAGGTGCTGTTCCATAATTCAAACCGGCCACAGGAGTAGGCCACAGGATTCGTGAATTCGTGTACCCAAAGGTTACAAGTGATTTATTTTAGTATATTTAAACGACGTGACTTATTTTTGACACCACGATTAAGTTTTGTTTTAATTTATTAATATGGTACACTGTTGAAAACTATTTATTGCATTGGATAATACGCCAAGGCTGAACTTTGATTAAAATAATATTCTCAATAGTTCTTTGTGTCCAAGTAAGAACGTTTATTTATACTTATTTGTAAATATCCTACAATATTGCTATTTTGAAGGACAGCCATCGTAAAAAGTAATATTTTTAAATAAGATCGATTGTTTTAACAGTGTAAATCTTTATGTAAATGAAAAAGAAAAAAAAATGTGATTAAATTATCAGCCGTTCGTGAACGTTGATGAAGTATTGGTAAAAAGTTGACTTGTATACGTTTTTTTTTTGTAACCTGATAAGGTTTGTCATTCTTACCTTTGTTTTAATTATTTTAATGGAATCGTAAACTTTGGATTTTTGATTTATTGTTGTCTCATAAAGTTGTAAATTTTGAAGTTTCGATTTATTGTTGGCTGTTAATTTTGATTATATGTGTTATAATTTTGTTATTGAGCTGTGTATTTTAATTTATTGTGTGAGTAAAGTATTTTTGCTATAATTTTATTTATTTGGTTCACCATAATCTTAGTTGTTTATCGTGCTTGTACCGTCTAAGTCGGTGGCGCGGCTCACTTTTATATATTTTTTTCTTCTACCCTCTACGGCTGAGCTCGGGCATAATTTGCCAGTAGAAAGACCACTGGCAGAGTACTCTTTAGAGAACGAAAAAGACGTGGCAATATTCTGACAACTTATATGTCGTTAGCAGTAAGTAATGCACTTTACGTTTGGCAGCATCTTCGTTGGATTAAACAATTGTTTCTATGGAAGGTGCCCCCGGCAATACGAATTCAGACATTTCAAAGTCACTACTCAAGCTATCGTCACTACTCGACGTCATACTGAAATGATTACTGTCTTGACTACTGCACATGACGACTGACATCCACCTGCCAATGACGCGAATTTTATAATTCGTTTTGAATTATCTAAAAAAACTTTTATTTACTTTAACAAAATTATAAATAAGTATAATATAAAAAATATAACAACGAAGCTAAAAATTTAGAAATAAAGTCGAGACTGATTAATTTTGATACATAATGCTTATTTTATAATAAAGTTAAACAAAGAAAAATGCGAGCGTGACATTTTTTAGATAAGCAATTTCTGGAAGCTTCTAGAACTGCTGAGTCGCAAAAATGGTTCTAATAGAAGTCAGCGGAAATGACGTATGTAACTCGCGCATATTTGTAACCTTCCTCCCCTCCACTTAAAAGTCGATTTTCGTCCATAACCATACAAAATTGACGTTTTTAATCCAACTGTTGCCTTTTATGCCTAACCATTTGACGTACATTTTATTTCCTTTGCGTCCAAGTTCCTTTTCTACTAAGTAGATATCGGGATTAGCAGTTTTCTGTAATTCTTCCGCGTAGAAGGCTCCTTTGATTTGTGCCTCCATTATATCTTCGAGAAGATACGTTGCAGGATTGGTTATCTTACATTTTGTAATTTTAAATAATTCCGTTAACCAATTGGGTGTATAACCTTTCTTAAAAACGTGTTTGGCTCTACTAATTCGTACAATCGTACAATGTCGCCAACTTTAAATTTTCGAGGTCCTGCAATTTTCAAATGACTAAAATGTTTTAAAATATCTTGCTCGTTCGCATTCAAAAATTAATCTATTGTGAAATCTGGCGCTAAAATTAAATTTTTTGCCCCGTAATGATCCTTGTATGAACTTACTAACTGGGGAAGCGTCTATTTTCCATTGTTTTGCCGAACACCGCGTTGTCCGTGAGTTTAAACTGATTCTTTGCAAGTGAACTGGTAGCTGTAGTCCTTAAACGAGTGTTCAACTCGATATAGGGCTTCAACCATGCAGATTGTTTAAATCAAACTGGTGTGTGTGTGTGTTTTTTAATGTGACACGTGACGTTTAACGTGACGTTTACGTTTGACATACACACGTGACGTTTAACGTGACGCTGTGATTACGTTTGACGTACACACGTGACGTTTAAGGTGACGCTTGACGTACTCACATGACGTTTAACGTGACGCTTGGTGTACTCACGTGACGTTTAACGTGACGGTCGACGTACTTTGCGTAATGCTGAATCTTTTCATGACGCCGCAAGACAATTTATTGCGTAATACATGAAAAAAAGGATCTTAAATAGTTCTTTTAACCAAGTTTTTTTTTGTTAAAAAGATATTATTTTCAATAGTTCCAAAAGTTTTGCCAGTTCATGCGCCTCCCCGTATATATACCTATCTATATTATTTTCGCAGCGGCCAGCGAGCGCGTACGCATCCCGGACTTGACACTACCTTTAGAGATATGTATCGTCTAAAAGCTGAATAAGGATCAAACTATTCATTTCTTTAACTAAAGAGATGTGCTAGGGTGAAAAAAAATATATTTATTTAAACTATAATGACCCAAAAGGAAGAATATCGATAGTCCCAGGCAATAAATATCATCATGAGGACTTAGGCTCATTTTTGTTTGTTTGATTCATGAGATTTTAAGTAATTTTATTTTTAATAAAGATTATTGGGGTTTTTATTGTCATGGTTTCGATGTTTTACCGACGATCGGTACTATAATACATTATTACCGAAAATTGTTTTAAATACAATGAACTACTTGCATTAGTGTTCCTGGTCGTTGGTACTCTTAAGATTATATTACATACATAAAGTCTCGCCTTTTTCCCATGGGGGTAGGCAGAGACCACTTCTTTCCACTTGCTACGGTTCTTACACACATCTTTTGCTTCCTTTACTTTCATTAGTGCTCTCATACATGCTCGTCGGTTATTGGTACTCTTGACCTGGCCTTTCCTCAAAACAATGTTGATCTGATCAAGATATGTTCTCCGAGGTCGACCGACTTGTCCATTCACAATCGCTTTATAATTTTTTTTCGTAAATCTTTCTTTATCCATCCTTTCAACGTGTCCAAACCATCTAAGCATTCCTTTATCTATCTTTGTAACCACATCTTCTTTTACACCACAGCGTTTTCTTATCTCACTATTCTTTACCTTATCCAACCGAGTCACTCCGGCTATACTTCTCAGACTACTCATCTCCGCAGCATTAATCCTATTTTTATGCTTTTTCTTTCAAACCCAACATTCACTACCATACATAAGTGTAGGAACCAACACACTTCTATGCACAGCCAGACGTGTCTTTTTTGACACTTTCTGGCTATTTATAAAGCTATGCAGAGCCCCATTCATTTGTTTTCCTGCCAACATCTTTCGCTCAATGTCACTGTCATACTTTTCATCTCTCGTAAACTTTGAATTTATTAAGTAATTTTATTTTTAAAAAATATTATTGTGGGTTTTATTGTCATGGTTTCGATGTTTTACCGACAATCGATACGATAATACATTATTACCGAATATTGATTTAAATATTATGAATATGTGAATGAAATAAAGATTATGTATCGAAAGTCTTGCTTCCCATATTTTCCAAAATTCCGTAATGACATTAGATAAAAACATATGTAGTCTCATAGTATTCAAGTAAAAGGGAAATTTGAAGACATATGTCAACAATGCCGTATGTAAACAATGGCAACAATGTCACCAATGGCAACAATGTCATATGTTAACAATGGCAACAATGTCATATGTTAACAATGGCTACAATGTCATATGTCAACAATGCTCTATGCAAACATTGGCAGTCAACAATGCCGTATGTAAACAATGACAACAATGGCAACAATGTCATATGTCCACAATGTCATGTATGTGTAAACAATGGCAGTCAACAATGCCGTATGTAAACAATGGCAACAATGGTTAAAATGTCATGTTTTAACAATGTCAACAATGCCCTATGTAAACAATGAAAGTCAACAATGCTGTATGTAAACAACGGCAACAATGTCATATGTTAACAATGGCTACAATGTCTACTAATGTGACATGTCACGTTGTTGTGCATGTGTGTATGTTTTTAAACGTACTCACGTGACGCTTGACATACTTTGCGTAACGTTGAATCGTTTGATGGGTCACATGCCAACATTCGTTAAGGACCTTTTGACTTCTTGATTTGTGACATTCCCTGTACATGAACAAAAATATCCAACATGTGTGTGTGTGTTTTTAATGTGACACGTTACGTATAACGTGACACGTGACGTTTACGTGACGCTTGACGTACTCACGTGACATTTAACGTACTCACGTGACATTTAACGTACTCACGTGACGTTTTACGTGACACTTGACGTACTTTAAGCAACGCTGAATCGTTTGATGGGTCGCATACCAACATTCGTTAAGGTCCTTTTGTCTTCTTAATTAACGACATACCTCGTACTTATCCAAACATAATGATATTTGATTTCAACATTTTCATTGTCGATAGGTGGCGCTTTATAATCATTTAATTTTTACAAATACTGATCTTGTATTAGTCACAAATTGACGTGACGTTTCATTTTATTTTTAGTAAACACAACAGGTATAACTATGTAAAATGATCTCTTCTTTGTTTTATTTAATTCTAAAACATAGACGTTATTTGAAATTTTGTTTAGCTTCTCGAACTTTAAAATTTGATTTAATTTAATCGGAATTTCCAACCTCTTTATATTTAGAACGGTGTATCTTAAGATTAGCGTATGGAAATTTTCATAAAAACAATTTTTCCCATGCCAACATTCGTTAAGGTTCTTTTGACTTCTTAATTTGTGACATACCCTGAACATGTACAACAATATCTTACACATTTAAACTGGGACTATGTGCGTGTGTAATTATTATCTTTGTCGCAATCAATATTACACCTCATGTAAGTATACGATAACAAAGTTATCTGGTAGCGCAGTTCAAAGTTATTTTTATTAAAAATGATGTCACAAATATATATTAGTATATCCAATCTAACACGATAAAATTAATATGCGAGTTATTTGAATGGTATAGCTATCTGTCAAAGGGTTCATGATTGAATTCTCCGAGAAACCAAGTTTTTTTCAACGCTTACGTCACAACACTTTTCAACGTGCTTACAGAACCCTCTTAATCGAGTCGATGGGGACAATACCATATGTAAACAATGGTAACAATGTTATATGTCAACAATGTCCTATGTCAACAATGGCAACATACCGTATGTTAACAATGCCGTATGTAAACAATGGCAACAATGTCATATGTCAACAATGTCATCTCCCCACTCCATCTCCCACCACTTCCCCCACTCCTCCCCTCAGTCCTTTGCGCTTGAACCTTCTTCTTCTTCTTCTTTCTTTTATAGACTAGGACTTAGTCCTGTTGCCTGTTCTTATCTTCCATGGAGAACGATTTCCAACATTCAAACCACCTTTTTGGTGGTCTCCCTCGTGGTCGCTTTCCGGCTGGTCTTTCATTCTTACATATTTTGGCTAGCCTTGAACCGGTGTTGTTTAATTACTGCTATCTACTATGTTGGTCAGATAGCTTTTCATTCCCTTCCTGTTGATTGCCTTTATTATACTTTCCCAGGATGCCGTATTGAATGCATTTTTTACGTCAACCGTAACAAGGACAACCCAATTTTTTCTTTATTCCTTCGCTATTCCCAGTACCCTCTCTATAGCCTGAATTCTTGATCTCCCCTTTTTAAAAACATATTGCCCATCGGAGAGCTTTCCTTCTCCTTTGATCTCATTTTCCATCCGGTTTTTAACTATGCATTTATTGTTTTTAATACCATCATTGGGATTGCTTTTATTACAGCTTTAAGTATCTCTGGAGTGATATTATCTGGCCCTGGTGCTTTTTAAAGTTCAATAGCTACGCTGGCTTCTTGGAGTTCCTTCATAGTTACAGCTGGTATGTTATCCGTTATTTCTTTCTGCTGTCTTGTCACCTTTCTTGCTTGGTCTGGGAATAGCTCCCTGCACCAGTTTAATTTTTGCGTCATTGTGGGCTTGTATAGTTCGTTTTTCCTGCCAATAATCTTGGTAGCTATGTTATACCCATCCTTCCATATGTTCTCTTTAAGAAGCTCTATCGTTCTCTTTCAGCACTCCCTTTTTGCCCTGTTAATTTTTCGTTTCAGTTTTCTTTTCCTTATACTGTAAGCCTCCCTTGCCTCCCTACCTATCTGGCTGTCCTCCCCGTGCCTTTTATTTTTTCTCGTGAATATCCTTCTGGCGTTTACACATCTACTCTCATCGAGTTTATTTCGTCATTCTACCAATAGGGAATTTAATTGCTGGGTTTGGATACCTGGTTGCTTTCTTTGCTTCTGTTCTTATAATAGTTGTTAGAATCTCGGAGTCTAGTATTTCTTTATGGTTTCTTGTTTTCTTTACAAGTTCCCGTATGAAGTCTTCGCTATTAAAGATACCTCTTGTTTCTTTTTTGGCTTCCATGTCCCCTTAATTTAAAATAAATTGGTTTGTGATTGGTGTTGTACTTTCCTTAAGTACTTTCCATTTATTTACTTTTTTGGCCAGTTTTTTAAAGCACAGGTGATGTCTATGTGCGTTTTGCTAAGACCCCTGACAAACGTTGCCTTTCTCGTACTAAGAACTGAGTAGTTCATCCCCGCAATCCAGTTTGTAAATACTTCCCCTCTCCTATCTGTACTGGGAGCTCCCCACATAGTAGACTTTGAGTTAAAGTCCCCCGCTATTATGGCTTTTTTATCATCGTTTACTCTGTCGTTTATCATTGCATCTACTTTCTCTTCATAATAAGCTATTGGGACGTTTGGGGATATATACACCCCGTACACATTACATTCTTCAAAGCTTATCACCACGTACCCTATGATCTTCTGTTGCATCTCAAGGCTTTTCTCCTTCATTGTTTATTACCAGGTCTAGCTCTGCTGCCCATTTGAACAAGTATTCCCCTCTCCTTTCGGTGGTTGGAGATCCCCACTGTGCTTTTGCATTTAAATCACCTATATATATATATATATATATATATATATATATATATATATATATATATATATATATATATATACGTTGCCATCTCTGTGCTACCACTCTGCTAGTCACTGTATTTACTGTGTTCACCACGTACTCAATGTCTTTGCTGTCAGTATCGATCAACCCCTCTGTACCCGGGTATTTCTCAACCATTGCCTTGATAAGACCCTTTTTCTCGTCTTTGCTTGGATCCAAGATGATGACCACTGGTAGCGGGTAGATACTCACCTATGGTGAGGGATGCAGGGATGCGCCCCTGTCTACGCGAGCCTTGGTTTATCCCCTAATACCATACATAGGAAACCATTGTCCCACCTTAAGTCCCTGTCCAAACCTTAAATGTCCTTGTCACATTCAATCAAATTCACCCCTCATCCCTCTTAACACCCTACATCTTCCAACACGTCCGGCCAGCGTGGAAGATTACGGCCAAAAACCCCCTTAAAGAACATAAAGAACAAAAATGACGAGTATGAAAACAAACGGATATGGACCCCAGGTGGGTAGGAAACATTCCAAATCCCACACCTTAAATACTAAGGTCTGCCTCATGGATTCTGGGGGAGGCAACTACTCGAGACGACAAAACGGTTCAAAAACATTACATATAGTCACATATAACGTTAGGACTCAATCAACCGACCAAAAGATCATAGAATTAGAAGAAGAACTCAACAATATTAAATGGGATATTATAGGAATAGGAGAAGTACGAAGAAAAGGATAAGATCAAACACGGCTTTAGTCGGGCAATGTATTCCAATACAAAGGAGAAGATTAAAATACCATAGGAGGAGTAGGAATTTTGATAAATAGAAAGCATGTAAAAAGCATACAAAGTATCAAATGTATTTCAAGTAGAGTAATGTACATAAACCTATGCTTAAACAGAAGATACTCTCTAAAAGTAATTCAGGTATATGCCCCCACAAGTGACCATTCAGATGAAGACAGTTTTGGACAGTTTTTACGAAGACATAGAGAAAGCAAAAACTGAAGAACCAACCCACTACAACCTTCTTATAGGTGACTTCAATGCTAAAATTGAAAAGCGAAAAGACGATCAAGAGACAGTAATAGGAACTTACGGAATAGGAGAAAGAAATGAGAGAGGAGAGATGCTTGTAAACTTTCTACTACAACATAAATTATATGCAATACATAAAGTCACGCCTTTTTCCCATAGGGGTAGGCAGAGACCACTTCCTTTCACTTGCTACGGTTCGTACACACATCTTTTGCTTCCTCTACTTTCATCAGTGCTCTCATACATGCTCTTCGGTTCTTGGTACTCTTGACCTGGCCTTTCTTCAAAACAATGTTGATCTGATCGAGATATGTTCTCCGAGGTCGACCTCTACCGATTTGCCCATTCACACTCGCCTTATAAATTTGTTTCGTCAATCTTCCTTCATCCATCCTTTCTACGTGTCCAAACCATCTAAGCATTCCTTTATCTATCTTTGTGACCACATCTTCTTTTACACCACAGCGTTTTCTTATCTCACTATTCTTAACTTTATCCAACCGAGTCACTCCGGCTATACTTCTCAGACTACTCATCTCCGCAGCATTAATCCTATTTTCATGCTTCTTCTGCCAAACCCAACATTCACTACCATACATAAGTGTAGGAACCAACACACCTCTATGCACCGCTAGACGTTCCTTTTTTTGACACTTTCTGGCTATTCATAAAGCTATCCAGTGCCCCATTCATTTGTTTTCTTGCCAACACCCTTCGCTCAATGTCACTGTCATACTTTCCATCTCTAGTAAATTTTGAACCCAAGTACACAAATTCATTAACTTGTTCCACTCTTTCTCCCTCAATCGAAACCCCACAGTTTGTCATGATTTCTTCTCTTTTAAAAACCATTACTTTCGTTTTGTTCACATTTATTTTCATCCCTTTGATTTTCAGGGAATCATGCATAACATTATCCATCGCCTTCATTAACCAATGAATACATTCTTCAACAAAAAGGCACATAGGAAATGGACATGGGCAAGCCTGGATGGGAAAACTAAAAACGAAATCGACTTTATAATGGGAGATAAAATAGACATTGTACAGGATGTTAATGTCCTAAATACATTCTCAGTCGGAAGCGACCACAGAGCTGTCAGAGCTAAACTAAAGATAAATTTAAAGAAGGAAAGACTTAACATGATAAATAGAGAGAAGCGTTCTGTATGGAGCCCACCTGAACAACCCGAAAAATATATAGAATACATGAGCCAAGCATTAGAAAATCAGAATCTTAAGAACCTAAATATTAACGAACATAACCAGAAAATAGTACACGAAATCAAAAACGCACAATCTAAATTCTGCAAGAAAAACTGTACTCAAGAAGAAAAGATTAGCGAAAATACAAAGAAGTTAATGAAACAACGAAGGAATATGAAAGAACAAGAAAAGAGTAATACAGAGGAGTATAGAAAACTGAACAAAATAATCTCAAAAGAAATCAGAAAAGATCTAAGGAAGTACAATACAAATCTAGTAACTGAAACAATCGAAAACAACAGAAGTCTGAAAGTGATGAGAAAGAAACAAATGAGTGGCAAGAAAGAAATATGCAAATTGCAAGACAAATATGGAAAAATAACAACAAATAGAAAGGCTATCCTTAAGGTGGCTGAAAATTTCTATACAAATCTCTATACTAGTCAAAGACAGCAAAACGAACCCCCACCAAGAGTAAAAACGCTTATAAATCAAGGGTCGGAAGTGCTGATGCCTGTAACACTATCGGAAGTAAGAGCAGCTAGTAACGAAATGAAAAATCACCGAGCCCCGGGTAGTGACGAAATAGTTATAGAAGCGATAAAATCTGAAGGAGACCCCCTTTATCGATCACTGAGAGATTTGCTAAATAAATGTCTAGAACAAGGAACAATACCAGACGATTGGAACAATGCAGTCATAATCCTATTACATAAAAAGGTGACATCACTAAACTAGAGAATTCCAGACCTATAAGTCTTCTAACACATATGTACAAATTGTTCTTGAAAATTCTAACGAAAAGATTAACACCTAAATTGGACTTTTACCAGCCCAAAGAGCAGGCAGGTTTTAGAGCAGGATATGGCACAAACGATCATTTACAAACCATAAAAAGTATAATTGAAAAATATATAGAATATAATAGACCACTGGTTCTGACGTTTATAGATTACGAGAAGGCGTTTGATTCAGTAGAACTGGATGTAATATTAGAAGCACTTAAACAAAGTAGAGTGGATTATAGATACACGACTTTAATTAGAAATAAATACCAAAATGCTACATCGAATATACGCCTGTACGAGAATACCGAAAAATTTCCCATCAATCGTGGAGGAAGACAAGGTGATAACATCTCGCCGAAGCTATTCACAGCGGCTCTGGAAACCGTATTTAAGAGTACTGAATGGCAGAATATCGGCCTTAACATTGATGGCCAAAGACTAAATCATTTAAGATTCGCTGACGATATTGTTATAATTTCAGACAATCTGCAAGACACAGTATTCATGATAGAAACACTAAAAAATTCATCTGAGAAAGCTGGACTAAAAATGAACTTCGAAAAGACAAAATTATATAACATAAACATCAATGATAATGTTATACATCAAGTACAAACATATAAATACCTAGGACACGAAATAAAAATAGGAAAAGATAATCAAACGCATGAAATAAACAGGAGAATATGCTTAACCTGGGCGGCATTCGGAAAGCTGGGTCATATTTTAATAGGCAACATACCAATATGTCTCAAACGTAAAGTATACGATCAGTGTATCTTACCGGTGCAAACATACGGTGCGGAAACCTTAACACTAACAAAAAAATCAGTAAGTAAGCTGAGAATAAGTCAACGTGCAATGGAACGTGCTATGTTAGGGATAAGCCTAAGAGATCACTTACCAAGTAAACAAGTCCGAAGACGATCAGGAGTTCAGGATGTCATTGAAAAAATCGCGAATTTGAAATGGAACTGGGCGGGTCATCTGGCGAGACTTCGAGATGATAGATGGACCAAACGAGTCATGGAATGGAGACCAAGAGACAGCAAAAGAAATCAAGAAAGACCTCCAACAAGATGGGCGGACGATCTAAGAAGGGTGACTAAAAACTGGATGCAAGTTGCCCAGAACAGGAGAACCTGGAACAATTTAAGGAAGGCCTATGTCCAGCAGTGGACGCAAACGGCTGCATGATGATGATGACCATGTCGTAATCAGAGTTACCTCTACTGAGAACACCTTCTTTTTCTTCCGTTACCTTAAACAGGTCGTCTGGCCATGTTTTTTTAAGGAAAAGGAACATGTCTTTATAACTGCAGTCCTATTTGACTTTCTGCCTAATCCTGTATTCGATTTCCTGTTCTACTTGAGCCATGTCAGCTTGTATCCCTATTTCTCGGGTTTCACATACGGCTTTAACTAACAGTTCTAAACGATGTTCTTCCTTTTTCCCCGTTATCGTCTTGCCTGACTCTTGTTCGCTCGCCTCTCTTTTTTCTGTTACCTCCTTATCCTCCTTGTACATCTCTTGGCTGACTATGGAGTACTGAGATACCCTTTTCTATTGGTCTTTCCATTTCTCATGGCTCTTGGTCAAATTGTCGACAATATTGCCCAAGGCCTTAATGGTTCTCTTAATACCCTTCTGAGTATTTGGATTATGCTCAACTTATTTTTTTAGCTGTTCTTTTTTTTTAAATTTTTCACGAACTGCTTCACATCCCTCCTATCTATCTCCATCGTTCCTGTTCCCTGTCCAGGAGGCGGTGTCTCTCGCATTCTTCGTTTTTCTTTTGGAAGACAAAACCCATCATTTTCTTCTGTATCAGGACTTACTGATCCCTTCAAAGTCTTATCGTACTCGCCCTCGTTGAGATTTAGTACGCTACTGCCGAAAAATCATCCATCCAGAACTGAACACATTCATTCGTATCTTTCCCTTCCGGAGTTGCAAAAGTTTTATCAGAGCTAAAGCTCGTCTTTCTCAGCGGCGGTGGTGATCTCCTCACCTTTAAAGGTTGGTCTAGGCCCATGTCTATATAAAGCTTCCTTGCCGCCGGAGGTGTCCTCAAAATCTTTTTCTTCTTAATTGCTTCCAAGAGTTTCCTTTTAAACTTTTCCTCTTTCCTGGTTTCCCCCCCTTTTTCTTTAAAAATACTGAAATTTTCTTTGGAATTTATACTATTCCCACGAGTTGGGACGAAATACTTGTCCAGCAGGGCAAACGCTCTTACCTTGCAAAGCCTAAAACTTCTCCGCTGATCACATTACATTACATTCTTGTGCCATTCAACTCCTCGTCACGATGATGCTACGCCTAAAGTTTGGGATGGTTTTTTAGCGATGGTTTTCTGAAACGGGATTCTTCTGCCTGGGTTACCATACCATAGCCAACGGGTCCCTGTTTTGCAACGCCAGGAGCTCACTGTTTGCCCCCCCCCCCCAATTCTACCAGACACGACCTGAACCGACTCGACCCGACTCGAACCGACTCAAACCGACTAACCCAACTCGACCTGATTTCACCCGACTCGACTTAAGTCGACCCGGTCCAACACAATTTAATTCAACTCGACCCGACTTGACCCAACTCGACACAAATCGACAAGACTTGACCCGACTTAAAACTACTTGACCTGACTTGACCCGACCTGACTTGACCCAACTCGGCCCGACTGAACCTGACTCGACCCGACTCGATCCAAATTGACACGACTTAACCCGACCCGAACTGACTCGACCCAACGCGACCCAACTTGATCCAACTCGACCTAACTTGACACGACTTGACCCAACCCGACACGATTTGACTCGACTTGACCCGATTCAAACCAAATTGACTCGTGTCGACCCGATCCGTCCAAACTTGACTCGATCTGACCCGACTCGACTCGACTCAACTCGACCCAACACGACCCAACTCGACCCAACTTAACCCAACTTAACCCAACTCAACCTAATTAGACACTATTGTCCGTTCATAATTTGTCGATAGCACAAAATATGCGTCCAAGTCATAAAACGGTCGTAATAGTCGTAAAATCATAGGCGGAGGTTCCTGAGGTGTTTATTCATGTCCGTACACAATTTGTTGATAGCTCACTGCAAGTTTGACCCTCATTAGAGAACTGAAATACAGAGAGGACAGGTAATATAGTAATATAAAGTTTCAGTTTATATTCGAAACTTGACTTGACGGCTCGTTGGTGTTTCGGCGTCTACGGCAGTAATTAACGTCTCTAATATTTATTTTGCGAATTTTGTGCAGTGCGTGAGTAACTTTTTTTCATATTCCTACAAACATATACGTACCTTTCGTTCCTGCTTGTTTTGTTTGATTGCTTGCGATGGCTTCGTCATCATCATCAACATCATCAAGTTTTACACCGGTACTGTTGCGTACAGTCAGTAAGTCTGTCTATTCACCAAGAGAGAAGACTATTGTTTTGAACGTTCACGATGCTCTGGTTTCTTAGAATCCCACAAACACTGTTCAGAACATAATCAAGAGTTGTGCCAACATGACGGGCGTAGGGGAGTCAACAATATATAGGTTCCTATCAGAAAGAAAAAAACAAGGTATAGCTAACCCAAATACAAACGAATACTTAAAGAGGGGGAGAAAACCTATTGAAATTGATGAATTTGCCAAAAATGGTATTCGAAGGAAAATTCACGAATTTTTTTACAAAAAAGAAATACCCAACTTAAACAAAATTTTACAAGAAGTTAGAGACGACCCGGATTTGCCTCATGTCGGACGAACCAAATTGTGGCAAGTTTTAAAAGAATTAAATTTCCGGTGGGAGAAATCAGACCGAAAATCACTTTTGATTGACCGGGAAGAGATAATATGTTGGAGAAGAAAGTATCTAAGATCTATACGAAAATTTGGGGCTGAAGGAAGGCCAATTTACTATCAGGACGAAACGTGGGTAAACGCAGGTTATACTCTCACAAAAATTTGGTCAGATAAAAATATATCAAGCTCCAGGCAAGCCTTTATGGAAGGTTGGTCTACTGGTATTTCCCCACCCTCTGGTAAAGGCAGTAGATTAATAGTTTCTCACATTGGCAGTGAAAAAGGATTTGCTAAACATGGTTTGTTGGAATTTCAATCCAAAAGCACAAAAGACTATCACGAGGAGATGACAGCTGATGTTTTCGAAGAGTATTTTGAGCAGATGATTGAACATATACCACCAAACTCAATTATAGTATTAGATAATGCACCTTATCATTCAAGACTAGTAGAAAGACTTCCAACGACTGCGTGGAAGAAACAGGATATCATTGACTGGCTGCGGAATAAGTCCCTGCCTTACGAAGATAGAATGGTTAAAGCAAAACTTTTAAAAATTGCCCGGTAACACAAATCTAAGTTCAAGAAATACGTAGTTGACAAAATGGCGGAAAGACGAAACATCACAGTCCTCAGACTTCCACCCTACCACTGCGAATTAAATCCAATTGAACTCATTTGGGCACAAATGAAAAGCTATGTGGCTAGAAAAAATACGTCAGATAAAATACAAGCTGTACGTGAATTGTTATATGAGTCTTTACAACATATTACAGAACAAAATTGGCGAGATGCAGTAAGACATGTAATAGAAGAAGAACAAAAAATGTGGGATCTTGACAATATAATTGATGCGACTGTAGAGACACAACCGCTAATTATTAACCTGCAAGACGCCCCAGTGCAAAGTGCACCTGAGACCCCAAGCTTGGATCACTTGGCAAGCGAGCACTTTGTTCGCCTGCCAAGCTGCCAAAGCCCCAGGAGCAACTTGAAGAGTTGAACCTGCCACCACCCCCAGTACTCATTGTACCAGGCTTACTCTCGAACCGAAACCCTGAGGTCCAAAGGTGGCCGATGAAGTCAGCGCACAAGTACCTAACGCAGTGCAGGGCACTATAAAGTTAGAGTCTTAAGTAGACTAGAAGTTACATGAATTCTATTTCGAATTCTGTTTCAAGTGAATTTACTATGACTGAAGGTCCGCGTGCCAGCTTCAATTTGTCAAGACAAATATCCACCTTTTGCTGAAAGAAAAAATTTTTTGTTAGTCTTCTTTTTCTTGTCCGGTGTGTTGTGGATCCGGCTTCCTGTTCTTCTTTCCTCACTTGGTTCTTGCTTTTGTTGTGGTTTTCTTATCTGAAAATAATTTTGATTAATCCTGAAAAAGAAAGGTTAGTATCCTCTTCTTAGTTATTTAGCAGCTGGTGCTTGGGTCTCAAGTGTTTCCAATGGACATCTCCCGGGTCGTAGTCTATCAATTCTTGTAGCTCTCTGTTTGGGTGCGCTCTTAGCTTGTCGAATGTTTTTTCTGCGTGCGTCTTCATCCGTTCTAGGACCGTTGTAATTTTTAAATCTTCTCGCAGTTGGGCGTTGGAGACGTACCACGGTGCGTCCGCTGCTTGTCTGATGCATATGTTATGCTGCGCTTGGATCCTTGTCCTGTGTGATTTTCTTCTTGTCACTTGTCCCCAGGCTAGAGAGGCATAAGTAATCATCGGGAGAATGATGCTATTTATTAATAGGAGTTTTGTCTTTAGGAGAAGGTTGCTTCTCCTTCCTATTAAGCATTGCAGCTGTCCTCTTGTAAATCTTGCTTTGTCTATTGCTGCATCCATTTGTTTCTTGAAGGACCTGCAAGACGACTCGGATTCCGAAGATGATCCTGTTTATTTTGAATTTGAATAGTTTTGTAGGTAATCGTAGTTTATATCATTTAAAAATAGGTATTAATTAAATAAATTTATCTTTTACAAATTGCAAGTAACTTTTTATTTTTGAATAAAATAAAGAAATTTTATTAAAATAAAAATACAATTTACAGTACCTACAGTTTAAGAATATTAATATATTTAAAGTAACGTAATGTTTTAATTATATACTCTACGACACTGGTCAGTCATTTCCACTCAAAATACCTACATAATCGGATTAAAAGTTCTATAGCTGTATTGTATTTCTTCAGATACAAGGTGGGATAGTCGAAAACATCTTAAACTGCCAGTTTTAGGTTGGTTTTTGTTATTATATCATACTACCTGTCCTCTCTGTATTTCAGTTCTCTAATGAGGGTCAAACTATCAACAAGCTATCAACAAATTGTGTACGGACTTTAATCGACACGAATTAACACGACCCAACTTGACCCAACTTAACCCAACTCAACCTAATTAGACACTAATCGACACGAATTAACACGATCCAACCTGACTTAACACTACTCGACCTGACTTGACCCGAATCGTCCCGACTGAACCCCACTCGACCCTACTTAACCCGACTCGACCCGACTTGACACGACTCAACCCGACTTGACCCGACTGAAGTAAAACTCCCCATTACATCTTAAAAATGTATACAAAAGGTAATCTCGACGGTTATTTAAAAAACAAAATTTTGTTACGTTCTTGGTGATTCCGTTTAAATGCAGCTATTAAACTTACCACCCAACGTTTTAAAATATTTATTTTTTTTATTAAAATTTCTAATTAAAAATATTTTTCTATTTCTCATGAAAGCCAGTATGTCGTTCGTAGTTGCCTAAAATTTTAGATCAGTCTTGTGAATTCCAATATCATTCTTAGTTTGTTGGTAAAAAATGGTAAAATCCTTTATTATATGTGAAAAGTGTGTCCAGAAGCTCTCGACGGTTAGTTAAAATACAAAATTTTGTTACGTCCTAAGAAATTTCGTCTAAAAGTGGCTATTAAAACTCTTTTTTACAACCAATGTTTAAAAAATGTTTACTTTCTTTATCAAGAAATATAATTAAAAATATTGCTCTATTCCTCATAAAAGCCCCTATGTTGTTCGTAGTATCCCAAAACTTTTAGATCTATCATGTGAATTCCAGAATTATTCTTAATTTATTGGTAAAGCCCCCTATTATATTTAAAAACTTTGTCCAAAGGCTAATCTTGTCGGTTAGTAAAAAACCAAATTTTTGTTACGGTCTTATGAATTCCGTCTAAAGGAGGCTATTAAAACTCATTTTTACTACCCAAAGTTTTAAAAATCTTTATTTTCTTCATCAAGAAATATAATTAAAAATATTGTTCTATTCCTCATGAGAGCTAGTATGTCGTTCGTAGTCTCCCAAAATGTTAATCTAAATTTCATACATAATTTGTTGATAAAGCCCCCAATCACATCTAAAAAATGTGTCCAGAAGCTAATCTCGACGGTTAGTTAAAAAAAAAATTTTTGTTACGTTTTTAGAAATTTCGTCTACAGGTGGCTATTAAAACTCTTTTACTACCCAACGTTTCGAAAATGTTTATTTTCTTTATCAAGAACTTTAATTAAAAATATTGTTCTATTCCTTGTAAAATTTTAAATTTTAAAATTTTAGAACTGTCATGTGAGTTCCAAAATAACGGTTTTAAGAAGGCCAAATTTTTTTATATGTCATGTGAATCTGAATATAATTCTTAATTTTTTGGAAAAGCCCCCCATTACATCTTAAAAATATGTCCAGAAGCAAATCTCGTCGGTTAGTTAAGAAACAAAATTTTGATGCGTTCCAAGGAATTCGGTCTAAAGGTTTATTTAAACCCATTCTTACTACCCAAAATTTTGAAATTGTTTTTTTTTTATTAAGTATTTCAATTAAAAATATTGTTCTATTTCTAATGAAAGCCAGTATGTAGTTCGTAGTTGCCCAAAATTTTATATCTGTCATGTGAATCCGAATATTATGCTTAATTTGTTGGTAAAGCCCCCCTTACATCTAAAAAATGTGTCCAGCAGCTACTTTTGGTGGTAAGTTAAAAAACAAAATTTTGTTACGTCTTCAGGAATTTTGACTAAAGGTGGCTTTTTAAACTCTTTTTTACTACGCAACGTTTTAAAAATGTTTATTTTTTTTAACACCGATCCAATTAAAAATATTGTTTTATTATTTATGGAAACGTGTTAGTCGTTGGTAGTTGCCCCACAATTTAAAACTGTCATGTGAATTTTAAACTTACGCTCTTAGGGTCTAGGGGTGGCTATTTATACCTATTCTTTTTACCCACCGTTTTAAAAATGTGTATTTTCCTTATCAACAAATCTAATTAGAAATATTAATCTGTTCCTAAAGGACGCCAGCATGTCGTTCGTAATTGCTCAAAATTTTAGATCTGTCTTGTGAATCCGAATATTATACTAATTTTTTCTGGTAAAGCCCCCCTTACATCTAAAAAATGTATCAAAAAGCTACTTTCGACGGTTAGTTAAAAAATAAAATTTTGATACGGTCTTAGGAATTCCGTCTATAGGTGGCTATTTAAACTTTTAACTTTTTTCCACCCAACGTTTCCGTGCGGGGATGTCCTTAACCCCAACACGGCGCGTCCCAATGGCTGATAGGAAACTTCCTGGCTTACAGGAAAGGTGTCTAATATTAAAGAATAAACACCCGCGGATCAACTAAGGACATGATATAGGGCAGCGGCTATATCATTACTACCTTTGAGTACAAGTGAGCTCACTTCCTTGTATTCAAACTAGACAGGTGCGGTTGGTTTGTTTTAAGCCAGCTAAGCTTACCGCGATCATCAGGCTTTGCTCAAGGTGTCATGCGACCCGTGCCAAGGGGCGTATGATATCTGTGCCTGCCCCAAACAGATATCGCAAACGGAGCCTCTGGGATACCAGGCAACCTCCCGGTAGTATTTTTGCCTTGCTGCGGTAATGCAGAGCTCTGCCGTAGTCGACCATTTTTTCTCTAGCTACTCGTGGGAACTAAATGAGTAACCAAAATTTTAAAAACATTAAAATCATCTGCGACGAAGGCAATCTTCTCGCAGACGAACAAATGCAAATGAAGGTGTGTAATACAGACCCTCCTAGCAACCAAATCTCGCAGGAAGCTGAGTGGGTTTTTTTAAAATCCCCACTCCCGAGAAAACGGACCAGACAACAGGGGGCGAGGCTAAGCAAACGACCAGCATAAACCTGGATAAGAAAGTCAAACTTGCCGGCGCGACGAGAAAACGTCTTAGCCGATTGATCAAGAGCGGGGTACCTTACGAAACCGCCTTAAATCAAATACTAAAGGATCACTCCAGAAGCGGCGGCGAAAAAGCCACGCACTATGGTGGACCCAAACGAGCAAAAACGCTTCTTTGCAGCTGTAGCTCAGGACATCAAGGTGAGCATAATCCACCCAGAACACCCAAATGCTCAGCTGTCAAACGAACAGCTACGGCTGCTACACCGATCCATTATGGACACTGTAGACAAACTACAGGACGACGGTCCACAAGTGCGATTCCTGAGCAGCACCATTCAAACTGGAATCCTCCTTCTGCACTGTACGGACGCTGGGACGGTCCAGTGGATGGAGGAAGTGATATGCTCCCTTTAACCCTGGGAAAACGCCCAGCTGAAGTTGGTTCAGAAGGAAGACAAACCGAAACCCCACATCTATGTGACTTTCATCCCAGACGATGAGGGACTACCCAGACTGACGGGAGAACAGGTAACCAACCGCCTGCAAAAGATAAACCGTACCCTGCATACCCAGGAGTGGACTATTCTACACAGGGAAAATGCAGGATCTGGTCAAATGTGAAAATTCTCAATGGATGAGGTATCCATTAAAGATTTGAAACGTCTAAATTTCCGCCCATATTTTGGCTTTGGACAGGTGCAATTCCGCCCAAGGAAGCCAAGAAAGATCCAACATCGGTGGAAATTCCAAAGTCTTCGGGGTTAACAGTTAGAACCAAAGAGGGAGGTAAATCTACCTCGGCGGCGACAGCGGGACTAAAGAGGCCGGCCAAAACCAGCAAAAAATCCGGAAAAGGGAAAATAACCCTTCATGGTAAAGCGCCGACAAAACGGCCTACACCAGGAAATAATGCGGGAAAGAAAAGTAAACCTCCCCATTCTACCTTTAAGTAGAAATGGCTAACCGCATCCAATTTCTCCAGGCGAACATCCAACATGCTAGAGCGGCTTCATATGTACTCAGCAGGAGGTTCGCCAAGGAGCAACTCGATGTGGCACTAATCCAGGAACCCTGGACTTCCAATACAGGCAGAATAAGTGGCCTAGGAAACTGCTTTAGTAAGTTAATAGCGTTTACTCTAGTTGGTAAGCCAAGAGCATGCATACTCATCAGGAAAAACATGAACTATTTTATGTTAACAGAGTTTTGCACCCCTGATGTGGTTGCAGCACAGCTTTCGATCTCAGGAGGAGACAGTAGTGTAGATGTAGTCGTCTGCTCTGCTTACTTTCCTGGAGACCGGAAAGAACACCCTCCTCCAGCAGCAGTGCGAGATTTAATCGCCTTCTGCAAGAGAAAAAACAGGCAACTGATTATTGGATGCGACGCAAATTTCCACCATTTGGATTGGGGCAGCAGCGACATCAATGAAAGAGGTGAGTACTTATATAATTATATAATAGGGGAAGGGCTAGCAGTGAACAACGTAGGCTCGGAACCAACCTTTGTGAACAAAATTCGCGGAGAAGTTGTAGACATAACTATTAGTACACATATTAAGAGTAGCAAAATAGTTAACTGGCAGGTATCTACCAAGCCTTCATGCTCAGATCATAGACACATACGATTTGACGTGAGAATAGGACAACGTCCGATAGTGCAATTTCAAAATCCAAAATGCACAGATTGGAAAGGGTACTTTGAATCCCTGCAACACTACCTAGGTAACGGTAATAGCACTATACAAAATAGAGCCGAAATAGAAGCGGCGAATGAGCATATCGCATCCGCCCTTCTAACGGCCTAAAAGGAAAACTGCCCATTAAACGAGAAGAGGGACCATAGAGGTACACCCTGGTGGAGCAGAAGCTTAGACAAGCAAAGAAAAGGAGTTCGACGTCTCTTCAATCGAGCTAAAGAAACAGGTTGCTGGGAAATCTATCGTACAGCTCTAACGACTTATAACAAAGAAATAAGGAAAGCCAAAAGAGAATCCTGGAGGAGGTTCTGTCAGAGTATATCAGATCTACCTGCCAGCACAAGAATCCACAAGGCTCTCGCCAGAGATCCGACGCAAGAGATTGGATCGATAAAACGACCAGATGGCTCTTTTACGGACTCTGGTAGGCAAACGTTAGAGACTCTCTTGCAGACCCACTTTCCCGGCAGTCTGCTTCTGAGGGACCAGGAGCAAATTCCACTCTCAATGGGATCGACATTACGACCCAAAAGGGAGGACTGGAGAAATGTTTTAAAAGTGGTCACCCCAACATCGATACAATGTGCGGTGAACTACTTCTCCCCATTCAAGTCTCCAGGGGAGGATGGTGTTTTCCCTGCCCTCATTTAGAATGGCAGCGAAATTTTACTACCTTTTCTGGTTAAACTATTCAGAGCGAGTTTGGCGAGGAGTTATATTCCGCTGGGCTGGTCAACGGCGAGAGTTGTATACATACGTAAAACGGGTACGGTGAATCATTCCCTACCCAAATTCTTCCATCCGATTAGCTTTACCTCATTCTTAATGAAAACTCTGGAAAGAATTATTGATAGATATATAAGAGGGGGAAATCTTAGGGAACATCCCTTAAACCCCCACCAATATGCCTACGAAACAGGCAAATCTACGGATTAAGCTCTAAACAATCTAGTAGGAAAGATCGGCCATTCACTTAAACATAAGGAAATTGCGCTGGCAGCTTTTCTAGATATAGAAGGAGCGTTTAATAACGCCTTACCACAGTCACTCTATACATCAATTAGGGATAGAGGGATAGACAGTAAAATCTGTAAATGGATCTAAAACAAGAGTGAAAACAGATATATAATATCATCACTGCATGGAGAGTCGGTTAGGTTAAGGGCGGCGAATAAGTGTCCACAAGGTAGGGTACTTTCCCCCCTAATGTGGTCACTTCTAGTCGACTCTCTCCTGAGCGAGCTTTCCATGCAGGAAGTATATTTTCAATGCTATGCGGATGATCTGGTTATAATAGTTAGAGGGACATTTGAAGCGACGATCTCAAACGTCCTCCAAGAAGCCCTTAACACAGTATACAGATGGTGCGAGAGGGAACAGATGTCTGTCAACCCCCGTAAAACTGTAATTATTCCTTTTGCAAAAAGGAAAAAGCTAGATAAGCTTCGCCAGCCTGTCCTATACGGAAAGAGCATTCCATTTGCGACGGAAGTGAAATACCTGGGTGTAGATCTGAATAGAAGATTCACCTGGAACGCCCACTTGGAAAAAACAATAAACAAAGCCAGGTTTTCTCTCTGAGAAAGAGTATGTGGCAAATTTTGGGGAATGAACCCCAAACAGATTTACTGGATTATCAAACAATGATAATATCTATGGTCACGTATGGTTCAGTAGTCTGGTGGACCAAAGCGTTACAACAGACAGCTGGAGCAAAGCTTGCTGGCCTTCAGCGGCTGGCATGCCTGGCCATAACTGGAGCTATGTCCAGCACACCAACGGCAGCGATGGAACACCTCCTACATCTTCCTCCCATAGATATTCTCTTAGAGAGGGAGGGCCGATGTTTTCAGCAGAAAACCAAAGATTAAAATATCTACCAGTCTTGGCAGGTATGCTACAATCTTTCAGGCTGAAGTATTCGCTATCGAATTGTGTACAAGAGAGTTGACCAACAGACCTCTAGCAAACAAAAACATAAATATAATATCAGACAGCCAGGCTGCTTTAAAAGCACTGAGCTCCAACAAGATTAATTCTAAACTTGTATGGAGTTGCATCGAATCCTTAGAGTACCTTGGTGCGAACAACAGGGTGACCCTACTGTGGGTACCTGGGCACCAGGGGGTGAAAGGAAGAAGCCGACATCCTTGCAAAACAGGGGGCCGAATCTGCGTTCACTGGACCAGAACCGGTTTTTGGAGTCACCACAAGTGCCGCCAAAACAATTATTTTGGACTGTGCGGAGAGGAATATACTCACGTACTGGTACGATATACCAGGGATAACCCACTCGAAGGCCTTTTTACCGTTACAACCCTCGAGAAACACAACTAAGCAGATCCTAAAATGGAGCAGAAATGACCTGCGTATTCTAACAGGACTGCTTACGGGACACTGTCGTCTAAGATCTGAACCAATAAACGGACTGTCGGTTCTGCTGCGTGGAAGAGGAAACTGCTGAACATATACTATGTTCATGCCCCGGCCGGGGAAAAATAAGGTTCGACATATTTGGATACATAGAACCTACCGATTAAAAAAAAATCTCACCCTATACAACCATGAACTTCGTGAGAAGGGCTGGATTGTGCGGTGAACTGTGACCTCTACGGGTGAGCCTCAATAGACCTACTAAGGGTCGCGGTGTAGGGGCGACCACGCCCCACTCACATGATACCTAACCTAACCTAACCTACCCATTGTTTCGAAAAAGTTTATTTTTTTTGAGAAATCTAATAACAAATATTGTTCTTTTTCTTATAGAGCCAGTATGTCGTTCGTGGTTCCCCAAAAAATTTTATCTATCATGTGAATTCGAATATCATACTTATTTTGTTGGTAAAGACATCTAAAAAATATGTCCTGAAACTAATCACAACGGTAAGCTTTTTTACTACGCAACGTTTTGAAAATATTTATTCTTTTGAACAGGGATCCAATTAAAAATATTGTTTTATTATTTATGGAAACGTGTAAATCGTTAGTAGTTGCCCCACAATTTAAAACTGTCATGTAAATATTAAACTTACGTCCTTATCGTCTAGAGGTGGCTATTTATACCTATTCTTTTTACCCACCGTTTTGAAAATGTTTATTTTCCTCATCAAGGAATCTAATTACAAATATTGTTCTGTTCCTCATAAAAGCCAATATGTTGTTCGTAGTGGCCCCAAATTTAAGATCTATTATGTGAATCCGAAAATTCTAACTAAAGGTGGCTCTTTAAAATTTTTTACCACCCAACGTTTAATTAAAAATATTGTTTTGTTTCTTAAGGAATCCAGTTTGTCGTTCTTAGTTGCCCAAAATTTTAGATCTGTCATGTGAATCCGAATATAATACTAATGTTGTTGGTAAAGCCCCCCTCACATTTAAAAAATGTGTCCAGAAGCTACTTTCGACGGTTAGTTAAACAACAAAATTTTGTTACGGTCATATAAATTTCGTCTAAAGTTGGGGATTCCTTCTTTTTATTTTTTTTTTATTTTTAAATGGATTTTTTTTTTGGTTCATTTTTTTATTTTTTATTTATTTATTTATATTTATATATATATATATATTTATATATATATATATATATATATATATATATATATATATTTTTTAATAATGTATAATTTTTTCATTCCAGGCTTACAATAGTTTGTTTTGGGGTAGCACTGCTACTTACATATTTATGTTATTAGTTTTAACATAATGATATAATATATTAAAAATACTATTGTCCTCCAATGTCAGTAGATTTTCTTAATTAATGGGCAACTTAATATTATGACATAATAAAATTTGGTATAATTTGTCTATTTCTAGCTTTTTCAGAATACACCCTAGTAAAGTGTGTTGTAAATCGGCAATTTCATAACAAACACATTTATTAGACCAATTTTGTTCTTATATACAGAATACATTGCATGATTGCTCCGCATTCGACAAATCGACCTTATAAAGGATCATGGTTTTTGTCGCACACTAGACTGAATCTAGTTTATAGAATTTTCCAGTTTCTCCTTGTATATATTTTTGTTGCCATGCTTTTTCTTTTTGCTTCTTACAGATATTATTGTAGTCTGTAAATGGAATTTTAATATTTATATTATTCCCACAACTTGCTGCTTTTTTTGCCAGTTCATCCACTATCTTGTTGTCTGGAATGCCAGCATGGGCTTTTACCCAAGCTATATAAATTTCTTTGCCTTTGTCAATAGTTTCTTAATATAAATTCAATATGTCTAAAATAATGTGGTTTAAATTAGGTTCTATATGTTGTTTTGTTCCAAGTTTTTCCACCGAGCTTCTGGAATCACTAAAAATAACAAATTTTTTCTCTTTTTGGTGTAAGCACATGTTAATAGCTTCTTTGATTGCCATTAGCTCTGCATTATATATTAATAGAATAGTGGGTAATTTATATGGTAATCTGATATTTTTTCTAGGATAATATATTGCGTACCCTACATTATTTTCAGATTTTGATCCATCGGTATATATTTTCTCATTTAAGTTTCACCTCGTGTTACATTCTTTACTATGTAATCCTTTTACAATTATTTTATTTTCGTTATTATATTCTAAATTAATGTGCGTTTTAATCGTCATAAAGTAATTTTGGTAAGATTTTAATAAAGGTATCAACTAATAAAGGGTTCTTTTTCTTTGCCCAATATCTGCTAGTTAGACAAAGTACTTCCAAGTTTGATATTTTTAGCCTTAGATTAGATTTTTTACTAATTTGAGCTGTCAAAAACTTTTCACTCATATATGTTCTTCGTGAGGATAACGGTGGTTCACAAGTTTCAACTTCAATAACTTCTACGGGAGTACTGGGTAAGTAACCTTTACTAACTCGCAAACATTTATTTTTAAATACTTCTATTTTTTTTAGGTGAGTTTCTGCTGCTGAATGATATAAAATTGATACATGATCGAGAATAGATCGAACATATGATTTATAAAAGATAAGCATAATATTTTGATCTGCGCCCCATTCGTGATGCTTAAAAGCTCTCATTATATTTATCCCATTTTCGGATCTTTTTATTAAATAGTTTATGTGTTCTTTCCAATTTAACTTTGAGTCCAAAATTACACCTAAGAACTTTGTAGATGTTTTATTAGAGAAGACGTAGTTCGCTAAATTTATCGTATTTGGGTGACTATATCGTTTTCTTGTGAATGTCACCATTACCGATCTTTCATAAGATATTGTAAGCCCATTACTAAACATCCAATTATCGAGTTTTACTACTGTAGATGAAAGTTGTAAATGGCAATTATTTATTTCTTTATGTTTCGTATAGATGACTATGTCATCCGCATATTGAAGAACTAAAGAATGTCTGGGGATGATTGTTTCCAAATCATGAATATATATATATTATACAAAATAGGGCTTAAAATGCCTCCCTGTGGTAAGCCTATCGAGGTTTCACGGGGTTGTGAATATGAATTGTTATTTCTTACTAGCTTTCGATTGGAGTATAATTTACATATATGATTTGATATATTTATCGGAATCCCAATTTTACACATTTTCTGAAAAAGGATATTTAAATTAACAGAGTCGTTGGCTTTTGTAATGTCTAAAAACAGAGCAGTAGTGGACTGATTATTTGAAAAAGCTATTTGTATATTAGTTACTATATTAGATATGTTTTCTAAAGTTGATTTTTTTTTCTGAATCCAAACTGAGAATCACACAAACGTGTGTTTGTGTGTTCTGTCAGATTAATATTTTCTTTGACATTTTTTTAACTTTAATTTTAATTTGTATAATATGTATTTATTTTAGTATAAATTGTATTTATCTCATGGGAAGCCGTATTGACTAACCAAAACGATATCGGCAAATGTGATTTACTCTATTAAAGGCTTTATTAATGTTAGAACAATAATGTATATCTAAAAATAATCCAGTTAAGATTTGAGTTATTAAACAAATTTTAAGCAGTGAACCAAAATTTTATATAATTGAAATATTTGACAGGCTAGGAAAAATAATTAGTCTAATAAGGAATTAGTATGCTGTGAAATCACATTGCATGGACCTTATACAGCCTACTGGTCAGGAGTTCCGGAAACCAGCAGAGGTTCTCAAAGCGTTGGTGTGATACTCTCTGATAGAATAAATGATTGTGTAACTGACTTTTAATGTGTAAGCCCAAGACTCCTTTGGTTAAGTCTTACTCGTATTTTTTTGCTAGGAGATTATGCCCCACAAGATACGCAGTGAAACCAATCGTTAAACAGCTAAAAAGAGGGGCGGGTGTTTTGGGATAGTTTAAAAGATATTCTAAATGAGTGTAACCACGACAGAAATTTTGTAAGCGTTGAACAGTGTAAAATTGGATGAAGCTGCTGGGTATGACAGGATAACAGTTAAAATTCTGTGGCTGGTGCAGGGCCGTTATCATGCTGCCTTTTCAAAGGAAAAGGTTCGCAGCAGGACTGTTAGAACTACCAAAGTATTAATTTACTTAGCATAGCAAACTAAATTTTCCACGAAGAATTTTTTTTTTTTTTAAAAACTATATCTTGAAGAGATTAGCCAATAAACATATTCTTGGAGAGTGATGCTCAACCAAAAGTAACCAAAACTAAGTAACTAGGTACTAACAATAACCTATCAAGGTATACTAGAACCGAAGAGAAGCCCAAAAAATCCAATTCCTCGCCTATTTACAGGTCCATTATTAAATGGATATATTGCTATATCGGCAACCCGACCTGATTGGGACCAGTCCTTATAGGGAGAACCAACCTGAAATTTGACTTTATTTACGTTAAATAATACTGAATGGTGACATTAGTGTCGTCACAAAAATCCAAAATTTAAAACAAGAAATAGAAATAAAATTTCATTTTGGTTCCTTACCAAAGTGTAAAGGTCCATTATTAAATGGATATATCGATATATTGGCAACCCGACCTGATTGGGACCAGTCCTTACAGGGAGGACCAACCTAAAATTTGACTCTACTCTACCAAACGATGAATGGTCACTAAGAATATTAGTGCCTTAACAAAAATTCAAAATACAAAAATTTGTTAAAGTTTTTACACACTCCAGGGACATATCTAACTTTAAAAATATGAAAGGTTTTTTTTTTGAAAGAGCACCTATAAACTTTCGACTGGTAAACTGAAATTTAACTAAAAGTGACTAACCAAAATTCAAACTAGAGTTTTTTTCAAAGATTTAGATAAACAGCATAGTCATCAGCAACCTTACAAAGAAATATGGGAGTTTTTAAAACCAGGCTACCTATAAGCTTTCAAACAACTTATAGAGTTAGACACTAACTAACTAAAATCGAAGCTAATAGACCATAAATCCAATAAAGAGTTTTACCAAGGTTTAAATAGTTTGCAGCAACCAAGTATAAGGAGGGGAAAAATAAGAGTTTTTTAAACAAGATCGTTCATAAACATCTTATAGAATAACTAACTTCACTAACTAAATTCACCCAAGTTTAATTAGCCGATATGGTTAGCAGCAACCAATCTAATTGGACACAAGCCTTGTAAGAGGGTATAAGGGTTATTAAACTAAAAAATCTATAAGCCTTCAAACAACTTATAAACTTAACTAACTAAATTTATTAAAGTTAAATAAGCCGGTATGGTTAGCAGCAACCAATCTAATTGGGCACAAGCCTTGTAAGAGGGTATAAGGGTTATTAAACTAAATAATCTATAAGCCTTCAAACAACTTATAAACTTAATTGACTAAATTTATCAAAGTTTAATAAGCCGGTATGGTTAGCAGCAACCAATCTAATTGGACACAAGCCTTGTAAGAGGGTATAAGGGTTATTAAACTAAATAATCTATAAGCCTTCAAACAACTTATAAACTTAATTGACTAAATTTATCAAAATTTAATAAGCCGGTATGGTTAGCAGCAACACATCTAATTGGGAACAAGCCTTGTAAAAGGGTATAAGGGTTATTAAACTAAATAATCTATGATATATATTATATAGGGTTAACTGATAACTAGCTAAACATCATAAATAATATAAATTTAAAATTACAAAAAAAAAGAATTGTTGTAACAAAATCTAAAACTCAAAACAAGAAAGAGAAAAATTCTTTTCAGGTCCATTATTAAATAGATATATTGCTATATCGGCAACCCGACCTGATTAGGACCAGTCCTTATAAGGAGGACCAACCTAAAATTTGACTCTACTCTACTAATCAATGAATGGTCACTAAGAACATTAGTGCCTTAACAAAAGTTCAAAATCCAAAAATACAAAAGGTTTGTTGAAGGTTTTTACACTCTCCAGGGACATATCTATCTTAAAGATATGAAAGGTTTTTAACAAGATCACCTATAAACTTCCAAATTATATACCTATGAACTGACTAAAAACAACTGACTAACAACGCAAATATTTTAAACTTTAAACTCAAATTATACTTAACTAAAATAAATGTCCGCTATTAATCTAAGTTTAACGTTATTTGTTATTCAAACAAAAACCTTAAATGTAAAACATTAATGTAAAATTGGTTTGTGCTAAAATTAAGAATTGTTGACTCTCAACACCACTCAAAACTTAACATGAAGCTTAAATATTTATGCGGACAAGAGACCACACTCCGATCATCGCATAAAGCTTCACAACTAAATATGCATTAGTGCTACTCATTGCACTATATGCATCTAAACGCTTAGTTACGACGACGTCTCGCCATAACTAAACTAACTCACTAACTCAAAACTTAATCTCATGATTTAAGTCTAACTCAACTAAATGGGCAAACCTGGGAAATTAATTTTCTAATTTATAACTACTTGTAATTAATTTTTAAGTTTGTAAATGGGAATTCCAATACAATATGATAATTTTAAAGTTTCACTACTAGATACCTCAGATTTATAATTTTAACAGTATTTAATATTATTAACCTCAGAAATTATCATATACTAATTTTTAAATTTTCCCATTACCATCCCCTAACTGGACTTCAGCACAACTCAAAAAAAAAAATTACTAAGTTTTACATTTTCTACATCTAAAAACTTACTAAATTTCTAAATTTCAAAAACTTACTGAATTTCCTAATATCAAAAACTACTTAATAAGCAGACTCACCACAAATAGAGTGTTACTCATGAAATCAAGAAGTTATAGAATTATTATCGGTTTCGGAATCCGAGGACGAATCATCATCAGTGGATACTATGTTTTCTTTTAAATCCTTAATATGCCAACGTCCGAGTTTTTGACCATTTTCATCTTTAAGCTCATATATTAAAGGAGAAACTACACGGTAAATTACACATGGGGTGTACTTAGGCATAAACTTAGCTGAAATATAACGTGCTTTATTAGATTTGGAATAATTCTTTTTCCAAACACGGTCGCCTACATAAAACCTTACAACACGTTTACGTAAATTATACCGTTTACTTGCTAAAGTATAAGATAAATGCAATTTTTCCTAACCTGATCGAACAAGGGAGGTAGCTTTTGTGTATCCTAAATGCTATAAATTTTATCTGAAATGGTAATTTGATTATTAGCATTATCCGCTATTTTACCAAAAAAATCCCCAGAAACAGGAACATTTCTGCCAAATAAAAGGAAAGAAGGTGGAAACTCAGTGACCTCATGCTTAGCCAACCGAATAGCATGCGCTATCTTATAGATTTCCTTATCCCATGATCGATGATTCTTATAACTGTATGACCTAAGTGCGGTTACAATTTATTTATTTACGCATTCAGTATGGTTTATTTGAGGATTAGGAAATTTGTATTGTACCAAATTTTCTGTACAGAATATTGGTCCATTAAGGCTTTAAATAATTTACTAGTGAATTGTTTTCCATTGTCTACTGAAAAAATTTGTGGCACGCCAAAAACTAAAAATACCTGATTTTCTAAAAATTTTACTATAGCAGGAGCCGTTGCTCTACGCATAGGATAAATTAAAGTGAATTTTGAAAACCAATCCACTACCACTAACGCAAACTGATTACCCGTATGGGAACGTGGAGACGTTCCTATAAGATCACAAGATATTAACTGAAAAGAAAAAGAAATATTGCGATATTGTCCCATTAGACCCGCTTGAGGTAAATTTGTAAGTTTGCAGGCAGCGCAAACTTTACAACGTTTGACGTAGCGATAAACTGATTGTCTCATCTTAGGCCAATAGTACAATTCATAAATTCTTGCTAAAGTCTTATAAATACCAAAATGGGCTGAAGTAGGTTGATCATGAAATTCTTTCAAGATAACTTCTCTATTCTTCGTCGGTACAACTATTTTCCAATTGCTAACATTACTAAAAGACTCAAATCTATTAAATACGTGTTTATATAAAACATCATTTTCAACTTTAAAGTTTGGAAACTTTTCAGGTGAAGTCTGAACTTTACTAATCATATTCTTTTACCAAGTATCAGGTTTTAACAAAGAAATATCTAATATATTAACTTCGGGAATACGCGACAAAGCATCAGCAACAACGGTGTCTGTGGCTTTGCGATGAACAATAGAGAAGTCATATTGAGATAACTGGAGGATCCAGCGTGCAAGGCGAGGTGAAGGTTTTTTTATGTTATTAAGCCAAACTAACGAAGAGTGATCTGTAATAACCGTAAACTTTCGGCCAGCCAAGTAATATCGAAAATGGTCAATACCTAACAAGACTGCGTGCTATAGTTTCTCTGAACCTTAGCAAGTTTCTTACTCATATAGGCTATAGGGGGTTCCAAACCATCTTCCATTTGAAAGAGTACACTTCCTACTCCTACGTCACTAGCATCACATATTAAAAAGAAATCCTTAGTGAAATCTGGACTAGTAATAATTGGTGTTGTTGTTAATGCGACTTTGATACGTTCGAAAGCCTGATTAGCTTCTGACGTCCAAGTTATGGGTTAATTTTATTTGCGATCATGCAGAAGATCTGATATGGGTGCAGACAAAGTTGAAAAATCTTTGAGAAATCTCCTAGTACGATACCATTCCTAAAAATCTACGAACTTCAGTAGTTGTTTTCGGAACTGGGTATTCACAAATTATAGAGACCTTATCAGGATCTGTACGTAATCCATTTTCATCTAAAACATAACCAAGATATTTTTATGAAGGGCGGCAAAATAGACATTTCTCAAAATTTACAGTTAAATTAGCATCTTTTAATTTTTCAAAAACCTTGTATAAAATCTCAATGTGTTTCTCAAAAGTAGCAGTACAAATAATTATATCATTTAAATAGTAAAAGCAAAAAGGTTCCAAAGATGGACCAGTAACTAAGTCCATTAGTCTACACATTGAAGCCGGAGCAGACACTTATCCAAACGGTGTTGTAACATACTCAAACAGACCAAGTCCTCTGACAGCAAAAGCAGTCTTTGGACGAGATGATTTTTCTAAGGAAATCTGATAAAATGCATGTCTCAAATCAATACTAGAGATAAATCGAGTATCTCTTAGTTGGCTTAAAATAATCTCAATGTGAGGCAAGGCATATGCATCTTTATTTAAAGTCAAACTATTAAGTTTCCTGCCATCAAAACAAATTCTAAAATTACCATCACTTTTAGGTACTTACCAAATAGGACTACAATATGAAGATTTACTTTCCTGAATAATTCCTAACTTAAGCAAATTTTTAACTTCTTTTTCTAAAATTACTTGCATAGCTTGGGGTTTAAATGGCAAACTATTACCAGTATCAATAAAATGTTCTAATAAATGCGTTCTACCTATCCTATCTTCCGGACTAATGAGTTTAAACGTTTTAATAACTTTATCAAGTAATTTCTTCTCATTTTCTGACAAATGAGAGACATCCTTTATAGCAAAGGCGTCCAAACTTTTTGCTGCGAGGGCCAGTTTGGTATTTAAATTCATTAGCGGGGGCCAATCATTGTAAATATGTGAATTAAAAAACCTTTACAAGTAAAGCAGCATTGAATTTTATTTTTTATAGTAAATTACAGATATAACAATACTAAACAAACATGTCTAAATTATATTATTATAAAATTATTTTATGCAATTTTTAATGGGAATGGTGGAACTAGGTTTTTTCCTGGAGAGTTTCTTCAAAGTTGGGATTCAAATCGGAAACACCAATTATTAGCAATGATTGCAAATGATCATTCGATAAATTTGCCCTATATTTAGATTTTAGATACTTCATCCTGGAAAAAGTTTGTTCGCACATATAGGTAGTGCCATACATAGAAATAAATTTACCAGCCAATTGCTTTAAATTTGGAAACTCTTTTTTGCCCAAAAATTTGTAAAAATCGATCAAGTTTCCTTCCTTGTATTTGTTCTTGATTTAATCGCTAGCTTGAAAATCAATTATTTCCATTTGATAAAGTTTACGACAGAAACAACTGGTTTCAAAAAGCAGCTCATGTCGACATGTTTAACACATAGGGCTTGTTGGTGGATGATACAGTGCAGAAAAATTGGTACTGTTGCTCCTGCGCTTTCACAAGCTTTTCTTATTAGCCCAACCACCCCAATATTTGCACCAGACATGTTTCTTCCTCCGTCAATTGTCACACCTTGGAGTCGATTCCAGTCCAAGTTATATTTGGTCAACGTCTGTTGTAGTTCCTTAAAAATATCTGCTGCAGTTGTAGTGCCATGCATGCTGTTAACCGATGTTAATTCTTGGGTGACATTAAGATCGTCGTCAACTCCACGAACAAATACTAAAAGTTGTGAGGTGTCACTAACGTCGGTCGATTCATCCATCGCGATAGAATAGTGAGTGAAACGCTGTGCTTTTCCAGAAATCTGGTGGAGTATATTATTGCCAATATCGTCAATTCAACGAGCAACAGTATTGCGGGAAAGACTTATCGTTTTGAAAAGTTTCATCTTTTCCGGACATAATACCCCAACAGCTTTCATCATACACTCTTTAACGATGTTTCCATCCATAAAGGGTTTTCCTTTTTTCGCCAACAAATAAGCAACTTTCATGCTAACTAAAGTCAATGATTCATTTTCCGAGTTTGCCTTCCTAAATAAATTTTGCTGAGAAGACAAACTACGACTCATTGTTTCAAATTTTTCAGTACGCTGCTTGTCCTTAAATTGTGAGTAAGCTGAAGCATGTTTTGTTTCATAATGTCGACGTAAATTGTATTCCTTCATTACAGCAACAGTGTCATTGCAAATTACACATATAGCTTTGCCATTCTTTGACTGCGATTGCACAAAGAAATATTTGAATCCCCATTCTTCTTTAAAAACGCGGCACTCGTCATCTACTTTTCTTCTTTTTATTTCCATGTTCAACTTTAAAAAATATTATTAACATAATAATTAAGTTATAATATATTAAATATAAATCTAAACATACCAATTTACAATATATCAACTGTAAAGAATGTAAATAAGCTCCGCGGCCGACGAATTTTTGGTTTGTCATGGACAATCTCATAGCTTTGCAGGCACTGCAGTTGAGTGCAGTCTGCCGCTCCGCGCCGCCTACGTACAGTCAGAGTACAAAATCATTCATGTAGTCGAGCGGCCGAGCCGCAACGCCGACTACCGAAAAAACTTGAATACCAGACTGTACTTTTTCGAGCGTGATACCGTGCTCATTCTAACCGAATGCGCTCTTCATCTGCGCGAGATCTAATACCGACGCGCCACGCTACATTTATATTTAACGAAATTTTTCAAAATCCTTGGCAGGCCGGATAAAATCGCTTGCTGGGCCGGATTTGGCCCGCGGGCCGTAGTTTGGACACCTCTGCTTTATAGTATTAATTACCGCCAAAGAAAGTGAACATAACATACATACATAAAGTCACGCCTTTTTCCCATAGGGGTAGGCAGAGACCACTTCCTTCCACTTGCTACGGTTCGTACACATCTTTTGCTTCCTCTACTTTCATCAGTGCTCTCATACATGCTCTTCGGTTGTTGTTACTCTTGACCTGGCCTTTCTTCAAAACAATGTTGATCTGATCGAGATATGTTCTCCGAGGTCACCTCTACCGATTTGCCCATTAACACTCGCCTTATAAATTTGTTTCGTCAATCTTTCTCTATCCATCCTTTCTACGTGTCCAAACCATTTAAGCATTCCTTTATCTATCTTTGTGACCACATCTTCTTTTACACCACAGCGTTTTCTTATCTCACTATTCTTAACTTTATCCAACCGAGTCACTCCGGCTATAGTTCTCAGACTACTCATCTCCGCAGCATTAATCCTATTTTCATGCTTCTTCTGCCAAACCCAACATTCACTACCATACATAAGTGTAGGAGCCAACACACCTCTATGCACCGCCAGACGTGCCTTTTTTGACACTTTCTGGCTATTCATAAAGCTATGCAGTGCCCCATTCATTTGTTTTCCTGCCAACACCCTTCGCTCAATGTCACAGTAAATTTTGAACCCAAGTACACAAATTCATTAACTTGTTCCACTCTTTCTCCCTCAATCGAAACCCCACAGTTTGTCATGCTTTCTTCTCTTTCAAAAACCATTACTTTCGTTTTGCTCACATTTATTTTCATCCCTTTGATTTTCAGGGAATCATGCATAACATTAACCATCGCCTGCAACTACTCTTCAGATAACGCTAATATGACTTGATCATCGACGTAAAGAAGGCATTTGACGATCAAATCATTCATTTTTAATCCATACGCACTCTCTTTCAGATCTTTTAAACAATTGTCTATTTATAAGTGAAACAGCCATGGCGAAGCCACACATCCCTATCTCACACCTTTTTCGATGTTAAACCAGTCCGTGCAAGCTCCGTTTATCCTGACACAAGCAGTGGAATCCTCGTAAAGTGATTTCAGTGCTCGTATTAAACTACCACTCACCCCATACATAGACAATGTAGACCACAGCCTTTAGCATTTCAACTGTTATCCTGTCGTACCCAGCAGCTTTACCCAATTTCATACTGTTCAACGCTTCCACAATTTCTGTCGTAGTAATTTCACTTTCATTGCAACTTTCACTCATGTCTTCGAATTGGGCCTGTACTTGTGTACCCTCTTTCTCAAATAAACTTTCGAAGTATTCCTTCCATCTCTTCAATACGCATTCCTCTCCTTTTACCATATTACCATCTTGGTTTCTGATTTTTTCCAATTGCGAGGTAGTTTTTTTATACCTCTGGCTGTTCTTATGGACTTCCAGAAGAGTTTAATATTGTTTTGGAAATCGTCAGATAACCTTCTATCAAATTAATC